>OX439460.1:4910000-7310000 GCA_949320045.1 Scotopteryx bipunctaria
ATCGGGAGTTATTAGTATAGTTGAGTTGCAAAAAGCTGTTTCGCCTGCTAGACTTGTTCTATGGTGAAACCGTGTCGATTAGAACTTGCTATTTGAAAGCTTATAGTGTAGGGGATGATCGAGTCGAGTCCAGATTGCCAAAAGTATGTCAAAAACACAATGCCGACCTTAAAGTTATTTTTTTGCAAACCGTTTTCTTACCGTAGTTACTTACCGGTACTTAAAGGTACTTACCGTTTTTTTGTAAGAGTTTTGGCTAAGGTGTTTTATGACCGGCCGCCTGCCTGACGTCAACCCTCCTTGGGAATACTTGCTTGTTGTATCTCATCATGTTGGAGGATACTATTCCTTAGTCAACTTTTACGACATGCTCGGGGAGAGAAGCAGCTGGATGCATTCTATGTTATTTCTTTACTCCCAGTCCAGCAGAGAAGATTTTTCTTATGTGCCTAGATAACACTGTTCTGAGGTTAAACATAAACTTTGTGTTTCCGGTAGGTAAATTCTTGTGGTAGAGTAAGTGATGATTTCAAATAATCTTCCTTGGGTAATCACGTAAGAAAAAGAAATCGTAGAAACCTTCAAACAAGAACACAGCATTATTTTGCGGTTTGAAAGAAGAAATAGGAGAAAGTGTCTAAAGGCAGCAGTTATATTTTTCATAGACTATACATACTTCTCTGCTAGCGGATTTTGTAATTAAATAAGTATATTTTATTATTATTTTTGGGGTTCCGTACTCAAAGGGTGCCAATGGAACCCTATTACTACTCCGCTGTGCGTCCAGTTGTCTATCCATCCGTGCGTTCGTCTGTCAGCGGGCGGTATCATGAACAGTAATAGGTAGAAAGTTGAAATTTTCACAGTGCGTATTTCTATTGCCGCTATAACAACAAATAAAAATAAGTATTTATTTATATGAACAAAGAATCCGGTATGCATTAAAGATGTATATACCCACATACATACACACACCCCAAACACATTACCCTCCTTCGCAGTCGGTTTATAAAAGGGGGCCCCATACAAGAAATATTTATGTACGTACATATACGATGGTACGGAACCCTTGATTTTTTCCCATTAAATTCAGAGTGGACACTAACCCCCTTCTGCTGCATTGATACAACTCACCATATCTACGATTTCGCAGAACTTTAGTAGGAAAAGTTTCATACATTATTATCTTAACAACTACCCTCGATTTTATTTAGCAATTATCGGCTGAGAAAAAATATTGGTACCACATTTTTCCCTAATACTTAGTCGTGTCATTAGTTTTTTCAAACCAGCGTGGTAAAAGAATTTAAAGTGCGCCTGAAAGGCTCCTTACGTGCACATTTATATGCGTTATAACAGTACCTAGTACCTACTCTCAAACGGTAAAGTCCGTAAGCATAATATGTTAACGCATAATATATTTTTCGTACAGAAAAATCCGTTGATGCACGACCGGTTTGAACCGACGACCTTAGGATTGGAAGGCGGGGCCTTAAAATTATTTCATTACCTACCTATGTACACAAGTTAGTAATGATACCAGCAAAAAATTTTTGTAATATTTGCATACCTGATATTTGAAGGTAAACAAAATGGCATTGTTATACTTACTTAAGCTTAGGTACTAATACATGCAAATAAAAGGAAAAACTAGCTAATATTTGAGGAAACAATATTTGCATCTTACGTGTAAGAAGTTTATCTTCTGTACTCATAGCAACAAGTACCTACTCGTATGAAACTTGAAGTAAGTAAACAGCTTGTGTCCTGGGACCATGTAATATCTATAAGTTACATTTTATTCTGAAAACAGAACAAATCCTACTATATTCTTAACTACTTCCTTACTAATAATTTTAGCAAGTTATTCTCTCTTAAAATGTATGGCGTTTTTTGAGACATAACCACATTGCTATGTAAACGATCTGTAGTCCGTTAGTAGAATATTGGAACATTGGGCAAAAAATAACATAGGTTAGGGCCTACTATAAGAACCAGACACATTAGACCTGAAGTTGTACCAACCTAAGGCCAGTATTTTACAAGACATGGAATATAGCCGTGTCATGAATTTTACGACTTTGTTAACAGCTTTTATGTTTCAACTCACAAAGATCCAATCAACACGCTATTTGCTTTGTCTGTATAATCGCACTACGATGTCAAAAATTTAATGATTAACACTAATTACATAAGTGAGTATTGGCGTGAATAATTTTTAAGTTGAATTCGTAGACTTTCCTAGTAACTTAAGGTGGGTTACTAAATGGGTACCTATGTCTAATGGTCTTGACAGTCATTTATTATTTGTGTCAGGACGTGACGTAAAAGTAAAAAAACAAAAAAAGTCAGAAAAGGTTTATTTAGTAGAATCGTTTGGGATCACTTTAAATTACTTTTGCTTTAAATTACATGTTGAATTTGCGCCTGTTTGTACCTAATGCGACCAAGCATGTTTGGCTTTTTTTTAGGAAAATAACATACATACATAAAATCACGCCTCTTTCCCATAGAGGTAGACAGAGATCACGGATCGCCATTTCCTACGATCCTGACATACTTCTTTCGCTTCATTCACTCTCATTACATTCCTCATGCATGCTCGTCGGTTTAGGGTACTCTTGACCTGGCCCTTTTCCAAAAAATATTTACTTCATCACGGCCCATCACAGTTCACGGTCCTCAACGATTGAACAACAATGGAACGCTGTAGAAGATGGATACCCCTGTAGGTAGTAGGTACAAAAGTACTTGCTTTTGTTTTTATTTCAGAATATCAGAATTATCCAGACAACATCGACACTTCCCCGTGTTATGTACATTGGGTTATTGGTGTACTATTATTGCATTGTAACTCTTTTGGCATTGATTGTCATAGATTATGCAAGTTCCATTATTCTCATACATGCCGCATTTTGGAAAAATAATTAAAACCTCCTTGGTCTAGTTCTAATTTCAAACGGGGATAAACACAAAGGAATATCAAAGAAATGCAATACAAAATTTACTAAATTAAATAAAATTAACGAAAGACTAGACAGTAGGTCTGCGTTACCATCGCTTTCCCAAAAGGAAAAATGTTAATATAATATTTACAAAGGAATGTGTGAATGGGTTTTTGAAAAAAGATATTGGAATATAAACATGCAAATTAAAGTAATTTTCAAACATATTTTTAAAAGCGCATTGTGAGTACATAATGATATTTGTGGTTTTAATTCATTAAATCAGGATAGTCTACAACTATCAGTGGTGATTCTCACCTCCTTAAAAGAAACATGTCGAGGCATTTTAATGAATTACGTCAAAAAACCTTGAAAGTTACTTCTCAATGTTTTAAGACTTTCGGTTTAACCTACCGTTATTTGTTTTAATGCCAACACCAAATTTTCGGAGCCAAATTAAAATTCACACGGGAAACTTGGATGCAGTTAGTAATGCCGTTGCTAAAAAACGAGTTCAGTTGTACCCGATTGCGATTATGGCCCTGTAGTTCGGAAGCTTTTAAAAGTTTAACCTTGAAATTAGTCGAAGGATATCGGGAAATTGTGTCTCTCGTGTTTATGGAATTGGAACCTTTAGAGAAGTTTTTTATTTTTATTTCATGTTTTTTTATTTCATACAAGCTGCTGCCCGCGGCTTCGCTCGCGTGGTACCCGTATAAAAAATAGCCTATATATTAATCCAGTACATGTACTATGTATATTCCAAGTTTCATTCAAACCCGTTCAGCCGCTTAGGCGTGATTAAGGCACAAACATCCAAACATCCTCACAAACTTTCGCATTTATGATATAAGTAAGAAGTAATATTGCAGATTTAAAGGCAACACAAACCAAAGTGCTTTTTAATGAGAAAAAATCTATTGTATTAAGCAATCCTTTGATATTTTGGGAAAATATCTACTTTTATTCAACTAGATTCCAAAACTCTACTCAAAATAGTATTGATAGCTGGGCTCACTAAACCGCAAACTGTAAGCATAATGTGAATATTTTGATCAGTTTGTGTTGTTATAATAATTGGCTATTAAATCACCACAAAACCATCGACGACCCTGTATCATCCTCAGATTTAATTATACATTTAAATCACGATGAGATTCAACTGGCAACCTAATTTAAATTCAGATTTTGTAACACAAGGTTTTTTAAAACGGTATTTTTTCCACATTAGTATTTATACTTGCATCTGTGCTAGAAAATGACTCTCTTTTCATTTTCTGATTTGGTTACAACGCCAGACTCAAGCCCTACGAGATGATACCGAGATAACGCTACTGCTACTGATACTACTAGTCGAGTCACTAGTTCTTTCAAACCAGTATGATGAAAGAATTTAAAGTGCACCTCAAACAATCCTTTCGTGCACTTGATACACGTTTTAGAACTTTATCGGTTCTACGACTGGTTGGTTTCCTCACCATATTTTCCTTTACCGTTTGACAGTACTACTGGTATAGTGCACGTGAATTTTTCGAACAGAAACCCATTGGTGCACGACCGGATTTAAACCCACTACCTTGGGATCGGAAGAGAGGGCCGCTAACACTAGACTACAAGTGCTCTCTACGTAAGAGATGATAACTTTGTTTAGAGTTCTCTGAGACAAAGAGAGCTTTGTAAAAGATAGTTAGGCTTGCAATCTTGGATCTTGCAATTCTTCATGGTGCGTTCGGACTATAGGTTAAAGAAAATTTATAATTGTTATTATTGTTTTATCTAATTGTTTTGTGTGACGTGCTGGCAATGTGTTTGCACTGTAATATTTTTTAAGATGTTTTTTATTCGCGAAAACCTTTAGTTGGCTTTCTGTTTTCGTTATGCTATCTATAATTTATGTTCTGCTATTGGTTTTCTTATAAATAAATAAAAAAAATCTTTTAGTATTACTGCTGGCACGAATTTTGAGCGCCAAACGCTCAATCATCAAAACCGCAATATTCATGCAGGTAGGTACCGTACTTCAATGTTATAAATACGAAAGCGTGTGTTTACATAATCCTACAATTAAAAATCAGAAAGTTTGGATGCTTTGTTTAATCGTAAACCGTTACCTTTGTATTTGGATAAAACTTATAATTGCACGTGAGTGGAGACAGATAGTGACAAAATAACAAACAAAATCGTATGTATTACTTCTCTGCTGGACTGGGAGTAAAGAAAAAGCATAGAATGCATACAGCTGCTTCTCTCCCCGAGCATGCCGTAAAAGATGACTAAGGGATAGTTATCCTCTCCAAAATAATAGACCACCTATATTGAGCGATGGGCTGTCACCATTGTTTACCATTTCTGCTGGTGGCTGCAATTTTTCTTATGTTTACTTGTGGCTCTGCCTACCCCATTAGGGATATGGGCGTGATAATAATGTATGTAAAATCGCATGAAAACAGAAATCACAGTTTGATTTCGCGCATTTACCAGTCAGCAGACGCTGGGTCGTAATGATCTGTGGGCGAAAGCAGGAATTAAACAGTTATTGAGGTTTATGGCTATAGCCTTGATGCAATGGAACCAGGAAGGAAAGCCACGCTGCCTTGGCATTTGCAGTGCTGCAAACTGACATTTGCGTTCATTTTTGCAACGACTTTGGATGTCTCTGCTTGTAGCTTCTTGCTTCTTGTGCATATGATTCTTTCAGTTACGCTTCGTCAAAAACTACACACCTATGACGAAATAAAAACATTAGCTACAAACAGCGTATTAATTGTTTGTAAGTAAATGTAGATAAGATATTCGTCAAAAGTTGAAGTTTACTTCACTGTTATAGGTACTACTTACCTTATAGTAAGTTTAAAATGTGTGTTTGGGGCCGCTTTGTTAAAAACCATTTAAAACCTACTCATAAAAAAAATCTGTGTAGTTTTTAACGAGTTAAGTTGTGAACCCGCCTAAGGTCGTGGGATCAAACCCGGTCGTGTACCAAAGGATTTTTCCGTGCGAAAAATTGATGTGCGCTATACCAGTAGGTACTCTCAAACGGTGAAGGAAAATTCGTCCCTTTTGTGAAGGTAAAAGTTGCCTCCTGACGCTGTATAAATCATCTACTATAGATGGTAAAAGGCCTTAGTTATTAAATGTTGAAAGGTTTCACGATACAGAGCTACACCGCTCTCATTTTTTGCTGCTTGCACAAGCGAACAAACTGTTCTTTGCTATCGAATCATTAAAGCATTCTACTCAGAGCATTGTATACGGTCCCCTCTTAACTCGACTGACGTAGCTTCATTCATAGTATAGTTCCTGCCATAATATTCTTATAATCGTAGAATTCACGTGATAGACGATATCAAACACGTGTTGCGTGAATTACACTGGCATAAGTTGACGATGATTAGATTTGAGGGACCGTAAGTAATTTTACTTTGATCGAGTTCAGTACTCCACTTACAAACAAAAAGTATATCTTGCTTTGAAGGGAGTATTTCCTTACTTTTGATTGTTTTTATAACCATTTTTAATATTCAGAACTTTACAAAATTTGTATTTTTTTATATAGAAAAAAATGGTCGTCTACTGGGAACATCTTAAACATCTCTTAATGTATAATTATAAGTGCAATATTCTCGCTTCAATGTACCTACCTAATTCTAGATTTAACGCCTTGGTTACGGCTGTAATGTTACTTTTTTTAATCTGAATAAATGACTTAAATCTTTAAAAGAACTAATGCGCAACTCGTGAATCAAGCACGTGAATTCCAGAGCAGCGTCGCATACTAATAGAAGTGGAAAGTGCGTATTAGCACGGTAAATATTTGTGTTATCAATCGTTCAACTATGTGTACTACAAGTTTATTTGTACCAACTCGTTCTGTGTGTAAGGGTCAATGCCATTACCAAACCGCTTGACTAAGTTATGTAAGGCAAATTGATGGGCTCATTTTGAGGAACATAAATTAAAGTAACTAAAGTAAATAATTGTGGCTGTTCGAAATTGTAGGTTTGTGCGTATGTGACAGAAAATTAAATTATCTTTAGAATACCCGCGGCTTTCTGAGATTCGTACTGTCTTTCTTGTGGATAAAGACTTATCACTAGTTCTTTCGAACCAGTTCGGTGAGAGGATTTGAAGTGCGCCTCAAAGGCTCCTTGACTCCTCCTTCTTTCACTCTTTCATTTACTTGACTTAAGGATAGGTGTTAAGCAAGTCTACTCCATCTTAAATTGTCCTGGCACTACACTACAGCGTCCTGTTAGTTGAAGCAAAACTTGCCAAAAAAAGTAATAACTAAGGAGTTTTTCCTATCGGTGACGTGAGGAAACCCGTGGTTCGACATAATAATTAATTTCGTAGGCATTGAAAAATAAGCTGATAGGGCAATTTCTTTTTTTTATTACCAATTTCTGATTTGACTGCGTTTTGCGCATAATATTGTCTGCGTTGTTGTACCTCTCTACATTCTAAGGACGGAATGATTGATGTCTAATAGTTGAAAAGAATCGGTTTGACCTCCCCACACAAGTCTTCAAAGAGGTCAAAACCATTATTATTTTATTTTTTAACGATTTATTTCAAAAACTATTATTTTCTTACAGAGACAGGGACTTTGTATTCCCACAATATTTAGATTTTTTTCCTAACAAACAAAAGACGCTCGGTATTTCTGCGTTCCAAAATTTTTATTCATTTTCAAAATCAGTTTTCGAATAATACTTATTATTCGAAAACAGATCGTCTTCTAATTCAGTTCCTCTTACAGGTGTCCGCACAGTATCTAGTCTTATAACCGGAACATGATAAGACCGGTAGGTACAAAAACCGGTCCTGGGACGAAACGGCGTAGTGGTTGTCAAATGGCAGACATATTTCGCTGTTTGGCGAGTGTGAGTTTCAAAGTCCACCTACTTATTCAACAGTTTAAACAAATTGTGGGTTTTTGTCTGCTGTTTGGTATCCTTTATTTTATTTTATGCGCTGTCTACTTGCTTATTATTTATTTAAGACTAATACTGTACTCACGTATCAATTAAAATAAATTTAGGGTACTATTACTTGCCTATGGTGACAATAGATTACTGAATAGTCTGAATATGTTTAGACTTATTTTGATGAGCTTGTGGTTACCATTACAGAACACAATTTTCAACAAAACACTACAGATTTGACTTTCAGTTTCTTCACAAAAGAAACTTACCACATGTCACCGAAATTATTTCGGCTTTCAATTTGCTTAGACAATTAGCATTGTGTCTGTGCGTAAAAGTTTCACTTGCAATACTTCACCATTCATGATAAACGTACTTGTACTTTCGATCTCGTTTATCTAGTGCAAACTAGCTGAGGGATTTGTTTCCATTGGCATGCCTACGTAATACGTTATAATAGTTATACGTTATAATCCTACTAATATTATAAATGCGAAAGTTTGTGAGCATGTAAGGATGTGTGGAAGTGACGATGTATGTTTGTGCCTCAATCACGCCGTAACGACTAAACGGATTTGAATGAAACTTGGAATACACATAGTATGTGTACTGGAATAACATATAGGCTACTTTTTGTTTGGATACCAAGCGAGCGAAGCTACGGGCGAAAGCTAGTAGTTATATATTTGGCAGCTGAAATAAAGGTAAAACAATATTTCAGTGAAAATAATCAGATACCTACTTTCGTTGATAGATTAATGATTAATCAAGATACCCTGAATACATCATACCTATATCATTGCTCTCTTAAGGCAGAGGAAAATTAAGGAAGAGGCAAGTCCATATAAAGTAAAAAAAAGTTACTATTAAGTACTATAGGTATATGCCAGTCAAATATCGCTTCTAGCGATAAGGCCGCCAATTGTGGATATCGGAATTATTATTTAAACTTTTGTAATTTTTATGTTTGTTTGTTTGTATATTGGTATACACAATAAAGTATTATCTTATCTTATACCTACTAATTCGTATTTTCTACATTCAGACACAAAGAACCTAATTTTGGGCCGTCTATGTAATTTATTAGTAGGATAGTCGATGTTTTAGCATGTATTTACTTGTATATTAATTCGGCTATTTATATTTTATGTTGTATCTAATTAAGTAAGCCACGGTCACGGGAGGTAACCACAAGACTCCGACATGGCTTCGCGCCTATCTTCGGAATTTTATATGCCAGGTTAAAACCGGTTGCGTATGGTTACGCACACTGAAAGCGCACGTAGGAAGCGCTCAGTCTGTGTGTAGCGGGCCTAAGGGTTGTACAAAAATACGTGAGTGGTATAAAGTGAAGTATTCGAAAAGCGTGTGCGTATTTGGATTATTTTTTGAGGAGTAAAAGGTATTTTTTAATTATTATAACTGAATTTTCTTTCTCCAATCCTTGTAATGTTACTTATGATCTCATGTAATAATATTATAAAGAAAAAAATTCTTGTTCTCTTTGATGAAATTTACCTTACTACCTATTAGATTTCAAGTAAGACATAGTTTAAGGTTTGTTTGTACCTACACGTAGAGAAAAAAAAAGAAACAGTGAGTATTTTATGATGTTACTAGCTGCCGCCCGCGGCTTCTCTCGCGTGGTATCCGGATTAAAAATAGCCTATATGTTAATCCAGTACATGTACTATGTATATTCCAAGTTTCATTCAAATCCGTTCAGCCGTTTAGGCGTGATTGAGGCACAAACATCCAAACATCCAAACTCACAAACTTTCGCATTTATAATATAAGTAAGAAAGATTTATTTTATTTATTACTTGGATTCAAACGCATTGGATATAATTCTGTCTCTTAAAAAAAGTAATTGCGAAGGCTTTAAACAAAAGAATGATCAAAAAAAAAATTAGAATGCCACGACCAACGGTCTTAAAACAATTTCGTATCCACTTCTTGCCACAACTGAAACTACTTATAAGAGCTGTGTAATTGGCAGTCATAATTACTCAAACATTAAAAAATAAACACCTGCATGCTTAAACTCATACTCCATTCTAAAATTCGCTTCTTAAAACCAGTTGGTACCTATCTATTTTAGACCAGGATACACTTTAGTATGACCGGTGATGTGATATTATAACCCCTTGACACAATAGTACAGGAGAAGAGCGAGTAATGGGCTGACTAGATAAGAGAAGATGGAAGAAGGAAACATGTTGTGCCGACCCCACCTAGTGGGGTCATGAAAATGATGATGATGATACATTTATAGTTCATCTTTGGTTTTTGCACTCTGAAATCGCACAATAAGGCATTTTTAACTGAAGATGTTGACTGAAGTGGGAAGAGGCCGTTAGTGTATTACTAAAATGCGTCCTGACGCTGTATAAACGCTAGTATACGCTAGTATAGATGGTACAGGTTCTACTACTACTAAAGTAGTATAGTAGACCTAGTAAAAATAGGTTAGAATTTAACGCTAGACAATTCTGTGAGGTTAGATGTCGGTCTATCTCTCAGTTAAAAAGTAATCTTGTGGGTTCTGTCTGAGATAAACGCATAATGTAACTAACGAATAAAAAGTAATGCATAATAGTCGGGGCTATTATGTAACTCAACATTCGTTGATTGTTACATTTCTCTTCTTAAATTATAGAGCTAGTCCCCGTGGGTTCGCTCGCTTGATACTCTGGTAGAAAATAGCTTATTATGTTGTTTTAGTACACGTGAGTACTACTTATGTAGGTACTTATATTCTAAGTTTCATTCAAATCCATTCAGTCGATAAGGTGTGATTGAGGCACAAAACATTTTGAGAGCGTCACATCCTCATTAACCCTGGACGAATAAACCATTAACCCCCGAATACTCAAACGCGGCTCAGAGTTGAGCACGTCTCAAGTCACGGTTTTTTGACAGTTTTTAATGAAAATCTGTCAAAAACTCGTCACTTGAGACGTGCTCAACACTGAGATGCGTTCAAACGCATCGTTCAAACGCAAACGGGGTTACTCACAAGTAACCCCCAAATACTCAAGTATTTGGGGGTTACTTGTGAGTAACCCCTATATACGATATTACTTAGTAAGATGCACTAAAGAGCAACATTATTTTTGTTATGGTTTCTAGGTAGGTCTTATTCTTAGGTTTGTTTTATACGGAGGCCTATGTCCAGCAGTGGACTTCCATAGCAACAAACAACAGACAGAGACCAAAGCTGTTGCAATTGTCGACAGTGATAAGTTGCCGTTTTTCACCCGATTACGATCATTTCACGGCATCATATTAATTAGACAAATGTGTATGACCAGTCCAATTAACTGTTGGACTGTCGCGTTCTGCACGCACGCATTTCACATTGTTATATCACTGAGAAACATCTAGTTATTGACACGGAGAAATGTGAAAAAACTATAGAAAATTATAAGGACGCGTCGGCATGCCTAAGGGCGTCTCGGCATGCCTAAAGACTCCTCGGCATGCTAAAGGGATTCCTTAGCATGCCGTGCCGATAGTGTGTCCCGGCAAAATAGTAGTTAATCAAAGTTATATATAAATTATACGTTGAATTACAAGATAATGAGAGATTAACCGGAACATACTGTTTTCAACTTCCGTTTTACGTTTTCTATTGTCTACATTAAGTTTGATGATGTACAGTTACCCGCAGTAAGATGAAAATTACAAAATGTTATCACGCTAAAAACTCAAGTCGTGTGAAATTAAAATTGACGGGTTCACATATATTTTGTTGTTAAAGTACTAACTAAATGCATTTTGAATGTTATAATAGTATACATTTTATTGACGGCAACTGCACTTACCATAATTTTGTAAGTTCATTGTACTTATGCATCTTGTTTATAATATCTGACGTAGGAACCCTATACCTGATTTAGGTATTCCAATCAATTATTTTGATCTCGGTGAGATAAAAGGACCTCTTTGGAAAGCCTAGAATATTTTTTTATTCTAGGCAATTCCGCCTCAAAACGTCTCTGTAAGAAATGAAACACTATAAATAATACAGGTTTTTGAACAATGAAAAGTCGAATAGCCGTGGTGAAGTGGCCTCTGAAGGTCTCCAGCCGGTACCTGTCGACCACAGCCTCCCGTCACCAAGATGGAATGGATATTGGTAAGTTTTATTCACATATAGGTACCATTTTGAATAGTAAATAAGATAAAACCTGTTATGGATATCACTGATACGGCATCAGGGCATCATTACATCATCACAACATCCCTACAAACATTCGCATTATTTTATTGTTTGAACTACAAATAAAGTATTTTGATAAAACTTGACAGTAGTGTTCAAAATGTTTGCAAATTGAAATAAATGAAGAAATTTGTTAAAAATTACGGTTTGAGATGTCATATACATACATATTATCACGTCCGTATCCCTAACGGGGTGGGCAGAGTCACAAGTAGTCATAAGAACTTGCAGCCACTGCTGATATGATGATATGAGATGGTAAAAGGCCTTAGTTTATTAGACTTGAAATTGCTTAGATATCACTAGAGCCCGCGAGCCGATACTAAGGTCGTAGGTTCAAATCCGGTCGTGTATCAATGGATTTTTATATTCGAAAAAAAAATATGGTGAAAGAAAACATCGTGAGGAAACTGGCATGTTGTAGAATTTGAAAAGTTCAAAAATATTTTTCAAATGCACCAAAGGAGCCTTTGAGGCGCAATTTAAATCCTTACACCACACTGGTTCGAAATAACTAGTGACTAGCCATTTTACATCTGTTTTCCGAGCAAACGTAGCTACAGACAGAAACTAGTTAAAAATATGAATATGACATTGAAATAATGTCGCCTACATTTCTTCAAGATTGGTAAGGCGCAGACAGTAATATCTTGTCAGATAGTATTTTTTTAAAGGCCTCTATGAATGGAGTCATTATTCGTATTATACCATAAAATGACATCACTGAACGTGGGCAATTGTGTGAGTGAAAATTGTGGGAAAATTGGTTCATAGGTCTCTGCTTATGCCCACGTTATCTATTCAGCAAAATTCACATAATTTATTTAGTGAACGCACAAAGATTTTATGCTATTAGTTATATCCTATAGTCCCCGCATATTTTCTGTGCCGTGGGTATCAGAAATTACGAATACCATGTTACTAAAACACCCAGACTTCAAAGAAATATTTGCAAAAAGGCAAATATTTTCTCCCGCTCTCTCGCCCAGAACATTACTGACGTCAATTCAACTTTTTCCAGGAAAGACAAGTCATCGAGCTTCCTGTCCAGTCCATATCCAGCGCGCCAGGTCCACGCACGCAGCCCTGGAGGCCCCGGTCTTTGAGACCGTATCCCAGGTGAAAAGTTGGGAGGAGGTACCGGGACCGAAGCCTCTGCCGTTCCTGGGGAATACATGGAGATTTACTCCTTATATCGGTAGGTGAAGTAAAATGAGTTCATTGCATCTTGAAACGCAACGATACAACTTTTATTTATTTATTTAAGGGTTTTGTCGCTTTGGATAGAGGACTAAAAATTCCGTCAGAAAATGAATGGATGAAGAGTTCGAATTATTTGTATGGGATTTCTGGGGTATGCAAGCCTATCCCATTCAAAATCATGCCGGGCACTACCGTGTCCCGCTGGTGTAGTTAATAATTACCTACCGAAGCTGTATCATCTGGTATACACGGTAGGCCCTTATTTTTTGATGTAGTAACTTCCCTTTTACAATACAAAGCGAGCATTTTCATTTTTCCAGATTTAGCTATAAGTATAAATAATTGAACTTGTGAGTTACTTAGGTACGTAATGTTCGAGACTAGAGTTCTTCTTCATTTAAGTGTTTTTTCAAACTAAATACCTTTTCTATTCACAATATGTTAAGGCCACCTTAAATTGTTTAATATACTTCATGGTCACCCTGATCTTAGCAAGAGTACTAATTAAAACTTGTCAGGTGCGAGTCGAATTCGCACACGAAGGGTTTCGTACCATCGTACATGTACTTTTTAATATGACTTTTACTCGTATGCACTTTTAAAATAGGTAGCTTCGATGGTCGATAACGAACGTTAAAAAATGTTACTTGTATGGAGGAGACCCTTTGTTGTTATAGCGGCAATAGAAATACACTCTCTGTGAAAATTTATACTCAACCTATTACGGTTCATGAAATACAGTCCGCTGAGAGACCAATGGGCATATGGACAGACTGACAGCGGTGACTTAGTAATAGGGTCCCATTGGCAACCTTCGGGTACGGAACCCTAATAAAGATATCATTGCACTTTTAAGTGTTTAGTGAATGTGCGGATTTTGACTGCATCTCAAGGTTAGTTGTCTTGAATGCAAGGCTGTCTGAACGAAGTTACCAAATTGAAATTAAAAGATTTATGAATATTTATACCCGGTTTCAATATTCTACTAACGACTCCTTCGGATCGTTAATTATTATGGTAACGTTTTTTTGTCAAAAAATGTATGACGCTTTTGGACTCCTTCGGATTGTTAATTACTATGGTAATGTTTTTTTGTCAAAAAACGTATGACTTTTTTTGACAAACGTTGCTATGGTAAGGTTGCTGGTGGTCTAGTGGTACCACTCCCGCCTTTTGATCCTAAGAGTGTGGGTTCAAACGCTTGTGTACCAATGGATTTTCAGCTCAAAAATGTATGTGCCGGTCTTAAACGGTGAAGGAAAGCATCGTGAGGAAACCTGCGGCTTAATTAGCTCCACACGTATTGATATGTCAATCTTGTGGAAAAGGCCGACTAAGCTGAGAGGATGGTATAGGTGCTGGGCAAGCCTGCTTCATCTAAAATTGTCTGAAGAACTACAGCGTCCTGTTAGTGAAGGCAAAAATTGCCTCCTGTAATATAAATATTTTTTTATTTTCGGAAAACCAACAGCTAAAATAAATGTCCTTAATAACTATGAAAGAAACGCGAGCCAATTACAGGTTTTCACTGATAGTACTAGAATAGTTATTCAATGTAAACACTAATTTAACAAACTATTTTATCACTATGCTAAACAGTAAGTAAGTTAAACTTTAGGGTTAAAAATTAGTAAGATACCTTCCATTTATTGTCTGGGTGAAAATTCTCACACTGTCTTATTAATTATCTATCAACATTAGGTACACTCGTAACTACACTTAAATGCTTTCGAAATTGTATGTTTTCTCGCCGATCGTTAAGCAATAAGTGGCCATAATTTAAGAACCACAAAGAATTATGGGTAGTAAAACTATGGAGTAAAACTGAGTATAATATTTACATTGTAATGTTCGTAGAGCGAGTTCTTTAGTGGAGACCGCGACTCCGCAAACAATGTAGGACGCCCTCCGGCTGAGTGGAGTGACGATCTACGAAAGGCTGCTGGCAGAATTTGGATGCGTCAAGAAGAAGATAGGTCGTGATGGCGCTCATTAGGGGAGGCCTATGTCCAGTAGTGGACTGCTAATGATGATGATGATGATGATGTTCGTTGAGCATTAGTTTCTTGGTAAACAAGCTACATAAATTCGTCATTGTCAGTCACTATTTATATAATCTTCAAGTAAATTTTAGACTCTTAGCAAAGTGATCATACGAGTAGATGTTAAAACTTTGAATGAGTGACGACATTGGTTAAAAGCTCCAAACCTGTATCTATGGTAGATAGGTATAATAAGATTCCCCGTTCCAATATTATACTAACTACTACGATCCTAAACTGCCATAATTTTTTTGACAGAAAAACGTTATTTTAATGAAAGATTCGTCGTCCGGTAGTAGCATATTGGAATCGGGCAAGAATCTTTTACACACCTAAAGATATTCTTAATTAGTAGTATTTTTTCTTAAATTATTAGCAATGTTTATCATCACTAATAATCAAAGGTGTATGTAACTTGTAATGATGTTTTAATGATTCAAGTCATTGTCATCATTTTTCGTAACGGTCTGTGTCAACCATAGCATACTAATTATGTCACAAGTCACTCTGTCGTCAATATTTCGATGTAGTACAAGGATTCCATTAAAATTCGGATGTAGCGACATCTTTATTTTAATAATGGGTTATTAACCTTCGTATTATAAAAATAAACGGTAGTTTCGTAATACCTCTAAGTGGATGTGTGTAAGAGACAAACTGTATGGTTTGCGTGTAGTGTTTTGTCACACTGTACGTCAGAACCTCTAAGCTTGAATTACTGATGAATTACAGTCAGAAAATTTATTATCTCGATGACAAAAACTATTATGTGGTCGAGGCTGGCACTCCCGTATAAGGCCGCCTCAGTCATCAACGAAAATGTTCTAGTAAATATAAAAAAAACTGTCGATCTTCTGTGACAGATTTGTAAAACCAATGATGATGATGATGATGATGAAGCATATATTTAGCTCAAATATTATGTGTTCTATAGTAAGAGACAAATAATTTGGTAAGCGATTTCAAAGTGACCAAGTGCTGTAGAACTTTGTTGGTCATTTTGAAATTGCCAATGTAAAAGGGATCCAGAAGGCTACACTGGTTCGAAAAAGAACTAGTGACACGAATACATAATAATATTACTAATTAGTAACAATTAATTGAAAGCTGTATAATATTGCTATATAAATGTGCGTGGATGATCTACTATGATGGTTATCATAGTAGATCATCCCACGCTCACTTACTAAAATAAGCTAGTTCGGGTACAAAGACACGGGAAGTAGCTGGTTTGTATACTTGGCGCAAGTGCAGGCATGCGATGCATTTCCTAACTTGCGCAACAATGCAGCAGCATGGTCGACTGCTCGAAGACTGGTTTCATTTCAACCTGTGTATCAGACGTATGACGTTGGAACTAAACTAACGGACCGTTCGAGTCGACTCTGTGTTTTTAGAATGGATTTTCATGCTTGAAAACTTGAAACACTTCAGACACAAAACATAAAATTCCCAAAACGTACACCGCTCTTGTCCATGAGGATTATTTTTTGCAAAAATTTGTTATCGCTAAATAACTTCACCCCAGAAGGTCGTTATCGCAAAATTTATCTTTCACGAAGATGACCCCTTAACTACGGTCTGTTTATTCCAAATTTTCTATTGGAGGCAATAGTTTGGTCCATTTGGCAGTGATTTGGATCAGTTGAGGCGACTTTAAAGATAATAGTTTTATGTGTTTGCTCCGCACGTATTGACCATGATTTTCCTTTGGATACGGCCAACGTCAACTAAGCTGAGAGGATGATAATAATTTGCTGGGCAAACCTACTCCACCTGTAATCGTTTTGGGCACTATAGCGTCCCGTTAGTGTGAGCAAAAGTTGCTTCTTGGCGCTGTATGAATCATCTAGTGGGATGATAAAGATTTTAGTTTAGAATTTAGGACATATTTTTGTAGACACTCTTCCGATATACATTGTGCTATATGCCTCTAATCATCATCAGGCCGGAAGAGCTAATGTTCACACCATCAGTATGCTTGCCACTATTGCGTGGAAAGTTGATGACAGTGTAATTACTGTAAAAGACTGTCTGTTTCCTGTTTTCACTGTTTTTTATTTCGGGACATTACGGCGTTATAAAACTTAACGATAAGTTAGAGTTGCATTTTTAAGTTTGTACCACAAATTGATTCATTTGTGGATAATGCAGCGTCGGGAATCACACAGGTATTATACGAGTATTTTAAGATAAATTTATGCATTAAACCTGACAATATTTTTAAAACTTAAACAATGTTTAAAATAATAAAAAATATTTTAAATAGTGTCAGTCTTTGTGTAGTGTCAGGGCGTCAGGGCTTTAAATTAAAACAGTGTTGAAGCCTATCAATTTTATCCTTATGTGAAATTTTGTATGATCGTCTTTCGACAAAAACGAAGCCGAAAACGAAAAACTAGGCTAATAAAGCAAAGTGACCAAGAGAGGTTCGGGCGAAAGATAAAATCAATGACAATCATATCTATCCAATTCATCAGAATTTCTAATCGTGGTTTCGTTTACAGAATCGTGGGAAACTCTCACTTTTGAAACGAAATACCAAGATCGTGACCGTGAAAGGGGCCGGGAGTCTAATTCACAAAACAACGTAACATACTCGTAGTCTGAACAGAACTGAATCGATCTTACGTACAAACTCCTTATTAAATAGAGGCTAATTGTAAGGCGAGTCGACTTATAGTTGAGGACTTAGGATAGATACAAATGTACTACAACTTGCAGTTTACGTTTTTTGCGAAGCATCTGAGCCGGAAGAAATATTTACAGAACATGCAAACACTTTTAGAATCGAACCTCTCGCGTTGCAGCCGGACATTATCCCACTAAGCCACTGAAGTTTATTTGTGTATTAGTCGACTAAGCTGAGAGGATGGTATAGGTGGCTGGGTAAGTCTACTCTATCTAAAATCGTCCCGGGTTCTACAGCGTCCCATTAGTGCAGACAAAATTTGCCTTCTGACTCTTTAAAAATATATATGTTATAGGTTAAAGATTTTTTAGATATTACCACAAACCTTATTTTCACCATGGATCACCATATACATCTTGGGACTTTGAATCAGGTGTGGCTGCATGTTTTCTTATGATTACTTGTGGCTCTCCAATAAATCAGGTGTGGCTGCGAGTTTTCTTATAATTACTTGTGGCTCTCCAATAAGAGATGCAGGCGTGATTATAAAATATATGTATGTATTACGATTACCTCGGTGGCGTGGCGGGCGACTGCTCGGCTGAGACGCAGGAGGCACAGGTTCCGATTCCCGCTAGGGGAGAAGTGTTTGTATGTTCTGCAAATATTTCATTCGGGTCTGGGTGTTGTTTAGTGTTTAGTATTATGAATTATAAGTATGTATTTACAACAAAAAGTATACAGGTAAATATTATATCAGCCATCAGGTGCCCATAGTACAAGCTTTGCTTAGATTGAGGCTAGATGGCGCTGTGGGAAATGACCACAAATATTTATTTAAAATTTTATTTTCAGGTGGCTACTCAGTAGAGCACATCGATAAAGTGTGCGTGTCCTTACGGCAGCAGTACGGCAACTGCGTCCGGATGACCGGCCTGGTGGGCCGCCCGGACATGCTGTTCGTTTTTGATGCGGGGGAAGTGGAGAGGGTGTTCAGAGGAGAGGATTCAACACCGCATCGGTATTATTTTTTTACTTTTACCTTACCTTACCAATATTATAAATGCGTTTTTTTATATTACAAACATATTATCACGCCCGTATCCTTAATAGGGTGGGCAGAGCCACAAGTAAACATAAGCTTGCAGCCACTTTTGATTTAGTCCTAAGATGGATATGGTGGACCATGGTGACAGGTGATCAGCCCATCGCCCATATAAGTGGTATCTATACCTATCCCGTAGTCGACTTTTACGACATGTTCGGGGAGAGAAGCAGCTGGACGCATTCTATGTTTTTTCTTTACTCCCAGTCCAGCAGAGAAATTTCTACTAAAATGTTTAGTATTGAGTACCTAGTATTATGTGCTTGTATAATATAATTATTTACTAACAAATTATGGAGCTTGTTAACTGAATTTTTTTAACGGTTTTTCTTAATTTTTAGACCCTCGATGCCATCTCTGAATTACTACAAGCACAAACTACGGAAAGACTTTTTTGGCGCGGAAGATAACTGCGCTGGAGTCATTGCAGTGTAAGTCAATTGACCTACTTTTTTAAACAACTTCTTTTTTGGAACTCTTTTTAATCCCCTTAAAAAACTAAGTCCTTTTACCATCTATAGTAGATGATTTATACAGCGATGATTTATCCTTGGGAATACTTGCTTACTGTATCTCATCATGTTGGAGAGGATACTATCCCTTAGTCGACTTTTACGACATGCTCGGGGAGAGAAGCAGCTGGACGCATTCTATGTTTTTCTTTACTCCCAGGCCAGCAGAGAAGCGTTACACAGTTAGATAAAAAAAAAGAGTCAAAAAGGAAACCACTCAGCGTGTGCTGCAGGAGCCTGGAAGCAACTACATTACTGTTCTTCCGTGGCACCTTTCCTCAGAGCGCGTCACTGGCTTATAACACGGCGGTATCATAGAATGTATTTCTGGTTTCAGACATGGCGATTCCTGGGCTGCGTTCAGGACGAAGGTGTCGAGGGTTGCTCTAAGCGCAGGCGCGGCAGCTCAGTACACAGTGCCCGTGGCCGAAGTTGCTGATGCTTTTATCAACAGGTAGTTCCTTTTGAAACATTGAATCGTACATCAGTCTGAGAACAGCTTTACTTGGCTATAGACTTCCAATGTCCGGTTTCAATATTTAACTGACAGACTTTATTGCCATATATTTACAGAAAAACAAGATTGTAATAAATGAATGATCGGTTGTCCGTTAGTAGAATATTGCCTATTATAAAGCCAGGTCCTGTGACAGATTTAATAAATATGCTTCTTTTGTAATAATTATGTCTCTGGTCCGGAAATCAGGCAACAGGCTATATCCTAGATGATTGGAATCATATCAAAAATCCGATCTTATTTCAGGGTCCGGGAAATGAGAGATGAAAATCAGGAAACTCCAGATGACTTTCTCAATGAAGTTCACAAATGGTCTTTGGAGTGTAAGTTGAGTTTAATGACAACACATTATGCTAATCTATCATTAATTACTTAAAACTAGTGTGGTGAAAGGATATAAAGTGCGCCTCAAAGACTCCTTTCATACACTTGACAGATTTTTTCGGACTTTTTAGGTTTTACGACATACCAGTTTCCACAATATGATTTCCTTCACCGTTTGAGAATATTGGCTAGCTGGTTTTCAAAATTCTTTCAGGGCGTCTGGTCGAAAAGATACGCGATTCAAGACCTGGTTCTTATTAATAAATTGATTCGTATAATATTGTATTTCCAGCTCTTGGTCTCATAGCACTGGACACAAGACTAGGCTGCTTCGACGCACAAGAAGGGTCAGAGTCCCAGCGTCTGATCAACGCGGTCCACACCTTCTTCATCAGCGTGGGAGAGCTGGAGCTCAGGGCTCCATGGTGGAGGATCTACCCCACGGCTATGTTCAAACGCTATGTTGCTGCTTTAGACACTATCCTTAGGTAAGCCAGTCTCAATGTATCGAATCAGTTTACAGTTAACTAAAAAGCAAACATCTTTCACTCATCCTGGCTGTTATTAAACCTTTTGAGTATCAAAAGCTCTCATTATTATGTGTCATCATAAGTATTTTTGGTGGTCACTGGTGGTCTAGTTGGCAGTGACACCGCCTTCCGATTCTGAGGTCGTGGGTTAAAATCCGGTCGTGTACCAATGGATTTTTCTGTGTGAAAATATTATGTGCGCTATACCAATACACTCAAACGGTGAAGGAAAACATCGTGAGGAAACCTGCGGTTTAGTCAGCTCCGCACGTATTGACCATGTCTTTCCTGTGGACAAGGCCGACTTAGCTGAGAGAATGGAATAGGTGCTGGGTAAGCCTACTCCACCTTAATTCGTCCCGGGCACTACAGCGTCCCATCTGTGAAGGTAAAAGTTGCCTCCTGACGCTGTATAAATCATCAACTATAGATTGTAAAAGGCTATAAGTATTTTTGTTTATTTTAGCGTAACTCTGAGCCATGTAGAGAAAGCGCTAGAGGAATGTCGATCGAGTGGAAGCAGCAAATCGCTGCTTCAGGACCTGGTCTCCGCAGCTGGACCAAGGGTAGCGGCGGTGGCTGCTTTGGACATGTTCCTTGTGGGCATTGATACGGTGAGTAATAGCCCAAAGAACGGAATATGATGATTATGATGATAAGCCTTGGTGCACTCACAATCATCCTTCCTACTATATTATAAATGTGAAAGTTTGTGAGTATGAATGCTTGTGCCTCAATCACGCCTAAACGGCTGAATGGATTTGAATGAAACTTGGAATATACATAGTAAATGTGCTGGATTAACATATAGGCTATTTTTTATTGGGATACCATGCGAGCGAAGCCGCGGGCGGCAGCTAATGATATCATAAAATCATAACATGCGATAGGAACGATTCTATCATTATGATTTCTGTCACGAGGCAGAAATATAAAAAAAATACTATTATAATAATTGAACCGCTTTTTAGATAATTACTACTTACTTATCTACCTTAGTTGCCTACCACTAATAAGACCTCAACGCCTTACATTTTTTATGAGCAATGGTTGAAGAGTTATTCCAGAAACTCCAAGATACTACATTTTTGTTTTATTTTTTATTTCAGACATCTAATGCAGTAGCATCTACATTATACCAGCTCTCACTGCGACCAGAAGTACAAGAGAAACTCTACGAGGAGATAGACAAAGTTCTACAAGGCAGGCCGATGAAACCTGGAGATGTCAATCAAATGCCGTATTTGAAAGGATGTATCAAAGAAGTCATGAGGTAAAATGACAATACTAATAATCACAATCGTAATTAACTTAACCTAATTAAAACTAAACTTATCATTGGTTTTGCGACGATGAAGTATGTAATGTTTCCGTTATTTTCCAGAATGTATCCAGTTGTAATTGGAAATGGCCGACAGCTCAGCAAAGACACAGTCATTTGTGGCTATAATATTCCTAAAGGCGTAAGTAATATGTTCTTTGCTATATATTTTTAAAGGTATTTCTACTCGTACCATCACACTAAAAAACTAAACTAAGGCCTTTTACCATCTATAGAAGATGATTTATACAAGTAACTTTTACCTTCACAGACGGGACGCTGTAGTGCCCGGGACGAATTAAGATGGAGTAGGCTTGCCCAGCCCCTATTCTGTCCTCTCAGCTTAGTCAGCCTTGTCCACAGGAAAGACATGGTCAATACGTACGGAGCTGACTAAGCCACGGGTTTCCTCACGATGTTTTCCTTCACCGTTTGAGAGTACTGGTATAGCAAACATAATTTTTTCACACAGAAAAATCCATTGGTACACGACCGGATTTGAACCCACGACCTTAAGATCGGAATGCGGGGTCACTACCAACTAGACCACCAGTACTCTCAACTAGACTACCATCACAATCATCGCCATTTTTATAGTTTCGCATGTCATACTCGTGTTAATGTATAAGATGTGGATTTACTAACAAATCAAATTTTCTTGTTTACAACAGGTCTTCGAGTGGTACTTATAATCTTTTCTAGGCTTTATTATAAATCCAAGGTTGTACTAATCTATATTTTTGTTTCCCAGACCCAAGTGATATTCCAGCACTACGTTATGGGAAATAGCGAGGAGAACTTCACAAATGCCTCCGAGTTCCGACCAGAGCGGTGGATGCAAAGGATCCCAGGACAGAAGCATCATCCCTTTGCATCGCTACCCTTCGGCTTTGGGAAGAGAATGTGTTTGGGCAGACGATTTGCAGAATTGGAGATACACACCGTCATTGCAAAGGTGAGATTTTTATCAAAATAGTAAATCCAGTTATGACGTTTCACTTAAACGAAGTTGAAGTTTGCTGCTCAAAGGTTTCATTCACCGTCGTCGTCGCAAAAAAGTTGGTGCTAATTCGAAACCAAAAGGCATATTGTTATACACAAACACATATAATAACTCACAATTTATTAATAATGTATTACCGTTTTTTGATTACAATAGTAAAATTGTTTTCAGATCGTGCAAGCGTTTAAAATGGAATACCACCACAAGCCTTTGGAATACCATATCCATCCGATGTATACACCCAATGGACCGATAAAGCTGAAGCTTATTGAACGTTAGATTTATAATAAATATTTTAAATTTAAATAATAAAGTAACGACGATTAAAAGAGCAGGCGCTTATTTAGGACAAATCATTCGAAGTGAGATAAATAAATAAACAATTGTTTTTACAGTTTATATGTTTTAATAATACTTTGCTCAACTATTTTTTAAGAATGTGATAATAAAATGAATGTAGTAAAGTTGTGGTTAAATTATGTTTGCCTATGTTTACTCAGTATGAAAAAACATCCATGCGCAAATAAATAAGAATCAACAATTTTGTCTATATTTTTTATTTGCTTACCAGAGAACCTTGTGTTTTAATGTTCTAAAAAAAAGGCTGTGTCATCATTTAAGAAGTACTTTATTTTCAGGTTTTTCAACATTTTATATAATAATGTTTCCAAACATTTTACGATAATAGATATGAAATATTAAAACGAGATTCGACATTCATAGAATGTTTTACTTAGACTGACTCTAAAGCAATCTTACTAACATTACAAAATGGAAATCAAATTTATGACCTCAGGTACATTTTGAACGAGTATTAGTGTTTGAAACAACCATACATTACTATTCGGTCCCACAAAATGTACCAGAGTCATTGACAAAAATAAAAATAAACTACACAATGAATGGCCACATGTACTGGCAAAATAACATGTACATTTATACATTATAAACAATATCACAAATGAGTATATCAATGGTGTTAGTATTAAACCATAGAGTAACAAATTTCAGAATAGAATACATACATTGACTAGGGCTAAAAAAACTATATTTTATGCATCAAATGGACATAATTATTGATTGCATTATGGCACTATTTTATGGAATAAAATAGGTATGCTCAAGCGCATGTTAGTATAATATAAAGCTAAGGCAGTGAAAGTAGTTAACTATCCTTTAACGCAGCCATATCGTATAGAATTGCAAAAAAATGGTAATTTTATTAATCATAATATCACAATCATTACCACTTATTATATACAAGTTTAGCAAGAGCTGCCGGCTTCAGACTGATTTCTTCGCTTGTTGTTTCTTGTGTACACGAAGAGAGTGACCATGATAGAGAACAAAGTGAAGAGAATAGCTCCTATAGCTATGTAGTTGGTTGTGTTTACTGCAGACAGTTTAAATTCTTCTAAAATATTGCTGACGTCTCTCGTTTTTCTGGTTTTCTTCGGTACAGTTCTTGTTGACTCGAAATCATCTGAAAATAATGAATGATAGTTTGAGTTTTAATTGTCTAAAGTACATTATTGTTTACAAAAATAAATACGAATAGTAACAATATGGTCCACATTGTTACCATTCGTATTTTTTTATGGAATTCAATGAATAATGAAAACTTCAACAAAATAATATTTGTTACAGCATTTTTATAGAGGTAACTTACCAACATCTGTTTGAGAGCCTTCTTCGTCATCCGGGGAAGCCAATCTGGCAATTCTTCCCGAATTCACTTCGTTCTCAGCCGGGAAAGGAGGGAGGTAAGTTGATGGTGGATTGGTGCTGGCAGGCGCGAATGGCTGAGGGCATTTCGGGTCTCTAGATCCTGGGTAGCAGGAGCTAGGTGGAGTTGTTGGTTTGGGCTGTGGGCAACGAGGATCAGCACTGCCTGGGTAGCAACGTGGAGGCTCAGGAGTAGTAGGTTTGGGGCACCTAGGGTCATTGTTTCCTGGGAAGCAGTTAGGCGGTGCCGGGGTAGTGGGCTTAGGACAACGAGAGTCTGTGCTACCTGGGAAGCATCGTGGCGGCTCAGGAGTTGTGGGCTTAGGACATCTAGGGTCATTGTTTCCTGGGAAGCAGTTAGGCGGAGCTGGAGTAGTGGGTTTAGGACAACGAGGGTCTGAGCTGCCTGGGAAGCACCGCAGTGGTTCAGGAGTTGTGGGCTTAGGACATCTAGGGTCAAGGTTGCCTGGGAAGCAGTTAAGAGGAGCTGGAGTAGGTGGTTTAGGACAACGAGGATCTGTACTACCGGGGTAGCAACGCGGTTGTGCAGGAGTAGTAGGCCTTGGACATCTTGGATCAGTCGATCCTGGGAAGCATTTTGGTGGTTCAGGAGTTGTAGGTCGTGGGCATCTAGCATCTAACGAACCTGGGTAACATTTAGGAAGTACTGTCGATGGAGGCAAATATGTAGGAGGGTTCAACGTTGTTGGTCTTGTAACTTGAGGACACCTAGGATCTGGGCTACCTGGAAAGCATCGAGGTGGCTCAGGAGTGGTGGGTCTGGGACATCTCGGGTCATTATTTCCTGGGAAGCAGTTAGGTGGGGCCGGGGTAGTGGGCTTAGGACAACGAGAGTCTGTGCTACCTGGGTAGCATCGTGGTGGCTCAGGAGTGGTGGGTCTGGGACATCTTGGGTCATTATTTCCTGGGAAGCAGTTAGGTGGAGCCGGGGTAGTGGGCTTAGGACAACGAGAGTCTGTGCTACCTGGGTAGCATCGTGGTGGCTCAGGAGTGGTGGGTCTGGGACATCTTGGGTCATTGTTTCCTGGGAAGCAGTTAGGCGGTGCCGGGGTAGTGGGCTTAGGACAACGAGAGTCTGTGCTACCTGGGAAGCATCGTGGTGGCTCAGGAGTTGTGGGCTTAGGACATCTAGGGTCATTGTTTCCTTGGAAGCAGTTAGGCGGAGCTGGAGTAGTGGGTTTAGGACAACGAGGGTCTGTACTACCGGGATAGCAACGCGGTTGTGCCGGAGTAGTAGGCCTTGGACATCTTGGATCAGTCGATCCTGGGAAGCATTTTGGTGGTTCAGGAGTTGTAGGTCGTGGACATCTAGCATCTAACGAACCTGGGTAACACTTAGGAAGTACTGTCGATGGAGGCAAATATGTAGGAGGGTTCAACGTCGTTGGTCTTGTAACTTGAGGACACCTAGGATCTGGGCTACCTGGGAAGCATCGAGGTGGCTCAGGAGTGGTGGGTCTGGGACATCTCGGGTCATTATTTCCTGGGAAGCAGTTAGGTGGAGCCGGGGTAGTGGGCTTAGGACAACGAGAGTCTGTGCTACCTGGGTAGCATCGTGGTGGCTCAGGAGTGGTGGGTCTGGGACATCTCGGGTCATTATTTCCTGGGAAGCAGTTAGGCGGAGCTGGAGTAGTGGGTTTAGGACAACGAGGGTCTGTACTGCCTGGGTAGCAACGTGGTGGTGCAGGAGTAGTAGGTCTTGGGCATCTAGCATCTAACGAACCTGGGTAACATTTAGGAAGTACTGTCGATGGAGGCAAGTATGTAGGAGGGTTCAACGTCGTTGGTCTTGTAACTTGAGGACACCTAGGATCTGGGCTACCTGGGTAGCAACGTGGTGGCTCAGGAGTGGTAGGTCTTGGACATCTTGGGTCATTATTTCCCGGGAAGCAATTAGGAGGTGCTGGAGTAGTAGGCTTAGGACAACGAGAATCTGAACTGCCTGGGAAGCATCGAGGTGGCTCAGGAGTGGTGGGTCTGGGACATCTCGGGTCATTATTTCCTGGGAAGCAGTTAGGTGGAGCCGGGGTAGTAGGTTTAGGACAACGAGAGTCTGTGCTACCTGGGAAGCATCGTGGTGGCTCAGGAGTTGTAGGTCTGGGGCACCTAGGATCATTGTTTCCTGGGAAGCAGTTAGGTGGAGCAGGTGTAGTGGGTTTCGGACATCTTGAGTCTGTGCTACCTGGGAAGCATCGTGGTGGCTCAGGTGTGGTGGGCTTAGGACATCTAGGGTCGGTTGATCCTGGGAAGCATCGTGGTGGCTCAGGAGTTGTAGGTCTGGGGCACCTAGGATCATTGTTTCCTGGGAAGCAGTTAGGTGGAGCAGGTGTAGTGGGTTTAGGACATCTTGAGTCTGTGCTACCTGGGAAGCATCGTGGTGGCTCAGGTGTGGTGGGCTTAGGACATCTAGGGTCGGTTGATCCTGGGAAGCATCGTGGTGGCTCAGGTGTTGTAGGTTTAGGACAACGAGGGTCAGTTGAGCCTGAGTAACACTTAGGCGCGGTTGTGATTGGAGGCAAGTACGTTGGTGGATTAAGAGTAGTAGGACGAGGTGGTTGCGGACACCTTGGGTCAGGGGATCCAGGATAACAGACTGAGGTAGGTGTTTGTGGGCACCGAGGGTCAGTGGAACCAGGATAACATCTTGGAGGGGCAGGGGTTGTTGGTTTAGGACAACGTGGATCAGTACTACCTGGGTAGCATCTGAGAGCCGGTGTTGTTGAAGGAGGCACATAAGTTGGTGGATTTGTGGAAGGTTTCGGGCATAGTGGGTCAGGTAGTCCTGGATAGCAGAATTTCGTTGTTGGAGCAGGCGTAGTAGTTTTGGGGCAACGAGGATCTGTGCTGCCTGGGTAGCACCGTGGTGGCGCTGGGGTGGTTGGCTTAGGGCAACGCGAGTCAGTTGAGCCCGGGAAGCATCGAGGTGGGGCTGGGGTTATAGGTTTCGGGCATCTCGGGTCAATGTTGCCAGGGTAGCAGTTAGGCGGGGCAGGTGTAGTCGGTCTTGGGCATCGAGCATCAGTGCTGCCTGGGTAGCATCGTGGTGTTTCAGGAGTAGTAGGCTTAGGGCACCTTGGGTCCGTAGATCCAGGATAACACCTGGGAAGTGCTGGTGTTGTTGGTTTAGGGCAGCGGGAGTCTGTGCTACCAGGGAAGCAATTTGGTGGCGCAGGAGTTGTTGGTCTCGGGCATCTCAAATCTGTCGATCCTGGATAGCATTTAGGTCCTGCTGTTGACGGCGGCAAGTAAGTAGGTGGATTCAAAGTAGTAGGTCGTGGAGGCTGAGGACAGTCTGGATCAGGAGATCCTGGATAGCAGACTGGTTTGGGTGTTGTGAGCTTTGGACAACGTGGGTCTAAAGAACCAGGGAAGCACCGTGGAGGTGCTGGTGTAGTGGGTCTGGGGCAACGAGAGTCTGTGCTTCCAGGGAAGCAGTTGGGGGGAGTAGGTGTGGTAAGCTTAGGACAACGTGGGTCCGTTGACCCAGGGAAGCACCTTGGAGGTGTAGGAGTAGTTGGTCTGGGACAACGAGGATCAGTGCTTCCGGGGAAGCAGTTGGGGGGAGCAGGGGTGGTGGGTTTGGGGCAACGTGAGTCCGTAGAGCCTGGGTAGCATCTAGGAGGTGCAGGAGTGGTTGGTTTGGGACAGCGGGGGTCGGTACTACCGGGGAAGCACCTTGGAGGGGCTGGTGTCGTGGGCTTAGGACACCTGGAGTCAGAGCTTCCAGGGAAACAGTTAGGAGGTGCGGGCGTAGTTGGTCTAGGGCATCTAGTATCAGTACTTCCTGGATAGCATCTGGGTGCTTCAGGAGTAGTTGGTCTGGGGCATCTAGCATCAGTACTTCCGGGGAAGCAGTTCGGTGGAGCAGGAGTAGTGGGCTGAGGACATCTGGGGTCAGTGCTGCCAGGGAAACACCTTGGCGGAGCAGGTGTTGTGGGCTTAGGGCAACGGGGGTCTGTGCTTCCAGGGAAGCATCTTGGCGGTTCAGGAGTGGTAGGCCTTGGGCAACGAGAATCAGTGGTGCCTGGGTAGCAGTTTGGTGGAGCAGGAGTAGTTGGTTGTGGGCATCTGGAATCAGTGCTGCCTGGGAAGCACCGTGGTGGAGCTGGTGTTGTGGGCTTAGGACACCTTGGGTCTGAGCTTCCAGGGTAGCAACGAGGAGTAGCAATTGTTGTTGTTGGAGGCAAGTATGTCGGTGGGTTCAAAGTTGTTGGCCTAGGAGGTTGGGGACACCTTAGGTCAGGAGAACCAGGGTAGCAAGCTGGTGTTGTCGGAGCGGGTGTGGTTGGTTTAGGACAACGACGGTCTGTACTACCCGGATAGCACCTCGGAGGGGCCGGAGTAGTAGGCTTAGGACACCTGGGGTCAGTGCTACCAGGGAAGCAGTTTGGAGGAGCGGGCGTAGTAGGTCTAGGGCATCTAAGATCTGTGCTTCCAGGGAAACACCTTGGTGCTTCAGGAGTTGTGGGTCTCGGGCAACGAGGATCAGTGCTACCTGGGAAGCATCTAGGGGTTTCAGGAGTTGTTGGTCTTGGGCACCTTGGATCGGGGCTTCCAGGGAAACATTTAGGTGGTTGAGGTGTCGTCGGTTTGGGGCATCTAGGATCAGTGCTGCCAGGGAAGCAATTTGGAGGAGCTGGTGTGGTGGGCTTAGGGCATCTTGGATCTGTGCTACCAGGATAGCAACGAGGAGCAGCAATTGTTGTTGTTGGTGGTAAATATGTTGGTGGATTCAATGTGGTTGGCCTAGGAGGCTGAGGACACCTGGGATCAGGAGAGCCAGGGTAGCAAACTTGTGTAGTAGGAGTGGGAGTGGTTACTTTAGGACAAAGAGGGTCCGTACTTCCAGGGTAGCACCTAGGTGGGGCTGGTGTTGTTGGCCTAGGACACCTGGGGTCAGGGCTTCCAGGGAAGCAGTTAGGAGGAGCGGGCGTTGTTGGTCTAGGACATCTTGAATCAGTACTTCCAGGGAAGCATCTGGGTGTTTCAGGTGTAGGCGGTCTGGGGCACCGAGAGTCTGTGCTACCAGGGAAACATCTTGGCGGTTCAGGAGTGGTAGGTCTCGGGCAACGAGGGTCAGTGGTGCCCGGGTAGCAGTTCGGCGGGGCAGGAGTAGTTGGCTTAGGGCAACGGGGGTCTGTGCTTCCAGGGTAACATCTTGGCGGTTCAGGAGTGGTAGGTCTCGGGCAACGAGGGTCAGTGGTGCCCGGGTAGCAGTTTGGCGGGGCAGGAGTTGTAGGTTTTGGGCATCTGGGATCAGTGCTGCCAGGAAAGCACCTTGGCGGAGCCGGTGTTGTAGGTTTAGGACATCTGGGGTCTTCACTACCAGGATAGCAACGAGGAGCAGCAATTGTTGTTGTTGGTGGCAAGTATGTTGGTGGGTTCAAAGTAGTCGGCGTTGAGGGCTGAGGACACCTAGGGTCAGGAGAACCAGGGTAGCAAGCTGGTGTTGTTGGAATTGGTGTGGTTGGCTTAGGACAACGAGAGTCTGTACTTCCCGGATAACACCTTGGAGGGGTCTGAGTAGTAGGCTTAGGACACCTGGGGTCAGTGCTCCCAGGGAAACACCTTGGTGCTTCAGGAGTTGTAGGTCTCGGGCACCGAGGGTCTGTACTACCAGGGTAGCAGTTTGGTGGGGCAGGAGTAGTTGGCTTAGGGCAACGGGGATCTGTGCTTCCAGGGAAACATCTTGGTGGTTCAGGAGTGGTAGGCCTCGGGCAACGAGGATCAGTAGCTCCTGGGAAGCAATTAGGGGGAGCAGGCGTAGTTGGCTTGGGGCACCGGGGATCAGTGCTACCTGGGAAGCATCTAGGAGCTTCAGGAGTGGTTGGTCTCGGGCATCTTGAATCGGTGCTTCCTGGGAAACATTTAGGTGGCTCAGGCGTCGTTGGCTTAGGGCATCTTGGATCAGTGCTACCAGGAAAGCAACGAGGAGCAGCTATTGTTGTCGTTGGTGGCAAGTATGTTGGTGGGTTTAAAGTAGTCGGCCTAGAAGGCTGAGGACATCTGGGATCTGGAGAGCCAGGGTAACAAGATGGAGTAGTAGGAGCGGGAATCGTGGGTTTAGGACAACGTTGATCGGTACTACCGGGGAAGCACCTTGGAGGGGCTGGTGTCGTTGGCCTAGGGCACCGAGGGTCGGAGCTTCCAGGGAAGCAGTTAGGAGGCACCGGCGTAGTTGGTCTAGGGCATCTAGCATCAGTACTTCCGGGGAAGCAGTTCGGTGGAGCAGGAGTAGTGGGCTGAGGACATCTGGGGTCAGTGCTGCCAGGGAAACACCTTGGCGGAGCAGGTGTTGTGGGCTTAGGGCAACGGGGGTCTGTGCTTCCAGGGAAGCATCTTGGCGCTTCAGGAGTGGTAGGGCTCGGGCAACGAGGGTCTGTGTTACCTGGGTAACAGTTTGGTGGGGCAGGAGTAGTTGGCTTAGGGCAACGGGGGTCTGTGCTCCCAGGGAAGCATCTAGGCGCTTCAGGTGTGGTCGGCCTAGGGCACCGAGGGTCTGTACTACCAGGGTAGCAGTTTGGTGGGGCAGGAGTAGTTGGCTTAGGGCAACGGGGATCTGTGCTTCCAGGGAAACATCTTGGTGGTTCAGGAGTGGTAGGCCTCGGGCAACGAAGGTCTGTGTTTCCTGGGTAGCAGTTCGGTGGGGTAGGAGTTGTAAGTTTTGGGCATCTGGGATCAGTGCTGCCGGGGAAGCACCTTGGTGGAGCTGGTGTTGTGGGCTTGGGACACCTTGGGTCTGAGCTTCCAGGATAACAACGAGGAGCAGCAATTGTTGTTGTTGGAGGCAAGTATGTCGGTGGGTTTAAAGTAGTCGGCCTGGAAGGCTGGGGACACCTAGGGTCAGGAGAACCAGGATAGCAAGCAGGTGTAGTAGGAGCGGGTGTGGTTGGTTTGGGACAACGGGGGTCTGTACTACCTAGGTAGCACCTTGGAGGTGCTGGAGTAATAGGCTTGGGACACCTTGGGTCAGTGCTTCCAGGATAGCATCTAGGGACTTCAGGAGTAGTTGGTCTAGGACAGCGAACATCGTTATTGCCAGGGTAGCAGTTAGGTGGAGCAGGTGTAGTTGGTTTGGGGCAACGGGGGTCTGTGTTACCAGGGTAGCAGTTAGGAGGAGCAGGTGTGGTTGGCTTAGGGCAACGGGGGTCCGTGCTCCCGGGGAAACATCTTGGTGCTTCCGGAGTTGTAGGCCTCGGGCATCTTGGATCAGTGCTACCAGGGAAGCATCTTGGTGGAGACGGGGTAGTTACAGGTGGCAAGTAAGTCGGAGGGTTATAAGTTGTTGGAATAGGTGTTTGTGGGCATCTGGGATCGGAAGATCCAGGGAAGCACTTGAATTGAGCTGGTGGCGTCACTTGTTGGCACTGAGGATCCCGAGATCCAGGGTAGCATGTTTGAGGTCGGATCGTTGATGATACTTCCTGGATGCCAGTGCAGCTGGCGTCACAGTTACCGGTGCAAAGCTGAAATTTTAAGCCAAAATAAGATTCATACATTATTTGAACTTAACCTATCTATGGGCTTTATTCATTCATTCATTCATTCATTCATATTACAGCTTACAGAACACAAGGTCTTAGAAAAAAGAATTAATTTACTATTTAGCTTTGTAAGGGATACTGACCTCTACGTTACAGGTGAGGTAGACTTGGTCGGTGTCTGGGAAGCGGAAGGCGCTGACTTTGGTGTGAGCAATCAAAGTGGCTCCGCTTCTGCCGGTATTGGTGGACTTCTGCCATCCTTCAATGAGCTTCTTCCTATAAATTTACAAACAATTCTAATTAAAGTATGTAGAGAGAAGATTGAAGTGAATTATTATCATCATCAAATAACTATGTTTCTTATGTCAATTTAGATATAAAGCATACCTTGGGCATCCTTCTTGGTCAGTCAGTTGGATTTTTTTGGTCTTAGGGCTGTCGTAATCATCGTTATCGTACGCCCAACAGTCGTGGATTTTCAGGTTGAACTGGTTCCTCACGTCTTTCAGGTATACCAAGATGGTGAGATACTCGCCGATTTTGATAGAGTCTTTAAGAGGAGTCGTCTGAAAAATAGTACCGAATATTTAAATAATTATTGGGGTCCTGCTCGTAAAAGGCAAACATTTTTCCTCTGCATTTTTCTCTTTATTTTTCCATTATTTTAGTGTTTTTCAAAGCGGTATAATTAAATTCATAAGAGTTATAAGAGAATGGCTTTGAGTAATCGTTATTCAGGTACTAATCCAATCGGATGTCACCGCAATCGGTACTTAGTAATATTACAAAACCGGAAGATTATAAGGATTTTGAGACGTTGCTCAATCACGGCTGAACAGCTGAACGAATTTACGTTGCTGACGGGCTACTTTTTATGCAGATACCCGAGATATTCTTCGGGTGAAAGTTGGAAAAATATAAAACTAACTTACGTTAGGGAAGGATCCCTTTTGGATGTCCATCCAGCACTCGACACCACCGGCAGGTCCCTCTACCGCGACTACGTCCAGCATGTCCACCATGAATGGCTTCAGCTTTAGAATGTGCTGCTCGCGCGAAGCGACCGCGTTGCCACTCACTGATACCTCTAGGGAGGTGCGGACACATGACACCTTAAATGGAAGTTGAATTAAAATAAGTAAAACCCAGTAGTCACATACATAGTTCTGGCTTTCCAGATAGATAGATAGATAACACTTTATTGCTTACTTCATTAATTATTACTTACAACATTAAACTTACAAAATAGACAAAATAATCCTTAGAGCTTAGCTGAGAAAATACGGAACATCAATTTGCGTTACCGCGTCGTGGTTCTAATAATGCTATAGTGTTTTAAATAGGCACTTTGGTTAAAGTCAAAGTATATTTTTATTGCTTAATTACATGTCAAAAAAGATGTTACAGACAATATCCAGTTGGATGAGAAAAGTTTTTGAGACAAATCAAAATGTCATAAAAACTATATTTTTTTTACATTTAATCTTCGTAGTCTGCCAGAAGTGTTGTAATTTTATTGTCATTTACCTAAAGAGTAGGTAAAGTCCAGAAATGATTGTAAGATGTTATACCTTTCTGGCAAAGTCTAGCGGGCCTTGCACCAGGTCATCAGTCTGGAAGATCAGCACATTATCGATAGTTCCACAGGCGTTGCAGAGGGGACGGGAGCCGCATCCATTAAGTGGCACTCGGAACGAGTACCGGGATTGGCTGCCTCCAAGTGAAACATACCTGAAAAGGTTTTAGTTATCCTCTGAGTATTTTTTCTTTAAACAGAAGAATATTGAGAGCTGATGAACAAAGTCATCGTATGTGTAGTTGGCAATCAATGGGTGAGACTCGCAGGGAACGGAGAATGGCGTAATGAGAGCAAGTGCTGCACGTACGCATCAGACTGAGATTATGATGATGATGATGATGTGAGAGCTCCATTAAAACTATTTATTACCTCGGCAAGTAAAAACAGAATGAGATATGCGGAGGCAAGTTCAAGAACACTTAGCTCATACTATCTATCTATGCTTACTATGGCTGATAAATACTTACTTGCACTTAGGATCGCTCAGGAATCCCTTGCTGTAAATAATACCATCGTAAACATCGTTGAACTCAACGGTCACGTCGATGAAGTCTTTTGAACATTGCACGTCTATATCCGGGGCGTAAGGGGAGTCTAGGGAAGTAAAAACAAAAATGCATTTAATGGAAGTATGATGGCGGTGGGGAACTCCAGTGGTGGAGTTTACTGACCTGAAGGACACAGTTATCTTGACATGTGTACATTGCAGAAGGCTGTCTTACTTTTAAAGAATGTTGCTATCATTTAAACCAGAGTTTTATACTGTGCATGTGGAAGGAAACAACTGGACGAGAACAATTGGCAATTGGCTTAAAAAATACGGCAGCTGTTCTTCGTAGGGGTTACTTTCTATTGTAGGTACTCTTTGGACAATTTCACAAATTAAGCAAATAATTGTAGATCTTGGAACCCTGTCGAATGATCATCTCGTTTATATAATTACTAGCAGCCGCCCGCGGCTTCGCTCACGCGGTATCCAGATAAAAAGTACCCTATGTCCCATTCCAGCACACGTAGGTAGGTACCTACTATCCTCATTATTCATTATAATATAGTGTACGCTAAACGATGACTAAAGTATTGCCATCTCTTACCATTTCATAATGACAAACAGTGACAGGGCTAACTTTAAGCAATGGCTAACTTTAGCGAACGAATATGAATAATGGTATGTAAGTATATTCCGTAGTTTTTGCGTGAAAGAGTAACAAACATACCTAAATCTAAAAATTAAGAAATTTCTTTGAATTTAAAGTACCGCTACTCTACACCAGATGGCACCAGCATAAATGGGATGGATGAACTTAACAGAGAAAGCGCAATACAGTTTCAATAATTCCTGTTGATCCCGAGATTCCCAAGGGGTGCAAGTGCACCCTCTGGCACCCCCTTGCCGGCGCCCATGGTTAAGGTAAACTTTACAAAACGCAACGATAGCGCGTCAAAATTTGATCAGAATTAGCAGCGACATCTAGTTTTCAGACGTAGAATTACGTCAGAACTCCATGAATAATCAAGATTAAAAACTTATTAGACCAGTAATAATTTATGCTTCCTTTCACAGGTAATTTGACATTGACAGTTCCTTTTCCATATGTTTTGTATCATCTATTACTAATCTTTGGTATCATCGCTGTCATAATGTCAAAATAAAAGTATTCTATTTTTCATGAAAAACATGCCAAAAATAAAGAATTTGCAGGTAATTATGACATCAACTAAATGAGAAAAATCGGCTCTTTAATTTGATATAGGTTATGTGTAGTTTTAGACCAAAAATTGATTCCAGGTTTTCATCCCTTTTCACCCCTTTAGAGGGTGAATTTTGAAAAATCCCTTCTTAGTACACCCCTACGTACCATGGTTTACCTACACTGGAAATTTCAAGTCTCTACGTCTAGCGGTTTAGGCTGTGCGTTGTCTGTCAGTCAGTCAGTCAGTCAGTCAGTCAGGACAAAGATTCTTATAATATAAGATTTAAGATTTATTACTTGGATATACTTAATCTTTGTTTATTGATAAAATGAAAATCTGTTCAGTTAAAAAATGCTTATAATCAATCCTTTTTCTGTCGAAGGTTAGTTACCTGCAGCTCTGGAACCTCGCATAAATGTGACTGCATCTTCACCAGAGGCAGAAGTCTCAAAGAACGGAGAGAGAGCATTGTCTCCGGACAGTTCGAAGTTCAGCTCAGCGGCCGTGAGTGTGTCGTCTGAAACAGCTGTAGCTAGCGACAGCTACAGAAAATAAAGTCTTAAAAATCACAGTAATTATTTATTTCACTACTGAACTGGGAGTAATAAAAAAATATATATATGCGTCTAGCTGCTTTTCTCCCCGAGCATGTCGTATAAGTCGACTAAGGGATGGTATCCTCTCCAACACGATGGACCGTCTATATACACACACACACAAACACACACACACAACTTAGTTACTGTCTTTTGAACATTGCACGTCTTATGTATAATTATTATTTTTTGTGTTTAAATTTTATTAAAACTACTTTTAGTCCTTTTCTGTATAAGGAACTTTACGCCCCGTGGTCATGGAGGTGGGCGTTGATAGTTGCGACACAGTTTTTAACTACTGCAACTATCATCGTGTACTATTATGTTATATTATACCAATGTATATTTTGTTCCTAAATAAACTATTTGTATTTGTATATAGGCGATGGGTTGATGACCTGTCACCATGGTTCACCATATCTATCTTGAGAATTTAAATAAGGAGTGACTGCAAGGTTTCTTATGATTACCTGTGGCTCTGCCCCTATTAATAGGGTATTAGGGATACTGGCATCATAATAATGTATGTAAAATGGTTCAGATATCAATGCTTATGCATGACTCATGTCAGATTCACTATTTTGTTTATAGAAAGCTGACGTATTAGTACGCTGAAGTATTAGATATAATACTAATCTTAAATAAGAAGTCACATCCTGATTAAAACATTAACGTGAAGGTAATTATCGAATTAAGGTTTAAGGTATCATAATTAGGGGCAAATCAGTAAGCCGTGTACAATTACAATAATAGCCACATTTACAACGAAAACAGGTTATGCCAATAGTGCCGAGCAACGTAAATAAAAAATGTGTTGCCCAGCAGTGGGACGAAATAGGTTAAATAAAAAAAAGTCGCGTAGACTGTTTTAGTTTGTTTCAAGCACTTGACACAAGTTTTTGAACTGTTTGCTTAGGTTCTACGGTTCTGCGGTCTACATGCCGGTTTCCTCGTGATGTTTCCCTTTACGAGCACTAGGAATACTTTCTAGCGCTTGTTTTTCTTTCTTTTTTTACTATTTAGACCTTTCTACGAGCAACATGACGATACTGATTGACACTTTGTCGATGGCTACTTTGACTAAGCCTCTCTGTTTTCTATGTAAATGTGGCCGTACCAAGGATCTATTGCCAGACTACACTATCGGTAAATCAGTAATTTATTGTTTAAAGCACAATGATTCTTTCCGCTCCCACGTACCTTTTATTTCATAAAATGTTAACTAAGTGGTTGCTTGTAAGTTATAGGTTTAGGCAGGTGTGATTTTAATTGCTGTAGCGTTTGTGGGAGCCGCTCTCAGTGTTGCCAACTAAGATTTTGTCGTAATTCACGTGACAGAATCTGAGTGAATTTTGATAAAGCACCTACTACAGTGATCATGAACACATTATATTGTGGCAAAATGTTCGCCCGCATTTTGGAAAAGGGCCAGGAGCGTTAAAAATGCCACTTTATAAATCTACTGCTGAATTGAATTTCGTATGTTCACCTACAATTCAGACCAAATGTTTGGAATGGCTTAAGATCTGATTTGAATTCGGAAATGAATTGCTATAGATGACTTGCTCAAAGTGACCTTAGACTTCGCAGGTCAAGAGTACCTACCTTAAACCGACGAGCATGCATGAAGAATGATATGAGAGCGAATGAAGCGAAAGTAGTATGTCAGGATCGTAGCAAATGGAGATCCGCGATCTCTGCCTACCCCTACGGGACACAGGCGTGATTTTATGTATCCCTAATGGGGTTTGCAGAACCACAAGTAATCATAATAAAACTTGCAGCCACTTTAGATTCAAAGTCAAGATATGGTGAACACAGACAAGCGAGATTTTTCGATTCTCGAGTATTTGACGTGTGGTGGATACGCGGCTATTGGCTGCATGTGCAAATGTACCTATGTGTCGTCATTTTGGCGCTATCGTACCAATTTTCTATGACTCCCTGGTGACGGCGGCGGTAGACAAAACCCTTACCGGGACCCCTCACTTCCTCACGAATGTTCACACATTGAACGAATGTTTGTACACCATGTATGGGTCCGGCTTCGTCAATCAAAGTACTTTGCAATGTTATGAACGAACCCATGCGCAAAGTTCTTCCCACACTAGTTTCGAATGTCAGTATTGCTTGCGATCTTATTGCTCCAATCCAATCCATTTTGTACCCAACACGAGCGAAGAAAGCAGCAACAAACCAAACGTCCGTATTATTTGCGACCGTGCAAGCTAATGGCGGGCCGCGAATGTCTGGGAGACACCGCGAAGGAGCGAGTTCGCTACTTTTGATATGCGTCTAAAATCGACACAGCTCGGAAAAGACTACACAAAAACTTCGCGAATACATTTGCGAATACTGTCCTACACTTGTGGATTCGCGCATTTGTGATGAAGTGAGAGACCTCCTTTAGATTTAGTGATTTCTAGCGTATATTCCAGTAAGTTCGTATGAGCTACTGGCCAACTCTTGTGACGGTGTTTTTAGGCCGCCTAAAGGCCTCTGTCATGGCTTAAAGACTTAAAAGCCGAGACCGATAATTTAGCGTGCTCTCCGAAGCACGGAAGCCTCAGCTCGTAATGCCACTTGCGATCATCCATCCCAATTGTGACTGCGCACAACGTTGCTTAACTTCAACGATCAAGAACGTCTAAGCAAGCTACGCCTCGAGCGCTTCGGTAAAACTACTTCATTTCCAATAACACTCTACTGCTACATGGTGTCTTTAGTTTTTACGAATCATCGTGGTCAAAGGATTAAATGCGCTATAAAGATAATCCATAAGATGTTTGTGTTTTGCGAAATCTAGCGACTTTCAAAGCTGGCATCACTTCCGTTTCTATTGAAGAGCCACGCAAGCTCTAGGTATCCACGAGCTAATTATTATGTAGGAAATGAATTCACAATGAATTGTGATGGACTTCCTTGAATTTAAATTGGTTTCCGTGTCAGCAGGGATTCAAATAACTTTAGTAGTTAGAGACCTGTGATGAATTACATGTTGTAAAGTTTTTATCTTTCCCACGGTTTGTCTATCTGATAATGGTGTAATTCATGCCCCAGTAAGTTTTGTAAACATAATTTTATTAATGTTTGTGCAGAACTTGCAAAAAATATTTTATATAAGGAGTTAGATCTTTCTTTGGTCTATATCCAGCTTTAAATATTTTTTTTATTTTTATCCACCATTTTCCACTTATGGCCATTTCCTTTATTCTACTAACGGAGGAAAAAGCGTTCATTACCATGGAAACGTTGTTTTTTTGTCAAAAAATGTATGGCGCTTATCGTGTCCGTTAGTGGAATATTGTACCAGCCATTAGTATAAATATAAAGATAGGTACGTAAAGTTACTTCACTGCATAGTAGGTACAGTTACGCACAATTTGGAACCATAAAAATGTGGGGTCAAGGCTCTATGTCCGATGGGTGTTACTTAATTGTCGTAATCTTGCAGTTTCTAATCCCGTAACTTTCTTATCAAACAACTCGTACGTAAGTGAAATGTGACGGTTCGTTAATTTCTCAGAGTAATAAGAAGCAATTCAAATAGTTACTTGTCATGAAGAGGAAAGGTTTGGACCATAACCCACCACGCTGGACCTCGATGCCCACAGGCCTTAGATCGGGGTGAATAGCAAAACGATTAATGAAAAACGAAGCTGAACCAAAATGAAGTATAGCCTGATACAAGCCTCGCTGTAAAAGATATCCCAACGGCCTATTGAGGGGCAAGTTGCTTGTTCCACAGTATTGGTTATTGAATAAATAAATAAAGTAAGTTCGTATGAGCTGGTAGCCAACTCCTGTGACGGAGTTTTTAGACCGCCTGAAGGCCTCCGTCATGGCTTAACGTGCCCTCCGACGCACGGAAGCGCTCAGCTCAGAATGCCACTTGCAGTCACCCATCCAAATTGAGACCGCACACAACGTTGCTTAACTTCAACGATCAATCAAGAACGTCTAAGCAAGCTACGCCACGAGTGCTTCAATGATTTAATAAAATAAAGTATTATTTTAACTTGTTCATACTCGTAGTAAAAACTGCGTTATTTGATAACTGTCGATTACTTTTTTGAGCTTTTACATTACTCTCTGGAAAATTCATATAAAGTACCTAATAAGCATTACTATAATGCTTATATAATTATCCGTTAAGAACGGCATCTATGGTATTAAATTATTTAAAATGGGAGCTAGACAGTATTATGATATCTTATTTGGAAAAAACAACATAAGTGAGGCTAAACTTTCGAAAAAAGATCAGCTTTCTAATCGCTTGCAAAAATTTTGTTTAACGAACTATTGAACGAGTCAACTATATATAAGCATACATAAATCTCATATCACACCCGTATCCCTAATGGGATGGGTAGAGCTACAAGTAATCATAAGAAAACTCGCAGCCACTTTTCACTAGATAAGGATATTATTTAATCAAAAAATACGCATTATCTCATCGGTGAAGATCAAATAAGTTTTGCCAATATTTACGAACTTCTTAAACAAAGTTAAAGTTACGTAAAAATGTATACTTTATACAGCCTTATACTAATCTGAGGTTAAATCAACTATTATGTCAGTATGTAAGCACAGACAAAACAGTAAGTAAGTAAGCTGGTATGAGCTAGTGGCCAACTCTTGTGACGGAGTTTTTAAGCCGCCTAAAGGCCTTGGTCATAGCTTAACGACTTAAAAGCCGGGACCTAAAATTTTACAAACGGTATAAATAAGTATTGCTTATTCTTTTGCTTAACAAGAAAAAAGATATGGTGCATTTTGGCTGATAGCAGCGTTGCTTTAATAATTTAACATTTTGTTCTCCGTTAGTTGATTTTAAATAATGGGTTTGGACGTCTTGTTTGTTTTACGCGACATAAGAGCTTGTTCCTCAAGCGCCAATTTTTAACCACGTTTAATTTAGTTGTTCTAGATTACTCAAAACCGGCCAAGTGCGAGTCTATTTCGCACGCGAAGGGTTCCGTACCATCGTACATATACATAAATGTTTCTTGTGTGAGCCTTTTTGTTATTATTTGTTGCTATAGCGGCAATAAAACACACTGTAAATTTTAACTTTTACTCTATTTTTAAGTATTACCGTTTATGAGATACAGCTCGCTGACAGACGGACGGACGAACGGACAGCGGAGGCTTAGTTTAGACATTTAGAGTCGAAACTAATAGATTTATTGTTAGGTTAGACACCCAGCTTCAAATCCCTTCGGCTTACGAAGGAGTTTTGCTTTCAAAAATAAATTGTATTTTTTAACCATGTAAGCCTAATAATAATTGCCATTCAGCGTGACAATGCGGCCAGCGTCTTGGGCACGCTTCCACAGTCTGATGTGCTGGATCAGGTGAGCTATCTATAGACCGTTTGCAACGGCCTTTAGATAGCTCGACTGTTTCTTTTGCATTTTGTAAATTATATTCGTATTAGTTGTAAGTTTCTTTCAGCCTAGTCATAATGTTTACTACTTCATTAAGAGTAGTGATGGAACAGTAGTATCATTTAATTGTGACGCCGAGTGTACGTCTGGTTGCTTAGTTAAAAGTTAGTCATAAGTTTATTTAAAGCTTTAGTAGGTACATACCTGCACAAGGGCGATTAGTGCCGCTAAGCGCATTGCGGCTTCATGGGGCCCTGAAACAAAAAAAGAATCATAAATTGTTATTTATAAATATCTAAAAATCCGCAGGCGGCAGCTATCATGGTACCCGGATAAAAGGCGAACTTAGATAGAAAACTGAGCTCATTTTCAATTTTTATTATTATACCGATTACCATAAAGTTTTTAATGTTTTTATAGTTAGTCTTTGTAAATAAAAATCTAACGACAGTTATATATAAATATGAGTGATATTACTACTACTACTTTTTAATTAGAGCACTGGTGGTCTAGTTGATAGTGACCCCGCCTTCCGATCCTAAGGTCGTGGGTTCAAATCCAGTTGTGTACCAATGGATTTCTCTGTGTGAAAAATTTATGTACGCTATACCAGTACTCTCAAACGGTGAAGGAAAACATCGTGAGGAAACCCGCGGCTTAGTCAGCACCGCACGTATTTACCATGTCTTTCCTGTGGACAAGGCCGACGAGGCTGAGAGGATGGAACCGGTGCTGGGCAAGCCTACTCCATCTTAATTCGTCCCAGGCACTACAGCGTCCCGCCTGTGAAGGTAAAAGTTGCCTCCTGACGCTGTATAAATCATCTACTATGGATGGTAAAATGCCTTAGTTAGTTACTTTTTAATTAAATGGCCCTTTCCAAACTGTGAAGTGAAGTTAGTCTAACAAGCGAAAAACAATAGCTTGATCGTACAAGTTGACGTGAGTAATTGCATTTCACGGGTTTCGTCACGAATTTGCATTCGCAACAGATAGCAAACTCTCCCACATTACTGCATATTTGTCATTCAAGAAGCTGGCGACGGAAAAACTCCGACATTTTGTCTTCGAAGATTGATACCCCATTGTTTGAGGTCGATGCGGGTTTGTAGATCAGAAGTTAACCATTTATTCATGTGCATATAAGTGCATATGCATGCAATAGCTGTACTGTTGTGTTGTGACATCAAAAACGGTTAGTGATAGTTGGTGTATAGGTATAATATTTATTACTAGACTTGAGAGACTAGACTTTAAGAGCTTTTCATTAGAGCTTAAAGCTTTGTCCCTGTGGTTTCTTTAAAATAAATCAAAGAAACTAAGGAGAAAAATCTTTCAGTAGTTCCTTGCATCCCTCAAAGTAGACGGGTACCATGTTTCACCGAAAGGCGACATTATTTATTTTATGTTACGGTAAATAATCTTACTTCTTACTTATATTATAAATGCGAAAGTTTGTGAGTTTGGATGTTTGTGCCTCAATCACGCCTAAACGGCTGAACGGATTTGAATAAAACTTGGAATATACATAGTAAATGTACTGGATTAACATGTAAGCTATTTTTTATCCGGATACCACGCGAGCGAAGCCACGGGCGGCAGCTAATTTACTATATTTGACATTATTTTTATTTAATTTTTTATGACTTTAGAAATTTATTATATTATAATGATCTATTTATATTTGCTACGTTATTATGTTGGGTTAGCCTGTAAATATAGACTTAAGTTTAAATAAATCATAAATAAATAAATAAAAAGACATTTAAATGCCATTGGTCGAAAGGGCTTGATCGACCATCTATTTATGAATTGTGTTTAGAAATAGAATCGGTCGGTCAAGTTTCTTTCATTCCATTTACATCGTTTATCATCCATTGACATTCTTCTTCGTCTATTTACATCGACTGTATTGCATCGATTGGTGATAAAATCTCCAGTTGCAATAATACAACAATAGTGTCAAGTGCACCAACAATGTTGAAGATGTTGTAAAGTTTCATAATATATTTGGGCTTCAGATTATCTTTAGTCAATAGTGTCTCAATAGTTCACTTATTCTATATTGACGACCTCGGTGGCATGGCGGGTGAGTACTAGGCTGAGACGCAAGAGGTGCGGGTTCAATTGCAAACATAATAAATTGCAACATGCAAACATTTCTTCCGCGGCGGGAATCGAACCCGCGCCTCTTGTGTCTCTGCTGAGTAATCGCCCATCACACCACCGAGGCCGTCAAGGCCGTCGGCCGTTTGTATAAAAAAAGCTCAACGCAGGCAAAGTCGCGTGACGTTCCAATAGTTACAATAACAATTAATAACATGGATGAACAGTCGTTTTGTACAGGTTATTTCAACATGTCAAGTTGTATTCAAGTTTAACACGTGCGTATGTTATTAAAAATCGATTATGTATTGTGACGAATTGGCAACAATCGAACAATACAGCTAGGTAACTCAAGGATTTCTTTTATTCGGCGATTAGTTCAATAAGCAAGCTTAAGTTTTATGAAAAGACTCTTTGTTATGTTGCATTCGACGTTACCACTTCGCTCTCATGTGCTTGAGTCACGAGTTGCATTTAGTGGATCCAAGTTATTTTATGAAATCTTGAATGCATTCGGCATGACCACTTCGATCCATGTGCTTGAGTCACGAGTTGCATTTTATCGCGTGACGGATACAAGAATATAAGAATACGATAATTTATCTGAAGTACGCGTTTAATTGATTTTATCTTGGATACAAATTTGGGACAATGTATTAATGACCAATGTAATAGAGATAATGATCGATATCGAAAACAAAACATTATATTTTCATTTGTTTAAAAACAGCATTGTATTAAGAAACTACGTTTTATTTATTTCTCGTCATGGTCTTGTCTGTATCAATCAATAACTTCCTGATCATGCATTAGTAAATAAGCTCTTATATAAATTGGTAGTTTTAGTTAGTAATACCATCAACACAAGTTTCTTATCCACTGAGCGAAGCTCACCCAAAAAAGCCCATACTTATACGGTGAAGTTGTAATAACTGTTTTACTAGAATAGACGATGTTTGGATCATATCTGTGTCATATAACTTGCAGAAGATTTGATTTATGCGTGTTTTCAATACTCTCCTGTGTGTGCATAATACAGCAAAACTACTGAAAAATTGAAAAAATAAAATATGGGATAAAAAACACGTCTTGTTTACCATTACCATGACGCCTTAATATTATTTTTCTTATAACCTATTATGGTTGAAAGCATAGGTCTGTCGCGCCGCCAACGTTCATTGCTTTTATCGATGGCCTCGCTACCAACAGGATGATGTCAAAAACTAGTGCTTGGAGTACGTAAATGGCAGTTCACGAGTTAATTGTAAGGTTGCATCTATCATGGCTTCGTGAGGTCAGCCGGCGAACTCTCCAGTTCCGCGGTTGCAAAATCTCCCAATTATACAGTTTCGACATCATTATACGTGTTTAATTGTTTTTAATTCATTATTTTTCGAATATTTGAATAAACGTACCATTATTCAAAACGTATAACTTAATTATTAAGTGGTTGATCAGGTAGTGTTTTAAACGTGAGATTTGACACGTAGATCTCATGTAAAAAAAAGAATAAATTAGATAAAGCCAGTGGTTTGGCTTAGACTTTGTCCTAAAGTAGCCTATATTACCAAATACATAAAAACTAAGTCTTTTACAAGTTTCATTCAAATCATCCACACAAAATCTTCGGCTAGGTGGAGTGACGATCTGTGAAAGGCAGCTGGATGCGTCAAGCTGAAGACAAGGTGTAATGTCGCTCATTAGGGGAGGCCTATGTCCAGCAGACTGCTACAGGCTGATAGCGATAAAGATTTTGATGAGATAGAACTCGTATGCAGGTACTATTGTATTATTTACGCTCTTCGTAATAAAACAAAAGGTAATCACACAACAAGGTATCAATAGCATAATTACTGACATTCTAATATTGGCAGGAACAATAGCTACGATTCTCATGGTTTTGTGTGGATTTGTATGGGCTATTTATATTGTGTACTTCGAAGATTGAGACGCAATGAGGCGTGTAATTTATAATTTGATTGTATTTCATCAACCTCTGCTAGGCATATAGGACATTTGTGCCATCCAGCCCTGATATACCCCCGAATACTCAAACGCATCTCAGAATTGAGCGCGTCTCAAGTGACGAGTTTTTGACAGATTTTCATCAAAAACTGTCAAAAAACCGTGACTTGAGACGTGCTCAACTCTGAGTTGCGTTTGAGTATTCGGGGGATAGTCTTGTGATACGGTTACACCAAAACCAAATCATCGGCCGGTTTCGTGTCGGAACTATTCGGGCGACAGTCGCGGCCATTTATCTGTACACTGTTAGGCGTTGTCGGATGATGTCGGTAGTAGTAGTGAATCGATCGGCCGAATTCGGCTGATGACGGATTTGTAATCGTGCCGTTGTATACGGCCTACATACATATACACATATATTGTCACGCCTGTATCCCTAATGGGATGGGCAGAGCCCCAAGTAATCATAAGAAAACGTGAAGCCAATCCTGATTCAAAGTCCCAAGATGGATATGGTAAACCATGGTGAATCGCGCGGTTCAGAGGTGTGTGTGTAAAGTGCCAAAAGCATGCGCCATACATGGTTTTATTTTATTAGGTAATCTTTATTGAATGGAGTTGGACTGCTTTTGATTAATCACCATTTGTAACAATCGTGGCAAAGGTCAAATGTTTACTAATTCCTTAATTGCCAGAAGAATCATATTTTAGTATAGTTCAAGGAGAGATTACTGCATAGAATAATTTAAAATATATTACAGAAAACGTTAGTTTCAATGAAAAACATTAAATGGTCGTTTTTACTTTTAATGTTTTTTTTTAATTTCCACACATTTTAATTACCACACATCATGATGTGGTAGGTAATTTCTGTCGCGATTTGATTTGAATCAGAATTTAGCTACTCTAGTTACGATTTCGATAAATAATATCTGCAATAGCAGGCAGTGAATAATGCACATTAGGCTTTAGAAAGGGCAAGGTTATATTATTTAAATAGCGGCACTCCATTCATCAATAAAAACAAACACTTGTTTTATGTCGTTAAACTTAGTAAAACGCTTTATAATTATGTGTATAAGAGAATATTTTTAGAGCCCAATTTTTTATTTGACACCTAGTAGTTTTTTTTTATTACACATACAGTTTACCATTAGGGGTAGGCAGAGACGGATCTCCATTTGCAATGATACTTCACTCTCACATTCTTCACGTGTGCTCGTCGGTTTAGGATATCGACCTGGTATTTTTCCGAAACGTCACATTACTTGGTCCACCTACTTACTTCTTTATGAGAATAATAAGTGTTACAATAACTTATGATGTTATTTAAAGATGCGTTGAAGTGTGCCACGGTCGTCTGACTCCATTCTTGTACTAGACCGGTCCAACTGGTACCCGACAATCGACTTACATAATCGATATATCGAGTTGAAGATGGGTTTATGGAAAGAGTTCAGAGAACAATACCTACTCGTATCGATATTGTCGAGTTTCTTAATGTCAACTTTACACAAATCAGTCAAAATTTATACGATGTAAAATTGGAATTTACGTTTGTTTATTGTAAACAGGGATAGAAATTATACTCGGATATTATATACGCCGACGGATGTCTGTAGGTAGATTACCATAGGTCAATTGCTATCGTCAAAAAGCGAAATATGTCTTTGATAAAAAGATAACATTGCTAAGGTGATCTACAAAAGGATCCGTATTTTGAGCTGTTTGATTACCTATCTTTACGGGTCACTAATCGTATGCTGTCCAAAAGACGTTGCATTTTATGTTACCACGGAAGGCTCTGGCATGTCTCGCCATGCCATTGCTAATGCTGAGTTGTGGCTTTTTTTTTACCTATATTATAAGACTATTGTGCGTTCGTATGCGTGTGTGTGTTTTGGTAACAAAATATTTTTTTTTCTATTTTTTCTAATAGTAGCTCGCATGGTACTAGGATAAAAAGTAGCTTATATGTAATTCCAGCATACATACTATGTATATTCTAAGTTTCATTCAAATCTGTTCAGCCGTTACGGCGTGGTTGACGCACAAACATCGTCACATTCTCACAAACTTTTGCATTTATAATATTAGTAAGATAGTGTTAATCGTATCCGTAAATCATTTAGTAACAGTAATCGCCGAATCGATTACAGGTCGAACTCGCTTGCAAGTTAATTACTGTATTGAACACGATCGTAATCGGCTTGACATTTAGTTACGAGTTGCATCCTTTTGGGTGGTACAATGATTGTGACAATGCATTGATGTATTCGATTGCTTTCAGTTTGAAATCGACATTAAAGAATAAGTTTTTTAACTTCATCAATAAAAAAAATAGATTTTAAAAGATAAAATAACGCAACTGTTGCATTTTTATAATGTGCGTTTAAGGTCGATTTTTGAAAAATAAAATTACAGAGGGAATATCGTTGGCTCGAGTGGTCGGATCCTGTTATCAATGGCATAAAATGGACGAAACTTACATCAAGTAGTGGGTAAAGATGGGCTGTGAATGATGATGTTGATAAAGAGTAGAAAATTTCTAAACAATATGTACTTTAGACAAGTTATAAGTAGAAAAGACTTGAGCATTACACAGTAACTTTCATCAAACTTTCTTTTAACTATCTTAACGATAATTTTACGGTGTTTTCTTTAATACGGTGAATTATTTAATTGGTCGTGATGATGATGACTATCACATAACTTGAATTTGAGAAATTTAGGTCTTGCTGACAAAGGTGCGAGATCGATTCCCACGAGGAAAATAGAGAAATTTTTGCATGTGCTGTAAATATTTCTACCAGGTCTGGGTGGTTAATGTTTACCATGGAACATTAATTTACACGGTATGATAACATGGGACTTCTGAGACATAGAACACAGGGAATCCTAATAATGACGTTAGAACTATGTGTAACTGTTGGGTGTCATTTTGTTTGACTAGAATTTTGGGTTCTGCATGTCAAACTAGAGGTCAAGAAATGTTTGCATGTTCTGCAAATATTTATTTCTTTCGGGTCCAGATGTTGTGGTACCATGAAACTCGTAGTTACTAACACATAATGCCACAGGGAGTCCTAGTGTGGGGTCAGAACTTATGTATGTGACTGTTGGGTAACCCTTGAGTACTTTGAGAACAATTTTATATTCTCTTTTAATAAAATGAAACTCATTTTATAAAGAATTGTTTTTTTGTGGAGCAGTTTGGGAAATAATCTTGGAGTACTTTGGGAATAACCCTTATTTTTGACTAGAATTTTAGGATCTGCAATCTGCATGTATTTATAAATCTAGAGGTCACAAATCCTCAATTTGTCGGTTTGATTGTGTAAACAATCGTGCACGCTAAACAATTACTTGATTAATTATTAAGTGGTCGTGTTGGTTAATTTTGGTTGAAACCAACCGTGGGAAATGTTTTGTAACTGTTTTGTTACTACCGAAATGTGTTGCAAAATGGTTTGACTTCCGCAAAGCCTGGTTTATCATTGCACTACTTCTGTTTCACATCTTCTATTCTTTATTCCTCGTTTTTTTTGGGATTGGTACAAGATGTTAATATTCTTCCATTTTTCCCTGCTGTCATTTGGTCTACCCATTCCTCTCTTTCGCATGTCATAGTCCACAGTCGCTACGAGGAATGCCTCTTTCACACAGTCCACCTTTGTCCACAATGTCCATCTTTCTTTGACCCACTTCTAGTCCGCGTCATATCTAACACTCCTCTAGTTATATGTAATTTTTGTTCTTATCCTGGCATTACTTCATTCATTAAACAAAATGAAACATTTAAAATACTCAATTACTTAACTTCTTTTTTATTCACGGTATAATTACGATAAATACATAACTTTTACATAAGTCATAAATTAGACATTTAGTATTCGGGCCATGAATCTTGCGGTTCTCTTGTACCCTTAATTACTGTTTTGGGTGGCAATTGCTGTAATTTGAGTGGCGTTGCACAAGGTGCTCGTCTTGGGCCCATCTTGTACCTACATTATGATTGTAGCAGAATAACGTATGTCGAATCATGATTTACATTATTGAATATTTTTTAGAGCATTCTTATAAATTATTGATTGAAGACCCTATATTTTGAGTTAGAAGGTTAAATAAGAATAAATATCAACTAATGTTTAGTCGAAATAATGTAGTATAAAAATCATTTTAAACATTAAACCGAAGAGCATGCATGAATAATGCGATGAGAGTCAATGAAGCGAGACAAATATGTCAGGGATGTAGCAAAAGATATCCGTGGTCTGTGCTAACCCTATGGGAAATAGGCGTGATATTATGAAGTATGAATGATGCCATCTATAAAAGGGTACCAGATAAAGACTCACTTAATAAATAAATAAATATATGTGGACATTTCACACACCGCAATCTAGTCCCACAAAGCTTGTACTATGAGCACCAAATGGCTGATAGAATACTTTATAATACTTTTTTTTTGTTTTTTTACCCAGACCGGAAGAAATAATTCAGAGCATAGAGCACTCGCCCGCTACGCCACCGAGGTCGTCAAATAATCTGTATTATCTAATTATAAATATTATAGAACGAATCTAACGCTTTTTTATCAATAAATTTGCTAATTTTCCTTATAATACAGCTTGCTGTAATACTATTATTTGATGTTAATATCCCCAGTTGCCTCACCCGTTCCTTAAAGTTGAACTATTGACCTCAGACTTCAGAGTGATAATGAAGTAAACACTTACAAAAGAGTTGCGAGAGTATGAACTGTTGACAGATAAGTCAATGTCACTGTCATCTGCTGGCTAATTTATTTATCTTGAATACCATTGACAGTTATTATTATGCAACATGAATATATTACAAACATAATGCATTATGTCACTGTAAAATTGTAAATACCGTTAGATTATAATCTCACGAGATTGGAAACTATCAAACGTCTGCTTAGATCGAAATTAGTAGGTTAGGTTAGTTAGAGAAAAACTACGCGTGAGGCGAGCGAGCAGAGCGAGCGTGGTTTGGCAGTGGCCGCCAAAGCACCGACATTTAAAGCAGTTAAATTGTAAGCAGTATGTTACGGTTCACAATCTTTCAACAGTTTATAATCTCGCGAGATATATTATAATCTAACGGTATTTACAATTCTACGGTGAGATAAACACAACTAAAACCAGACCAGATTCACTTTTTAACAAAATGAGACTGCAGAACTAATATCAGTATTTCAGTACATGGCAAATTAAATAGGTAGTCGGCAATGGAAATTTGTTTACATTTAATGAATTTATATCTTGAATGTCACCAGAACACGTACATAACCTCATGATCAAAATTTTGAATAATATCATAAACTAGCTGCTGCCCGCGGCTTCGCTCGCGTGGTATCCGGATAAAAAATAGCCTATATGTTAATCCAGTACATTTACTATGCATATTCCAAGTTTCATTCAAATCCGTTCAGCCATTTAGGCGTGATTGAGGCACAAACATCCAAACTCACAAACTTTCGCATTTATAATATAAGTAAGATCTTGTTTAACTCATACCAATTTTCAAGGCATACATAGACTACACAATCAAAAGAAAAAGTGTTTTATAAAAAAAACTGTTAATCAAGTTTAGTTGCCAACTATGCCTATGTAGTGACTTATGTAGGCCTTTTCATTGATAATTCCTGTATGTACTACCTACCTCATAGCACTAAGCTTACGTAAAAAGGTATGAACATAGATAAAAATAAGTGGACGCTATGTAGTTTCTTACCACTCTGTTGACCCAAACTTATACAATACTTGTATGTTGGGCAAGCTGTTTTTTGCGGCTTATAATAATTTGTTGCGTGAGTTTAATGACAGATTGCAACCTAATGAGGGATTAAAATTGATTGAGCTTACGATTTGAATAATTAATCATTGATTTTTCATTGATTCTCAATGTTTGTTATGTTTGATTGGGGATTAGATAATTTGAGGCTATGTACCTTGTAGTATTTACCTATAACTTCTCTGCTGGACTGGGAGTAAAGAAAAAACATAGAATGCGTCCAGCTGCTTCTCTCCCCGAGCATGTCGTAAAAGTCGACTAAGGGATAGTATCCTCCAACATGATGAGATACAATAAGCAAGTATTCCCGAGGAGGGTTGACATCAGGCAGGCGGCCGGTCATAAAACACCTTAGCCAAAACTCTTGGATTCTTGGATCATGCTGTAAGAGTTTTGGCTAAGTAGTGCCTATTTACCGCATAAACATTTTGCCTTGTAAACTGCGTCCAGCTGCTTTTCTCTCCAAGCATGTCGTATAAGTTGACTATAAAGGATAGTATCCTCTACGACATGATGGACCACCTATATAGGCGATGGACTGATCTCCTGTGACCATGGTTCACCGTATCCATCTTAGGACTTAAATCAGAAGTGGCTTTTGTTAGCTGGTTGGTTGGCTGCAAGTTTTCTTATGTTTATTTGTGGATCTGCTCACCCCATATAGTTTTAATATAGGCTTTTTTTATCTGAGTCATGCTTTAAAATCTTGAATGATTAAATCTTGAATCAATAAAAATAAAAGTAAATCACAATATTGGCATTTTAAGCTTTTGATTTCTTATTGCCCATTGCTGAATATTCAAATCAATAGCATAAAAGGTTGAAAATTGATTGCAGGATGTACTTATAATTGGCAATTATGTTAAAACCAGTAGCAATACGATGACTATCTTAAGTAGCTATCCATCAAAATGCGCTGTTTATGTCTGATCATGTACTAAAGGTACCTATGTGTATAGATCATTATTATCAACATACAGGATTGTACATCATTGTTCGAAGAATCTCTGATTGTAACTATCAAACATGATGCGTCGCTTATAGAGACATTTGTAATAAATCAATAATCATATTTACTTGAATCATCATGTATTAATAATTATATTATGTTCAAATAATAAAATTATATGATTACAAACCCAATGTTGTATGTTTGTGCCTCAATCACAGCGTAACGGCCGAACGGATATAAATGAAACTTGCAATGTACATAGTTTGTGACCTATACGTATAGTATACTTTTTATCAGGATATACCACGAGCGAAGCCAAGTGCAAGCTAGTAATGCAATAAAATGTACAACGACAACGTGATTAAGATATTTTCCATACAAAAGACGTGAACGCGCGTTTCCCCATTAAGCTCAATGTTTGATTTTTGTTCTTTTTTAATAATGTACAAATAGATCTTGCTTCACACTGAGATAAACAAAATTGTAAAAAGTATTGTTATTTCTCAAAAAGCTGAAAGATGTCTTGATAATTGCATTAAACATTACATTACCTACAACAAGATATACAATTATTGGACAAGGACAAGACTGTGTCTATCTGTGTCTATGTTCTCTACGGACGCTATAACTTATAGAAATAGATTCCCCGCTACCTACATGTAAGCCGGCACTGCTGTCTCTTTCACACCTATGGTACGCACTGTAGGTGTGAGAGAGATGGCATGTATGATATCTACCTCCTTTATATTGAGGCTATCATTTAGGTCTGATTGAATGTTCAAAGTGTAGCCAGTTGCTTGTAGAACTAAAACTAATTACTTACCAACCCCAAGAATGGATATAATATAATGGAACTTAGATTACCTGTGAAAGAAAAAAAAGCTTATTAATTAACATTTTAGTGTAAATTGACTGATAAATCCTTATTAGCCTAAGTATTTAATGTGAATTCAAAAATAAATAAATAATTGTGAACATTTCACACAGCGCCATCTAGCTCCAAAGCAAAGCTTTGTATACGGAAGCCAAATAACTGATATAGGTAGCCATTTTAGGGTTGCAACCGAAAGGTGCTAACGGGACCCTATTACTATGTTTAAGACCGGTTTCTTTATTAGCTAGAACACAAAACAAAATCTATTTTCTTAATTATACAAATTAGATACAATTTCTAGGACACTGTAAAATCTATAAGACAGATTGCTAATAATATTAATGTATCCCATAATTTTAGCACGATACAAACCCAGCATCGTTTAATCTCCGACTAAATACATAATAAAAGGTTTATTACGTTGTAATGAATATATTTAATGACCATATATTTGTGCGCATGATCAGAGTATGATGATTGATTCAGGATTGTGGGATGATGACAACCAATTGACTTCTTTGTTAGAATATTGCTCATTATATGACATAGTAACCGTCATAACATAAATATCTTAACACAGCTCTTGACTGTACGAGTATATCTGAATCTCTTTATTCTTTATTGTACATGAAAAACAGAAAAACACAGACATAGACATGTACAAAGGCGAGTTTAACACTACAGAGAGGTTCGAAGCTGGCAAGACCGATGAACAATAAGCTGAAAGCTTATTATTTAAATAAACGAAGCGACTAAATAAAACAAATCTGCTAAACTAAAAGCAATCACGAAAGTGTGTATAATCGATGTAAAGTATGGAATATTTTATTGACATAAATTTTTAAATACCCACACAAATTTATTTCAGGAAGTCAATCAAGTTTTTTTAATTCGTTCAGCATCATGAAACTTATTTCATCTTGCCTACTACTATGAGCCATTAATCACAGACACTCCGAATTTCAAACAAACGCTATCTGTCAAATCTTTTTTGATATTATATGTGCTAATATATAAGTGCATAAAGTAAAGGGCATTTGACAATACAGGTTAGCTAATAGTAATCATCAAAATGTACACAATTACAACGGGTCATCTAGGGTCATCTGTCAATCATTGAGCCACCTGGCAATCGGCATTTCCTAGGCATTTCTTAATACTTACACATCACGGAAATGAGAGTTATATTTCTCAAGAGTTTTTCGAATCTGATGCGATCGCTGTGACCTTTTATAGAACGGGCACGAGTAAGCTCGTATAAATCCTAGAGTTACTCATACGTGCCTGAACTTAAGCCTAGGTTTTAAAAAAGGTTTGTACGTCTTATGATATCCGTAAGCGCGAAGACACATTTTTTACCAAAATTAGGCGACATGAAAACTAGCATATATAATTTGGTTATGTTTGTCAGGATGGCATGTACCAAATGTTTATAGTATCATAAAAAATGGCTTCTGACGATTTTTGTTAGCAGATATTTTTGTAAGATTTTATGCTATGAATTTGACGGAATTAGTCCGTCCCAATTAAGTTACATAATGCAAAAGTATACACAAATAGGAAACTTTAATACATAATGATTTGCTGCTTCAAAAGGTAGGTCATAAAGGTAAAACTATTTACTAATGCGGCCAGCATCTTGGGCACGCTTCCACCGTCTGATGATCTGGATCAGGTGAGCTTCTGTTTCTTTGTATTTTGTAAATTATATTTGTATAAGTTGTAGGTTTTTACTAAAGATATAATCTATCGTCTCCGTTACTTGAAAAACCTGGACTTAAGCGTGCGTGAACGGCGTACAGGTGTCCGTGGCATGGGAGTGGATTACTGACACGTGAACAATAAACTACTTGTACAATGTACATACACCTACTTACATACAGTGCAACTGTTGCTTTTGGCTGAACAATATTACCAGTTTACAATACCAATGTTGATAGATAAACCATTTTATTGTTTAGTTCTTCTATACCTACTAACGGACGAAAGATCGGTCGTTGCCTGGAAGAGATCGCTTTTAGAGATGGGCTGCCCATTGTATTATGCATGTATATTTTTCTAAGTACCTAAGTTGTTATTTTTTTGTATTTCTTCTCGTGTATTTGTAACAAAGTCATTTTGTATTGTATAGTTACCATACATCCAACTTCTCTGCTGGACTGGGAGTAAATTAGAATATTGGAGAGCGGAGGTACTAGTGGTAGTGACCCCATCATCGATCGTGGGTTCAATACAATATCTGTTATACCTAGTCGTATGGTTTTGCAATGGATTTTGTATTCGAAAAATTAATTTGCGCTGGACCGGTTCTCTCGAACGGTGACGGAAACCATCGTGAGGTAATCGGCATGTCGTAGAACCTTAAAAGTTTGAAAACATATGTCAAGTGCATGAAAGGAGCCTATGAGGCGCACTTTAAATTCTGTCATCACTCATTCTTCTGCTTCGAAAAAACTATGACTAGTTAGATATTGGAATATATAAGCCAACACTCCTTGTATTGGTAATTTGTTGGAAATTGAAGACTCACGTTTGAATCTCAATAATATTTCAAGCAATATTGCGTATTGAATGCAATTTTACTGTCCAGATTTTGACAGTAAATTCAATTATGTTTTTCGAAGTCTTGGAACCTGAAGTTGCAGCTTAGAACAGATAATCCGAAGTTAATAAGCTTTGATCTTTAACATTTGCATCTACATTCTAATAGCGATGATTCAAATACGAGACCTTTAGTCGTTCCCTTCCATCTCGACACTATTATTATACTATAAGTTCGCATGATTGAAATTAGCTTATTTCCTTAGCTTTAGATCAAGGCAATCATATAAAGAGATATAAAAACAAAGCCACTTTCATATAAAACACAACTTTGTTTTTTGTAAAAACAAACAAATCACCGAATGCAATAAAATTTCCATCCAGTTTTGTATTATTTATGTAATTTATTGTGACGTGTAAAATAAATGTTTATCATTTCATTTTACTTTTGAAAAAGTTTTTAAAGGATATTCAAATATTATAAATGCGAAATCGTGTATGTAAGTTTGTTTGTTTTCCGCCTTTCAGTAACGAAGCAACGGATAGACATGATTTTTAGTGGATGGAGAGACATAAATAATACTTTATAACTGAGTATCTAGCGAGTGAAGTCACGAACGAAAACAGTTGACAATATTTTAGTGTTTATAGTTAGTTTGGTTCCAATTTCACATCAATAAAACGAATTCTCTAGCATTATTCTAGAAGTTATTAATTCGACTTACCATTATGACTTTTTAAAGATTTGTATCATTAGGATAATACACAGATTTTGAGTAGCTACGGTGAGAAACAAAACGCTTGTGAATTTGTGGTAATCCAATTAATTCGTGAAATTCCCACCTGATCTCCATTATTGGAATAAAACCAAGTTTGTAATTAAAAATCATATTTCAAGGGCAAAGTTGTGTTTAAACAATAGTTTGGTAAGAGGTGTCAAAGCCTTGGACAGATTTCCCAGAGTAAAAAGGTGATTTCGAAATGGTCAAACCTTATGATTTTAGTTTAGTTTGATTCAAAAATAGAGTAGATTTACTGCATAAATAGGTGTTGTCACTAGATACAAATCCTTAGATATTTATAGTAGCTTTTTCCCGCTTCTTAGCTTGTATGGTCCTTTCTTCACACTGGTTCGAAATAACCAGTGACACGATTAGTAGAAGTAGTAGTTTGCATGGTACTTGGATAAAAGATAGGCTGCATGTTTCATATAATGACAAGTTGAGAAGTTTCGTGATGGTTCCCAATAAAAGCTCGTGAAAGGGCAACAGACAAACCGACAAAGGTGCATTTGTATACATAATACTGTTATGGATTATTACATAAAACAAGTTATGATGACAAGCAAAAAACTTAAAATAAAAGTTGGTAGACTGCACAGCATATAAATGTTGCCAATAAACAATTTAAACTTAATAAAATTAACATAACAGACAAAATAAATTAAAACGGAAATTTATTGCAAAACACATTGTAGAACATAGAAAAATAAACTTAACTCTAGTAAAATAAGAAGTAAAAATGTTTCAAACTGGTTAAGTAGGTAAACAGGTTCTTAAATTACCTAGGCTGTATCATACCATCGGTGACAAAACAGATGCAACCTTTGACGGATGTAGGTATATTCAAACTTGTTTTAAAATAGGATTACAGGATTCCAGTCAACTTTTTATTTCTAAGTTGGAAAAATGTCATTTCACTTTTTTATTGTTGCCAAGAATATTTTACACATTTGTCTCACCATGTCTATCCTTCGTTGGGCCTTCGTTATTTCGACGATCTGGTACCCACTGGACCTACAAGACTCGACCCAAAAGCAAAAAGTGCGTATGGGACCTTGACAAAACATTTTTCCGATGCACTTGGAAAAGGAGGACACATTATGTGCGTTACCTATACATATCATACACACGTGGTATGTATAGTTATACATACACGGTATATATAAATTAGGGTTTTTAGAGATATCAGGTTTTACAGAAACTTGTTAAAAGTCGATGGTGCGACACGTACTTGGCCATGTTTATTGTTACAATTATTGTGTTCAAAGCGTTAATTATTTTATTTTATATTTTAATACCTTGCTTTAAAAGCTATTTAGCAGCAAGTGATGTCACACTAGGAAATAGTCAACTTTATTGGAAATCGATTGAAAATTTAATTGAAAAAATACAATCGTATTATTCGAATCAAAACAAGTCTGAGACCAGGATCCAGACTAAAAACGATAATCAATTATAATTTAAATTTGTATAACATTGAATTGACAATCAGTTCATGAAAAAAATTAACCACAGTATATATTCTACGACTGGACTGTGGATGGTGGGCTATCATTATCAACGTTGTAAAAATGTATGGCGCTTTTTGACAGATAACCACGTTGCCATGGTAATAAACGATCCTTCATCCGTTCGTTGAATAGAATTGGGAATTAGTCATCAGTCAGCCTCACACGTGACCATGTCTATCCTGTGTAGATGGCTGACTAAGCTGAGAGGACGGTAAAGGTGTTGGCCAAGCCCACTCCATCTAAAATCGTTCTGGGCACGCTAGCGTCCCGTTAATGTATGCAAAAGTTAGCTCTTGACGCTATTATAAATCATCTAGTATAGATATTAAGGTCTTTAGTCTATCATGCCGCTACATCATCATCTGTATGGAATATTATATTAGCTGGTATAATAATTACACGGTTTCCAGATAATTGATTTTGGTTTAATATAAATTACCAAAGCTGAATCTCAAACGTGTCAGATTCGTCCCGGTTAAAATGTCTTCGTTGTGCCATAGACATAATAAAGGTTACAGTTCTCGATTGCTTATGACAAGGTACTTTTAGCTAGGTTTAGTTCCATCCTAGGTTGTATGGTTGAATTGTACTCTGTCTTCGGAATCACATTTATTTTGTTCCGAGAATTGAGCATTTTGACGTTCTTACATAGATGGAGTTAGCATCGTCGACTACTTTTAATGTTTAGTTCCATTGATTTCCGCAGTGCAATAATTTGTGAGTCTAGTGGTTTTTAGGCGTGTTGGCGTAAATCATGGGGTAAGGAAGTGGGGGTAAAAACTTAAAGCAGCGCGGACGCTTTCCTGGTCTTAAGTTCTAAATATAGTGGCCAATGGCTTAGTTATCCTAAAAGCCCGGTAACGCTGCCAGCGGTCATCTGAGACCCACAGCATTATAATCCGTCCGAAAAGAAAAAAAAATTAGTTATCTTGGAATATGTACCAGTTTAGTATTATTTTGTTTCTGTGTGATGCCTGATTCGATGTATTTTGTTGCCAAAAAAATTTATGACGCTTTTTGCCATATAACAAAGTCGACTTTTACGACCATGCTCGGGGAGAGAAGCAGCTGGACGCATGTCCTACGTGACATAGTGACTATGTTTTTTCTTTAGTCTAGTCTAGCAGAGAAGTATCTAATATTTTACTATTTGAGTCATATTTAAAAATATGACACAGTTAGCGAGTTAGCAACAGGAACGTGTTGTGATCGAAAATTTTCGCATCCTTGTTCGCACGTTGTTTATTATATTTATTATACTACCTACTCCGAAGTAATAAATTCTAATTTCGCTCATCAAACCGAACATTTATTATACAAATTTATTGTAGGTATATTTATTATATAAAAATATATATATTCTCGTAGACCTTGACATTTCATTCAAACTCGTTTAAGCGTTAATGAATACCTATGTTAATTTTACAAGATAATAGTGTGGGTCAAATGTCCCACATAATACCTAAGCCTCAAAATTTTGTTTTTTTATAAAGTAAGCGGTTAAAAAAAAAGTATATTGGTATGTTTTTGTTGAACTATTCTAGGCGGGCTATGGGTAATGATGCTAATGAAGATATTTTTTTTAAATTATACATGATCATTTTACAAAAAAAATATAAATCGCTTATCTAACATAGTTACATATTCAACTAGGAAATCCGTAGAGGATATCTTGAAGTGGCAATGGACAGGTATAAGAGTCGTTCGAGAGTAGTTCTCGACTGGCGGCCGCGGATCGGTAAACGAAGTGTAGATGTATAGATAAAATTATGAAGTTTACTGGATAGAGGAAACATGAAATCGTTCATCTTGGAGGTTAATTGGGCAAGCTATAGTTCAGTAGACTTCTATAGGCTGATGATGAACGTAAATGTTTGTTTCTGGGCTACTTTTGCCTGCAGGATGTTGGCTATTTATAAAAGGTAAATTATTTAAAAACGTCGCCAGCTTTTTGGGGACCTTAGCTGCGGTCGGTGATCTGGGTCTCTGTTTCTATTATACCGATTACCTTAAAGTTTTTAATGTGATTATAGTTTGTCTTTGTAAATATATAATAAAAAAATATCTAAAAAAAAATCGGACATTTTCCTTCTTTGGGTAATAAAAATTAATAAGAAATGTGAGTCTAACAAAAAAAAGTGACCACACAAGACAAAAAAGAATCCAGTTTTATTAAGAAAAACAACACGATTATTATTTAAATATCATGTGTTGCTAACGAAGTAATTAATTAATTTATACTTTCCTAGAAAGATAATCCAAGGACATTTGAAAAAGGTTAATGATCTTTTATTTTGTTTAAATATTGGAAAAGCATAAAAAACAGTAGATATTTAAAATGGGGTTACCTGTTTTGCAGGACCTATTTATTTAAATTAGTTGTCTATTTTTTATGTTCCAAATGTCAAATCTATTATAATTTACCTACGTTAATAAATAAAAATTAAAAAAAATCTATTTTTTAATGAATAAAAGTGGTTTTATGTCGGCTCATACTTGGAACAAAGTGACATCATACAAATGTAGGTAGGCACTGGGTTGTTTTTATATATTTTAAAAGTTACATACATTGCTATTTTTTGTGTTACATAGATTTTTAGAAGAATTATTGTTATCATTTGCATAAAAATTTTGATGAAAAACTCTTTATACTCAACTGGAGTTTTGCAAAGCTCTCAGCTTACTGTGTTTTGCCAGTACCTACTTTGAAACGGTAAAGAATAAAATCTTAAGGAAACCGGCATGTCGTAGGACCATGCCAAGTGAACGAAAATAACCTCTTTAAGTGGAAATTTAATGCTACAACATTAATAGTCGACACAATGAGTATTGTACAAGACGAATCCTTATAAGCAGAAACCATAAACACCAAAACAGCCAAGCTCATAATCACGCGATAAACCCAATGATGGAACTAACCATCTTCAAAATATAATTAGAATGGTAATAAATTTATAGCATTGACCCAAGCCCAAAATAATTGAAGAATCGTGAGTTTCCCACACTAATAAAACAATCAATATTACCACACACAGGTGATTTAGACTGATTGCTATTTCGTTGCTAAAAAATGGTAAATGTCACGTGTAAAGGCTATGTGTGAATCAGAAGCAGTACAGTTTTGTGAAAAATTGCGTAACTCGACAAGGTTGATAGGTTAGAATGTAGGTTTAGAATGATTCAGTTACTTTTATCTGAATATATAAAACTGTTACGTTACTGGCTGACTGACTGACGGACTGCCTAACTGATTGACTGACTGTATAATAATCAACGCACAGCCGTATGTCCTAGAACATGAATTCTGGTAGGTATTTTACTCTTATGGTTTAAGGGTGCACTAAGAAAGGGATTCCCGAAATTTATCCCCTAGAGGATTTGCAGGAAGATGAAGTTACAAAAAAACGAGGACAAAGTTGCTCGCGTTCCACTAGTCTATCTACTCGTATCTACATAAAAACGATGAAATCGTCATCTCCCTGCCCTTATCCCACTTAAGTGGGGTCGGCACAACATGTTTTCCTCCTCCATTCCCCTCTATCAGCCGTCATTTCAGTATTCACTCCTTTCTTACTCATATCATCATTCACGCAATCCATCCATCTCTTCTTTGGTCTACCTCTACCCTTGTATCCATCCACTTTCATATCTAACATTCTTCTCGTCACATGACATTCATCCCTCCGCATGACATGCCCATACCATGCTAATCTATTGCTAATCAACTTTTCCGTCACAGGAACATAATAATATTATAGCGTAGCATATCCATTTTAAGCCACTTTAAAGACTAGTATGCGTTCGCCATTCCACTCACGTGGCATCTAATAAAAGTACCCTGTGTGTTATTCCAGGTCATTAATGTGTATTCCAAGTTTAATTCAAATCCATTGAGCCGTTACCACGCGTTTTAAGCATAAACATCCTCACAAACTTCCGTAGGTATTTTTAATATTATTGAGATTTTTCGTCATGACTGTACATGTGAAGTGAATATCGCCAAAAAACAATCAAATCCGTTCAGCCGTCACAAAATTACGTATTTATAATATTAGTAAAGTAATGTTTTTCTTCACGATTGTACAATGAGCATTGCTAAGCTAAGTGCTCAGGTTAAAGTTGAGAGCATTAAGTTTGTTTTGATGTTGTTCAAATGTTCCATGCGTGATTAAGTTACCCAATAGTGTTTGTGAATATGCAATAACTTAGTGGAACTTAATGATGGGCTCATTTCAGTCAAGTGAATGTCCGTGACTTTACTTAACTGATTTATAAGTTTATAGTGTCAAGATTACATACAATAATTATGGTCATTATTTTCTTACACTATAAATCGTAATACATCAAGTCCAACAAGTAACCCTAAGCGAGTGAAATTGTGCGAATCGTTTTTATGCTTTTGTCAACATATTCCTATTATCTAGGGTATTTGACCTCCGGCTCCTCGTCTATAATCGTTTCAGAATGAACTGAAGCGCTCGTGGCATTACGAGCTGAGCGCTTCTGTTTCGGAGGGCACGTTAAACAATCGGTCCCGGCGTTTATGTCGTTAAGCCATGACGAAGGCCTTTGGGCGGCCTAAAAACTACGTCACTAGTTGGCCACTAGCTCATACGAACATACATACAATAAGAATGAACTCTATAAAGCATGAAGAAGTTAAATGGCATCCCAATTAGTTGAATTACTTAATTGAGATTACAGTTTTATATGTAGGTTATTTTAAACGAACTAAAATATTTAAGTAATGTATTAATTTGACTGCCATCTGGTCATTTAACTCTTTAAACCTTTTATACATGGTTAACGTATGTTTAACTAACGGATGGTATATTATTGCAATATTGCTATGTTTTAAGAACTGCTGTACGTTTTTGTTGTACGAACTGAACTGAAAACAAGCGCTATTTCACCTGGTAACCACGTGAAGTTAGCTAAAAGCTGAGTTAGGACTTAGGACCTTTTGTCAAGGTCTATGTATCTGATTTAGACAGAGCAACTAGGGCATGACTTATGTATACCTACCTATAGCAAAATGTTCTTTTTTCTTTTGATCTATGCTCTTTCTTTTCAATTTCTCGTTTCTGTATTCGTTTGTATGTTATCAATAATTTTTTTTTTTCGGTTTTTCTAAGGCCAGTCAACAACGGTTCATCGGTCCATTTCGTCCTACAATTCGTTTCGGTCCATGGGTACGATTTGAGAACTATTCATCATTATCAGCCTATAGCAGTTCACTGCTCTATATAGGCCTCCAATAATGAGCGCCATCACGCCCTTCGGCATCCAGTCTCTGCCAGCAGCCTTTTGCAGATCGCCACTGCACCTAGCCGAAGGACGTCCTACACGACGTTTGCTGAGTCACGGTCTCCACTCAAGAACTTGGAAAACCTTTGCTTCCCAACGATTGTCTAAAAAAACTAAGAAAAAACATAGAATGCGTCCAGCTGCTTCTCTCCCCGAGCATGTCGTAAAAGTCGACTAAGGGATAGTATCCTCCAAAATGATGAGATACAATAGGCAAGTATTCCCAAGGAGTGTTGACGTCAGGCAGGCGGCCGGTCATAAAACACCTTAGCCAAAACTCTTACAGCATGATCCAAGGATTATGCTGTGCCGACCCCACATAGAGTGGGATAAGGGCAGGAAGATGATGATGATGATGATTGTCTCTCTTTGGAATTATAATGGCCTTCCCTTGGCCATTTAACTTGCTTAATAATATCCTAAGAGCTATGTCGGTGTCTCTTATCTTACGGATTTCATATTTTCTATTTATTACGTAAATAAACCCTGAGTAGGCTAGGCTGAATAATAACGGTCTTTTTTCCAAAAGAACTAGCGAGATGAAAATCAAGTATCAAAACCATTTGATATGCAATTGCGGTAATATTGCACACAAGAGCTACCCATTCAGGCATGATCACAAACTATCGTTGATCAGAATGCGGCGTGCCGATCAAATGTCAGCTACCTAAGTTTAGGCTTATACGGCAGAGGATTATTGAAGATTTGTGGTATCACGAATTGAATATTTTGATAGAAACATCATAATGTTGACACGGTATTTTTCTATTACCATTTTTTTTAAATAAATCATTGTTTTATTAGATAATCGTTGTTCAGACCACATTATTTTATTTTATTTTATAAATTTTTGGAAAACTTACAGCTAGAAAAAATACAATAGGTAGATAAAATATATACTATGCAGCAGGATACTACATAATATGGGACGGCTAATTACAAGTTTCCACATATTACTAGGAACTATTTGTGTAAGACGAGTTAAGTAGTTGTTTTTAAATCATCTAAGTCAGACCAGTAGGTACCACAATGCTTACCTACAGACGATCGGAGGAGTTTTGCCAGCCGTAGCTTATGAGTTCGTAGTGAATGGTCTCAGTTATGTGGTTTAACTAGAGAAAATATTATTAAAGGTTTAATGTATGATGAGTTTGTGTATTAGATAAGTGATTTCTCACTAATTTTTCATTTGTTTGTTAAAATAAATTCGTATGAGCTAGTGGCCAACTCTTGTGTCGGCTTGTTTGTTAAAAAAATACTTATTTTAAAAGCTATTGATAGTGAATTCAGTGGGTGAATAAAACCATTAAAGGTATGCTAATCCTTTTATAAATTACCATACACATTATGTATTTTTATAACATAGTGACTATGGAAGGGATAGATAAAAATAGACAACTCGAATGGAACTTTACTATCGCTGTAGATAAAACTGTCAAAAAGTGCCAAAATACTCGTACGAATGACGTACGTATGTATGTACGTATGTATGGATGTATGGATGTTTGTTACTCTTTCCCGCAAATTTTTTTCACGTATGTACTGCGATAATTCTTTATATTTCCCGAGTATGAAGCCCAGAATTGATAAAGATTTTTGAAAATCAATGCCTAATGCCTATGTAATGAAAAGAATAAAACGGAGACAACAAACAAATGCCTATGTACTTGGTATGTATATATATAGCGCACATCTTCTGATGAGATCAGTCGATCACGACATCGGCAGTGAAAGTATCATCTGTATCATGATTACAAGCAATTCAACTTTACAATCATAATGTATATTATGCTGTGAATGTAGTTGAAACTCTTTAGTAAAGGTTACCTCAATAATATGTAAACTCGTTAAGTAACTGGCCAACAAATGCCCGGTTCCTATACTCAACTGACAGACAATGCTAAATTACCATAGCAATATTTTTATCTGCCAAAAAGTGGCATATTTTTTTGACAGAAAATAACGTTGCTTTGGTATAAACTTCCATCCCGATAAAATAGACGTAATTGACAACGTACTTACAAGCTACTTAGTCTTTGGGAGTTTTTAGGATCTTTTCAGGCCTACGTCTGAAGGTTCCTTAGACGTTGAATATGTTGGTAGAGGTAGGCTAAAAACAAATCCAATGGACAGAGTGACATGAGTAAGGAAGAAGTGAGTGTTGAGATGACTTCCGGCAGACAGAAATGGAAGAAGAATACATGTGCAGACTACTTCTACTTGTTTTGTGAAAGGTGATGAAAGGATAAATGAGAGGATTTATCCTGAAGTGTAATTGAAGCATGTTTTTGAACTTTAAAATCGACCACACTCTCTCTGTATGTCGATTCCTCATTACTGAGGCTCTCATTAGGATTTTCTCCAACTCTAAGAGTTCTCTTGTCCGATTCTTTGCGACATGGATGGCGTTGTGAAGTCGAGTGCCAAGTGTACCTAACAATCTTAAAGACGCCACTAGTGTAACGTTATTTAAGAAAAAGCTAAAGGAATTTATCCTAAAAAATATTCCAATTCATTATGCAAAACTACATCCTGTTATTTGTCTATGTTACTTTACTGGCTGCAACCATGTACATACTTATACTAACTATATTCTCTGTAAGTGGACTTTGTTCTTTGAGAAAATAAATATCTTTAACCACAAGTGTAATGCGGATTTGATCAGTCCAGCGCATGGGGCTGAGATCAACGCCCTTCGATCTTCCCTGTAATGGTCAGTTTCTCCATGCTATCCGGGTTTCGTCTCGCGATATGGCCAAAGTACAAGTTTGTGACTAAGGCATAGTATCGTAAGCCTGGTGACCTCACATAAAGTGAGAAAAGGACATGGAAATTATGATGTACCTTTAATTTTTCTAGGTCAAAGTAACTGTTTACTAATAGAGCTATAATTTATAGAAAAACCACAACGCATTGCAACGTCGGTTTTCCTCATTAGCAAAAAGGTCATGAAGTGGGTAAATATAAATATTATGCAAGTAAAACATTCATATTGCGTATCTATCATTCTATTAGTGTCAGTTCATCATGCAATATTTACATAGAAGTGACATTCGGCTTTATAAATTGTGTTATTTGACAAAAAAAATTGACCCGAATGCGAAGGAAGGATTTTGGATTACACGTGTGTGTATTTTTAGATTCCATTTGTGTATGTGAGTTATAACTGTAGCTCAAACAGTTGGACGGATTCTGGCAAATGAGATGTACCTAAATTTATCTAGATTACGAGAGAGTGACATAAGCTACATAAAATACAATAAAAACAAGATTTTTTTTCATACTTTAACTTAATCTTCCTGCCCTTATCCCACTTTCATCTAAGAGTTTTGGCTAAGGTGTTTTATGACCGGCCACCTGCCTGACGTCAACCCTCCTTGGGAATACTTGCTTATGCTTCTCATCATGTTGGAGGATACTATCCCTTAGTCGACTTTTACGACATGCTCGGGGAGAGAAGCAGCTGGACGCATTCTATGTTTTTTCTTTACTCCCAGTCCAGCAGAGAAGTATCCAGTCCAGCAGAGAAGTATTTTTTTTGTTTTTATAAATACCAATATGAATTGTAATTGTTGTAATTAATTATTGTAGTTTGTTGCGAAAACGGTTCGATTGAACCTTGTTCTCGTCGGATCCGCATATTAATTTTATTTGTGTTTGTACTTGTACCCAAACGATCTCATTTTTTTCTCGATTTGAACTTGATTTCATGACTTTATTTCTATAAGCAATCTTCATGACAGACTTACGCCACTGCCAGAACAAAACCGAAAAGTTAATGATACTATTAATGTAACCCATCATTATGATATCCAATTAAATAAAATAAAAAATTAAAGGTTGTGTAATATTGTCAAATCTTTATGTCATGTCAAGATCTGTCATTGTGATTTGACGTTGATCGAGCGGGTCAGTGTTGGCAGATAATAATTATTCACAATGGGCGATTGTGTAGCGGATCGTAAAAGGATGATTTGTCAATGAAGTGACGAAAGGTTAAATTGTACATCTGGGTGGTGCTTGGGTAACTTATACGTTATTAGCTTCTGCCCGCGGCTTCGCTCGAGTCGTACTCAGATAAATAGTGACATGTGTGTATATTCCAGTACATGTATTATGCATTTTAACGTTTATTTTCAACCAAATCAGCCGTTAGGGCGTGATTTATAATATTAGTATGATAATAACAGCCATTGTTCATACAGCGTAATTTTTTTTCTAATATTTTGATCTAAGTTTTGTATTTTTTTTCTGGGTTTAAAATATATATTTAACTACTTAACAAGCAGGTGCCTGATTTATAACAATTGAACAAACAAATACCTAGTCTCCTCAGTAGTTTATGAGGTATTGAACTGTAAATTGAACAATAAATTATTTTCCGTAACATCTGTAAAACTTCTGTTTTAGTACACTAATTAACCTTTGGCTGGCAAGCCTTCGAACTAATGTTCAAATGCCAATCCTTTCCATTTTACGCATCAAGTGTGAAACTTTAACCTCTAGGATTTGGTTTTTTGAATAGAGATTTATTAGCCTAATGTTAGATACGCTCCGGCTGTAGGCAGAGACTGGTACGTCAAACCGAAGATCGGGTGCAGTAGCGCTTATTAAACTAAGGCCTTTTACCATCTATAGTAGATGATTTATACAGCGTCAGGAGGAAACTTTTACCTTCACAAACGGAACGTTGTAGTGCCCGAGACAAGATCGAGTAGGCTTGCCCAGCACCTATTCCATCCTCATAAGCTTAATTGGCCTTGTCCTATTACTAAGGTTTCCTCACGATGTTTTCCTTCACCGTTTTGGTATAGCGCACAGCGCTTATTATGTGTTGTGAATAATATTTTTTGTCATCTATTGTTTAACCCTTAAATTGTTTTGAAAAATAAATAATTTGTTTCGAATAATTCGGACCTAATGGCGCGAATACATCTTGAAGGCACCTTGACCATTTGCTTTGCTCTTTTGGTTTGTTTCGCTTTGGTTATAGAACAGAGTAGTGGGCAAATCCTCTAAGTAGTAAACTCTATCCACAGGAAACACATTTTTACGATCTTTAAACTATTTAAAACAAGAGCTCTGTCTGTTTTTTCCAAGAGCTTGTTCTTATTTGGCTCAACGGATCAGTATTGCGATTCAGCGTGCGGCCAGCGTCTTGGGCACGCTTCCACCGTCTGATGAGCTGGATCCAGTGAGCTATCTGTAGACCGTTCGCAACGGTTTTTAGATAGCCCGATAAGTTTACGAGTATCTCTGTCAATAAATGTACGGTTTTTTATTTATTTTGATTTGACTAAATTTTTCTCTTATCTTTATGCACTTACGCTAGAAGGATGCTTAAACGCACTTGACCATGATGACTTTAATTCACTTAGCACCTTCCAACTTAATAATCGTTTTTCATAACTCAAGGCCAGATTATTTGTTGACCGAATGAGTTAACGGATGCCCACTTGTTTAGAATGTCAAATGTCAGTGAGTTGACATTTTTTGGTAATTATTCAAGCTGCGTGGGTGGGGTTAAGGGTCGCCGCCTACAAATAAGTAATAGACCGTAATAAGGCTAGCATGGCGCGTGCTTTGACGGACTTTTGACCATTTGCTTTTTTTATACCTACCGTGATGGCAATGATCCGGTTATAGACCGAGAAGGAGGAGATCTTTATTTTTTTGGGTTCCGTACCCGAAGTGTGCCAACGGGATCCTATTACTAAACCTTCGCTGTCCAGTCTGTCCGTCCGTCTGTCAGCGGGCGCCGTAATAGGAAGAGAGTTGAAATTTTCACTTCCGTGCTTTGGAGGCCACGTTAAATTGTCGGTCCCGGCTTTTAAGTCGTTAAGCCATGAGACCTTTAGACGGCCTAAAAACTCCGTCACAAGAGTTGGCCACTAGCTCATACAAAGTTACTTAGTAGCAAACCCCTACACATTGTTTTTTGACAAATATTCGGTAGTATTAGCTACTTTTTCTACCGTCCTCGACAGTTGTTTGCACTCATATTTGCGTTCGCTTTGAGTTATTTACAATCGGTTAGCATTACATATGATTTTGTAAGTCTAGCTGTGCATTGCAAATTGACCCATTGCCTTAAACAAATTTATTTATGTAAATATTGTGCAAAATGTCAGGCGGAACTTTTTCAAAGGCATAAAAAAAATTGTGGTTTGATAACTTAAAATAAATATTACGTAAAAATAGGGACTGTTCAACTTCAACTATTACTAGTCTGGTTTACTTCGTTTTTATGTACAGACATATTTCATATGACGATCTCGGTGGTGGCGTGGTTAGCGAGTGCTCGGCTGAAACGCAAGAGGCGCGGGTTCGATTCCCGCTACGGGACAAATGTTTGTATGTTCTGCAAATATTTCTTGGTCTCTGGGTGTTGTAATTTACTTTTCGTGAACTTGACAAATGTTTTCAAACTTTCTACGGTTCTACGACATGCCGGTTTCCTCACGATGTTTTTCTTCACAGTTTGAGAGTACTCGTGTAAAGCACATAAATGTTTCGAGCAGAAAAACTCGACGGATTTAGTGTACGACTGGATTTCAACCCACGACCTTAGGAACGAAAAGCCCCGCTACCACTAGAACACTAGTGCTCTCAAACCCAAAAAAACCAACTGCAGGTATATGTCAGCGGCGAATCGGAAACTCGTATCATTGGTTTAGCATTCAAATCTTTAACTTCCTCTCACTTAATTGAAGACTTCATAATAAGCAGGCATAAATACATTTTTAATCATGATGTTATCTGTCAACAATATCTTGTTACTTGTTCCATTATAAAGTTGGCAAACTTTAGGGCTGTGTTTGCAACTTGGCTTACGACCGACCTATGTGGCGTGGCGGGCGAGTGCTCGACAGAGACGCAAGAAGCGCGAGTTCGATTCCCGCTACGGGAGAAATGATTGTATGTTCTGCAAATATTTCTTCCAGGTCTGGGTGTTGTAGCATTATGTATCATAAGTATGTATTTACAAAAAAAGTATATTAGTAATCAGCCATCTGGTTCTCATAGTAGGTACAAGCTTTGCTTAGTTTGCGCTGTGTGAAATGTCCACAAATATTTATTTATTTATGTATGGCTATGTAGCAACATTATCGGGCCTCATCGAACTTGCAACCATTATATTATTTTTTTATTGGTACAGGATGCGAAGCCGGAAATTAAATTAAATTTCAGTTCTTTTAAGTTTAAAAAAAGTACCATAAACAATGTTTTTTTGTTAAATTTTCTTTACCTGTTTAGAACGTTTCTCTATTTAAAAAAAATAATGTCAAAATAGATTCAATGGCCAAAACCAACGAAGCCATTAGGAAGAAAACATAAACAATGGTCCTTTTCCTACAACAAAGTGATGTTCTATGTGATCGTAATATCGCCAATTGTTCTTCATTTGCAATACATAAATATTGACCCACTGCAATAAATCTTTTCAAAATAACCGTATTTATACCTAAGATCATCTGCAATTGTCGGATTGTCATAATAACAATACAATGCAAGCTTTACTCCTCAAATTGCGCGAAGCTTATCATTATGTTCAAATGTTCCGTTCTCAAGGTAGTTTTATTATTGAGACTTCAGTTTTATGATTGTTAATGATTATTATGATAAATGGTATTGATCGCTGTGAATTCGTGTCTTTTGCGAAGATTTGACACGATAAATATACTCAAATGAGAATGCACAATACTACATGACGACCTCGGTGGTGTGGCGGGCGAGTGCTCTGCTGAGACGCAAGGGGCGCGGGTTCGATTCCCACTACGGGAGTAATGTTTGTAAGTTCTGCAAATATTTCTTCCAGGTCTGAGTGTTGTAGTATTATGTATTATAAGTATGAATTTTCAAAAAAAAGTATAAGTATAAGTATTTATAAGCTTTGCTTAGTTCGGGGCTAGATGGCAATATTAGTAAATGTGCTGGGCTGATCACCTGTCACCATGGTCCACTATATCGACCTTGGGACTTTAAATCAGGAATGGCTGTAAGTTCTTATGATCACTTGCGGCTCCGCCCACCCCAAAGAGCGTGAAAAAATATATTTACCAGCTTTAGCCCGCGGCTTCGCTTGCGTGATATCCAAACAAAAAGTAGTCTATTATGTTATTCCAGCACACATCCTATGTGTATTCCAAGTTTCATTCAAATCCGATCAGTAGTTACGGCGTGATTGAGACACAAACATACATCGTCACATCCACACAATCCTTACATCCTCACAAACTTTCGCATTCATAATATTAGTAGGATTGTATATTCATACAAGACTTACAAAATCGTATATATAATGGTAATTCTCCTATTTTTCATTACTTCTTTTGAACTTACTCGTATAAGTAAGAACTAGGTCATTCATTATCATAAAAACGTGTGAAAATAGAATAAAAACTAATTTACGAATGATTATAATGTGTGAAATTTGTAATACACGTTGCACATTCAAGATAAAAATTACAATAAAAATTAATGTTACATCGCAATTAGGTTTGTGAACACAATTATAGTTGGTTATTAGGGTTGTTTCTTAATTGAACTTTAGCCCAAAAAACAAATGATAATCAAACTTTTCACAGAACTTTGCTTTAAAGGAAGTTGACTGTCCGATTATGGAAATGGATTTTTTTGTGCGCAAAAATTATGTGTGCTATACCAGTACTATCAAATGATGAAGGAAAACATCGTGAGGAAACCCGCGGCTTAGTCAGTTCCGCACGTATCGACCATGTGAACAAGGCTGACTAAGCTGAGAGGATGGAATAAGTGCTGGGAAAGCCTACTCCATCTTAATTCGTCCCGGGCACCACAGCGTCCCGTTTGTGAAGGTAAAAATGGTCTCCTGACGCTATATAAATCATCTACTATATGTAGAAGGCCTTCGATGCTTTCGATGGCTTATGACCAGGTGAATGGAAATCCGCTTTCAACTTTAATAAGGCTTGCTCACAATGTCTATTACCCTTTATATTCAAGACATACTTGACCTGTTGGTTGGTCGGGTCAAGTGCTCAGCCATACGATGTGTGCAGATAATCTAATGAAGATGTGTACAATACATAGTGATTCTTACCTGAAACAAAAATAGATCGTTATATAGATAATTATCTATGGCGTTCAAAAGATAACAAATTATGTTGAATTTAGATTTTATCTATGAATTAATTTTATATGAATAGATTAAATAACAGAAATAAACTTACTATATTAATACAAGTATTTACAAAAGAAATTAATTTTAAAGAGAAAAGTAATGTTTTTAAAATACAAAAACAGCTTTAAGATTTTATATAAATACTTATAATGTATTTATTTATTTTTATCTAACGACTTTTAGTTTGTTTTGTCAATTCATTTTAAAATAAATTGTCTTTTTACACATTTTTGGCATACAAAATAAAGTTGTTTTCAACCTCATCTTCATTTCTAGGTTTAGCTGCGCTTGATCTTAATCTTCAATGGTCCGCCTGGCTATAAAAATAGGCATGTTTCAAGATTCACACAAAGATAGTTAAAAGAGTTGCAAATGCGATGTAATTTAGTTGCAAATTTTGCGATAGAAAAAATCATATTTTTGAAACTTCTTAAAGCTCTAAGAATCTGTGAAAGTTATCACCTTAATTATATGGAAATTAAACTTCAAAGTTTTCAAAGCGAGCATGCCCGAGTTTGAGGCGAATTAGTGAAACCGATTGGCGAAATCAGTGTGCAGAGTTTGTGACCTCTTAAGTTGCGATAGGACTAAAATTACGATGGATTTAAGATGGTGGGGTTTGGCTCTCTCGTTGCGATCATTATAATCCACTTTATTCAGCGTCTATAATTACCTACAATCTCTCATCGATGCCATGTTTAGTATAAGTCTAGACGTTTGGATCTGTGGAGCGCACGATCGGATCAAAGATAAACGTTTGAACTTTAAAATAAACTGCGGGTTATCTCAAAAAACTCTATACAATCAATGATTTGCTTACGCTATCTCGAATGCTTTTGGGAACTAAATCTTTATAGAGATATCGTATTGGAGTTTAATAATGTCCCCCATTGTTTATTCAACAATGGCCACTGACATAATATACATATTTACGGCAGATGTCAACCTCTTGGGTCTGTCCTCAATTCAATTTTGCCGGTAACTTTTCTTGTAGTATCAAGATAAAAAATATATGCCATGTTCCAATATTCTACTAACAAGTGACGGATTGTTTAATAAGATAGATAGATAGATGAACTCTTTATTGTTTATAAAAATATTTATTTAGTTTTTTTTTACTTTATTCTCTGTATTTATTTAAGTACAAACAGTTACAAAGACAAACTACAATAACATTAAAAATAAATAAAAATATGAAATTAAAACAAAATAATAAAAAATTTGGTACTAACAAAACAAAAACAGATATACACAAACGGCGGTCTTATTTCTTTAAGCAATAAGATAGCAACTTTGTTTTTCAAAAAACGCTTTTCTACACATAACAACGTTGCTATGGTAATGTACGATCCGTCGTCCGTTAGAAGAATATTAGAACCGGGTATAAGTAGCTATTTAGTCCGTGCATATGACGTATGGAAGGGCTAAGTAGTACGCCCACGTACCTATCGTAACTTAAGCATCAAGCTACTGACTCTTACTTCATCTATTCCAAGTTTGGTATCTAGACTTTTTTGAGGTGGAGTATTGACGAATCAACGATGCATCTTGTTTACGTGAGATGGATTTTAAAATAGGTATAAAAAGCTTAATTTAGGTTCTCTGACCTGATTTTATAAATAATATAAATAACACCCAACAGTCACATACAAAGTTCCCACACTGGGACTCCCTGTGTCGTGGGTATTTGAAACTGCGAGTACCATGGTATCACAACACGCAGACCCGGAAGAAATATTTTCAGAACGTGTAAAAATTTCTACCGCGGCGGGAATCGAACCTGCGCCTCTTGCATCTCAGCCGAGCCCGCCACGCTACCGAGGCCGTCAATTATCCAACAAACATTTAATATTTATTATTTGCTAGGTAGGAATAGAACCTATAACCTATAGCGGAGAGAGCAGAGCTACCAACTAAGCTATAAGGCCGTTAAGTAATTATGCTCCTGTAGTGTTATTTACCGTCATAAATTTTGCATAAAAATCAGTACCCTAACCCACGACCTTGGGATTGGAAGGTGCGGCCGCTTCCACTAGACCACCAGAGCTCTCGACAGTTCGGTAACGTAATGATATAGTGGGCGGAGACCATTAAACTGTCCGTGCCGGATATGCACATTTTCTGGTTTCTTCGCCAAAAGCTAATGAAACAAACATCCTATCTATCTACTAAAAATATGAACAAGCATTAATCAATTCATACTAAACACACATTTAACTTAGCATCTGTAATTTGATCTTGAATAATATTCAATATATAAAATTTTCACGTTACTAACTGACTGACTAAATAACAATGAACGCACAGTCTAAACCATAAATCCCAGAAGCACAAAACTTGAAAGGTATATTTCCTCTTTGGTGTAAGGATGCATCATCATCATCATTTTAGAAATCCACTGCTGGACATAGACCTCCCCTAATGAGCGCCATCGCGCCCTATCTTCGGTTTGACGCATCCGGTCTCTGCCAGCAGCCTTTCGCAGATCGTCACTCCACCTAGACGACCTCAATGTTTGTATGTTTTGCAAATATTTTTACCGAGTCTAGGTGTTGTAGAATTATGTATTGTATTTAGAAAAAAAAACTATAATATAAGTATTCTATCAGCCATCAAGTTCCCATTGTACAAGCTTTGCTCAGTTTGGGGCTAGATGGCACTGTGTGAAATATCCACAAATATTTGTTTTTTTATATTTATTTTACCTAGCCGGAGGACGTCCTGCATTACGTTAGCCGAGTCGCGGTGTCCACTTAAGAACTCGTTTACCTCAGCGGTTGTCGGTTCTTTGGTTGATATGACCAGCCCACTGCCACTTCAGTTTACGACTCTTTCGAGTAGAATGTCGAGTAAGGGTTCACTAAGAAAGGAATTCCCGAAATTCAACTAGTAGAGGACGTAGCGGCAAGATGAAGGTTGTATGAAAACTCAACGCGGACAAAGTCGGTAGTTCTGTTAGTTCAAATATTTAAAGCAAACGGTCGTTCTAAGTAAACTACGATTATTGTCATTGACAGCCGCGTAGAGTTGCATCAGGTACGTGGGTGCCTTACCCTTCTCCCATCTATTATAGCCATCTACAAACACAACTTTAGAATTACATGTATTACATTTGACGGCCTCGGTGGCGTGGTGGGCGATTGCTCGGCAGAGACGCAAGAGGCGCGGGTTCGATTCCCGCTGCGGAAGAAATGTTTGCATGATCTGTAAACATTTCTTCCGGGTCTGGGTGTTGTGGTACCATGGTACTCGTAGTTTCTGATACCCACGACATAGGGGATCCTAGTGTGACTATGTATGTGACTGTTGGGTGTTATTTATTATTATTATTATTTATTATCTACTTTACTTCACTTCACTTCCTAAGCTTCACCCTAACTAAGCCTCCGTCCTCAAGTCCGTCTATCTGTCATAATAAACTTTGGTGAAAAAAAAATAATAATATGGACGGTAATTTGATTTAAAAAGGCACGAACTTGAGACGGGACTTTGAACGATGACAGGTCATCGTTCCGTCAAAATTGTTTATAAAGAATGCCTGTCCGGTTATGAAACGTAGTAGCGGACAGAGATCCTAATCATTCATAGACTTTAAAGTATTCTAATAAATTCTATATGTAAAAAATACGGATATTTTATAGTCATAATATCACACTTTTTATGAGACAAGTTACGAGAGTTTCACGTAAAAACTAATGTACGGTTCTTAAATTTAACTAACAGATGATGGATGCTAAATTGCCATAGCAACGATGTTATTTGCCAATAAGTGCCATACAATTTTTTGAGAAAAATAAAGTTGCTTTGGTAATCTTCCATCCGTGATCCGTCGTCAGTTGATTATAAGAATATGAATAATTCAATGTGACATTTAAATACGGTAGATTCAGATGAACAAAACCACAAATTCTTAATGAACACAAGAAGTGCAGAGGAATTCTGTTGACAAATTAACGACCACTCAAATTGTATGATGCGATTCAAATAGCTCTGTCACAATAGGATCTTCTTGAGTACCTTACATGTGTAGTGGCGCAATTTCAGTATGGGTACTATGAGTATCATACATATTTGTTTTAAGCGTTAGGTATGCCCGATTCCTATATTCTACTTACGGATGTTTACAAATCGTTTAATAGCAACGTTGTATATGTGACAAAATATGTGTATTGCGCTTTTTGGCAGATCTACATAACTACATGGTAATGGACGATTCATTCAACGTTAGTAGAATAATATTAACCGGGTATTCATATTTAGTTTTCAAAGTTTGTTCAATTTACCTGTTCAGACAATTTGTGCAATTTATTTTAGCTTTGCTCGGAGTTTCTCTGAAGGATAGGATCCGTAATGATGTTATCCGACAGAGAACCAAGGTCACCGACATAGCTCAGAGAATTAGCAAACTGAAGTGGCAGTGAACCGACAACCGTTGGGGTAAACGAGTTCTTGAGTGGAGACCGCGACTCGGCAAACGTAGTGTAGGACGCCCTCAGGCTAGGTGGAGTGACGATCTGCGAAAGGCTGCTGGCAGAGACTGGATGCGTCAAGCCAAAGATAGGGCGCGATAGCGCTCATTAGGGGAGGCCTATGTCCAGCAGTGGACTGCTATAGGCTGATGATGATGATGATGATGACGTATTTTAATTTGATACAATAAAATTGAATATTATGCTTAATATTGTTAAGTAATGTAATGAGAGTGAATGAAGTGTAAAAAGTATGTCAGGATCGTAGCAAATGGAGATCCGTGATCTCTGCCTACCCCTATGGGAAACAGGCGTGATTTTGTGTATATATTTATGTATTATTAAGTTTGTTGGCAATATTCAATTATACATAGGTTAAGAGTAATTATGATATAAATAATGTGAATTTAATTATAATTTCTATGAGCGTTAATAAATTTATTTTGACAAGAAAATAGGTATGCAGTGTGTGCAATAGATCTTCAGAATTGTGGATTGAAGGATTTCTGTAGGGAAGAATGAATAGAAGTGAAATAAATCATATTACTTGACCCAAAAATGAAAATGTACAGCGGAGTTCATTATCTTGAGCAGCCTCAAAATTCCACTTTCTTATAATAATTTTATGTATTAAAATTACTAAGAAAATTAGTTTATCGATGAATTTTGTGTTAAATTGGTTTACAATTGGCAAATATTACGTGTCAAAATATAGCTGAATCGAGAACCTCCTTCATTCGAAGTCTATATCTATCTCTACCTATATTTTAATTAATTTAATGTAACTACTAGAGTAACTTAAAACAATTATTTTATGGTTCGAATTAAATGACAGATTGAAACCGATATAGTTGGACCTTTCACGCTAGGTACAACTAACTAGGTCATCTAGAGGCACGTTGACATTAGAAAATCGCAGTTGGAACAGAATCTTCATGCAATAACCTTTTCCATGCATTTCAGAAATCCGTGGGATATTTGTTACACAAACGAATAATTTTAATTGCAACTTCACTATAACTAGCCGTGTCGCTAATTCTTTCGAACCAATGTGAAAGGATTTAAAGTGTGCTTCAAAGGCTCTTTTTATCCTCTTCAACTTTAATAATTGATCTCTTAATGTAGATAAAGTGCCATATGATTTGCAAAGGCAAATGTTGTGTTCGTGTATAATTGACTTATGTATCAGAATGGTTGAGAGCACCGTTGGTTTACGTGGTAAAGACCCCACCTGTCAAATCTAAGGTCATGGGTTTGAATCCGGTCACGCATTAATAATGTATTTTTTTCCGTCCGAAAAACGTATGTGCTCTGTACCAGGGAAAACATCGTGAGGAAATCGGCATATCTTAGAACCTAAAAAGTTTAATAACTTTTACTGTTATCAAATTTTTTTAGGTTCTAAGATATGCCGATTTTTTCACAAGATGCTTCTTTGAGGGCGCACATTTGACATGTATAACGGAAATGTTAATTTGTTATGACCATATTCAAGACAAATAAATGATCTTATCTTATCTTGTCTACATAGAATACTACCTAAAGCTGTTTTATGAATGAAAACTTGCACTTTCATCCTCAACGTTTATTTTCCTTGTAGTAATGACTCAGTCATTTACCGTAGCCTTGTTCTAACAAAACTATGGCCGTAATATTACAATTGTCATTAATTTGCCGTCATATGGCGGTAATATCGATCTGGTCGACCCACTGGACCTACAAGATTTGACCCAAAAGCAAAAAGTGCCTATAGGATCTCATTTACATGGCCCATTCGACCTTAAAAAATTATATTCAATGCCGACCATAATATAGTAATTTTAGGGTGGTTAACTTTCTACAGATTCTAGGCTAAGAATACGTGTTCGGATTCTGGTTCTGTAATACATACATACATATTATCACGCTCATATCCCTAATGGGGTAGGCAGAGCCACAAGTAAACAAAGAAAACTTGCAGCCACTTCTGATTTAAAATCCTAAGATGGAAATGGTGAACCATGGTGACAGGTGATCAGCCCATCGCCCATATACATAGGTTCTGTAATTTTGGTTACAAACACAATTTTGTTAACATTTTTATCTTACATAAGACTTTTAACAATTACATTTTTCGAAAATTGTATAAAGCTGTTATGATTTATTAATCATTGATAACTTACATTAGATTAGATAAGTGTCGCGAGTGGTCGGTATAGCACAAAACCGTTCACCCTGGAAGTATATCGGGAAGGTCGATGTCCAGCAGTGGCCTTCTATAGGCTGATGATGATGTTATCTATTTTTGTACATTAGTTTTGAAACTTTCGAAAAAAAAAATTTTTTAAACTCAAATTTATTTATTTGGAACCAAAAATACAGATGTGTACAGTCACGGAATGAAAAGGTTCGTCACCTTGAGGTCGGTATTCGCTTCCACTAGTGCAAGAATCAATTACGGTTTTAATTCAGTACAACATACTATCCGTATGACACGATAAATTGTCAAACAACTTTGAACTTTGATGTCGAGCAGTTTAACATAATTTTCTACTATGCAACAGTTTGTTCTGTGCCGTAGATTCAAAAACGAATCAATTTGAAAACTGACGAACCTTTTCATTCCGCCGCTGTATAAAAATCAAGTCAATGTATGAGTATACTTTATGTAGAGCTAAATTATGGCGACTGTCGCGCTTCTTAGAAAATCCGAAGTTTCACGCAAGAGTAGTGTTATGTATGTTGAAACACTCGTTTTGTGTTTGCGTAGGTCATAATATTACCATAGCATAACTGGGACAAATTAGTGTTTTTGCCGCGCGTAGCGTCCGAACTATGACAAGCCTTTTGTGTGATCTGTGACCTTATTTGCTTATGATTTCCAAGGGAAATATTTTTGTTATTACTAGTATTTTTTTAACTTCTTAGGATGACTACATGTTTTCTGTACCGATGATGGTCTTATTGGACTATAGGCAAACTTGAAAAGGCCATTAAAGAACTACAAATTATTGTTATGACAGCAAAAAAAATTCAACGTACAGAAATGGAGTCATTGTCAGTTATATTAGTAGATGCTTTTTGTTTCCAGTGTATTCTGACAAATACCTAGCGTTCCCCGAAGTTGGTACGTAGTGCGTTGAAAAAGTATTTCAAACAGGCACATTTCATTCTATGACAGCTAAAAATTCTGTCTGATTGGTGTTTTATAAGCGTGATACTTAAGCTTATTTTTTTTCATCATTCATCATCATCTTCCTGCCCTTATCCCACTCTATGTGGGGTCGGCACAGCATATTCCTTGGATCATGCTGTAAGAGTTTTGACTAAGGTGTTTTATGACCGGCCGCCTGCCTAACGTCAACCCTCCTTGGGAATACTTGCTTAATGTATCTCATCATGTTGGAAAGGATACTGTCCCCTAGTCGACTTCTACGACATGCTCGGGGAGAGAAGCAGCTGGACGCACTATGCTTTTTCTTTACTCCCAGTCCAGCGAAGAAGAAGTATTAAGATTTTTTTTCATCATTAATATTTCTATTTGCCACAAGCATGCGTGAATAGTGATGTGACGGGTGACGAAACCCTTTGTTTAACTAGTCAGGTTATTGTCACTTGCGTTGTGAAGTAAGCCTGCCGAGTGCCGATTATGTGCGATGTGTGACAAAACGGAAACATTGTTTTCCTTTGTGATTTATGAGCAAATACGATTACGTGTTTTATGGTATTTTTAAGTTTAAATATTAGTAATAATTTTAACTTTCTTCGTTATGCAATCATTTTAAGTAGTCATCTTAGGATTTATCTTATTTTCTCTAGAAATCTAATTTCTCTTTTTGAGAGGATGAAATAAATAAATAAAATAAATATTTGTGGACATTTCACACAGCACCATCTAGCCCCAAACTAAGCAAAGCTAGTGCCTGCCATGAGAACCAGATGGCTGATATAATTATGTACTTTAATACTTTTTTTGTAAATACATACTTATAATACTCGTACATAATACTACAACACCCAGATCCGCCACGCCACCGAGGATGTCAAATAATGTAGATAGAAAAGGAAAAAATAGTAATAATTTTTGATTTGTTTTACCTTTTGCACTTTTATCATAATTCGAAGAGGTCAAAGTTTTAAAGATTTTATTATTTTAATTCGAAACTAACGCATATAATGCTTGCCATGAATATTCATATCGATTAGTGTTTAATCTAAAAACAGGTAGACATCTTTATACAAATAATGCATAAAAGTCAAGGTTGAAACATCGCAAAAAAAACATCCATTTCCAAACGTGTCAAAAATATAAATGGAGTCATGTTCTGGGGTGTTTTAAATATTCATTCGGTTTTATTGATGAATAAATAAATAACAAATAAATAACACCCAACAGTCACATACATAGTCCTGACCCCACACTAGGATTCCCTGTGTCTTGGGTATCAGAAACTACGAGTACCATGGTACCACAACACCCAGACCCGGAAGAAATATTTACAGATCATGCAAACATTTCTTCCGCAGCGAGAATCGAACCCGCGCCTCTTGCGTCTCTGCCGAGCAATCGCCCGCCACGCCACCGAGGCCGTCATGTTACGAATGTACCTACTCGTAATATGTGTGTGGCCAAAATCTTTATTACGTCTTAAAACCCAAATGGCTGGATGGATTTTGATGAATAACAATGCGTTTCTGCGTAAATCCCTAGATACAAGGCTATCACGTGAAACGTATAAATCTATTTTGCGCACACTGTATAACTGACAATTAAAAAAAGTCATACAAAACGATGAGAACAACCGTAACCAAATCAATTTAATGGGTATAAAGTTAGACTGTAAACCATTTTACACAAATAATTCTACTTAGGTCTAAACTTTAGGTCAGTCAGTCAGGGGTTTTTTATAATTTTTGTTTTGGTTCTAGTGCTGTGTGGACTGCTATTTAAATAAATAATAAGAAATAAATGTTTGTGGACATTTTACACAGCGCCATCTAGCCCCAAACTAAGCAAAGCTTGTACTATGGACACCATATGGCTGATAGAATATTTATATTTTTCTTTTGTAAATACATACTTTATAATACTACAACACCCAGACCCGGAAGAAATATTTGCAGAACATACAAACATTTCTCCCATAGCGGGAATCGAACTCGCGCCTCTTGCGTCTCAGCCGAGCACTCGCCCAGCACGCCACTGAGGTCGCCATTTTGTATGATACTCGTATCATTATTAAACATTCCTACTCAAAATTACTTGGCGATGGAATGTTCAATTATTATTTTATTAATGCCTTTGGGTAGCTTTGGGTTAAAGGTTTTATACCATCATTTCAATGGTTATTCTATGGGTTCATGAGGTACTGACCTACCTAACACCCTTGAACGTTGTGTCAAAGGTTACCTATTCTTCTATCTATGCAATGTATTTAAACATATATTACTATTTATGAAAAAGAAACATTAAAAAAGTGAAAGGTTACTAGGTAACTTCTGGAAAATTTTAGGTTGTGTGAGATCGGTGTCATCACTCATAATGTAAGTCAAATTGACGCCCCAATGGCGAGTTAAATGACCTTGTACATTTTATGAATGAAGGCTAGAAAAGGTTAAAAAACATTACGTTAAAATATGAAGTACTATAATAATTTCATAAACAAAACATTCTGAAGATCGGATACGGAACCACTCGATTCGGTGCTTAGCGGCACGATACTCTTGTAGTGATGTTGTAATGCTAGTAAGTTTATTTTGATGTCATTAACCCTTACTTACATACCTTAATAATTAGTACAACTTTACTCTTCAGGTCTCTCTTTGTTAACACTCGACCTAAAAAGTTGTTTGAAAGTTGATATGATCGAAATGGTTTTTAGCTATAATTTATGAAGATTTGTTCTGGAGTTTGAAGATCATCTCATTTCCTACTTGACAAAAGGATCTAACGAACTTCCGCAGGTCCTTGAAATTTAAAAACTGTTGTACTATTTAATTATTTAAATCTTTAATATAATATTAATATATTTTGTGAGTCCAGCTCTACCTACTGCTAGGTGGCTCTGTGCCATTCATCACTTAACCTATAACCATTTATCTAACCATCAACGCTAAAATATTTCTCAACTCATAGACCACAAAAGTCTAGAATTTCGCTTTTTATGCCGTTTACGCAATAACCTGGCTAATGTATTGAGCATAGATTCACAAAGAGGTAGTACGATAGGTAGGCAGTTAAGTAGGTATTACGAAGATGTGTCCACCTCCGGGTCGAAACCACTACTTGATATTCTATAGAGTTCCGTATTACATAAAGTTGAGATGTTATACGGGCAACATTCAAGCAATTGTTGCTATTGTAACTGTCATGTCATCCAAATGTCAGATCTGATATATGATTACTTTTAGGTGTCAAGCATTGTAGTTTTATAAATATTTCATTTTAAATGTCAATTTTCAGCACTGAAGTAAATTATTTTTTTATAATTTGAAATGTAGATACGGCAGTTTATATCAGTATTAGAAAATATAAGGTACCTACTTACATATTGGTTAACGAGTCGATTTGATTTGAAGTATAAAATAATTGCCGTCACAATTGCTACACTTTAAAGATTTGCTCCATTTTAATCTAATCATTGTTCAATTGCATTGTCGAGCAACAATTGCCAAAAATTGCTTGTGTAAGCAGTGTAACAGCAACCACAGACTAATCCAATATTAATACTTTGTACTTGTATTCCATCAAACTCACGGTCAATTGATTTTAATACAAATTAGTTTTATTCATTTAGAAGGTCGCGACTTATTATTTTGATGGGCTGTCTAAATATAAATAACTTTATTATTTTAGTACTGTAAACGAATTTGATTATGACGCAATTAAACCTCCGCAATTAAGCATTGATGATCTAGTGAGCAATGATTGTTTGGTGAGCACTGGTGGTCTAGTGAGCATTGGTAGGTGATAGAGACCTCATCTTCCATGGTCTAGTGAGTAGATATTGGTTTAGTTGTGCTCTGGTAGTGGTAGTGACATCCCCCATCCCCTCCCAATCGGGTTCAAATCTCGTCCTGACCAATATAGATTTTTCTGTTCCGTATAATGTGTGCTATGCAAGTAGGTACTCTCTTCAAACGGAGAAGAAAAACTATAAAATTATCACAAAAATAACATCTTTGAGACACGTTATTTTTGTACTAATTTATTTCGAAAATATGTGCAAAATAAGGATGACAATATAAAAAAATAAAGATAAGCTATAGTCTGTTTTATTATTCCTTTTACCACACTGGCTTGACAAAACAAGTGATACAAATATAGCAGTAGCCAGATAAAAATAGCGTAACGTTGTAGATCATTTGTGAATGTCAAAGATGCTATCATAATTGGCTAGTGGTAAAAAACAAAACTAAAAATGGTTTCCTGCTACTTGATTTATTATGAGAACATTTTGTTTGCGAGACATTTGTGAATGACCAGCTCTTACGATAAAGTGATGGCAAAATCATTTATGCAATGTCTGGTGGAACGCCCCGCGATTTTGTCCAATCAAATCCGCTGTGTTCTCTATGAGTGATATTTCGAAAATTCCTTTCTCAGTGCATCTCTATACTATAAGAGGAATATACGTTCTATGGTTCATACTTCTAGGACTTTTGGTTTAGGCTATGCGTTCATTGTCAGTCAGTCAATTACTTATGTAAGAGTTTTATATTTTTAGATACATCATCACATACCTATCTACTTATTAAGCGAGCATGGTATTATCAAATTGCTAGCTAGTGTACACACTTACGAAAAGTACTTGATAGTGATTCAATGGCTTGGGGCACTGTTAAGGCATTGGAGTAGCAATATAGTACAGCTATCGAACGAGGAAACATCGCCAGCCTTTTGGGGGCCTTACGTGCGATCGGTGATCTGAGCTATGTTTTCTATCTGTAGGCGCACTTGGAAAACTGATCTCATTTTCATTTATTATTATTATACCGATTATCATATTTTTTTCAAAACTTATTACTTGCTATCATTTTTCTATCAAAAATTGACAGTGAATGTACACTTTGCCGTTAACGCTTCAGTATTGTTTTTGAGTCTTGGTAACATCATTTTGGCTACATTTGCCAATGACAGCATACTTCACTGGTGGAACATATTCAGTGTTAATGGTAATGAATTATTTACGAATAAATTTGCATTTTGGACGGAAAACTTGTTTTTCCTTTGTCTAATTCTACTGCACATATCACGTTTCTGTTACATAAAAATGATAATCTGACCTTAAGATGAGATGTTGGAATCTATTAAGTTCAGGAGATTTACTGAGGTCAATATGTTAAAAGGTCAACTGAACTGACAAATTTGACACATTTATATGTTTATTATTATGAGGAACACATCTTCATAGGTTACCGGTTAATTTTATTAAAAATATTAATTTAAATGACGTGGGCGTGGATATGTTAAAGCTAATACGAAGAATGGATAATGATGATAATTTATAGATACCGAAGACAACAACACAAAAATCTACCTAATCAGTAAATATAATTCTAGAATAATACAAATATGATAGTTTGTATGTACGAATATATTTTGTAGTTCAAACACACCGTAACGGCTGATCCCGATTTTGATGAAACTGAGAAGAGGTATATAATAATTGCTTAAAATAGCTATATGCTAACTTATTTATTATTTATATCTATAATTTAAGCGACAAAATCTTTGATATACACGAATGTAGTCGCCGTGGAATTAATCTACCAAGAAAAGAGAAAACGTATGCCATTAGAAGGAAGTATTTTCGAGGTAATCGAGAAGAATCCTTAGAATTTTGGGAATATCAAAACAAGAAAAAAGCTTTAGCTACATAATATGCCACAGAATTGAGTATGTCTAGTAGTTTGGTTATGATTGATGGATACAAATTATTCAAGTAGATACCTTTATTTTGCAGAAGACCCTCCCACTCGTTTTAAGAATTGATTATCTCTGCAGTTAAGACAGTTTGTAGGTACTAAACAAGTATTATATCAATGATAAATGGTATTATATTAATTTGAAGTGATAAAAAGTGTTGGTGGTATTAGATAGATGGTAATGGATAATATTGTATTTTATTTGTTTATGGAAGCTTATGCCCGTCAGTGGTTTACTAATGCCAAATGCTCAAAAATACAATCGTGAGGAATATGGCATACCTATCGTAGAATCTTAAAACTTCGAAGAAGTAAAGTAACAGCTAAATTCTTCGAACATTGACCAGTTCACGAAAGTCCTAAATCATTTCACAACAACAGAACAAATGTTAGACTAGAAACGAAGCTTGAGAACGAAAAAGAATAAAACAAAAACAACGAGATAATTGAGCAATACAATTCCGGCTGAGGCTACTGATGATGCCAAACAAGGTTGTAAATCTCGTAATTTACATGTGCTATAAATTCGCAGGTTCAAATCCATTGTTGTGGATAGGGCGTTTCTCACGGAAGACGCTCGGCACACTTACCCACATCGCGAGTTACGTAGAGTATTTGAATGGGTAACTTGGCAGGTATTGAACTGTTAATATTTTGTAGGCCTGAGCCAATTGGCATGTTTACAATATTGTTATTGCACGCCTCAAATATTCTACTACCGAAAGAAGGATCGTTGATTTCATAGCTACGTTGTTATATCTTGAAATACGTCACGCATTTCTTGCCAAGAAACAAGTGGTAATGAAAGACGAGACGTTAGTAGAATATTGAGACAGGTCATTATTATAATCATATAGACAAATAAAATTGTCTTATCTTATCATAATTATATTCCATTTCATTCAAACCGCTACGCCGGGCTAGATGGCGCTGAGTGAAATGTCCACAAATATTTATTTACTAGCAGCCGCCCGCGGCTTCGCTCACGCGGTACCCAGATAAAAAGTACCCTATGTCCCATTCCAGCACACGTAGGTACCTCATAGGTACTATCCTCATTATTCATTATAATATAGTGTACGCTAAACGATGACTAAAGTATTGCCATCTCTTACTATTTCATAATGACAAACAGTGACAGGGCTAACTTTAAGCAATGGCTAAATTTAGTTTATGTAAGTATATTCCGTAGTTTTTGCGTGAAAGAGTAACAAACATACCTAAATCTAAAAATTAAGAAATTTCGGTGAATTTAGTAAAAATTTTGAGAGTTAAGGTAAACGCAACGATAGCGCGTTCTAGGATTTAGAGACACAGAATTAGCAGCGACATCTAGTTATCAGACGTAGAATTACGTCAGAACTCCATGAATAATCAAGATTGGAAACTTATTAGACCAGTAATAATTTATGCTTCCTTTCACAGGTAATTTGACATTGACAGTTCCTTTTCCATATGTTTTGTATCATCTATTACTAATCTGTGTGTATCATCGCTGTCATGTCAAAATAAAAGTATTCTATTTTTCATGAAAAACATACCAAAAATAAAGAGTTTACAGGTAATTATGACATCAACTAAATGAAAAAAATCGGCTCTTTAATTTGATATAGGTTATGTGCAATTTGAGACCAAAAATTGATTCCAGGTTTTCATCCCTTTTCACCCCTTTAGGGGTTGAATTTTGAAAAATCCCTTCTTAGTACACCCCTACGTACCAAGGTTTACCTACACTGAAAATTTCAAGTCTCTACGTCCAGCGGTTTAGGCTGTGCGTTGTCTGTCAGTCAGTCAGTCAGTCAGTCAGTCAGTCAGGACAAAGATTCTTATAATATAAGATTTATAATCCAAGTATCACGTGAGCGAAGTCGTGGTTAGAAGTTAGTAAGTTTTGATTGTTTTAAACCTTGAATATACCGTAATGGTTAAAATATCTGTATTAAATAAAAAAATTGCAAACCGATTATTATTCTGTTATTATGTTTAGTAAATATGTTAATTTAAATATTTGCGTATAAAATAAACGCAGTATAAATACAGTGATTTAAAACTTTAAGTGAAATTGCATGTAGATAATAATTACAGATATTCAATTTAATAACTTAATTAAGAAAATACTTTTATAGGTTTATTACTTAACCTAGAATAATCCTGTACTAGTATTTATTATAATATACTCATCATCTGAGTTCTAAAGTCATCCTAAAGATATCGAATAAAACCATTTAAACTATTTAACGGGAAGCTGTAGTGCCCGAGACGAAATTAGATGGAGTAGGCTTGTCCAGCACCTATACCATCCTCTCAACTTAGTCGGCCTTATCCACAGGAAAGACATGGCCAATACGTACGGAACTGACTAAGCCGTGGGCTTCCTCACGATGCCGACGCCATCACCGCGCACATTAATATTTCGAACTGAAAAATCTATTAGTGTATGACCGGGTTTGAACCCGCAACCTTAGCAAAAACCATAATAATTTTAATATCATGCCTTGGTACAATATAATTCCAAACACAGTTTCGAAATGATTTTTTTTCTACCTATACATTAAAAGATACATATTGCATGACAGAAATATTACGAGTGCAATTAGGCGTATTGATTTTGAGTATTATCACTTGTTTACTGATCTCTATCATAAGGCTGTATACACATGCGAACGTACGAGCTTCAATGAAAGTGAATTAAATAAAGAACCAGTAATAGCCATTCAACTGACCGGCGCATATCTTTGAAACTAAATTCAAGAGGTGTCATTCTTTTAATATAACGGCCTCGGTGGCGTGGCGGGCGATTGCTCGGCAGAGACGCAAGAGGCGCGGGTTCGATTCCCGCTGCGGAAGAAATGTTTGCATGTTCTGCAAATATTCCTTCCGGGTCTGGGTGTTGTGGTACCATGGTACTCGTAGTTTCTGATACCCACGACACAGGGAATCCTAGTGCGGAGTCAGGACTATGTATGTGACTGTTGGATGTTACACATTTATTTATATGAACAATATTTATAAATTTATATTCTAACATATAATTTAATACATTTTATATTCGACTAAGGGATAGACCTCTTCAAAATGAAAGACCATCTATATGGGCGATGGGCTGATCACCTGTCACCATGGTTCACCATATACATCTTGGGACTTTAAATTAGAAGTGGCTGCAAGTTTTCTTATGTTTACTTGTGGCTCTGCCCACCCCATTAGTATGTGTGTCCGTTATATTCTAACAATTTTATATCATTTATTAGGTGGCCAATGTGACTCACCTTATCGATACACTGCTGCATGTCAGCGTAACGTTACACAACTCTAACGTAACGTTTTTGCTTTCGCTAGTTGACCCCTGACATTACGAGCATCCTCACATCTCCGAACTATGTCTAGTGCAGCCTTAAATGGATAACCCCCGAATACTTAAACGCGACTCGAGAGTTGAGCACGTCTCAACTCACGGTTTTTTGACAGTTTCTGTTGGAAATCTGTCAAAAAATCGTCATTTGATTGCTCAACTTTGAGATGCGTTTGAATATTCAGGGGTAAGAACATTCTAAAGAAAAATGGCGCTGGGATGTATCCCATAAGTAACTATCGTGGAGCACTGGTGGCCTAGTGGGAGCGGTCCTGCCTTTCGGTCTCAAGATCCATTGGTGCTCGACAGGATTCGAACCCTTGTGGGTTCTCGTCGATTTTACTGTTCGAAAAAATATGTGCGCTATACCCAGTACTCTCAAACGGTGAAATCCTCATCTAAATCTAGCAATGCATTTATATATGATGATAATTAATTATTATTATTTAATTATAGGAAAACATCATGAGGAAACCGGCATACCGTAGAACCTAAAGAGTTAGAAAACATTATTTTGTCAAGTGCATGAAAGGAACCTTTGAAGCACATTTTAAATCCTTTCATCACACTGGTTCGAAAGAACTAGTGACACAACTTGTAGTAGTCAGAATTATTTCAGTAAATCAAATTTGAAACACATAAAATGTTTATTTGTAATAACTTGTAAAGTTTTCTTGTAAAGGTCACAAATTACCCGATAAAAATAAAAGTGAACAGTCGATGTAGCAATAAAAATAAAAACTGATAATTTAAGCCACATTTGAGGATTGTCAACTCATATTACATTTATGCATAAAATAATAAGTTTTTACTGATTTTTTAACACACTCAGTCTCCGCGGCTTTACTCGCGAAATATTTTTCATTCATCATTTTCAAGCTAGCAGCTTTCATTTCAAAAAAACCTTTTATTCTTTCTAGTGGGCATTCTATTGCAAATTATTTCTTATTTATCAGTCAGATAGTCAGTCAGTCTGTCAGTCAGATTTCTTGTTTATACATACATAAATTATTATCACGCCCATATTCCTAATGAGGTGGACAAAATCCAATCTCGTTTATAAATAGATCAATAAGTAAGTCAGATTCAGAAATTTAGTCTGTCAGTCAGATTCAGCCAGTCAGTCAGTCAGGACTAATATTTTTATAATAATTTATACAGTACGCGAAGTGTGCTTGACAAAGTCATTTTGGGTGTTAAACAGTTATTTAATTTCAACCTTATCATGAAGGCCGATATAAAATATTCTGTCACACAACTTGAAGTTCTTAAAGTAGGTTAGGTACTCGATGTAATGTTATAAGTTAAATAAATTGAAGATTACATGGTCATTGGACAGATGGTTTTATAAAAATGGCCTTATGAGTCCATGCATGAGGAATGAGATGAGAGTGAAGGAATCGAGAGTGGTATGCTGTTGTATGTCAGGACCGCAGCAAATAGAGATCCGTGGTCTCTGCCTACCCTTATGGGAAACAAGCGTATGTATGTATGTAATAAGGCATCTTAAAACTAAAATCCACATCTGTATCTTAAAACCGTCAACTACCTAATTTAGGGGCATGTTCGAGTCCAGCTCGATGACACGTCAAAAATAACACAAAAACACTTAATTGTTTGGAAACTGTACTGAAATATTATTGAAATCCGCGAACATGTACTTTCCAATTTACAATATGTATTAAAGTTTTTTGATATGTATTGATGTCGTATGTTTTTAGAGCTATAATGTTCAAGATCGATTTTCAAAATACGGTATAGTTTTTCAAATATTTAAAAAAACAAAAAAATAAAAGATGTCGCATTATTTTTGACAAAACAGCAAGTTGGAATCGAGCTCCCTCTTAATAGTTTTGGCTTCTAAGTGATTTTGAAAGCGAAAATGTTTTAAAACGTTGGTTGTAAAAAAGTATTAATTAAAACTATTAATTTATAAATTATCTTCTCTGCGTGTTTTGCATATTCTTGTAACAAGTACCTAAGTACCTTATATTTTAATGGCCTAGTCTGTGCTAAAGTGAGCGTTAGTTGCATAAATTACATAATCAACTATATACCATGATCATTTTATAATAATTATTGTGAAACGAATTTATTTTAGACACATCCAATCCATATTATTTTCTGCTGGGGAAAGGTCTCTCCCATACAATTCAAGACATCCATATCTTGAGCTTTCTCCCTCCATCTTCTTTCTAAGGCAAAAAATATACTGAAGTTTTTATGCATTTGTCTGTATATATTTTTACTTTTACAATGCAAAGTTAGCCAGAAGCCAAGACATATTGTGTTAATGTATAGTATTGTATCCATGACAATAGATTTATACAATAACTCAACCTCCACAGCTTGCCGTAGGGCGTTAGAGACAGTAATAGCTCTATTATGACTTGTTTGTCCAAATTGAATGATTGAACAAATGATTTATTATCTTTTATCATTGCTAACGGTAGTGAGTTTTAGTGAGTACCTAATGTTTAAGAGTCCTTAGTAATTTAATTTTATTTGTGAAAGCAAGTGATTAATAGATGCTATAGGATTTTTGCCTAACATGTACATAATGGTATGCAACATAATTATGAAATATGGCTTGATATTCGATTTTTTGTGTCCTTCCAAGATGACCTGCCAAAAGACGACAATTTACCATATTCTGACAGGAATTCTTTATTTTAATAATAAATAAAACTATTATTTTGAGAGCGAGAGTCATGAGTGTATGTGAACTTTTGCATAGAATAGGGATAGCTGTAGTTGATCGGAAAGTCACTTTCTTTGCTAAGGTCAAGGAAACGTAAGTACTAACTCGTTTGAACTAGTGTGACCAAACTAATGTGCGACGTGATTGGTAGAAGGTTTATTTAATGGTCAATCAATTCACCTATTTTTGTGTACGTTTGTCATTCTCAATATCTTCGCCAATTGTTGATTTTGCTGGTGTAGAGAGTGATCCCATGTTAAGGATCATGAGTGGTTCCATAGAATTAAATCAATTCTTTGAATGAAGATTTTTCAAAAGCATTTATAGTGGGCGATATCATCTTATAATAATGTTTTTCATCCTAAGATAAATGCCATTTTGAGTGTGTAAACGATTTTTTCTACGATAAATTAATCTCAGAGTACCAGGAGCTCAGAAGTTTCAAAAGGTTTAGATATTCGAATTGACGAGACTTGTCCTCAATACAAGTGTATCTAAAGAGTTTCCAAAGTGCGAATAGTAATATTTTCAAACGTTTAGTAGTTTTCGCAAGAGGCTTTTAGGATGCAATGCATCAGCTATTCAATATTCATGTTTATTGTGAAGGTATGAAGGTTCAAAGTCACATGGTGAACGCAAAGTAATATTTTGTACATCTTTTAAATGGTGATGTCTTATATATTTCAAAATTATGTGCAAAATGTAGGTACTTCTTGAATTAACTAAACAAATATTAAAATAACCTTCATGGACTGCTCAAATATCTAGATTGATTTAACCAAGGCTAGGTTAATTAATCACTGCTAAGTAAATATAATTTGTCTGAATAATATTTTGTAGAAAACAAATATTTTAATAATATTTATCTTTTGTCTAGTATATAAACTAATTGTACAAAGATTTGAGAGAAAAGGCAAAATAATGTTGAGTGCACACTCTAGGAGTAGATATAAGTATATACTGTGTCAGTTCACGTTAGTTCTCTTTCGAATTTACTTAATTACTAATTTTATTTTCGATACAATTAAAATAACAAATGGATTTCAAAATAAAAAGTGAGCAAGTTCTGGATAAAAGGGGATAAGTGGATGAAAATGGTGAAATGGTTTAGAGGTGGGAGCGTGTTACATACAACGATAGAGTAGGTGATATTATACGTTTAAGGGGGTATAGTCAGAGGCACATCCGAACATTACATTTGACGCATGCCTACATATTCCAAGTAGTCAGTATTCAGGTTGACAGGTAGCAACCTCATCGCTTTTACTAGAACTGGTTTCCTCACGATATTACCGTCTCCGTTCTGAGCATGTGTATTTATTTTTTGAAACGACTATCTATTGGTGTTCGTTTGATATTCGAACCCACGACTTTTGCATCGAAAGTTGAGTCTTACTAGAGCCAAACGAAATATACTATGGTACACTACCCGGATTCAAACCCACGACTTTTTGATCAAAGTCAGTATATCCCACTAGGCCAACAAAGCTCTTAAAGGATACTAAATAAAATAAAATTCAATAGTAAAGTTACACCGAGCGCGTTTACATCTTTTATATGCAGCACACGTACTGACGTAGATTTACATTTAATAATGGTATTCTTCTGCAGTTTTACCATAAGTTATCAGAATATATTGCAATATCTAATTGTTCTACTATTTACTATAGGTTTGATGACCTAGACCTTTTTTCTTACCTATGGTATCTGAAGTTTGAATAAATTACATTATAAACAAATGGGTTTGTTAAGAAAACTAAAAACTTATTTATATGTACTTAGGTGAAGTAAATTTGAATAGTATAATTATGAAAAAACTTATTCTTAGCCTCAATATATAAATGGAATATTATTGTGAAAAGGCATTCATGTTCTTTCTATATCGAGTAAAAACATGACCTTTCAATTACAGCATTGTTTCAATTACAATCTTCCATCTATCGCCGTTAGTAGCATATAGAAATCGGGCATCATTAAAAAATGTATGGCGCTTTTCGATAACTAACACCGTTGCTATGGTAATCTCCTATCTGTTGCACGGTAATAGAATATATGAATCGGGCAAAATCAAATTCTTTTAACAGTAATTGGCCATTAGTATTACAATCATGCATTTGATTATGTGCAAATGCGGTATTTCTATACGACCTTAGTTGGTCGTGCGATTTTCCATACAATACTATACCAGTACACTAGTGCTAGTAACATACCCATGTGTCTAGTAAATGTGTTTCTTGGTAAGTACAATATTAAAAAACAAAATACCAAGGCCTTTTACCATCTGTGGCAGATGATTTATACAGCGTCAGGAGGCAACTTTTACCTTCACAAACGGGACGCTGTAGTGCCCGGGACGAACGAGATGGAGTAGGCTTGCCCAGCACCTATTCCATTCTCTCAGCTTAGTCGGCTTTGTCCACAGGAAAGACGCGGATCTGGATCTCAGACATCGACATGTCCAGTATATGACGCTAAAAGCCGGAGCAAATGGCGCAACATCGTGCGAGAGAAGTTGCTTCCATGATGGGTCACGACCCCCAGTATAGGTTCCCCCGAGGATAGGTCTCAATCGGTCATTTCTCAATTCTCTACGTGTGTTTTTCTACGCTACGATCTGCATTATTTACAGAATAACACTGTAAACAGTAGATTGTAGAAACTAAAAGTGAATAGTTTGCCGGTTTCCTGTACTGTTATCGTGGCGGCATCGCAACGTACTTCCGAGACGCTGTTTGTATATCAAGATATGCGTCGGAAAATTGTTTAAAGCAAAGTAGGTCATTACTATTGAAATAAATAGTTTTGGGCTAAATGGACTTTATCTATTTTTTTTAATCAGGAGGAGCTGCAAGTTTTCTTATTACAAGTAATCTTATGGCTCTGCCCACCCCTTTGGGAAAAGAATATGCAGCCACTCCTGATTTAAAAAAACTTGGAACAATACATTGATCACAAAACTACTTATTTCAATAGTAATGACCTACTTTAAAATGGGTATGGCTATCCATTATGTTGAAGAGGGTACTATCCCTTATTCGACTTTTACGACATGTTTATTACATAATTATTATATTTAATTAATTGTGATTATCACGTACTGCCTACATTTATTTAAATTATCTAGGTAAATGTTTGTCCATATTCAAATATATTTTTAATAGTGTCATTAACAACTAATTATTTCAAAAAAATATACTGAAAATTATCGTCGTATCGAATCTCTCTAAAAAAATAATTTCAATTCAATTAATAAAATTAAGTGACCTGACCTTTGCATATTTAATCATTGTAATCAAGCCTGTTTTCTAAAGGGGTAGATATTCTTAATTTAAAAATCTATTTTTGAAAAAAAAAAACACTCACCTTGCACAATAGAATAAAAAAATCACCGCACGCACACACACACAATAAAAAATGGAACTTGTGAATTGAAATGTCCGTTTCGCGCGCTCGTTGGGGTCAGAGTACGCGCAGACTCATCCTAAGACTCCCGCGCACGATCAGTGAAAGTGTTTATATAGCCTCTCCGTATAAGCTCATCTCAGTGACATCACTTGCAACCTATGAATGGGGGTGCGCCCTTGAACTGTTTGATACCTTAGTTCTTATGACCTAAGGCCTTTACCTGTACTAGATGGTTTATGCAGCGTCAACAGGCCACCTTTTTGACTACATTAACGGAATGCTGTGGTGCCGACGTGATGACTGGTTTTTATTAGATTTTTTGAGTTCAATAGTTAAAAGCTCGATAACTTTTATAGTAGTTTTTGTTTTATAAAGAAATGCACATACATACGTAGATATATATTATCACGCCCGCATTACGAATGGGGTGGACAGAGCCACACAAGTAGATAATCATAAGAAATTTTGCAGCCACTCCTGATTCAAAGCGCCATAATGGATATGGTGTACCATGACAGGTGATCAGCAAAATGTTTGATTAATTATTATGTATGGGGTTATATCTTGAACTTACTTCGGACAGAAGATAAGTATAGCTATCCAACGAGGTAACGTTAGTATTTTACAGATCATGAATTTTCTATGAATTGAACTTGGATAGATAGAAAACTGGGTTTTTTTTCATAAAATTCAATATTAAATATACTTTTGTATTAACTTTGTAGTTATTTTTATATGTTTTAAGTTTTATTGCTACAACTATTTTCAAATAAGTACGATGAAGCAATAAATTGAATGTGAAAAAAATTGTGTGACTGTAATGCTTTACGTTTTTCATTTCATTTATAAATAATTTAGAACAAGCTCTAGTTTAAAAGTTCATAGTTCATAGTTTTGAACTCACGACCTTAGGATCCGAAGGCGGAGTCACTACTACTAGACCACCAGTGCTTTCAGTACTCACTAGGATAGGAACTTATAGGTATGTGATAATGACCTTGAACTTTTTGACTTTTTTTTGATAATTCCTTACTCTTTATGAAGATTCAATTTCATTAAAAGATCATCGAATAATCAAAAGTATTTTGGGACTTACCGTGTGATTTACGATTATGATAATGGTCGAGTAACCTTGAACTATTTGAATGAAGACTTATTTTTTGTTTGTTTCTATACCTACCTACCTATTAACATACTCACTTTTTTATAATTACTAACTGCCGCCCGTGGCTTCGCTCGCATGGTATCTGGATAGAAAATAGCTTATTATGTTAATCCAGCACAATATACTATGTATATTCCAAGTTTCATTCAAATCCGTTCAGCCGTTTAGGCGTGATTGAGACAAAAACATACAAACATCCGGACAAACTTTCACATTTATAATATAGTAGGATAGGATAGTAGGATATTGGATAAATTTTATAAATGCGCTGTATTTTGGCGTTTATTGTGAAATATAGTTCTTTGGGCATCCAATATTGTGTTGTCTATATTACTAAACAATTAGAGTATAACTTTTTTATTATCCTATTTTCAAATCAAGATTCATACAAAATTTAGGTCCATAGACATAAAAATCGTAAAACATATTTTTTAATAAATAACAAAACAAATAAGTAAGTATAAAATAAAAACTTTTGTGGCATAGGTAAAATGTATTTAGGGCAACTCAGTAAATCACGATAATTAGGCAAAGCAGAAAAATAAATCAACAGAACAGCTTCTAAACTAAGTCAAAATTACTATTACTTGCTTTTATATAGCAGGGGTGCCCAATAAGTCGATCGCCGGACTCATGGTGGTCGATCGAGAAAACAGCCCAAGCGCAATACCTACGAAGCGTAGGATATTAACATAACAATGGAATAGAATGGCTGCAAGTTTTCTAATGATTACTTGTGGTTCTACCCACCCCGTTACATGTATGTATGTACAATGGAATAGAAATCAGTAAACCTATGGAGTAAGATCCTGGATCAAGTACAAGCTGATCTCTGTCACCACTTTGCAATTATCTGCAAACATGTGACCTTGAACTATTCGGATTATGCTTTAGTTCTTAAAGCTCCAAAGTCACGATTGCTAATTATAGAACCTTCAACAATAATTAAAAAATATCTATTTTGATGTGATGTTCCGGTTTTAAAATATTTATTACTTCGAAACATTTTAGCTTTTCGAAACTTGTCCAATTTCGGCACTTTGTAACAAGTGTATTATTTAGGTGACGATTTACATGGCGCATAATGAAAGGTCTGAAAGGTGTGAATCTTGGACGAATAAACACATTTGCCCAATGTCTGAATACATGACGAAAAGACAGTATCATAGTATGACCACATAATCTAATTTTCCCCTTTATTGGGTCTGAACACATGCCCTTTGATAACAAAAACACAGGAAAGACAAACCGCAAACTTACGCAAAAGCCCCATAATATAGCCGCTGGGTTATTATGCATAGTCATTTGCGCTTATGTCGATATGTGTAAGGCATTACTGTTATTTACTACTACATACATACATAACACATCACACGCGTATATTTAATGGGATGGGCAGAGCCACATAAAAACTTGCGGACACTCCTGATTCAAAGTCCTAACATGGATATGAGGTAATGTATGGTGATAAGTGATGAGCCCATCGCCCATATAGATCGTCAATCACGTTGGAGAGGATAGTATCTCTTAGTCGACTTTTACGACATGGTCGGGAGCATAAACCAGCTGGAACGCATTCTATGTTTTTTCCTTACTCCCCGTCCAGCAGAGAAGATTTTATTTACTACTTTCATAACAATTTTTATTACTTTATTTGTAAATCATTAGGTAAAAGAACATTAAAGTAAACTGAAAAAGTGTGTTGAAATGTTGCATCGGCCTTCCAAAACTAGTTTTTTCCCCAGTTCATAAGACGAAAATGATCTCCCCGATTGCATTGTATAAAAATTGATTGGCTTTGATTGGCTTGAATGGGCGTCTCTCGAACAATATCTCTGTAGGTACTAAATACTAAACATAAAGATACCAATTTCGTCAGGATGATTATTACCCAAAACCAAAATGAACTTTACAATAGGGGAAACTTTCCTATTGCAATCTGCTCATTAGCGAATCTACCAGGGTAATATTGTGCGAGTATTGGGCTCCTTTATTGTTTCATGTAGTGTTCCCAACGTCATCGTCGACGCCCCAATGAACACTGACTACAAAGTCGAGGACGCCGACGATGTCCCGACGCTGACACCTACACCGAATTGCTATTTCTCTCGATAAAGTACGTGGCTTTATTTATGTTTGCAACTTTCATGTCTTTACTTTGTAATAATATAAGTTGAACCATGGAAAAGAGGGCCCCTCTCTCCTACGACTTGAAAGGAAAGATCTCAGCATATATTCAGATTTTTTTTTTCAAATAAATGCATTTAATAAATTTACAAACAAATACTTGAATCGTTGTTTATAGCACCAGTTTTCATGAAAATTGGTAAAAGAAATATTGGTAATATTTAGTGGATAATGATTGAAGATGAAACTGAGACCATTACTCTGACCCACTTACATCGCGGTCATCTGTCTACGGGCAGACTGTCTCACGGCGGAGGTATTTCCTCTGCCCACTTACATAACACCCCGAATTTGTAGGTTTTAATGATAAGGTCAAGGTGAAATGCAATTTACCTGCTAAAATGATGATGGAAAGTCAGAGTTTATGTCAACCTTCAGATTGGGGTGATGAGGAAAAGAGATACATACTTTCCTAAAAAAACATTTCATGTTATTGTTTAATGCAACGTTCCCATATTAGTTCTACTAAATGACATTTACAATTGCAATGATTTTTTTTTGTCAAAAATGTATGGCGCATTTGGACGGATTCCAACGTTGCTATGGTAACTAACAATCTGTCACCCGTCAGTAGAATATTGGAACCGAGTATGTAAAAATTACTTTTCCGACAGTGAATCTTTTTTCCCGACTGCGAAGGAAGGTGTGTGTATGTACCTATGTGCATTGCTTTAGCTGTGGTACAAACGGCTGGATTGATTTTGACAAATCAGGTGTCGTTGGATTCGTCTATATGGCGAGAGCGTCATATGTACAGCCTGTGAATTTTTTTGACAATAAAGTGTTAAAAAATCCAATATAGCAACATAAATAAATACTTATTGTATAATATTAAACTTATCGTGCTTTAAATCGCGAAATCAATTCGTTAGTTGGAGATTACGAAAGTTATCACGCCAACATAAAATAATTCGTAACTTTTTCTTGTAATAACTTTCCTAAGTAAAAATCCGAAAGATTGAGTGAATGCTTGGAGACTTTATTTTATTTAGATTTTATTATTTGGATATAAAATTTCCTTTAACAAAAAATTAAAAACAAAAATGTGGACATTTCACACAGCGCCATCCAGCTAAAACTAAGAAAAGCTTGTGCTATGGGAGGCACATAGTAGATAGAATATATATTTTTGTAAATACATAGGTACTTATTATATATAATACTACAACACCCAGACCAGGAAGAAATATTTGCCGAATATGCAAACATTTCTCCCGCAGCGGAATTTGACCCGCGCCTCTTGCGTTTTAGCCGAGCACTCGCCCGCTAAGCCACCGAGGTCGTCAAATAACATAAAGATTGCATTTTATTTTGGTACTATGCGAGCGAAGCCAGTAAATATAATAGCCAGTAAATAATATAGTTATAATATAGCGGTTCCTAGGCTCGAAGAATATTGGCATATATACAGAAAGATGGTAATGATGTTTGATGTAGGTAATAGATACAATGTAAGATCAATATTTACTCATGAGTGGTAATTTAATTACTAAATATACTGATATTTAATTATTCTACAGACTTTATCAAAAATGTACCTAATATAAAATTAGTAGGGATAAAACATTATGAACTTTTAATTCGTCATTCAAAGAACACTTCACGTTCGAGCAATCAAACTCGACTGAATTCATACAAACAACAAACTTTAACCCCGTGTAGTCGCATTTACGATGCTGTTAAGAATATCGACAATGAAAATCATCATAATTATATCCTCACTAGCAAAGGTTAAGAGTTATACACCCATGCGTGGTGCAATGTTTCCAATTTCAATGATTAATCGCTATATTGTGATATCTGACATACAAAATCAAGTTACGTAATGTTGAAGACAATACATTTTTCGACCACGGTATTAGCACTAGTAAGAATCCTACTTATATTATAAATACGAAAGTTTGTGAGGATGTTTGAATGTTTGTACCTCAATCACGCCTAAACGACTGAACGGATTCGAATGAAACTTGGAATTATTATTATTATTATAACTTCTTCTGAACGATATCAGTCAATAATTACGTTTGAAAGCTGAAAAAAAACCGATCAAGTGCGAGTCGAATTACGAAGTCCACATCATATTATTAAAAAAATATTTCTTGTATGAGGCCCCCTTTTATTTTTATTACTTGTTGTTATAGCGACAATAGGAATACATACATATAAGATATCAAATCACGGACATACAAAATAGAAAACGTCAAAACTTGTGCTAACCCTCTTGTCATATAGCAAAGACACTGCGCTACGGTTTAATATGACTACAATTAGTGTGATTTGATGATTATAATAATCATAAAGTTAATGACCTTTTGTAATGACTGCCGAGGATGACGAGTTTTTGTTTTTAACTCTTTGTTTAGTAAAGTTATACTTGCAAAAAAACTACAATATTTTGAGTAAAACCCTTTTTTGAATAAAAATGACTTCTCTATGGCCGACATTCGCTGTTTGCCCCCTTTTCTGAAGTTTCAACTGAAGCTCTTGTTAGCTTGCTACGTTCTTAATTGATCATTGTGCGTGGTCACAATTGGGATGGGTGACCGCAAGAGTGGCATTACGAGCTGAGCGCTTTTGTACTTTGGAGGTCACGTCAAATTGTCGGTCTTGGCCATGACGGAGGCCTTTAGTTTAGGCGGCCTATAAACTCCCTCACAAGAGTTGGCCACTAGCTCATACGAACTTACTTACTTTATGTTTCAACTTGGATAGTATTTCATTTCATGATGTAAGGATGCACTTATACCCGGTTCCAATATCCTACTAACGACAATGGATAATTCATTACAATAGCAACATAGCAACGTTGTTATCTGTCAAAAAGTGTGTTTACATTTTTGACAGAAAAACACGTTGATGATATTACCTACGTTATTAAACAATCGTCGTCCCCTAGTACAATATTGGTACCGAAAGGAATTCCCGAAATTCAATTCGTATGGGACGCAGTTGGAAGATGAAGCTTATATGAAGAAAAATAACAAAGTTTCATTAGTTTAAATATAAAATTGCTTACAGATGACCATGAAAGCCTAATTTTAATGTTCTTTAATTCATTTTTGATCTAATGCTATAAATAATAAAGTATGATACTCGTGATATCCGTGTTTACAAAAGTTGTAGCTACCTTCCGCCTGCGGATTCGATCGTGAATTACCAACTACAGAGTGATTGAATTACAAACATTCGAACTTTTACATATATATTAGGATGTAAGTAAGATTGATTGATGATGGCCGCTACCTTGACCGAGTGGTGATCGTGGACAGGCCTAAAAATTCAGGACGTTTGATCGACAACATAAAAAAGATCGAGAGACATATCTGGATAAGAGCCGCACAGAGAAGGCTTGCAAAATCGGAAAGAGGCCTATATTCGGCAACTGGTGATACCAGGCTGGAATGATGATGATGATTATTGTATGTTCGCATGAGCTAGTGGCCAACTTTAGTGACGGAGTTTTTGGGCCGCCTAAAGGCCTCCGTCATGGCTTAACGACTTAAAAGCCGGGACCGACTGTTTAACGTGCCCCCCGAAGCACGGAAGCTCAGCTCAGCTCGTAATGCCACTTGCGGTCACCCATCCCAATTTGTGACCGCGCATGTAGTTGCTTAACTTTAACGATCAATCAAGAACGTCTAAGCAAGCTACGCCACGAGTGATGATGATTATGAAGAATGATTGTGTTTTTTAAGGTATTTTGACATTACGTAATATACAACAAAAATATTTATTTATAGGTTGGGGTCGATGCCTTCGAAAGAGGAGGAAGGCTCGGAATAGGAATGTCAGGAAGTGTAAAGGAGATAGGAGACCTTTGCCCAACAGTGGGACGAAATAGATAAATATACAAAAGCATAATATATACACCGTGTTTCCGAGGATATTCATAAACTTTGGCAAATCTTTCTACAGCTTTTAGTGATCAAATCTTACAGGGGATGTACTAAAAAAGGCATAGTTTCAAAGTCATTTGTAATTTATATTTATTAAATTTAATTGAGTTTTGCAGTAAGAAAAGGTTATTCGGATTATGTTGCCCAGTGCAATTAAAATGAGAATCTATCAAACTGCTATTTGCATTTTATTTCCACATACAGCTATACCGAGCGATGCCCGGGGGTTAACGAAGAAGTACGATTCTTTTTGACAACGAAAATGTTAATTCTTTATTCGGATAAAAAGGCAGGCATAGCGGATGATTTCCGTTAAAAAGGTATTTAGTTAGAAGAAAAAAAAATCATAATCTATATATATAAAAGAAAGTCGTGTTAGTTACACCACTTATAACTCAAGAACGGCAGAACAGATTTGGGTGAAAATTGGTAGGGAGGTAGCTTAGAGCCAGGAGACGGACATAAGATACTTTTTATCCCGAAAAAAAAAAATCAGAATTGCACCCGTGCGAAGCCGGGGCGCGTCGCTAGTGTGTCCATAAAGAAAAAATATTATTTCGATCGGGAACACGGTGTATAGGTATTAGGTACCTATTTTTGAAAAGTCACTGTCCCACAAGCAATTCACACGACCAAGAGGTCAAGTATGAGTGCGTCTCGTTGAAAGGATCACTATAAGTCACCATCGAACATACAATCACCTGGTGTCGTGATTGGAACACGTTATTGGGCGACCCAGTGTGTTTTACAATGCATTGGTTGTGAAATATATTTTTTGGGGTTCCGTCATCCTTACTAATATTATAAACGCGAAAGTTTGTATGTATGGATGTTTGTTACTCTTTCATGCAAAAACTACTGAACGGATTTGAATGAAATTTGGAATATTTATCCGGGTACCGCGCTAGCAAAGCTGCGGGCGGCAGCTAGTAGTAAAATATTTTACTGGCATATTTTAAAAATGGGATTTACACTGCATAGAGGTGAGTGATAATGGTTTTGCAGTCGGATATACAATAGACCTGCTAAGCTGTACGGTCTGATTATTTTCAACAAACGAACAGGCTAATAAACTTCAGGTTTTTATGTATTTAAGTTTATAATAACCACACCAATTTGCCCCTTTTATGTTTTTGTTTCATCCAATCTATCCTAGGTTGCCTAGTAGATATCGCTTTTAGCGATAAAGCCGCCTATTGTTTTGCCTTTGTTTTTTGTTTATTAGTTTCAAAGTGTGAAAAAATAGGTGGCGCTGTTATCGCTGTTTTCTTGGCATTCAGTGACCCATTTGGCGCATAAATTTGAATGCGCCGCTGTGATTGGCTAATGTAGTTGGAAGTCTCGTCTTATTTTATAAAGATAAAAATGACCTAATGATCTGGAATCGAGCCTTTTTGCTGAGGTAATTGATTAAAAAACAAATACTAACAAAACCTTGTAATATTTCATCCACGTTTGATTATATAGCTATAACTGAAGCTTATTCTATAGAATGGAAACAAACATTCACCGACGATAGACCTAAAGATAACGTCAAAAATCCATAACCGTAATTTATAAAACCAAATAGCCACTTAAATGAAAAATTACTTCATAGGTCAGACTAACAGTCTCACATACAAACTTTGACACCTACTACTACTATTAGTCGTTTTATTGAACCTGCTATTATAATATGGATGTCATCATTCATATTGATCTGCAAAAACTATTAGGTAGCAACTAGAGGTACCTACCTAGTCGTTTAATCAACGAGCACTTCATACATTAACCGAAGTTTTTTGAATCGCGTTGAATAAAACGTCAGTCACTTTTATTTTCGACTGCGCTTTTTTCGTTGAAAAAAAAAACGCCAGTCGCTTATTCATTGAACATCCCTCAACGAAAAAGCGGTTAATTTATCAAAAGCTTTAAGCTGCTTCGTTGAAATAAAAGTAGCTCTTTTCAAATGTGCAGGCAGAGATCGTAGAAAATCGGCATGTTTAAATTATACGAAAGCTGTCTCATTTTAATTTTTTCACCACACTTGTTCGACAGACATCATCATTTCCCTGTCCTTGTCCCACTTTACGTGGCATCAGTACAACATGTATTCTTCTTCAGTTTCCCTCCGTCAGAAGTCACTTGTCCAAAAAACGTATAATTGAAAAAACCTGGATATAAAACTTGAGCTTTCGTGCTTTGCACAATATGTTTTCAAACTTTTTAGGTTCTACGACATGCCGGCTTCCTCACTATGTTTTCCTTAACCGGCACCGTTTGAGAGTACTGGAATAGCGAACATGACTTTGTCGAACAGAAAAATCCATTGGTGTACGACCTCATTTGAACCTTTGAGGAGCACTTTAAATCCTTTCACCACACTGGTTCGTGAGAACTAGTGACCAGACTAGATAAATAAACTTGACCTTTAGCCACAAGGCGTTTAGATGTCACTTAATTGATGTCTATGTATCATTCCGAATGATTATGTATAATGAAATGACCTATAACAATTTAAGTTATCGACTCATTTTCTCAGCAGGCGGTATTGGTTTCGGAATCCAATTCAATTAATGTTTTAAACTTGTTAATGAAGTGGCAACATTAATTAATACATCTATTTTAACGAAAACGGATTTTTCTTTGGTAAAACCTACAGCCCTATTTAGATTTTTTTTATTAGGTATGTATAATTATGTCGTACCTGCCTATAGTTAAATCTACATGGTTGTCTAAAAGATCGCTCTTAAGCGATAAGACCGCGTACTCTACGCTTATTTTAATTTGTTGAGATAATATTTTGGATATATTTTCGGTAATATTTTCATTAATTCGTTCTAATTATTGTAGCGTAATAAGAAGATTCTAAAAAATGTAATTTGTCTTGTCTAAAATATCTAGCAACTCATATTCAGATCAGTTTTAGTTCTAGATGCTTTATCATCATCATCAGCCTGTAGAAATCCAGTGACGAACGAGGGCCTCCGCAATATACCTCCTGGACAAACGATTTAGTGCTGTATTCATCTAGATTCTTACTAGATGGCGCCACTAGTAGAATACGCTATTGTTGTGTCTTTTGAAACCGTCCCTTATTTCAACCAGGATTATAACTTACTCACACACATTCAGATTTATTACATTAGTTATTAATATTAAAGCACTGGTTCGTCTAGTGGTAGCGGCTCCGCCTTCGGATCCTAAGGTCGTGGGTTCAAATCCGGTCGCGAACTAATGGACTTTTCTTTTTGAAAAATTTACGAGCGCTACCAGTACTCTCAAACGGCGAAGGAAAACATTGTAAGGAAACTGGCATGTCGTAGAACCTAAAAAGTTCAAAAATGTGGTGTCAATTCAATTCAATTTCGAATTCAATTTCAAGTCAAGTGCACGAAAGGAGCCTTTGAGGCTCACTTTAAATCCTTTCAACACACTGGTTCGAAATAAGTAGTGACACGGCTAGATAGATAGACTGCTGGATGGAAGCTTTCCCTCAATTCTGTGCAGTCTTGTGTTTTATTAGTCCATTCCTTTTTCTAACTTCTCAAGTTTAACGCGCCATCTTGTTCTGGATCTGCTAAGATTAGCAAGATTATTTATTTATACGAGTATATGCAGCATTGGTCCTCATCGCCGGTAGGTAACCTCATCTGATTCGTGTCCATATTATAAATAGTAACACATTATGATTTTACTGACGAGTTGACCTATGTATATTGTTTTAACATAATAACTATATCTTTATAAGGAATTGACCGATCATTTATTACAGAGATAATGTGATGAGCTAACATAGATATATTTTTGCCATTATGAGAACAGCTGAATTGTTTATATTCGCGCTTTTTTCCACGTATTACGCATTTAAACATACTCGCGCATATACAGCGTCCCGTTAATGTAAGCAAGAGTTGCCTCCGTTGCCTGTATAAATCATCTACTATAGATGGCAAATGCCTTAGTATGCATATACCTTTGTTTTGAGATGTTAACGTCTCGACGGGACTTATGTATTTGAGCCTTTTGGGGTCGAGATCCTAGGTCCGTGAGGCACGGGTACCCACCACGTAATTCAAAATTCTTTCAGGGCGTTTGGTCGAAGCGATGCGCGATCCAAGAACTGGTTCCTATTTAGTTCATATTATTAATCAAATTATAGAAATAACGGCATTCAAACCCGCTTCTTTAATGATTAGGGGACAGTTGTCCTAATCGTTCCAATAATGCCCCATAAAATTAAGAGGAAATTTTCAAATCAATAGAGAATAGAGTGGGCGAGACTAACAAAAGAAGATGATGGCTCGATGAAGTTGATAAGGCAAGAGCAGGACTGGGAGAAGTGGCAAGTGATCCCAGTGATTTTAAGGAATAAAGATTTTTGACTTTGACTTTGGCAAGAGCAAAGGAAAGTCTATAAAGGGAGACGATAGTCGAACAGAATTATAAACAAATACGCTATTTGTTAAAACGCTTACACGCTTAATAACGCCCATAAATCTAACATAACCGACACATCCATTGTTGCCAACAATAAAACTGCAGGTCAATTGACTGAATTAGGCAACATCGTAGGTACAAGCAGATAAAATCTGAAGCCAATGGTTTTCAATTATCGCCCGGCCGCTAACGTGTAGTTTCTAAACAATGCCACGAAAATTCTGTTACAAAATTCTGGCACAGTCAAAGTAATATATATTGTAAGCCTGATAGCTTGTAAGGATGTATCAACCTTCTACTTTTACTAAAATAGAACCCAGAGAAATATTACATAATAGGAATCTCCTTACAGCTTACATAATCTAAATTTGTTCAGTGGTACAATTTTAGTAGTTTTAGGCAGTGCGTTACAAATTTTACCACATGGTCTTTGATTTCTATAAATACCTATGTTGTAATTTCCATCCTTATTTTATTTATATCAAACTAGCTGCCGCCCGCAATTTCGCTCGCGTGGTACCCGGATAAAAAATAGCTTATAATGTTAATCCAGTATAATAAATTTGAATGAAATTCAAATTTATGCGTGAAAGAGTAACAAACATCCATACACACAAACTTTCGCGTTTATAATATTAGTAAGGATACACAGAACATTCAAAGTATTTACCGTCCACTAATTGTTCCATATTCGGACTGCCATCACGTCACCGGTCGTCACGACGACGGAAAAAGACGTGCCTATCTTAAAACGGGTTTGCTATGCAACGGGGTAGTGGGCAGAGAGCTAAGATGCTCAGTTTTTCAATCCATCTTATCTCTCCTGATTTCATTAGACCGTCTCCTCTCTGTCGCTCGTAAAAATAGAATTAGAACCATTGACACAGTTTGAAGATTTTTACAGCGTTTAGGTATCTTTTGTTCAATATGCATCAAACATTCCACTAGAGCCTTAAGTTTTAAATAAACTTAGCCCGTTTTATACAAGGTTGTGTTTGAGAGAGCACTGGTGGTCTACTTGGTAGTGACCTCGTCTCCCGATCCTAAGGACGTGGGTTCAAATCCGGTCGTGTCTGGAAGCAGCTGGACGCATTTTACGCTTTTTTTTTACTTTCAGTCCAGTAGAGAAGTATTGTCGGACAAGCAGGTCACGTTACGAACAGGTGTAAATGCAACGTACTTAGATATAAGACGTGTCCAAGTGATCCCCGTGATTTTATGGAATAAAAAAAATTTGACTTTGACTTGTCAATGGAAAAATATTGCGATAAAGCATATATATAGGTACATATGCCTATATATGCCTCCACGTTTGCGACTGCCATGAAACGGTTATCGTTTTTTGAAGAGAGCAAGGCATTGACGTTAGTCAATACCCGATACGTGGCTCATTATGCTAGTAAAGGAATGCGGCTTTGTTTTGTTCACAAAAGGACATTAGATTCGTATCGTCGTGGAATTCCATTTTTCTAAGCACAAGTCATAGTGGAGGTAATCATTACAACTTAGAAGTGAAACTCTTTCTGCAATGGCACATTTAACATGGCGGCGGTAACAAAAGGTGGACGGTTGAAGGTAAATACATTTTTGGTGGAAAGTGCTAGCAAAGCTTGTAATACTTGTGGTATGTAATAGGTGTAATATGCGCGGTTGTCATTGTTATTAAGCAGATGCTTTTAAAATCTACAACAGTTACTATAAATTATAAATATTATGATATTGTAAAAAAATAAGGCACAGAATAATGTAATGAAAGTCGACCCTTAACCTGATAGAAAGCAAAACGTCAGTTGCATTCATCGTTCGATGAAAAAACTGACCAGCTGTACGTCTGAATGATAATGATGGCATATATGGAGTTTCACTTCTGTACTCTGACCTAATAAGCCCAAGTCATGAATTAGAGCATGACCATTGTTTCTTTTTCATTGAGCTAGTTTAGGATCAGTATTAAAAAGAAAACTGTGAACTAGTTTTGGCGGTTACGAAAGGTTAAGAAATGTATTTACTATTATTTTTCACCAGTAAGACCACAGGTAAATTAATTGTTGTACAAACGGATACGAATCAAACTGAATCTAAAACTATATACATATGTGTTTTCAAAGTACCTGAAATTATTATACTAACCACTTTTGTAATCGACGTTACATTTAATAAATTAGACATTATCTGTGTTGCACACGGATCTCTCAAAGGTATGCTTCCTCATTTAATTTAACACCTTTTTACAATAAGTTCGTGCGATGACAAAAAAAAACGATGATAGCACAATTTTTCTCATACTTATTTTATCGCTAACTTCGTTTACGGATGCAAATTTTAAGTTAATTAGCAATATATCTAAATACTATCTGCCGCCCGCGGCTTCGCTCGCGTGGTACCCGGATAGCCATTATGTAAAAAATAGCCTATATGTCATTCCAGCACATGTACTATGTATATTCCAAGTATCATTCAAATCTGTTCTGTCGTTTAGGCGTCATTGAGGCACAAACATCCAAACATAATCACAAACTTTCGCATTTATAATTTAAGTAGGATTGTTTAAAACAAATAAAATGGAATCCGTCTTTGGAATGTCAAAGTGTAGGTCAAGATATCAAAAGACCGACGAATTATATATTCTGTTTATATTCATTTAGATGCTAATTAAAAAAACTATCAGTAAAGCATTATGAAGCTTGTGGCAATTAGAGCTGAAACTGAGTTCAAAAACTGTTAAATTGTATGAAAACTGTCAAAAAAAACGGGCGAATCAGACCTTAGTTTAAAATAGAATCAACTTCATCTAACATCTCTTTTCGACAAAATTACCTTTTGAAAATTTATACCCGATTCTACTAACGAGCAAAAGGTGGATAGTAGCGTTATTTTTATCAAAATATTTTGCTTTCTGGCAGACTGCAACGTGCGTAGCTATGGTAATTAAAAATACGTCCGTAATCTGCCCTCCTAGTGAAGCACGCAATCCTCACAAACTTTAGATTTATAACACCAGCGATTTAGACATTTTTATGTCTTTCCAACATGATGGACCACCTTGGGCGATGGGCTGATCACCTGTCACTATGGTATCTATCATATCCATTCTTAGGTTTAAATCAGAAGTGGCTGCAAGTTTTCTTATGTTTACTTGTGGCTCTGCTCATCACATTATGGATACGGGCGTGATAATAATGTATGTATGTATGCATTAGTAGTAAATATAATATCATAAAAAAACGTTATATTTCCCAGTTTTCCCACAGTTAATGAAGCTTTGAATGTCATGTCAGAGCATCCTCAGTCAAAGGGCAAGAGTGTGAAGGCCGAGTGACCGCATCCGTTTCTGCACTAGTCAAGTCACATGCCAACTATTTATGTATCGATAATTTAAGATAATCTTACTTATATTATAAAATTGAAAAGCTTTAGTTTGCTTGAAATTACCGGCGTAAAGCTCAAAACGCAACGATAGCGCGTGCTAACTTTACCTGTGCTGCCATCTAGTAATATATAAATAATAATAAATATTTGTGGACATTTCACATAGCGCCATCTAGCCTCAAACTAAGCAAAGTTTACACTATGGGCACCAGATTGCTGATAGAATACTTACATTTTTTTGTAAAAACATCTAATACCCAGACCCGGAAGAAATATTTGCAGAACATACAAACATTTCTCCCGCAGCGTTAATCGAACCCGCACCTCTTGTGTCTCAGCCGTGCACTCGCCCGCCACGCCACCGAGGTCGCCGGACCTTTAAACCTTGCCAAGCCAAGCAAGCTACATTTTTTCACATCTTAGATAAGCCAAATATGGTTTGTAAGATGTTTTTAAGTAAAAACAATAGTGACTAATTTTATTATGTAAACAAATTAAAAAAAAAATCATTTTGTCTCTCTCTTTGTATGAGTGGCGTGATTTTGTAACACACTGGAGTCTCAGGTGTACGGGCGTGATAATATATATACATATATACTCGAGTCGTCCCAGTCTTCGGCGATATCCGTCTCGTATATATAGTCCTCCTCATGGATTTCGATGACGGCGCCCCTGACTAACAGACTAATAATAAATTATAATATTTAGCTACTTTATTTAATATATATATATCATGAAAGGTACTAACTGTAGGTGTGAAAAGGGACGATAACGTAGACTACTTTGACGCTGATTTGAATGTATTACAAGATAACACAACCAATATACTAAACTGGCAGTCCATTAACTACATTTTTTTTGTATTTTGTATTTTATTAGTTCACACGAAGCCGTCAGTTAAGTAGCTGGTGAGTCTCCGGCGAGGGTTCGATTTCCGAAGAAATATTAGCATGTTCTGCAAAAAATTCTTCGGGGTCTGGGTGTTGTGGTACCATGGTACTCATAGTTCCTGATACCCACGCTATAATGTATTCCAGTGTGGGGTCAAAACTATAATAAATAAATAAATATTTCTGGACATTACACACAGAGCCATCTAGCCCTAAAATAAGTAAAGCTTGTAGCATGGGTACCAGATGGCTGATATAATACTTAAGTACTTTTTTTATGTATACGAGTATACATACTATAACTCCCAATACTATGTGAGTGTCGGGTGTTTATTATGGGCTCTTATGGGCTGGTCATATCGCAACGCAAAGTCATTTTCATGATACAACCAATGACAACTTAAGGTTCTATTTCAGTAACTATCATTGCATCAGAAAAGTTTACGGTCCACTCCAAAAAGGTTATCTTGAGTTCATAGGGACCATTAGATGGTTCTGTTAAAATAATGGTTCATAATATCTCAATTGATTTTTAATCTCATAACGTAAACTGTTTATTTATGTAAAATAAACTAAAACATTTTATAAATGTGATATTTTTTAAATTAATTCCATTGTCGTAGAAAAGGAGGTCAGGGGTCACATGCATTGTGAAATAATGCATTAAAAAATTATAACAATCGTTTACAAAACGTATGAAGTAATCTTTCATAGATGATAGCAACCTGTTTTGATCAAAAAACCTGACTGTTAAGCAAACTTGTCTTATTAGGAAAACCCTCACTCCACTCACAGTTCCAGCCACACTCTCACACATATTTTATCTTTAGGGTTCCGTACCCGGGTGCCAAAACGGGACCCTATAAATAAGCCTCCGTCCGTCTGTCAGCGGGCTGTATCTCATGAACCGTAATTGGTAGAGGGATGAAATTTTCAAAGAGTGTGTATTTCTAATTGCCGCTATAACAACAAATAATAAAAAGGGTACTTCTACAGAACCCTTCGTTTTATTACTTTGACTGTAGTTTAACGTATTAATAATGACATACCTACTCATATATCTACTTTTTTATACTTTTTAGGTACATTGTTTGTCTAATTCTGTGTTCCTTTTAATGACATAATTTTGATGCATTTTTGATAATCCATGATACAGCCTGGTATGGTGGCCAACAGTATACGGTATATCTTGCAATTGTTTTTCGAGAATAAGTTCGTATGAGCTAGTGGTCAACTCTTGTGACGGAGTTTTTAGGCCGCTCAAAAGCCTCCGTCATGGCTTAACGACTTGACCTGGACCGAAAATTTAACATGCCCTCCGACGCACGGAAGCTCTCAGCTCGTACTGCCACTTGCGATCACCCATCCCAATTGTGACCACGCACAACGTTGCTTCATTTCAACGATCAATCAAAACGTCTCAGTAAGCTAGGCTACGAGCGCTTCACTGTTTTTGGAAATAAATATATTTGCATAGTAAAACAAATCTATTCGTTACATCGAGTTCGATAAATATGATTTCATCGATACCCAACGCGCTATAGGTACATCTCTATAGGCAATGAAAAGTTTAATTCTGGAGTGGTGTACGCTATATTACGCATGCTAATCTTAAATTAAAGGCCCGTTGTTATTTCATAATCAACTACTGTTTATATACTCGACCTTATATAAAACATTTTGATTGCTTGTTTTACTGCAATAAGATTTATGCGTTTATTGTGTTCATCAAATTAGAATTTATACAAATGTATTTATGAACTGACATGATTTGATTAGATTCAAGATCACACTAATATTATAAATGCGAATGTTTGTGTGTTTTTCAATAATTTATCCCCGAAACAGTTAAATAGATTTCTTGAAACCATACACATAGGTTATGACCTGGAAGACGGCTTTTTTCGTACATTACCACGTGAGTGACTCTGCGAGCGGAAGCTAGTGGTTTTATAAATTGATTAGATATTAATTTTACAAGGATCTCAAGATGTAAAATGATTCAAGATGGGTTAATTGGTAACATAATCAAGTTATGATGTTCATAAGTGTTTTACCTACAAAGTATTTTGATGTGGTCATCGGCTATTCATTTTATAGGGATCCCATTAAAAGATCAAAGTCGCGCCGCAGTCTATGTAGGGCGTGTAAAGGTCTGTGGAGGCAGCATAAAATCGTTTTTCCTGTAAGTATGTTGAGGAGACCTCTGTCCAGCCATACTTACTCTCTTGTGTACTCTATTTTGTGCCCGAACTGCATCCAGAAGGACCTCTACAAAGCCATCAATAAAGCCATGGAGGTTTTTAAACATACAAATATCCTAACAAACTTTCAGACACGAATAATATTAGATTTTTAGCATACATTCGCACTTCTTTTATTATTATAAATAGTGAATTAACCTACTAGAAATATCACCTTGACCAATTGCCACATCACATAGTAAGCGTTTCTATAAAAGGATTAGAATACAAAATGTACCACACCCTTATAAAGTGGTTTCATTCATAAAACAACTATCAAACTGTTTTGGTTCTTATATAATAGAACATAGAGTTTAATTTTGTCAAAAATGCCAATTTAAAGTTTAGTACATACACTACAAACTAATAAAACGTTGAAAATGTCAAATGTATGGAATGGAAATTATTGCAAAAATGCTGTTTAATTTTTGTTTATGAGCCGTAAATGACAGGTTAGAGGCTATGGAGGTAATTTATATTTAATGCAAGCCTAGAAGGCGACAATAGGTCACACCACAACCTTCATTTTATTGCCTAAATCATCTCTGTAAGAGCAAAAGTGCTAATGGGGAAACTACAAATTTAGCTTACTAAACCATAAAACTCAATATTAAGAGTTATGTAGATATACAGAAACTTACAACTTTACTAATACAAATATGTTTTTCAAATTACCAAAGAAATAGTAGGGCTATCTAAAGGCCGTTGCAAACGGTCTATAGATAGTTCACCTGATCCAGCTCATCAGACGGTGGCAGCGTGCCCAAGACGTTGGCCGCATTGCCACGCCGAATGGCAATACTGATCCGTAGAGCCAAATAAGAACCAGCTCTTGGATCACGCATCGTTTCGACCAGACGCTCTGAAAGAATTTTGAAAACGCGGTGGGCTTCTGTGCCATAGGACATAGGGTTTAGACCCCGAAAGGCTCATGAATATGCATTCTGTAGACATTGATTTCATGAACTATACTGACGCAAGTGAGTCATCATGTCATTCTTGTAGATAAGGTTGACTAGGCTCAGAGGATGGCATAGACAAGCCTACTCCATTTAAATTTGCCCCGGATACTACAGCGTCCTGTTAATATAGGCCAAAGTTGTCTCTTGATGCTGTAAAATCATGTTGTATTTTAAGTAGACGGTAAAGGCTTTAGTTTAATATTAAATAAGACCGTGACCCCAGGAAGTAGACACATCATTAGATCTATAGATTACGTGACTCCTTGATTAATATTGACATTCAATTGATTGTTCGATTACAGGATATCGAATTTACAGATCTAGCTTCCGGCACAGGCTTCACTCACAGTACCTACTTGGATTAAAAGCTAGCTGTGTTGTTCCAAGTCATAAAGCTAGCTTCTGCCCTTGGCTTCGCTCGTACCTACTCGGATTTAAAGCATCATGTATTATTCCAAACCCAGATTCCAGATCCACACTTCTCTGCTGGACTGGAAGTAAGGAAAAAAACAGAATGCGTCCAGATGCTTCTCTCCCCGAGCATGCCGTAAAAGTAGACCAAGGGATAGTATCCTCTCTAACAAGATGGACCATCTATATGGGCTATGGGCTGATCACCTGTCACCATGGATCATCATATCCATCTTGGGGCTTTGGATCAGGAGTGGCTGCAGGTTTTCTTATGATTACTGGTGCTTCTGCCTACCCCATTAGAGTATAATATTTATTTATGTATGTGTTATTCCAGGTCATAAACTAAGTGGATTCAAAATAGCAAAATCCGCTCATTCAGTACAAAGATGAATGGGAACCAATGCACTCACACACAAACTTGGCATTTATAATATTAATAATAAGTATATTTTTTGCTTAGAGCATATTTTATGAAGATCTTTTAGACGGAGGCCTGGTAGGCGGCCTAAAAATTTAATCACAAGAGTTGGCCACTAACTCATACGAACTTACTTTTTTCCCTCTGTTCAGGTAAATTCAAGCGTACTTTCCGAATAAGAGAAATGAAAAAATGCAGTTTGCATTTAAAGATTTTTAAATAATCGCCTCTTTGACCCAGGAATCAAACCCGCCAAGTGTGAAAAAAACAACCTTCGTTGATGGTATATTTTTGTAATCAGATAAATACTCGGGAACTCCAAAAGATAAAAGACAGTATGTAATGTAATTGTTTTTATTTGGTACATTTAATAACAATAATTAATGCTTGATACTTCTCCGCTGGACTGGGAGTAAAGAAAAAACATAAATGCGTCCAGCTGCTTCTCTTCCTGAGCATGTCGTAAAAGTCGACTAAGGGATCGTATCCTCTCCAATATAATGAGATACAATAAGCAAGTATTCCTAAAGAGGGTTGACGTCAGGCAAGCGGCCGGTCATAAAGACCTTAGCCAAAACTCTTACAGCATGATCCAAGGAATATGCTGTGCTGACCCCACATAGAGTGGGATAAGGGCAGGAAGACTGCATTTATTTAAGCACAAATAGGAACATTGATAAGCAAGCTATAAATTCCTTTTTCATGACTTATCTCTAAGAGCATTTGTTCAGCCGGTAGGTATATTGGAAAATGACCCTATCGATAAATGTTCACTTCTGAATTGCCCATCTTTGACTAGCTGTCTCCAACCAATTGATCTGGAGTACTCAGATAAGGCTCAAATTGTAGCATATTTATTAAACTATGCGACAACGAACCCACCGAAAGACGCGATCCTAAATAACGACCCATCATACATATATATTGACGGCCTCGGTGGCGTGGCGGGCGAATGCTCGGCAGAGACGAAAAAGGCGCGGATTCGATTCCCTCTGCGGAAGAAATGTTTGCATGATCTGTAAATATTCCTTCCGGGTCTGGGTGTTGTGCTACCATGGTACTCGTAGATTCTGATACCCACGACATAGGGAATCCTAGTGTGGGGTCAGGACTATGTATGTGACTGTTGGGTGTTATTTATTATTTATTTATATACAACAGCATGAATCGTCCGACTATCACTGCCAGCAACATTAGTGGCCGTACATATGTAAACACCCGCTTGTGCTGAGCCAAAATTGGTGCTGCACAAACTATCCCCTCGTCCAATATACTGGTAAAAGGATGACCCTGGTGACTGGTATTGCCAAGATACTACTGGCTCTGGATTCCCTCTGGCACTGTGGAAGAAAATAACGTTTTAAAAACCTACTTCCCTTAGATACAATAAACACATAAATGTTTGACCCCGCACTACGATTCCCTGTGTAGTGTGTATCAGAAACTATAACATGGCACCACAACACCCAGACTCGAAAAAAATATTCGCAGAACAAGCAAACATTTCTCCAGCAGTGGGAATTGAATCCGCACATCTCTTGTCTCAGCCGGGCTCTATCCCGCCACGCCACACCATCAAGATTGTTGTGAATGGATTGAACATCCTTTGGGTTATCCCCACGTTTGGGTGTTTTTAATAATGTTAGATATCTAGTTACGATTACGCGAATCCTGAGCGCTATCCTAATTTTCTAACTCATGCGAAACTCAACCCCCAATTTTTCCTAACTCATGCTAAAATAAACTTCCAATCTTTCCTAACTCATGCAAAACTTAATCCCCAATATTTCCTAACTCATGCAAAACTCAATCACCAATATTTCCTAACTCACGCAAAACTCAATCCCCAATATTTTCTATCATACGTCAATCTTTTGCCAAGCGCTCAAGATCGTTGACGGAATCTGTATCTGAGTGAGACGTCAAAAAAAAATTTAAACTATATCAGTCAGACCTTTTTATGACATCTAAATAATATTTAGTAGAGACTTACTTGCAAACTAATGAGAATTCTTCTAAATTCTTGACTGTGACATATGCACCATTGTAGTAGGTTATTACTGGAGGGCCTGAAAAAGTAAAATACGTATGAAAGCAACTGAAATACTTAATACTCATAAATAATTCGGAACCGAAACAAAAGCGATAGAGCTACTAAGCAAATGTATGAAATGTCATTCACCGCGTTATTGATACTGCACGGCGTCACTAACGCAGTGCCACTGACGCTGAAAGCTGAAAGCTGACGCTTAGAGCCCATATTCAGGAACAATAAAGCGCGACACTTGAGAACAAATCCTACTAATATTACAAACGCAAAAGTTTGTATGAATGGATGTATGGATGTTTGTTACTCTTTCACGCCTAAACGGCTGAACGGATTGGAATGAAACTTCGAACATACATAGTACATGTACTGGATTAACATATAGGCTATTTTTGTCATATTTTTGTTAGCTAGTCTTGAATACGAGGGTCGATGACACCAAAGTTTTTGGAAGCGAGAGGTACAGGAACGGAGCAAATGGCGGAAATAAAAGGGAGGCCACCTACACCCAACAGCATGATATGGGCGAGTTACTATAAAAATACTTACGAAGGTCATCTATCTTCACATCAGTATTGAAAGATTTAATTTCATTCACGTCGGATAAGAGAGAGGCAACACATCTGTAGTTTCCAATGAGATCCAACTCCATCTTACTGATATGGAGGACGGTTTTGTTTGCAGATATCGTTTGTCGCGCAGATGACTGGACTTCTGTTGTGTTATGGTACCATTTTATAGTCATTGGCAGAGTGGATGTGACGTTGCATACTAAATCGACTGCCGCTGCGTAGTGAACGTTGGTTGTATCTGAAACAATTATGAATCTAATTATGATTCCAACATCAACGATGGGTTGTCGCTTGTCGCATGTATGACGCTTTCCGTCAGATAGCAATGGTAACAGAGCACTGGTGGTCTAGTTAGTGCCCCGTCTACCGATCCTAAGGTCTTGGGATCAAATCCGGACGTGTACAAATGGATTTTTCTGTGCGAAAAATGTATGTGCGCTGCACCAGAACTCTCTAACGGTGAAGGTAAACTTCGTGAGGAAACCCGAGGCTTAGTTAGCTCCGCACGTATTGACCATGTCTTTCCTGTGTACAAGGCTGACTAAGCTGAGAGGATGAAATAGGTGCTGGGCAAGCCTACTCCATCTCAATTCGTCCCGGGTACTACAGCGTCCCGTTTGCCAAGGTAAAAATTGCCAGGAGATTGTGCGCTTTGGCTATTTTCATCTAGCTTCTGCTATACGAACTAACGCGATGATGATATTTAATGTACAGAACAATTATGTAGATACTTATTTTTTTAACGGTTGGTTCAGATATTATTTATTGTTGTAGTTGCATATTTGGACAAATTCGATTTTGTCCGATTCGTGAAAACTGCACAATATTTGTGGTACTACTGTATTAAGTATTTATGTAAATCTAAATGTAAGAAATTTTGTAAGTTTCTTTCTGTTAGTATAATATATCATAAGTTTTACAAGAGTGAGTACTGAGATAACGAGTGTAAAAAATGGAAGAAGGAAACATGTTTCGACCCCACTTAGTGGGATAAGGGCAGGAAACTGATAATAATGACTTACCTTCAGGGGTCTGGTGGACCACGAATGGTGATAAAACTGTTACGTTAGTGCTGGCTTCATCTTCTCCCAGGAGGTTGTTTGCGTGGCAGTAGAACGTGTTACTGTATTTGATATTTTCTATTTGTACTTTACTGGACATTTTGTGCTCGTGTATTGTGAAATTCTGAAAGTTTAAGAAATTTTATTTCTCTGCATTTTTATTTGTACAAAACAGATTGAAATGACTTCGTAATTTTTTTTTCATAATATATCTAGTCTGTATTTATGGACATCATCAAAAGTGAGCTGATTTATCTTTAGTCACATAATAATTTACTGACGACATCAATGGCGTGGCGGGCATGTACTCGGCTGAGACGTAAGAGACGCGGGTTCGATTCCCGCTGCGTGATAAATGTTTGAATGCACATGGATTTTTCTTCTATTTCCCTCAGTCAGAAATCATCTCAGTACTCACTCCTTTTTACTCATGTCATCTTTCATCCGGTTCATACTTTTATTTGCCCTACCTCTTCCCACATATCCTTCCACATTCACTAGATATAAAAAACAAATTACCTTATGTGCAATTGGATTGCCTGCGAGATCGATCCAGGCAACTCTCGGCTGCGGGTATGCCACGATCAGGCAGGTGAATGTGACATTGCTTCCGTATGCGACAGTCATCTCTGCTCCTTCCTCGATCACCACCACCGGGGCCTTTCTTACCAGCACTTCTGGAAATATAAATAAATAAATAACCCAACAGTCACATACATAGTCCTGACCCCACACTAAGATTCCCTGTGTTGTGGGTATCAGAAACTACGAGTACCATGGAACCACAACACCCAGACCCGGAAGAAATATTTGCAGAACATGTAAACATTTCTTCCGCAGTGGGAATCGAACCCGCGCCTCTTGCGTCTCTGCCGAGCAATCGCCAGCCACGCCATCGAGGCCGTCAAATATAGAAAAATAATTTTTATATCATTGAAATTATATATACACTAGCTGCGGCTTCACTTGCGTGGTACCCGGATAAAAAATAGCTTATATGTTAATCCAGTACATGTACTATGTATATTCCAAGTTTCATTCAAATCCGTTCCGCCGTTTATGCGTGAAAAAGTAACAAACATCTATACATACAAACTTTTACTATACTTTTACTTTACGTCATAATATTAGTATGAGTTGGTTATGATAGGTACTTTAAATACAAAATCAATGCACACGTATTTAAGAGTTTTTCAAAATAATCCTCAAAAAGGGGTAAAATGGGTAAACCCGTCATTTCATTAAACTGTTTCTTTTAATAAAGTTTTAAGTTTTACAAAACTCAAAAAGTAAAATAAATTTAAGTAATGCAATAATATCACGCGTGTTTCCAATAGCGGTTGAGAGAGACCAAGCATCTATTCCATTTGTTACGAGCCTGATTCTCGCTTCATTGACTCTCATCACATTATTTATGCATGCTGTAATAATGTATTTACCAGTAATTTCGCTCCGTTCATCTACACCATTATTCGCTACACAACGGTATTTTCCAGAGTCATCTACGGTGATGTTCAAATCCAACTCTTCACTTGTTGTGGGCAAATCCTTGTATTCTTTCTCACCATGTCTCATGACTTGCCAACTTAAGGTAGGACGAGGCACTCCACCGACGATTCTGTGGAAATACTATCATGTAAAACAGAAAAATAAAACATACTCGACAATCACAATCTTTGAGAGCTTGGCAACATTTCTCCCGCTATGGGAATCGAAAATATATTTAGGTAAACTATAATCACATTAAAATTTTTAGGTAATCGGTTTAATACTAAGAAATGAAAATAAGCTCAGTTTTCTATCTAAGTTCGCCTACAGATAGAAAACAGAGCTCATCACCGACCGTAGGTAAGGTCTCCAAAAGGCTGGCGACGTAACCTCATTGGATAGCTTATACTTATCCTTTGTCAGGCGGCAGGAAATGCCATAGTGGCCTAGGAGTTGCCGCAACGACATTGATGAGGTTCATTAATTGTGGCCTCTATTTTAAGGCTAACAGTTAGTAAAAAAGTTGTGTTATCCAAGAGCGTGCCTATGTTAGCGCGTAGCTTATGGCTACGCGCTTTGCCGTCAAGTTTCAAGTTTTATTCACCTGATTCAAGTTCATCATTTCAATCCTTCTACTCATAAATCTAGATGATAAGGATTGTATGTCGTTTCCCCTGTTTATTATCAAAAAACTTACTTGCAAAATAGCGTTATCAGGTTTGTCTCCATAACAGTAATTTTGCTTGTATCACTCATCAGTGGAGGGGCTGGAAATAACATTGTTATTAATTAATAATTGTTTTAAGTAGACACATTCAATAAAAAATCCCACACGATAGCAAGTTGTAAATAGCTAAAAGAAATTGAGTAACATAACTGTAGTCTATCAGGTAATAAAAATTACTTTAGTCATTATTTTATGGTTACAGTAGATAACGTGCAAATTCAATGCGCTTTGTTCGCTTCGCTCGCCGTACTTAATGTTGAGAGAAACCGATTAAAAATTTCGCTTTGCTCGGTTTGTCAGTATTTAATCCTAGTCTAAACTAACAGCTAACCTTACTTAGAGGAATTCAACCTACAACTGAAAGAGCACTAGATTTTCATCTCCTAGAAATAAGTTTAGCATATTTGTGTAAATTTCGTTGGTGATCCAATGCCCAGCAGACACTAAATAGGTTAATTTAAAAATTCTTACCCAGATTATCTATTTGTACATCAGTAGTGTAAGCTTTCTTCACATTTTTATCAGAAACTAATGAGGCTTCGCAGGTGTAATTTCCAACCATATCCAAGTTCTTGAGCAGGATCTCAAGTATGGTGCCATGTGCTGTTATCTTGTACTGTGTATCCGCGTGTATTTCTAACTGCTCTAAAGAATTTGCTGTCTTCGGGCGGTACCATTTTATCCTCATTGGGAATGTGGACGTGATGTTGCAGACTATGTTGGCAGAATCTCCGTAATGGATGTTAGTTTTTTCTGAAATAATATGCTATTTTATTGCTATAGGAACTTATTTCTCTACTGGACTGACAGTAACGGAGTCACGGTCGTGAGTTCAAACCCGGTCGTGTACCAATGGATTTTTCTGTGCGAAAAATTTATGAGCGCTATACCATTACTCTCAAACGGTGAAGGAAAACATCGTGAGGAAACCCGCGGCTTAGTCAGCTCCGCACGTATTGACCATGTCTTTCCTGTGGACAAGGCCGACTAAGCTGAGAGGGTGGAATAGGTGCTGGGTAAGTCTACTTCATCTTTATTCGTCCCGGGCACTACAGCGTCCCGTTTGTGAAGGTAAAAGTTGCCTCCTGACGCTGTATAAGTCATCTACTATAGATGGTAGAACGCCTTAGTTTAGTTACCTTCAGGATGATCGTGTACAACGAATGGTGATAGGATCGTGACGTTTACGCTGTCCACTGCCTTTCCGAGAGGGCTCTCAGCATAGCAAGTATAGTTGTTAGAAAGTTTAAGTTTTTGTAACTTCAGTTTGCTGATCTTCTCATGCCAGCTTATCATGGTATCCTGAAAAGAAAATACAACTTAAGTTATTTATTTATTGTATGCCTGGGATCTGAAGATGTCATCAAATATTATATTTCATCTGAGTGACCTGTTCTAATGTCCGGATTCAATATTCTACTAACAACGGATCGTTTTTCATAGCAACGTTGTTAACCGTCGAAAAGCGACATACATATTTTGACAGAAAAACTTCGCTAAAATAATGAACGACCTGTCGTTCGTTAGTAGAATATTGGAATAGGGCACGACTCTTTTAAAGCGGTTCATTATTTATAATTTATAATTCACTTTGGTTCATTATTATTTTACATTTAAAGAAAGCTTTTCTGAAAAAGTTAGGTACATTGAAATTTGTTATATTCAGAACACTTGTGATCTAGTGACCCCGCCTTCCAATCCAATTCAAGGTCGTGGGTTCGAATCCGGTCGTGTACCAGTGGATTTTACTGTAAGATAGAAATATGTGTACTATACCAGCTCCTAAATGGTGAAAGAAAACATCGAGAGGAAACCGACATGTCGTAGAACAAAAAAAACTGTTCGATAACTTGTGTCAAGTACACGAAAAGAGCTTCTCTGAGGCGCACTTAAAATCCTTTCCGCTAGTAGTAGTAGTTATATTTACGACATGAAAGTCGAATCCTGTACCTCAGAATGTAGTTTATTTCCTTGGTTATCCTTCCACACAGCTTTCGGTAGTGGGTATCCTTCAATTTTGCAGGTGAACTTTGGTGAGGTGGCATATGAGAATGTTTTTTCTGATCCCTCTTTTATGACTGCTACTGGCACCTTTTGTACAGTCACATCTGAGAATAGAAATATAAATATTAATTTTATCTCTCAGACCCAATAAACCAAATAAAAACAATATACACACATAATATATAGAGCATACATACGTAAAATCATGCCTGTTTCTCGTAAGGGTGGGCAGAGATCACGGATCTCCATTTGCTACGATCCTGACATACTTCTTTCGCTTCATTCTCTCTCATTACATTCCTCATGCATGCGGTTTAAAGTACTCCTGACCAGGCCCTTCTCCAAAACGTCGCCAATTTGGTCCTGTTACATGCGCCGAGGTCTTCCCCTTCCAACGGTACCATTCCCACTCACCTCATACACCTGTTTCGTTAATCTTCTTTCATTCATCCTCCCTACATGACTGAACCATCTTATTATAATATATATTGATATAATATTAGAGATTTTACCAATAGTTTTGGTAGCGTTGGCCCTCATGTTTGACGCAATACATCGGTACTCTCCGACATCTGTGAAGGTGGCGCCCTCTATTTTCAACTCTTCGCCTGTTTCACGCAGGTCTCTGAACTCGTAGTCACCGGTTCTCTTTACTTGCCACTTCATTTTGGGAGGAGGCACGCCTGCAACTATTCTGTTGGATTTTTTTTTATTTATTTATTACGGAACAACAAACAGCTACATTATATGTCTTAAGTAAAGTCCTTGTAGATATATTCTGGGAATGCAGATTAACTTGACTTAAATATGTAGCCCACAGAATTATCTACATCATCATCATCATCATCTTCCTGCCCTAAACCCACTCTAAAAATGTAGACTATTCTTGTTACTCAGGTAAAAATGCGTTAAAATAAAATAAGCAGAGCTTGTTGGTACTACGTAATGTATTTACATTCATATTATTACGCCCGTATCCCTAACGAGGTGGGAAGAACCACAAGTAATCATAAGGAAACTTGCAGCTACTCCTGATTCAAAGTACCAAAATGGATATGGTAAACCATGGTGACAGGTGATCAGCCCATCGCCCATAAAGATGGTCCATCATGTTGGAGAGGATACTATTAGCCTATTTGGCCTAGGAAGGTACTTACATGCACGAAAGTGTTACGTTGTCATTTTCCATCATGGTAACATGACTTTTCGTAAGTTCGCTTATAATTGGCGGGGCTGAAATACACACATTTTATTAATTGTAGTGTTTAATTCTTTTTTCACTTATAGACATCCTCAAAAATTTATAGTATTTCTTAGTAATAGGTACCTTGAAATTGCCATTTGTTAGTTGATTGAAAGAACCCGGTGTCCGATTCGTAAATAAATAAATGTTTGTGGATATTTCACACAGCGCCATCTAGCCCCAAACTAAGCAAAGATGGACGCCAGATGGCTGATAGAATACTTATATAGGTACTTACTTTTTTTTTATAAATACATTCTTTTAATACATAGCACTACATCACCCAGACCCGGAATATTTGCAGAACATACAAACATTTCTCCCGTAGCGGGAATCAAACCCGCGCCTCTTGCGTCACAGCCGAGCACTCGCCTGCCCCGCCACCGAAGTTGTCAATGGTCGTGGCTTACTAACACGGAATACAAAGTACCTTCTACTACAGAGTTTTTTCATAAAAACATACCCAAATCACTTATAACAAAAGTAGTTCCATGTGTCACATTAACAGGTTTCATCTTCGGGTCTGACAGCAAATAGGCATTACAAATGACGTATTTTCCGTGGTAAGTTTCAGTAATTGATTGGATGTTCAACACTTTATGGTCGTCACTAACACCATTGGTCAAAGTTTCCTTGTTTTTGTGCCAACTTATGACGAATGGGGAATCGAAGTGTACATCACAGATAAGTTTCATGTGCTGACCGTACTTCACCTTAGTTCTCGCTGAAAAAAATAACATTGTTTAGCTACTCTGTGGTGTAGTCGTTAATGTAAAAACAATAATATAATAATAAAGTTCTTTATTCAGACATCCAGTTCCCACAAAGTGTTAGTAAGACTTAAGTTTATGGGTTAGTACTTAATAACTAAAACAGATTTCGTCCTCTGGGAAAGCTTCCACACCAGAGGACACGCATAATTGCTTGCAATTACTTTTAGGATGCTGTAGCTGCTCGCGCGCACTCTACTCAGTAGAGAGGCTGTCTTTTTCCGCCAGATGGCGTCAAATGCATCAGTGCGCGCATCAGCGAACATGCCTGACGCACTACAGAAGCGCGGGAGTCGCAACAGCGTCAAGCGTCAAAAACAATGCATCAAGTTGTGTAGTAAAAAACCAGGGCATTGGCCATGGTCCACCTGTTTAGTCCACCTGAGTGGATCATGGGCACTATTTATTTTAATTACCCGTAGTCCACCTAACTTTTTTATGCATGTACCCTACGTAAAACTGGTAATGTAAATCGAAAATAGTACCTTCGAGTTCCAGAGTTATTTAAATTTTTGTGTTCTAAATATTTTGTCATTGACGTTTTTTCGCTTATCGTGTAGATAAAGAAGAAAATCTTTATGTCCCTGTGCCTCTGTCCGTCCGTCCGTCCATCCGTCTGTCAGCGGGCTGTATCTCATGAACGTAATAGGAAGAATTGAAATATTTTTCACAGTGTGTATTTCTATTGTCGTTATAAACAACAAATAATAAAAATTAAATTAAAAAAGAGGGAGGACTGTATAAGAAACATTTTTGTACAAGTACGATGGTACGGAACCCTTCTTGTGCGAATTCGACACGCACTTGACCGGTTTTTTTATTTCTAGTATCACAAGCTTACCTGGTAAATGTCTATTGAAGACCACCGTCTTGATATCTTCAACTTCAAATTTGGGGGCTTCTGTGACCACATCTTCATACAACAAACATTTTCTTCCATCTAATATACCATCGGCTAGAACGACGCTTTTGAAATTTATTGCCAAGAGAAATATTATGAAACTTGAGAGAATTGTCTGAAGCAACATATTGCCTACGGTATACTTCTTATGAATGCTGAAAATATAACTAAACGAGCATATTTAAACTCAATTAGTTTAGGTATTGATATTTGAACACTAGGCGTAATTAACACTGGTTTTACCATTCCAATCAAAATCATTGCGTATATTTATGGATGCTATCAAATATTAATTATTCGTACAACATTAAAATAGGGATAAAATTCTTACTTGGAAAATCCAGATAAAACAAAATTTTCCTCAAATAGGTACCTACTTTCAGGTAGATACAAACTGGAGAGCCAGTAACACAGGTTAGAATAGACTTAAGATTTTTCGTCAAACTATAAACATCGCTATTTTCTATGTGTAGGAGGCTATGAAGCCCACATTAAATTCTTTCACCACACTAGTTTAAACGCACTAATGTCACGACGAAATTTGGCAAGTACATAGATTGCATCCTGGGGAAGGACATATAGGCTAAGTACCTATTGTTTCAAAAATAAACCTGATAGCGTGATTTATTATTTATTTATTATTAACTAAAGAAAATATTTATTACTAGCTGCCGCCTGCGGCTTCGCTCGCGTGGTACCCTTGTGCATAGGAAAGGCGTGGTCAATACGTGCGGAGCTGACTAAGCCGCGGGTTTCCTCAAGATTTTTTCCTTCACCGATTGAGAGTACTGGCATAGCGCACATAGATTTTTCGATATGAAAAATCCATTGTTACATGACTTACGATCAGAAGGCGGGGATGCTACCACTAGACTACTAATGCTCTCAATAACAAAGGATACTTTTTATTCGGGTACATCTAGTTTTTAAAATTGGACAAACTTGACTCTTATAGCAATAGAGCAATTACAAAGTTATATGAGGCAAGCTTGGACTATTAGGAAGTTCATGATGTCTATTGTTGTAAAAACTTGTTTCTGATAGTATTCAAATGTTGTTGAGAGCAAGGCTTCCGTTCTCTGCTTCACTGAATAAGCTGAATAAAAGTCTAAAAGCTATTTCAGGTTCAAGTATGTATATTCCAATTTACAAGTATACAAACAAATCAGACACCATCTTAAATTAAGAATGGTATGATACAAGCACAGTGCAAAATCTAAAATACTTAATAATAGTCTATAGCTATCCTACGTCAGACTATACTCAGGAATAAGAGATGCATCCATCAATACTTTATTGAAGGGTAGGAAAACATTTCGGTAACCGAAACTGTTTTCGAAGTCCTGTAACGTGCAGCAGTAGGTAAATCCTCGACGGGTGTCGTACCAGGTGGAACCCCTCATCCACTTGGTGACGTTGCAGATGTCTCGGCAGCGGACGTAAGTTGCTGCTTCCGAAGGCAGAAGGTCGGGCACATTCACTTGGATGATGACAAGGGAAGACCTCGTGGATGGTTCTTGAACAACCTAGAATTATACAAACAATGTTCAGGAGTTCGCTACAAAGATAAACGTAATTTTGTGAGGAGTTTCAAAATATCTTAGAGCGAAACCTTTCAGAAATCTAGGGCTTTCATAAACACCTGACCATCTCTCATACTCGTATGGTTTTGATACCTACATCGTGATTATTATCAGACATTCCAAATCCATGGTAGGTAAAGATAATTTCAAAAAGGTGTAGAATCTTGAATAAAATTACCTATGGCACATTTTTCTTTTTTAGATATTTAGCTCTTAGTGGTAGCGGCTTCGCTTTCAGATACTAAGGTCGTGGGTTCAAATTCAGTCGTGCACCAATGGATATTTCTGTTCCTAAAAAAATATGTGCGCTATACCAGTTAGGTACAAACTGTGAAGGAAAATATCGTGAGGAAACCGGCATGTCGCAGAACCTTGTGTTCGAAACCGTGTGTCAATTGGACGAAAAGCGCCTCCGGACCTTAAAATCCTTTCATCTCACTGGTTCAAAAGAACTTGTGGCACGATTAGTAGTATTTGTAAAGAAAAATCACATACCTTCCACAGATATGTGGAAACGGCTTGTTGATTATTTGATCTGTCCGTGATAAATATGTCCTTGGCTGATTTGCTGGTGTCTGGTAGAGTCAGTTGGTCTGCCACGCCGGTGGAAACCACCAGCTCGCTGTACGTTGCCTTCACCAGCTTACGCACCCTTTGTTCCACTTTGTTCCAATTGTTCGACTGCAATAAGAACCATGTAAAGAAGTAAGTTCCTATGACCTTTATTTTTATAAGAACCATGAAAATACAAAGACGTTTTAGTATCTTTAAAGATGAATGAATTTCTTGACTGTAATTTAGCTATAGCGGGTATAAAGTACAGTATGATTTCTATAGACAGTTGTCGTAGGTAGTCAACTCACTTCAGCATTGCATGTGCTCCAATGAGGGACGATATTCAAGTGGCTGAAAGCTGCTCTTTGCGGAACTCCAGGAAATAAGTCTTTCGGATTAACTAGCATCCTCTTGGCAAAACAACAACGATCATCTGCATGGAACCATCTTCCCAAAACCGATGAAATGGCGCTGATCTGGCGCTCACAATCGTAAGCGTCGTGCACATTTAAGTTCACCACTTTGTCATTTGCCAAATTGGTCTGTAAGTAATCGACATCAGCCAAGGAAGGAAACATTCGTACCGTCGTGAAAAGAGGTCTGTTCTCCACTGTGTCAAAGCAGACTTCGTAGGCTTGTACCGTCTCAGAATAAACGCTAAACACAACATTTAGTAGTTTAGTATTATTATGGAGACAGCTCTTGTCAGTGTTCTCAACTAGATGTGTCACTTTCTCAGTGCACTCAAATTCTGAGAACTGGAAAATTTTTCCACGAATTTTGAATTTGGACCCTCCCTCACAGAAAGCAACACTAGATTGCTGTGGGAAGTTCTTGGAGCGATTCGGACAGAATAAGACTACGTATTCGCTTTTGGGAATGGTCATGTAACCATTTTTGACGGTATTTGAAGGCCAGGTCAGTGATGAGGAGACTATCAGGGGTTGTAGTTTGGAAGGCTTTGTTATATCAATCATGCAATCTGGAACATAAAATTACATAGTAAATAATAAATCAAAACCTCCCATCGGTTCTAGGATCAATACAACAGCCCTTTAAAGCCATTTCAAGGCAAAGTCACCTCAAATTGATTGTATAAAGCAGTTATACAAAAAGTAAAACAAAAAGTAAAAAAAGCAACGACACAGGGAATCCTAGTGTGGGGTCAGAACTATGTAATGTGACTATTGGGTGTTATTTATTATTTGACAGTCCTATTTTTTATTCTTTAGCATTTTGATAAAAACCGGTTGAATACCTCTAGGCGTAACATTGAATGACCGAACAACACTACCAAATTCATTTCTGGCTTCACAGACATACCGTCCATGAGTACCCACATCCATTTCAAAGTAGTGGTAGTTTTCTGTCGTATTCATTATTCTGCCGTTATGCCACCATGTCATCTGAAAAATTGAGAAATAATTACATATCTCTTTCTTTCAAAGTAAGAGTATTATATTCAAGCCTGTACTGACTAATTGACTTACCCCCGAATACTCAACGCGACTCAGAGTTGAGCACGTCTCAAGTCACGGTTTTTTGACAGATTTTCATCAAAAACTGTAAGAAAAACCGTGACTTGAGACGTGCTCAACTCTGAGTCGCGTTTGAGTATTCGGGGGTAACAGCAGCTACTCAGTCAATCAGTCAATTGGTTTACTTTCGAAAAGCGCCATACATTTTTGATGACCTCTGTGGCGTGAGTGCTCAGCTGAGACGCAAGAGGCGCCGGTTCTATTCCCGCTACAGGAGAAATGTTTGTATGTTCTGCAAATATTTTTTCCTGGTCTGGGTGTTGTAGTAATATGTATTATAAGTATGTATTTACAAAAAAAAGTATTTAAGTATTCTATCAGCCATCTAGTACCCATAGTACAAGCTTTGCTTAGTTTGGGGCTAGATGGCGCTGTGTGAAATGTCCACAAATATTTATTATATTATTTATTTTTATTTTTATTGTAATGATTTAATGAGTTTGAGGTTCTATACCTGTGGCTTAGGGTCACTGATCGATTCGCAGCTGAGCACATACGGCGTGCCTTCTACATACTCAATATTTTCTTCCTCATCTCTATCGAATTTCGGTTTCATTCCAACTTTAACTAAGGTATTCCCGGAAGTAGACTTTGCAAATTCACCGACCCTGCATGTGTATAAACCTGACTCTGACAATTTTGCGTTTATTATGGTTAGCTCCCCGGACTGTATCAATACACCATTCTGAAAAGAAAGAACTTATAAACGTGTAATACAAACTAAGAGGATTTTTAAAACACTCATTTATGATGATTTGGTAGCTTTTCAATTCTTGGCAGCTTATAATATTTCAGAAGATGGCTCGTCTGTAGACATGATTATGTGAATAACTAACTAAGGCCTTTAACCATCTATAGTAGATGATTTATACAGTCAGGAGGCAACTTTTTACCTACAAACTGGACGCTGTAGTGCCCGGGACGAATTAAGATGGCTGCCCAGGCAGGTAGGCTTGCCCAGCACCTTTACCATCCTCTCAGCTTAGTCGGCCTTGTCCACAGGAAAGACATGGTCAATACGCGCGGAGCTGACTAAGCCGCGGGTTTCCTCACGAATAATAATTTATGTGAATAGAACTTACCTTATACCAACGGAGCTGGTCTGTCCTCTTGTGAGGTACATCACACCTCACTAAGGACGTGCTGCCTTCGCTCAACACGATGGTCGATGTGGGGACTCCTGGTTGCGGAGCCTCTGTAAAAGTAAAACGAAAATGATTTATTTTGTCTATTCCAAGACTTCGTTTGGTGCTGACTTATCTTCGGCTTTCCTGCACCGTTCGAGAGTACTAAGGCCGACTAAGCTGAGAGGATGGTATGGGTGTTAAGCAAGCCTAAAATTATCTCCACCTGGCATCAATCAATAAAATTACTTAATAGTAAAAAATATACTGAACGTTGTTTTTTTTCCTTAAAAATACTTAATTGACGACCTCGGTGGCGTGGTAAGATAGTTTTTGGCTGAGACGCAAGAGGCGCGGTTTCGATTCCCGCTACCGGAGAAATGTTTGTATGTTCTGCAAATATTCCTTCCGGGTCTGGGTGTTGTATTATGTATTGAAAGTATGGATTTATAAAAAACGTAATAAGTGTTCTATCAGCCATTTGGTGCATTAGTAGGTTAGGTTAGGTTAGTTAGTGAAACATTACGTAGGAGGTGAGCGAGCAAAGCGACACAAATTTAAAGCAGTTAAATTGTAAGCCGTTTGTTACTTTTTCATTTGACAATTTACAATATCGCGAGATAGATTTTAATCTAATGGTTTCTAAAATTTTACAGTGACATATATAATTAACAGATACTAAAATACTTACTGTCAACAGAAACTTGATAGATGTCTCTATCATAACCCAGTCTGTTTGCCGCTTCACAAATGTAAGTTCCTTCTGCATCTTTACCTAGGTTTTTCATGATAAGCGTCCCATTTTCTATGGTAAAGTTGTCACCTGTAACAATAATAATCCTACTAATATAACAATTCCAAAGTTTGTAACGATGTAATGTGTTTGAGGCCGAATCACTCTAACGGCTTAACGATGCACTTTCTCCGCATTGTTTTTGAAGTTCCGTGACTAATTGAGTCAATGATAGTTCGCTGCAAAGTTAAAGAATACGGGGGTGGATTTGTATGGAACTTGGAATATTGGACCTGGAATTACATATGCTCTGGTATGAAGCGAACAAAGTCGTGAGAGAAAACGAAACCTTCAGTTTTTTCGACGTTGTAACGTATGTCATCTATCTATCTAGTCCTGTCACTAGTTATTCGAACTAGTGTGGTGAAAGGATTTAAAGTGTACCTCAAAGGCTCCTTTCGTGCACTTGATAATTTAATTTCCTCACGATGTTTCCCTTCGTCGTTTAAGGGTACTGATAGAGCATACATAATTTTTTTCGAATAGAAAAATCCATTGGCGCACGTCCGGATTTGAACCCACGACCTTAGGACTGGGGGCACTACACTACCACTAAACCACCTCGCATAATGTCTAGAATGTGTACAATATACTTTTAAACTACCTGAAGTCACATAGGATCCATTCTTCAGCCATCTTATTACGGGGGTTGGGTTCCCAGACGCTCTACATTTAATCATCAAAGCCAAATCACCTTCAACAGCTTTGAATTGCCTGTCCAAATAGATTTTTTCTAAAATTGGACCCGCTGAAATAAAAAAAATAAAACTTTTATTCACTAGTTTAGGTACAACACAGGCAAGAGATAATTATGACAAGTCTTTATGGCAGAATCACTGAACAATCTAAGTACCTACAATACTCAGAATCCTTGAGACCAGTGGAACTAAAAAGGCCAGTTTGAGCAATTCATCCATAGCAATATTTTTTTCGATTTTATAGCAAATTCTAAGCGATTCCTGTAATTTTCGTAAAATGGTCCGAATAAAATTGTAGGTGAATTGTATGCAATTCAAATCAGCAGTAGATTCATATTTGGCCGTAAAATGGTAAAAATTTTGGCAAATCGTACGCAATTCGGACCATATTACGAAAATTACAGGAATCGTTAAGCAATTCCTGTAATTTTCGTAATTGTTTGTTGATTTTGATTTGTAAAACTCTTGTATAGTATTTTATAAAAATGTGTATTATGTGTGCTGTTGGCATTGCCTAATAAATAAAATAAAATAAATTGCAATAAAATCGAAACATGAACTGCTATGGACGAATTGCTCAAAGTGGCCTTTTTAATTCCACAGATAACCGCTAGGGAGTAAAGGAATGATAGCTACTGACCGGGAAACGAAGTGACGGCATCCGATGAGACTGAAGGTCGCGGGTTATTGATGGACGTACGCAGCATAAAATTGTTTGTCCTTGAAGTATACCAGGGAGGCCGATGTCCAGCAAGTGTGAACTCCTATAGGCGATGACCGTGATGATGATGAAATGAACTATCTCTTACCAGAAACATGAATTTCGTAAGTGACATTAGTCTGTCCTCCTGAATTACTCGCTTTACATGTGTAATACCCTTCTTCCTCCACTTGCATGTTACTTAGTTTAACAGAAGACGGACCAACTGATTTCCTGAAAAATAAACAAGATGAAGAATTTTGAGAATCAGTTCAGTAGTATCTCATACTACAAACAGCAAACATTGCCTTTCTATAATAATAGTGTAGATATTAGCAACATTAAACTGCGCTGTGTCTACTGTTTAGCTTTATTATCTTGTATCAAAATCTGCAGCAAAATATATTTAAAGTTGCATTATTTTTTTCATCCATCATTTTTAGACATCATCAATTTCATATTCATTGCTTTTTTCCACTTTATGTAGGGTCTGTAAAATATGTATTGATAAGTATTTGTACACTGATTTCGAAAGAAATAGCGCTATGGATTTCGGGTGTGTAAAAGATAGACAGAGACAGACCGCGCAAATTATTGAAATCAAATAGGTACTATTATTAATTACAAGAAAACTACAAAATTAATCAAAAAAACTTGTTTCAACAACTAAAGAATTAGTTATTGTCAAACCTGTCAATCTGTCAAAGTAAAACTCATCTAAAAATATGGTAGGGCTTCCGAGATCTAGATCAAAACATACTCAAAACATGGATTTTTCAAAATTTTTACCAGTTTTTTTTTCTCTTATCCTGTTTTCACTTTGAGGAACCTAAGTAAAAATGTTACTTTTTTAATATACATAGTTCATTGACGTAAAACAGAGTTCTACATCGATTTTGGTGAGTTTATACACTAACCCCTGAATACTCAAACGCATCTCAAAGTTGAGCACGTCTCAAATGACGATTTTTCGACAGATTTTCATCAGAAACTGTCAAAAAACTGTGAGTTGAGACGTACTCAACTTTGAGTCGCGCTTTTAACACACTCTTAAGCGCTAGGCTTGTGGTCTGGATCATCATCAATACTCACAACATAGACTTTGGTGGCACGGTTGGGTTGAAGCTAAAGTATGTCCATTCGATATTCGGCGTGGGGTGACCCCTAGCTTGGCAAGGTAGGTTCAACGTACTTCCCCTTACGACGTCCATCTTGGTTTGCTTTGGAAGTGTTATGACAGGTGGGGCTGTTGAGAATCACGTTGATTATTTTATGATAATTCTTTCAAATCTTATCGCGCTAAGGTCAGTGTTTACAATAAGTAGCGCACAAAAGGAGCCTTTTTGAGGGTCGTGCACCAATGGATTTTTCTATTCGAAAAAATTATGTGCGCTATTACCAGTACTCTCAAACGGTGAAACAAAACATCGTGATAAAACCGGCATGTCATAGAACCTAAATGTTCGAAAATATGTGTCAAGTGCACGTTAGGAGCCTGTGAGTCGCACTTTAATCCTTTCGCTGCACTGGTTCGAAAGAATTAGTGACACGACTAGATAGATAGCTAGACTTCATTCCTTTTACCCGTGGCACGAGTAATAAGTCTATCGCGATTCCAAAGGAAGAAGTAAGAAAAGAAAAACATTTATTTTACACACACACGAACACACGCACATACACAAAATATAGGCTACTTTTTGTCTGGATATCGCGTAAGCAAAGCCGCGGGCGAAAATAAGTAAGTACCTACTAACATAAAAGTACCTACAACTTAGCATTAAGCCTCCCCGCGAACCAATCAGCGTTGTAGGTAGTGTTCAATCAAAGTTCAGCATCCGCTACTCCCAGTGAAGGCTATATAATCAAATACACCTGTTTCGTTAATCTTCTTTTATTCATCCTCTCTACATGACCAATCTATCTTAACACTATAATATAGAAAGTAAATCGGTTTTATAGTCCATAATTTATTCAATTCATACACAGCTAGTTGGGTAATAACGACCTCAGTGGCGTGAAGGGCGAGTGCCTGGCTGAGTCGCGAGAGGTGCGGGCTCGAGGTAGGAGAAATGTTTGCATGCTCTGCAAATATTTTCTCCAGGTCTGGATATTCTGATACCATGGTATTTGTAGTTTTCATCTCTGAATATTACATTAGATTTGTGTGAAAGCACTTACCGTAAACATCAACTTTTACAACTCTACTGTCGCTCCCAAGTTTATTGGCCGCGTTGCATGTGTATATTCCATTGTCTTTGATTGCTGCTTTAATCCTGAAAAGGAAATGTACTTTGGATTTGGCTAAGTTTGATCCGAAAGCCGTATTTCTGACCACTTTCTCACTGATTTAGCGTGGGCTTGGCTTGAATTGAAGGGTATGAATCTACAGAGTTCATTCTAGAGATTCCGACCTCATATCCAGTTCAAAAAACGTTATTTTGGAGATGGCTGATTTTGAATCCAAAGCATTCATGTATTAAATTATGGGTAATAAGGTATGGATGTATGAAACAAATGTTTTCCATACCTGACTCCATGGTTTCTGTTTATAAAAATATTATCTGAGCTAGTCAGTGGCACGCCGTTCTTGTACCACGTGACCACCGGGTTTGGCTTGCCTTCCACTTCACAACTGATATATAAATATTCACCTTCTGCCACTCTCAGTTCTTCAAAGTCTTTCTTTATCTTTGCTGGATCTGTAGATTCAATAGCATTCAATTTTAGAGAAGAGTCTCTACCAAACATAACAGAAATACAAGCATATAAAGGGTGGATTTTTTAACCTCACCTGGAGGGAAAGTACTGGAGATACCAAAAATCTCCGAATGCAGTTTTGCTACTTTTAAAAATAAAGGAATGTTGCCTTTGAGTAAAATTCTCTTAGTGTACCTTACCGCCACCTGAGGTTAAAGAAATCCACCCTGTATGAGCTTCTGTACTAACCGGGTATTAGTTTTTAGGTCATGACTATAAATAAGTTTGAAACATTCACAGATCAGCTAGTCTACCAGTTTAAAGTCGCTTAGCGAGCTATGGAAAGACCTAGGATAGGATTCGTAACAATACTATGCAACAGAGAACCATTACTCTTTAATAACATCTCAGGCAATTAGTGACCTGAAGTGGCAGTGGGCTGGTCATATCTGCCTAAGAACTGATAACTGCTAGGGTAAACGAGCTCTTGAGTGGAGACCGCGACTCGACAAACGTAATGTCGTACGCCCTCCGGCTAGTAACGATTTGCGAAAGGCTTCTGGCAGAGACTGAATGCTTCAAGCGCGATGGCACATATTGGGGGAGGCCTTAGTCCAGCAGGATGATGATGATAATAATGATGATGATGATGGTGATGATGGTGGTGATGATGATGATGATGATGATGTTGATGGTGATGGTGATGATGATATGAGTTTCATATACAACGGTTATGGCTACTTACATTGTACCGTCAATTCAACTTCATGGTAGTCACTACCGATCTCGTTACTGACTAAACAAGAGTATGATCCAGCTTTGCTCTTATCAGCGTTGTGGATCGTAATAGTTTGTTGATCAGCCCATTCGTCCAGCGGCTGCACGTCTCCCGACGACCCATCGCTGAAGTCCCAAGTGATTGAAGGTTTTGGGAATCCTTGTAATAAGCTGAAACAAAATGACTTGCATTTGAGGAAGCTCTTGAGGAAACTGGCATGTCGTAGAACCTAAAAAGTTTGAAAACGTGTGTTAATTTTTTTTTTCGAACAGGATATTAATATCCGTTGTTGAACCCACGACCTTTGAATCGGAAGCCGCCGATCCAAAGGTCGTGGGTTCAAATCCGTTCCCACTAGACCACCAATGCTAACCACCTTATCTTACCTACTACTAAAAAATCGGAATGTTTTTGATTTTTGTTCTTCTTTATTACATACTTACGTGCAAGAAATGACTGCATCGGTACCAGATCGTACTTCTATAACTTTTGTGTGTTCATCAATGATTGGAGGTTCTGAAATACACTTAAAAAATTAAGAACATAATGCCACAGGTATTAAGTAAAATCCAATTACGTATGTGTATATATTTTGAAGATTGGATAATTATAATATTCTACGCTCCGCAACTATTTTCTAAAATTTTCATACAAATCTCATCTTTCTCTTGCATCCACTAGGAGTCGAATTTCAAGAATAACTACATCATAAGAGGAATATACTCTCCAAGTTTTATGCTTTTAAGGATTATGGATTAGGCTGTGTGTTGATTGTCTGTTAGCCTCAAACAGTAACGTAAGAGTTTTATAATACATAAATACATAGACACACACGCCCATTTCCCTAATGGGGTGGGCGGAGCCATAAGTAATTATAAGAAAACTTGCAACCTCTCCTGATTCAAAGTCCCAAGATGGATATGGTAAACCATGGTGACAGGTGAATCCATCGCCCATAATAGAAGGTCAATCATGTAAGGGAGGATACTGTCCCTTAGTCGACTTTTACAACTTGCTCGAGAGAGAAGTAGCTGGACGCAATCTATGTTTATTGTAATAATATAAGAACTTCAAAATACTTTATTCTTTAAACTCGCTAGCATCATTTGGACAAGTCTTAAATCCACCTTGAATTAATTTTTTACTTATTTTTGAAAATGTTTACATACCTGCACCAGAAAGATTTACTTCAGCTGTTATAATTTTTCTCCTTAGACCGTTTTTAGTTTCGCACATATAAACTCCGACATCAGAAACATGCATTTCCTTTATTTTTACCACAGAGTTGTCTTCAGAAAATTCTAAATTTTCTTTCTTCAATAAAGGTTTTGTATCTTTATACCATGTTATGGTCGCAGGTGGATTGGCATCTACCTGGCAGTATATTTCAGCTTCATTCAAATAGGTTACAGTCATATCTGAAATATTACATTTAATTTTACCTGTAGCTATTTTTCGGCAATAACTTATATAAAGTATACATTTTCAAACAAGTGATCACGACCTTCGGAAGTCGTGGTGCAACTAGAACCCAACCATGTTTTTTGTCTCGCAGGTGTTAAAAGTAGAATATTCGCTTCGGGGATAAAGCTGTCTTTACTTTGGGCAAGCTTGAATTTTTCAATATGGCGCGCGTGACGTAATACATAGATTTATCCTTTTGGTGCGTAATCTACTATTTATGAACTTTGGAGACTCATGGCGGAAAAACGACAAATACATGACGAGCGCTCATTGTGTGTGCGAATCAACTAAAGCTTTTTATTTCATTATCATCATATCAGCCAACATCCACCTATTGTTAGGTGTAGGCCACCCCTTTAACACGCCATTCTTTCCGATCCTGCGTCAACCTAATCCAACAGTTTCGCCGTCTTTACAATGACATCTAACCACCTGGCATTTTACTCACCTTTTGGTTTTTTCAAAATGGTAAAATAAGGTTTTGACGTGACTTCAACGGCAACGCTCGTGGAATCGGTACCGAGTATATTTTCAGCTTTGCATTGATAGGTCGCACTTTTGACAACTTTGTCAATATCAAGAATGCTGATAAAATCGTAAGGAAGATCCACTGGAGATACCTAAAAAGCACCGTGACAAGGTCAAATAAAAAGAAATTTACCCACATCTATTAAAACAATGATAAAGTTTTATCTTGCAGAAAATATGCAGTAGACTAACAACACCTCACAATTTTAGTAACTTCCATTTTGTAATCTTTTTGGTTGTCAGTCAACTCTTCGAGACGATTTCACAACTCAAATTCGACGGCGTGGTTTTGCTCTAAACTGTGTTTAAAAGCTGTCAAATTGTATGAAAACTGTTACAGTGACAGTTTAGACTCTAAACGGCGTTCAGTTTAAATGGTGAAATCGACTCTTATAAAAATAAACTTACTGTAGCAAGTATTTCTTCGCCTGTATCTGCGTTAAACCAAACAATTTTTGGCTGAGGGTATCCATTTACTTTGCATTTCAACTGCAGTGGTTTGTTCCAAACAGCCTTTGCTGTTGATGGGCCTGAGATGGACACGCTGGGAGCTTTCTTCGGCACATCCGCTGAAAAATTACGAAACTGTTAGAGCCGATTTCACCATTCAAGGCGTTTAGATCTAAACTAAGTTTTAGAAGTGTCAAATTGTAACAAAACTGTCACTCTTGAACTCAGTTCAAAAATCTACGTTTTGAATGAAAAATTTGAACGTGTGTGACATCTTGACGACCTTGGTGGAGTGGCGGGCGAATGCTCGGGTAAGACGCGGGAGAGGGGTACGCGGTACGATTCTTGATGCTGGAGAAATGTGTGCATGTTCTATGAATGGTCTGGGTGTTGTGGTAACATGGTACTTGTAGTTTCTGATACCCACGACACAGGGAATTTTAGTGTGGGGTCAGAAATATATTGTACATAATAATGACTGTTGGGTGTTTTTATTTATTTATCTACATTGAAATTACGGCATAACGGATTTGAACCCAAGCCCTTAGGATTAGAAGGCGAGGTCACATAAAAAAATAGATATAGACCCAGCAGGTAGATATGGTCTAAGAATGATCTTCTTTCGTCTGTCAAAAAAACTTTGGTCATTATGTTTTTCGACGATAAATTTGTTACCGCAATAGAGGCATCTGTAGCGATGTTAAAGTCAGCTTTTGTGCAAGGATAGCGGCAGGTGGGGTAATCCAGTAGGTGCAGTGTCGTTCGGTGAGCATCACAGTAGTACCGAACACATGATTCATGTAGCAGAGTGACGAGGATGTAAAAATTACCAGGTTTGAGTTTGGGTTGTGCTGCAATAGGTGATCCCACTCGCGTGATGGTTTCATCGCTATCAGGGTCATAGCCAGTTATCTGAAATAACAACATTAGGAAATGTAACAACTACAAAATAACATTTTTAGTAAAATTTATTATAACAGCCTAGCTCTGTCGGTGTAATGATGAAATTTCCTCCATTTTTCCCTCTCCAATAAACCGCTTTTACTTTTTATACGACATGACAGCGACTTTCTCTTTTATTTGGCTGATATAACCTCTTCCTCGCTTTTCTTCTACTTTTCCTTCTATGCTCGTCTTTATGACGTATAAGATGTCCAAACATTTTCCCTCTTCTATTTTAAATCGTATTTATTAAAATCCTTTTCTCTTCTGCTCGTTTTAAACATCCAAGCATACTTTCGCTTAATTTTTACCAAAAAAATACGTTTATATGGATGTTACTATCCCTTAGTGGACTTTTACGATATTTTTGGGGAGAGCAGCTAAAATATTAATAAAATAATTAGTAAATATTTAATTTGTTTCTACTAAACATAGCGCTTTACAGATTTTTAGTTACTTATAATTTATTTGTTAAATATAAGATACATTTTAGTTGAGTTATATGTTTATCCTGGTAATTATTAATACAACAAGTCGTGTCACTAGTTCTTTCGAACCAGTGTGTTAAAAGGATATAAAGTGCGCCTCAAAGGCTCCTTAATGCACTTGACACATGTTTTTTGAACTTTTTAGATTCTACGGCATGCCAGTTTCCTCACAATGTTTTACTTCACCTTTGAGAGTACTGGTATAGCGTATATTTAATCTTCGAACAGAAAAACCAATTGTTGCAAGATTTGAACCCGACGACCGTGGGTCGGATGGCAGGGCCGCTACCCACTAGACCACCAGTGCTCTCATTACATTATTTAATTCAATTCATTTATTAATTCAAACACTTAGGTCCATTTACTGTTAGTATATACGCCAAATTTAATGAGGCAAGTTTATCTTACTTATTTTATAAATGCGAAAGTTTGTGAGTTTGGATGTTTGGATGTCTGGATGTTTGTGCCTCAATCACGCCACACGCCTAAACGTCTGAACGGATTTGAATGAAACTTGGAATATACAAAGTACATGTACTGGATTAACATATAGGCTATTTTTTATCCGGGAACCAAGCGATCGAAGCCGCGGGCGGCAGCTAGTTTAATTATATTTTAAATTGACTTACAGCTATTTTGAACATAATGTCCGGAAGGTCCGCTAGTTCTGTAGAGTAAAGCTTGTTTTTTTCATCCACAACCGCTATAGGGAGCTCCTTAATCAGAGTACCGTCCATAGCCAGCAATTTTACTGTTTTTAGGTCGATTTTTCCTTTGGTCAGTTTGATGGTGATATGGGATTTCACATCTGAAAAACAATTATAATCAATAGACCGCTTGCAACGCCGAGAACTAATGATTTTTTTCATTCGATTGTTCATTTGATTGTCCTTCGATTGTTAATTCGATTGTTCAAATGGGAGTTACTGGAATAGATATGTTTTTTGTACCTAATACTAATACAAGTGTACAAGTTGAATGCTATAGGTACCTGGCAATGGTGTTGTAGTTGTGTCTTTTATGGTTGAGGGCTTGAAGGTGGAAAATCCATGGAGGAATTCTACATCTGTCCTAGCTGAGACCAGCACACGTGTTTCAGAAGCGCTGCCGACTTCTACAGTATACACGCCAGGTGGTTTTGGGTCCAGTATTTTAACTATCTGCAAAGTTTTGAAACAGCTTTAACGTTTGACGACCTCGGTGGCGTGGCGGGCAATTGCTCGGCTGAGCATTAGAGGCGCGGGAGCGATTCCCGCTTCGGCAGAAATGTGTTTATGTTCTGCAAATATTTCTTCCGTGTCAGCAGTGGGATGAAATGAGTTGAGCAAAATAAAGTACAATTTCATCGGACTGGTAGTGACCCCGAATTCCGATCATATAAGGTCGTTGACCTTTCTGACTTCTAGATGATCGCTGACCTGTCTCTCAAACCCGCAACCTACCCTCACTCTTTCGTAATGCGCTCAATATCCGTGCAGGTATATTCTCGCGAGGTGAAGTCGAAGACTTTCATGAGGAAATACGGATAAAATGTGTGTTACTCACAGAGATACTTTTCTTGTCGACGATTGTTGAAGTATTGGCTTCTGTACCATCAGGCTTGGTGACGCTCAATGTAGGCTTATTCTCCGGCTTATATCCTCCGGTCACTGATACCGTAGGGTCTTTGGTTTTATTATCAATCGTGAACTGCAACAAGAATAAATGTTGGGGTTTTTGGGCCGTCAAGATAATTTGAATTACCGCACGCTACCGTTCAAGATTATTGGAGATCGCCATGTTCTTTTTAAAAAAAAATCGATGATACCCGGATGGTCGCTGTCAAAAGCGCTGCTCTCTTTAGTAATTCCTACTTGTGACGTCACGGTTACTCATAGCATGGCAATTCATTTAACAGTAGCGACCACAATGTGTATATTATGGGACAGTGAGAACCGTTGTTATATTAGTGTGAACTTTGGCCACAGACTATACATACACACATTATACCTACATATTATCACGCCTGTATCAGTAATGGGGTGGGCACTGGGCAGACTATAACTAATGATGAATATTTCTTGCTAATACGGGGCATCCCGCTGTGGGATCGAAAATCGTTTACAATCCAGATGTGCATAAATAAAAGGAGAAACATACCGTTTCTTCAGAAACTATGGATTTGATTGATTTGATTTGACAGTGAAGAAATTTTAATAAATTTATATTAAAATTGATTTGGAAGTCGAAAAAAAAGTGTATTATTGATAAAAACAATATAAACGTAGTTAATCATCATCGTCGGAAGTATTTACATTACCACATAATATGTTGATAAGTTGACCTTTGAGATAATCGTGGCCTCACTACTTGGTGGTTTCTTTATAAATGGATTGTAACTATTTCGAAGAAATCTCAATGTATGAATAAATATTTGTGGATATTTCACAAAGCGCCATCTAGCCCCAAACTAAGCAAAACTTGTACTATGGGAACCAGATGGCTGATAGAAAACTTATATACTTTTTTAGTAAATACATACTTACAATTACATAATACTACAACTAATTGATGTTTAACGAAAGAGATTTCGTGAAAGCATTCCGTGCGCGGAAACTAGTCAATTTTACTAACAAAACCGTAAAGGTGTGGATAATGATAATGATCTCAGAACAACGAATAAACTTTTCCTCGTATGATATTTGATCAAAATATAAAAAAAAACTTACGTTTAGTGAATGCTTCCCCGGTGGGAACTTCTCAGCTGCCAGTATTGTTTTTCGACCCTTTATATTTTCCATAACATATTTTAGAACCTGAAATAATAGTTTTAAATCATAATCAAGGTCAGTTGCATAGCGGGCAAGTGTCTTACTGAGGCGCGAGAGCTGTAGGTTCGATACACGCGGAGGCGTGAAATATTTCTCTAAATATTTAAATTGAATATGAACGCTGTGGTACCATATGAATTAAAAGAATCCTACTATGGGTTCAGAGCTATGTACAGAATGTATATTGACAGTTGGATCGCTATATTTTACCGCAGAATCTATCCATAATATATAGGTACATACCAATAGAACAATAGACAATTTTCTGCAATATCGCACAGGCCAAACTACTGACATTATTAGAATGCTGTTTAGAAGGTAATTTTCTGTTATAGCAAAACTGGGTAGTGGATACTAAGCAGGGATTTTTCGAAGTCCAACTCTTAAAGGGGAAAAATGGGTGAAAACGTTTGTATGAAACTTTTTAACACGTACTACGTAGTGCGCTTGCTTGAAACTCTACCTGGATATTATAAATGCAAAATAAATAAACACGTGTTTCAGGGTTTTTCAAAATGGCCCTCAAAAAGGTGTAAAATAGAGGATCAAAGCGATCAACAGAATCGACACGAGTAAAGTCTGAAATAATACCTTATTTATATTAATAAACTTCACAAACTTACGTCCGCAATATCGTTTTTGCCCAAATGGAATACTTCACCGACTGTATCGTTAGCTAATTTGTGGTAAACGAGATAATCCTCTGAGTTTTCCGATACGGAACATATACCAGTCAATACGAATACCACCTGGAAATATAAAATCAGCGGCTATTTATCCACATAGATTATAGCTACCTTAACGACTCGCTAGCGGGGGACCTAGAGTTTGGACAAACTTAATTTAGGCTTGAGAACACTACCTACTAACCAGAATTGAAAAAATAAGTAATTTCCCGCATTTCAATATACAAACTAATTTTACTTTTCCTCATACTACAGATTTATGATCTAACTAGCTTCCACCGGCGGCTTCGCTCGTGTGGTACCAGGATATAAAGTAGCCTATTATGTTATTCCAGCACACATACAATGTTCCAAGTTTTATTTAAATCCGTTCAGCCGTTACGGCGTGATTGAGGAACGAACATCTTCACATACTCACATCCTCACCAGCTTTCGCATTTATAATTTTAGTAACTAGGATTAAAATTCGGAATGTAGTTAATTTCTGTAACCTATGTATTTGAAAGCAAAAACTTTGAAAATGATTAGAGATGAGTAAAGAGATATATTTCTTTATTCATTTCACGAAGACATTGTGTGAGAAAGAAGTATATTCAATTTCATTATGCCTTTATTATTAGTCTTTAAACTAGTTTTACTAAATAAATTAAAGGTATATATGTATTTACTAGCTCCCGCCCATGGCTTCACTCGCGTGGTACCCGAATAAAAAATAATCTATAGGAATGTTAATCCAGCACATGTACTATGTATATTTTATGTTTCATTCAAATCCGTTCAACCGTTTAGGCGTGAAAGAGTAACAAACATCCATACATCCATACTTACAAACTTTCACGTTTATAATACACAGTAGTAGGATAGTAGGATGACACAGGTAGTTGATTGTTTTGTTTTGCAACATAGGCCTCCCCAGACTCTTCCAAAGTTCGCGAACGCGAGCTTTTAGCCTACATAGTGTACCAGCTGTCTTTTTAAAATCATATTCCTACCTTCCTCTTGCTTTTTTTTCTCCTTAGAGAAGGAAAAAGAAGGAAGAAATATTAGGGCATAGCAAATGGAGAAATGGGAAACAGGTGTGATTTTGTTTGAATGAGAAATTTTACCTGTATCTTTTTCTTGATGGCAATATTTCGGGCTTCTTCATACATTGAATGGTCTTTGGCAGATGCATCTGTGAAAACGTAGACAGTGGAACCAGGTCTACTCTTGATTATCCCCTGGATGATTCCCGCCATCGAATACTCAGGGCAGTCGTCACCACCGTACACGCCAATCGAAGACAATGCTTTCTTGAAAACATCTCTGTTCTTCGTGATGGATCTGACCCTCGTTTCTAGAATATATATATTAAAAAAATTAAAGTGTATGATCAAAATATAGATTTCCCGCCTTCCGGCCCTAAGGGATTTGGATTTAGTCGTGCACCGATTAATTTTACAATTCAAAAAATGTGAACTGTTATTGTAGGCGATGGAAAACATAGTAAATAAACCGAATAAGTTCGAAGACATATTCGGCCGTATTATAAAACGAAGACTAAAGAAAGTCCTAGTTGTAAATGTACACGAAAAGAGCCTTTAAGGCACGCTTTAAACCCTTTCACCACATTGGTTCGAAAGAACTAGTGACACGTAACGTGCCTCTGTGATGCGAATCCATTGCTGTTTGTTACAATTTGTAATGTCGGCCTCCGACACACTAGCGTCTGGGTTGTGTAATATAAATATTATAAATAAATAAATAAATATTTGTGCAGCGCCATCTAGACATAAACTAAGCAAAGCTTGTACTAATGGGAACCAGATGGCTGATACAAATACTTATATACTTTTTTTTTGTAAATACATACTTATAATACATAATTCTACAACACCCAGACCTGGAAGAAATATTTGCAGAACATACAAACATTTCTCCCGAAGCGGGAATCGAACCCGCGCCTCTTGCGTCTCAGCCGAACACACGCCCGCCACGCCACCGAGGTCGACATTAATGCATTCTTTGCCGCTGCCATAAAATAATCAATCCTTTCAATTAAATGAATCCATCGTTTATTTTGTGGTATTATAATTACGTATTATAAGTACCTATGTATTTACAAAAAAAAGTACCTACTTATTAGTATTCTATCAGCCATCTGTTCCCATAGTACAAACTTTGCTTAGTTTGGGGCTAGATTGAAAACTTTCACCATGAATAGTTTGTGACAAGAACAGTGAACAAAAAAGCTTACGTCTACTGATAATTAAAGAGCTGTGACGATGCTGATGTAGCAAATAAAATTATAAAATCTAATGAAATTCGATATGAAAATGAAATCTTTACCAGGAAGCCACTGACAACAGAAGTAAATATTTTTTGAATACTCATGCATTAGTTTAGTTTGTGCCTAGATTTATTAATTTGTCGGTTTGTTTTATTATATACTAACCTAACCGGTAATCATAATCCTACTATAATTGTAAATTTGATAGTTTGAGAGGATGTTTTTATGTTTGTGCCTCAATCACACCCTAACGGCTGAACGGATATGAATATAACTTGGAATATACATTACATAGTACATGTACTGGATTAACATATAGGCTATTTTTTTATCCAGGTACCACGCGAGCGAAGCCGCGGGCGGCAGCTAGTACTAGGTATATAAAATCCTTTATCGTGACTGACTGACTCGTGATAGACAACGCAGAGCCTAAGCCGCTGGGGTTAAGTTTGAAATTTGGAGGGCAATAAAGCACCTAGATGTACACTAAGAAAGCATTTTTGAAAATTCCACCCTAAAGGGGGTTGTTGTTATTGTTGTTGCTAGCCCGTATCATCCCACTGCTGGGCAAAGGCCTCCCCTCGAGTTTTCCAGGTTTTTCTGTCTAAAGGGGGTGAAAAGGGTAAAAACGTTTGTATCAAAAAGCGTATTCCTTGAACTTTCAAACTTAAAACTTACCATAAACACACTTCAATACTCTTCAATTTTTAAAACTCTATGGTAAAATAATTTTATAAAATAATTTCAAATATATTCTATTGTTATTTCTGTTCTGTTTTATGTATGTTGCTGTGATTGTCGTTGCTGAACTACTTTTCCCTACCCTACCTAGGTTACAGCCGTAAATCAGCGTTAAAGTTTTACTTACTTCCAACACAATGCTGAGCTGGATGCCTTTTTGGCACCTACACTTTTAGTTAAGTAGTATATAAGTTAGTTTAAGGTTTTTGTGTGCCAATAAACGTTTCATTCATTCATTCATTCATTCATTCATTCATTCATCTATGCAGGTACTTTACGCGAGAGAAACCGTGGGCATCTGCTAATAGAATAGACGAGAATAGTATAAACTTTGTAGTACTGTGGAGAAAAATGTAGCCTTACCAGGATCATTAAAGGTAATCAAAACAAAATCTTCAATTTGCGAATCATTGGACTTCAAAACTGTGTCAAATATGGCGTTAGCACCCATCATCACTTGTACTATATCATCCGACATTGAAGCAGTATCGTCTATTACAAATGTCAAACTACTTTTTTCATCACACAAAACTCCACTCACTAGAAACAATAAAAAAAAGATTTCTTTTTTCTTAATCATTGTGATGCGACTTATCGTGTTAAGAAATTGTTAGGCACTGATGATGACGCGAGATATTGGGAGTATTTATATACCTACCTTTGTGTAATGGATATCTGTGGCTGTGGGTACTTCCCAAGCTCAGTAGCAAAATATCTGCATAAGGCCAGACGCCAGACTGATAACAACATAATATTTGCTTGGGGTTTCCCTATTTTCAAAGCCACCATAGTCCTTAGGCTGGGCACTGGATAATGCAATACAGTTTTTACTATAGCATTTTCCAGTGTTGTATTTGTATCATGCGCACATGTATATACTTCAAATAAATAAATAAATAAAAAAACTGTCTGGCATTGGCTTTTGGATAGATATGGAAAAATACTTAAGGCCGGCGTACACTATCGGCACAATATGCCAAGGGATCTTTAAGGTCATAGCCCACTCTGCTACCACCCGACTAATAAAATAACATTCAAATATAGGCTTTAAGTCGTGGCCTTGCGATATAGTTTATATTGACAACATAAATTAGCAGACAGCTCGGTGTCAGCAAGCTTCTCGCCATCAGACTGCTAGGTATTTTTTTTTCGGACGGATAATACCTAATGCTGTGGGTCTCGGATGACCGCTGGCAGCGTTACCGGGCTTTGGTGAGCGCAGAGGGCGCGACACCGAAGACTGCTCGGTAGTTGACGCCTCGCTGGCCACACGTGGTAGACGAGCGGTCGGCATGATGTCCGCCCGTCAGCGCGCCGAGGCGGCGCCGCTCAGTCGGTAGACGAGCAAGCAGGCGTCTGCTAGCTGTCGATGCGTAGACAGCTGGGCGTCTGCTAGCTGTCGATGCGTAGACAGCTGGGCGTCTGCTAGCTGTAAATGCGTGGACAACTGGGCGTCTGCTAGCTGTCGATGCGTAGACAGCTGGGCGTCTGCTAGCTGTCAATGCGTGGACAACTGGGCGTCTGCTAGCTGTCGATGTGTGGACAGCTGAGCGTCTGCTAGCTGTCGACAAGTGGACCGCCAGCAGTCGTTTAAAGTTTAGGGCGGTGTTGGGTGGGAGCGGTGTTGGAGCAAAGTCGTGTAAGTGGGCTATGACCTTTAGGCATGCCGAGGCACGCCGATAGTGGGCGCCGGGCTACGCTGCCGAATCAATCCGATAACTGCCGAGGCATGCCGTGCCTAGTCTATAGTATACGCCGGGCCTTACGATATTAGCTGCCACCCGCGGCTTCGCTAGCGTGGTACCCGGATAAAAAATAACCTATATGTTAATCCAGTACATGTAGGTATATTCCAAGTTTCATTCAAATCCGTTCAGCCGTGTAGGCGTGAAAGAGTAACAAACATCCATATATTATACAAAGTTTCGCGTTTATAATATTAGTAGAATTTTGAACACAACAAATGTTTAGGTAGGCGACTGGTTGTTGAACACATTTTAGGATTATGGGATGAGTTTGTCAAAATACTTTCATACTACGTTTACAAGTTTAGAATTCTTTCATTCTAGACTCATCGGTTAAGACAACGAGTAAAGAGTCTCTTTTCATCCACTTTACACAACTTCGCTGTCGGTTATGTTTCAAAATTGATTAGTTTATTGATTAAACTACCTACACCTGACTACCTATATTTGTAGGAGCATTGTCTCAAAACCACATTAACAATATATTAAATAAATAAATTATTTTGAGGTATTACATACAAATTCAATTACCTTGTTTTTGTATAATAAATATAGAACTTGTTCTTAAAATAAAGTTGTGTTTTAGATACTGTTTAAAACTAACAAAAACACTGTTTAAAACTAACAAAAACAGGTAAACTCACGAGGAAAATAAAAACGGAATGGGTAGATAATACTTAAAACTTTTCGCTCACCACCCCGTTCAATATTTGAACCATACGGTCCCAATACAAAAAAGCGAATCAAGCTTATGCCACCATCTCCATTTAATCAATATCGAAGGTTAATTTGTTTTTTTTTTCTTTTAATATGATTTTTCACTAACGTTCATTTTATAAGTTGTCATCCAAAATATTATGATATGCAACGATATATGCGGTCACAAATAGGAATGGGTGATCGGAAGTGGCATTGCGAGCTGAGCACTTCCGTGCTTCGGAGGGCACGTTAAACAGTTGGTCCCGGCTTTTAAGTCGTTAAGCCATGACGGAGGCCTTTAGGCGGCCTAAAAACTCCGTCACTAGAGTTGGCCACTAGCTCACACGAACTTGCTTACTTATCCAAAATATATCTTTACATAATCTTTTCGTAATATAAATTCAACATAGGAGTTCTTATACATACTCTTTATGTTTTGTTATATTTTAATGTTGCATACCAAGCGAACGAAGGCTACCGAACGAACGCGCAAATCAATGTGATTTTTTTAACTCTGCCCACCCCGTTAGGGATACGGGCGTGATAAATGTATGTATAAGAGAGTCATGTTTCGATCAGGGATAGTCAAAGTAATGGATCGGTTTGAATAACGGTTAACCGAAACTATACGTTACCGCAACATTTTTGTTAATAGTTACCAAAATTATTACAGTATTTTCTGCGTGTGAAAGAATATGTGAGTGAGACGGAAAGAAAATAAGTTATATTAATAATAACACCCTTCAGTTACATATATAGTCCTAACCCTACATTAGGATTCCTCGTATAGAAGATACATCGAGCATTCGGTTATTAATTATGCTCGATGAGTAGATATCAGAAATTAAGAGTATGATACTCGTAGGTCCACAATACCCAGACCCGAAAAGAACATTTGCAGAAGATGCAAACATTTCTTCCGCAGCAGGAACTGTACCCGCGCCTCTTACATCTCAGCCGAGCATACACCCACCACGACACCAAGGCCGTCATAGACTTAAAAAAAACCAATGACCTCAGTATACCGTTGAATTCGGTAACGGTTATTATTTCCTTTAAAATCCAAAGGGTAACAAAGTCGAACACTGCCCATAGTTATAAATAAGTTCCTACCTACTATTAACCTACTATAAATACCCTTATTTCAAAAGCAGGCGCTTAGTTTCCGCGCATCCTTTGCCAATATGTTACTGCGATGGATTTTGTTTATAAGTTTCATATCACTTCTCCAAACATTATGTGTATTTTGTGCAAGAAATAGTAGTTTAACTTTCGTCATCGATGACACCAGGTCTATGTGGGATGATATAGGTGAAGTTCGAAAAGCTGCTGCGGAAATTATGGACATTGTGACTAGAGAAAAGGCCAGCGAAATCGAAGACGTTGTTCTTGTGACCTTCAATGATCCAAGTAAGCTTCATGCTACCGAAAATCATAGTAAATAATTTCAAACTCAAGAAGCAAACTAATTGACTGACTGACAATCAACACAACCCAAATCATTACCTACTACTATTATATCTGGGGGTGCGGTAGTGCCACCGCCAAGACGAGCCAAAAAAGCCAAACCGGTCTGATTGATGCTAAAATGTTGAATTCTTTTTTAGGATAAGATTTCCTTAGCATACTTTTAAACACACTGAGTATCAATTGTTTATCTTTTATGGTTTCAGATTTATTGACATCTGAAATACGATATGATGATCATCAAAACCTCTAGGGTACTTTTTATTTTCTTGTTAGATGTTTCAGCAATTATTTTAGTTTTCCATGCCTTAACATTTACGAAACCATTTTGTATTAAAACTATCTCAAGTAAATAAAAATACTAATTTTAACATAAAATAATATTGTTTATGAAATGTCATTTCAGCTGTGCTGCTCAGAATAAAAACCTCAAAGAAAAGTGAATTAATATACGCTTTAAATGAAATAGTGGCGCATAATTACCAAAACTATGACTGTCCCGAATATGCCCTATCAGGAATCAAACGGGCACTTGAAGAAAGCAGACATGGCTCCTATCTCTTTGTGTTCACTGACGCTTCTGCTAAAGACTATGGAAGATTAAATGAAGTTAAAAGTCTTTGTGAAAAGAAACAGAGTCAGGTACTATTTATAGCTTACTTTTACCTTGTCTACCATTAATTACCGGTTAATTACTACCGGTTTAAATATTGTGAGAGCACTGGTGGTCTGGTTGGTAGTGAGCCCGCCTTCCGATCCTAAGGTCGTTGGTTCAAATCCGGTTGTGTACTAATGGTTTTTTCTGTGCGCTATACCAGTACTCTCAAACGGTGAAGGAAAGCATCGTGAGGAAACCCGCGGCTTAGTTAACTCCGCACTTATTGACCATATCTTTCCTGAGGAAAAGGCCGACTAAGCTGAGAGGATGGAATAAGTGCTGGGCAAGCCTACTCCATCTTAATTCGTCCCGGGTACTATAGTTAGTTCTCCCTAATTGTCATGTAATATTAATAATTCTTCGCTGGACTGGGAGTAAAGAATAAACATAGAATGCGTCCAGCTGCATCTCCCCCCGAGGATGTCGTAAAAGTCGACTAAGGGATAGTATCCTCTCCAATATGATGAGATACAATAAGCAAGTATTCCTAAGGAGGGTTGACGTCAGGCAGGCAGCCGGTCATAAAACACCTTAGCCAAAACTCCAACTGTGCCGACCTCACATAGAGCGGGATAATGGCAGGAAGATGATAATGATGATTTTTTCTATAAAGTTTGTTATACAAAAAATTATAACTATAGTGTCTTAAATGTATGTACATAGATAAATAATACACGAGAGCCTGAACTAGGTAATCCTGTGTTTCAGGCGGGATGAATAATGAGCAATTTTAATGTTTCTTCAATGTCAATGTATTCAGTATCATCAATCCACTATTTCAGTTTTCAAGAGTATTCTTCTTACGCCCTGCATTATGTAGGTCCTTCAAACACCATTCGCGTAGACAAGACCAGGAAAAACATTATTCAATTGATACTACATTTAAATACGTAATTTAGTAATAAATAGCGTTATTATTCATGTTTTGATAGACTCTTTGGGATGTGCCCCTAATTACTCTTTTATATTCTACTAACGGACGACTGACAGTACATTGCCATGGGTTGTTATCCGTTAAAAAGCGTATTTTTTTGACAAATACAACGTTGTGGTAGTGATCATAGAGAGGTTTGAGATTTAAAAGAAGTCATGAAACTGTTTATGTTTTTGTTCAAACGTGACAGTGATAGTATCTTCATTTTCAGGTGGTATTTGTTTTGACAGGTGACTGTCACAGATCTTATAGTGCAGGATTTAAAGTTTACTACGAAATAGCAAGAGCCTCAGGTGGACAAGTGTTCCGTGTACCAAAAGAAGACGTAAAAGATGTAAGTCCCTCCATGAGTTACTTTCTTTTGATTCTACAAGTTTATAATTAGCATGTTGAGTGGCCACCTTGAGTACGGGTGGTCTAGTGGTAACAACCATCGTCATAAGGTCGTGATTTCGAATCCAGTCATGGACTTATGGATTTTTCTGTTCGAAAAACTCAATGGTGGTTCCGTACTCAATGGTGAAGGAAAACAGAGAAATCCGGTAGAAATGTCGGGTAGTTCCCATTTGTTCTATAAAACATGACGTCATCGAACAGAATGACACATTTTCTTCATAATTTTTTCCACTACATACTAGCTTTACACCCAAGTTTCATGCCATAGAACAAAATGGGAATCAGATTTTTCCAAAATCTTCCATGAGAAGCTAAATGACACTGATAATGTCAATTATTCTATTTTAACCATAACCATGAATATAACATAGGCAATCGGTCGTATAGTAGCGAGCCACCATTACTGCCAATCTCAAGTTAGAGGACATTTCTCATAATGCGACAATCAAGTCAATCAAATAAGTCACTTTGAAAAGTGCCACAAAAAATTATTACTATTTTCTAGAGGTCAGTATGATAAGAAAATCGTAAAGAGGTCATAATTTGAAAAATAAAAGTATTACATGTTCCATAGTAAAAAAATATCTTATTCTGTCCGATGACGTCATGTTCCATAGAATATGGGAACTACCCGAAATGTCGTAGGACCTGAAAAGTTCAAAAATGTGCGTCAAGTCAACAAAAGGAGCCTTTTTGAGGCGCACATTAATCCTTTCAACACGCAGGTCCGAAAGAACTAGTGACACGACTAATTTATGTATTCCTACTTATTAAGTAATAGGTATTATATTCATTTAATAACAACTTACTCATTTCAGGTTCTGAAAACTATAGAGGAAACAGTCAAAGGACAAAAATCCATTGTCACGTCGATAGTTGTACCGGTGAATCCGTACAGATACACACCAGTCTCAGTAAGTATTTATTTTACTTCCCTTCGCTCAGTTGGTAGCATCTGTCATCCGTTGGTTGTGGGATCAATTACCAAAACCAAAAAAACATTTTAGATAAATAATAACAAATAATATATTTGTGGACATTTGACACAGCGCCGCCGTCTTGCTCCAAACTAAGCAAAGCTTGTGCTATGGGCACCAGATGGCTGATAGAATACGTATATACTTTTTTATAATACTGCAACACCCAGACCTGAAAGAAATATTTGCAGAACATACAAACATTTCTCCCATAGCGGGAATCGAACCCACACCTCTTGCGTCTCAGCCGAGCACTCGCCCGCCACGCCATCGAGGTCGTCAAAAAGCATAGTGCTTAATTTAGATGTTTGTTCTGCTTCCGGGTTTTATTTTTATATTCAATACGAACTTACACGCCCGGCCTCACTCACGCAGTGTAAATTTTGACATTCCAATTTACCCCTTTTTAGGGTTATTTTAAAAACCCTGAAACAATCGAGTTTCAAGCCATTCGCCCGTTAAAAAATTCCCATACAAACTTCAACACCACATGTTTTCACTCCATTTAGCTTCTTTAGGGGTTGAATTTCGTAAAATCCTGGTTTTGTGGGTATTTTTGCTATAAAAGGAAGCTATCTTCCAAGTTTCAGCCCTCTAGCTTCAGTAGTTTGGCTTGAGCGGTGATTGCAGATTTTTTTACTATTTTATAAATACAGATAGTTATAGATTGTAAAAATATAAAAAAACATGTTTTTTATCAGTATTAATACATAGTACAACTTTGCTTAGTTTTAGGCCATAATGGCGCAGTGTGACATCCACTAATATTGATCACTATTTGTTTTTAACATAACATTATTTCCTTTAAACCCCTTATGATTTTGTTATCAGTTCACCGTTGATGACAAAACTGAATATGTGATAATATCTACGTCGGGCACCAACGTTGACCTCGCTGTAACGGATCAATCAACGAACGGTGGCCGTAGAATGAGGACTGAAGCAATCTTATGGAAACCATCGGGGAAGGTATGGCAATTTCAATTCTTATTGTGAATCTCTCTACAAATCCTCTGTTGCTTCGCATACAAACTCGGCTGGATTATTTTTTATGACTTACTAGCTGCCGCCCGTGGCTTCGCTCGCGTGGTATCCGGATAAAAAATAGCCTATTATGTTAATCCAGTACAACATAGACACAATATTTTGTCCAGACGTTGCTTATCGCACTTGTATAAACCTTCTAGGTCGTGAAATTTGACGCCCCTGCGCCGGGTACTTACTATGTATGGGTTAAAGGTGACACTGATGTCTCCATCGTGATCTATGCCAGAACAGATTTTACCTTCGATCATGGATTCTCTGAATTTGTGCCAAAATCATTGGCAGATGCTTCTAAGCTCCCTATAGCTGGTAAGTCTACAAAAAACATCAAATATTTTGAATTAGCTCTAATTATTAAGTGGACAAAGGTAATGTCCAATCAGGACCAGGTTGACCATCAACAATTTATTTTGATCAATAAACGTCATTTATTTTTATATTCGTGTAACAGTTATGTTTTTTTTAGATCGAAAACATTACTTATCTATATCTGTCACGGATCCCGAACATACAGTAGACATAAGAACAGCTGAAATCCTAGACATGAATGAAAATGTTGTAGCACAACTTCCTCTGAAGAAGGCCAATGGTGATTTTTACATCACTGACACATTTGTTTCTCCTTCAACCATGTTCAAAATTCAGGTAAGTTACCCGGTTCTAATATTATAATAACGGGCGACGGATCGTTTATTACTAAAGAAACGTTTTATTATCTGCAAAAAAATGCCATATTTTTTTAATTTAATGCACCAGGACATTCATGATTCATTAGAAGGTACTCATTGTCAAAATGAAATGGTTGGACGAAGTACCTATAGTAGTTAAATTAGAATCAACCTATTACGAGGCCTCGATGGCATAGCGGGCGAATGCTCGGCTGAGACGCAAGAGGCGCGGGTTCGATTCCCGCTACTGAAGAAATTCTGCATATTATATTACTTCCTGGTCTGGGTGTTGTGGTATTATTCTGATATCCGACTACAGATGAAATCCTACAGTAGGGTCAAAACTACATGACTGTTAGGTGTATTTATTAAAATATTAATCTGTTACCTAAATATAAAATATGAGGTTTATTTTGCAGGTGACCGGCATAATAAAGAAAACGGGCAATCATATCCGAAGGATTTCTAAGACACCAATTGAACCTCAAAAACCTCCACCGCCACGTAAGTCATTAGCTGCCGCGCGAGGCAAGTGCTCGCTTAGTCAGGACGTGCCTCACACGTCCTGACTAAGCGAGCACTTCCGCACAGTAGCCTCGCGAGCCTGCTCAGTCAATCAGTATGCAGCTATTGAAAAATCTTATTTCACGTAAACGTTATATGCTTTCATCCAGTAGCTCTACCATGAATTCTCAAAAACCATACTTTCTTGCGATTAAAAAAATAAGCGATTAAACTTTCGCCAAAAAACTGTCAATTTAGCACTTACTACATGACATGTGTCATGCTCCCCAGCAGGACAACTTCCTGTATCTTACTTCTTACTTATATTGAAAAGCTTTAGTTTGCTTGAAATTACCGGCGTAAAGTTCAAAACGCAATGATAACGCGTACTAACTTTACCTGTGCTGCCATCTAGTTGTGATATATTTCACATTAAAAAATTTACTATTTCATGTTTTATTTTTTTTTACTTTTACATATTTCATTCCCTCCCTCCGGTTTACCTCACCTCGCCGGTTTTGTAGGACATGGTAAAAGTTTTCACATAAAATATTTGTTGGTACAGTCGCTAGCAAATAGTCATGGAAAATTCATGAGAGAGCTATAAGAAACCATAAAATTATGTTTTTATTATTATAGTTTCCAAAGCTCCAGTCGTCACTATCACGGAAGGATCAAAGGTGGATATTGATTATAATGGAGATATACAGTTGACCTGTAAAGTTTATGGCTACCCCGCACCTCATATAATGTGGACCTCGGCGGACGGCACTGTACTTAGTCAAAAGGTGAGATAAGTAGTAAGTTCATATGAGCTAGTGGCCAACTCTTGTGACGGAGTTTTTAGGCCGCCTAAAGACCTTCATCGTGGCACTTAAAAGACCAATAACTTACCCCGACTAAAATTGAAAAACGCATAGAATTAATGTTCTAGGATGCGGTTAAATTAGACAGCGCCATCTAGTTGTAAAAATGGAACTAAAAATCGACTACCATTTTCTGACTTTACGAACCGATAAGAGGGTTTGAAAAACTCTCGAATGTTTATAAACTTCTATTGTTGCCTAAAACACTTTTCATAACCCTGACATGTTTTTGCAGAGTAATGTAGTCGAGCTGCCTTATGACTACATCAGCTACCTACACGTATCGAAAGTGAAGAACCCCGGTTCTTATCATTGTAGAGCTAACAATGAACAAGGGAAGCATTTGTCCACAATCATGGTCAATCCACGATCACCGTTCAGGATTCAACCACTACCAGGTATGTTTACATAATATCACGTAGGTAGGCAGAATATTTTAGAAAGAAAGAAAGAAAAAATAAAAATATTTATATTGTATTACTTATTATTTACACTATTCGTCAGTACCTAGATGTAGACGGCGTAGTAGTTGGCGTAGTAGTTGGCGTAGTATAAGTATTTTGTAATGTAGTACAAATAAAGGCTTATTTTATTTAAGAATGATACGAGCAGAATCTAGAATAAAAATATTATCTAGTTTAATAAAAAAACATTATCGTTAGTAATTGATGGCACGCATTCTCCTTACCTTACTAGTAATAAGTACTACAAATTTCACTGAATTTTGACAGGAACAACTCCAGTCAAATATGGAGAGGAGAAGAAACTACAATGCGACGTTTCTTCGCGGTATCCTTTAAGCATAAAATGGACCACACCACTAAAGCCTTCAGACTACATTTTGTCTGCTGATAAGAAGGTGCTGACAATTAAATCGGCGAGCCTCGAATCCCAGGGAAGATACTCTTGTGAAGCGACATTGACATCAGACCCGAAACAGAGACATGAAATGGTTACTAATGTTGTGATAAGCGATCTTGGTTAGTACTTTTTAATTACAAAACGTTTAATGAAACAACTGCTCTTTGAATATTATGTAACAGTAAGTATTTAGTAGACTCAATATCAATAGAAAATACCATTCATGAATTATTTATGTTGTAGCGCCACCAACAATTAGCCAAGAAACACCGAGCCTAATCACAGTCTCAGATGGAGAACCAATACGTATTCAATGCAAGTAAGTAGCTTAGCAAAGTAGTAATCAAAATACCTAATTTTATTTAGCCTTTGATAAGAAACAGCTTGCATTTAGAGTTTTAAATCTTGCCAAGAATTCGACCAGTCCTGGAAGAATACCTAAAAGTCTCGCATGTTTCCACGGGGACTAGCTGAATGTGCTCAGTCTAGTTTTAATTTCAAGTCCATCCTGGTAATTTTTTTGGTAGAAATATTATATTTCAAAAAGCGAAGATATAAAATAAAATTCTTTATCTAATTCTAGAATTTCTGGTGGAGTACCACGTCCTAGTGTACGCTGGCAATTTATGGCGAAAGATGACAATTTGTATAGAGATCTGCCTGCGTCTGGCGAGGAGTTGACAGTCAACATCGCTGGATTGTCACACGCCGGCCGTTACAGGTGCATCGCGGATAATGAAAGAGGACAAGCTGACAAAATAGCAAGTAAGAACATTAATATGCATTTATGATTGAAAACTATAAAGTTAAATCTCTAAACTAAGTTAAAACTATAAAGACGGCCTCGGTGGCGTGGCGGGCGATTGCTCGGCAGAGACGCAAGAGTTCGATTAGAGACGAAAGAAATATTTGCATGATCTGTAAATATTTCTTCCGGGTCTGGGTGTTGTGGTACCATGGTACTCGTAGTTTCTGATATCCACGACACAGGGAATCCTAGTGTGGGGTCAGGACTATGTATGTGACTGTTGGGTGTTATTTATTTACTATTTATCTATGTTTAAATTATTTTTATTACAAAACAATTTTTGCATTGCAGAAGTAATTGTAGAAAAGGCACCAGTAGTAAATATTGAAGAAGGATTGAAAAAAACGGTTGCATATGGAAGCTCTCATACATTCACATGCAAAATTATTGCGTATCCACTACCGAAAATTGGGTGGAAAGATAGCAAAGGAAACCAAATGGAATCTCGGGTGATAAATCTTTCTTTAGTCTTCTATATCTCTTTATTGTCCTATGTCTAGTGTGTACACATTATTAGTTTATTAATACAAGGTCGCTCGGTTCGAGCAATAAGTGATTCCAAAACTTTCCAATACCTAAAACCTCTTGCGAATGTCTTTAAGAGAGGAACTTGCAACAGTGATTTATAATTTTTCAGGATATCATTAACGACAAGGAGATAACTAGTTGGTTGAATTTACAAAATGTCAAAGTCTCCGATAAATATTCTTGCTTCGCTGAAAATAGACTAGGAAAATCTGAGAACAGCATCGATATATCAGTGCCGTCACCAATTGTGGTCAACAGTCGCCCTGGAGGTAAACTTATGATTTAATTGTTTAAGTAAATCTTTTCCTTATATCATGCCATAATAATTTGTGAAAACGAGTTGATTACAAAATATCATGAATACTGCAGGTATCACGCCTACTAAATATGGACAGCAAACCGATATCACATGTGACATCAGTTCCGCATTTCCTTTGAAAATTAGATGGTTCTTTAAAAACGGTGCTTCCAAAATATCAGAAGTACATGCATCTGACAAATATCAGATTTCTGCAAGAGGAACAACGCTTAGTATATTGTACACGGATATCAACACGGTCGGGAAATACACATGTGAAGCGTCTCTGGTCAACGACAGTCATCAAGCAGTTGATTTCACCACCGATGTTCAACTAAATGACCTCAGACTACCTACACTTCAGCAAACAGAACCACAGATGACAGTACTATATAAGGATAACGTAAAAATACCGTGCAAGTACGTACCTATATTCAAATGATTGCTTCAAATTATAGCTGTATAGTATATTATTAACTATTATGAATATATGTCTCAATGTGTAGACAAATGGGCCGTAGAATAAGTTTATAACAGCTGTAACTTTTCTAATGTTGCCTGAAATAAAGTAAAGTTATTATTATTATTATTAAATGAAAACATTATACTTATCAGCTGCTATTGTAATAATATTAAATTACGTATGTCTCGTTAATTATGTTCGTATGAAACTAATAAACAACATCCCACGAAAATTGATATAGATGAATTGTCACGGGACATGATTAACTGTATGAATGAAATTGGATTTCTTTTTATAACACGAATCAAAAAATACAAACTAGATGCTTGCGGAAGACAAAGCTGCATATTTCAAAAGTTCAAGCTTTTGCAGTATGCGGTTATGGAATAAGCGATTGACTGACAAAAGTTCTTTGTTATAGAATTGTTGGAGGAACACCCCCTCCGGTCATAAACTGGCAAGTGAAGGCAAATGATGATAGCACCTTTAGGGACTTGTTCGCTTCGGGCGAAGAGCTCACAGTTGACAGCGCTACTTTAGCAGACGCTGGACAATACAGATGCGTTGCAAAAAATTCAGAGGGACAGACATTTAAAACTACTGGTAAGAATATTAGCTTATAAATAAAAGAATAGAATAGGAATGAAACACCAATATAACAAAGAAGTAAGCTGGATACCTACGGATATATCATAGGAGAATGAAATGACATCAGAGACGAATCAGATAACAAAATGATATCGAGTCTGTAGTAGGTATTGCTATATTAAGCAGAATTCACCATTTGAACAAAAATATATTTTGACTTCAGACTTGGTTGTACATATGGCTCCAGTCGCCTCCATTGACAAAGGCGCATCAGTAACCGTTCCGTATGGAAGCACCAATGAATTCAAATGCCAAATCGTTGCCTACCCGCCGCCAAAAATCGCGTGGAGAGATAGTAAAGGAAAGGAACTACACTCGACGGTAGGAAAACGCTATCCGTAGTCGATCAATAAAAAGCAGTTGCTATGCTAACAATTCCAACACCAACAATAATCCACTTTATTATTCCAATTATTTTCAGAATTCTGTTACCAACAAAGAAGTAATCAGCCGACTGAACATTCAAAATATTAAAGCATCCGAAACTTATTCCTGCTACGCAGAAAACAATTTGGGCAAGACTGTGCAAAGTGTACAGGTGTTGGTCTTGCCAGCAATTGATTTTGCTACACATCCAGGTGATGGATTGTCTATTGTTATATACGGAAACTTAGCCACGAGCGATACTTTGGTTTTTATGACACACAAACGTAAAACTCATCTTAAGTCCCACAAATGACCCGTTTCTACTAAAACTCCCTAACTGGTATTACAGTAGGTACACTCAAACTTAATAAATTATCCTCTAGAATTAACAGCCAAATTTTTTTCACCATCTTTCATAAGCTAAATTCATCAATAACACTTCGATTGTTTGCTGTTGCGAGAGTTTGGTCAAGATTCCGTGCCGCTAAGTGTTTTTAGTTGTTAATGAGAATGAGTTGTTATTTTTTAGTTGTTGTTGCCTCTGCTGAGAGATTGGCATCATTCATATGTTGTATTTCAGAAACGACAAGTGTCAAGTATGAAAAACCAGCTAACATTCTTTGCGATGCCAAGTCTCTGTTCCCAATGAGAATTAAATGGTTCTACCAGAAGAACGATCAATCAGCGAAGTCAGAAATACACGCATCTGATAAATACAGGATATCTCCTGATGGGCGCAAGCTTCATATAGTGTCAACGGCTTTGGATCTCGTTGGAAAATATACCTGTGAAGCTTCCCTTGTAGATGATCAAACTGAAAAAAAATCATTCACAACCACAGTTGAAATAAACGATCTCAGTAAGTAGCTAATTTCAACAATACAACTAATTCATTTTTTAGTAAGTAAATATTATTTTTGTTTCGAAGATTTAATATTCGGATCTATATTACAGAGGCTCCAGATATAACTTACAGTAACGGACCTATTACCGTTATGAACGGTCAAAATATTTCAGCAATTTGCAAGTAAGTTAACAACGTTTTATATGAGGTATTCTATGAAAGATCACCGATCTGAGTCTCACAAATTTTGTTTCACGGGCACATAATGGTTATATTTCTCTTGGTGATCTTTGTGGAATACATTAAGTAAACACCTATAATCAGCCGATACAAGTCAAATTACTAAAATATTAATATGATGAAAATTTTTGGTGTACCATTTTGTCACATAAAAAATAATTTTAGAGCTAATGGAATTCCGAAGCCTGATATAACATGGGAGTTCAAATCTAAAGCGTCAAACGCATTTACTAAACTTCCGGATAAGGGAGAGCGTATCACTAAATATGACATCGACTATGAATTGGCTGGAACATACAAATGCATCGCAACAAGTGCAGCTGGCACGCAGAGTCGAAACATTGATGTTACTGTTCATGGTAAGGATTGCTAGAATAGTAGTCAGTATTTAAATATGTAGGTAGGTATGTATATAAACACGCTCGAGCCTGACGTGCTATGAAAGTGAGTTAATATATTTTCAGGATAGGTTTATTTTAAAGGAAGAGATGAATTAAGGATTTAAAGATTGTAAACACTGTTCATAAAGTAATAGTAACTTTTGTGTTGTTTAGTTACTTTTATTTGTAACTAGCTGTTGTCCGCGACTTCGCCTGCATTGATTTCCGTGCCTATGTCCTTCCCTAAAATGTTATTTATCTCACTGTCAACTTTTATGAAAATCTGTTTAGCGGGATAAGCATTAAAAGGTAACAGACAGATAGACAGAGTTACTTTCGCATTAATAATATGAGTATGAATTATTTAATTAATTTTATTAATTATTAATGCATCCAGCTGTTTTTCTCCCAGAGCATGTCGTAGACTAAGAGATAGTTGCCTCTCTAACATGATGAGATACAACTAAGCAAGTATTCCCAAAGAGGGTTGTCGTTAGGCAGGCGGCCGATCATAAAACACGTTAGCCAAAACTCTTACAGCAGGAACGCTAAAAAGTTCACTAGGGAACATGCTGTACCGACCCCACAAGATAAGGGCAGGAAGATGATGATGATTTGTAATTGAATTAATTGAATCTCAAACTTTAATCCCTTTTAGGTGAACCAAAAATCACTAACGAGGAATCTGAGTATTTTGGAGTGACTGGCGATAAGGTGCTGAAGATTCCTTGTGAAGTAACAGGAGTCCCCAAACCTACTGTAACATGGAAACATGATGACAAAGTAGTAACTTCAGGTATGAATTTAAATCCAGTACTTTTAATACTAACTATTAATCAGATTTATATAACGAAAAAGCTTCTGGACAATTGTAACTTCGTTGCAGATGCCAAAACATCAATCGCCGAAAATGCGATTTTCATTAAAAACCCCACGAAAAAAGATTCGATATCATTGATCTGCGAAGCAAAAAATGAACATGGACTTGCCACAAAAAAATTCAAAGCTACTGTTACTGGTGAGTAATTTTCCGAATACTGAAATCATAAGAGGAGTGAAAGAGGAACATTTAGTGTTGAATCCACTTATTATAAACACCGGTCAGTCTATCTCATCTCACTGCTACTACTACTCAAAGATTATTTCACCTCTCTTTCCTAAACGTTAAAATTGCAACGGATTACAGATGATATTGATTGGGATGAAAACCTCAACCAAAACATCTACTTGAAAATCGGGGAATCTAAGAACATCGAATGCGATTTGCCACTTTCTGATTCTCAGTCTATCAGGTGGTATGTGGTACGTACTTTTACGATTTTATATTTATTGTACATGTTTTATACCTCTACTCTAACTAATATTTCCATAATTATGTTATAAGAACGGTGCAAAAACAAAGGTGCTTGGAAAGTTTTACTCCATAAGCAATGCACAATTTTCAAATGATGGGAACTACACCTGCCGATTGAACACTGACCAGAGGTCAGACACGTTGAACTACGTTGTAGACGTTGGTTACGCACCCAGCTTTGATCCAGAACCCTCGGCAGTCGTTATATGGAACGGAAATAAGAATGACTTACTTTACTGCAATGTGCGCGCCAAACCAAATGGAAAGGTAAGTCATAATGAGGCATAAAATCTACTTAACTACAAATAATGTGTGTACCACAAACTTGGTGCCAGAATAATTTTCAAAATTGACTAAACTTATCAGTTCAGTAGCTAGTCTGTTCGGTTTGAATCAGGTAAGCACGGAAAGACCTCCTCTTAAATATTCAAATCATTTGGAGCACAAAGAACCCCAATTTGGGGCAGGTTATCTAAACGTTACAATTGGCAGTCAATTTTAATTTTAATTTTGAAATTGTTAATAGGGGGAATGGTATTATAACGGAAAACCTGTGATTGGTAACACGGCAGAACTGGCTATATCTGGTTGGGGCGAGTACACGTGCAAAATGAGCAATGAGCATGGTAGCGTGCAACACACTTTTAACGTCACCAGTGATGGTAATATAGAAATTTCATAAATTTATTTATTCTATTTGTAATTTATATTAGCTATTAATATGAATCCGATTATTTCAGAATGTATAATAGACAGAACCACTAACAAAGTAGAAAACACACCATTAATTATTGGCGATGAGTTTTCCAGTCTGTCTCCTGAAAATGAGTTTTTAATCCTCAGTCACAATCAAAAAATTACCTTAGAGTGCTCGACACTAGATCAGCCAGATAACACTTTCAAAACACATCCCAGCGCCAAAAGAATAACGGCAGAATGTTTCAACAAAGACAAATTTATAGTTGACGGGAAAACATACAAGTTTAAAGAGTTACAATGTAAGAAGTATGTGAAACCATCTACAAAGTACACAAAAAAGCCGTGCATGAAGAACGGTGAAATAATTGAAATTGGGTTCAAACTAAAGGAAGGCTTCTTAGGAGTATACGAAGTCTGTTATAGCGAGGTAGACCACAAGACCTTATACACGAAGGTGGTGATGTCGGATGAAAATATGGGAAACGTTGTCAGTCCGTCCTTCAGGTTGGATGAAGGAATCAAAACGGGCCGCTTCGATGAGAAACTTGTGAAGTGTCGGTACAACCAGCGCTGGCTGGTTAGTCCAGAGGATGTTGCGTTCGGACCAGCTCAGACTGCTACGCTCAACAAATTTAACGGTGTTCAAGTGTTTGAGCCGTGTGAAGGCAGTTCAAGGGTAAGTTAAAGTGTCATAAAATAAACCTATAGTATTTAAAACGGCGAGGGAATGCAAACATGACCTATGTATGAATATGCCATATAAATGGGAGTTCAATTTCTTACTGGGGTACACGTAGTTTCAATGTTTTTTGCACTCTCTTGTGCATTATTTCAGAGTGCAAGCTCCCTTTTTGCATTAAATGCTTTACCCTTTGTTTTTTTAGTTGACATGGAGTGGCGTTGAAGATATTGTTCAGTTTATGTTGTATACCAGTGATAAACTGACTGCATGGACAGGAGCGAGTCACTACAATTCGCATGGAGTGCCTCGATACTTATGGAAGGTGAGTGTTTTAACATTAGATACCTACCTACCTGCAGGACTTAATCTGACTCATCTTTTGCAGCATCAACAAATTAATGTTTCATTGTTCAATTTATGGTGTTTCATTCGACTGTGGACACAGTGACATTTCTCATTCTTTTGTTTTTATTTTTATAAGGTCTGTGTATACATTAAAATTGAAGAAACTTTAGATGACATCCGATACTCAAATAAATAATACCTGTAAAAAACTAGACTTATATCGGTAGATACGAAAGATCTATGAGACTTTGAACTTTTAGTGTTTCATTGTTGGACACACATGATCCTAAAATAAATTTTGACAAACATTATGTTATAATTATTGCATGCTGACTATTATAAGCCAAATGTGTTGGACATTATTATTTAAGCACTATTAAGACGGTAACATCTAAATTGGATTACATTTATTGCAATAAATTTCATTTCAATAAAAGTGATTTCCTCTATATTTTCAGCTGCTGAAGTTTGATGATGATAAATTTGAGACGATCGTGTATGTGAATGATCCAAATCCTACCAGCAGTGATGTTTTGTGCGCTAAGGACATCCCAGAGAGACTCTCGGACATAACTGATGCCAATGACCAGTACACTTACTCCTGCTCCATGGATGACTTCTTGAAGACTTTCAAAGTACCGCTAGAGGATTTAGGTATAACTGTCTAGAAATATTGAAATAATCTACAATAACGTGTTTTGTAATAAATAACATATGGAGCGAGTTTATGTACTTTATCTAAACATTGACATTGCGACCCAAAACTATTTACTCAAGTCTACACTTACAGGGATAAATGGGCTGGGGTGAAAAGTTGTCTCTGGTCGTAAATATAAATAATTTAGGCTTTGAGTTGTTCATTATATATTTTTTATTAAACAGTCATAATAAAATTGTGTTTCTAATTAGTGTACCTGTAAACTGTACTTAATTCTATCTATTCCAACCTCATTCTCGGCTATACACATGTAGGAGCCTTCATCACTCTGCGTCACGTTTTCCAATCGTAATGTCGATTTGTTTCTGAAAATTAATCAATAAAATAATGCCAAGCTTTTTAATAAGTCTCTTTACCCACTACCCATTCCACATTTCTAACCAAATTGTTGTGTTATTATCGGATTGATAAACTTCAGTTGATTTACTACCAGATCGATTCAAGTCAGGCCGCGGTTTTGACGATATAGGACAAATTATTTAAAGACATTTGCTTAATCTGTCCATCTCTTACCTTAATTATGTAACTATAATGTATCTATTTGAACCGCTCTTTTACCAAGACAACACTACAGATAAAGTATCTACTTACCGGGTAAGTATTGTGGAAGTAGAATCGACAGCGATGAATTTCCAATTGATTGTAGGAGGTGGGGTTCCATACAGAACATTGCACGTGAGGTCTACTTGACCCCCGATCCTAGAGTTTACCGACATAGATTTTGGTGTTTCGATAAATGGAGGAACTGTAAGAATAATAACAAATAAATTAATATTTGTGGACATTTCACACAGCGCCATCTAGCCCCAAACTAAGCAATACTTGTACTATGGGCACCAGATGGTTGATAGAATACTTACACAAAATATTTTTTAATGCGTACTTATAATACATACTACAACACCCAGACCCGGAAGAATCATTTGCAGAACATACAAACATTTCTCCCATAGCGGGAATCGAACCCACTTGCGTCTCAGCCGATCAGCCGAGCCGATTGAACATTGTTTACTACTTCACACTGAACAGAGGCTAAGGGACTTCTGTGCAAACGGAAGCAAGCAAGTATGAATAGACTAGACGAATAGGGAATAGGTAATAGGAAGTTCGGTATACTTCTATAATGAGTCAAAACAAAACAAGACGTTGATTTCTTCAAGTTGTCTTCAAGTCTCATTGATTTATTCAAGTTGACGCCTCAATGGCGTGGCGGGCGAATGCTCGGCTATAAGAAGTCACAGTCCCGGTACAAAAAAAAGCAAATTGATTAAATGATCAAAAGTGTCGTGAGGGTGAAAACCCTTAATGAATGTACCACACGAGATACCGGGAAAAGTTCTATCTATCTAGTCGTGTTACTAGTTCTAACGAACCAGTGTGGTGGAAGGATTTAAGGAGTTAAAGTCCTCAAAGGCTCTTGCTGTTAATACTAAAAACTTGCCTAAAACGTTTAAAGTTACTGTCCTTTCCGCTCGGCCCACATCATTTTGTGCTGTACAGTGGTAGTTGCCTGAATCATTCCAATAGGCAGTAAAACTGAAAAAGATAAAAAGGTACTTAAATAAAATCAAAATCCTCTACAACCGTCGCAAGCCTAAAGATATCAAGTGCTCAACATAGACCTCTTCAATCCAGAAGAATATATTTTATTACGAAGACTATCCACTGTCTAGGTCATTTGCAAGGTTATCGGTCCATCGGTTAGGAGGCCATCCCCACCGTCTTTTCTTGGTTCATAGCCGCTTTTGGAGAACGTGTACTACCCAACGATTAATCAGTTCTTTGAAGACATGATGATTTGAAAAGACATAGGCAGGTATATGATCTAGAAAATAATATAGCTAAGATTCATTTTGTCCGGGTACTACACGAGTGAAACTGTGCGGGGAAATTAGTAAATTGTACACAAATATCTATCTATTTTCAACATGCATCTTTTTATATCTGCGTTGTATTATGTGAACTAATAGAACTATACCTTCAACGTAACTTGACATTCGTGAAGTTTGCCGTTTCGATGCGCAGTAGACAATTTAGTATGAAAAGGCTACACTGCGCATGTCCAACAGCTAACTTCACGCATGCCAAGTTACGTTGAAAATTATTTAATCTTTGAGATCAACAGGATCATTTAGAAACGTCTTAAACCTACGTTGAATTTACGGCTGTTCGTAAACTGACCAAGCGTGGATACCATGCAAGAAACCACGCATTATTTTGTTTATGAAAATGATCCCTTTACAGATGTTTATGAAACGAGTTGGAGCAATATTCACGCCACACTTTTACAAGTAAAAGTCGCTCACCGCAGTGTATGGTCCTCATCGATTATATGTCTGTCACCCAGTGTTATGGCAACGTCATTTTGGTTCATCTCCCATTGCACAGTTGCTTTGGGAATCGCTTCAACATCACACTCTAATTGCACATTGTCCCCTTCCCTGACTGTTGTCATCTCCAGTGCATCGTTTTTAATCGTTGGTGCAACTGAAAATTAAGCTTATAATATGCATTACTGTCATCATCAGCCCACATCAGACAAAGGCTTCTCCCATGGCACGCTACTGAGATCGATCTTCAGCTTTTTGTATTACTGTAACTGTATTAAAATCACTGAGAGCACTGGTGGACTAGTTGGTAGTGACCCCGCCTTCTGATCTAAAGGTCGTGGATTCAAATCCGGTCGTGCACCAATTATTTTTTCTGTGCGAAAAATTTATGTGCTCTATTTATACAAGTACCTACTCTGAAACGGTGAAGGAAAACATCGTGAGGAAACCCGCGGCTTAGTTAGCTCTGCATGTATTAACCATGTCTTTCCTGTGGACAAGGCCGACTAAGCTGAGAGGATGGAATAGGTGCTGGGCAAGCCTACTCCATCTTAATTCGTCCCGGGCACTACAGCGTCCCGTTTGTGATGGTAAAAATTGGCTCCTGACGCTGTATAAATCATCTACTATAGATGGTAAAAGGCCTTAGTTATCAAAATCGAATTTAAGAAAATAATCTTACATTGGATTTTCACTGTGATATCTTTAGAATCTTCCCCCATTATATTTGAAGCTGTACATCTGTATACACCGCCATGTTCTTTGTTTGCTGATGAGATTTTGACTTTACCATCCTCCACGGTAACTTCACTTGCTGTGACGTCGCCGTAGTCAAAAGAACCATGTGCTTTGTATTGCCAAGTTATTTGCGGTGTTGGTTTTCCTTTTGTTACACTAAATAAATAATAAATAACAATAAATATTTGTGGACATTTTACACAGCGCCATCTAAGCCCAAACTAAGCAAAGCTTGTACTGTGAACACCAGATGGCTGATAGAATAATTATATACTTTTTTTGTAAACACAACAAGTTCTGCAAATATTTCTCCCGTAGCGGGAATCGAACCCGCGCCTCTTGCGTCTTAGCCGAGCATATATGTAGTCTGTGGAAATAATGTAGTCTATTCTTATTTATTTTCTTAACAGAGGCGTGATTAAACCAGTTTGAAAGGTGTATTATTTTATTGATTCAAATACTTACCTGCACTTAATATCTGTCCAATCGCCGGGCTTTAGATCAATTTCAGCGTCTCCTATTTCAACTTCTGGAGCTTCTACAAAGTATAATAAGCTTTTATTGGGTAACCGAAATCTGATTCAAACGAGTATTTAGCGAGAAATTTCATTTTACAGCTAGAAAATTCACTTGCAAGATTTGAGCCAAACGTAGGTACAGTGGTACGGTATGATGAACGGTTGTAAAAATAGAACATTTTGCAAGTTCATTCATTTGTTGAAAGACTTAGGTCCAAGAGGTACTATAGCGTATGTAGGGGTATATGGTATATAAAAGTAACTAGCTTCCACTCACAGCTTGGCTCGCATGGTACCAGGATAAAAATTAGCCTATATATTATTTCATAATTGTTCCTTTATATTGTTCTTCTATATGGTTCCAAGTTTGATTCAAATCCATTAAGCCGTTACGACATGATTGAGGCTCAAACATCGTCACATCCTTACATCCTCACAAACTTTCGCATTTATAATATTAGTAGGAAAGGATTATAATAGGACTTACCTAATCCAGTAATGCTAACTGTCGCTGTAAATGTCCTCGATTCCACTTCATTTGACGCAATGCAGTCGTAGTTGCCACCGTCGGCTAGGCTTACATTCTTGACAGTCAAAATATCTTCGTCAATATCCACATTTGGGTTTGAGAACTCGTCGATTTTAGAACCATTAAAGTGCCATTCGATGGTAGCTTCTGGGTATGCAGTAACTTGACAAAGAAGTGAAAGATCAGCCCCATATTCAACTGAAGTATCTGAAATATTATTTTAATTGCTGTACAAACATAATACCAACCAGAATTTATCAGTCAGAAAAATACTTTCGAAACAAATCTTAGTAGCTTTGTCGCGGCATCATTGATGCGGCCAAGTCTACCTAAAATCAACATCCTGGGAAATTATTCACCTATGGGTCATGCAAATCTTGATGAATACGTAATAATCCAAATACCTACTACTCATTTCTCAACCAGTACAAAACATAACATAACCGGTAATAACAATATAGTCAGTTCACACACTTTCTCGTTGCAGCAAGTGGCCCCGCGCATAAAAGTTTTGCTTTGGTTGTAACTTTCTGCAACTACCCTATTAATGTCATTTATTTTTAAGCGTGTCAGATTTTCATTGTTTGTATGTTTTCGTTTTAAAGTATTATTATGCATCTAAATTACAATCGCTCATGTAATTTCGATGCATAATAATGCTTGTAAATTTTATGAGAAATAAATAATCTTTAACTGTATGTAACGAGTCTATCATGGCACTAAAAGCAGTCATAACAAGTTTGATTTTTGTGATGGGAGAGAAAACGAACAGACAAGCACAAATAAAGCAGGATTACGAGTTGCATTGCTTTGTACGCAATATTTCAGTTAGTCTACATAGCTTACGATATGTACGATGAGAACCAGATCATCTTACCCTCTGGAGTTTCCTCAACGTCAAAACTGAAGGTCCTATTTACAAAGATATTTATACTATGCACAGCGTCCCCAACTGAGTTCTCAGCTTTGCAAAAAATTGTAGAGTTCTTTGTTACGTTGGACAGCGTCACGTAACTTATGTATATCGATGGTATTTCCAAAAGAACATCCTGTAAATTAAATAAAAACTAATTCATTACTACAACTAATATGATGTCACTAGTTATTTCGAACCAGTATGGTGAATGGATTTAAAGTGCGCCTCATAGAGGCTTTTTTATACATTCTTCAAGTCTTAGATTTTTCAGGTTCTAAGTATGACATGCTGACATCCTCCTCCTGTCGCTTTCATCATTAGTGAAGGTCGAGGGTCTCCCCCGTAGAAGCGTCTTATTCCTGACGATCTCTTACCACCTGGTGCTGTCCTTGGCTTCATGAAGAGCAATGTGAAGTTTGATATTTAGAGATGATCCGATTTGATCAGACCATCTGGTAGGGTCACCCTCACCCTCATGGTCATTTGCCGTTTACTGAATAAACTTTAGACAAAATTGTTTGAAAGAACTAACTTGCCCTGAGACCAAATCATACCTCTGCAGGAAAATCTCGATTGGAACTTTCCCAGCGAATGTTGGATTTCGGGAAGCCAGTAACTTTGCAGGCGAGAGTCAACTCTGTTCCGTAGTCTATTAAGCTCAAATCTGTGTCCAGGATCTCTGCGTTCGGTCTGGTATAACTAACATTTGATACTGTAAACATAATAATAGATAGTGCCTTTTTAAACTAAATTGTTTTTCCTTTTTCTTTTTTTTCTAGCATGATAGTAGATCATGGCTTGAAACGGCATTAAACGTTCTCTCTGAAAAAAATCACTGTATAAAAATATAAAACTGGTCAAGTGCAAGTGGAATTCGCATACGAAGGGTTCCGTACCATTGTACAGCGGCGGAACCCGGGCCTAACTTCGAACTTTTTTTTGTATGGAGCCTCCTTTAATTTTATTTTTATTATTTTTTATCATAGCGGCAATATAAATACTGTGGAAATATCAACTCTCTACCGCAACCCGCTGACAGATAAACGGACGGACGGATGGACTGATAGCGGAGGCTTACTATTAGGGTTTCGTTGGCACTTTTCGGGTACAGAACCATAATAGCTACGTTCAAACATTACACGTTGAAGCCAAGGCAAACATTTTACCTGGTACTTGAGGAAAAATGTATTTAGTGGATCCTTTAATCTTCTGTCGAGTCACCGTATCTTCTCCTATTATCTAAAAATTGCAACACATTTTTTAATAACAGTCTTTAATATATATGTCTGACTACCCTGTCTGACCTCTTTAGCTAAGGATTTGAAAAGATCCCGTGGAGCAAGATTTTATTTTTTCGATAAAAACATGTTTTTGAATATCTATGGGGTTGTCAAAATTTGATACAATTCTCACATCTTACAAGTACCAGGCAAGAAGTTTTTGCCCAGTAGATTGACACGATAAAGTCTTCTTCTATTTACTGTATACTCACTTTAAAGCGTGCACGAATCGCAAGGTCTCACTTACGTGTATAGGTCGTAGCGGCACTACGATCCTAAGAACGTGGGTTCGAATCCTGTCGTGCACTAATAGACTTTTCTGTTTAGAAAATTTATGTGAGCTATACAAGTACTCTTTTGAGAGTGAAAGAAAACATTGTGAGGAAACCGGCATATTATCATAAAAACTCAAAATTTCGGAAACATGCATCTAGCGCACGAAGGGAACATTTAAGGCGCACTTTAAATCCTTTAATCGCATACGAGTAGTAAAGTGAACACTGATTGTGATGTTTTTGGTATTTCTAAGCTTGCGCCATTGGTTAACTTATATAAAGAAAAATGTAAGCGATTAACCCCAAAATACTCAAACGCATCTCAGAGTTGAGCACGTCTCAAGTGACGAGTTTTTGACAGATTTTCATCAAAAACTGTCAAAAAAACCGTGACTTGAGACGTGCTCAACTCTAGTCGCGTTTGAGTATTCGGGGGTTAGTCTAATCTTGTTATGTTTTTAATCCGTAGGGATTGCGCAAGCTTTGAAATAAACAGTTTTACCCAAATACGGAATGTTTTTCCTGGCTCCACGAACTGTTTGCTTGACAAGTACAAGCCAGGGTGCTTTTCCTCCAAATACAGGACTTTCTTAGCACTTTCTCCGGCGTTCAGCCATTCAATTGACTCCAGCTTAATTAAAGAGTCAACGTTTATCAAAACGTAATTCTCTGCATCTGAAAACACAAATAATTATCTCTTTTCGTTGTGCGAAGATGAGGTTTATAGACAACTAGCAGCCGCCCGCGGCTTCGCTCGCTTGGTACCCGAAAAAAAAATAGCCTATATGTTAATCCAGTACATGTACTATGTATATTCCAAGTTTCATTCAAATCCGTTCAGCCGTATAGGCGTGATTGAGACACAAACATCCAAACATCCAAACTCACAAACTTTCGCATTTATAATATAAGTAAGATTAAAGTCTTGTGATTTTTTCATTTTATTTGAGTAACACATATTAGACAACATAGTAACATAGTTGATGTTATCAATGACAAATGATAGTTAAATGTTTATTTTTTAATTTAAGGTTTAATAAATGCCCGGCTGGCTAGCTACTTCTCAGGGGTTCGGGAAGTTAAGAAAACACTTTTAACTGTTTATGGTGTAAGACGGTGTATATAATAAATAAATAAATAAATATTTGTAGACATTTCACACAGCGCCATCTAGCCCCAAACTAAGCATAGCTTGTACTATGGGAACCAGATGGCTGATAGAATACTTATATACTTTTTTTTGTAAATACATACTTATAATACATAATACTACAACACCCAGACCCGGAAGAAATATTTGCAGAACATACAAACATTTCTCCCGTAGCAGAAATCGAACCTGCGCCTCTTGCGTCTCAGCCAAGCACTCGCCCGCCACGCCACCGAGGTCGTCCATATAATGGAGTAGATAAGATACAACTAAGGCACACAAACAACAACAAAAATGCAATAAATACGCCAATTTCTCTCTCTTGCCCTCCGCTTGGAGGCGCTAGTGGGTACCACAGCGCCGCCAACGGAATATGGTTCATTCAAATTGGCGACAAAAAAGTAGTACCTACTCGATATAAAGGTAGAGGTAAATAAAAAATATAACGGGATGTCATAGTTTGTATGGATTTTGTTCTCAAAAGCACGTGAGTAGAACTGCGTAGGTGAAAAATAGCACTCACCAGGCAAAGGTCGCGTGCTGGTTTCCATCAAGCTTCTTGGCAGTTTAGTGGAGAACCCATACTGGAAGGGGATGTAATTCCTTTCATAGAATGTTACAACCATCTTGCCATATCCTTGGATGCTCACCGAGTACTGTCCAGGATCTGGTCTACTTAGATGCACCACCTTAAAAAACTTCATCATCATAATCATTACAATCAATGCCTGTAACTCCATTGACATCCAGCACGAACGACTTGTGCAGACCGATCTTTTTGATGTCATCAGTCAATCAGGGTCCTTATTCACTATGACCAAACAAAACATAATGCGGGCAAACGCGGGCACGTTTGTGGAATCACCGTGTTATCGTATTTTTAAATGACAATATTGTACTACTAGTGCATGAAGGGAGCCTTTGAGGCGCACTTAAAATTATTTCACCACACTGGTTCTAAATAACTTGTGACACGACTAGTAGTAGTAGTAAGACAATTTTGTATTCCCAAAACGCGACGCGACGCGGTACAAACAAGTTACGAACTGTCAAGTTTCGTTTGGTCATAGCGAATAAGGGGCCAGGTTAACTTATAATTGACCAAAAAAGGACATGAAGTTTAATAACCTACGGTAGTATTGTAAGAAAATAAGTTAGCTCAATCCATACTAATACTATAAATGCGAAAGTAAGTCTCTCTGTCTGTTACCTTTTCACACACACCTAAATTGCTGAACAGTATTTAATGAAATGGCAAGGAGATAGATTCCATCCCGGGGAAGAACATAGGCTACTTTTTATCCTGTTAAACGGTCCCAAAATGGAAAAATGATGTAAAAGGATAACCAGAATAACGCTTAAATACTTCTTAGACATTAATTTATGGCATGACAGTTAATTTGACATTTATACAATTTTGATCGGGTCGTCAGCAGCTCTCGTTTTCTTGCAGGGCTGTGAGTAAGGGCCTCTAGCTGGACCGATTTCATGATTTTTGATTTGTTGGATTTGTCTCCGCCCCAAATAGCAGAATAACTACTTAATAAAACATTAGGAAATTTGCATTATTAATTCTAAGGCGGTACGAAGTTCGCGAGGTCGGCTAGTGTTTGCCAATCCAACAATCTTATCAACGACATGCGTCAGAATCGCTAAGTATGGGTGATGACATCCCGGAATCGATTTATTTAATACTTTGTTGCAAACTGTATGTACAAGAGTAATCAGTTTGTATTTGAAACTGTCAAACATATCCATACATACATATTATTATAACGCCCGTATTCCTAACGGATTGCACAGAGCTACAAGTAACCAATCTTGCAGCCACTCCTGGCTTAAAGTACCAAGATGCATGTGAATCATGGCGACAGATGATCAGCCCATCGCCCATATAGATGGTCCGTCATGTAGGAGAAGATTCTATCCTTTAGTCGACTTTTATTTATGACATGCTCGGGGAGACAAACAACTGGACGCATACTATGTTTTTTTTACTCCCAGTCCAGCAGAGAGGTAGGTACATATTATTTTATTTATTACAATGCGTCATTCATATTTGACATAGGTACGTCTGAGGTGAGCGCGGGAACTTTGGATCACCGTAAAAAGTTAAATGTGTATTTAATTTTACCAACCAGTGCTTGTCTTGTAAACAATACTCTATTGAGGGATGGAGGCTGTTGGTCGTTTGCATCAAAAATGTTCAGCGTTGGGTTGCCGCCTGACACGCCAATCAGGAGATCAGTTGTGAAGGTGTCCACTGTAAACTAACGAGCAAAGAGTTTACAAAATAAATAGTTATAGGTCATCTGTATTTACAACTTGCGTTAATGATGATATAAGAAAGGAGTGAATACTCTAATGACGGCTGATAGAGGGGAATGGAAGAGGAAAACATTGTTGTGCTGACCCGATTTAAGTAGGATAAGGGCAGGGGGATGATGATGATGATGATTTACAGTATTGATGTATTTATTTTATAAATTAAAGATGAGATAAAAATACACTTATTAACCATCATCCATGATATACCTATCGCAATAGTTAAAAATAACTAAATGAATTTGTTTTAACAACACTCTTGTTTACCTCTTTGAAGAATAACTGAAGTACTTACGGTTAGTTCTTTATGATTCGTGAATATTTCTTGTGGCATTATGTCGGTCCACTCTGTGTTCATTGCTTCTTTCATAAAACTAAAAGCCTGTAAAAATGAATTATTAAATAGTTTTTTTCTAAGCTAGCTTTTATTGTTAACTACTTTATCTACACAATCACAGTATCTAATAAGCAAATAAGTTCGTATGATCTAGTGGCTAACTCTTGTGACGGAGTTTTTAGGTCGCTTAAAGGCCTCCATCATGGCTTAACGACCGACAATTTAACGTGCCCTCCGAAGCACGGAAGCGTTCTCGTAATGTCACTTGCCCAAATCCATCCCAATTGTGACCGCGCACAACGTTGCCTAACTTTAACGATCAATCAAGAACGTTCAAGCAAGCTACGCCACGAGCGCTTCAAATAGGGCTCTGCCCACCCCATTAGAAAATAGTGTCTAATGAAGTCGCTAGACGCTACAGCAAAAATGTATATGATTGACTTACGAGATCCCAACGTAACCACGTACCTTAGCGATCGCTTATATCAATCCATTTTCTGCAGTGACGTCCAGCGACTTCGCTTAGCTAGAAGCTAGAATCCCTGATATACACCCATTCAATCTACTGACCTGTCGTAAGTCGTAGGTCGTATCGAATCGGAAAAATGAACCAGAACAGGCTTTGGCTACGTCGTAGTATACGTTCACATCACCGACCGCTGACGTTCTGGACGGCAAACAAAACCCACTCAAGAATATTATCACCTGAAAACAAATCACCACATGTATTTGTAAATTCTGCTTAAGAGTATGAGGATGAATATAGAAGTAAAAGTGGACCAAAAATAAACTGTCTGTTTTATAAAAAACATAAGAGTAGATAAAATATTAAGATTTGACTAGGGTTCATAATCAAAATCCCAATTATATAATCGCAACTGTTATACCATGGCTATCAAAATTTACAACAAATTGCCAAGTGATGTTAAAAAACTAATGGTTATTCAACAGAAAGTATTTAATTTCCAGTTTTTGATGAAAATCTGTCGAAAACTCGTCACTTGAGACGTGCTCAACTCTAAAATGCGTTGAGATGGTATAGCTCTAATAGGTATAAATATTTCTACCTAACGTATAATGTACCATGTCTTTTGTGAATAAATATTCTGAATACTGTGTATAAGGCCGACTAAACTGAGAAGATAGTACCCACGGTTGCTGGGCAAGTCTACGCTACTATAGCATCCCGCGTTAGTGGAAGCACAAATTGCCTCCTATCATTATTTAAATCATCTGTATATAGGTAGTAAAGACCTTACCCCCGAATACTCAAACGCATCTCAGAGTTGAGCACGTCTTAATTGACGAATTTTTGACAGATTTTCATCAAAAACTGTCAAAAAACCGTGATTTAAGACGTGCTCAACTCTGAGTCGCGTTTGAGTATTCGGAGGTAAGTGGCATTTTACAATACGAACCTGACTATGGCTCTCCCTGCAAAGTGTTTCTATGGACTGAAATCTTTTGTAGTCTTTAGCATATGCATCAGTGAAGACAAAAATGAAAGATTCCTGTTTGCTGGCCCGTAGTGCGGCTTCAATGCCAGCTAATGAGTTTTCTGGACAATCGCTGCCACCACTGGTGGTGATAGTGTTCAGCCGACTGGTGAAGTATCTTGGAGATGTGGTAATGATTGGAGATTCTATGACTGAAAATATCAAATCTTCTATTACTATTTCTATTTCTTAATTGAAAAAGTTCTTTTATTTAACCCCAAAAGATTGTCTGACTCTGCAATCGGATACTAATTTCGTACTAGAAGCCCTCAACTATAATTAAAATGAATATTGTAATCTGAAAGTCGAAGTTTCAATACATCAGTTCTTTGCGTAACTCTGTACGGCTAACCTCAACAATACGATATGTTTCACTGTAAAACTAAGGGCTGATCACCTGTCACCATGGTTCACCATATCCACCATGGGACTTTAAATCAGAAGTAGCTGCAAGTTTTTTTATGATTACTTGTGGCTCTGCTCACCTCATTAAAAATAAAGGTGTGCTGTATTGTATGAAAAGGGTTGAATATGAATGTGGATGGATACATAGGCAGAGGAAGGCCTGAGAAAAGATGGATAAATTGTAAGAAAGAGGACATGCGTGTGAAAGGAGTCAGTACTGAGATGATGAGTGATAGGAGATGGAAGAGGCAAAAATATGTTCTGCCGACCCCACCTAGTACGATAAGGGATCTACTCGTATCAGACAGAAGGCGTTCGCGTGATCAAGCCTTCAAGCGGTCAATTTGGCGCTCGTGCTAATGACCACAAAATTAATAATTCGTCTTCTGATGAAGAATAATCGTCAAGATACACAGTTATAGTGGTAACGCGTAGACCGTCCAACAGCGGGGTTCGCGGGCTACTGCACGCTCACGCAAAACGTGAACACTGAACGCATGAACGCGTGACCGGCTTTTGTCTGCTAGATCCCTAAGGGCAGAAAATGATGATGAACGATGAATATGTATTGAAAATTATTTTTATTTTAATAAAAATATATTTCCATGTTTTTACTTTACTATCCTATAAGAAATATCTAATTTAATTACATACTTAAAATAGAAACACAAATTAAGTTTTTTGCTTAAAATAGGAATGAATAAGAATTGGAATAGAAAAAGTTTAAGTAAAAGAAGCAATCAATGACCCTAATAGCAAAGTCTTAAAACAATGTAATGAGTATTAGGTCAGAAATATACTTACGTATATCCTTAAATGGCACCAAAATATAGTTTTCAATGTCTGTCCTATTTATGGAGTTCACCACTTGACCAATGTTAGCCTTTATAATATTTATTTCATCGCTCATTGACACCGTAGTGTCAAGAACTACAGTGAAACTTTTTTCACTAGCTGTAGCTATAATTTTTAATGAGAAAACCAAAACTATTAGTTTAAACATTTTGAAACCACACGGCAGACTCAAATGCAATGCTGATGTGTTTGACTCATCAAGTCTACATAAGGGGTAGTGTGTATTGTGAAATCCATAGTGGTGGGTAATGCACCAACCGAAAGCAAGATATGACATAACTACATTCATCATCATCATCATCATTTTCCTGCCCTTATCCCACTAGGTGGGGTCGGCACACCATGTTTCCCTCTTCCATTTTCTCCTATCACTCGTCATCTCCTCACTCACTCCTTTCACACGCATATCCTCTTTCACACAATCCATCCATCTCTTCCTGATGTATAATAATGATTATGATACAATAAATACATTAATATGATGTTATAACTACATGTATTTTTGTAGTTTTTTGTGTTATGTTTTTATTATATTTATATTTCTGTTTTTTAGTTTTTTGGCGACACGTGACTCTTTTTCTTGAATTTACCTTGAAACATGATGAATGAGTTATACTTATTTTACCTACTTAACTTCTCTGCTGGACTGGGAGTAAAGAAAAAACATAAAATGCGTCAAGCTGCTTCTCTCCCCGAGCATGTCGTAAAAGTCGACTAAGGGATAGTATTATCAAACATGATGAGACACAATAAGTAAGTATTCCTAAGGAGGGTTGACATCAGGCAGGCGGCTGGTCATAAAACACCTTAGCCAAAACTCTTACACCATGATCCAAGGATCATGTTGTGCCGACCCCACATAAAATGGGATAAGGGCAGGAAGATGATGATGATAATCACTTTTACTTAATGTCATTTTTATTTTCTTAAAGCTATTATTTATTTAACTGTATTTACCCAATTAGTTAAAACAGACGTATACGAAAAAATAATGAAACAGAATAACTAGGAGCAGTTTATTTAGAAATAATTTCCTCTTAACATGTGCAATAATGTTGCAAACCGATAACATTTGAACTCTTGTAATTCACAGCATTGGCATTATATCCCTTATCATAATGTAGGTTCCTATCTACATACTTCTTATTAATAACGCCAGTTTTGTCCAATGTCCTATTTAATACATAGTTGACTACTTTTTCCTACATAATAATGCTAGGCAGGCAAAGATTCTAAAGATATCACAGTGAAAATCCAATGTAATGTATTTTTTCATTAATTTGACTTGAATAAAACTACAGTTAATACAAACTTTGTCAGCTAAACTTCAGAATAAAAGTTTTTTTATTTCACTAATTTAACGCAGAAATGTGCATGTTCAAAATAGTTAACAAGAAAAAGCAGCCACTTCTGATTTAAAGTCCTAAGATGGATATGGTGAACCATGGTGACAGGTGATCAGCCCATCGCCTACATAGGTGGTCCATCATTTTGTAGAGGATACTATCCTTGTCGACTTTTACGACTTTTCTTATGGTGCTGGGTTGCATAAAGAGAGGAATTCCCGAAACTCATAGAGGACGCAGTGGTATGATGAAATTTGATGAAGGAAACTCAAAATGAAAAAGCCCCAAAACATTCCACTAGCAGTTAGGTAATATTTTTGCCGAAACTCATCTATTGCTATAAATACATACGAGTAGATAGTTTAAATAGGTAAGTATATTATATTTGATTTGATTTGACTACTACGTACTACTAACGGGTGATTCATTGTGCTTCCTTTATTCAAAAGTAAATAAAAAAAATGTAAAGAGTTTCTTTGTTACTATATGAAAGAATTATCTTTAAATTTACATTTTGAAAATAATTTCTTATAAACGTCTGCGATTCATGCAGTAGCTCCAATTTTTCATTGTTTATTTCACGAAGTGAAAGGATTTAAAGCGCACCTCAAACGCCCTTTCGTGCACTATTACTAACCTTTGTAGGTATTAAAATACCTAGGTACCTACAAATAACACAGGAAGTATAGAAGCTATCTATAATGTGAAAACCGTTATAATTTTGATAACACATTCGTCATTTCCTGTCATTTATCAGAGTGTTGAGCGCTGGTGGTCTAGTGGTGGAGATTCCACCTTAGGATTTTCCGGCCGTAGGTTCAAATCCAGTCGTGCATGAACCACCAATGAATTTTTCTGTTCGAAAAATTTATGCGTGCTATATAAGTGCCTACTCTCAAACGGTGAAGGAAAACGTGAGAAAACCGGCATGTCGTAGAACCTAAAAAAGTTCGAACATGTGCCAAGCGCACGAAAGGTTGAATATGTTTTCAGCCAGTCGAGGAAAACTTAAAGTTAACCGTTTTTTATCGTACTGGTGAAAAACTCATGTCAGCTCTAGTTCAATGACCTAGGGCTGGCTATTATCTCTGGTTCTTTCGAATACGGTTATTTTAATGGCCTTTCCGAACCAGTGTGGTGAAAAGATTAAATGTACGACTTAAAAAATGTTTTCGTGCTCTCGACACACCATTTCTGTATTTTTTATTTTTTTTCATAATAAAGTTACATTTAGAAATATATTGAAAAAAAAAACACATCTTACAAGCCATATTTGGCTTATCTAAGATGAGGTAAAGTTATTCCTCTGTCATGGACCAGCCGTCGTTGAGAGCACTGGTGGTCTAGTTGGTAGTAACCCCGCCTTCCGATCGTGGGTTCAAACCCGGTCGTCCAAACGTACCAATGGATTGTTCTGTGCGAAAAACTTACGTGCTCTGTACCAGTATTCTCAAACGGTGAAGGAAAACATCGTGAGGAAGCCCGCGGCTTAGTCAGCTCCGCACGTATTGACCATGTCTTTCCTGTGGGCAAGGCCGACTAAGCTGAGAGGATGGAATAGGTGCTGGGCAAGCCTACTCCATCTTAATTCGTCCCGGGCAATACAGCGTCCCGTTAGTGAAGGCAAAAGTTACCTCCTGACGCTGTATAAATCATCTACTATAGATACTAAAAGGCCTTAGTCATGACCAGCCGTACAAACGTGGTATTTTACATTATATACCAACACTAATTGTCTTACAGGAACTATCAGTATTTTTGTATTAGAAAAACTTAGCTACGAGGAGTTCCACATTACTTTGTATTATAATCACGTGTCCTTTGGCGCCACAAGGCACATAATTTGTCAGACAAAATAATTAAAATTCTACACCTTTATCCTACTAAATATTGTAAATCCGAAGGCTTAGAAGGATGTCTGATTGTTTTTGAATTAATCGCGCCAATTAGCTAATTTGGATGTACATACCATACATAATATCCCTCTACTAGCAGAGTTTTCTTCCAACTTTGGAGAGGAGACCGGGACTCTGCCTGTTCTTCCCATTTCACCGGATCAATATGAAAAGAGGCTTGAAGAAAATTAACTGATTAAAACAATTAAAATAAACCGGCATTATTTCTGCACCTACCTTGTAATTTAAAGTGAGTGAAGTTTCGCGGAAATAAGTTAGCGGGTACCTTGGTAGCTTACCGTAAATTACGACCGCATCTCAATACTCATCTTCTTCTTTTAATTTTTGGCATCTGTAGCTGTGTCTGCTACAATTTTGCCAAATCTCTATATTCTAAAACAATCAAAGCAATGCCAGCCTGTCACGTGCACATTGGCATACAAATTAAGTGGACAGGACATACATATATTTGAGTACCAAACCCTCACAATTCGGTTATCTTTCAGTCAGACATGACTCGTGCGTTTGTATTGTTCCTTATCTTAACCATTGTACACAGCGGGCAAAGTGACAGGAAAAGTAGCCTCACTTTCGTGATTGACGTGACCAATTCTATGGAAACAGTGCGGATGCAAGTGGAACGAAATGCACATTCAATATTTGATGCAGTATTCGAATCAGATGAATCTTACATAGAGGATTTCGTCTTAGTTACTTTTGCTGATCCTGGTAAGTAGTAAATAAAAAAATAACTAAATAAAGTTCTTTCTTATATATGCTACGTCCTACTAATATTATTAATGCGAAAGTTTGTGTGTGTGAATGTTTATTACCACGTAGCTCCTCCGTAAATACTAAACCGAATTTCGTGAAATTTAGAATGTAGATAGTTTAGGTTCTGGAATACGTTACTTTATTATTATAAAGCGAAGCCGCGCTGGTAAACTTGTGTTTTTATAAAAAAGTTTAGGTATTTGTATACCTATGTGTTGGTATGCATACCTACTGACATTATCAGTCATCCTCTACCTTGTTCCATAAATCAGGGTTACGAAACAAAATAGTCATCTTTTTGTGCCGGTACTTATATACGGGAGTTATGTATGTACTAAAATACACATGATTTTGCAGATAAGTATGCAACAAGTGTCATTAACGTGACAAAAACAAAAAACAGGGATGAATTCAAGGATTCCTTTGTCCTAACCCTTGTATCGGGGGGTAGATGTCCTGAATACTCACTGTCAGGTATTCAGGCAGGAATCGAGAACAGTTCTCCTGGATCATCTATGTATATATTCACTGACGCATCAGCTAAAGATTATAAAAAGTACGATTATGTCAGAAATATAGCACAGGACAAGGAAATACAGGTAAGATTTACTGTAAACTGAGCCATCCAAGAGCTAGCTACATAACTGAGACGTCTCCCGGAATGCGGGTCGAAAGAGTGAAGGGAAGGGTGACAAAGAAGGTTTTGGCATCGGAGGCATTCGATACAAGCCCAGGCGCGTGTTTAACTACGCAGGAGTAGCCCTACTTAATATTCTCATCATTATCGCTGAAATTATGCAGAGCAATGAATGATTTAAAGTAGGTGGTACCTACCACCAAAAAATTTTAAAACGGAAAAAGCATAGATAACAGACATAATCATCACGACCGTATCTCTAACGGGGTGAGCAGAGCCACAAGAAAACTTGCAGCCACTCCTGATTCAAGGTCCCAGGATGGATATGGTGAACCATGGTGACAGATGATCAGCCCATCGCCCATATAGATGGTCCATCATGTTGTTATTTTTACTTCTCTGCTGGACTGGAAGAAAAAACATAGAATACGTCCAGCTGCTTCTCTTGTTGCATGACGTAAAAGTTGACTAAGGGATCGTGTCCTCTCCAATACAATGGAACATCTATACGGGCTGATTACCTATTCACAGTTCAACATATTTATCTTGGGACATTGAATGAGAAGTCACCGCAAGTTTACTTTTGGCTCTGCCCAATCCATTGGGGCATGGATATTTTGTATGTTGTTGTTGTGTTTTTAGATGATATTCATTTTAACTGGCAAGTGTGACCTCAGAAAGTTCGGGAGAAAAGGTTACGACGTGTACTGGGATTTAGCAAGTGATACTTCGGGCCAAGTGTTCAATTTAGGCAAAAACGATGTCGTTGAAGTGAGTAATGCTAAATAACTCTACTATATTCTACTAAACACTACTTCTAGTTCCAAAAATGACTGGCTGTGCATAGAATAGAACTAGTGCCGACACTTATGTAAGGCAGTGAAAGTCGTGTATAACAGCAGAAGAAACATCGAAAGTACAGTGAATTTAAGTTTATTTTAACGGCTCTAAAATTTTATCTAGCTTCTGCTCGCGACTTTGCTCGCGTTTCACCCAGACAAGTAGTAGCTAATATAAACATAGTCCTTATTGCTTACCTCTCAATCTATAATTTTTTGACTAGTTACGATGTTGTACGTTACGAAATATGTTTTTGCGCGTACGATATAAAAAGATATCATCATTATCTCAGCCCACATCCACCCACTGCTGGGAATAGGTCTCCTCTAAAGCGCGCCATTCTTTCCGACCCTGCTAACCCAATCCGGTGGATTCTCTTTATCTTAACAATGTCATCAGACCACCTGGATTTGCAAATTATGTTTAATAGATCGCCTGGCAGTGGCAGACCATCATATTCCATAGGCGATGCATCACCAGGCGATCTATATAGGATAACTTGCAATAAATAGGTAAGTCGAAGGAATTATGATTAACCTTTGATTATTACATTTCAGATATTAAAATACATAAAGGACTCTATTATTGCTAGAAGAATCCTGCTTTATGTTAAATCTTTTCCAGCTGGTATCGGCCACACATTTAATGTAAGTATAACTATTTGATACTTTAATCTTTGAATTTAATAAATATTATAAAAAAAACACTTTAGTAAAACGAACATGATTTATATAAAAGTAAGTTCAAAAACGAAATGCTGACTAATAAAAAATCACACTCTAAAAGGTACATTATATAAAACAAGAAAATATTCTCATCTGAAATTGTTATGTTAGGTAACTTGACCTATTTTTTAATGTCTTTTTTCAGTACACAGTTGATCATGCCACGAGGGATACAACAATAGCTATTTCATGCACTAATCCATCTCTGAACATAAAAGGACCCGACAGTGGGATCGTACAAGTAAAAAATTTGGTGAAATTGGAAAACATATCGGTAAGTCGGAAAGTAAAAGTAGTAATAAAAGTGTTTGTCATTTTATCAAAGTTTTTCACAAAATAGATTTTTTTGATATAAATTCTTTGATAAAATAATAAAAACGTGAAATCATAATTTTTTTTTTCAATTAAGTATAAATTATTTTTTAAAAAGTAAAAAAAAAACAAATTACAAATATTTGAAACGAATTTGGAAACGACGAATTTGGAAATTACAAATATTTGAAACGCGACGCCATTGGTCAGAATGCATTGCATTATGTAACAAAATTGTCAATGCCACCGAGTGTGTACTGCGTAGTTGTTTGGTGTTTTGCCTGTGAGTCATAGACCATGACGTCACACCACGCGCGCCAAAATGGCAAGCATTTAAAATGCCCATTTCGGTTGGCTGTTTTTAACTTATTTTTTAGATGCTTTAAATTAATTTTTTTGGTGTTGAATATTTTTTTACTAATATATTTATGTAAACTACCGAATAAAAATATTAATAAAATACACGCATGTGCCTGTGAATATTTAATATTTTTTTATCACTCTTTCATAGACAAGCCATGGCGTTAATACTATTCAGTGACTAACATCCAAAGTCTACACTTTTTCAGGTTGTAAAAGTAAATGAATCCAAGATAGGTATTCAAACAGTAACAATCAACTGCACATCTGACACTCGGGTAGTAGCGACTGCGAGATCGGATATTCGATTTCATCATGGGTTTTCCGGGTTTGAGCCCGTTTCCCTAAATGACACCACCACTAAACCTTCTCCAGGTAAAACTTCTACTCCAAAAATAACCTACCAACAAATATACCTGTCTCATCTACCTAGAAATATGTAATATCGGTATATTTCTTACCTACACGTTACTAAACTTCAATTTGATACAAAAAACATTTGGGACGTTCTAATAAGCTAAAATAACAATTATTTTTACTGCCTCACAATGTCCCAACGCCGACATTTCAGAATGGAATTTTATGGTCCAAAATGATCAAAATAAAAACCGGTCAAGTGCGAGTCAAATGTACTTTTTAATATAACTTTTACTCTATGTACTTTTTAAATAGGTAGCTTCGATGTTCAATTACGAACGTTAAAAACATTTTTCTTGTAATATTTTCCCTATTTTTTTATTTATTAGTTGTTGTTATAGCAGCAATAGAAATACAGAGAAATACACACTGAAAATTTAAACTCTCAACCTATTACGGTTCATGAGGTACAGCCCGCTGACAAACGGATAGATGGACGGACGAACGGACGGACGGACAGCGGACGCGGACAAAGCCGCGGTTTTCCTCACGACGTTTTCCTTCATCGTTTGCGAATATTGATAGAGTGCACATATTTTTTTCAAACAGAAAAAAATATTGGTGAACGACCGGATTCGTACCAACAACCTTAGGATCACTAGACCTTCAGTGCTCTCGATCTTTAACACAGGAAACTAAGCCACCATTTTCCTAACAATGCTTTCATTTTTCACAGATGGTTCAACGCATTTGCTAATACAGATAGAGGGTAATTTTCTGCCCCACACAGTAGATCTACTCGACGAATCTGATAAGGCAATTCCCGGTTACACCAAGATGCCACTAACGGCGATAAATGATACCTACAAACTTTTCTTAGCGGGACCATTTGAACCCCCATTTATAACATTTCGAATCTTAGTAAGTACTTTAGGATACGAAGCGCTCGTAGCGTAGCTTGCTGAAGCGCTCGTGGCGTAGCTTGCTTAGAGGTTCTTGATTGATCATTGAAGTTAAGCAACGTTGTGTGCGGTCACAATTGGGATGGGTGACCGCAAGTGGCATTACGAGCTAAGCGCTTCCGTGATTCGGAGGGCACGTTAAATTGTCGGTCCCGGCTTTTAAGTCGTTAAGCCACGACGGAGGCGTTTAGGCGGCCTAAAAACTCCGTCACAAGAGTTGGCCACTAGCTCATACGAACTTACTTACTTTAGGTTGGTGGCTCCGGCTAGATGGAGCGATAAATTTGTTTTTTGTAATGATTTTTTTTACCGAAATAGGTTTGCGTTTGACCACACAGTACCTGATGTTAAGTAACAGTGTGGTCTAAGATGAACCACGCTTACCTAGAACAAGAAACCTATTGATTCTCGATTTAAAGACACCCATACTATACTCTTCAGGAAATACAGACAACGGCAGGGAGTTCCACATTTTTGAAGTGCGTATAAAAAATGTGGGCTACTCGAGCTACTTACCCAAAGAAAAAGTAGCCCTGGTAGGTAGATTATATTCCATGTTTCATCGCATTAGTTCAGCCGTTACGGAGTTAAGTAACCATTTTATAATCATCATCATCATCTGCCTGTCCTTATCCCACTCTATGTGGGGTCGGCACAGCATGATCCCTGTAAAAGTTTTGGCTAAGGTGTTTTATGACCGGCCGCCTGCCTGACGTCAACCCTCCTTTTATTTTATAATATCAATTGTTTAGGTCACTGGTGAGAATCTGGACCATAATGAAACTATAACTAGAATTGGTACACTAATCGAACCGCAAAATCCATATTTAGGTAAGTAAGGTAATTTTAAACATAAAATGTAAATTATGCACAATGTCTCCCGTTTTCTTTCCGAACTTGACTAAAATGAACCGCTGGCGTCATATATTGGTGTAGATAGGTAAAGTTACTTTACAGGACAAATCATTGATTAAGATATTTTTCTAGTAGGTACCTTATACTCGTAATTGTCTAATCAAGTGAATATTTCAGAAAAACGAATGAACACAAAACCAACAATATCAATTGAAAACAGTCCCAATATTACAGTTGAGCTGGATAGTCCGTTACGACTCAAATGTACCGTTAACGCATATCCAAAACCAAATATCACCTGGGAAAGAAACGGAATAATTTTAGAAACTAATGTGAGTATACACTATAAATGGTTATTACGGAGTATAAACGGTTTAATTAATAAAAATAAGGCAGATTTATTAAAAATACAAAAACCAAGCATCCACCCTCTCTCCCATTTAATAGACATCGTACCTGCTCAAAAAAAACAAAGTTCGCTGACGTTAAAAAAGGAGAAGGTTTATTTCTGTCTATTGTTGACCGATTTTGATGATTTTTACGAACAGAGTCTTGTTTATTTCCTGAAAATTAAGCAAACTAATTTATTTTAGGTGTATGATGTTCGTCTGCCATACAATTACGTAAGCGTACATAAAATAGATAAAGTTACTGAAAACGCAACGTACGAATGTAAGGCAAGCAACACACTAGGCCCTGGTGAAGACAAATCAATAAATGTTTATGTTGAACAAAAAAAATATTTCAATGTGTTAGAAAGTCCGAAAGGTAAAAAATCCTTGATAAAAAACATTACAGATTAACTGAGTGGAGGATAAAACGTACGTTTATTGCAGATATAACCTACGAAGTAGCATACAGCACCACAGTCAAGTTCGATTGTAAAGCAGACGCTTATCCACCTGCCGAAGTGAACTGGTACAAGAATGGAAATATTTTATTAAAAGATGATCTCTCTGTATCATCTGATGGCTTTACACTAACCATCCAGCACATGCAGCCCATCGACGCCGGGAAATTCATGTGCGAAGTTAAGAACATACATCACACGAAAACATATCCTTTCAAAGTACAAATTACTGGAATGGGTACGAAAGTTTCAAAAATATTAGTAACAAATTATGATGTAAACCATAATAACATTATTAATGACATAATTTTTTATTTTCAGTTAAGCCTAAAATAAGCTCAATATCAAGTGCGATGTACATTCCTGAAATGTCCAGCACACTAATATCCTGCCGGTATTTATTTATTCACAAGGTTTTATCATTGCCTCTACATGAGACATTCTGATTAAATGCATTGATTTCACAGAATAAAGGATGGAATACCAAAACCCATAATCGTATGGTACTACAAAGGCACGGTGTCCGATACATTTGTGGAAATAGAAGAAGCTAAAGATCAGGAAGACCTTTCTCTGACAGACATACTAAGAAAAAATAATGGAACTTACAAATGCGTGGCAACGAATGTAATGGGATCTGATACAATGGAAACCAACCTCATTGTTGAATGTTCGTTACAAACCTACATAATATTTTTAATGTTATTAGAGCATGACATGAACATTCTATAAATTATATTTTATCTGTTCAGATGCACCAACTATGGACAATGATTCCAAGCCCACAACTGTTAAAATCGATGAGGAAATAACATTAACGTGTTCAGCTGACGGCGTCCCTGAACCAGTCGTTGTATGGAGCAAAGACGATGCCCCTTTAACTGGTTCTAAGTTCGTTTCGAGTAGTGACCATCGTCTCATGTAAGTTTGAGAGAAGCAAATACATCTGTGTTTGATTGGTCATGCCCTACATCAGTTTTTTTTATTGAAATCTAACTAACTTCAGATTCAAAGCGGACTTGGATGACAGCGGAGCTTACCAATGCCTTGCTTCAAACAAACTGGGAACGGACAACAAAACCATTATTGTAGAAGGTAAAATGCAAAATCTCTGAAAGGTGGGCTTAATAATTACTTACTCAGTAATATTTTATACATTTTAGTGGAAAAGTCGCCGACAGTACTTATAAAAGAAAGCGATCCGATTGATGCTGAATATGACGCGCCCCTCAACATTACATGTGAAGTCCTAGGATATCCGAAACCTGACATTGTTTGGATAAATATAAATAGTGGAGCAAAACTTGACGCTGTAAGTGTTAGGCAACATTAAATAGAAAATTTGTGCAAAACTCATTCCAATGTGAATAAAATCATGGTTTTCACTGCAGGACGTGGAAGAAAAGAGCCCATATAAATTCGTCAGCTACCTCAACATTGAAAAGATTACAACAAATGATACGTATCAATGCAAAGCAAACAATACGCTTGGAAATAGTGAAAAGAAAATTGCAGTAAAAACTGAAATAAAACCTTATTTCAACGTGTTAGAAAGACCAAAAGGTAGATTTTTATTTTTAAGTACTGATATTGTAATCTACATAATACGATTCGAATAGGTAATACAAAATTATTATGAAATTATTTCCAGATATAACCTACGATGTAGCATACGGCACCACAGTCAAGTTCGATTGTAAAGCAGACGCTTATCCACCTGCCGAAGTGAACTGGTACAAGAATGGAAATATTTTATTAAAAGATGATCTCTCTGTATCATCTGATGGCTTTACACTAACCATCCAGCACATGCAGCCCATCGACGCCGGGAAATTCATGTGTGAAGTTAAGAACATACATCACACGAAAACATATCCTTTCAAAGTACAAATTACTGGAATGGGTACGAAAGTTTCAAAAATATTAGTGACAAATTATGATGTAAACCATAATAACATTATCAATGACATAATTTTTTATTTTCAGTTAAGCCTAAAATAAGCTCAATATCAAGTACGATGTACATTCCTGAAATGTCCAGCACACTAATATCCTGCCGGTATTTATTTATTCACAAGGTTTTATCATTGCCTCTACATGAGACATTCTGATTAAATGCATTGATTTCACAGAATAAAGGATGGAATACCAAAACCCATAATCGTATGGTACTACAAAGGCACGGTGTCCGATACATTTGTGGAAATAAAAGAAGCTAAAGATCAGGAAGACCTTTCTCTGACAGACATACTAAGAAAAAATAATGGAACTTACAAATGCGTGGCAACGAATGTAATGGGATCTGATACAATGGAAACCAACCTCATTGTTGAATGTTCGTTACAAACCTACATAATATTTTTAATGTTATTAGAGCACGACATGAACATTCTATAAATTATATTTTATCTGTTCAGATGCACCAACTATGGACAATGATTCCAAGCCCACAACTGTTAAAACCGATGAGGAAATAACATTAACGTGTTCAGCTGACGGCGTCCCTGAACCAGTCGTTGTATGGAGCAAAGACGATGCCCCTTTAACTGGTTCTAAGTTCGTTTCAAGTAGTGACCATCGTCTCATGTAAGTTTGAGAGAAGCAAATACATCTGTGTTTGATTGGTCATGCCCTACATCAGTGTTTTTTTATTGAAAACTAACTAACTTCAGATTCAAAGCGGATTTGGATGACAGCGGAGCTTACCAATGCCTTGCTTCAAACAAACTGGGCACGGACAACAAGACCATCACTGTAGAAGGTAAAATGCTAAATCATTGAAAGGTCGGCTTAGGAATTACTTACCCAGTAATATTTTTATTCATTTTAGTGGAAAAGTCACCGACAGTACTTATAAAAGAAAGTGATCCGATCGATGCTGAATATGACGCGCCCCTCAACATTACATGTGAAGTCCTAGGATATCCGAAACCTGACATTGTTTGGATAAATATAAATAGTGGAGCAAAACTTGACGCTGTAAGTGTTAGGCAACATTAAATAGAAAATTTGTACAAAACTCATTCCAATGTGAATAAAATCATGGTTTTCACTGCAGGACGTGGAAGAAAAGAGCCCATATAAATTCTTCAGCTACCTCAACATTGAAAAGATTACAACAAATGATACGTATCAATGCAAAGCAAACAATACGCTTGGAAATAGTGAAAAGAAAATTGCAGTAAAAACTGAAATAAAACCTTATTTCAACGTGTTAGAAAGACCAAAAGGTAGATTTTTTATTTTTAAGTACTGATATTGTAATCTACATAATACGATTCGAATAGGTAATATAAAATTATTATGAAATTATTTCCAGATATAACCTACGATGTAGCATACGGCACCACAGTCAAGTTCGATTGTAAAGCAGACGCTTATCCACCTGCCGAAGTGAACTGGTACAAGAATGGAAATATTTTATTAAAAGATGATCTCTCTGTATCATCTGATGGCTTTACACTAACCATCAAGCACATGCAGCCCATCGACGCCGGGAAATTCATGTGCGAAGTTAAGAACATACATCACACGAAAACATATCCTTTCAAAGTACAAATTACTGGAATGGGTACGAAAGTTTCAAAAATATTAGTAACAAATTATGATGTAAACCATAATAACATTATCAATGACATAATTTTTTATTTTCAGTTAAGCCTAAAATAAGCTCAATATCAAGTACGATGTACATTCCTGAAATGTCCAGCACACTAATATCCTGCCGGTATTTATTTATTCACAAGGTTTTATCATTGCCTCTACATGAGACATTCTGATTAAATGTATTGATTTCGCAGAATAAAGGATGGAATACCAAAACCCATCATCGAATGGTACTACAAAGGCACGGTGTCCGATACATTTGTGGAAATAAAAGAAGCTAAAGATCAGGAAGACCTTTCTCTGACAGACATACTAAGAAAAAATAATGGAACTTACAAATGCGTGGCAACGAATGTAATGGGATCTGATACAATGGAAACCAACCTCATTGTTGAATGTTCGTTACAAAGCTACATAATATTATTTTTATTTTATTAGAGCATGACATGAACATTCTATAAATTGTATTTTATATGTTCAGATGCACCAACTATGGACAATGATTCCAAGCCCACAACTGTTAAAACCGATGAGGAAGTAACCTTAATGTGTTCAGCTGACGGCGTCCCTGAACCAGTCGTTGTATGGAGCAAAGACGATGCCCCTTTAACTGGTTCTAAGTTCGTTTCGAGTAGTAACCATCGTCTCATGTAAGTTTGAGAGAAGCAAATACATCTGTGTTTGATTGGTCATGCCCTACATCAGTGTTTTTTTTATTGAAATCTAACTAACTTCAGATTCAAAGCGGACTTGGATGACAGCGGAGCTTACCAATGCCTTGCTTCAAACAAACTGGGAACGGACAACAAAACCATTATTGTAGAAGGTAAAATGCAAAATCTCTGAAAGGTGGGCTTAATAATTACTTACTCAGTAATATTTTATACATTTTAGTGGAAAAGTCGCCGACAGTACTTATAAAAGAAAGCGATCCGTTTGATGCTGAATATGACGCGCCCCTCAACATTACATGTGAAGTCCTAGGATATCCGAAACCTGACATTGTTTGGATAAATATAAATAGTGGAGCAAAACTTGACGCTGTAAGTGTTAGGCAACATTAAATAGAAAATTTGTGCAAAACTCATTCCAATGTGAATAAAATCATGGTTTTCACTTCAGGACGTGGAAGAAAAGAGCCCATATAAATTCGTCAGCTACCTCAACATTGAAAAGATTACAACAAATGATACGTATCAATGCAAAGCAAACAATACGCTTGGAAATAGTGATAAGAAAATTGCAGTAAAAACTGAAATAAAACCTTATTTCAACGTGTTAGAAAGCCCAAAAGGTAGATTTTTTATTTTTAAGTACTGATATTGTAATGTACATAATACGATTCGAATAGGTAATACAAAATTATTATGAAATTATTTCCAGATATAACCTACGATGTAGCATACGGCACCACAGTCAAGTTCGATTGTAAAGCAGACGCTTATCCACCTGCCGAAGTGAACTGGTACAAGAATGGAAATATTTTATTAAAAGATGATCTCTCTGTATCATCTGATGGCTTTACACTAACCATCCAGCACATGCAGCCCATCGACGCCGGGAAATTCATGTGTGAAGTTAAGAACATACATCACACGAAAACATATCCTTTCAAAGTACAAATTACTGGAATGGGTACGAAAGTTTCAAAAATATTAGTGACAAATTATGATGTAAACCATAATAACATTATCAATGACATAATTTTTTATTTTCAGTTAAGCCTAAAATAAGCTCAATATCAAGTACGATGTACATTCCTGAAATGTCCAGCACACTAATATCCTGCCGGTATTTATTTATTCACAAGGTTTTATCATTGCCTCTACATGAGACATTCTGATTAAATGCATTGATTTCACAGAATAAAGGATGGAATACCAAAACCCATAATCGTATGGTACTACAAAGGCACGGTGTCCGATACATTTGTGGAAATAAAAGAAGCTAAAGATCAGGAAGACCTTTCTCTGACAGACATACTAAGAAAAAATAATGGAACTTACAAATGCGTGGCAACGAATGTAATGGGATCTGATACAATGGAAACCAACCTCATTGTTGAATGTTCGTTACAAACCTACATAATATTTTTAATGTTATTAGAGCACGACATGAACATTCTATAAATTATATTTTATCTGTTCAGATGCACCAACTATGGACAATGATTCCAAGCCCACAACTGTTAAAACCGATGAGGAAATAACATTAACGTGTTCAGCTGACGGCGTCCCTGAACCAGTCGTTGTATGGAGCAAAGACGATGCCCCTTTAACTGGTTCTAAGTTCGTTTCAAGTAGTGACCATCGTCTCATGTAAGTTTGAGAGAAGCAAATACATCTGTGTTTGATTGGTCATGCCCTACATCAGTGTTTTTTTATTGAAAACTAACTAACTTCAGATTCAAAGCGGATTTGGATGACAGCGGAGCTTACCAATGCCTTGCTTCAAACAAACTGGGCACGGACAACAAGACCATCACTGTAGAAGGTAAAATGCTAAATCATTGAAAGGTGGGCTTAGGAATTACTTACCCAGTAATATTTTTATTCATTTTAGTGGAAAAGTCACCGACAGTACTTATAAAAGAAAGTGATCCGATCGATGCTGAATATGACGCGCCCCTCAACATTACATGTGAAGTCCTAGGATATCCGAAACCTGACATTGTTTGGATAAATATAAATAGTGGAGCAAAACTTGACGCTGTAAGTGTTAGGCAACATTAAATAGAAAATTTGTGCAAAACTCATTCCAATGTGAATAAAATCATGGTTTTCACTGCAGGACGTGGAAGAAAAGAGCCCATATAAATTCGTCAGCTACCTCAACATTGAAAAGATTACAACAAATGATACGTATCAATGCAAAGCAAACAATACGCTTGGAAATAGTGAAAAGAAAATTGCAGTAAAAACTGAAATAAAACCTTATTTCAACGTGTTAGAAAGACCAAAAGGTAGATTTTTATTTTTAAGTACTGATATTGTAATCTACATAATACGATTCGAATAGGTAATATAAAATTATTATGAAATTATTTCCAGATATAACCTACGATGTAGCATACGGCACCACAGTCAAGTTCGATTGTAAAGCAGACGCTTATCCACCTGCCGAAGTGAACTGGTACAAGAATGGAAATATTTTATTAAAAGATGATCTCTCTGTATCATCTGATGGCTTTACACTAACCATCCAGCACATGCAGCCCATCGACGCCGGGAAATTCATGTGCGAAGTTAAGAACATACATCACACGAAAACATATCCTTTCAAAGTACAAATTACTGGAATGGGTACGAAAGTTTCAAAAATATTAGTAACAAATTATGATGTAAACCATAATAACATTATCAATGACATAATTTTTTATTTTCAGTTAAGCCTAAAATAAGCTCAATATCAAGTACGATGTACATTCCTGAAATGTCCAGCACACTAATATCCTGCCGGTATTTATTTATTCACAAGGTTTTATCATTGCCTCTACATGAGACATTCTGATTAAATGTATTGATTTCGCAGAATAAAGGATGGAATACCAAAACCCATCATCGAATGGTACTACAAAGGCACGGTGTCCGATACATTTGTGGAAATAAAAGAAGCTAAAGATCAGGAAGACCTTTCTCTGACAAACATACTAAGAAAAAATAATGGAACTTACAAATGCGTGGCAACGAATGTAATGGGATCTGATACAATGGAAACCAACCTCATTGTTGAATGTTCGTTACAAAGCTACATAATATTATTTTTATTTTATTAGAGCATGACATGAACATTCTATAAATTGTATTTTATATGTTCAGATGCACCAACTATGGACAATGATTCCAAGCCCACAACTGTTAAAACCGATGAGGAAATAACATTAACGTGTTCAGCTGACGGCGTCCCTGAACCAGTCGTTGTATGGAGCAAAGACGATGCCCCTTTAACTGGTTCTAAGTTCGTTTCGAGTAGTGACCATCGTCTCATGTAAGTTTGAGAGAAGCAAATACATCTGTGTTTGATTGGTCATGCCCTACATCAGTGTTTTTTTTATTGAAATCTAACTAACTTCAGATTCAAAGCGGACTTGGATGACAGCGGAGCTTACCAATGCTTTGCTTCAAACAAACTGGGAACGGACAACAAAACCATTATTGTAGAAGGTAAAATGAAAAATTTCTGAAAGGTGGGCTTAATAATTACTTACTCAGTAATATTTTATACATTTTAGTGGAAAAGTCGCCGACAGTACTTATAAAAGAAAGCGATCCGATCGATGCTGAATATGACGCGCCCCTCAACATTACATGTGAAGTCCTAGGATATCCGAAACCTGACATTGTTTGGATAAATATAAATAGTGGAGCAAAACTTGACGCTGTAAGTGTTAGGCAACATTAAATAGAAAAATTGTGCAAAACTCATTCCAATGTGAATAAAATCATGGTTTTCACTTCAGGACGTGGAAGAAAAGAGCCCATATAAATTCGTCAGCTACCTCAACATTGAAAAGATTACAACAAATGATACGTATCAATGCAAAGCAAACAATACACTTGGAAATAGTGATAAGAAAATTGCAGTAAAAACTGAAATAAAACCTTATTTCAACGTGTTAGAAAGCCCAAAAGGTAGATTTTTTATTTTTAAGTACTGATATTGTAATGTACATAATACGATTCGAATAGGTAATACAAAATTATTATGAAATTATTTCCAGATATAACCTACGATGTAGCATACGGCACCACAGTCAAGTTCGATTGTAAAGCAGACGCTTATCCACCTGCCGAAGTGAACTGGTACAAGAATGGAAATATTTTATTAAAAGATGATCTCTCTGTATCATCTGATGGCTTTACACTAACCATCCAGCACATGCAGCCCATCGACGCCGGGAAATTCATGTGCGAAGTTAAGAACATACATCACACGAAAACATATCCTTTCAAAGTACAAATAACTGGAGTGGGTATGAAAATGTTCAAAGTATTGAATAGTAAAGTACTTCTTAAGATTATTGACGTATTTTGATTTCAGCCAAGCCAAAAATCGGTGCATCTGTAAATATGCAATATGTTCTAGAAAATTCTATTACAAAAATCAATTGCCGGTATAGTTTTAATTGTATTTGATTACAGTTTAGATTTAATTAATTTACAATACTTATCACAAAAATCTTTATTGTAGAGTTGAAGAAGGGATACCAAAACCAAGCATCCAATGGTATTACAAAGATAAAGTTACAAATATGTTTACTGAAATAAAAGTTGCTAAGGATCAGGAAGATCTATTCTTGACAAATATAAAAAGAGAAGAGCAAGGAACGTACAAATGTGTCGCGACCAACGTAGTGGGAAGTGTTGCAGAGGAATACAAAATTGTAGTTCAATGTAAGACATCTTTAATATTTTTGTAAGAAATAATGTAAGAAGGATAATAAACATTGTTTTAGGATATTTATAAAGAACTGACACTATACAATAATGTTTACCACATTACAGATGCGCCAACAATTGTTAATAGTTCTGAAACAATGACTGCTCTAGCTGGCACTAGTGTTCTGTTGAAATGTTCAGCAGATGGTCTACCTTTGCCTAAAGTGGAATGGACCAAAGAAGAAAAGACGTTACCTAATTTAAAGTATGAAACGAGCGCTAACCATGATCTGAAGTAAGTTGCAACTATAATAGTAATTTAGTATTTATTTATAAAGGGTGGAAGCACACATCTATCAAATATGTACTAAAACATTTTCTAAAAAGGTTCCCATCTAGGGTAATACTTAAAAATGCTTCTTTTAATTTTAATCATTTTAAATCGGTTTCACCAACAAGGTAGGTATACAATAATACATTGAAGTAATTGTAGTCATTTTCTTAGATAACTTATGTATATAAGATTGTGTTATTTTTATTTCAGATTTATAGTTAATTTGGATGACAGAGGAATTTATAAATGCAATGCATCTAATGAGTTAGGAATGGCGATTAAAACTGTAAATATTGAAGGTATGTTCAATAAATCGATGTTCTACAGTTTGCATCTAAAATTAATAACTCTTATGTCACTGTTGACTATCGATGCATAACTTAAACCATAACTCCTAGATAGAAGCATGTACCATAATATTCGCGCTATACTGTAGTTGAAATTCGTTTGAAAAAAACCCAATGCTGACAAAGTCGCAGGGGATTCTAATTTTGTGTATGTAGGTACATACTATTGTTTTAGCGATTAAATAATTTGCAAAGTACATACTCAAGAAACATAACGCTTAGGGTAAACTAAGGCCTTTTACCATCTATACTAGATGCAGCATCAGGAGACAACTTCTGCTCACACTAACGGGAAGCTGTAATGCCCGGGATAAATATAAATAGATGGGTTAGGCTTGTCCAGAACCTATACTATCCTCTCAGCTTAGTCGACCTTATCCACAAAAAAGACATGGTCAATACATGCGAAGATATCTAAGCCGCGGGTTTCCTTACGATGTTTTCCTTCACCTTTTGAGAGTTCTGATAAAGCACACAACAATTTTTTGAACTAAAAAATCCATTGACCGGGTTTAAAACCATAACCTTAAGATCAAAAGACGGAGGTGCCTCTACGAGACAACCAGTGCTCTTGCTTAGGGTAATTTACGACAAAATGTCCAATGACAAAAAATTCATGATTTGAATATCTTACTTATATTATATATGCGAAAGTTTGTGAGGATGTTTGGATGTTTAAATGTTTTTGCCTTCATGACGCCTAAATGGCTAAACGAATTTGAAAGAAACTTAGAATATACATAGTAAATGTGCTGGATTAGCATTAGGGGCTATTTTTCATCTGGGTGCCACGCAAGCGAAGCCGCGGGAGGCAGCTAGTAATATTAGGTGAATTAAAAATTATTATTCTTGTAATACTTATTCTTGGGTTAAAGTGGAAAACGCTCCGACGGTGGCCATCGTGGGCGACCACAAGCAGCAAGTATATGTTGGCGATACTCTGCAACTGAAATGTAACGTGATTGGTAACCCAGCACCTGCTATCCAGTGGAGAGATACCACCAATGATATAGTACTATCAGGCTCTGTAAGTAGTACTAACAAAACGACCCCAAACTCTCTTAGACATAACTTTTATTCACTGAAATAGCACACATAACATAAAATTAAAAAAAAAGGCAATTGAGAAAAAAAGGTCATTAAACATTAAATACTTACCTATCGTTAAAATTATTACATATTCAAATCAAATTATCTACACTTGCAACTTAATTATGATGTGTGCTACAGCAGCAAATTGGTTCCGACTCAGCATTGTGTCTGCTGTTTTAGCAGCAGACGCTGTTATTCTGTCTCTTAAAACTTCTTAATCAAAAAATATATTAATTATAAACACAAACAAAAACTAAACAAAAGCGAACTTGACTTGATATAAAATATACATGTAAAGAATCCAAGCTGTGCAGCAAAATTAAAAAATGTATATATTTTCTGTTTCTGTTTTTCAGGTATCGACAGTGAAATACCCATACGAATACTTTAGTATTCTAAGCATTGACAAAACTAACAAGAATGCGTCCTACCAGTGTGAAGCAACAAACAAACATGGGGTGGACAAAGCATCAGTTGTGGTGCAAGCTGTAATGAAGAAGCACTTTTATGTGACAGAAAAGCCTAAAGGTATCATCTAAGCCTCTGGTGGGCCTTTTTGCCAACTTATTAGAGAAATTTATACTCAAAAGTAAAATTTTGCTTTCATTTACGGAATGATTTTAGATAGAACAGGCTTTAACACGCCATTAACATCCTCTTCGGATAGTCAGCCTTTATCTATAGGAAAGCGGTACGTACCGCGGATTTTCTCACGATGTTTTTCCTTCAACGTTTTGAGCATGGTAACAATATCTTAAATCTCTAAACTGTCAAGAATTGACAAATACTATTGATGATACTATCATGTAAGTTGTCTGGAGACTCTTTTACTTTTCCTGCTTTCATTCTTGTTTCGACTGTTTCTTTTAGTATTTTGTAAAATTAAATAACTAAAGTAAATATATAAAATAGTAGACTTGGTTTTGTTAGCTTACTTTTTGAGTAAATTATATTTGTATTAGTTATAAGTTTATTTCTGTTAATAATGTATTATTTTTTTATTTATATTAATTTTATTTCATTATGTTCATAACTTTTGCAGACACAACCATAGAATTTACAACAGAAGGCAAACTTTATTGCAAAGTGGATGCTTATCCGCCAGCTAAAATCACTTGGTATAAGGACTCGAACCGCTTAACAAGCAAGGATGGTATAAAAATATCAAATGATGGCAGCACCCTTTCTTTTGAAAATATGCAACCGAATCAAGAGGGAACATATTTTTGCGTAGCAAGTAACACAGATACTACAAAAACAAGCATTGCTAAAGTTACAATTTCAGGAGTAGGTAAGTTTTATGCCAAGAAGAGAAGTAAATACTTTTCTAAAATCTCCAAAAATATTTTGAGGTTTAAGTAAGTATTTACTTCTCTGCTGGACTGGAAGTAAACAATAAACGTAGAATTCGTCCAGCCGCTTCTCTCCCCGAGCATGTCGTAAAAATCGACTAAGGGATAGTATCCTCACCAACATGATGGACCATCATTAACGGCAATGGGCTGATCACCTGTCACATCTTGGCACTTTTAATCAGGAGTGGCTGCAAGTTTTTCTATGATGTGGGATACTTGTGGCTATGCCCATCTCTTTAGGGATACAAGCGTGATAATATGCATGTAGTTAGTATTTGAATTTATATTCAGAGATTTTTTTTTCATAATTATGTATTTGCGATCATAAAAGCAAAACTTTTAATAGCATGTGCTTAACTGGCGTACTGTACTTGATTCTGTTTCAGAATTACCAATGATTTTAAAAAGACCGGAGGAGAATCATATGAGAGTTTATCTAGTCAAAGAAGGAGACAGCATTCGTCTATTATGCAAGTATGTTGTTTTATTGTATAAAACTTTTATGTTACCTACTTACTGACAATCAACGAGAGAGTAGACGTATATTTATTTTATGGTGTATGGTGTGACCCCTGGAGTTCTAGTAGTAATAGTTACAGTTTTTAAGTAAGGGTTTTCTATTGTGCGTGGTGTAATTTATTTTTATATATTACATATTTGTACTTAATAATTTCACTATTACACAATCATAATAAAATTTCAGGATAGCCAAAGGAACGCCCAAGCCTACAATCAAATGGCTCATCAAAAATAAGCTCACGAATAAGTTTACAGAAATTGTAGACGCTAAGAACAAAGAAAACTTACTGATTTCAAATGTACTTAGAGATCAAAATGCAATGTACGCTTGTGAGGCGGACAATATTGTCGGATCAGATTCTTTAAAAATGGATTTGCAAGTTGAATGTGAGTAATAACCAAACTGATACTTCTGACGACTTCTGTGGCGAGGCAGGCGAGTGCTCGGCTGAGGCGCAGGAGGCGCGGGTTCGATTCCCGCTGCGGAAAAAATGTTTGCATGCACTGCAAATATTTCTTCCGGGTTTGAGTATTATGTATTATAATAGATGAATATATATTTATATTTAGATAGAATATATATTTTAGATGTAGTATACTTGCCCAGCTTTTATATAATCGCCTTAGCTTAGTCGGACATATTTTATTCACATGAAAAACAGTCAATAGTCAATAGATGTGAAACTAAGTAAGCCGCGGATTTCCTTAAGATGTTTTCCTATACCTTTTTGACCACGTGTTTAAATACCAAACGGACGGAATTTGAACGACTAATCTTTGGATCAAAAGTCCTCCATCTATCCACTAGGCCAACGCGACTATTTTACAATCGACGTAGTAACTTGGTAAGTCCAAAATAAAAGTATACACTTTACACGAATAAAATTTCAGATCGACCAATAATAAGGAACGATAAAACTGTGTACGGAGTGAAAGAAGGCGATGAAATAAACATACCGTGTGTAGTAAATGGCAACCCTAAACCCACAGCGAAGTGGACGAAACATAGAAGTTCAGCGAGTTTTGCATCTACTACGGACCATAGTTTTAGGTATGATCTGAATTCCAAAAATACTGCCTAGTCTATGTTTAACTAGTTATTGGCCGTTCTGAAGATGCCGTGACGCGTCGTCCTATGATGAAATTTCTATTAAGAATCTAAAACGTACCTAACAAGCTATTAGATTTCGTTTTACTTATTATCTTTGTATTGTTTTACAATTGAATAACCATCGACTAGTATAAATATCAGCTACAAAAATATGAAATCTAAAGCGTTCTGGATGATCGTATTTAAATTATTACACAAGTAACAATTTACATTGCATCGCGCATAGGTCTTTTTTTTATCTGAGCAATATTTATATATTTTAATTTTATTATGTAAAGTGGTCCTTATTTTCTTTTGAAGACTGCTTTTATCTACAATTTTGTTATTTCTGTTCTACCTGTGTTGTTCCTTTATAATTTGTTACTTTCGTTCGGTGTTGTTTTGTGTCGATCAAATAAAAACCTTTCTCTCCTATTTTATTCTGTAAATTGGCTGAACTAAAATAGTATTCATTAAATCGTAGATATTTCGTAGCAAGCGCGTAGATATTTACGGAATTCGGTTATTCGTAATCATAATTATTTTATTCATATCATAATAATATGTTTAGACAACAAATAGACATCCACCATTATTTTGGCTACCTAACTAAAACCTAACATCTATATTTGAACTCTTTTAGTAAACATTACTACCTATAATTATGTTATTTTTTTTGGAATATCTACTCCGTCTTGGTGGTCAAATTATAGTTTATTCAGTACAATCTGAAAAGGACTACTCTGAAACATCTTAAATCTAAGTTGAATTGGTAAATAATCTTCTATAATATAAAAATGAATCGCAAAATGTGTTGGTAAGCGCATAACTCAACAACGCCTGGACCAATTTGGCCAAATCTTTTTTTAAAATGTTCGTTGAAGTTCAAGGATGGTTTTTACGGCGAGAAAAATTAGAATTATTGCTGGAAAAACCCTAAAAATAGCCCTTGTCTTTTTCCCATACAAATGATTTGTAACTAAAACGTAGTCAATTTGAGCTTTATTGCTATGGTATAAAGTTCATATTAAATTACAAGCACTCACTGTTGTCTAAGCTTGACAGGACGAAGTCTGTCGGGTCAGCTAGTTAATTATATGTCTTATTTTGAAATATTTCAGACTGATTACCAATTTAGGCGACTCGGGCACATATACCTGCTCAGCAACTAACAAACATGGTGTTGATTCAAGAACTGTGAGGCTCAACGTTTACGGTAAGTACACGTATTTCAGTAAGTACACACATCCCATCAATTTTTCAACTTTAATTAAGTATTCGATACATTGACCTGACTATATAGAAGTACCTAATAGTTATCTATTGACTTGACTATTGGCAAGTGCAAGGTACAGTAACACTACAAATAAGTAACAACAAACAAACTAAGTTATGTTTTCGATGTTTTTTTAGCAATTGAGATTATAAATTCAAGACGAGAATGATTTTTATTATCACTTTGATGTGGAGAATTAAAATAAAATCGAGATCACTATTCTAAATGATTACTATTGATCAGAATTTTGTTTTGTTTGCAGCCATATCAATAAGAAACAAAGACTCAAAGCAGATAGTAGAAGAACACGATACATTGGAACTGCATTGCAAAGCTGTAGGTAGACCGACGCCGACAATCGAATGGCTTTATGAAGGGACAATCGAAGAACCGAAATCCCCACCGGTGATGTTGTGAGTTTTTTAACTGCTAGCATTTACAAATATGACTTACAGAAGCAGTCAAGCCATCTAAATAAGCAAACGGTCAACAGATACCTAGCTCGCCTGATCGAGCTCTGTTTATAATACTACATTGAATTAGTATAATACACTTGTTTAAATATAAATAATATTTAAACAAGTGTATTATGGCTATTTTATAATTATATTAGTAATTAATAATTCACTTCTCTGCTGGAATGGGAGTAAAAAAAAACATAGAATGCGTCCAGCTGCTTCTCTCCCCGAGCATAATCTATCTGGGGACTTTGAATCAGGAGTGGCTGCAATTTTTATTATTATTACTTGTGGCTCTGCCAACCCCATTAGGAATACGGGTGTGATAATATGTTTGTATGTATGTATTAATAAATTATCAAATCAGTTATAATCTAGTCTGCATATTTGTGCAAATAACCCTGTATGCCTTGGGTCACAGAATACAAGCTAGGACATATTTATATACCTACTAGCTGCTGCCCGCGGCTTCGCTCGCGTGATAGCCGGATATAAAATAGCCTATATGTTATTCCAGCACATGTACTGTATATATTTCAAGTTTCATTCAAATCCATTCAGTCGTTTAGGCGTGATTGAAGCGCAAACATCCAAACATCCTCACAAACTTTCGCATTTATAATATACTAGCTGCCGCCCGCGGCTTTGTTCGCGTGGTACCCGGATAAAAAATAGCATTAGCACATGTACTATATGTATTCCAAGTTTCACTAAAATCCATTCTGTAGTTTTTGCGTGAAAGAGTAACAAACATCCATATATCCAAATTCGTTTATAATTATTATAATAAGATATTAGTAGGATAACATCAATCTATTTTTTTTTCCTTTTTGGTTTTTTAGACTCCATGGCTACCGTGATCTAGAAATAGACGATATTCGGTTCGACCAGCGAGGTCGGTACACTTGTGTCGCCAGCAACAATTTAGGTGGCCGGGCTACCTTCACTTTTAATGTCGATGTTTACAGTAAGTACATACATTATATAAGTACATAAAATCACGCTTATTTCCAATAGGGATAGGCAGAGATCACTGATCTCCAATTACTACGCTCTTGACATACTACTCTCGCTTTATTCACACTCATTACATTCTTCATGCATGTTCGTCGGTTTTAGGGTGAGTTACACTTACCTACTTCTCTGCTAAACTGGAAGTAAAGAAAAAGCATAGAATACGTCCAGCTGCTTCGCTCCCCGAGCATGTCGTAAAAGGCGACCAAGGGATAGTATCTTCTCCAAAATGATGGACCACCTATACGGGCAATGGGCTGATCACCTGTCACCATGGTTCACCATATCCATCTTGGGAGTTTAAATCGGAAGTGGCTGCAAGTTTTCTTGTGTTTGCTTGTGGCTCTACCCACCCCATTAGGGATGCGGCGTGATGATTATGTATGTATGTATACTTATAATTACAGCTGTTTCAAGAAAAGGAAATTGAACAAGCAAATATTTTCAATAACGAATATCGCTTTCATCCACATCGTATGAAATAATAATATTTCGTACCTTTGTTGCAAGTTAGTTCTGAAATAAATATTTTTTAATGTTACAGCTGCAATAAAAATACACAACAAAGACAGAATAGTAAGATCAGTAGACGGTGACAAGGTGCTCGGTATATACTGCAATGCGACCGGAAATCCCAAGCCTTATTATAAATGGTTTATAAATAAAGCGTTAGCAAGAGAAGGTAAATGGTTATTTTACCTAGGTAGGTAATAAAAGGTGCATTTGCCGATGAACACACATTATCTAATCTAATTATCTATTTGTTGGATGCATATTTAGTGAACAGCGACATTTAGCAAGGATAGATAGAAAAACTATATTGTTTACTCTGTGGTGGACCCCGAAATGCAATGCCCGCGCGCACATGGCAACACTGGTATCAACTGCGCTTCAAAAACATGATGTTGGTGTAATGGACTGGCCTGAACAGTCGCCCGACATAAATCCTATTAAAAATCTCATTTTACGACCAGTTTATCCCCCAAACTTGATAATAGAAGTGCAATTTTTCTTGCAATTATCAAGAACTTGGGACCTCATACCTATTCAGACTTAGATAACCTAATATTGACCATGAACAACCGATGCCGAACTCTTATTAACGCCAGGGGTGGTAACACTGATTATTAAATTCAATTAAAATGATGGTTTTCGTCATCATCGACTATATATTTTTTAGTTTTATAAATCAGAGCACTATGTTGGAAGCTAAGTAAACATTGGCATATTTTGTAAATAAAAAAAATCATTGCTAAGAATCATTTTCCTTATTATATGCATGAAGGATAAAAAACCTTTCATTCTATAATATAGTTTTCTTAATAAATTATTAACAGATTTTCGATATTTTAAACCAAGTTTAAAATATCGCTAGACTTTGTTGATGTGTGTATTTTTTTTAATTTCATTATGTGGGTACTTTAGAAGTACGCTTTACACCCTAGGAAAATCTGAGTTGTAGGTATCTAACCTCTTTCGAACTTTGTGTCCATCGTGTCATTTGAGGAATGAGTTAACGCTTGGTTAGAGTGCGACAATTCATACAATAGGCAACTATTATTATGAAAAAAATATAGAGAACGAATATGTACTTACTATAGTTTATTAATTTTTTTCAGTTGGAGACACATTATTCCTTCGTAATGTAAATAGAAAACATAATGCAAGTGAAGTTCTATGTGAAGCGATAAACGATAATGATCTAGATCATTTTGTATTTACTGTTATAATTGATGGTGATGTATTAATATCACTTATGTACGGTTCCAATATTCTACTGACAGACGACAGATAGGTCATTACCATAGCAACGTTGTTACTGAAAAGTCTGCGCTATACATTTTTCGTTATAAACGCAACTTGTAGAATATTAGAACCGGACATTAATGTGGTTTTGGTATTAACTTATAGACATTTGATTCTAACTTATAATATTTCAGATTATCCAACGCTGAACAACCCAAATTCCACTTTTAAAATTGAATCAGGAGCGTCAGCGTTATTGGCATGTCCTATCCCTCACAGAAAGGGTGGTTTTTTGCGATGGTATAAAGTAAGAATGTTTTACATAACTACAGACTATGTCTTCACTTGCTTGGTACATTTAACCATCCACCCAGTAATCGAGAATAATATGGCTACCGGGTTCATGACCTTGCTTGTGCTATAAGAGCACTGGTGATCTAGTTGGTAGAGACCCCGCCTTCCGATCCCTGTCATGGGTTCGAACCCGGTCGTGTACCAATGGATTTTCCTGCGCAAAAAATGTATGTGCGCCATACCAGTACGCTCAAACGGTGAAGGAAAACATCGTGAGGAAACCCGTGACTTAGTTAGCTCCGCACGTAATTGACCATATCATTCTTGTGGACAAGGTCGACTAAGCTGAGAGGATGGAATAGGTGCTGGGCAAGCCTACTCTATCTTAATTCGTCCCGGGCACTACAGCGTCCCGTTTGTGAAGGTAAACTTAAATACGAGCTCGAGACGCTCTATAAATCATCTACTATAGATGGTAAAAGGCCTTAGTTGTGCTATCGGTCCCGCTGAACGGCATCGCCTACCGAGGTATAATATGGCACTTTTTTTCCCATCGACCCTACTACCAAGGCAAGGCCATTGAGTTGGATGGAAATAAGCCTTAATATATCGTAGTAGGATCTAATCAAAGTCTAATCAAATCTTTTCATATCTTACTTATATTATAAATGCGAAAGTTTGTGAGTTTGGATGTTTGGATGTTTGTGCCTCAATCACGCCTAAACGGCTAAACGGATTTGAATGAAACTTGGAATATGCATAGTACATGTACTGGATTAACATATAGGCTATTTTTATCCGGATCCCACGCGAGCGAAGCTGCGGGCGGCAGCTAGTAATTATATAATTCTATAATTCTAAACACTTATCTCTACAGGATAAAACAAAAATACATGAAGGTGAGTTGTTCATAAACAACGCGAAAGCATCGAACGCTGGTTTATATACATGCAGAGTGAGTGATTTGGCCAAGTCAGAGTCGGCCAACGTTCATCTAATAGTTGGAACGAAACTCAAATTTATGAATATGGTTGTTCAGACGACTCTGTCTCTTGGATTTGGAGAGTTGGCGAATCTTGATTGTGTGGCAATTGGCAATCCTACTCCAAGAGTGAGTTACCCATACTATCTAATTATGTAAAGCAGTAAGCCTTTTTCTGCAATCAACACACAACCCAAACTACTGAAGGTAGGAAGCTGAGATTTGGAAAGTAGCTCCGAAACCACCCACTAAGGCTGGATTTTTTTAATTCAACCCCTAAAGGGGTGAAAACGTTAGTATGGAACTTTTTAACGCATAGAGCGATTTGATTGAAACTCAGTCTGGATACTCGAGTCGTACGTGTTTCAGGATTTTTCAAAATAACCTTTAAAAGGGGTAAAATGGGGTTTCAATGTTTGTATGGGAACTTTTTAATGGGCGATGCGATTAGCTCGAAACTTAATTTGGATACATTAAATAAAAATAAATGGACATGTGTTCCAGTGTTTTTCAAAATAACCCTCAAAAGGGGGTAAAATGGGCTATAAAAGTTTACACCGCGTGACTGAAGCCGCGCGTGTAGGCTAGTTTAAAATACAAAAAATATAATTATATTGGTATACACAGCCAGAAATCAGAACTTTTGAATAAAAAAAAACGACATTTAAGAAATAACTTCAAAGAGTTAAAGTCTACTCCACTTGAGTCAACAAACATTTAATTTTGATTTCAATTTCAGGTATCATGGACGTACAACGGAAATATTGTTTCAAGGAAAGTATTCTATAGATTTAATATGGACCAAGCAAAAGTAGGTCAGTACAAATGTGAGGCAACTAACGACTATGATACTATTTCCCGAACATTTGATGTCATCTTGAGTCGTAAGTATATCGAAAAAGCTTTCAATCTCGCTCTACAGCATCCCATTATTTAGGCAAAAGTTGCATCCTGGCGCTGTACATATAAATCGTCTAAAAATATATAACTCTACGTTAACTTACTCACTGATAATAATTAACGCATAGTTAAACCATAAGTCCGGGAAACATGAAACTTGAAGGGTTGATTCTTATGGTATGAGCTTGCTCTAAGAAAGGTAATCCCTAAATTCAATTCGTCCTCTAGGACGCAGCAGGAAGATGAAGTTTGAATGAAAAAAACTCACGCGGACGAAAAGTCACGGAGTGTTTTATTAGTCTAGTATAATTGTTTCACGTCTAATTTATCACTAATCCTTTTTTTTCAGAATGTTTATTAAAAATAGACCCGAACGCCAACAAACAACCACTGATATTGACGCCTTACTTTACGTGGCCTTCGTATAAATACGACATAGGATTCTTGTATATGCCAAAATATCAGAATGTTCTGTTAGCCTGTCGAAATACTAGCAAATTGAATATTATTGACTATGATTACGTTTACGCATACTGCAACAGCACAGGCAAAACAGCTGAATTAACTGTTAATGAAATTTCATATGACTATATAAATATACAGTGCTCAGAAGAGGTGAAACCACGAGCAAAGTGGACCGGTAAGCCATGTTTTGGTGCCGACTCTGAAATGGTCGAAATAGTATACGAAGTATTACACAAAACTTTTAGAGTCTATGAAATTTGCATGGACATATCAAACGATATTGCCTTCTATAGCAAACAACATTTGCGAATGCCTTTATCTGATGCTGTACCTAAGAAAGTGCCTTGGTTCAATGACAGATTGAAGTACGATTTTGATAAATTTTATGATGTTGACGAACAAATTAATGGAATATCTGCTACGATCCGTCGTTGGTGGCATAGATACGATCGTTGCGTTTTCTCTAGAAGGCAGTTAGTAAATCCTTTGGATGTGTTCCCGGGGCTGCCCCAGAGAGCGACATTTACCCATTTGAATGTCGTGCCTCATTGGAGTACGTGCTCTTTAGGAGTAAGTATCTAGAACCTTTAATACTTCTCTAAACAACTTGGTCAAAAGCTAACGTTTTTAGGACTAATTAAAAATTCTTCAATCTACGCTACTAATCTTATAATGTTGTACTTGATGTTCCAAATTTCACAAGAAAATAACAGTTTCAAATCATGTTCCTACATGTAGGTAAGTTTAAAATAGATTGTAGGCTGATTTATTTATCTAAAACCGTGGTGTTAGCCATGTTCATTTGAGATATAAAAGACTTTGTATAATAATAATGTTGGAGTACATTCAAGAGTAAATAACTTTATAGAAAAAAATATAGTTCCAGATCAAATGCCCCACAATATGCATATATTTTTTTTCTTTTAGAATTGGGATGATGTAGAGTCGCGAGTAAGAAAACTAGCTCAGTCCAAAGATGAACTGATCGTGTGGACTGGGACTTCAGAAGCTTTGAAGCTGTTAGATCCATTTGGTAAATGGGTGGATATATTCATTTCGAACAAAGTTGATACATCCAGCCAGCCAGTATCAACGTATTTATGGAAGGTGGGTACATTCAGTGATATTTACAAAAACCATCCAACAGTCACTTACCTACATAGTTCTAACCCCACACTATGATCCCCTATGTGAACACCCAGAAGAAAGAAACAATTGCAGAACATGAAGAAAATATTTCTTCATGTTCTGGGGAATCGAACTCACACCTCTTGCATCTGAGGCGAGCCGTCGCCACCGAAGAAGCTTTTACTTATCGTAATATACTAAATAAAAAAATCTAATAACAAATTCAGATGTTCATTTAAAGTCTGTAAAGGTACAAAAAGACATTCCTAAAATAGGTATTGTTTTGTGAAAATGTGCCAATCAATTATAACTTTGAATCTTTATTTGTTGAATCAAAAAAGTTTATTAAGTAATTGTAAGAGAAATACTATCCAAACCTAGACCAAAAGTTTCAACTAAGGACTGAGGTATAGGTATTCAATTTGTTTACATTATCTCCTACAGGTGGTTCAAAATCCAAAGGAAAAATCATCCTTAGTCATAATACAACTAAACATTCCAGACATCACTTTCGCAGAGGCTAGAAATTATGTCAGATGTAAGGATATCTGTCATTCCATTCCCTGGATGAATGACAGGTTGTGGACTGATACTTCAAAGGGGTATGTCTTCTGTTGCTCATTGCGGAACTTTGAGCAAAAGTTTAGGTATAAAGGAAGAAAGATCTTTGGCACTGGTATGGATAATCTTTTAAAGTCATGACGAATCAGGAAAGTTAGGAAAATAAATCGACCTAAACAGACTGTTTTGTATAACTTTGGTAATTTGTTTTGTAAGAGTTTGACATTTCATAAATTGTTGCTGTATACATTATTATATTACTAGCTTCCCGCGGATTCACACGCGTTATACTCGTATAAAAAGTAGATTATATGTTGATCACGTAATATGTGTACCAAACTTCAGCCAAATCCGTTCGGCCGTTATGGCGTGATTGAGGCATAAACATCGTCACATCCTCACAAACTCTTACATTTAATATATCGACGGCAGAAAGCGGAAATGTTGTATCTCAAAAAATGGCCTAAATGACTTAAAACTTGATTGTTGATAAGCAAAAAAACCGCGTCGAATGGTATGTCTCTTCGATGAAAATTTTATGATACGCCCTTGATTTTTTCCTAGTTTTTACTGTTCACACGACTAATTGCTGTAAATAAAGGTTTTTTGGCTCTGGTGTAAAATTGAATATTTTGAGATGCGACAAAATCGCTTTCTTCCGTCGATATATATATATTATTATTTTATATATAATAACTGTACGTTTTGCATTGTATTACATCTCTTTTTCTCTTTATTGGGTAGGTATGCCTAAAAGTATGCTCTTTTCCGCACCACCTCTGAGGTAAAGCATGAGGCGCGTTTTTTTTATAGTGGTATCCCCAGTAGGCCTAATCCACTGACGTCAGGTACTACTTACATAACCAATATGGATTTTATCAACTTTCATATATCAAACATGCTTCTAAAATAAATGTATAATCGGTCTTTCAAATGGTATTTACTTGTAAAACTGAGAATGTCTTAAAGTCTTCAAAAGTACCTATTCAAAATACTCCACAGACACAGACAGGCACTTCTTTCAAACTATTCAAACTCATTTAAGGTACGAGTTTGCAGCGGGCGACATGAGGCAGCAGCAGACGACGTGTCGCCGCGACACTACTGGTTTCTATGTATTTCTATGAAATTCTCTCCGTAGTTAGCGACACGAAGCTAGCGACGCGTTTCATAGAAATACATAAAAACCAGTAGTGTCGCTGCGACACGTCGTCTGCTGCTGCCTTATGTCGCCCGCTGCCAACTCGTACCTTTAGTCTTTTTGCATTCATTGTCTTTCATCAATGTGGAGCACCGGTTTCACTTAACATTAGGTATTTACTTATCTATCTACCGAGCCATCATTTCTCACAAGTAGGGTGCCAGGTGAGTCGCGAAAAAATACCGGACAACCCCAAACTTGGGGTGTATGCTAGGTCGCAAAAAAATACGGGTTTTTTTATACTAATATTTTTTATTTATTAATCAACATCACATAAATCAACTAAATTAGTAACAAAATATATAAAACAACGGTATTAATATTATAATCTATTACTTACTTAACAGTGGTGAAGCGAGAGCCCGCAGACACAGACACAGACACAGACACCGAACGAGGAACGCGTAGCGAGTTTTGCGTTTGAGGGATTTCATATGCCTACTTTTGTAGGCGCTTGACCAGTGGTACCGACTTTCCTCAAAATACCGGACATTGTTCTGTCCGGTATGACCATTTAATTTTTACCGGACCGGCCTCGAAAATACCGGACTGTACGCTTAAATACCGGACATCTGGCAACCCTACTCACAAGGCCAGCCATGCTACACCATTATCTATTATTTCATTCGTACTTCCACATTCAAATAGTTTATCAAAAATCTATAATATAACTTTTAGGACAACCTATAAATAACTGGATTTGTTAACACACTGATTCTACATTCATTTAGGAATATCATTATAAATTCTAATAAAAATCAGAATTGTAATAAGTGAATTTGATGAATTTGCTTTTTAGGTACTGCAATAAACTGTAATAATAATTTCTTGATTCTTATCTAGGTATGCAAAGTATTCGCTGTATAACGTAAGACCTTACCCCTAACATTGAAGTAAACCTAGGCGTGTCAAACAAAATCTAGTAGGTACCTAATCGATAACCTTTTTATGTAATAAAAGCATCATGGCGATGCCAACGTTGGTAGACAGCATGGGAACCTTTATTATGACACTCCGAGCACGATAATATGCGACTTGACCTGTGAAACCTTTCATTTCGCACCTTTGGAAGAAATATAACTTTTAACAAACGTCTATAGGAAACGCGGTTCAGACTACTGAATCCGAAGCTAGCGAGGCTTACTGGACATCGATCGATGCACCCCACCTCTCTTCAACCCGTACCAACACGCATGCGCAAGTACGTGACATAGACAAAATATTAAAAATGTTGCAACTCAAAAAATATATTGGAAAACCATCATTGAATAGGATTAGTTTGAAATTCTTCATTATCAGAAAGAAACTTACAACTAATAGCAATATGATTTACAAAATACAAAAGTTTAAAATAGTTACAACGATATAAATTTAGATTTACCCATAGGTAAAACAAATAGAAGAAGATAAACAAAGAAAATTAAATATAAGCATGCGTGTCTCTCACACATGTTAAAAGTATTAAAACACAAAAATCAAAATTATAAGGATTACCAAGTAACACCTAATCCTTAAAGGTCGATTTACTTGTGGAAGTAAGGTGTGGTCCTAATGAATCAAGACATGGCAGACAATAATTATCAGAAAAATATGAACAATTCAAAAAATTAAGAATTAATTTTATCTTAAGATTTCAAGCTTTTTATATCATCCTAATCAAATTAGCTTGAAATTTCATTAATAACTTCATGGAAGGGAAAGTGAAAAAAAGGAGAGGAAGAGGAAGACCGAGGATTAGATGAGCTAACCCCCGAATACTCAAACGCGACTCAGAGTTGGGCACGTCTCAAATCACGGTTTTTTGACAGTTTTTGGTGAAAATGAGTCAAAAACTCGTCACTTGAGACGTGCTCTGCTCAACTCTGAGATGCGTTTGAGTATTCGGGGGTAAGTCAAGGAGAAGACAGCTGTCGTTGTGGAATAGGTCTAGTAGGCTGCCCTGGAAAGAACTACATGGAGCAAGATGCATCAGTTGTGCTAACAAGGGTCAAACTATTAAATTGGAAGAAGATCTTATTGCCCAGCTGACAAGGCAGCGTTTTGTTTAAAAATTATTGCGTTCTAAATTGGCTACTCCATTCTGGAAATAATAGCAAACATTAAACGCATATAACTACCTAAATTGTTTTATTGTTATGATACTGTTTCTCATGACCAATTTTATTAAATTTCACTATTCGAGGCCACAAGTTATAAAAGTGGACAAATAAAAAACCAAAACATTGCGAGCTATCCTGTTCCTAGCCAGAGTAGGTATGTAATGTACCTACCAATTTAGTAAAAACTATTTTGACTGGGTACCTAACCTACTCTATAGGTAGGTACTTTTTGTCTACACTAATATTATAAAGAGAAAATATTTTTTTGTTTGTAACGAAACTACTGAACCGATTTAAAAAAATCTTTCTTCAGTTAGTAGATAGCTACACATTATTACGCTATAATTTATTTTCAAAAAAATAAGGATCCTTACTAAAACTCCAATAATATATAACCCGAGGTGTAAAAAAATGACCTAAAAAATCCTAATTTGATAAATACCCGTGCGAAGCCGGGGCGGGCTGCTAGTAATTATTATTAATGCGGAAGTTAAGCTATTTCAGAGATAAGTGTGAACAAAAAAACACACTGACTCACTTACCTATACTTAAGTTTATGTGACGGATTTGGCTAAAACTTGGTTTAGTTATGTTATAAGTTATATCTACCTAATTGATGACCTGGAATAAATAGTGCTACATTTTGACATTTTGTCCGTGCATGTAGGTACGACGCGAGAGGAACCGCGGGCAGATGTAAAATAAAATAGTCAAGAACTACACAAAAAACTACTTTTAAACTACTACTAAACTACCTACATAAATAAGGTCAAACTAGGTCATAACCCTAGTTTATAGTCATCAGCTTGCAATCTGCAAACGCTAGGTAGGTAAAATAAATTAAAAGCAAATTAAACAAATGATTCATCCCAATTCTAAAGTCTACTATTTTATCAACAACACGCGTATTTGTAAACTCGCGGCATCATACATCGTGGCTGATTCATTTGCCTCCCCTTGACCTCTCTTGGGAATAAATTACTTTAGAACCACTGTATTTAGTTCAGTCTGCTGAGTGCCGCCCCCGGGAGCGCACGTTATAATGAAGCTCCCCGTAATCCTCGTGCTTACAGTTCTAGCAATACAGTGCGATAGTCGTCACGTCTCCTGGTTTCCAAACCTGTTTGACACCTTCACAAACAAGACCTCTCAAATAACTAACTATGTCAGGCAAAAAGGTAGAAGCATAAAAGATTTTTATGTCGAAAGCATGCGGAACAAAATAAACTCTTATCTCGGCATGAACCCTAACCACACTAAAGCGTTTGTCGTTGATAGTAAACAATTGAGAATAAAACGTAAGTTCAACGAATACATTGCTAATGCTGAAGCGGCGCACAACGAAGTGTTTGACTCCATAGCTCCGGAGAAGGTGGAGTACAACAGTAACTGCTTAAACAATGACCCTGCGGTCCACATGTCGACGCCGCAGCTGATCGCGCTGCACGGATACCACGCCGAGTCACACACCGTCGTCACAGAAGATGGATACATCCTCACAATCCACAGAATACCTTTCGCAAAAAACTCACCCAGCAAAAAGAGCCCTCGAAAAACAGTCCTACTTCACCACGGACTACTCGGAAGTTCAGCAGATTGGATCATAGCTGGACCAACGAAAAGCCTCGCTTATATCTTATCCGAAGCAGGATATGATGTCTGGATGGCCAACGTGAGGGGTAACACCTACTCTCGTGCCCACGTGTCTAGGAATATCGACACGTTTGCCTTCTGGAATTTCACATTCCACGATGTCAGCCAGCACGACCTACCTGCTGTTATCGACTACATAATGGAAATAAAAGGTTGGGACGTAAAGATAAACTATGTCGGCCATTCAATGGGTACCACTATATTGTTTGCGATGTTATCCACTAAAACTCAATATAATAAGGTTTTGAGAGCGGGATTTGCTTTAGCACCCGTGGCTTTTATGTCGGATATAAAGAGTCCGATACGATTGCTGGCGAAATTCAGCAATAACATTGAATATTTGATGAAACTTCTTGGGGCTAACGAGTTTCTTCCTCAGAATTCGGTGTTGAGGTGGCTATCGAAGCATGCATGTGAAATCAATCACTATGAAGAAGCGATATGCGAAAACTCAATGTTCGTTCTATGTGGACACGATGAGAAACAGTTCAACAGGACCTTGCTACCTTTAATATTGGGCCACGTTCCCGCTGGAGCCTCTACGAGAACCCTGGTTCATTATGCGCAAGAGATAAAGAATCACGGACGATTTCAGATGTTCGATTACGGGCCCGATGGAAATTTCAAAGAATATGGAACCATTACGCCACCGGAGTACCCAGTTCACAAAATAACTTTACCTATAGCTTTATTCAGCTCGGAAAATGATTGGCTAGCTAGCGACATTGATGTGACGAATCTGTACGTCCAGCTCGCGAACCCGATAGAGCATTATGTCGTCCCGTTGAAAGAGTTCAATCACATTGACTTCCTTTGGGCTATCGATGCACCTACTTTGGTCTACGCAAGGCTTATCGAGCTCATGGAGGAGGGCGTCAGCAACTACGTGGATAACAATATAAATGGGTTTAAAGAGTGAAAACTGCCAATAAGTACAGTTATTTTTAAGTGAAAATAACAATTAGGTCAAGCATAGGTACCTAGGTACCTGTCTAGATAAATGGTAAATCTTGTGTCGTGAATTAAGTACATTAAACCTTTTTACTTCTAGTATACTTATAATGTTTTTTTATTTATTTATTTTGGTTAAAATGTAATGCTCTCCCCGAGCATGTCGTAAAAATCGACTAAGGGATAGTATCCTCCAACATGATGAGATACATTATGCAAGTATTCCCAAGGAGGGTTGACGTCAGGCAGGCGGCCGGTCATAAAACACCTTAGCCAAAACTCTTACAGCATGATCATAAGATCATGCTGTGCCGACCCCACATAGAGTGGGATAAGGGCAGGAAGATGATGATGATGATGATTTATTTATTTTGGTTGGGTAGTGTGCAGGTAGAAGGTAGGTAGGTTAGGTACATAACCTTCTACCTACCTACCTTTTCTATAAATTTTCTCAACGAGCTCACTCATATTCTCTGATTAATAAATAGTAAATAATATCCTAACAAGTCATTGTTCAAAACAGGTCAACAATGTTCAATAACAAACAATGGTCATCAACAATAACAAACGATGTATGATTCCTCGAGTAGGTATGTTTACCTAGTATCTACCTACTTAGTAGGAAACTAAATATACCTAAGGAAGGTTGCCTAGAGTAGATAGATTATGAGGAGGAACCTAAAAAGTTTAAAATATTGTGCTAAGTGCATCAAAGGAGCCTTTGAGGCGCACTTTAAATCCTTTCACCACAGTGATTTGAAGTAGTAGTAGTAGTAAGTAGTAGTAGTAGTAGTAGTAGTAGTAATAGTACCTAAGTACCTACTTACCTAAGCAGGAAATTAGACATAAGACATACTAGACATAAGGTGGGTGTCTAAGTTAGGTACCTACCTACTTAATTCAAATCTACAAGTTTACCTACAGCGGTCAGTTGACTCATCATGTGTTTAGTTTTATCTTGATTGCATTTTGACCCTAACAAAAACCGCCTTGGTTACTTACAAACATGAATTATAGATCACCATTAATCTTCGATAAAACAAAAAATGAAAAAGTACCTAGGTATCTACTACACTGTGAGCACCTACCAACCTAGGGGTTTAAGTAATGGGTTTACCAAAACCGAAATTAAGAAAAAATATTAGTTTTATTGATAACTACGAGTAGGTAATAAAGATCGATTCTGTTGGATATTTTCTAATACTAACATAGTTCGACAGGTCTTAAATTAAAGCGATCCCCGGCCCCGGCACCAATGTATTCAGGACCGTCAAACTAAATTAAGTTTATGAAAATGCAAAACAGAATCGATACCATCAGATAAACTTAGGTTAATTATAATCTTAGTAAAAAAACTAAGAGCCACTATTAGTTATTCTTTGCCATTAGACGCATTACTCTGTGGCATAACTCTGTGACGTCATGAAGATAGCAAAATGATTTTGAACGAAAAATAAAATGTCACTGTCAATAAAGTAGAAAATGACAGTCAATCAGCTGTTTTCTGCACTGAACTGAGCAAGTAAACATCATTTAGGTTCTGTTTGTGGCTTCTTGTGTGATAGCGAGGCTGGTCAAGTCAGATTTTGCGAAAAATAGAACATTTCAGCGTAGTTTTTATCAATGAAATAAGTAAAACCTTCATAACCATGGTATTGAATAGAGGATGGCGCTTCACGGCATTTATCACAGGAATAGTAGGGTTCATCGGCCTGGCTATGTATCCCATTGCTATCAGCCCCATGTTGGATCCTTCAGAATACAGTAAGTTTTCATCATCTCTATGTACCTAAGTCTTCAAGCTGTACAATAACTCTATTTTCTTAGTCCACCCTTGGAGTGGGTAGTTCCTATAGCCTCGCATTTTTGAGAAATTATTATAATTCTAGTGATGATGATGAGTGGTGTATACCTAGTGGCTACCTTATCCCATCAAGGTGAATCGGCGCCTATTTGTGATATTTGAATCCCTTCTATTAACCTCTCATTATTCACCAGTAGGCTATTGAACTAGCTACTGAACCAGCAGAAAGGTAGGTTCATGCAGTTTATTAAATAAATGGTACCTAATATTTCTTGTAAATAGCTACCTGTTTTATAATCTTCAATCTCAACTTTTTTATTTTTCAGAGGAAATACAAAAAGTGGCTAGAAAAAATATAAGACAAGAAGATATACAGCCTGGAAGTAAGTGAACACAAACTACTTTAACACTTTTTTGTACCATGAATTATTTTAGCCAACTCGAAAGTAGATTAATGAGCAGATTGAATTTCCTGGTTTAAGATTAAAACTATGTTACTACTTTTAACCACCCAAAAGAGGGTGCGGATGTAGGCTTAAGATTAAGGATATCTGAAAGTGTATTGGTAGTATTACCTTTGCCCAGCAATGGGATTAAATAAGTTGAAGAAGAAAGAACCATCTTACTTCTTACTTTCTTACTTATATTATAAATTTGAAAAGTCTTAGTTTGCTTGAAATTACCGGCGTAAAGCTCAAAACGCAACGATAGCGCGTACTAATTTTACCTGTGCTGCCATCTAGTTCGAAAGTTTGTAACGATGTTTGGATGTTTGTGCCTCAATCACGCCTAAACGGCTGAACAGGTCTGAACGAAACTTGGAATATACATAGAACATGTACTGGATTAACATATAGGCTATTTTTTATCCGGGTACCACGCGAGCGAAGCCGCGGGCGGCAGCTAGTTAACTATAATTTTTATTTAGTAAGCTGTTTTGGTTTTTAACTTTTGCATTTTCATAATAATTTAGTATCAGAACAATCAATTAATAAGACTATCCAATTTAAAATTGCAATTTTTACAGATATGAAGATATGGACAGATCCATTTGGACGCAAGAAACCAGACAGTGATTAAATAATGAAATGTAAATAATTAGAAATAACTTAGCCTAATAAAAAATGGTATGTTAATTAGTTTACATGTGTTTTATTATGCTAGCTATTAAGGGCTGACCAAATTACTTAATTATGGCCAAATGCACTTTGCCATGTATCTATGTAATAGTGAGGAATTTAAACTTAAAAAATCTAAAGAGGCTTGCATGCCTATAGCAATAAAATAAAACAAGATTTAGATAAGAAATATTTATTTAAAGATAAATTTTCAAACCCCAATTGGGTAGGTTACATCTCCTTGCCTTCAAAATCATGTCTTGATTTTACAATTCATAAAAAAATATGTATTTCTTTTTGTATTATTTACATGCCAATATAGTTTTTATGTTATTAAAGTGATAAAGTGGAGAAGAATAATCAAACAACATTTATAGAATAATCAAGTACAAAAACCTACTTATTGTATTATAATATTTACATAATCAATCATATACATACATATAACCAATATTATACTGTGTACATAAAGTGCTAAACATAATAAAATGGACTGTTTAATATACCTATCAAATTATAATAAACCTTTAATATTCTCTCATTATAAAACAATGATGATGATGACTAAATTTCAAACAATAAAAAAGTAACTAGATATAATTTTATGTACACAAACATAAATAATGTACCAATTATATATTTTACACATGAGCAAATGCAAAAAGGTAAGGAAACCTAACTGAGCTAAAATAATATACCTAAACCTATCTGTCAATCTGAATTTGACACAAAATAAAGATTTTTAATGTAAGTAGGACAAAATAGTCAAATCAGTACCTACTTAAAGTTGTACAATTTGTATTTGACAAAATATTGATACTTTGATTATATTGCACATAAAAAAAAAATTCTTAAAGGAGACAAAAGGGAATGAATGCCATGCCCTGTTTAAAATTGTTTTATTATGGCTTGGCAAAATTTACGAATACAAATTAGATAAAAGTCAAAATAACTAAACATAATAACATTGATAAAATATTATATAGGTAGGTACTTTATGTAAATTACTTATTGCATTTGCTAAAAACCTAAAATTTGCCCTAAATTAAAAATGCAATTTAGTGCCACCTGTCTTTTACCGTTCTATTATTACTACAATTTAATATACCTAAACCTAATTACAACATAATCACTAAAATATTTAGATTTGTGAAATATATTGTCATTTAAAAGAGTTTGGCTCTTTCTAACATATGAACATTTCACATAAACTATTTTTGTCGACCTTGGACATCTTACGCTAGCCAAAAAACTAAAATTAAAGTTAAAATAATATCATGAATTTACAAGCTGTAATTCTAATTTGTAACATGCTATCTCCACTCATTAATATACAGTAAATTATAATAATAAATCAAGTTATAATATAAATCACAAGCTAAATTTACAATGATTTGTGTTTTATCTAAGTTATCACCACTTTTCACTGTTTATCACTTATTATAGGCATTATAGTGTTCGGTAAATACAGAGTTTTATATTAAAAAATATGTATCATTGCAGAAACTCGTCATCGTCGCCCACCTGTTAAAATAACAAAAGATACATGTATTATATAGTAATAATAATATGTATAGTGAAGCCAGTTTACTCAACATAATGAAGTAAATGTTACCTGCAAGAAATATTCAAAATCGCTGCGATGGCAGTTCCCTTCGGCTGCAAAAGTAAACTTGTGGAAGGTGCCATCTTCACAGATAACTGAAAATAAATACATCTATTAGAGCTAGAGCTAAACACCTTGAAACTTTAGAAAAATCAACTCACAAATTACGATCGAAATTCAATTGAAGAAGTTCGTTAGTTCCTAGATTCCATTAGATGGGCGTTTTTCAAGAGCTTTGTATTTTAACTTTCTTTCATTTTAAAAAGAATGGATATGTTCATGTTACGAAAATTTTGCACGTAAGATCAAGATCTCTGATAAAATATCAGGATACCTATAGAAAATTTTAATTGCTAGCTTTTAAGAATTGTGGTTTAAACGTAGTAATAGAAAACAAATAGTCGCGCCTTTTTTTCGAAAGAAAGTCAAATTTATAATCATAACATTTAAATACTATATGCAGGTAATCGAAACACTTCAAAACTACGAAAGAAACGAAAAGACTACATAGGCACAAAGGTTTAGAACTACCGGCTGGCCTAAAGGGAAAACTTTATGTAATAACTAGCTGCCGCCCGCGGCTTCGCTCGCGTGGTACCCGGATAAAAATAGCGTATATGTTAATCCAGTACAATATGTACTATGTATATTCCAAGTTTCATTTAAATCCGTTCAGCCGTTTAGGCGTGATTGAGGCACAAACATCCGAACATCCTCACAACCTTTCGCATTTATAATATAAGTAAGATTCTATAGTATAGTCTGTATAGTACTCACCAGCGGCGCTAGTATCGCTGCAGAAGGCGCATTGCGCGCGCGCACGGCTCTCGGCACGTGTGGAGGCGACGCACAGGTGTGAAGGCGCGCCGCGCCCGCACGCCCACACGTGCAACGTGCCCTTGTCGCTCACGCAGCACACCAGCGTGCCTTGTGTGTTCATGCTTATACTGTAATATACAACCTACATGTAATACTACTACTAGTGTCACTAGTTCTTTCGAACCAGTAGTGCAGCGAAAATAAAGTGCACCTCAAAGGCTACATGTAATGTAACCGCTAGCATAAAAACTGTTTCACAAAATCAGACTTCTAGTTATCTTTATTGTGTGCCACTTGTCTAAGTTTAATGATTCAGACTATAGGTATGTCTCAATATCTTAAAAAATATTTTGAGGTATAACGGGTAATAAAAACTTTACGTGTCGTTCGGAGTGTGTTAAGCCTTTTAAGACTATTTTTATGACATCGATAAATTACTGTCATAAATTAATTAAAGACTAACTCGTATAATATGAAGTCTAACAAAAAATCTCGAAAAGATATAAAAGAGTAGAGTTCTTGTCGAAGTTTTACATAGTAAGACTCAATCACTAGTGCATTTGGCGCCATTAATATTGATTAAAATAGTGGCGCCAAGTGGTGCTGATATGTGGTGATCCACTTGAGTCAAGAAGCCTCTTACTAACTAGCATAAATACTTACCAATAAACACGACCCTCGACGCAGTTCATGTATCATCTGCTGATGGTGCCTCGCTCAGACGCCGAGGCTAGCTAGCCCTCTAGTTTCCAATACTCACCAATAAACATCGGCATAGTCCGACCCTCGCCGTAGCTCGTGAACCATCAGTTTGCTGCTGGTGTCCCATATCCGGATAATGGTGCCTCGCTCAGACGCCGTGGCTAGCTTCGCGCCGTTGGCTGAGAGACTGAGGCACACGATGTCGGTTTGATGGCAGCCGACGACGGCAGGGGAACTCGAATGAGCCCCTTTTACTGCCCGGGATACATCCTGAAAATAAATTTTGTTTATTAATTCTTTGAAACCTGGTTGCACCTTTTGATTGCTAAGATCATTCACATGCTCACAAAATTACCAACAATTTTTATGTGGTACTAGCTGCCGCCGGCGGCTTCGCTCGCGTGGTACCCGGTACATGTACTATGTTTTTTAACCGTTTAAACCTTCCCTAGACTACAACAAACATTTCAAAACCAAAATCAGCTAAATCGGCCCAGCCGTTCTCGAGTTTTAGCGAGACAAACGAACAGCAATTGATTTTTATATAATACCTATAGATAAACTGCTTTATCAATTAGACCGCGTATTATAAAATGTAGGCTGTGTGAATCACATGCCAATATCATCTAATTAAACATGAAATGGTGTAAGAGAGAGGCAATAGTATATCCTAAGCCGGTACAGTACAATTCAGGCAGCATCATTATAAAAAGCAATGAATAAACTGAATTCAAATAAAAGAGAATTGTCTATGCTAGCCTTTCAAATAATCTTATATTATAATAGTAATAAATAGCAACCAACAATCACATCATTTTTTTTTTTGACCCCACACTAGGATTATCTGTGTTATCGGTATCAGAAACCTTGAGCACCCTGATAACGCAACATTAAGACCCGGAAGAAATATTTGTAGAACATTTCGGCTCGGCTCGGCTCAGGCGCAAGAGGCGCGGGTTCGATTCCCGCTACGGTAGAAATGTTTGTACTTTCTGCAAATATTTCTTCCTGGTCTGGGTATTGTAGTATTATGATAAGTTTAATAAGTATGTTTATACATACATATTAAACTTATCATACATTCTCTCCCTGAGCGTGTCGTAAAAGTCGACTAAGGGATAGTATCCTCTCCAACATGATGAGATACAATAAGCAAGGAGGGTTGATGTCAGGCAGGCGGCCGGTCATAAAACACCTTAGCCAAAACTCTTACTGTATGTTGCTGTGCCGACCTCACATAGAGTGGGATAAGGGCAGGAAGATGATGATGATGATGATGAAGTATATACCTATGTATGTACACAAAAAGTATAGGTATAAGTATTATATCAGCCATCTGGTGCCCATAGTACAAGCTTTGCTTAGTTTGGAGCTAGATGGCGCTGTGTGAAATTTCCACAAATATGTTATTATTTACCCGTGGGGACCGAACCCACAGCTCTCTGATCTCAGTTGAGCACTCCTGGGCCCGCCACCGAAGTTCAACATACCAGAAGCTGCAAAGAACCACGACGCTGGGCCGGAGCAGCCACGATCTGAGCAGCGTTGGGCTCTGTGGCGATCGCGCATAGCGGGCGGGCGTTCGCCGGTGTTCGGAGCAAAGCCACCCGCTGTAAAGACGGCAGCGATATCACCTGCACTGACGAGGATAGCACCACTGCCACTCTGGAAACCACAGAAGTGAACCGTGTTAGAGGCCAACTCTGATGACAGTTTTTTACAAGACTTAGATTAGCACCAGTTAGTCTGATGCAACATCCTTACAGGCCCTCCAAAGCATAGCTCAACTGTTAGCAGACCAGGTTTTTCAACATTTACGACAAGGTACACAAGGCCGCCACTGTCACATCTTTTTGAATATAAATCATTACAATACTGCATTTTGCATTATAAGTTATAAGTGCATTATAAGCGCCTGTAGTTGAGTTAGTAGCATAAGTCCAGATGACCTATGAAAGGTTAGAAACACCTTGAAAAGTTTGAAGGTGTCTATCACATGGAGTTTTCTGAACTTCAACCAATGTGTCAGGGCAAGGTAGCAAAAAACCTAAGGAAAATAACTCTTACTTGTCCTTCCTAGCCCGTAACGCGCGTATCGGCGACTTGAAAACCACTTCAGCTCTGAAGGCGCGCTGTTGATCGTCCAGGAGCATCAGGCTGCAAGGCTTCCGTGCCTTCACCACCAGGAGCCAGTTGGTGCGGAACACCATCTCGCATAATGAGACCTCGCCGAGCTCCTCTTTGTCTAGAAAAAAGAAAATGTACAGGGATCTATAGAGCTTTTGTGTCTGTCTACTAAGACCAAGACAATCAATCTGAAATACCTACGGATTTGTTTGCTTTTGTTCCAAATATTGATTATACATAGGTACATACATAATCATCACGCCCGTATCCCTAATGGGCTGGGCAGAGCCACAAGATAAGATAATTAACCTTTAAGAAATCATGTTAATGATCTGAACAAAAAAATCAATGTTGATGTGTGTGTGTGTTCAGTAAATTTTGTGGTGCATTTCCCGTGCAATAAATTTTTTTACAGCTCTAAAGTTGTTAGCTTTTGTACGCAAACATAGTTAAGTTTTAAAGTATGAACTACAGAAAATCTATATCTATAATCAATAAACTTCCTTTTTACTGTTGGAACGTCGAAAACTAACAAAATATGCGTAAAGTACCTATTATGCAACTTCTTATTTTTAAAACCGTTCGTATTTAGATTGGTCCTCGTATGTATGTCAGTCCACATCTTCGGAAGCTAAAGTAGACACGGAATGCAAGGTCATCACAATACCGGTATGCTTTAATTAAATAGACAATAGGCTTTGTGGATCAGGAAGTATTTAATGCTTCATTTATTAGCTGGTAGAAGTCAGTAGTCAGTTCAAGTTCTGAAGACACACATACATAATATCACGCCTGTTTCTCATTAGAGGTAGGCAGAGAATTTGCAACGGTCCTTGTTTTGTTGAAGACATTCATAACTTGTTTTATATATTGCCGGGACAAGTTATAATTACTTATGCTTTTCGAACCACGGTAGCGCTCGTAAATGCCATTAGTACTGTTATTAAGAACGATAAGGCATTCAGGCATGCGATTTACAATAATGTCAGGCTAAAGACATGCATCAGACAGAGCAGAAACGAATTGCGTAAACTTCACCTAATTTTTTTTGACTATTTTACGAAAATTAGAGGAATTGCAAAGGATCTGCTATGAATTCGGGAAATGAATTACTCAAAGTGGCTTTTTAGATCCGCAGAAGTCACACACAAGATGAATCTGATATTAATTATCTGGGAATCAAATTATAACTGTACTAGCTGCCACCCGCGGCTTCGCTCGCGCGGTATCCGGATAAATAATAGTTAATCCAGTACATGTACTATGTATATTCCAAGTTTCATTCAAATCCGTTCAGCCGTTTAGGCGTGATTGAGGCACAAACATCCAAACTCACAAACTTTCGCATTTATAATATAAGTAAGAAGTAAGATTTGATTCAAACAAATTTTAGACTTGACTCATAATCTCCGTTATATTAACGGGTGCAACAAAGTCCATGTATAAATGCAGGGTGTCGAACTTTTGGACCAAGATTAGATTTCGATCGCGATACGGGGTCGGCTAATTATAGAGGTTCATTCACACTCTTAAATTAAGTACCTAGGTACTAGGTACCTAACCGTAGACAACATGTAGTTTATACCTACATTATGTAAGGTAGGCAGGTAGGTTATTGCCTATTAAGGTTCCTTAGATATTCCTAGGGCATACATAACAAATTAAAACTTAAGTAGTACTTATTAATATAATTGCATTAAATAAGATGTAAATTTCATTACTTTCAAAATGGTACATACATTACTTAATGTTTTTAGTCATAATAGAATATTAGATGTGTTTATTATAAAATCATAAAGAAATAGAACATTTTTTTAAATCTCTATCGACATTCTGTGAATACCTACTGTTTTATTCTTTGTGTAAATAAGTAGGTACTTAAGCTTTTAGCTTCCATGCATAGGTGAAGAAAAATAGCAATGATGTGTGAGTCAGTGACCACAAGGTTAATTGTTCCAGTTGTGTATTTAAACTGCATATATAAATATGTAGGTTATTTACCTACCTAAATTTGTATGAAATAAAAAACTACTAATACTAACGGGTCAGTCAGGGGCCTTATTTTTCAACTTTGATGAACACTCGGAAACGTAATCCGAACGGATGTGTAATGATTCGCATAAAACTTCTATGCTAAAGTTCAACGGCGTAACTAAAAATGAATAGCAAGCTCATACTGATGTTAAAATGATGTAATTCTATACCTAGAACCTAAAAATGTTTACTAAGAAAAGGATTTTTTTTATTATACTTATACACATAAAAAATATATACATCTGAACCAAAACTTATATTCTCTCATCACTTAAGTCTGCAAACTCATAGCTCGAACATAAACAAACTTAATCTATAATCAGCTGTGTAAGCGTGACTGTGGAACATAACATTACGCCTTATTAATTTTTTTACTTTCATTGAAAACAATTCCATGAGTAAATACCAATTTCTGTAAGTATGAATTTAGAAATTATAATTGAATGCGCCATTGGATATTCAACTTGTAAATACAGCTGTTAGATATTGAAGGATTTAACAGTGTGACAAGAGAGATGACTTCAAAACAATATAAAAGACTTGCGTAAGAAACACAGTGTTGAAATGACTTCGGAAGATAATATAAATAAATATTAAATAAATATTTATGGACATTGCACACAGCGCCATCTAGCCCCAAATTAAGCAAAGCTTGTACTATGGGAACCAGGTGGCTGATACAATACTTATATACTTTTTTTTTGTAAACACATATTTATAATACATAGTATTGAAACACCCAGATCCGGAAGAAATATTTGCAGAACATGACACATGTTATTGTCAACCCCACAAAGAGAGCAATCGTGATGATGATAAGAGGAAACTGTTGCTCGTGCTTTTGACTAGTTTTGGAACAATCAACTCTAAGTAGAATAGTTATAGACTTACTGTAATGGGCTTTTTCCACCAGAGGTTCCACATTGTAGACACGTAAGCCGGTCTTCAGGCAGCAAGTGAAGCAGCCTGTAATTTTGGGTATTAATTAATTTTTCTGAGTATGTATATGGCCCGAGTAGGTTAACATACATTATTTACATAATGTAACCTATTTATACATTGACATAATCAAATGTAATTTATAAGTGGAAACTTTTAATTGGCCTTAACCAACCATGTAGCTAATTTGTCTATACTATTTGTACCTAGCTGTTTCCCAAAAACTCTAAAAAAATATAATTATTATTCAGTTATAAGCTTTTCTATTCCTTTATATGATTTAAAATACATATTTATTTCTGATTTAGTGGTAAGAGCACTCACTAAGGCCTTTACCATTTATATTAGATGATTTTGTACAGCATCAGGAGGCAACTTAATTAACTTACGGTACAATGTAGTGCACAGGACAATTTGAAATTGAGTAGGCTTGCCCGGTACCTAAGGGCACTCAGAAGTAATTGTTAAGGGGCCTTAATCTGGCTATGATTGTTGAGCTCTTGTTCAACCAGCAACTGGTTCTTTTATCCGAATAGTCTGGTGAATGTTTATTGTAACAATAACAATAACAAGTAGCTATAAATCAGTAGTTCCATAAGTTCCCTGAATTAATTTCTAAGTTTTCACTCAAAACAACACTACAAATTACCACACAATGGTACCACAGAAGCTAAACTTAGCTCGTCATAGCCACAATTGCGTTTTACAAAAGTAAACATTGGAACAATAGTACCTACCTAAATCACGTACGATATAACTGCGTGGGTTTGTTACTAAAAATATTATCAACAACACGTGGAGCTAGTCAACATGCGTTCGATATCACGATAAATCTTGTACGCTTATTCTCAATTCAAATAAAGATACTGAACACCCTTTCCGAGAGAATACCTGGCCCTACAAATGCTCCCCCGCGTTCTTTGGTGATCAGAATCACGAATAATCCACCACACAAGAACAAAGAAGGTTGACGAACTATAAAGGCACGAGTCTCAACAAACCTTGGTCCTGGTTAAAACCTAGGCTGGTGATGCCGCTGCTCCTCCGGCGCGCCATATCTCACAGGCAATGAATTTATCATAAACATTTAGTTTTTTTATCAATAGTCCACTGGGACATTTTCACACCGATAATTTTAAATACGCACATTTATTTTATACATGTTCCCTGTGTGCGATACACAGCTGATTTGATTTGATGACGAATGAATGACGGATGACAGAAAAACAAACAACGAGAAGTGCTGTCAGCTGTCACTGAAGTGGCAGTTTTGCTATCTAGATAGGTGATGGTGACATAGACTTAACAGCTTATTAATCTTTTGTTAATTTAATAATTTATTTCACAGTTTATTTTTATAAGTCAATAAATACAAAATAAAAGTTGCAATTTGTGGCAATTGTCAATTTCCGATGTTTTCAGGTTTCCGTATTTTTGGATTCAAGACTTTTGGCCAATAGATAAATGTAGGTATTCCTTATTACTACAATAGTAGTGCGGATTATTTCAAGATGTACCCTTAACTTCGACTTCGACCTCATTTTCTTCCTCTCTTTACTAAAAACCTCAAAACAACGAATTATTTAACGTCAAAAAGAAAAAATAAAACATCAAAAATGTTTTTATCTTCCCTCATTGAAGAAATTCTTTTGCAACTCAAATTTTTGGCTTCAAAAGCTATTCTAAATTATGTAGGGTGTCAATTAGCTCGTCTGGTAATAATAAATCTAAAAAATATTAACGTAATCAACTAAGGTATGTGAAAAACACTTTGTACTTAGGTATTTTAAGTAACTCATGTAAGTAGAATCGCAGATGAAATTTCTTGTAGGTACTTACTTACATTTTGCTATTGCAGAGAACTTATCTCAAAATGGATTTCAAGAGCACTGCAACTAATGACTTTCAGTGGCCTTTCCCAAAGCCAATCGTTGGAAAGTAAGTTTTTTGCGCCATATATTAATACTAGCTGCCGCTGCCGCCCGCGGCTTCGCTAGCGTGGTATCCGGATAAAAAATTGCCTATATGTTAATCCAGTACATGTACTACTTAAGTATACCTATTCCAAGTTTCATTCAATTCCATTCAGCCGTATAAGCGTGAAAGAGTAACAAACATCCATACAATACGAACTTTCGCCTTTATTAGTAGGAAGTAGGTAAGTACCTACCTACATAGCAAGCACGAAGGCGAAACGCGAGTATGTTACTTGCTCAATTGCTTTTATTATTCTCAGACCATGTGAGCCACCAAGTCCTACAGCTGCGCCAGAATCGCGCCCCGCCCCTGTCGCGCCATACTGTCACTGCGACGCCCATTCATACTCCCCAAGAGTGGAACAATACAAACAGCTTTTGGAGAAGGAGCAGAAACTCTGCCAGGATTATGAACAGCTCAGAAGACAGGTGAGAATTAAATTTCGGTGTAAACACTACCTATATTATGTACCTAGGTACCTATAACGGTGAAGGAAAACATCGTGAGAAAACCCGCGGCTTAGTCAGCTCCGCACGTATTGACCATGTCTTTCCTGTGGACAAGGCCGACTAAGCTGAGAGGATGGATTAGGTGCTGGGTAAGCCTACACCATCTTAATTCGTCCTGGGCACTACAGCGTCCCGTTAGTGAAGGTAAAAGTTGTCTCCTGATGCTGTATAAATCATTTACTATATGTAATGATAAAATGCCTTATTATTATTATACTAGCGCCGTCTAGGAGCCACATAATGTAGTGTTCAGTTATTTGCTCTCGCAATTTGTATAGGGGTAATCTAGTTGGGCTTCGTAAACCATAATTCACCTGATTGTATTCTGATGTAGGTAATTCCTGGATCGCATCTTCATTAAGACTTATAGGATTTGAAGATACGGAGGTAGCTTTTATGCCAGTTTTTCTAACTAACAGGAATGGTGTTCAGTCTACCTACACAGACATCTACCTATAATGATAACCACGCACGCACCATGTTCATGTAGAAATCATCAGTCATTGTGTTATGTAACTTTATTATGATTTCCCAGATGGTAGACGTGACCAATGACATTCTAGACCACCCATGCGATGATCTCGACAGCAAAATGATTACGATGTATCAAGCAACCTACAAAAAACGATGTAAGTCCTTGTCCTAAAAAATCCGCAACATTTTAATCCAAAACTCACCTAAGTACTTTCCCTTCAACAATAAAAATCCTGAAAAACGTAACAAGGCGGTAAGGTCTTCGACTATAACCTGAACGAAAAAGGGAAGAAATAATTAAAATTCTTGATGAATCTCTTTCAGCCCAACCAGTAGTCGACTACCAGACGATAATAGCAGCATCACAGTCCAACGCTCCTATCCCAATGGAAAGCAACCGTCTCGGCGTCCTCCGTTGCTACAAAGACCCCACTCACTTCACGGAAAATCCGCCTACAGTCCGTCCCACGATCAATCCACCAGGGCCAGTCCACACTGGCGTGGCCCCCAAGTCTATACAAACTTGGTTCACTGACTTCCCGGGTCGGACTGAGTATATGGACACTTACAGTGCGACTGCAAAGGCCTGTTGGCGGTCTATGCAGAGATTCAAAGAGCCTATGCCCTCGACCAGGCGCCGGGCTGATGATACGTGTGTTTAGTTCTGGTAGGGTGCTGTTGAAATACAAATGTGGGAAGATAAACTGGTGTTTTCTTTGATGTATCTAAAGCTAGATAGATTAATGATTTTTTGAATGCTGATCGTAGGTCGCTCTACATAAGATAGACCACAGATAGACTCGCAGGAGAATGTAGGATTCCCTCCGGCTAGGTGGAGTAACGATCTGCGAAAGGCTGCTGGTAGAGACTGGATGCGTCAAGCCGAAGATAGGGCGCGATGGCGCTCATTAGGGGAGGCCTGGGGAGGCCTATATCCAGCAGTAGACTATTGGCTGATGAAGGTTTCATAACTGATTAAATGGAACTTAGGGTAGTTATAGTATCTAAGTATGTTTTCGTTTCAATTAGTAGATGACCACGAGAAAACGGCCCTCTCATCGTAGTAGGCTATACCTACATACTTATAATTATTATGAATTTATTTATTTTATTGGTAGGTAGGTACCTACTAGGTAGGTCCCTACTCAATTATCAGTTAGTTAGTTCACAACCTCGGAAGAAGCTGCGATAAGGATTTAGCGTGCTCCATTTCGTTATCAATAAATATTGTAAAATATACGGAGTTCGTAGTACCTACCTAACGATAAATATTATTCCTGTCTGATGTCCGTTGTCTGGTGATTACAGCATTCTACTGATGAATTTAACGTTGAACTTAGGTAGGTAAGTACATTTTGAGCTATAGGTACTATCGTGCGAGTAAAGATTTGAAAAAGTTCCGCTCGAAGGTAGTTACCTAAGTTCAACCTAAAGTATTTAGTAAAAATTGCAACTTCAAGTACATATACCTAGACTTACACCCCTGTTATAATCTTTACTCTACCGACATATTGAACAAAATGATTTGGTCAAAATACTTACCTATATAACTAGGTTAGGTATACAGGTGTCCGGTAAATACCTAATGAATTACGGTGCTCATAACAAGAATAACAATTACCTACTTAACCAATATCTGAGTTAACATTATTTTGAATTATAAAAATCGGCAAAATCGCCTCACGTATGTAATTAATGGATGCCGCCTAAAAAACTTGCTGGAGTTATTAATTTAGAACTATTACTGAACTAAACACTAGAACACCATCTACTCTATTCTATCATCATTCTATAACATAGCAACAAAGGAAGCTGTATTTGTTTATATTAAGTTATTCGTCAATGCTGTTCTTTGTTTCAAACGGACACGGTTCAAGAGAATGCTATTTACCGCTAGTCATATTATAGGTATTATATAAGTAACTATCTTAGTTCCAATACCTAATCTTCGTTCTCTGAATTATAATAATAATAATTTTAAATATAGGTATCTTGCAATCAAGGTTTTGATCCCACTACTCGGTATTACCGGGCCGTCACAGTTCCGGCGCAAAAAAGCAAAGCAAGCAAAGTCCTGTCAAAAGTTTTGCTTGTCACATTTTGTACTTTCTTTGATCACGGTGATGGATGGTGGAAACCCTGGTTTTTAGGGTTCCGTACCCGAAGGGTGCTGTTGTCGTCAGCGGAGGGTCAGCGGGCTGTATCTCATGAATCGTAATAGGTGTAGAGTTGAAATTTTCAGTGTTTGCCGCTATTACAACAAATATTAAAAATAAAATACAAGAAACCTTTTTAAATGTACGATGGTACGGAACCCTTCGTGTGCGAATTCGACTCGCACTTGACCGGTTTTTCTTTATCATTCTTTATTTATGATTTTCCGTAGCGCAGTAGAAAAGTTTAATACCAAATATCTGATTATAATAGGAGACAAAAATGCTTGGGACTTAATAATGCCACAACTCGTTTTAAAAACATGATTGCAAAACGGATCATTTCATTTTACAAAAAACAGCCAAGCGTGGTTTCTTGCCTGTATCTTATCTCGTAACGAAAATTCGTAAATTCAAAACTATTTAAACTGATCCTTACAGATTCTATTTATTAAATATAGTATAATGTGTTTGAGTGCTAGGAAAATACTGTTGGCTATGAAATATGTACTTATTATCTTTTGTGGAAATACATAATGTAAGTTTAGTAGTAGTACATAGTTTTGTTGTTGCTGATAGTGAAATAGATAGATAGATCAACGTTACAAATAATAATTAAAACCGTTTTAAGATATAATTTTAATTGTAATATTTAGAAAAATAATAAAATACTGAAAAATATACGTCACAGTTTTTAGGAAGGCAGCAATAGCTTAGGTTGGTAACATATCTGGTTAGTAGGTAGGTCTTTACCTATTTAATTTATTACGTATTGATTTATCCTAAATCGTTGTTATAATATAGCTATATTTCCTATAATCTTCGGATACATGTAGCTTTGGTTCCAGAAGTCTTTCATCATCAGGCTTCCATGGTGAATGACTTTTAACATCCATCTTTGAAAACAGGGGCTGGGAAATAACGTCAGATGCTAAGACTGCCAAAATAACTGCAATTACCTGAAAATAAAATAGAGCTTTCATTAAAATTACGACCTCGGTGGCGTGGCAGTGAGGGGTCGGCTGAATCGCAAGAGGTGCAAGTTCGATTCCCGCGGTGGGAATGTTTGGCATGTTTTATAAATATTTCTCACACAACATCTTGACCATGAAGACATTGTGAGGAAACCGGCATGTTCTAGAACTTCAAGAGATGGTTTAAAACTATATTGAGTTAAAAAATTTCGACTCGCTTCGCTTGCAGTGGCTTGAAACTCGCTTCTCTCGCTAACTTCTAGACTTCTAGAGATGGTTTAAAACTACATTGAGTTAAAAAAAATCGGCTCGCTTCGCTTGCATTGTTTTGAAGCTCGCTTCGCTCGCTAACTTCTAGAAACTTCTAGAAATAGTATAAAGCTACATTGATTTAAAACATTCGGCTTGCTTCGCTCGCATTGGCTTAAAGCTCGCTTCGCTCGCTAACTTTGAGTGACTTCTAGAGATTGTTTTAAAACTACATTCAGTAAAAAAAAGGCTCACTTCGCTCGCTAATCACTTTAAATCATTGTTTAACAATACTTTAAAGTGATAAGCAAGTGCGCAGTGTCTGTGACATTTTTTATGTAACTTACATTTAGCTGCAAACAACACGACACAACAATTTGCCACTAATCATCAGCGTAATATAAACGTGACCTAAAGTTGATTGTTTGCTGTAGGTAATGGGTGTTATAACTAGGAACCGTGACTTGAGAGTAAAGTAGCGAATGTGTATACGCTTTTTCTATTTTAAACTAATAGATCGCGTTATGTGTATTGAAAATCCCGAAAAACTGGATTTAATTTCGTACTGACTATTATGTGGGTTTTGTATTAACTGTGTCCAACGTCTGAACTGATAGACTTTTACTTCGAACTGTTGACGTTGTCTACGTTGTCTATCACGCAGACAACGTCGCGGGTTACAGCTACCTAGTTTTATATTATTTAGATTGCCTATTGGATGTTTCATTTTTAATTTATTCAGAGACATTTTAGCAAAGCGAACTCAATTGATGGACAATGGAAAAACACCGCTCAATATGTTTTGAATAAAATTACTAAATTATTAGGGTTCCGTACCCGAAGTCCAACGGGACCCAATTACTAAGCCTCCGCTGTCCGTCCGTCCGTCTGTCAGCGGACTGTATCTCATGAACCGTAATAGGTAGAGATTTGAAATTTTCATAGTGTGTGTTTATATTGCCGCTTTAACAACAAATAATAAAATAAAATAAAAAGGAGGGCCCATACAAGAAACATTTATGTAGGCACATGTACGATGTTACGGAACCCTTCGAATTCGACTCGAACTTGACTGTTTTTTTTCAATACTTAGATGATTTTGTCACTTCGTAGATACGCCATAAGTTTAAATAAATAGGTACCTACCTAAGTGGTTTAATGAAAAAATATATAACCAGATATAACCTAACGATAGGAGATATTTTTAACATTTGGCCTTTTTGTGCCACGATTGCCACAATGTATTGTATTAACTGAGTGGCATTACGAGCTGAGTGAGCGCTTCCGTGCTACGGAGGGGACGTTAAACAGTCGGTCCTGGCTTTTAAGTCGTTAAGCCATGACGGAGGCCTTTTTTAGGCGGCCTAACACCGCCACAAGAGTTGGACACTAGCTCATACGAACATACATACATAACGTGGGTTGGTAATAATATTTCTAGACTAGGTGAATGAACCCGTCTAGTTTCACTGATAGCCAAAAGCATACGGGGATTCAGTCGTTATCGTCGTAAGAGTTGGACACTAGTTCATACGAACTAACTTACTTTATTAGCTGAGTCCTAAGTACTTTTGTGATCTAATGTGGAGACGTAAGCAATTATTATCAGCATCAGTGGAATCTTCTAATCATGATTTCCTATGGACACTGTCCTCGACAGATAAGTGGTACCTACTAATTGAAGCTCGTTAGCGGCTGATGGCCTGACACTCCCTGATCCGCACTATACGATTCGGCTGACTTACTGAGCATTATAATTTATATAATTTTTTTTGAAAAATAAAAAATTAACTATAGTAGGTTAGGTACTTATTTGACTTGTTGATAAAAATAATTTATAACAAGCTTTTAGTAACTACTAATTCAGATATAAGCCGAACACGGATATTTTATTGGTATTCGACAACCTCAATGGCGTGGTGGGCGAGTGGTCGACTGAGACGCGAGGTAGGTGCGCGGTCTATTCCATCTGCGAGACAAATGTTTGCATGTTCTGCAAAGATTTCTTCTAAGTCTGGATGTTGAGGTTAATACCTTTGCATCTTCTTTTTAATTGGGCTTGAACGAAATGAAAGAGTGACTCCGAATTCCGTAGCGATAGATCTACTGCATGGCAGCGAGCATATCATGACACTTGCAGGTTCTGATACGTAAAAATTATAAATAAATAATATATCTATCTATTTATCTATATCTCATACGCACGATACGGGTAGACCTAGTGCGGGGTTAAAACTATGTAGATTATGTGACTGTGTATTTAACTAAACTATTTAAAAAATATTTATTTGTTCCGACATCAGCTCGTCAACCCAATGAATTGAGTATACTTATACCATAAGTGGTATATATTACGGTTGCAAAAATAAAACAAATTTGCAAAATTTAACCAAAACACAGTAGGTTCAGGTTGAGTTAAAAAAAGCTTAAAAAAGTTTGTACCTAATAATATAAATAAACTATTAGATACTACATAACAGAAGGAATTATGATAAATTTTTCTTTTTATTCACCGCAGCTTATTTAAGTCGAAGTTTTATTATGTACCTACCTAAGTTGGAACAAAGTATTATTTATTTCCTTTAGTAAAGATTGTATGTATTGTTGTTTTATCTTCAGATTACTTTCTTACTATTGTTTAATAATAACGAATCTATCAAAACTTAAGAATACACAGCTAGTCATTGTTTAACCATCATAAACAAACAATAAAATAACTCACACATAAACGCCAAGTCCAATACATCATTAGCAGTTTCCAGTTTCCATACACTGACAACAAACGCTCACTCTTTGTTTACGTTTTGCTATTTAGACATATTATTCTACACACGTCCGTCTTTCTCGACTGTTCAAGTAGGAATAAACTGTATTAATTAACCTAAACTATTTAAATACGGAGAACGCGCATCTCCCGGTTTTTATTTTTAATGGGCTGATAATTTGATTGAACTAATTGTGACACTGCCACTCTCGAAAGTGCCATGAAACTATAGTTGGCTGCCAGTTTGACAGCATGGCTGGCTGGCTCATCAAGTTTAAATCATTTTTTACATACAATACATTATTATCATGCCCGTATCCCTAAAGGGGTGAGCAGAACAACAAGAAATAAAAAGAAAACTTATAGGATAATATTATATGGATTATGGTGAATCATGGTGACAGGTAATCAGCCCATCGCCCATATAGATGGTTCATCATGTTGGAGAGTATACCTACCTACTATCCCTTTATTCGACTTTAACGACATGCTCAGGGAGACAAGTAGCTGGTTACATTTTATGTTTTTTTCTTTACTCCCAGTTCAGAAGAGAAGATATTTTTTTTATTGTTCGCTAAGTACTTACCTCTACCATACTATTAATCTTTGTAATGTAGCTGTTGGTTTTGCCAATAAATAAATAAATACATACATGCCCGTATACCCAACAGGATGGGCAAAGCCACACGTACCTAATCACAAGAATACTTGCAGCCTGATTCAAAGTCCAAAGATTTGCTTTGCCAAATACCAATACCATTACATATTCCGATAGTTCTAATAATTTTCTATAGATATTTATGAAACGCAAATCTTTATACTTAGAGTAAGAAAACCTCATGTATTTTAGTTTTTTTTGGCAAGAATGAAATAAAAAAACATTTCGCTTTGTAACGAATTCGTTTCAATACCCTACAGAGAAAATTTCATCGGGTCAAAGAAGGGCCAAAGACTTCAAAAGGAAAAAAAATCGGTGACAGGTATCCAGGTATTCGAGTCTGTTCCTGGAAAATCTAATTTACTTTGAACTATTTTCCTGTTCAAAATCCTAAAAATAGTGCTTACAGTAGAACCACAAATATTGTGTGCCTCGGCAATTTTCGTGTAGCTTCTGAAATACGAACTAACGCGATGATGATAATGTGCCTAATATAGAATAATTATTTTTTTAAGGATTTGTTCAGCTATTATTTTTTTAAACTTATATACCTATAGGTATTCCAACAAATTTGGTTTTCAAACAAAGCCCGAAGTTTGCCGAGGCGCACAATATTTGTAGTACTACTGTACCATACGTTTGAGTATCTTACTTATATTATAAATGCGAAAGTTTGTGAGTTTGGATGTTTGTGCCTCAATCACGCCTAAACGGCTGAACGGATCTGAACGAAACTTGGAATATACATAGTACATGTACTGGATTAACATATAGGCTATTTTTTATCCGGGTACCACGCGAGCGAAGCCGCGGGCGGCAGCTATAGTTTTATATTAGTCTGACCATCAATCACGTCAGCCATCAATATCATATTCACACTGTACCTAGGTGAAGGGAATATTTTATTATTGTAGGTACTAATAACTACTAGCTGCGTGACTATTTCTTTCGAACCAGTGTGGTGAAAGGATTTACAGTGCGCCTCAAAAGGCTCGTTTCGTGCACTTGACACACATATTTTCGATCTTTTTAGGTTATACAACATACCGGTTTCCTCACGATGTTTTCCTTGACCGTTTGAGAGTACTTACTGGTAATAAATAGCGCACATACATTTTTCGAACAGAAAAATACATTGGTGCATGACTGGATTTGAACCTACGAACTTAGGATCGGAAGGCGGCGCCGCTTCCACGAGACCACCAGTTCTTTTATTATTTATTATAGTGAACAATAGGTATATCTAAGTATAATAAATAACAATTTATAAAACAATCACGTACTACTTAATCTATTCTACTTATGTTTATACATTATGATCTAGTAGATACTTAGATGTACATCATGTATCTGAAAATATTTTTGCACGTGACCATTTAGAAGGTACCTACTAGGTACCTAGCTACTGTAATAATAGATCGTGTGATAATAATGAAGAAAGGTAACTGTGTCACTTGACCTTCGTGGGCCCAGTATAGTTCATAGCTCAGATCATTCACTTCCTTATTGTAGCAAATTATTTTTAGCTGTTTTATTTAAAAGGAATAGGTAAACCTAAGTACTATTTTTCGCCAACTAACAATGAAAAACCTGATTTAAATTAGGTAGCTACCTACCTACGTACTTTTGACAACCTCAGTGGCGTGGCGGGCGAGTGCTCGGCTGAGACGCAAGAGACGTGGGTTCGATTCCCGCTACGGAAGAAAATTATTTGGATGTTATGCAAATATTTCTTCCGGGTCTGGGTGTTGTAGTATTATGTATCTAACTTAAACTCATAGGTAGCTAAAGTTTGCCAGAATATTATATTATAATATTCTAAACATGTAAGTAGGTACAATTTGCAGAAAATATCAAACACTTGTTCACAAATACGAACGTGTAACAACTACTTTGTAGATGTTAAGTTCAAGTTCAAGTTCAAGAGCCGTGCGGTTGATTGGTTGAACCAGACTGATGATGGACAGGTTGTAGAATGTACAAAATTAGCTCCGAACTAAGATTAAAGTAAGTGGCCGTTTTTGCTGTAGTTCATTATGTTAAAAAACTACTGTGTTGAAGAGCACTGGTGGTCTAGTTGGCAGGGACCCCGCCTTCCGATCCTTAGGTCGTGGGTTCAAACCCTGTCGTGTACCAATGGATTTTTTTTGTGCGAAAAAATTATGTGCGCTATATTATAGCAGTACTCTCAAACGGCGAAGGAAAACATCGTGAGGAAACCCGCGGCTTAGTCAGCTCCGCACGTATTGATCATGTCTTTCCTGTGGACAAGGATGTCTAAGCTGAGAGAATGGAATAGGTGCTGGGCAAGCCTACTCCATCTTAATTCGTCCCGGGCACTACAGCGTCCCGTTTGTGAAGGTAAAAAGTTGCTTCCTGACGCAGTGTTTATTGCGTAATTAGTCGAACCTGACGAATGTTTAGAAAAATACGGACTGTACCTGTAAATATAATGTATCACAGTGTACGTAGAGTTGACAATGAGGATGAGGGTAGGTAAATAAATTGTCGAGAAGAACTCTGCAGTACCAAAGAACAAAGCAAACTTGACAACCGACCGATAGTTAACTGATTGTAACAATCGCTGTTAGCAAATCAAGGAAATAGTACTTTTAGTTAAAGAAATTAAAAGGCTATTTTTTACTACACGCACAGTGGGAGCCTACATAGTGGGTACTCTCTCTCACATAGATACCTACTTATGACCTCGAATTCTAGACTCACGTATTTTAGAGAAATCAAAATAATTTAGAAAAAAGCTCTATGAAATAATCTATGGTCAGGGATTTCCCAGAAGTTTTCAGACTAAATCAGTTTGCCGTTTTCGTCTCGGAAATTTGAGTTTTGTACGGTTGTTTTAGGTTGTTTTCTCAGTTGTTTTGTACGAAATGTGACAGAACTACCTATGTGGCATGTGTCTCTTGTCAAAATTGTCAAAATATTGAACTGATTTTTTTTAGTACAAATTATTTTACATTCAATGAAAATTATTAAGTGCAAATAAAATGAATAAATACACAAGCAAGCATCTTCAAAAATGTTCCAAAAAGCTTTTATGCTAATTCTATGCGCCCTAAACATACAGCGAGGTGAACGATGCCGGCTGAATTCAAGAATACACTTCGGAGAACCACTTCCTGTCATAATAAGAAATGGAAAGCTCTTGGAGCCAACGGACGGATCTGGTAATGTCATGCTCGAGTTTGGTGAGAGTATAACCCTGAGCTGTGAGGGAGTCGGCTCATTATTCCATCCAAACAAAATACACGAAGAGGTGACTGCTACAATCACTTGTGCAGGGGGTGACAATTTCAAAAACGAAGCTTGGCTGAGCTCTCCCGCTCCATTTTCTTTGTTCCGCTGTGCTATGTCACCGAATTATGGAAGCAGACGGACCGACAGAACCTGCTACGAAAACAACCCTATCTTTGAAGTCGGATACACCGTTCAGAATGAATTCTATCCTCTATATGAGTCATGTTTCAACGAAGGAGCGCTAAATGCCGTTTACTCCAAGTACGAGCAAAAACCTTACAACGCAATGTATCAGACCAAAGTCGACAGACCTTTCTTCATCGCCAACGATGTGTACGGATTTGTTCCAGTTGATTCCTTATTTTCTCCTCGAGGTCAAAGAGCGGCGGTTGCTCAAGTTGTGGGTCCACTAGTGGAGACTTACATGACGAAGTCTGAGTTTCTATCAAGAGGTCATCTAGCAGCTAAAACAGATTTCCCTTTCGCTTTCGGAGAGCGCGCTACTTTCCACTACGTCAACTGCGCGCCTCAATGGTACGGCTTCAACAGCGGCAATTGGAATACTCTAGAAGTTGATTTGAGAAACTATATCCACCAGGCAGGATATAATACAGTCATTTACACCGGGACTTATGGAGTGACGTCTCTAAAGAACGATTACGGGCACAGAGTGGACATTTACTTGTACAATGACGAGAATAACAACCCCGTCATTCCTGTTCCTCTATACTTTTACAAAGTGGTTTACGAACCAACGACGAATCGTGGAACTGCCTTCGTCGGTATCAACAATCCTTACATCACAGCTGCTGAGGTTCACGACCTGTTCTTCTGCAGAGATCTTTGCAGAGGAAACAGCGATTTTTACTGGCTTACCTGGCACCCTGACAATTCTAATGAAGGGTATACTTTCTGCTGCACTGTACCTGAATTTCGATCCACAGTGGGGCATTTACCTGCATTTGAAGTAAACGGATTGTTCACGTGACTTTAAATTGAATTATTTATGTTAGTTCATAAGTTATTTGTATGTTCAGTTATACCTACTGTTTGCATATCGGGTGAATGTCCTATTGTGATGTATTTTACACTGTATGTGATTGAATGTATAGGTTCAAAGATAGTGAACCTAGTGTCGTGACTTGTGAGACCCTGTTTAGAAAATAAAATTCACTACTTTATAAAATGTTAATTTTTTATTATCCTTTAAATTAAACAAGGTATTTGAAACATTTAAATCAAGGCTTCAAAGAATTGTATCTATAGAATTTATTATAAAATTTGTAGTGTAGGTAGGTATAACTCTCAAATATATTTTCTGTTAGTAATAGGCTTGTTATTAGACAAGCAGATACATTAAATCAATGACCTGTCTGTAGCTATTAAAAGATTAGTCATTGTCGATGACCCATTACCAGTCTCAAAATTCATTAAATAAGCGTTTCTAGAGAAAGCTAATTGATGAACTTTATATTAATTGCATAGTTAGTAGGTATATTATTAATAGTAGGTAGTTATTCATTGTAATTTACGCTATTTTAAGGACAACATTGCAATTCCTACTTACTATTATTTCCTTTGCTGTTCCTGATAGTAGCATACAGTGCAGAAATAGTGCAGAAATAATTGTGATTGCGCATTTGTCTCAAAATTTATTTAAAATGAGATTATTATCGGTAAGCATTATTTTCTACTTAATAAGTACCTACTAGTAAAGTAAGTAGTAGGTAAGTTCGTATGAGCTAGTGGCCAACTCTTATGACGAAGTTTTTAGGCCGCCTAAAGGCCTCCGTCGTGGCTTTACGTCTTAAAAGCCCTCCAAAGCACGGCAGCGCTCAGCTCGTAATGTCACTTGCGGTCACCCATCCAAATTGTGACCGCGCACAACGTTGTTTAACTTCAACGATCAATCAAGAACGTCTAAGCAAGCTACGCCACAAGCCCTTCACCTACTAGTGATAATTATAAGAAATTAAGTGAAAAAGCTAGAGTACCTACTTAATTGTAAAAGTTTCCTAAAATAAAACGATACCTACCACATTCTAATCGATACTAGGTAGTATTTTATACATATAATGTGTGTGTACTTATCCATCTTTTACTTTGCAGATATTATTTCTATGTTCAATACTTTCAATCGGTAAAAGTGACTATTTAAAAAATTATGAAGAAGATTCTTCAACGATATCGAATGCTCTAACTGAGAAAAAGTTATCTATGTTCCCAAGGAATCACATGAAGTTCATTGCAAAACCTCATGAAAGAATTAACAAATCAGATATGCATAACGAAAGAGAAAAAATCAGGACTAGGAAACCTTTGATGGCAAAAATGGTCCCGAGGTTTAAAGAAGCTAGTGCAACTGAAAAAGCTGAAACTACAAGGACAGTTACCAGAAAACCACTGATGAAAGTTAAAACTTATACTGTAAAAATGTCAAACCGTAAAGATAATGTTGAAGAACGCAGAAATAGAAGCCGTGGCCAAATAAGTATTTTTGATATTGACATTAAATCTAAATCTAGATCTATAGGTAAAATAGAAAATGAGGCATTAGATAAAACGAGAACAATAGAATCCAATGAAATTAAAAAGTCTAAGGTCTTCCTCACATCACCGAATTTGTTCGATAGTGAAACGTTAACTGAAGAAGAAGAACAGGATAGACAAGAATTCATCTTTTTAGAGAACAGTAAAAATGTTGTGTTGAACGATATGCTCGACGTTAGTGAAGAAAATATTGACACGACTGCTATAGCACTTGTATCCAGAAAACTTCTGCGAAAGAGGTATGTATTTATTAGTAAACCACATAATTCAGGCACTTTCTTAAGCCTTTACGGGGCGCGGGACTAGCCAAAAGGACCTGTTGACGGGCAGAAGGGACGATTTTGACATCGTGCACATTCAAACATCGTTTTAGCATGTCTGAAACATCACGGGAGTGGCCCAACAATCGTCAAACCAAAAACTCACACCAAAAGCGGTGTGGCACGGTCACTTCACTACCCATACCATGCCACGCCGCACCTATGGTGAAGTCGTCCTATTGATGTACCTTATTTTTCTTTTAGAAGCAGCAATATAATCGAGGAAGAAAATATGGGAACCACTGTATCTCCTTTGAAGTACACGGGACAAGACAGTAGATTAACGAACAATCTATATTTTAAAAACATTAATCACTGAATAAAAAAACCTAGATTATGTTAGCCAGTAAACAGTATAAACTACTTATTTAGAAGTATCACTTTCAAGTTATAGATAGATAGATAGATAGAAAATTCTTTATTGCACACAAGAATGTACATAGGCGAGCTTAATGCTAATTAGCATTTTCTTCCAGCTAACCTTTGTGTTGTTTGGAAAAAAAGTGGAGGCAGTGCATTGTAGAAAATGTTATAAAAAAAAATATATTATACATAAATAAATACAAATAAATAGTTATCTAGGAAGAAACGCTACGAAGCTCTACTTATCCAAAAATATTTATACTTTACCTAACCTGTGTATCTTTCGACAGTTTACAATTCCGCGAGATAGATTATAATCTAACGGTGTTTACAATTTTACGGTGACATAATAATCCATGTCGATTAATAGGTTACTTATTTTTTAATGTTGTAATTGTAATTAAGTTATTTAATAAAAATCCAAAATAAAAGTTAGTTATTTATTGCATCTAAAACAACTTACATTTACAGGCACCTAAAATGTACACACTTATCCTAGGTACAACATAATGGCAATAATTCAATTCTTCACAATTTCAACATTTACAACATTCGATCACAACAGTGAGAAACATAAATACATAACCTAACAGGCAAGACTGGAATCATAACTTGGACGATAAAACCACAGGATCTCAGAACTACCCTAAATTTTCAGAATTAAAAACGCGCTGTCTCGATTTTGTAACACAATCGCACTCTAAGTGTGAAAGGGATGGATGACGTAGACGATTGCAACGACGGCGCCGACACGAATGGGTTACTAAATCGCATCGCCGCATTGTTGAAAAGTGGAATTATAGTCATCTGTAGATACATTTGTTGCTGTTTTGACTTACAAGTTGTATTTACAAAATTAGAATATCTGTGCTGGAGCAGTGGAGTGGAAATCGTAGCAGGTTGCTAAGACAATGCTACTTCTTGAAAGTTATGTTTTTTCTTAGTACCTAGATAATGGTGTACGTATACACAACAAACACAATATCTAGACCTAAAAGTATGATAGATAAAGACCAACAAACTATCAAATCTTCTATTTCTTCTAGTGGTCAAATCATCTAAGAATTATACAGACTGGTAACTATTTTCACAGAGATAAAGTTAACACGAGAAGTAATACGTTCTATAAAATTGTACTTGTAGATCTTTTTCGAAAGTTGTCCGATTGTTATCAATAGATGGGGTTAATCGCAGATGATAGGTAAAATGGCGGTTATTTCTTCTTCTTGTTCAAAGAAAATACATGGTCGAGAGGAGCGTAGGGCGTCCGCGTTGGTATCGCGTTGAAGGCGAATGCCGGTCGTTGGGCGTCTGCTCGTAGGATTACTACACCTGTGTAAAAGAAAATAAGGGTTAAATTCGGTTTTCGATGCTAAGATTTTTTATTAACGAAGGTTAATTGGTACCTTATCGAGTAAGTTATGCAAGCAATAAGCAACATCCACCAGTATCTTGTAAAATTATGTTTTTACATTGATTTTAAAATCCAAATTCGATGATACACCTACGTGAGTAAAATGCAATCCTATAGGATCTATTTAAAAGAATACATTCACCCGTGAAGTAAAGTTATTAAAACTGTACTACCAGTTAAACACTATTATAATTATAATGGTGATTAATAAAGCGTGTGTAATACTGCCCTCTTAGTTAGTGAAGAACGCAGTAACAAGCATTTTTGACAAAAACTACATATACGGAATCGCCTAAAAAAATACAACATTATGTTCTCACTCACGTATCAAAACATGTTTGACATAGTTACTGCGTTCTTCACTAGGAGGGCAGAATATGTGTGTGTATATTTAAAGTAAGTAATAAACATGTTCAACACGTGCTACCTGAAGGGTTCACTTTCACTTTGATCTTCGTCTGCGGAGACAGCACGCCGTAATCCACGTCTTCATACAGATCCTACAATTAAAAACAATAATTTAAATAATCTGGTGAATAATCTAAGGAAAGATAAGCGTAGCTATTCTAGTAATATTCATCATCTACCTGTCTTTATCCCACTTACGTAGGATCGGTAATGTTTTACTTTTCAACTCCCCTTTATCAACCATCTTGGTATTCACTATTGTAGGATTCCGTACCCAAAGGGTGCCAACGGGACCCTATTACTAAGCCTCCGCTGTCTATCCGTCAGTCAGCGAGCTTGGGTCTCAATGAAACGTAATAGAGGTAGAGAGTTTCACAGAGTGTTTATTTCTATTGCCGCTATAACAATAAATAATAAAAATAAAAGGATGCCCTTATTATACAAGGGGGTCGTGTGCGACTTGACTGGTTTTAACTCATATCATCTTTACATAGGCAATACCTCATCATCATCATCCACAGCCTGTTTTTACCCACTGCTGGGCACAGGCCTCCCTTTGTGCCATCCAACACGGTCCTTTGCAAACGGTTAAAGAAAACATCGTGAGGAAACCGGTACGTCGTAGAACCTAAAAAGTTCGAAAATATGTGTCAAGTGCACAAAAGGAGCCTTTGAGGCACACTTTAAATCCTTTCACCACACTTATTAATAAACTAGTGACACGACTAGATAGATAGACCAAGTTCCAAAAAAAATTATCATTTATTTTGAACTTTACTAAAGTGGTCGATTGATAAGCTCACCTCAGTTCTGTACCCAACTACCCAGCTGGGTAGTTGAGTCCCAACTCCCCAGCGTGACGGCGACGTCTGACGGTCTGTTCACGAACCTGATGTTTCCTCGACCACTACTAACTTTACCCCAGTGGCGTAAACTCTAGTAGTCTAGACGGTGTCCCATCCATCCGTCTGTTCACGAACGTCTTCATCCATCTCTTCCAGTAGCATCAACTAGTATCGGGTCCTCTGTTACCACAACTTTGCCTAAGTAGCATCAACAATGCAAACTCATCTCAACTCTGTATCCAGCCGGGTTGTTGAGTCCCAGCTCCCTGAGCGTGACGGCGACGTCGGACGGCGTCCCGTCCGTCCGTCTGTTCACGAACGTCTTCAACCATCTCTCCCAGTAGCATCAACTAGTATCGGGTCCTCTGTTACTACAACTTTGCCTCAGAAGCATCAACAATGCAAACTCACCTCAACTCTGTATCCAGCCGGGTTGTTGAGTCCCAGCTCCCTGAGCGTGACGGCGACGTCGGACGGCGTCCCGTCCGTCCGTCTGTTCACGAACGCGACGGCGTACGAGTAGAACTGACCCTGCACTGGTAGGATCGGACGAGACCAGATCTCGATGCCTCGGTGCTGGAAAGGTTAAAGTAACACTAAAGTATAAAAAAGGGACGTGTACTAAGCGATTTTATTTATTTATTTTATTTTTATTTTATTCGGAAAACAAACAGTATTACAAACTAGATTAGGAAACAACTTAAAAAGACAAATTACCAATTAAATTAAATTTTATTTAATTAAAGTTAATTCGACATTATCAGCTGAGACCTGTTACAATTGTATTGTATAATAGTGGTCGTAATCGTGAAAAAAATTGTGACCCAATGTAAAAAAAAATACTTGGTAACAAATAGTACAATAATTAAGTACTTATTAAAAGTTTCTGACCAATAGGTAATTATTGAAAATATTCGGAGCCAGGCGTGTCGAAATTTTTCATACACGAAATGAAATCGTTAAAACATCAACTAACTTTAAAAATCCTAAGCTTTAGCTGTAAAAAACGCAATGATAATGAATATTTTTGATGAAATAAGCACGAAAGAAGCGACCGAAAGTGTGGTAAGGGTTGGTCTACCTTGTATATCCTTCTTCCTTGAATACCCAGAGGGTCCTGGTCCACGTCGATGATCTTCTTGTTCTGCAGGATGGCCTTGTACTCCGGCCGAATGGTTCGCAGGTCTACGCTCATCAGCAAAGGCGCCGCCAGGATGGCCCAGATCGCGAACTGGGTCTTACTCTGCTCGTACGATAGACCGAAGTTTCCGATGATCAACTGGAAAGCGAAAGGTACCTACTTTAGCTCCAATAGCCTTTAGGCTTCACTTATGTTGTAGTCAGTGAAAACAAAATACTTTTTCTTATCGTTGTGTGAGAAAACGGTAACCTTGATTGAAGTGAATTAAATGAAGAGCCAAGGCAAATTGAACAATGTATGCCAGGTAAGTTTACTGTACTATGCCATGAGTTATAATAGCAATAAGCCAAGGAAATTTTGTATACAATATGTACCAAAACTTTGATTTTAAGCTTCATTTGATTTATTTGAAGTTAAACATCGTTAAAGACCTAAAATAAGTAAAACCATGCACAATCTAAGAATCATTGTCGAATCAGCCGTTTGAGTGTTATTTGAATTTAAATAGTTCATAAACGTAAAAAGTTTTTGTGTATTTTTGCACAGGTAGCACTTTTGTACGTCATATAAACGCCTGCAATAATAAGCGTAGCAATCAAAGTTGTGATTTGCGAAGTAAAAAATATCAAATTGACCAAAAATTTTAAATGACTTTGAAGTGACTAAATTATGGTACAGCACTTTATGATGACTATAGGCCAAAGACACTAAGGTCGTGTAAATGTGAAAACAATTACAGAAATAACTAAAGGAGTATAGGATTCAAGCACTCCAACATGTCTATGTGTTCACCAGAGGGCCGTCTTCAAATGCAGTTTTACTTCTTTAAAAAAAGTAAAGGAATGTTTCTTTTGAGTAAAATTTGCTATCTTCAGTATTTAGAGTACTTTCCCTCCAAGCATGCTCCTAAAATTCCCCCTATTCCTAAGTATGGCTACTCTAGATTAATCTCCACATTTTCATTCCATTGACCAGTCTAGATGTTTATAAATCTTACCATATCAGGATCGTTCCAATGGCCGGGCCCCGCGTTGGGCACGATGACGTCCTGGTGGTTTCCGTAGTAGTCTATGATAGACTCGACGGAGGCCCACGAGTCTTGAATGTCGTCAAAGTTGCGCCACAAGTTGCAGTGCTCTATTATCGATGTGAAGTTCGGCTGGAAAGATAAAAGATAAGATTAAAACAAGCATTTTTATATAAAAAATAGAACACCCAATAATCTCTTGCACAGTCCTGACCTCATACTAGGATTTGACCTATGTTTTGTACCTAAGCATTATCAGAAATTACAAGTACCTACTCATTTCTCCCGAAGCAGGAGTTAAATCTATTACCGCTCGCGTCTCAGTCGGTTCGCCATAGGACACCATACATAGGATACTGAACATAGACGACGACGATTACGCGAGAAGTGCAGGTTCGATTGCCGCTTCTAGAGAAATGCGGTCATGCTCACTATGAAGAATTGAAAATATTGTAGGATATAAATAAAATATCCTAACACATTTTCATTTACCATATTTATTATCCTACCATATAACATTTCCTTTTAGGATGCAAGTGACAAACTCTACTATTATATTTAGTCTTTATCCTAAAGACGTTCTTAATCTCTTCGGGTTTTATCCCGAGATTCAGCTTTCTTTCAGCAATAGCCTCCTAACACCTGACATTTGAAAAAGGCACTTACTGTTTAGATCGGATGTACTATAGAAAGAACAAATCCGTTTGTACCGCTCAGTCCTGAACCTTCGCGCGCTTGTTTTAGGGATTAAAACTTATTTTATGGAATTTCGCTAGAACAAAGATGATTTAAGACTTATTATTGAATCCATAGAGATTAGTTTCAAATTTCTATGATTTGTTCTTTCTAAAGGTAATCCGGTCTCAATTGGAATCATTTTGACCTAAGTAATTTTATTATGGTGTTCAGTAAATACGAAATCAGGTTATATTTTATGTATTTTTTTATTTAAAAAGTACTTTTTGACTATATTTAATAAATTAAAATTAAAATTGGTAAGAATTACTATAAAAACGTACATAATTGCAATCGCAATTAAGAAACGCAATAGTTTTAAAACGATAAACAAAAACAAAACAAAGGATTTTTGGATTAGGATTTTTTTTAATTAAAATATGCTCATACAAAGCAGATATCTTTGCTCAACAACAAAAAACTTATAAATCTAATAAATTAAAAAAAGTTAAAAGTAGATAAGTAATCAAAAACAAAATATTTGGTTTAAAAATTAAGTTATAACACCCGAAGAATTCTCAAAGGTGTTACTGTCTTCTCCAATATCAGAATCTGACTGAAATTTCTAAGTAGGTATATTTAGTATCGATTAATATAAAATATCAAGTCGTGAAATAAACCTTTAACCCCAAACATTAATTTAATTATATTCTACAAATTATAGATTTACTAGCTGCCATGCGCGGCTTCGCTCGCGTGGTATCCGGATAAAAAATAGCCTATATGTTAATCCAGTACATGTACTATGTATATTCCAAGTTTTATTCAAATCCGTTCAGCCGTTTAGGCGTGATTGAGGCACAAACATCCAAACTCACAAACTTTCGCATTTATAATATAAGTAAAATTTATCGATTATGAGTAGTGAACAAAATCACATCATTACGGATTATCTATCAATTTTGTTAAGATAACTGAGACCAGTCACTATAAAAAGAACAAAACAAACAAATTAAATAACTGTAATAAAGGCCGAAAATCCTCTATATAGAACAAATTATGGAAACACATTTATACAATTGAGACCGAAGTTACTTCTTGTAGAACATAATATTCAGGAGCTTATTTTGCATCCAAAATACAATCGACATGCAACAATAACATTGCTATCGTAACCCAAACATTGAAAACAAACTAATTTTATAAAGCTACTGTCTAAACACCAGCAGATTTCTCGGAAAATTACAGATTTACTAACCCCTTCTCCCAGGACGTGACATCTTGAAGGACAAATTGAACCATACTGGCGCCAATTTTTGTTTAAATTTTTATGCCGCGATTGTGTGAATGAGATAGATATTAATGCTACCTTTCTAAACATAGTTTGACACAATTGGAGGATTAGAGTTTTAATAGCAAACGTAAAAATAATAAAGACTATGTATAGTCCTTCCGGTCTGTATTTGAACTGACACTGCCAGATGTCAGGACTGACAGCCATCGCTGATTTTGTACTTTCTAATAGCCTTACGGTCTTAGGAGGATAGAATCAATTTTATGAGCCTTAATTTATTTTCACCCTTTGTCACGGGGATATTTCGAATTTCTACACAGGAGGCTCTAGCGTTCCCTTCAAAATAGTTGAAAGTATTTAATTGTTAGAAATCTGTACTTGATGGACTGCCTAGACGGAACTAAAAATGGCAAATAATTTTAAAACTCAACATTTGATAACACCCCCCAACAGTCACTGACTCACACAAAGGTCCCCCTGAAATATGGTTTACCTGTAGTCCAGCATAAATCTGGTAGACCGGCCAACTGCAAGAGTAGACCATCTGCCTGCCAGTCTGGTTGAGCTGCCTCCCGAACTCAGGGTATCCATGGTCCATGTCTGCTGGGAGAGCGTAGCAGCCGTCAAGCTTCACGTAGTCTACTCCCCAAGACGCAAAAGTAGCTGCATCTGAAAGGAACACGTACTTCATCAGTGTTTTAGTTCATTATTAACAGCCTAAGAAGTCCACTGCAGGGCATAGGTCTTCCAATATACTTCCGGGAAGAACAATTTTATGCTGCCTCTTTCCGACCACCCGTGACCAATGTCATCGATTCATCGCGTGGGGGCCAGAGTTCTTCATTTCTCGATCCGTGGCCGCTATTCGAGAACCGAAAGTGTTTTCTTAAAACAGCTAAGACACTGTCTGTCTCAGCTCTCGCTCTTAAAACAGTTCTTCCTCAGGGTATTTTCGTTTACCTTTTCAAGCACATACATTTTTGTATTTGATTTTTGTTTTAATTTTTTGTACGGACAAATACTATATAGTGCATAGTCAGATTCGAACCTTTTGCGATCCGAAATCGACCCCCGGCAAATAGCCAGAAGATTTATTGATATTATGACCCTTGATGATTTTATCAGTAATCGTTTCGCGATTCTAAAAGCAATTAAATAAAAATAAACACAAGTACTAATAAATATTCCAAATCCGCTTAGCAGCATAATTCCGGTTGCCAGCATAAAACCGTTTAGTGGTATTATGAGCACGAGAGCACTGGTGGTCTAGTGGTAACGGCCCGGCCTTTCGGTCCTAAGGTCGGGGGTTTCAATGCGGTCGTGCACCAAAGGATTTTTCTGTTCGAAAAATGTATGTGCGCTATACCAATACTATCAAACTATGAAGGGAAACATTGTGAAGAAACCGAGTTCGTAAATAAGTGTCAAGTGCACGAAAAGAGCCTTTGAGGCACTTTAAATACTTTTTGCCACACTGACTGGTTCAAAAGGAATAGTGTACGACGAAAATATACGACTAGAAAAAGTTCGCTTGTGTCGGAAGACCACAGTCCATTATTCCGAAGCGTGTTGTAAACACGATCAAGCATTGTTATTGGCGGTTCCGTATTTTAATGTCCATTAAAAGCTGACAAATGAATAAAATTAAGTGTAATTTATCATCCCAGCTACCTTGTAGTTTACTAATTTTATGTATGGCTTACGAGCTACAAGATTTGAGCGTTTTGTTTTCGATAAAACATACCCTTAGAATTAGGATGGTAAGTGGGTATTCATTTAATTAGGTAAGAATACTGATTCTGAATCATAAGCGTTAAAACTTTAATTTTTCTAAAATAAACGTGGTTAGCAAATCGTTTAAATCATCACAAATATTCTATTTCATATGTTTTATTTATAGCTCCCTGATTTAATAGTTATTTAACGAGCATTGATTGATAAAAAATATACACCGGATCTTTTGTCATTAGATCATCTACTTAAACGATAATGCATTATTAACTCTTTTATAAGCCACTAGCTGCCCGCTCCGGCCTCGCACGGTTGAAAATGAAAAAATAAGACAATTTATTTTTTTCAGAAGTAATCTGTTAATGATGCGCTTACATACATTCGCCAATTGATTTTTATTTAAACAGATTCATTTATATCAATAAAAAAGCTGATTAAATTACGCTATGTGCCACTCATCAATGTGCCAATACGGGAAGTTACGAGAATCGCCAGTCATATCAATTCGAATAGCTAATAGCTTAAAAACACGCGATGTCCTTTTGTCTGTCACTCATCCATTGCGATTGCTTTTATGCTAAATTCACTGTCCGACATAATTTGATGATGACACATAAATTACAATACTAATCAAATTATGTTGAGAAACACGGCTGTATAATTTTAATACCTACTTCTTACAACAACTAATTTCCACCTCATTGGTTGGCTGGTAGAAAATGCCTAGGCATTAAGCCCTTTTACACAGACAGTTTTTTTATTATGCAATAAATTATTTTTTATGGCAATCTCTACACTGTGAGCGACATTTACGTCAAATATTGCTTAAATGTCATTAAAAATCAAAAAAACCCTAAAAGCAAGGGCTTCTTCTCTAAGAGCAGTTCATTGAACAGAGAAGCATCATTCATCATCATCATATTTTTCGAAGCGCTCGTGGCGTAGCATGCTTAGGCGTTCTTGATTGATCGTTAAATTTAAGCAAAGATATGCGCGGTCACCAATTGGGTTGGGTGACCGCAAGTGGCATTACGAGCTGAGCGCTTCCGTGCTTCGGAGGGCACGTTAAACAGTCGGTCCCGGCTTTTAAGTCGTTAAGCTATCCCGGAGGCTATAAGGCGGCCTAAAAACTCCGTCACTAGAGTTGGCCACTAGCTCATACGAACATACATACATAGTAATCATATTTTTGACGATCTTTGAAATCACTGACTCAACTATGTAAACTGGTGCTGTAGACACCAACTGCACGCAAAAAGTACCGGTTACATATAATTTGACCAGTTACACATTAACCTAGTCACGAATTATTTTACGAATAAGGCTTGAGCTTGGGAAGTCGCGTTCCAAAGGCAGGCAGGAAGTCACGTGATTATTGCACACGCGAGTGTTATGCAATAATTACTATATGGCAAGGCAGAGCCCACGCTAGGACGACCTGTATAAGTGCTTTATCATTTTGAATTTAAGCAACCTTGTGCAGACACTGTCCGAAGGGGGGGGGGGGGGTCACAGGGGACATGAAACCCCCAAAATCGTACACGTCAAATTTAAAAATCTTCTAAAAATTTACAAAATATAAAAAATCAATTTTCTACTAGGGGCAGAAATTTCCGCGATGCCAATAAGATAGAAAGCTTCCATTTGTTTTATAATGTGTGCAATAAAATTGTGTATTGTGCAATAAAATCTGATTTACTCGACATATTCTATTATTAGTGACCCCCTCCAAAATTTCAGGCTGCGACCGCGCCTGACCTTGTGCGCGGTCACAATTTGGATGGGTGACCGCAAGTGGCACTACAAGCTGAGCGAATCCACTCGCAACCGCTTAAAACCCACGTCATTTAGCATACCTACTAATCCTATGAATTTTTGCAGAAGCATTCAGCAACCTCGTTAAACGCAATGTGATTTGGTCACTAAATCCAGCCCATTAAATTAATATTACAACGTTTCGACCGCTACCTTATACGTAGAATTTAAATCGCCCACATTTTAACGTTAGGTCATGAAGGTGCTGTGTAACTATTGGTAATTTCTTACATGTAGTCAAGCTTCGTAATTCTATTGTCGGTTTAGTAAGACCGATGCTACCCGCATAATACCTACCCAGTTTTACTTGTAGCACCTACCTAGTAGAAGGGAGTACCTAGAATTACATATAAGTATATTATGTCTGTATCTAAAAGAAAAAAACTTAGGACTGAAAATGCTGCAAATTCGTTAAGCAATTGTTTTAAGAATTGCAAAGGGGTATTTCCTAAAAATAAAGTAAACTCAACGTATATTTAAAACGTTTTAGAATGGGGTTCTATTGAAAAATATAGTATTGATTTAATTTGATTTGATTTGAATTTCTAGAAAATTATTGAAACTTCACACGGACATTTACCTGGTCTTACAGTCAGCGCAATTTGAAGTTGTTATGCTTGATGTCTAAGAAGGGCAGTGACGACGGATTAACCCTTAATCAAATTAAGCAATTGCCTAGGGCATCACGTCTGAGGGGGCACCAGAAGAAGCACAATAAAAATCCGCCCTTAGGGCATCACGTCTCACTCTCACGTCACCAAAAACCACACCAAAAAAAGCATGGATTGCTTAGGGCTTCAAGTAGTCTTAATCCGTCACTGAAGAAGGGTAGTCATATTCAAGAGCCTACAAGAAGTAAGTCTTAAAAATATTTACCTCCAGCAAGATGGCCGACAACACCCGGATAACCGGCGCAGGTGAAATTGCCGTAGTCCTCGTAGATGCCGAACTTCAGGCCTTTGCTGTGGACCTGGAAACAATAGAACACAAACATTAACATCATTATCAGCACCCAGCTTTTCTATACAAATTTTCATCCCCCCCTTAGCGGATGAATTTTCGAAACCGTTTCTTAGTGTTTCATCTCCTTTACATAAAGATATCAGGTGCAAATAGGCTTCTAAACCCAGCGGCTTTAGGTCGTTCATATCAGTCAGAAGAATATCATCTGTCAAGGTCAATGTCAGTTACATTGATATTTTTAAGAATTCTTTTGTTTCAATTTCAATTATAATCTGGTGATACCAGGTCTAAGCTTAGGTGCGATGAATCGCCAGATAAATCAATTCAATGATAATCATTGTGGCATATCAATCGGGATCTATCACGATATGTCGAAACATTCCGTGCAAAAACCGCAGGCATCATTAGACGACTATTATTTCAAGTCGTTCACATCTCACCAAGGTTAATGTTATAAAATAATAGAGTAATATCGATTAATTTTACCAAGAGCTCGCTCACATTAGTCTCGGCTTTGTTATATTACTGATAGATAGCGCCACCAGAGCGATCAAATTAGAACTCGCTATTTAGATTATATTATACTAGCTGCCGCCCGCGGTTTCGCTCGCGTTATAGCCGGATAAAAAGTAGCCTATATGTTATTCCAGCACACGAATTATGTATATTCCAAGTTTCATTCGAATCCTTTCAGCCGTTTGGGCGTGATTGAGGCACAAACATACATCGTCACATCCACACATCCTTAAATCCTCATAAACTTTCGCATTTATAATATTATAATAGGGTTAGATTTGCTTATCATGTGAATAATCATATACTTAGCTACCTGGCCCTAGAAGTGCTCGTGGGGTAGCTTGCTTAGTCGTTCTTGATTGATCGTTGAAGTTAAGCAACATTGTGCGCGGTCACGATTTGGATGGGTGGCAAATGGCATTATGAGCTGAGCGCTTCCGTGCTTCGGAGGGCACGTTAAATTGTCGGTCCCGGCTTTTAAGTCGTTAAGCCACGACGGAGGCCTTTAGGCGACTAAAAACTCCGTCACTAAAGTTGGCCACTAGCTCATGCGAACTTACTTACCTTCGACAACTTTACCGGTGCCTTAGCCGCGGGGTTAGATACCCTGCGGCTAAGGCTCAACTACTTGCATTATTTACAGATCAATCATTTTCAGAATAAATGTCAGAAGTCAAGGCCAAATTAAGAACGTTATGGCAATAAATATTTCACAAAATGACAATAAATATCGAGGCGCAATATTTACATTCATATATTTAAGACCCCGTTCTATATTTTATCTTATTTCATATATCGTATCGATACATAAATAATCGAATTAGCATATTGGACAAAACTAAAATATTTTCATGCTTTTGTGACCGGAAACTGAAATTGTAGGATGACTATAACATAAACTAAAATAGAATATAGATAAAAATACAATAAAATCGAAGACTTTTATTGGACATTAAAGACATTTATATCTTTTATTATTTCCGTATTTAATATATAAACAAAGACTCATAAATATGTTAAAGTAGGTAACCAAGTAAACATAAAATTAAATAGCACAAATATTAAATCTTGAGTACGTGGGCATGTCTTTTTTGACCCATTAATAATAATATTAAAAAGTTTTCTCCGATTCTAATATTACATATATTATAATTACAACACCCGTATCCCTAACGGGGTAGGCAAAGCCACAAAAAAACATAAGAAAACTTGCAGCCATTTAGTAAGATGCGGGTAGGTAGGAGGAAGAAAAAAATCGGTTGCTCTACAATTAATTACCGGGAATTGTCGCAGCAAAACTAATTAGAACTCTGTTTTGTTTTTTCAAGTGAGCAAATGATTCACTGAGTTTTATTTTTAACTCAATTTACTTTTTTTAAATCTAAAATATAGGTATGCTCCATTTTTTTATTTTTAGCACTCCAAAAGTTATTGTGACATCCTGTGCCGACCCCACATAGAGTGGAATAAGGGCAGGAAGATAATGACGATGAAAAGTTATTGTGATATATTTACATAAGATATTAATTATGTATAGTGACCTACGTATTCATATCTAATGTAACAATTATTGTAGACCCGTTACGAAATAATAATTCTTTTAATCCGCTTAAGGTGTCAAAAACAGTGAATAATATATAATAGCCCTCGCAGTATGGTGCAAAGGCTGTAAGGCTGTATTCAGCAGTATTCAAAGTGTCCGTATTGCAGCGTGGGAACTCGAGTGTCGAAATACTTGCTAGATCCACTGCAGATACCAATAGCTTCCTTTTATCAGTTCGGTACAGTCCACGACGTAAGTTTATTAAACAATAGAAAGACTCTATTCGAACAGTTATAAAAGGTTGTCTAGAAGAGATCGCTTTTAGCGGTACGGCCGCCCATTGTACTTTTCTTTTGTTAAATTAGGTACTATTGTATCTCTTTGTGTACAATTAAGACAAGTGTAATTTATAATTATATCTGTATTAAGTAATACTAATCAACTTGTATTGTAGCTTCAGCTTTATTCTAACATAGTCGTATAATACTTCAAATACGTAATTGTTAAAGTACCTACATTCGTATTCACATTACGCCCACAAATGATCCACAGATAGCTCAACTGATCCAGGTTATTATCAGATGGAAATGTGCCTGGGCGTTGGCCCCCAAAACTTTAGTAGGATGTTCCCGATGAATATGAACACACACTTCTCTAGCTGTAGGGCACATCTCTAGTTGACAGTGACATTTGCAGGAAGAGATACTCTATGGTACTCTATGGTAAACTTCCTGAATGGAGCAAATCGTTCCGCTTCATAAAATGTTTAATTAATATATTTTGCAATGTAAAAGCCTTGTTTGAGTATCAGTCTAACGAGTCATATTCGCTAGAGAATATAATCAGAGAAAACTTATAGTGGATATGATCTAAACTAGCACTTCAACAAGCAAAGCTGTGGGTTGGTAGAAGCTAGTTACGTTACTATTTGATATTGCATCTGACAGGGAGTTAATGATAACACTTACATTGATGGGTTAGATTAGAACTAGGCAAAGTTACCTCACTTGCAAAAGCCAAGCACTATAACCTTTGTTAGGTACCTACACCAATACTACATACTACTTTGTAGGTTAAGTAGACAAGCTAAAAAAGCGTGGTGCGATATTGCTTATTCCAGTCAGTGTACTAATCAACTGACAAATCTACTCACGCTAGATCTTAGAATAGACTACTACTAAGGTTATTAATCCAGATCCAGGGTCAGGAGGCAACTTATGCCTACACTAACAGGACGCTGTGGTGCCCGGGTTTCATGATTTTGGGTGGAGTAGGGAGGGTAGCCCTGAACCCAACAATCATCTCAGTTTAATTGTCCTCAAAACAGGTCTCTATTAAAACAATCAATATTTTTACTTTCTAGAGTTTAAAACAAAATAAAAAAAACCTCTTTAACTCTAACTAAACCCATGAGTTTTCTAAAAATCATGCTAGAGTTAAAGATGTTTTTTATAGGGATTATGTTACACTTGATAGCAGTCATAGTAATAATGTGAAAACTTGTTTTGTCTTTCGAAATCTTGGCGCAAGACGTGATGAGAAGGATGACCCTTATCCTGTGCGTCCATTTTGCATTTAGTACAGAAGGAAACAAATTGTTTACATTGTACATAGATGGAGATGAGACGCATCGTTTATAATTGGAAGAATTGTCACCAAAATATTTTTATGGTTTTCATGCATACCTTCAATCATTGCTATAAGTGGAAACCATGTAGAGTTACCTCAATTGGTTATTTAATTAGAAAAAATATTCTATACTATTTGTACCTAGCTGTAAGTTCCCCAAAAACTCTAAAAAAAATACTATAACCATAGGTCATGTTGCTGTTCTGAGACGCTCTGTATCTAGACATTTCTATACGTGTTCTTCGTATATATCATCATCACCATCCTATAACAGTCCACTGCTGGACATAGGCTTCCCCTAATGAGCGCCATCGCGCCCTATCTTCGGCTTGACGCATCCAGTCTCTGCCGGCAGCATTTCGCAAATCGTCACTCCACCTAGTCGTCTTTGTGCACATGTCTACGCTTCTCTGCGCACTCAACGCCAGGTACTAGATATAGGCACAAGATACCATGTTAAATGTTATTTATAGTTTCCTTTGAATGTAGTATAAACCTGTTGCAACTATCCGATTGAACTCCCTTTCGATTCGCCGTTGAGAGTGAAACTAAATTGGCTTTTATTGATACTCAACATGAAATCGTCTTATTGTTTTCATCAAGTTTTCATAAACTAAATTCAAAACAATCGAACTTTAAAATAAAAAACTCTTCGGTCTCAAATGAAATTCAGCAGAGCATTTGACAAGAACGTTGAAAATTCACTTAAAATTATGTAGCTTCATTATAAACCTTGGACGAATAAATTCGTCCAAGCTATCGACACCACAGAACTTTATACGATGACAAATTGTAAAAATATAAAAAGTGTTCATTTACTTTTGCTTATAACTTTCATAAAAAAATCTTGAAAAACCCATGTTTTGAGTTTCTGATCTAGATATCGGGAACCCTAACATATATTCAGATGATTTTTACTTTGATAAGTAGGCAATTACTATTTCTATAGTTGTTGAAACCAATTTTTTTGTTCATTTTGTATTTTTCTTGTGATTAACAATAATTTGATCAGGCGGGTTATTTGATTTCAATATTTTGCGCAGTCTCACTCTCTGTCTTTCTTTTATACACCCGAAATCCGTAGCGCTTTTTCTTTCAACCTCTAAAAGAGGCTGGACAAAGTACCCTGATTTCAAAATAATATCTGTACTGATAATCCCCGCGGCGTTATTATGATTTGAACCCATTTAAAAAAGGTCAACCCTCTCAATCTTGCCGCAAGCCTTTTGTTATTCAAGTCAAGACATGGTGAAGGCGTGGGATACCCGAGACATGGCGCGAAGGTCCTCGGATATCTCGAGAGATAAGATGCAATGTTGGAGCAATAATAGAACCTTGTACCAGGTAGGTATTACTTTACAAGCAGAATAAGTATATCACAATAAGAGCCTAAGCACACTGCGTATTTTATGCGCGCAGACGACGCGCGTTTCACGAACGCGCGTTTACAGCGCGGTATATGCCCAGAAAGTAGATTATTGTATGACTGAATCTAGTTTGAATTGCGTTATTTTGCGCGTCGTCTGCGCGTCGTCTGCGCACGTAAAAAACGCAGTGCGCTTAGGCTCTAAGACGTTTATACATCAGAGATTACAGAAATAGGTAATATGTATGTACCGCTTCAATCTCAATTATGGCTATGGAAGAGCGGGACCCTCTAACACAAGTATTTTTTACTTAAAAGAAAGTCCCAACCTGGTGGTCCCAACAGTGTAAACAGTTACAGCAGTAAAATCTAATAGGCATCTTCTTAGATCTCTAAAGGGACAGAATAGAAGTTAAAAGTAATATTCAAATTAAAATTAATTTCGGAAGACTGCCCGGTAGATTAAATTGGTTTGAGCACGGCCATGGAAAAAAGACGGGGGTTCAAATCCCGTGTAGATTTTTTGGATTTCATTTTAAATTCTAATTATGTACGCATAATTTATATCATTTATAGGTCCATAATAAAAAATAAGAAACTTTCGAAAAGCACTTAACTATATTTTATGTTTTTAGCATCGTTTTTAAGTCCGTGACGTTTCTTATTCGCATCTTATTTCAAGCGATATTGAACCCATGACCTTTAGAGAAACAAGTCAGCACACTCAAGCTGATTTAAGAAAAGAAGGTTAATTGCCAAGACCTGACGACAAACACTAAAATAACGTTATATATTGCGAACGTTATATTTATACTCATTGCAATAAATAAAAAGTATTTTCGTGTAGAAGAGATATTGATCTACTAATTTAAGAAGATGTCACCATGCTTGGGAATTCATAGGAACAAGAGATTATTTGGTAAGAGTTGAATATGCCAAAGGCATATAATAATATAATTCCCACAAAAAAAAAGATGTTACACAGAAGATAACCTTGACCTGTCAAAAGTTAAACTAAGCAAATCTAGATCGTACGCTCGTGAACCTTACCAATTATACATCAATTTCGACTAAGTCATTTTTATAAATGTGAAAGTCTGTTGATTCTTTACGTAGCAACGGAGTAACAAATCGACATTATTTTCAGCATAGAGATAGTTTATGGACTATCTATCAAGTCATGTCACTAATTCTTTCGAACCAGTGTGGCGAAAGGATTTAAAGTGCACCTCAAAGGCTCCTTTCGTGCACTTGACACATATTTTAAACCTTTTTTTTTAGGTTCTACGACATGCCGGATTCCTTACGATAAGACCATTGAGAGTTAAGCGCACATAATTTTTTCGAACAGAAAAATCGATTAGTCACGACCGGATTTTAACCCACGACCTTAGGATCGGAAGGCGGGGTCACTACCACTAGACCACCAGTGCTCTATCCAACTAATATTATAATAACGAAAGTTAGTATGTATGAATGTATGGATGTTTGTTACTCTTTCACGCGTCAACGGCTGAACGGATTTGAATGAAACTTGGAATATACATACATAGCACATGTGCTGGATTAACATATAGGCTATTTTTTATCCGGGTACCATGCGAGCGAAGCCGCGGGCGGCAGCTAGTGCTCTATAGTTTATGAACGGATCAGTGACACATGCTACATTTTACTGCACGAGTGAAGCCGGGTGGACATTAATACTGAAATAAGGTATCACAGTTATTGTTCCAAGTGCCATTGTTGCCAAGTTCACATAACTGTAGGCCCTTACAACACAACGATTGTATCTAACGAGGTTGCTTTGTGTTTAAACGGTAAAAAATAGCTCATACATAATTACATACGCACAATCACATGTCTCTTGCTGGCCCAATGCATAATGCCTTGTTTTTGCTTCAGGTGGCATAGTAACATTGAATTAAGATAATACGCACAGCCCACAGTTATTGAGCTGGTCACACACTAAGGCCTTTACCATCTATCACTAACGGGACGCTGTAGTGCCCGGGATGAATTAAGATGATAGTGATAGTAGGCTTGCCCAGCACCTATTCCATTCTCTCAGCGTAGTCGGCCTTCTCCACAGGAAAGGCATGGTCAACATGTGCGGAGCTGAATAAGCCGCGGTTTCCCTCACAATGTTTCCCTCACATGCAGAACGTGCGGAAACTTGGATGATATATTCCGCTTTAGTGGTAGGTATGCACTACAAAAGGAATTTCCGAAATTCAACTCCTAGAGGACTTTTGTATAAAAAAATATCAACGCGAGGCGTTCAAATAGCATGGAGATAAAAATGCAGATCGCGGTAAATACCTACTTTTATTGATACGTAATAAAAAGCCAGTTGGCCAAGCGATGTGCAACCAATGGACCTTAAACTTAACATACTTATACATATTAAACTTGCAGCCACTCCTGATTCAAAGTCCCAAAATATGGTGAACCATAGTGACAGGTGATCAGCTCATCGCCCTTGTAGATGGTCTATCATGTAAGAGAAGATAAATCGACATTAAAACATACCTAATTTTAAATTGCGATTTAATTACCCATCCAATATTTAAAACCCGATTCGGTTGGATTTTTATGCATTATGTTCAAAATGGTCACCTTATTTTAAATGTCAACAACTTCACCTATTAATATTCATAAAGTTTTTTATGAAGCTCAAAAATGTGAGTGCTGTTATACAATGTCATCGAACTTATTGTGCAACTATTTGTGTTTTTTTTTATTTTGTTCTGGTGACGAGGTGAGGTCACACATAGGATTTAAAGATCACAAACCGTTAAAACAGAAACGTTATTTTAGGCACATGACAAGCAAATGGCATCGTTCAAAAATATGTTTTTTATTCAAGAAACCCCATTATTTCCTTCTAGTATACGCGACTTCTTAAAATTCGTCCCGGGCGTTCCGTTAGTATAGGCAAAAGTTGCCTCCTGACGCTTTATAAATTATCTACTATAAATGGTAGTCTAACTATGTGACTTTCCCAAAACTTTTGCATCGATATTAATTGAAGCATCGAAATCTATATTGAAGCAACAATTTTTTGACAAGTTTTCAGAGTCTTACTTGTGTTTTGACTTTGTTATATTTTACAATCTCTAGTAAACTTTAGTCAAAGTTATATGCTACATTTCAACACTTTTGCATCGATATTAATTGGAGCATCGAAATCTATATTGAAGCAACAATTTTTTGACAAGTTTTCAGAGTCTTACTTGTGTTTTGACTTTGTTATATTTTACAATCTCTAGTAAACTTTAGTCAAAGTTATATGCTACATTTCAACACTTTTGCATCGATATTAATTGGAGCATCGAAATCTATATTGAAGCAACAATTTTTTGACAAGTTTTCAGAGTCTTACTTGTGTTTTGACTTTGTTATATTTTACAATCTCTAGTAAACTTTAGTCAAAGTTATATGCTACATTTCAACACTTTTGCATCGATATTAATTGGAGCATCGAAATCTATATTGAAGCAACAATTTTTTGACAAGTTTTCAGAGTCTTACTTGTGTTTTGACTTTGTTATATTTTACAATCTCTAGTAAACTTTAGTCAAAGTTATATGCTACATTTCAACACTTTTGCATCGATATTAATTGGAGCATCGAAATCTCTATTAAAGCCACAATTTTTTGACAAGTTTTCAGAGTCTTACTTGTGTTTTGACTTTGTTATATTTTACAATCTCTAGTAAACTTTAGTCAAAGTTATATGCTACATTTCAACACTTTTGCATCGATATTAATTGGAGCATCGAAATCTATATTGAAGCAACAATTTTTTGACAAGTTTTCAGAGTCTTACTTGTGTTTTGACTTTGTTATATTTTACAATCTCTAGTAAACTTTAGTCAAAGTTATATGCTACATTTCAACACTTTTGCATCGATATTAATTGGAGCATCGAAATCTCTATTAAAGCCACAATTTTTTGACAAGTTTTCAGAGTCTTACTTGTGTTTTGACTTTGTTATATTTTACAATCTCTAGTAAACTTTAGTCAAAGTTATATGCTACATTTCAACACTTTTGCATCGATATTAATTGGAGCATCGAAATCTATATTGAAGCAACAATTTTTTGACAAGTTTTCAGAGTCTTACTTGTGTTTTGACTTTGTTATATTTTACAATCTCTAGTAAACTTTAGTCAAAGTTATATGCTACATTTCAACACTTTTGCATCGATATTAATTGGAGCATCGAAATCTATATTGAAGCAACAATTTTTTGACAAGTTTTCAGAGTCTTACTTGTGTTTTGACTTTGTTATATTTTACAATCTCTAGTAAACTTTAGTTAAAGTTATATGCTACATTTCAACACTTTTGCATCGATATTAATTGGAGCATCGAAATCTATATTGAAGCAACAATTTTTTGACAAGTTTTCAGAGTCTTACTTGTGTTTTGACTTTGTTATATTTTACAATCTCTAGTAAACTTTAGTCAAAGTTATATGCTACATTTCAACACTTTTGCATCGATATTAATTGGAGCATCGAAATCTATATTGAAGCAACAATTTTTTGACAAGTTTTCAGAGTCTTACTTGTGTTTTGACTTTGTTATATTTTACAATCTCTAGTAAACTTTAGTCAAAGTTATATGCTACATTTCAACACTTTTGCATCGATATTAATTGGAGCATCGAAATCTCTATTAAAGCCACAATTTTTTGACAAGTTTTCAGAGTCTTACTTGTGTTTTGACTTTGTTATATTTTACAATCTCTAGTAAACTTTAGTCAAAGTTATATGCTACATTTCAACACTTTTGCATCGATATTAATTGGAGCATCGAAATCTATATTGAAGCAACAATTTTTTGACAAGTTTTCAGAGTCTTACTTGTGTTTTGACTTTGTTATATTTTACAATCTCTAGTAAACTTTAGTCAAAGTTATATGCTACATTTCAACACTTTTGCATCGATATTAATTGGAGCATCGAAATCTATATTGAAGCAACAATTTTTTGACAAGTTTTCAGAGTCTTACTTGTGTTTTGACTTTGTTATATTTTACAATCTCTAGTAAACTTTAGTTAAAGTTATATGCTACATTTCAACACTTTTGCATCGATATTAATTGGAGCATCGAAATCTATATTGAAGCAACAATTTTTTGACAAGTTTTCAGAGTCTTACTTGTGTTTTGACTTTGTTATATTTTACAATCTCTAGTAAACTTTAGTTAAAGTTATATGCTACATTTCAACACTTTTGCATCGATATTAATTGGAGCATCGAAATCTATATTGAAGCAACAATTTTTTGACAAGTTTTCAGAGTCTTACTTGTGTTTTGACTTTGTTATATTTTACAATCTCTAGTAAACTTTAGTTAAAGTTATATGCTACATTTCAACACTTTTGCATCGATATTAATTGGAGCATCGAAATCTATATTGAAGCAACAATTTTTTGACAAGTTTTCAGAGTCTTACTTGTGTTTTGACTTTGTTATATTTTACAATCTCTAGTAAACTTTAGTTAAAGTTATATGCTACATTTCAACACGTGAACGAATCGGAATTTCGCGCAAGGATAAACTCAGTAGTAACATTATCATAACAGGATATGACTAAATTTTAAATTTATGTTGCAGGTAACGTCTGTTTGATATAATCACGGATTTCAAGATGATCAAACTGGTTGTATGAAGTGGTTTACAGTTTTTTTTTTTGAGTAAATTATAATATAAATATTGTAACGCCTTTTCTGATAAAGTTCTTACCCCTATGGTCAGGCGTGATATTGTCCGATTGACATTCTAAATCAAGGGCTGTGTAGATGAGTTTATTTGTGACTAGCTGAGGAGTTTGCACAAACATAGAGAGCCGCAAGTCAGGCTGTGAATAACACTGTCTATGAAATTAATTGTAACTTCCTACTTATAAAGCATCTACTACATACCTATAAAATGTCCTGTAAGCCTACACTTCATTGGTTCACACGGGAACATAAGATCCTTGACGGGTACGCCTACCGACATCAGCTTCTATTATTGATCTTGAATTTGCATAATTGTATGTGTTACTGTTTATAATTGAGCACAGGATCTATTTATGTTATACTAGTTTGTACTATTTCATTTACTGATACTCTTTCTTAGTATTTTTAGTAACGAAACTTTTTGAATACCTATTTATAATTATAATGTAGGTAATATTCAAAATGATTCGTTATTCATAATATATTATATTTAGATATATATATATATATATTGGTCTATATTTAGATTTTTTCACTATAATATTTTTAGTCTACTAATATTTTTTACTAGTCAGTGTTGGTATTTTTAGTAAAAAGCCCGATATAATATAATGATTATCCGATTATAAATCATTATACATTAACCAAAAGGGGTTATACAATACCAGAAGTATTTATCAATCTTACGAATTACGATAAAACTATGCGGAAATCAACATTGTAATAGTCTTCTACAAAAAACCGCAAGATAAATAGGATTTTAATCATGCAACGTAAATTGATTATCTTCCAACCGCATTTCAACCGCGGGTTGACAGGATGCGTGTGAAAGTAACGACAGCAAAGCGCAGCGGTTGCAAAACATAATCTCTCGATTGCAATGGAGAAAATTATAAGAAAAGAATTTGATCATTTAGACTTCGTTCACTAAATAGTCGAAGGTTGAATGTTCGTTGTGAAAATAATAATTTTATTTATAGCTACGAAAGTTGTATCGGAAAGTTGAAACATGTATAGTTTTGCTCACAAAAGTGTTAGTAGACATAGACATAACATTTATTCACTAAAATAGCACACATAACATAGAACTTAAGTATACAATTAAAACATTTAGGCAATTGAAAAAAAAGGATATTTACAAAAAACCGTTAAATACTTATCATTAAAATTATTATTCAAATCAAATTATTCTACACTTGCAACTTAATTATAATGTGTGCGCTACAGCAGCAAATTGGTTCAGACTCAGCATTTGTTGTTTGTCTATTATTACTAGTCGTATCACTAGTTCTTTCGAACTAGTGTGGTGAAAGGATTTATTTTTATGTGCGCCTCAAAGAGGCTCTTTTCGTGCATTTGACACATTGTTTATACTTTTTCGTAAATAAACATATATGAATAAAATAATAGAAAAATCCTATCTTAAGCAATATCGTATCCACGTTTTAACTTTTTCCTTCATACATCTTACGTGGCTACCTATTTCTACTTCACATAACTTACATCTTTAACTACAGACAGAAACAAAAAAGCAATAATAGCTACTACGCTATATATCATTACTAATATCTGCCCGCAGCTTATGTGGTACCCGAATAAAAGTACCCTATGCGTTGTTCCAGGTCATAAACTCATCATCTTCCTGCCCCTATCCCACTCTATGTGGGGTCGGCACAGCATGATCCTTGGATCACGCTGTAAGAGTTTTTGCTAAGGTGTTTTATGACCGGCCGCCTGCCTGACGTCAACCCTCCTTGGGAATACTTGCTTATTGTATTTCATCATGTTGGAGAGGATACTATCCCTTAATCGACTTTTACGACATGCTCGAGAAGAGAAGCAGCTGGACGCATTCTATGTTATTTCTTTACTCCCAGTCTAGCAGAGAAGTTCCAGGTCATAAAGTATGTGCACTTATTCCAAGTTTCAACCAAACTCTGTCAGTTACGGAAATGAGAAGAAACTTACACACAAACTTTCTCAAGCAAGGAGATTATCTAAGGGTTAAAAAGAAGGAAGTTTACAAAAAAGTTTAGGTAATTTTACGTCGATTTAGAATCGAAATTGAAATTAATAGACTAATTTAATTGCTATTACTATGTCGAATTCAGTGAAAGCAATAAAAACATGAAAGCGTAGGTACACTGAAAACAATTTATTGCTTATTAAAGAAAGTATAATAATCCTACTAATATTATAAATGCGATAGTTTGTGAGGATGTGTGGATGTGACGATGTATGTTTGTGCCTCAATCACGCCGTAACGACTGAACAGATTTGAATAAAACTTGGAATACACATAGTATGTGTGCTGGAATAACATATAGGCTACTTTTTGTCTGGATACCACGCGAGCGAAGCCGCGGGCAAAAGCTAGTCTATTATAAACTAACTTGGTTATTGGCCTATATGGAGAACGTCTTAAGTAAAACACTATTAAAGTAAATGATAGATAGAAATATAAATATATATAACACTTTACTATTTAACACAGTTTTTTTGATTAAGCTGATACTATAAAGGTAATAAATATTAATGAATAATCCACGCTTTTTTGAACACCCAGATACAGAACAAACATCTATGTTCATAACATAATGTTTGTCCTAGGTAAGAATCGAACCTGTTGTAGGTACAGTGCAGAAAGGAGAGCTACTACCGACTGAGCTATCAGGCCAATCAATGAGCGAGTTTATAGCTAAAAGCTACCTCTAACAGGCAACCTATGATGAATTGGATGGCAACCTAGAATGGATGTTGAAATGAAAGTGCTGAAAGTGAATAAATCAAATTGAATGAACTGACGTGAGATAGAATTATTTTCAATGTTTGCATTGGATTGAACCAGTACAATTTTAATTTATAGGTATTCAATAAATTTCAACATAAAATTCCACTTCAGGGCAAAGTCTACTCCCCCTCTCTGCATCCACGTATCCCTTTCTCGTGCCAACTCGTGCCAATCTCCTTCAAAATCCACAAGTCATATCAATATAATTATCCTACAAAAAATAGTATAAATGTGAAAGTTTGTGGCGATGGAAGACGTGTGTTTGTGCCTCAATGATGTCGTAACGGCTGAACGGAACGGGACGGTACATATTACCACGGCCATTTCCCTAATGGGGTGGGCAGGGCCACAAGTCAGAAACTTGCAGCCACTTCAGAATTAAAATCCTAAGATGGATATGGTGAACCATGGTGACAGGTAATCAGCCCATCGCCCATATAGGTCCATCATGTTGTAGATGATACTATCCCTTAGTCGACTTTTGCGGGGAGAGAAGCAGCTGGGCGCATTCTATGCTTTTTCTTTACTTCCAGCCCAGCAGAGAAGCAGATCTATATACATAGATACACATAATATATGCTAGAATAACATATAGGCTACTTTTTAGAGTCCCGTACCCGTAGAGTTGAATTTTTCACAAAGTGGATTTTTCGACGGCCTCGGTGGCGTGGCGGGCGATTGCTTGGCAGAGACGCAAGAGGCGCGGGTTCGATTCCCGCTGCGGGAGAAATGTTTGCATGATCTGTAAATATTTCTTCCGGGTCTGGGTGTTGTGGTACCATGGTACTCGTAGTTTCTGATACCCACGACACAGGGAATCCTAGTGTGGGGTCAGGACTATGTATGTGACTGCTGAGTGTTATTTATTTATTTATTTATTTATTCTATTGCCGCTATAACAGCAAATAAAAATAAAATAAAAGGGGGCCCCATACATACAAGAAACATTTATGTACATGCACGATGGTACGGAACCCTTTGTGTGCAAATTGGACTCACACTTGACTAGTTTTTATTTCTCTAATCCTTATCCAGCAGAGAAGTAAGTCGAGTTTTTCACTTTCTAAATGAATTATGAAATGGATATGACGTGTGGTTTACGACTTTTCTAGCCTGATTTATATCTTCATGAATTAATTTCTTTTAATCTCAGTTTTATTCAGCAATTGCCAGTTAAGGCATAATTTAAGTACAGCTTAAGTAACGAAGCGTAACTTTACGTATTTGTCTTATGAAATGGGGATCTCGTGTTTATTGCTTGTTTTTTGTTTTTGTTGTTGTCATTAGTGATTATGTCAAGTACTCATTATTAGAAACTGCTGTATTTGGGATCAGAGTACGTTTTACAGGCACTTTACTGAATAACAGCCTCGCAAATTTATCCTATAATATCTTCATTGAGTCAGTGTGCTTAAGGATGTTGTGTTCTTAGTTATGTACCGCTGAATACTCAAACGCATCTCAGAGTTAAGCACGTCTCTTGAGGGACAATGTAATTAATAATAGCACCTCGATTAATAATAATATTATAACAATTTAATAAGTAAGTTCGCATAAAGTAGTGGACAACTCTTGTGGCGGAGTTTTTAGGCTGCCTAAAGGCCTCCGTCATGGTTAACGACTTAAAAGCCGGGACCGACAAGCTTCGAAGCACAGAAGCGCAGCTCGTAATGCCACTTGCGGTCACCCATCCAAATTGTGACCGCACGCAACGTTGCTTAACTACAACGATCAATCAGGAGCATCTAAGCTAGACCACCAGTGCTCTCACGTTTAAAATGTTCATTTAAGTAAATGTTTATTTTATTTGAGTAGTATTGACCCTTAATTTTTTGCTTAGGTAGGTATTTGTTTTTATATTATCTTGTACGTTTAACGAACTCGTATGAATAATGGGTAATGAACTTTGGGTAAACAAGAGTGCCAAAACTACTTAGCACCTTTTTTACTGAAATTGTTGACAGGGTCAATAAATCCCACTAAGTAAGTAAGTAAGTTCGTATAAGCTACAGGCAAACTCTTGTGACGGAGTTTTTAGGCCGCCTAAAGGCCTCCGTCATGGCTTAACGACTTAAAAGCCGGGACTGTGCCCTCCGTAGTACGGAAGCGCTCAGCTCGTAATGCCACTTGCGGTCACCCATCCCAATTGTGACCGCGCACAACGTTGCTTAACTTCAACGATCAATCAAGAACGTCTAAGCAAGCTACACCACAAGCGCTTCAATAAATCCCACTGCATGCCTATTTATGATTTATTAATTTTATTTTAAATAATATCAAATCCTTTTTAATAATAACTAGCATCCACACGCGACATCACGTGGTACCTACCCGGATAAAGCGAGAGAAGACTGGTGGTTTAGTGATAGCGATGACCCCACTTTCCGATCTTAAAATTGTGGGTTTCGTGCACCAATGATGATTTTTCTGATCGAAAAATCAATGTGCGCTATACCAGTACTCTCAAGCGGTGAAGGAAAACATCATGAGAAAACCAGCAAGTCGTAGAACCTAATAGCCTTTGAGGCGCACCTTAAATCCTTTCACCACACTGGTTCGAAAGAACTTGTGACACAATTGGTAGTAGTAGACAAAATTGCTTCCTGACGTTATATAAATCATCTAGTATAGATGGTAAAAGGCCTTTATTTTTTAAACTATTATGTATTAAAAGTTTTAGCTAAATCTTTTCAGCTGTTACGGAGATGAACGCAGTCGAACTTTCGCGTTTTATTATTTTATAACATTAGTGTGATTTTAAGATAAAAAAAGTGTAGTTAACTCGATAGACTGAAGATACTGCACGTAAGTACCTATTATTTCATAATTTATAATGGAATTTCTAACGATATTGAAATTACTCTATAATCATGGAACTGACGGTAATTTCTCAATAATAAGTTGATCTTTTAATAACAGAGCAAAGGCAGCCTCACAATTACCTACCAGGGCTTTGTTGCAAAATGATGTATGCGCGCTTTATTCCAGACACAAAGCATTTATCACTACTATTTACAGTTCACCTTTTAGAGTTCGCGAATTAGCCTTGATTTAAGCAGCTGTTAGTTAACAGTCCCTGAAGAAACAGAGGCTTTTAAAACGTTAGATGGTCCTTACATTCGTATCACCAAAATGAAGCGCTCGTGGCGTAGCTTGCTTAGGCGTTCTTGATTGATCGTTAAAAGTTAAGCAACGTTGTGCGCGGTCACGATTAGTATGGGTGACCGCAAGTGGCATTCCGAGCTGGGCGCTTCCGTGATTCAGAGAGCACGTTAATCAGTCGGTCCCGGCTTTTAAGTCTTTAAGCCATGACGGAGGGCTTTAGGCGACCTAACTCTGTCACTAGAGTTGGCCACTATCTCATACGAACATAAGTACATACATACAAAATAAATAAGTTATTTTTGATTTCAAATAAAGGTTATTTTTTATTTTGTTACTTGTTTATGTGTTATTTTAGTTTATAAAAAAATAAAGCTCATTTTATTTTAGAAAATGGCCGTCTGTTTAGGATTCGTTTACTAGAATTTAGGAGTTGTTTGCGAGGTTTCTGACAAGCCACTGTCTGTCTAGAAAACTGAGGCCTTAAACAGTAAAGTGAATGTCTAAACACACTTCCACGAACAAGACCGTTCGAGCGTATCTACCGATCTATCAATCTTGTATGTGATCACCAAATCTAGACCGGAGTCTCTAGTCCTCGTAACCTGCTTTCCAGCCTAATCGGTGGTTGCTAATCGGGTTGTTTTCTACATTTAAAGTATGTTACGGTTCGTGGGTACAAATGCTAGCCGCAGACTTTCATTCGATTCCCTCAACTAGGTTATGGCTTAACCAGACTAATTGAATTTTCTTGAGGCATTGTTCTGATGCATTCTAGAGTCTTAATGTAAGAGTTTAAACAGAGCGTAATCTAAATTAAAACTCTTACTTCACTGACTAACTGACTGACATGAAACTTGGAGGATGTATTCGTCTTATGTATGGTGTAGGGGTGCGCTAAAAAAAGAAAATCCCGAAGCTCAATTTGTAGATGAAGCAGGGGAAAAATGAAGTCTGTATGAAAAAAATCAAGCGCGGGGCGTTTCACTAATTAGACAGAACTGACGTGGTTTGTTATCGTTGCAACATTTAAAAAAAAAAAAAATTCAATGTAATTGTTGCAATTTTTTTTTAAACAATATTTCAATGTCACAAAGCACCTTCTATTTATATTATTAATCAGTACAACTGTACAAAAATAGCTAGTATTAGTTAGGGTTCTAAAATGGTGAAATGGAATCTTATAGTGCAACGTGTTCTCTGTCTGTCCGTCTATTGCAAAGTTTATGGGGTGAGCTGATAGTCAAGTTTTATAGGTTACTGGGTCAAGAGTTACATTATATGATTTGAAAGCTCTTGCATATAGTATACAGGGTTCCCATTCTATAATTTATGCCAAAAAACAAGCAAAGCGAATAATCAGATTAATCGGAATACTAGTTATGTTGCACTTTAATCCAACAATGAAAAGAACATTGATTGATATAAATAAACACTGTTCAAAATATAAACCGGACTGAATATAATATGAGAAAAATAATTAATAGCCTGAACAAAGTATTTTAAACGATTAGACAAATCCAATTACGAACAAAACAATATTTGATCCCCCATCAATCATTCAAGCAATTAAAATAAAAAAATGTACCAACACAAAAGAGCTTTGTTTTATAACATAAGCTATCCATCACAGTTACGTATGTTCAGCGAATTCGGTTCAATGTCGCTGGTAGCTCACCGTGAGAAAACCACAGGTTGCATTCAACTCGCGAACTGGTCCGAAGGTCGCGGTAAAAGTGTAAAAACTACGCCCAGTTATGAACTAGGTCAAGTGCGACTTACAACTATCGGTGCGTTAATACGGAAACTGATCTTTTAATCGGCTTTTTTGCGCTTTCGGTTAATACGGACCGGGCCGCGGTGAGCGTGAAATTAAGGAATTTGCTTTTTTGCATTTACGCACTTTTTCTTCTGAACTGTTCTAAAATTTTACCTAGAACTGAATGCAATGACATTGATTTACGACCAAATTCGTGACAAAATTGATGTATTAAACCGTAGTTATGTTTTTTAAAGCTGTATTATGAACTAATCCATTTAGCGAATTTGCTGCTGTAGATTTTACATTATAAAAAACTTTATAAAACTAACTTGTACAAAAACTTTAATATTTTGTTTTATTTTTCCTCAAAGCGGAAGCTATGATAATTTATTATACCTACCAAAAAAACCTTATTTGTATCGGCTTTTGCAAAACTACAAAACCAATGTTTTTAATTTTATAACCACACAAAATTGTTTTTATTGTTTACTCAACACCCGGATTTGTAAAGTTGAGTTGTTTATTGATCGAAAAAACAAGAACCTGGCGTGTAAGTGTGTAACCCTATAGGTAGTTGACCTCGTCATAAAGGTAAACCAAGCCGCATCGAATGCATCAGTCTCGGTGTCTTCGTATACGGAACCAATATTGTCATTAGGGTTAATCACGTTACAAAACGTTTTTACCATCCTTTAGTTGCGTTTCTAGTGGTATCGTAGGACGCAAATATGTAAAGAATCCTACTTGGTAACATTAGAGATACGAAAGTTTCTGAGGTTTATTTATTTATTTATTATAAGGCAACGCCAACAGAACTCAGAATATAAATTGTTATGGATGTTTAACGATGTTTTTGACACAATCACGGCGTAACGGATTTAAATTAAACTTAGAATACGCATTATACCTATTAAATGCGATTCATTCATTCATTCAGAATGAATGAATGAATGAATGAAATGAATGCGATGAGCTGATCACCATGGTTCACCATATCCATCTTAGTACTAAATCAGAAGTGGCTGCAAGTTTTCTTATGTTTCTTGTGGCTCTGCTCACCCCATTAGGGATACAGGCGTGATAATATCAGCGTATGGCCAAGACGCTTCTAACGATACTTCATTTGTCAAATTAGTTCAGAAGTTATGAGGGAACAGTTGAACATACCTACATACATAATACCAGTCAAAATCATAACCTTTTTTGCTTCGCCGTAGTCGGGTAAAAATGGTCTGCGGGCCGCAGTTTGTCAATCAATTCTCTAGAAGTAGAATTTGATGAAACTTTTCTGAAGAACTTGGTAAAAACTTGCATAGCAGATATTTTAACTCTTCACAATTCCCAGATCTAGACTGGGTTGGACTATTGTTCGCTGATTTCTCACGAGTATCTTCTTAGAAATACTCGCAAAAACAATGTAACTACAGCATCAGAACTTTTGCAAGTGTATGAACACGTATATAGTTTGCACCACGTAAGATGAACCAGCGGGAAAAAGTCTGAATATGGATATTTACACCCACAAAAGTGTTTACTTATCATTACTACTATTCATGTCATGTAGAGTACGGATTTTCGTGCACTTGACACAATGTTTTCTTACTTATTAGCCGCGTCGCTCACAGGAACGAGAGTCGAGGCGAAAACGAGGTGAAGTCGAGGCAAAAACGAGGCGAAGGCGCAAGTAAGAATTCTAACAAATCTTGTAGATTCAAATGTTAGTTAGTTCCCGTAATAAGCGTCTGCGCCGCGACTCCGCTTCGACTCTCGTTTCTCTGGTCTTGTTTCTACGACGAAATGCCGGTTTCCTCTCGATGTTTTCCTTCACCGTTTGAGAATACCATTTAGAATTTGTGAGTAACATTGTTCACTTTCAAACTTTTTCCTGCTGAATTAATATTACATGGCGTAACTTATTACTTTATCAACAACCAAAAGTAATACGTAGAAACAGAAAGAATCCTTTTTTACGACTGAGATGCCTTTGATGCGATTCTTTTCACCAGTTCGAAAGAATTTGTGACACGGCTAGTATTAGTATGATGTACCTATAACAAAAGTAACCTTATTCGGAAAGTGAATTCTATTGTCCAAGCGACAAGTTTGAAAAGACATGTCCCATACATAAAACCTACTACTTGAGCACATAATACTACTTTATGTTAATGGAGCTAAGTGAAAAGGCACCGTTTTGTACTTCGTTTGTTACATTATGGTGACCACTTTATTTTGACATCGTCACACCTTAGAAGTACGCATTTGATGCCTTGCAACTTTAGAAACGGCATTATCTAATAAAAGTCCAGAAGTTGAATGAAAATGATTGATGAATGAAATGATGAAAGTTGAATGAAATTACATTCCGTGACATTTTCTAGCTTTTCAAAAACTTGTTGAAGTTTTGCTAAAAGTTTTTGAAAAGCTAGAAAATGTTAGCTTTGCTGTCGATTTCGCTGTACATTTTCCTTAATTTAACTTAATTTGTCTACAGTTAAAAAAATATATGCAACCCGTTTTTAAAGCGACAAAATAATAAGAACTGCCCGAATTTAAAGCTGTCAAATTATATTTCGTAAGAAAATAGTAAATATACAATAGAATAAGAAACCTACCATTATGTCATTTTAATGTTACAGAGTCTGAGTTCTGCAATAGATCGTAATTTCATTGGACGATTGTATAAAACGCAGGTCTATTCTGTTATTTAGTATATATTTCAAATCCTAATTACATAAAATTCGTGTTTTCTTACATGTATTGTATAATCCATATGCATGAAAGGATTAGCGTTATAGCAATAAACAAGGGAGTGAAATACCCCTTAACTTTTGCCTTTGGTATGTTTTGGATTTCTTTTCCAGGGTTTTTCTTTTGGTACTAACATCATCTTCCCGCTGCGTTCTCTAGTATTTTATACATATTCACACATATTATCATGCCCGTATCAGAAATGGGGTAGGCAGAACCGCAAGTAAACATAAGAAAACTTGCAGCCACATCTGATTTAAAGTCCTAAGATGTGTATTGTGAACCATAGTGACAGGAGATCAGCCCATCGCCCATATAGGTGGTCCATCATTTTGGAGAGGATACTATCCCTTAGTCGACTTTTACGACATGCTCGGGGAGAGAAGCAGCTGGACGTATTCTATGCTTTTTCTTTACTCCCAGTCCAACAAAGTACTTAGAGTAGAACTTTATTATGAATTCATTTCTTAGACTCTTCTAAGACTAGGACGTGCGTTGATTATCAGCTAGTTAGCAAAAGTTTTTTACAATAATTTGGTTAGACTTCAGTTATTCTACATACCTAAATAATAAACAAATGTACGCAACACAACGGTTCATTGAGCTCATGCGCAAGTCATTACCTTTAATGTATGTACGATACGTAATCACAAGGCGATGGTCACGAAAATGCAACGCAACTTTTAAATACCCATTTACTAGTACTAGCTGCCGCCCGCAGCTTCGCTTGCAAGGACTACTGATAAAAAGTAGTCAATAGGTTATTCCGGAGCAGGTACCTAGTATGTATATATCTATCAAATCCTCTCAGATGTTACGGTGTGATTGAGGTGCAAACATCAGAATATCCTCACAAAATTTCATTGAATGTATAATTTATTAGTAGGATTTACAAATAAGCCCCATGGACTACATCAATACATTAATTGAATAAGTATTGCGGTCGGCATTTGGTGTGATATTAGAGCTGTCAAATTAAGTTTAGGTAAACGCACAACAGAATCTATAGCATTTTTTTTCATATTATAAAATGTGAATAGTGAACTCAAAAATTGTAATATGTTGTAAGAAAGAAAAATTTTTCATCCTATAAATTCGGTTAGAAAAATACACTAGAGCAGCAAACGAAGTTATCTAAGGTCTTCATTTAAATCCTAGAATCTATCAACGTCTGCACTATCAAGAATCGCATCTAGATTAGTTAAGTGTCCATTATGAGTTAGTACAATTAAATTAATTACGTGTTTAATGTGTCTATTTGCATTTAACACCTGTTAAGATCATCCGCTCCTTAAGCGGAAGGAAGGAGTGGATCAGTAATGAATATTTATTTCTAAGAACTATATTTGAACAGATCCATGTGATAGTAATACTAATATCTGCAGCTTTGTGTAATTTAGAGCGGAAATATCACGATTACATAGATTTCAATTCCTGAAAAACAGTATCGCACTTATGTCTGTTTGTTACCAACAGTTTCTACCAATCAATTTCTATTTGAAACCAACATATAGAAACTGTTGGTAACAGCTATGTTATCAACCCGAAAAAATCATAAAGCACGGCAATCACTAATTTCCAATCAGACACGTTGTTACATCGTTTAGCGAAGAAAACATCGTGAGGAAACCGGTGTGCCTAAAAACTCTAAAAAGTTCAAAGGTGAATATAAGTCTATTTACCATTTAAGTACAGCTTAAAGAAATAATAATTCTTTATAAATAATTTTGTAGAACAACACATTGTGCAGAGTGCAGAAAGCAAAGTGGCTGAACGATAGGTAAACATTCCTGACACTACGACGTCCTATTAGAATAGCTAAAAGTTGCCTCATGACGCTATCTGCTTACTTTGCTTCCGACCTGTGAATCATCTAGTATATCTGACAAAGGCTTTAGTACCTACTTACAAAGTCAAACGGGCTCTTCATGCCGAACGGCAAACGTTCTCGGTCCGCCACCAGCTGGCCCGCGGGCCCACGCTCGGGCTCTGGCCAGCAGTTGTCCACGTGGATATACTTGTACCCTTCCGACACCCCAAAAAGAGTAGTCCAGTGCACTTACATAGTCAGACAAGCTCTTCATGCCGTACGGGAAGCGTTCTCTGTCCGCCACCAGCTGGCCCGCGGGCCCACGCTCGGGCTCTGGCCAGCAGTTGTCCACGTGGATATACTTGTACCCTTCCGACACCCCAAAAAGAGTAGTCCAGTGCACTTACATAGTCAGACAGGCTCTTCATGCCGTAAGGGAAGCGTTCTCTGTCCGCCACCAGCTGGCCCGCGGGCCCACGCTCGCGTTCTGGCCAGCAGTCGTCCACGTTGATGTACTCGTAGCCAGCGGCCGCGTAGCCCTCCGACACCAGAATGTCCGTCATCGTTCTGAAGAGTCGGTCACTGGAAGAAACATTCTGTTGAAACCTTCGTCTAAACCAAATAAGCATTCGATCTTCTCATGCCATTTATCTACTATGTGATTGACGAGTCACACAGTGAGACTCGAAAGAAGCGGTTCGCTTCCTGTTGCACAAAAAATATTTGCGTGTTCTACAATAAAAATAATAATAAATATTTGTGGACATTTCACACAGCGCCATCTAGCCCCAAACTAAGCAAAGCTTGTACTATGAGAACCAGATGGCTGATAGAATACTTATATACTTAAGTACTTTTTTTTGTAAATACATACTTATATAATACTACAACACCCAGACCCGGAAGAAATATTTGTAAAACATACAAACATTTTTCCCGTAGCGGGAATCGAACCCGCGCCTCTTGCGTCTCAGCCGAGCACACGCCCGCCACGCCACCGAGTTCGTCAATATATTGGAGAGGCTTGTCCAGTAGACTGTCAAACTATAGGTTGATGATGATGATGACTTAATCTAAATAAAACTACACAGCATATTAATAAAATTGTTACAATAAATGCTGCAATGGTTTTGACACGAACCCAAAATACACGAAACAATAATAAAACTTATCTATGTGTTTAAGTCGCAAATAGTTTTGCATAACTATCGCTTTAGAGTCCAATCAATTTACAAAATATTATCTTCGTCAGATTGGGTTACTACTGTGTATATAGTATTCAGATATTCACATAGTCCTGACCCCACACTAGGATTCCCTGTGTCGTGGGTATCAGAAACTACGAGTACCATGGTATCACAACACCCAGACCCGGAAGAAATGTTTGCAGAACATACAAGCATTTCTCCCGTAGCGGGAATCGAACCCGCGCCTCTTGCGTCTCAGCCGAGCACTCGCCCGCCACGCCACCGAGGTCGTCACTAAATATGTATGTAGGTAAGTGAAAGTTACTTAGGTTGATAAATACTATTTACATACTTATTTATATACTAGTGGAACGCTCCGCGACTTTGTCGGCGTTGACTTATTTAAATACTTTACTTGTAATCTTACGTCTTCTAGAAGCTGAATTTCAGAAATACCCTTTTCAGTGTCTCACCCCTACAACATGAAAGGATTATACCCTGTTAATTTCATGCTTCTAGACTTATGGTTTTGGTTGAGCGTTTATTGTCAGTTAGTCAGTTACTTATGAGTGAGTTTTATAAGTGACAAGGTGGGCATTATCATAGCTATTACTTATAAATCCATTTACGGTCCTAAATCTAAAATTTTTCAAAGAAATTACAGGAAGGAGAAAAAACACAGGCTCACGATAATCGGATAAACATTGGACCACTATATTTTCTAATGCTAATGATACTGGAAGTAGAAACACTGATTTACTGCCAAATTCAATGAAGCGATGACCGGTATCCACGTTCACGCTTCACTTAACTGTTACGCTTGTAGCACATGCCACTCTCATTGGTCGCCACGAGTCGCTCTTTTAAACCTATGGCATAAACATTTCTTCCGCAGCGTGAATCGAACCCGCGCCTCTTGCGTCTCTGTCGAGCAATCGCCCGCCACGCCACTGAGGCCGTCAAGTCGCGGAGCGTTACACAAATTTACTATAAGACTCACCTTATGCAATTTTCAGGATCATTCTTGCAGTCAGTGTTGCACCTAAACCTTTCCCACGCCAGCCACCCCATCGGAGGCGTTAGCACCAGCCCATTGTCCAGACCCGATGTCCTGCCCACCCACACACTCACAGTCAACAAACAAAACCACAGCGCCATCACAATTTATCACAGATTTATTATAGAAAAACCTATCCTCATTTTCCCCCCAACTTCCGCAAAGAATTCACGAAATTTCGCGCCGTGTTTTCGTGTTTTGACGCGTCTTGTCTAGTCAAACGTCAGTGGGATACAACTGACGTTCAGTTATCAGGTTAGAGGTTGGCAGTGACGAGGTTTTAATCTTGATCCAAACAGGCTTGTTATCTGTAACAAAACGGAAATCATTATTTATTTGTGGAAATGAACATAAGCTCGATAAGTGATCCTTGCGACTTTGCGCATGTGGGTCAAGTCGTATACATCATGATGTGATTGATGAATGTGAGAAAATGATTCCAATACACAGTTAAAAATTAAATATAATGAAATTATCTACATAATACCTACGCATTTTTTTTGTAATAACGCAAAGCAAATAGACAAACAAACTTTTGGCATAACTTGCTTAACTTGCTTTACCTTTTTGAGCCGGAACGGAAAATGTACATTTAGGTATGGTTGTTTGGAAACCCTTAGCTGTATGATCAGAGTGCAAACAAATATTACACTCTTACAAACTTTCACATATTTTTGTTATATTTATTTAATATATCTTATACAGTATTTAATTGTTATTAATTAAGGTCATACGGAGGTCACGCGATGATTTGCATTGGTAAACAAGACTAATCTGTTTTAAATTGTTTAATAAATGTGGGAAAATAGAGCAGTGGTACAGGACACACTTTGACCTTACATTACGAGTGATATGGTCAAAATATCGGTACCGGCATATCCTTGAACAAGATATTCGAAGGTAACTAGAGCTTCTATAACTCCAGTCCATTCACCAACGTTCACCAACAGTAGTCAATACTTGATTTATTTATTTGCAAACATCCGACCGCGTGTCCGCTTTAAACTAAAAAAACTAAGGCTTTTAACCATCTATACTAGATGATTTATACAGCGTCAGGAGGCAACTTTTTGCCTTCACAAACGGGACGTTGACGCCTGGGACGAATTAAGATGGAGTAGGCTTGCCCAGCACCTATTCCATCCTCTTAGCTTAGTCGGCCTTGTCCACAGGAAAGACATGGTCAATACGTGCGGAGCTGACTAAGCCGCGGGTTTCCTCACGATGTTTTCCTTCATCGTTTGAGAGTACTGGTATAGCGCACATAAATTTTTCGCAAAGAAAAATCTATTGGTACACGAGCGGATTTGAACCCACGTCCTTAGGATCGGAAGGCGGGGTCACTAAAAACTAGACCACCAGTGCTCTCAAACTAGCCTATATTATTATGTTATTTCAGCTGAAGGTCACTTTGAGCAATTCATCTAGGTATAGCAATTAATTTCCCGAATTTATAACAGATCCTTAGCAATTCCTCTAATTTTCGCAAAATGGTCCATACTGGTAGAACTTTTGTACTTCTATATGGTCTATACTGATAGGTGGATTGTACGCAATTCAATTCAGCAGCAGATTCATATTTACCCGTAAAATGGTTCGAATTTAAGATCAATCGTACGAAGTTCATTTCAGCAGCAGATTCATATTAAGTGGCCTTTTTAACCGCCCAGGTTACAAACTATGCGTATTCCATGTTTCAACCAAATCAATTTAGCCGTTAAGGATATTAATGTAGCTACACACTCACAAAATTTTTCATTTTTTAAAATATTAGTGAGATTGGGTATTGAGTTTGATTCGGGCGAGGCACGTCCTTACTAAGGGAGTATTTGCCTCGCGAGGCTTGTTTGGTGAGTCAGCACAAAGGTAATGAATATTAATGTTTTCGTATCGAAACAGTAATGATGAATGTAACATGATTATCCACTCATATCTTGTAGGTAACGCTGTAATTATGTTATCTGATGATCTAGGGTCATCCAGCATGACATTCAGTGCCGACACTAATTGTGATTGTAGAGTACTTGACACATATTATGTCGTATGACAAAAGCATGTAATTTATTATGTCTTGCCTATATTGTCTGTATGTAAGACATTCAGAGATTAATAGTTCGATTGTGTAATAATAACATCGTACCTACAAAGGCCTAAAAAGTTACCAAGAAATATTACCCATGGCCAGACAGACCACCAGTTTAAAATATAACAGAATTATATCATTTTTTACTTCTTTGAATTATTTGATTGAATAAGTAGTTCAATTTTACACCGACGACCTTGATGGCGTGGCGGGCGAGTGCTCGGCTAAGACGCAAGAGACGCGGTTTCGATTCCCGCTGCAGGATAAATGTTTGTGTGTTCTGCAAATATTTCTTCCGGGTCTGGGTATTGGAGTATGTATTAAAAAAAATGTATATAAGTATTCTATCAGCCACCTGGTGCCCATAGTACAAGCTTTGCTTAGTTTGGGGCTAGATGGCACTGTGTGAAATGTATTTATTTATTTAGTTGTATTTCTTTCGACACGAACGAGCGTCTGCAGAACATAAATAAGGTAAACCTATCTCGTTATGGTCAATAATATTTTATGATTTTGGCATTAAGAACTCATTAGTTTTAAAGGCCTTCTCTGTCCACATAACAAATTTCCATGCACTCACTTTCGGTCTTAGATCAGACATTATTTCACTCGGTCACTGATCCCTTTCTACCTCCACTTAGATATCAAAACAACCAATGGTAAAGCAAATGCATTCAAGGAAAACTTAAAAAAATATCGTAGGCAAGTCTTATACAAAACTTCAGGTACATTTTCATTTTCTGTTTCGTGTAAGCTAATATCACGTTTTAAAGGCTTTGTTCAAACAATAGGAAGAAATAACAATCCAACAGCAAAAACGTCTGAGTTAAAAGAATATCAAGACAAATTAGCAATAATTATCTATAATTAAAACCATGCAATGTAAGATTACATTTGTAATTCTTTATGATTGTATCTTATGGGGTAAAACATAAGTAAGATCAAAACCTTTGATCATCTTTTAAAAAATGGACTATTAAAACCTGGTAAAAATTATAAAATAAAAGTCAAAACAAGGTAATTTTCAAAATGTGTAGTCTCATCATCATCATCATTTACCTGCATTTTCTCGCTATATTGTCGACACAACATGTTTCCTATTTCCATTTTCTCCTGTCGATCCTCACCTCAGTGCTCGCGTAATTTAAACCAAAACCTATAGCTTAAAATATAGGACCTTTCGTTTTTTCCAGTAGTTTTGTGCAAAATGAAGTATTCAACATCAGGAGTGGAGCGGGCAAATTGCAACAGTGTAATTACCTCAGGGCGGTTGCCTCACGCTAATGGCTTGCTTGGCATCGGCTTCCGCCAGGTGCTAGCCAGCCTCTGCCTCAAATCACACTGTTTCTACTACTACTGGTGTCACTAGAACCAGTGTGGTGAAAGGAACTGAAATGCTCCTCAAAGACTCCTTTCGTGCACTTGACGTTTTTTAAACCTTTTACGTTCTAATGCCGGGAATGTTTCTGGAGAAAAGTTTTAAAAATAAAAGTGAGAATACGAAGCGTACAAGAATTATGTTTAATTAGCTGCCGCCCGCGGCTTCGCTCGCATGGTACCCGGATAAAAAATAGCCTATATGTTAATCCAGCACATGTACCGATGTACCATGTATATTCCAAGTTTCATTCAAATCCGTTCAGTAGTTTTTGCGTGAAAGAGTAACAAACATCCATACATCCATTCATACAAAATTTCGCGTTTATAATATTAAGTACCTAGAACAGTATTTAAAGACTAGCAGATGCCTGCGGTTTCATTCGCGTAGAATAGAATAGAAACATTTATTTAACCACCACAGAAATTACATAAATAAACAGATTTACATACAACACAATTATACTAGAGAAAAAATGCGTTCAGTAAATACTTTTAGGTGCATCCCGTGTTTTAATGGTGTTGACGCATCGTTGCACTTTTTTGGTGTGCTATACGTATTATTCGTTATCATTTGGTATTTAAAGAATTCAAACCAAATTCCAAGCAGACCAACCCCTTTAAAAGTTCCCAAAAACTTGAACATCCTGTTGCACCCCCTTTACTTCCTGAAAATATTTATACCGAGTTTTAATCAAATCTCAGCACTCACTAAGACATCATTTTAAGTGCGTTTCAAAATCACTGGTCTACTGAGACCGATTTTGAGTGGATTCGCCAGTTCTCACAATAATGCATAAATTACATTATTTTTGTGCATTTCCTCCGTATAATTGTGCCTAAACATGATATCCACATAACAATAAGGCACCATAATTATAATTTCCTACTGAATTCATTACAAATTGCGCACCTAATTGCTTCCATGCATAATGTGGACTGCTGATGCAAATTGCACTTAAACGCAGAAAATACTCAGAATTAGGGTAATTATCAATTTTACATGACGATGCGTTCAACAATGTACTCATTGTGTGACTAATCGGTATGGTCGAACGTCGACGACCGAAATCGGCCGAACAAAATGTCGGTAGAGTCGAACGACAGTTGTGGTAGTTAAATTAAATACTAACTATTGGTAGGGGAACAAAAGTTTACGGCTTTTAAGTCGTTAAGCTATGATGGAGGCCTTTAGGCTGCCTAAAAACTTCGTCACAAGAGTTGGCCACTAGCGCATACGAACATACTGGTTGTCTGGGTGTTGTAGTATATAAGTACTAGCAGCCGCCCGCGGCTTCGCTCACGCGGTACCCAGATAAAAAGTACCCTATGTCCCATTCCAGCACACGTAGGTACCTACTATCCTCATTATTCATTATAATATAGTGTACGCTAAACGATGACTAAAGTATTGCCATCTCTTACCATTTCATAATGACAAACAGTGACAGGGCTAACTTTTGCGAACGAATATGAATAATAGGGTATGTAAGTATATTCCGTAGTTTTTGCGTGAAAGAGTAACAAACATACCTAAATCTAAAAATTAAGAAATTACGGTGAATTTAGTAAAAATTTTGAGAGTTAAGGTAAACTTTTCAAAACGCAACGATAGCGCGTCAAAATTTTTTCAGAATTAGCAGCGACATCTAGTTTTCAGACGTAGAATTACGTCAGAACTCCATGAATAATAAAGATTGGAAACTTATTAGACCAGTAATCATTTATGCTTCCTTTCACAGGTAATTTGACATTGACAGTTCCTTTTACATAATGTTTTGTATCATCTATTACTAATCTTTGGTATCACCTGTATCATCGCTGTCATATGTCAAAATAAAAGTATTCTATTTTTCATGAAAAACATGCCAAAAATAAAGAATTTACAGGTAATTATGACATCAACTAAATGAGAAAAATCGGCTCTTTAATTTGATATGGGTTATGTGCAGTTTTAGACCAAAAATTGATTCCAGGTTTTCATCCCTTTTCACCCCTTTAGAGGTTGAATTTTGAAAAATCCCTTCTTAGTACACCCCTACGTACCAAGGTTTACCTACACTGAAAATTTCAAGTCTCTACGTCCGGCGGTTTAGGCTGTGCGTTGTCTGTCAGTCAGTCAGTCAGTCAGTCAGTCAGTCAGGACAAAGATTCTTATAATATAAGATGTATTTACAAAAAAAAAGTATAAAAGTGTTCTATCAGCCATCTGGTTCCCATAGCTTTGCTTAGTTTGGGGCTAGATGGCGCTGTGCGAAATGTCCACAAATCGACAAATATTTATATTTGTTTTTATTTTATTTATACTTACTAACTTTTACTAACAAGCATGGCCGCAACATTGGTTGCAACACTGAATCCGGAATAAGGAGAAACGTGTTCATCAATAAATCATGCTAATGAGCCAGCGCTTACTTCTAATCACGTGAGATCAAAAATATCTGTACTTGTTCATAGAAACAGCATTCCTACCGACAAAGTACCAAGCATTTTTACCGACGTCAAAAAAGGAGAAAGTAATCAATCTGCACAATCTGTCATTTAGGTAAGTATAATGTAAATAAAATATTATCATGCCTGTATCCCTGATGGGGTAGGCAGAGTTAAAAGTAATCATAAGAAAACTTGCAGCCACTTTAAAATGATCGCCCAAAATGTAAAAGGTAGGATAGACGAATAATTTAGTATTTTATTGAATACTAGCTGCTGCCCGCGGATTCGCACGCGTAGCACCCGGATAAAAAGTAGCCTATATGTTATTCCAGCACATGCACTATGTATATTCCAAGTTTCATCTAAATTCGTGCAGCCGTTTAGGCGTGATTGAGGCACAAACATACATCCAAACATCCTTACAAACTTTCGCATTTATAATATAAGTAAGATGTGGCAATATCTTGGCAATGTTGGCATCGTCTTGGGCTAGCTTCTACCTTCAGATGATCGACATGCTCACCCGAAGCTATCTATAGACCGTTTGCATTGGTCTTTAGATAGCCCGACTGTTGTTTTGTAATTTGTAAATTATTTTTGCAAATACTTGTATTAGTTGCAAGTTTCCTGGTAATACAATTTCACCCTACTTGAAGAATCATCCAACATAACAAAAATAAAAATACACAAAATTAACGATGAACAAAACTCAATTTTTCGTTTTTAAAACTTAATTTATACAGCGAATAATAAGTGATCGCTATTTTGCCTTATAAAAGATATGAACGCGCGCGCGCAGTGTCCGACATTTGCGTAACTTTTACATAAGAAACCGGACTAAATGTAACACAAGACACGTTACGTCCACTAACTTATAAGTAATGTGCGCAGTACAGTCGTCAACACAATACCTATTGTACATTTTGTTAAAAATAAACAAAAACTGTGTGGTTTCATAATTATTTTTACTTATAATCACCAAAAACATATGCTCCCCGCACATATTCAGCAATGACTTTAGCTATTCTTTTTTTTTCACTCGTCTTGTATTTGTAGAGTTACAAATTAATTCTTTAAATATTTTGTGCATCAATGTACATATACAATATAATTATGTATGTATGTTCGTATGAGCTAGTGGCCAACTCTAGTGACGGAGTTTTTAGGCCGCCTAAAAGCCTCCTTAATGGCTTAACGACTTAAAAGCCGGGGCCAACTGTTAAACGTGCCCTCCTTAATTCCACTTGCAGTCGCCCATCCCAATTGTGACCGCGCACATCGTTGCTTAACTTTAACGATCAATCAAGAACGCCTAAGCAAGCTACGCCACGAGCGCTTCGTGGCACATATACAATAGTCTATTGAGTCCGGTCTATTTGTCATTGATTTGTAAATGCATTCAGGATGTCTCTTATTTTCACAAGTTGCAAACTGGCAACTTTAATGAACAGGTAGGACTAAAAGGCCACTTGTAGTGATTAATCGACAGTCGATTGCCTCACAATAGTTCAATCATTTACATCCGCACTAAGTACAACTTAAGCTCAATTTAGTATGCTAGATACAACCTGAGACTTTAAGATACTATCAGAAAAAGCATTCAAACCAGGATACATTTATCATCAAATCAAGCACGGACCACAAATTGATTCTATAGAAGTTACGGCTAAAACAGAGTGCGTCAACCTTCACCTTTAGATAATTTACGTCAAGCAGAATACCTCAGTTGAGTCAGATGTATGCTAGGATGTCATATTGAATTTCAATATTGTTTTGTTATGTCAAACCAGAACACATTTCCGTGTATTTCATATCCGCAGTATGTCAAATCGAAAAGTAAGCGTAACGTTTGTCAACTCGTCTGTACTTTAATATAAGCACTGTGTATATTTTAGCTTGTTTCTGAATATAGGTCGATCACTAACCGGTTTGTATGTGCTTTCTGTGACCATTACACAGGTATCAAAATATTGCATTCGCAATGTCATTCTTTATATTTTATAAATTCGAGGTTATATGTATCATTAATTAATTGCAGGATACATAAAAAGCTGTCAGTTTCAATAAAACAAGTGCAGGCCTTGATTTGTTAAAATGACTTTGAATCAAATGACCGTTATTATGTTAAGAGGTTACATGACACTTTATATTAATAGTAAAATTCACTTATAAGTTATTTACATGAAACTTCACTTATTTTGATCTACGTAGCGTGGAGCAATAAACAATAGATAGATAATATAAACATAATATAATATATTAAGTACATACATACATATTATTACGCCCGTATCCCCAATGGGGTGGGCAGAGCCACAAGTAAACATAAGAAAACTTGCAGCCACTTCTGGTTTAAAGTCCTAAGATGAATATGGTTAACCATGGTGACAGGTGATCAGCCCATCGCCCATATAGATGGTCCATCATTTTGAAGAGGTCTATCCCTTAGTCGACTTTTACAACATGCTCGGGGAGAGAAGCAGCTGGACGCATTCTATGCTTTTTCTTACTTCCAGTCAAGCAGAGAAGTACAATAAGTTTAGTTAAATAAACTAAAGAAGTAAATATTTTGGCATTAAAAAAAATACTATTTCCAGGCTTAGAATATGACGCTGCATAACTTAAAGTTGTAATTTATACATGATGTTGTATTATTATTTTATTTATCATCATATTTTATTGCAGTACTTAAGTACAACTACTATGTTGCGCTATACCAGTACAGACTCAAGGGCGTCGCCAGCCGATGGCGCAGGGGGGGGCAAGTTGACTTTACCTACTACAATTCATACTTTTCTCATTCTCTATGAATGAGAAAAGTATGAATTGGCAACTTTTTTAGAATCTCTAGGGGGGGCAGCTGCCCCTCCCTGCCCCCCCTTGGCGACGCCCTTGAGTACAGTAGTACCACAAATACTGTGCGCCTCGGCAATTTTCGTCTAGCTTCTGAAATACGAGCTAACGCGATGATGATATGCAATATAGAGATGTTATAATAATTAAGTAGACACTTATTCTGGTTTATAATTGTTGGTTCAGTTATTATTTATCCGGTCTTCATACAAAGCACGAAATTTACCGAGGTGCACGATATTTGTGGTACCACTTTACTTCATTAGAGTCATTTTAGTAAAAAAGCTGAAATAAATACCTTTAGATAGAAATTCGTATCTTGCACCTATCCAATCAATAGTATCAATATAGTATCAAAAATATCAACTTTGAGTATTTATTTTGGGGTTGACAGTCAATAGATTATTCAAATACAGCACTACGTATGATACGAGCACTATCTAACCACAATAATAGATATACAATATTATAATTGGCAAAAATGCAAGTAAATTAGAATTAAAGATAGTGGTAGACAAACATGAAAAGAATTTAAATTATGTATCACATAATAATGCAATTTGTATTCAGACACACACGTGATATGCGACTAATTCCCAGATGTATGATACACCAGTATCTAGATTGTGATATTGTGCTTTATCACGCGACTGTACTGCGAATATTTTCTACTTTGACATAATAGTTGGCATATCATGAGTATTAACCGTGTCATGGAATAGAAATCTCATTATGAATCGAATCAAAATAATTAGTTATTATAAAATAAAAGTGTTATACGTTATGCACTTAAAAATGATGATGATGATGACAAATATTACTGTGTATAAAAAATCTGCAAAGCAAATTCACTATGAGACAAAGTTTACAAGGTGACGTTATTTTGTATTGAATTCAATTTCTAACGCCCGGTTCCAATATTTTACTAAAGGACGACGTCAAAAAATGTAAGTCGTTAACAACGTTGCTATGGAATTAACGATCGGTAAGTCGTCGGCCTTTAGAATAATACCAAAAGTATGGAAACATGGATGAAAAAAGAGTTTTATTATAATTTTCGTTATTAGCTTGTTTGTGGCCAATACAAACAATTTACAAAATATAAAAGAAGCAGTCGGGCTATCCAAAGACCGTTGCAAACGGTCTATAGATAGGTCACCTGATCCAGCTCATCAGACGGTGGAAGCGTGCCCAAGACGCTGGCCGCATTGCCAGGCTGAATGGCAATCCTGATCCGTATAGAACCAGCTCTTGGAACGCGCATAGCTCGTTTGGAGTAATTGTGCATGTGCATGTGTAAATGAATAAAATTCAACATGTTTCATCATCATCATCATTCATAACCTGTCTTTTCACTACTGGGTATAGGGCTCCCTTTGCTTGTGTAAAGTTGTTTCATCCTATACGATCCTGTGCTAGCCTAATCCGTTTGCGTCCCACGATCATGACTTGTTTAATATAATTATCAATTCTAAGTGTCTATGTTCTAAGATGCTATCATCTCAGTCTCCATTGTGTTGGTTCAACGACTGGCAGGCATGAGTACCTGCTCATCCTTATCTCGAAGAAAGCACTTGTTGTGTTTCCACTTGGTTAAGGTCGTCACGCTATTTAGCCTAGCTTTTGCTACGGCTTTACTTGCGCTTACGTTCAAGTGAACTATGGAACTTTTCATGGTAATTAGCAGCAAAGACAAAGCAGGCATTTGAAGGCCTGGTTTCCAGACTATAAAATGATCTATAGTGTGTTAAACATTTGGATGAAAATTACTCTATAGAAGCGATTAAAATGGAGGTAGGTAGGTATATATATATCAAATATTAAAATACATTGTTAAAAATTAACTTGGAAAAAATATAGTAATGATTCCCAAAAAGTTTTACAGCAATTCGTGATTCTAAAAATACTTTTTTTTTAAGTTTTACGGGAAATTTATAAATTCTCAGGAATAAAATTATGAGTTCACATAAGGATAGTTCTATATACCAGCAAAATAATCAAAGAAAATATCGAATAACATAGAGAAACAAGAAGAACGACATAGAATCGAATAACATAGAAGAACAAGATAAAAATTACCTCCTCCTTTCATTTTCACAGGTACCTCTGAATTCTTAATTATACACCAAAACCAAATGCGTATTTTTCGGAGTCGCTAACCTGAGTGGACCTATCTTATTTTTGTTAACACGAGTCTTATCAAAAAAGTCTAGTTTTTTCATTACAGCTTACCTAGTAATAATCTAGTGGCAACCCTATATCGTTAATACAGCTAACAATGTCGTGCGTCGAATAAAATCGAAAGTGCAGAGAAAACAATGCCGAGTTCGTTGTTTAGCCGATTGTGACGCAATATCTGTTTTATACTTACTCTGTAATTGAGAGTTATTAGATATTTTGGACTGTGGACAGCACTTTGGACAACTTAAACCTTTTAGTTACGTAAGTATATTATCGAATGTTCCCAATTGTTTAAGAGAAAAGTAAGGAAAATTGTCATTACCTATTTCTTAGTAAAAAGGCAGTTTTTTTATCTTTAAGCTAAATTTTATTTACATATTTTTTTTTATCTTAATCTCATCAAAATAGGTACTTTAACTTTACAAGTCATTTTAAACCAAAACACGTTCATGGGAAAATATATCCTTACAAAAATATAACAACTTCTTTAAGTTTATGAGTTCATTGACCTTCCTTAGTACTTCTATGGTTAATTCTATTTTCAGTACATATAATATTATGTTAAATTGTAATTTGTCTTTAACTGTATGTTTCTTTTTGAACTAACCAAATAGTTATCTGAAAATAACTTATTTAAATCTATACTATTATAATATTATAAAGCTGCAGAGTTTGTTTGTTTGTTTGAACGCGCTAATCTCTGGAACTACTGATCCGATTTGAATGATTCTTTCAGCGTTGGGCAGTCCATTTATCGAGGAAGGCTATAGGCTATGTTTTTTTTTCAAAATTAGGGATCCGTAATAAAATTGCTATTTTGTAACACAAGGTGTAAAATCGAAAACCTATTTTTACATGCGCTGCAAAAACTATTGACAATAGAACAAAATGATGTACTACGGGTTTGTAGATCCCATTAAGACCTACAAAAAAGTCAGCGAGAACATATATCTAGCTATCATGGTTTAATCACAATAACCGATTTTGTGTTCAAAATAATTATTAAATCGTCTGAAGAAAAAAAACTACGTTAAATATGTATCGTAATATTAATCTTTATCGAAATTAAGCATTATGTTATCAAGAGTATTTATGTAGAAGTAAAATACTTTTTGTTTCATCTCAATCGGATATTTCGTTTAAAAGTTATCACGTGTGTAATATGTTAAGAGTTGGTACCTATTAATGAGTTATGAGCCATTAGTTTTTTATCAACATAAAATCCTGTAATAATCTTTTTCGAAATATTTTTGTTGATGATTGTAAGTATAAGATCTTTGAAGAGTATAAAAGAGTATAATAAATACATTTCTAAAATAACTCTGCTAAGGAAATCCACACGCGCTTGATGCAAGCAAGACGAGACGCTGGCGGCGCGGCGGCGGGCGAGACGAGGAGGCCGCGCTTGCTGGCCGCCTGTGAGAAAAACGCGGGTGAAACCGCGGGGCACAGCTAGTAAATAATAAATAAATATTTACTCATTTACTTTATATAGTAGTTAAGTAGTTTGCTCATAAACTTTATGTACGAGCAACTAATAGGTATTGGTATCACTAAGCGGTGTTATTTGCATACAGGTAAACATTTGCTTACACATTCAATAGATGCTAATTTCTATGAACAAAGAAACTTTCACACTTATTTATCCACGTCTCTTAAGGACTTGTTCTTAATTAACGCCAAGAGCTAATATAACTAACTTTCAAGGGGTTCCGTTAAGTAAATACTTCATATTTGTTAACCTATATTTTATTTTAGTCGCACGGCTGGGCAAAGGTCACCCAGACTCCGCCAACCATATCGCCACCGGTCTTTTGAGTTTCCAACATCCTCCCGCCGAAGTCGAGATCATCCCACCAAATAATAAAGTCTTAAAAAATCCACAGAAATATTCTCTGAAATATAACTCTGAGTAAATATTTGTGGACATTTCACACAGCGCCATCTAGCCCCAAACTAAGCAAAGCTTGTACTATGGGAACCAGATGGCTGATATACTTTTATTTTTTATAAATACATACTAATATAACGTAGTATAACATCCAGACCCATAAGAAATATTAACATAGCACAAGAGGATTGCAGGATTTTCAACCGTTCATGTCAGTACACTTGCAAAGGAAAATCACCTCGTGACCGCAAACGGATCTCTAATTAAAATTAGCATGTAAATTAGCAAAAAACTGTTGCATAGTGTGAATACTACATTCAGTTATTACGGCATCTGAATCGAAGCAGTACAATAGGGATTGAGATGTATAAATGATTGATAGGATAATTACCACCAAAAAAGGTGATTTATTTCATCATTCATAATCTAGAATCTTGATTGAAAGTTCTATGTTCGCATCGTAAAACATTGATGGAGCCTTCTCCTCTGAACTTTTTTTTCCGCTTTCAATTGGTAAATGGCCAATAAGGGTATTATGATTTAAAATGCGAAAGGTATTTTCAGTGGAGCTGAGCAAGACATATTGCGAAGTGTTTTAACAACCGGTAGAGTTCATAAGCCGTTAGCTAAACTGTGGCCGGGGTATGGGAATGTAGATTCCTGGGCAGACGATAAATATGAATAAATAAATATTTGTGGACATTTCCCCCAGCGCCATCTAGCCCCAAACCAGGTACAATAGGCACCAGATGGCTGAACTTATCAAAACTTTATTATACTTTTTTTGTAAATGCATACTTGTAATACTACAATGCCCAGACCCGGAAGAAATATTTGCAGAACATACAAACATTTATCCGGCAGTGGGAATCAACCCGCGCCTCTTGCGTCTCAGCCGAGCACTTGCCCGCCACGCCACCGAGGTCGTCCACCGTCATTCGTCGTCTCTATATAGGAACGCAGCATTGATTAAAGTGTAAAAAAAATAAAAATGGATAGGTATCAATTAAAATGTGCAAGATTTTGATTGATAGTTCTTTTGCTTCATAGGTAGGCGCTTTAAAAATGAATAACTCCAAAAATATCTTGATGATATCAATCTATTGTTTATTGTATCGTGGGAGTCATTGTAGGTGTTTGAGAGATTTTCGAAAATGCTGGTTACCTTGATACGAATATTAGATTTATAATTTCAACTACCATAGAGGTCAGGTGTAGGAAGCTTTGTTTTAAATGACAGTATTTTTGCATCTGAATTACTTACAGAAAAAAAAATATTTTGTTCCTAACTAATAATATTTATTCAATTTCTTATTATCAGTAATAATTTTAACAGTAGTATTAAATTATTATCGCTGCGAGTCTTGGTTTTGTCGTGCATCAATCATAAACTAAACTATATTGTAATATAACTTATTACTTATTAATATTATCACACCATGACACCATGACTACCTTTTGTCGTGGTATGGTAAGCGATAAGATCGAATATGTTTTGGCGTTCTCGTTTGTAGTTTATGTAAGTAAAGATTTATTTTGTACGGATTTAACGTTATTATCTTTTCCTGCAACAACATCGGGCTTCGGCTGAGACGCAAGAGGAGCGGTTTTGATTCCCGCTACTTGTTTGCATGCAAATATTTCTTCCCGGTCTGGGTATTGGTACCATAGAACTCGTAATTTCTGATAACCACGACACAAGAATCCTATTATTGTGGGGTCAGAACTATGAATTTGTGTTATTTATTTAATCGGCGAACTTGTCGCATAAATTGACAAGCATAGCCATATGGTTTGACAAGGCCAGGGCGCAAAACACAAACTGCAGGCTTAATCTAATCTATATACACACATGGAGGGAATACATCGTGAGGAAACCCGCGGCTTAGTCAGCTCCGCGCATATTGACCATGTCTTTCCTGTGGGCAAGGCCAACTAAACTGAGAGGATGAAATAGGTGCTGGGCAAGCCTACTCCATCTTGATTCGTCCCGGGCACTACAGCGTCCCGTTTGTGAAGGTAAAAGTTGCCTCCTGACTCTGTATAAAACATATACTATAGATGGCAAAGGCCTTAGTTTAAACACACATACATGTCTGTGCAATGAAGATATTTGAGAAAATTATCACAATCAAGAACCCATATCAATGATTATTTGTATGTCTGTTTGTCTGTGCGTTTGTGCACGCTAATCTCAGAAACGGCTGAACCGATTTAAATTCGGTTTTCACTGATGTTTTGTGGTAAGCCTGGATTAACATTTACATAACAGCTACTAGAGTTTATTTTTCAATATCCATTTTCAAATAAATATCTAATATTTCGCGACTAACTAACTGACTGACATAATATCAACGCATATACTAAACTAAAAGTCCTAGAAGTATGAAACATACACGGTATATTCCTCTTGAAGTCTTCAACTCCTGAAGGACGCAGCGGGAAAATGAAGTTTTTATGAAAAAAAACCTAAATGCGAACAAAGTCGCGGGCCTTTCCTCTATATAAAGATAATCCTTCCTGGTTTCCATAACAAGTAATATTGATTCGACCTGAACATCATCTAGGAGCTGATCTCCGACCCCGAAGTTGCTAATGCGTTCTCACGTTACAAGGTTAAATCAATTGCATGGCATACTCCAGCTAGCTAATTGACATCACCATGAACTTGCTAGTCAAGGGACGTTTTAGTTGAGTCGTGACCTTTATTGCGTTGCTTCTAAACTGAGTCACTACTGTTTACTGTTATGATGTCTGTTCCTAGTGGCTCTAATGCACGGTTCTAATATTCTACTAACGCCATACGTTTTTCTTTTGAAAACGTATTAGTTTGATCTTCTTTCACGCAGCAGTGGCGCAATAAATCGACGTAACTTTTTTCATAAGGATAGTTTAAACATACATATTACCACGCCCGTATCCCTAATGGGTGATATGGTCTAATTTTTATCCGGAAACTACACGAGCGAAACCGAGGGCTCACTCTGGTTACTGTACAAACATTATCTAAGCCGTTGCAAGCGCCCTATAGAATATTTCCAATACTCGTAAAAGTGGTACGTCGCTACGGTTGGTAAAAGCTGACAGGTCTAGTTGATTCAAATTACCAGGAGATTGATATGAAAGCTGACCCCGGAAGTCGGGACGGATAAACACAGTTTTATACTATGCTTCTGACATTAGCTCATTTTATCAAATGAAAAGAATGGATAAAGAGAAGGGGAGCCCTTGCCCAGCACTGGTACAAAACGGACTGATAATAATAAAGAATAATATTTAGTAATGAGTGTTCTTTGAAAAAAAAAAGTAAATCATCATCTTCCTGCCTCTGTCCCACTCTATGTGGGATCGGCACAGCATGATCTTTGGATCATGGTGTAAGAGTTTTGACTAAGGTGTTTTAAGACCGGCCGCCTGCCTGACGTCAACCCTCCTTGGGAATACTTGCTTATTGTATATCTCATTATGTTGGAGGATACCAAATTATATCGAAAAAAATAAGTAAATACCGTTGAGATTTATTAACTATTTAAAATCAGTAGGATCATTTTGAAACGTCATTAATCTACCATGTAAAATATACCACAATCCAGAAATTCGACCTGCTAGGGAGAATAACACGAATTCACGCTTGTTCGTAACGCTTCATCGTAATCCAACCGCTTGCAACAAATGCTTGGTAGAGTTACCAAGCATTTGTTGCAAGCGGTTGGATGAACATAATTCATTTTATACCGGTACCACGCGAGCAAAACACCGGAAGAAAGCTAGTAATACAAATTATGTTTTTTTTTAGTTTATGTGCAGAATTTTTTTGTATATTTGATGTCATCGTAAAATTGTAAATGCCGTTAGATTATAATCTATCTCGCGAGATTGTAAACTGTCGAAAGATTGAGAACCGTAACATACTACTTACAATTTAGCTGCTTTAAATTTCTGGCGTACTTTTTCACTAACTAACCTAACATAATCTACTAATTTCGATCTAAGCAGATGTTTGACAGTTTACAATCTCGCGAGTTTCTAATAAAACGGTATTTACAATTTTAATTATCAAATATTTGAAAAACACGTAACCATTTTTGATGTTTTTGAATGTTTTTTACGTAATCGTAATATGGTTTCCGTATATCGTATCCTGGTACAATTGAGAGTTGCAGAAGTCAAGGCTATGAATGTGGTTTGTGCAATGTCCGGCTACTATTATGACACGGTGAGAATAAAGCCTTTTTAAGATTTTTAGCTTACGTTTGTGAACAGTTCAAAAAAGACGAAATTATTGGAGGGACGATTAAAATAACGTTATGACGTTTCCAAACCTGATTGTCAAATTCCTATTGCAAAAAAGCAAAGCAGAGGGTAGACGTAAACTCTTTGTCAGATGTTCAGATGGAAAATATTTTATTTTATTTAGATTTTTAATCACAATATAAGCAGTTTAAACTATATTTATATAAGTACATGTTACAGATTTCGTAACCCTTTACTCTGAGAGCTTGTAGAAATAAAGTTTAATTATATTTTGAACCTCTACCTCGTATGCACATTTAGCCAAATCTTCTAACGTGGAAATACGAGTATTTGATATTAATGTAAATATTTTTAAACGGTGTGTTTACAAGGACCTTAATTTTAAATTTTAATTTCAACTTTGTAACTAGTTTTATGGTAATTAAATTTCTTAGCATGCAACACTATTCATTTCATTTCATATTTGATTATGAACCTAGTTTACTGAAACGATATTCGTAACTTTACGCTAAGCTAATTGTCATCTATTTTGTAAATTTTATAAATAAATAAATGACTTATGATTCTTAACTCTAAAACTAGGTAAGGTATGTTTTCTTCTATGACGTATGCTTGGTTGTAATATAATATGTACTAACGGACGACGATCTTTCATTACTTCCATAGCAACATTCTTATCTGTCGAAAAGTGCCAAATTTTTTTGACTGGAAAAAAACATTGCCGTGGTATAATATAAGTCATTCGTTAGTAGAATATTTTAACCGGGCATTACAAAGATCTCTTCAGGTTCTCTTCCATACACCTAACTGGAGTGCAGTTTGAAATATCGCGTACTATTTGCTTTTAAACAGTGTTGTGAAATAGATATCGTGATCCAGATAATGGACTACGAAAGCCTTTGACCAGAATTTAAAAACATTATTATTATGTAAGCTATTATGTTTGAATTGGCTTTGTCCGTTTTAGGCATGGTATTTGTATCTTGGGCTTTTAAAGTATTGACAAGGTCTCAAGCTGTAGTTTCCTCGTCGTATCCGATTATATGGAAGACAAAAATGCTTGGGACTGAATGCTCCAACTCCTTGTATAAACATGATGGGATAATTTTCCAAAAAAATAGCCAAGCGTGGTTTCTTACCTGAATTTTTCACGCTTGGTCGCGTTACGAACACAATTTCTGTCACTGGTTTCCAACTAGTGTGATGAAAAAGTTGAATTACGCTTTAAAAGAGAACTATTTCTCTGCAACAGCTGAGAAAAAAAATATTGTAGACCGGCTGATTGCAAAAGCTGGATTAAAGCTCACATAGTCTGAAAGATCGGATATTGCTGTCGGACCACGTGGCCACAACCCTCTTTTCGTGGAGTATCTGAAGCGGAAGGCTCAGCTCACCATGAGTTAAGCAACGTTGTGTGCGGTCACAATTGGGATGGGTGACCGCAAGTGGCATTACGAACTGAGCGCTTCTGTGCTTCGGAGGGCACGTTAAACAGTCGGTCCCGGCTTTTAAGCCATGACGGAGGCCTTTAGGCGGCCTAAAACTCCGTCACTAGAGTTGGCCACTAGCTCATACGAACATACATACATACATACCAGGGTTTTGCAGTTGATATCTCGTCATAATGCGAATTTCAAGTCTTTTAAGAATGCCGACTGCTCGTTATTCGTCCTTTATGGAAGCAGAGTATCGCCTGAGAGACACCAAGACAACAGCACGTAACAAAGCACAAACAATGCGTGTAAATTAAGTAGTTTTAAGTTTTTGTGTATGTGTTTATGGGCCGTAGGTTAAATATTAATTAAGATCTGTAACTTTCCTTATGTTGCCTGGAATAAAAAAAAATATTATATTTATTTTTGACACAATATCTTCAAATTCTTTTTTTTCGTGCAATGTTTGTTGTAGGATGGGCTTTGTGACTTATGCTAAGGAATGCTTGAAACTTGAATTCTAAGGAATGTTGCAATACCAAAAATCTTAATCTCGGAATACCACTGAAATCTTTTAGATAGAAGATACAAAACGTACGCGACGTTGGTAGAAGCTGCCATATTTAGCTACCAACCAATCAATATATAAAAGGCTGTACAAAAGCTTTGTTTATAATGGTGTAGGTACCTACAATACTACGTCAAACTGAGTAGGTATAAACTTACATACATTGGAAAACCTAAGGATTACAGTATTACTGGATTTATCAATATATTATTTTCTCTCCAAATTGGTCTATAATCCACAACTACTTTACGTTACGTTTTACGTTACGCACATAATTTCCGGCTGTTCGGTTCCGCCAGTTTTTGCAGTTAGAAAGTTACACATAAAAAGCGTTTCATTAGTATTGTTTACCATACATTTGCGCGTACGCCAGAATAGTTTATAAAGACGCCGCATTGAGTCATCAATGGTTATCGAACACAGCAATACATGCAGATTTGATGCAGAGCGTGCTCTATACTTTTGTATGTATGTAATCTGTGATAGTGTGAAGAATGTTAAACAAAAATGATCGCGGTAAAGGCGATGATAAAATTAAGCATTTGTCAAATAAAACTAATATACTTTTTAGTGAAATTATATTAACACAAATAATAACCATAATATTTTTAAACCTATGTCATGTATTATGAGCAAACGATACATAATTACATTTTTTAAATCTATTTAATCAACATTAGTAGAAACTGGGGTCATCTTGAAAGTTAAATAATTACCTATCTACTATATCCCATTCCTAGATTTGTGTTTCCAGCATTATAAATATTAACCTATCACATGCCAACTTTCTCAGTAAAATGATACGCCTATTTGAGGTCAAAATCTCTTTTAATTTTTGAATGTCAATTTTTTTGCAACCGTGTCTTGTTTTATGTCAGAGAGCCAAATTACTTTGACATTCATCATTTTATTGGCGTTCAATAAAAAACACGGAAGATTGCGATTATATAAAACTTTTTGGTCATCGAATTCGCACACGCATTTCGAATTGATATGTGAAAGGTTATTTATATTGAAGTTTTAATCGTTTATTTTATAATTTGGTGCAAAAATAGTTATAATAACCTCGTGGTTTAATATTATAGTTATAATCCATAGGTTTCTATAAGTACAGATTAAATTATGTGAACAAAAAAAATATCCAATGAAACACCAAAACAACTCTTCGTCTTTTTTTTCAATAGTACTTATTTATTGTACATAGTTTATTTTACTATGCAAATTAAATGATACGAATATATGTACTAAGGTGCCTACACACCAACTTGACACAGTAGATATCTAAACAAAAATAAATTTACCTAGCAGAAAATACTCACCATAGAAAACAAAAAACAATAAGCAACAGATTTCAACAGGTATTGTTATACCTTACTGATAAATTTATTTAAGACTTGTGTAAATAAAAAATAACGCCAGTGTAATGTTGAAAACTGTACACGAAGACAAAAAGACAATAGTTTTCTCACCGACAACCCCATGTATCATTCCTTCATTTCCATAGAAATAGCATCATGCAAACTACCTATCACTTGATCTTAATTCATTTCAAAGAAGACACAATTTACAACCATTGTATTTTTTCTTGACATACGTAATTTGTTGCAAATTCAACATCCGTTGATGATTATTTAATATTTCTGTAAAAAAAATGTGGTTGGTTTTTACCAATGTGCAATTTGTGTACAGTCACTGCCAAAAGTCTTGCAAATAGAGTACAAATTAAATCCTTCCATTCATTTTAATGTGCATCCAAAAAAGATGAGCCCTTTACTTACTCTAATATAATTTTGATGAAAGAAACTAACAGTCTCATAACTATTTTTTATATAAATCAAGTCAGCAGACAGACAGCCCGTTTGTAGTTAGGTTACCGTCGCCTATAAATATCAGTAACGCGAGGCATTGTCGATGCGTTGCCTACTCTGAAGTAGATTTTTGACATTTTTACCTCGGACGATCTAAAAAAAGACTCAATCTCTAACACTATCTAAATTATCTACCAGTTTAATTCCTTTCACCACACAGGTTCGAAAAAACTAGTGACGCGGCTAGATAGATAGACAAGTTATTTGCTATTTCATTTCTATAAATGACCTCTAAAATGGAATAATATTTAGGATAGTGTCTAATAATCAAATCATTTTAATATTTATAAGGTAATAAAGTTTTATGTGTTCGACTGTCATGAGCTTTTTATCACGTACTTTTCAGTTATTAGATCCGGTTCTATAATTTGAAGATTCTGTTCTGATTTTATATAAATGTTACCACTTATAAAAAAACTTATTGGTTGCAACCTTTTTGGCAACATTTATTATGACTAAATGTTATTTTATTGGGTATAACTTATTATTTGGCTCAACGGATCAGTTTTGCTATTCAGCGTGGCAATGCGGCTAGCGTCTTATGGCACACTTCCACCTTCTGATGAGCTAGATCAGCCCGTCTGCTTATTTTGTAAATTATATTTGTATTAGTAAGTTTATTTCTGTTAATAAATGTCTTTTAAAACTTTACTCATTCAACTGAGTGATTTCTAATAAATTAAAAACTGTGATAGGTTTCTTGCTACGTTATATTATTTATTTGTTCATTATGAGTGAATTTCAAACTCTGTAAGTTTAACTTTAATGATCCAAACATACTTTTTTATGTGTTAATCTCGTTTAACACTTTCTACGTGAAAATCTATTAAGAGTTATTGTAAAAATAATGTGGAAATCTATTTTAATTACATCGTAAATTATCAAGTTATGCTGTACTATTAATTATGTTACTTGTAACATCGTTCCAGATTGCAAGTAGGTAAGTATGTTTGTTTGCGTAACACGTTGATATCTTTTATTAGACAGCATTTTAGGCGCGTGCGCAGTGTCATTTCAATTTTATGCCAGTTTTGATGTTCAAATGTATTAATTTCAATAAATAATTGTCTGTCTGTTTCTATTCACTGTTTCAAGGCTCTTTCTTAACTACATAAAATAAAAAATACAGGGAAACTAAACGAACGCCCACCGATTTTGCTCACGTTGAGTTTTTTTTATAACAACTTCATCTTCTTGTTGCGTCCTCTAGGAGTTAAATTTTGGAAATGCCTTTCTTAAAACACCAATACCATAAAAGGAACCTTTCCTCCAAGTTTTATGTTTCTGGAATTTATGGTTTAGGTTGTACTTTGATAAGTAATTCAGTCACGAAAACATTAAATAATTATATTTGATGTTCAAAGATATCAATAAATTTTATATCTGTCTGTTTTTATGCACTACTCATTTCAAGGCCCTTTTTCATATTAAATAAAAATTTATAGAGAAATAAAACTAAAACTAAATTGAATACGAATAACCATAGTTGCCCTTTTGTTATGAGGCAAGCGTATAAAAACCGTATGACCTTCAAACGTAATAGCAGATATTGTCGATTCAAGCCTAAAAAGTTCAACACAAAGCTCAAACTTCTCTACGATTCACTACCTATGGTACTAATAAGCTACAATACCTTATTCACTATGACCAAACAAAACGTAACGCGGGCAAACGCGGGCACGTTTGAAGATTCACCGTGTTATCGTATTCCATATGTCAATTTTGTATTGCAAACAAGTTGTGTGTTGTCTACATAACTAGTTACGAGCTGTCAAGTTTCGTTTAGTTTTAGAGAATAAGGGGCCAGGTAGTATCGAAGGGTAAGTATATATTTTCAATTTTCGCTACCATAATACTTTAAAATGCGTTCAGCTGCTTCTATTCCTGAACATGCCGTAAAAGTCGACTGAGGGATAGGATCCACATGATGGACCATCTATATGGGCGATGGACTGATCACCTGTTACCATGGTTCACCATATCCATCTTGGGTCTCTTGAATCAGGAGTGGCTGCAAATCTTATGATTACTCACTAGCCACAGCTCTGCCCACACCGTTAGGGATACGGGCGTGATAATATGTATGTATGTATGATACTTTGTTGAAAGTAATATCCCTAAAGTGACAGTTTAAAAGTACTTCTGACCAGTAGTGTCATGGAAGATTTTAGGCCGTCTATATTTTAATTCCCCATAATACTACCAAAGATAAACCCGAGAGCCATAGAGAACAAATCATTTTACTGATCCGATTCTACCGGTACAAATAACAGAATGCATAAAAAATATTTCACATTAGTCTATGCATGGGATACATCCCAGCGTCATCAAGGATCCCTAAGGAAAAATGGGAGCACTGCTGGTTTACTGGTAGCGGCCTTCAAACTGTTAAGCCTCGTGAGGAAACCGGCATGTCGAAGAAACTGCAAAGTTCGGAAACATGTGTCATCATCATCTTCCTGCCCTTATCCCACTCTATGTGGGGTCGACACAGCATGATCCTTGGATCATGGTGTAAGAGTTTTGGCTAAGGTGTTTTATGTTCGGAAACATGTGTAAGTGCACGAAAAGAAACTTTGAGGCGCACTTTAAATCCTTTCATCACACTGGTTCGTTATAACTAGGGACACGACTAGTAGTGGTAGGGAAATACCACTACTAATATAACTTTTTTTGTCTTTAAGAGTGCTCTTCGTCGGATATACTGTACGCTGTACGCAAAGTAACAGTTAACTGTATGTGTAACGATTGCGTAACTTGAATTTAATGCAGCGGCGCCCCGTTCATGTCTTTTGTACTGATTCTTTGGTCAGCATTACCGAATATGGTTTTGTCATCCAATCTGAAGTTATTTTCAGATCGTATAAAAGAAAGCTTCAATTAAAAGACTAACTATAAACTTTAACATAATGTGCATAAAATATTTTAAGATTTTAATATGAATAATATTATTAGATGTATGTCTCGACATTTTATTTCAATGATCAATAGTTTAATTAGACCCTATAGATACATATTTACATAGTCCTTAAGCTATGATAGGGTTATTAGTACATATTTAATCGAACCCAGACCTCAAGCGTCTCAGCCAGGCATTCACCCCTCATACCACTAAGATAAGTATTTAAATTACTCGTTATATTCGCAAATTATTAAGAACAATTTTTATCACAGGTACCGGTACCTAGTAATAGTAGGTACTGGACAAAGACGCTGCAAAAAGTGGTATTCCATAAATCTATAATTTTTTAATTCGTCGGACAATGCCTCTTGTCTATTGTTACATATAAAAAGTGAATTGGCGATAATTGTGCGTACACAATTCTCACGTAAACACTGCAAAATGTCATTGTAACTCAGCTAAAGAAATCGAAACTCAGCCGTTAAATCTGCACGCCATCTTAGCTATATTTTATGATTTATTTCAATATTATCTATACCTTATTTTGGTGTTAAATAAAAAGTACTTATTATATTTCGTAATAAACATAATATATTACTTACCGTAAAGGAGACGACGTAATGCAGTTGAATTTTCTTAAAATTATCCTTTATTTACTAAAACGGCAACACCGATTTTCACGACTCACTTTCTCGGAAGACGGATTGGATATTCAAATCGCGACTCGAAACTTGAATTCCGTCTTCGTCAAGGAACGAGCGGGTGGCTGCGTTCCGTTCGGAATGGCGACTGCGAAGTTACCGCGCAAAGTTCTTTCCCCCGCGCATCGGTCAACGCAGGTCGACACTACAGCTGGCAACTCAACTCCCATTCATCACCGGATTCATACCTGGTCGGTGTGAATCCATTGATGAACCTGGTACATGGCTCTCTCTCCACATCTGAGAAACAAAAACACCGTATGTAACAACCAATGTGCACTGCACAATAAATATATCACGGCTACATTACGGTTCTACCACCTCCCCCGATTATTATTAATGATATTCCATGAACGACCATTTGCTATTAATTTCTGGGAACGATGAATGTGGCTATACATAATGTATCAGTGTTGTAATTGAGAGATAATGTGAGATGATCGATTATTTTTCTTTCTTAATTACAGAAACCATTTGTTATTTTCAACCGCTACTGAAATTATGATTAGGTATACAGCGCGTACGTACGTTACATAAAACTATATTTATTTTTAATCAGGATTGTTATTATTATTTACTTCGCCCAACTGATATCTCGCGCGCTATGTCTACAATCCGTAAGTTTTGCATTTGCGCCCTGAGGTTTCTTGTAATTACACTATTTATGTAAAAGTAAGGTAATAAGGCCTACGTAAATAGCTCCTAATCACAAAAAATAATTGATTATTCTGCCTATTACTAACACAACTACTGCAAATCACATAGATACGGCTATCTAGCTAATATCCAGTCTAACCTGAAGACATCGAAACTAAAAGGTAGCTCAGGATACAACGGTTTCTTAAATTGCTTTTTTCGTTGTATTTCATAAACTACTAATATTATAAATGCGAAATTTTGTGAGGATGTAAGGATGTGTGGATGTGAGGATGTATGTTTGTGCCTCAATCACGCCGTAATGACTGAACGGATTTGAATGAAACTTGGAATACACATAGCATGTGTGCTGGAATAACATATAGGCTACTTTTGTTTGGATACCACGCGAGCGAAGCCACGGGCGAAAGCTAGTATTCTATAATAGTAATTGGAGTAACGGTTCGAAAGTTATGCTCTAACAAACATATCCTTCCTTTAGTTTAAGTTTATTATTAGTTAGTTTTTAGTTTAAATCAGTTTTAGTTTTAGTTAAGTTTAGTTCTTAGTTTTAATTTTAGTTGTAATTTATTTTAATAATGGATTATTTTTTCTGAAATAAAAACATTTTATTTTTTATTATATCCACAAATATATACCTATATATTTATTTACCTACTAAAATAATTATATTATGATTTGTTTTAGTATGCTAGCGTGCTTTGATGGCACTGCTACAAAACAATCTATCTTTTAAAATATTTGTTTTGTTGCGCCATGCGCTGCTAGCCTCATAATTTTCCCAAAACACTTTGACAGCTCGTTCTAGCTTCAGAATTTTAGTAGCGCCATCTAGTAGGTACTTTAATGAAACTGTTTAATGCCCTATTTCTATGCCACAATATTTCGTCAGTCATCTTAAATATCCGACCTTGCAAGTCCGTCTGCATTACACAATCACTCCAACCAATCTAACTATAATACGCTAAATTAGCCAAACGAGATCAAATGTTACGTTTGTGTAAGACATGTGGAAATAGGAAAACATGAATTTGCAATATAGTAACGTAAAATCAATGTCACCATGAGTTACCATATTGATAGCGCACAGATGACATTCCGCGGGTGTTAAAAAAAACCTTTGTCTATACTGGCACCGGTAAAACTGTGCGTTACTTTTGAAAATGTGCTGTGTTGCACATTTCTGCCCTCCTAGTGAGGAACGCAGTAACTAGCATTTTTGACTAAAATTAGTTAGATACATTTACATATTCGGAATCGCCTAACAAAATACATCATTCTCTTTTCATTTTTCTTCAAAACATGTTTGACATAGTTACTGTGTTCTTCACTAGGAGGGCAGATTTGTACACGTACAATACATGTCTGTATCCGTAGGAATGACGATGTTCTAAGTAGAATATTGAAGCGCTCGTGGCGTAGCTTGCTTAGACGGTCTTGATTGATCGTTGAAGTTAAGCAACGTTGTGCGCGGTCACAATTAGGATGGGTGACCGTAAGTGGCATTACGAGCTGAGCGCTTCCGTGCTTCGGAGGGCACGTTAAATTTGTCGGTCCCGACTTTTAACTCGTTAAGCCATGACGGAGGCTTTTAGGCGGTATAAAAACTCCGTCACAAGAACTGGCTCATACGAACTTACTTTAGTTAGTAGAATAGACTATGGTCTTGAAACTTGAATTATTTATTTTTTTGTAAATACGAAAAGTAATTAGTAATTATAAGCACTTCTTACACAAGTGCATAATAATCAGCCATGCAACATCATTATGATCTTTCATCACATGGCCAAGAATGGCAGTGGGATGCCAAATATGGCACAATTATATTGCAACCGTTACTTTAAGGTATCATCAGTCAAAAGTGATAAAAATAAATATAGACTATTGTCGTATACCCTGGGCGATTAATTAAACTTTCTTTAAATTCTTTTTACTCGAAATAAAACTCTTATGTACTGACTTACCTACTGACTACCTGAAATCAACGCAAAGTCTAAACTAAACCATAGTCCTAGAAACATGAAATTTGGAGGGTAGATTGGATAAAACTACGTCACCCTAAATTGGTACACTTCTTAATGGTGTAGGGGTGCGAACGAAGTAATTCCCGAAATTCAACTTCTAGAGAAAAAATATCAATTTTTTGTAAAAAAAACTACAGTGACAAAGTCGCAGGGCGTTCAACAATTTTTTTTATAAATAAACTAGCTGCCGCCCGCGGCTTTGCTCGCGTGGTACCCAGATGAAAAATAGCCTATAATTTACTAACTTCTATTGTTCTGAGTTTTTCCTTCGACACAATTAAATGAATCTTACAAGTAACTGAATCGATAGGTATAAAAAAAGTCAACAAACTTTTATTGGCAACTCACGCTTGACCAAAAAATTACCACGCCAAAATTGTTTTCACATAAAAAGAGCAAATGGTTCCTAAGACACTTTCCCTGTATTTCTTCTGATGTCGTATTTCTCCGTACTGTCCCAGTAGAAAAAAAAACACTCTTTATACAGATTTTTGCGCTGGCAATTATTTTATTTTGACAAGTACCTATATTAAAATTCAATAAATATGCCTACAATCAGTTTTAGGTCAAGGCATGATACGGCCATAAGTTCCGTTCAGGCAAAAAGTATAAAAACTAGCATTTGTCTGCGACTCCACTCGCGTGGAACCTTATCAGATAAAAGGCAGCCTTTGTTTTTCCAGTCCCTTAAAAAATAGGTTATTCCAAGTTATAACATGATTGTAAAGGGATTATTTAAAAAAAATCGAGTCGAGCATGGTTTATTGTCTGTATCTTCCACGCTTGGTCGCGTTAGATTTAAGACGTGTCTAAATGATCCCCGTGGTTTTAAGGAATAAAGATATTTTGACTTTGACTTTAACTTTAGTCAGAGATACATAGAGCCTCAAGAAAAATACGTTTTAAAGGCCGGCGACACACTTGCAGCTCCTCAGATGTTGCAGGTGTCCATGGGCCTCATCATCATCTCATCTTAAAAAAAACACACACACAAACACACATACAAACCATCGCATTTTTCATTTATATTAATGTGATTATTATGGATAGCTAACCCACCTTTCAGTGCTACAATTCCACCTTGAATTTATTCTCAATCCTTTCTAAATATATTTTGCATAAAAACATGGTGCACGTGAGAAAAATGCTAATCTAAAAATCTGACATTTGAGACACATTAATTTATGAATAGATTTTTTACGGTACCGGATGTTTCAAATAACGAAATATTTTTTTTTTTTTCCAAACTAATATGCTACTAACAAAAGAACCTCATTGGATTTTTGTTATATTTTCTAAAAACAAAAGACAGTAAAATATAGATGATCCTTCGAGCCGGATTTGAACCAGCGACCTATGGATTTCAACAGATTACGCCTCTACAGTCCACCGCTCTACCAACTGAGCTATCGAAGGTATGAGGAACGTCTCGAATTTAACAAACTGGCAAATCATGCAGCAAAATATAAAATTGCTATGAAGATAATTATAATTAAAATAAAATTATTATAACAATTTTGTAATGATTTATACTAATACAGAGTATGAATCTAAAAGTTTGCGTGGTCTGCATGTTTATTCCTTAAACTTGGATAACATACATACATAATTATCACACCCGTATCCCTAATGGGGTAGGCAGAGCCACAAGTAAACATCAGAAAACTTGCAGCCACTTCTTCTGGAGGGATGAATGTCATGTGACGAGAAGAATGTTAGATATGAAAGTGGATGGATACAAGGGTAGAGGTAGACCAAAAAAGAGATGGATGGATTGCGTGAATGGTGATATGAGTAAGAAAGGAGTAAATACTGAAATGACGGCTGATAGAGGCGGATGGAAGAGGAAAACAGGTTGTGCTGACCCTACTTAAGTGGGATAAGGGCAGGGAGATGATGGTGACAGGTGATTAGGTGGTCCATCATGTTGGAAAGGAATACTTGGATAACACATGGTATTATGTTTTCCGGGTGCGAAGCCACGCTTGGAAGCTAGTTTGGCTAGTTGATAATAAAATAAAGATCATGGTGAGAATACATAACATTTTTGCAAAATGACGCGCGCCCCCGGGTGGGCTCGAACCACCAACCTTTCGGTTAACAGCCGAACGCGCTAGCCAATTGCGCCACGGAGGCGGACGCGGGCGGGGTCGAAATTAGAGGCTACATCATTTGACCTAAATAAATACATAGACATGACTAGAATTTTGTAAAAAAAACTTTACAGTCATTATTTTACGGAACCCTTATGAGGCTGATTATTTCAGCAATAACACACATTTATTAACAGAAAGAACTTACAACTACTATAAACTAAAAATAATAACTAATAAAGGCCGTTGCAAACGGTCTAAAGATATTTTAAGCAATTACTAAAAATATCGACTTGTTTAAAATAATGTTTGTTATCTCTTTGGGGAAGGCGATGGTACGTTGCTACTTTACTGCCTAGTCTTTCATTAAACCTTTTCAAATTAGTTATTTGACTGCACCATTCAAATAAATTTGCATTCAAAAGCTATCAAAGTGATTATTTAAAAAGGTAAGCTAGCACTACTTTATCCCATTTATCTATACCTACCTAGAAATATGTATAAAAATGGTAATAGACAAATCATTATTGTGCCTCACTATGGTTTGTGGTGACGTCAAAATTGAACTTTGTAGATTTGGTCTTAGACCTGCCAAATATTATTGCTGCTATGCTGCTGGAAACTTGAAACGTCTACCTTTTGTTATGCAAACAAACAGAAACAGGGGTCACACCCTAATTTTAACAAGTTGCGTATTCCGATAGTACCTCTACGTCGAAAGGGTACAGAGGGTCACGAGGTGAACTAATGGCAGCTCGCCATATCACGACCGATCCACAAACACTCGCCTTGAGCTCAGTTACGAGTTTAGAAAGCTTCCGATAAAACCATAGGATAACCATAACGACACCCATAACATTATATAAAACCTTTATAAAAGTTTAAAAATATAGTATAGCAAAAAGTGAGTCTCTCCGGCGGGGAATCGAACCCCGGTCTCCCGCGTGACAGGCGGGGATACTTACCACTATACTACCGAAGATCTTACGAAATTCCTTGAAAATGTTTAATCGTTACAACAAATAACGTAAACTTGTTACAAAACAATGTACAATTTGTAAATCAAATAATTTAAATGCATTTTTGATGTCGATTCTATTGTGTATTTTCTAAATTCACTTGATTCTAAAATTATTGCGATCTCTGTAATCTCAATTACTTACAAGAAAGGGACTCTTATATTTTATGGGCTGTCAAATTAAAATAAGGTTTAAGAAAATGCCCAACAGAATTGATACCAATTATAATAACATATCTTCGCTTCATAATTAATAAATACCATTTGGTGATATAATGACGTTACAACGATGTGATGATATTTGTGTCCCGATCATCCCCGCCGGCGCTGTTTCGGCTGAACGGATTTCAATAAATCTTGGAATAATTATAGGCACATACTAAGACAAAAATTAGCTACTTTTTATCCGGCCACTAGGCGAACGCAGTAATGGGCAAAAGTTAGAAAGCACAATACAATCTACCTATTTTATTCTATTCCACCACCTACTTAATTTAAAACGTTTCATGTAATTTCGTTGATAATATTGTTAACTTTGTCACTGCATAAACCACAATAACGTTTAACAAAGAACAAAAAATTCAATAAAAAACGTGTAAGTACCTACTCATAATTCAAACAGTTTATCCTCCAATTCATCATCCGATGAGGTCACAGCCATGCCTCTTCATCAGATCAACAACATCTTAAAAATTTTGCAAAAAAAAAAATGCGTACAAAAACTTTGTCCCACAGAGTAGTATGAGGTACGTTGAGCTTAAGGTAACCTTGGTAATCAAGGCTTAACAATTGGATCGTGTTCATATTTCATAGTTCGCAGTACGCTATGTTAGTTAGCATCCAACACATTCATCATTCCTGCCCTTTTCCCACTTTATGTGGGATCGGCAAAACCAAGATAAATAAATATCTGTGGACATTTCACAAAGCGCCATCTAGCCCCAAACTGAGCAAAGCTAGTAGGTACTATGAACGCCACATGGCTGATAGAATACCTTACCATACTTGTTTTTTGTAAATAACTGGTATCAGTTAGTTGTGCACTCGTATGGCGATATGGCGATAGCATCATGGCTAGTTTATTACTCTGCCTGCCAAAAAACATAATGAATTCTCACCATCATAATATCGGGATCAATGACACAAAAACACTTCTGAAAAGGTCAGAATCATCCATTATATCATCAGACGAATTAAAAAACAGGTGTTAGTGTTTTTTGTCAATATCTCGGGTTTTCACCTTGTGATTTGCATAATCTATTAAAAATACTACATTTTTATACCTCTTGATTTACCTACCTATACTTATTTTTTGATAGATTTAAAATTAAAATTAATTATTGATAAAGTTTTAGTTTTGTATTTTTTTAATTTTAAGAATGTCTAATAGAAATGTTTTTTGTATGGGGCCTTTTATTTTTTTATTTAATTTTATTATTTTTTGTTGTACCTAGCGGCAATAGAAATACAAACTGTGAAAATTTTAACTCTATCTACTTATACATAAGATACAGCCCGCTGACAGACGGACGTACGGACGGACAGCGGAGGCTTAGTAATAGGGTCCCGTTGGCACTCTTCAGGTAGGTATTCGACACCCTAAAAATGATAACTTTTCATTTGAAACTGTTCTAAGTTAAGGCAAATATTAGCTTGGCTTCAGCAGTTGTTCAAGATAAAAAATCATCAAAAATGTATTAACATAAAGTTCATTAGATAGAACCTTCTTCGCTGACTGTACCTATACGCTTTTAGTCAGTTTTTATAGGTAAGTTTCCAATGTCTTGGCAGGTAAGCGCCATCTAGACTTTGTAAAGTGAACTAAGTTAATAATAGGGGTTACAACGGTGGTGATAGAGTTTGATAACTCGCATGGCAAGGTAAGCGATGTTATTGTTATACAATAATCCACTAGATGGCACTAGGTACGCTTTCAAATAAAAATAAATTATGTTGATGGACATTATTGGACATGGATGACTGACACACGGCAACAAAGCAAAGTATATTTTATGAGATGAGAGCTAAGCTAAGGCTAATAGTTTTAGTGTACTTTAGTCCATAAAAAGAAAGAACTGGTAGGTACCTAAGTATCGAAAGCCATGACGGAGGCCTTTAGGCGGCCTAAAAACTCCGTCACTAGAGTTGGCCACTAGCTCATACGATCATACATACAGTATCGAAAGAATCGATGGCAGGAATTAATTACCTAATGTAGTCGTAGGTTCAAATTCTACATTTAGTGAAAATATTAATAATTTAAGTAGATAAGTAATGTAGGTACTTACTTACTTGAAGCTAAGTTACACTCGTTTTTCATTAGTAATCTATCATACTATAGGTAAAATCCATTACGTAGTTACATTAATAATACTTTAAAAACTAATAAATATTGTTGGACATTTACACAGCGCCATCTAGTCCCAAACTAAGCAAAGCTTGTACTATGGGCACGAGATGGCTGATAGAATACTTATAAAACTTTTTTGGTAAATACATACTAATAATACACAATACTACATACAACACCCAGACCCGGAAGAAATATTTGCAGAATATACAAACATTTCTCCCATAGCGGGAATCGAACCCGCGCCTCTTGCGTTTCAGCCGAGCACTCACCCGCCACGCCACCGAGGTCGTCTACTATCTACTTGCCTTTCTATTTAATTAAAAAAATAAATAGTGTAGATTTTAATCCTACATAAATCCTGGTACAATCAAAAACAAAACAAACATCCCAAATGACACGGCTGTCTAGGAAAATTCTTAACTCGAATTATTTTCATTGTGGCGCCTTTTCTTCGCGCCGCCATTGGCGGGTACGGCGTGACGTCAACGCACCCACGCTTCTTCTGTGACGCAAACCGATCGATGCATATCTCTGTCTCTTTCTAACTAAGCTAATACCCAACGTCTAGCGATCCTCCGTCCCACTCCACCGCACATGTAGCTACGAAATTCTAAAACGTAGGCGTTTCGTGCGTAGTCTCCACTGTCGATATGTGTCAGACATTTACGATATTGATATTTTAGAGTTTTGTTAGTAAATAGATTTGACCCGACGAAAATACATGGATAATAAACTTTACTGTCCATATACTCTATGTAGGTACTTTATGTTGTGTAAACAATGCTTTAAACACCCACCTAAGTCAGAAAGTTGACGATGCAAATGTCACATTCATTGAGAATTTGGGAGCCTTCCAGTAAAGTGTTTCTTATCCACTCTCACATCTCATTTAGGTATACTTTTTCGGAAGTGATTAATTTTATTACTTTCAAGTATATGGACTTATATTATATATATAGTAGGTATCATAATTAACGACAAACTGTCATAAAAACAAAGAATTATTTTCTGTATACCTATATTAAAGTTTAATACTACTATGCTGGATTGGGAGTACAGAAAAAACAGAATGCGTCCAGCTGCTTCTCTCCCCGAGCATGTCGTAAAAGTCGACTAAGGGATAGCATCATCTCCAACATGATGGACCTACTTATATGGGTGATGGGTTGATCACCTGACACCATGGTTCACCATATCCATCTTGGGGCTTTTAGATCAGGAGTGGCTGCAAGTTTTGTTGACTCTGCCCAACCCGTTAGTATTTATTATGTATGTATGGTGTTAAAGTTTATAACGGGACTTAATTAAGTCCCATTATACCTAGGCATTTATTTAAAAAAGATACGCAATTAAGTTAATTGCGTAAGTATCCTTTTTTATTTTCCCGACGTTTTAAGCGCGTTGCAGTGATCGCGGTCAGAGGATAACCATTAGGTATAAACTTTAAACATGTTAACAAATGGCGAAAGTTTAAGAAACACTATGTTTTAAGTGATTACTTTTAATGGTTTTCGCCCACTTGCCCAACCAATAACTAGACCGGGCCAAAAAAAACCGGGTTATTGCGAGTCGAATTCGCACATGTGTTACTTATAGTGGGCCCCTTTTATTTATTTATTTTATATCAGTTTAATTATAGCGACAATAGAAATACACACTGAAAATTTCAACTCTCTGTAATAGAGACGTGACATGCAGCCAGTAGTGAGGTAGTGAGCGGAGACCTCTAAAAACTCGCCATTATTTATTAGTATTTTAAGAAGATTTTTAACGGGTTCCACGTTTTGACCATAACTCAAAGTGCTTTATCAACCAACAGTACCCATGTTTATGTCATCTGTCAACAAAATTCTCATTCAAATCCGTTGCAACAGCATCCAACTTTTTATATGAGATCGTAAAGCTAATACAGGATTAGAACCACTAAGGCAAAAGCTAAAAAAACAGAATTTAATTCATATATCATAACATCGCACGTGCTGTTTTAAATATCTTGTAAGTACTTAATATAAAAACACAAGTTTTACGTATTACTTACATTCTAAAATAAACGAAACCAAATTAATAAATAATAAAAAATAACAACCCAACAGTCACATACATAGTCCTGACCCCATACTAGGATTCCCTGTGTCGTGGGTATCAGAAACTACGAGTACCATGGTACCACAACACCCAGACCCGGAAGAAATATTTGCAGAACATGCAAACACTTCTTCCGCAGCGGGAATCGAACCCGCGCCTCTTGCGTCTCTGCCGAGCAATCGCCCGCCACGCCACCGAGGCCGTCAAATCAATATCCTCAAATCTTCTTTGTTATTTTTTTAACTTAACATCTACATTTAGTGTCCCGTTGGAACTCTCCTGGTACGAATACCCGGAGGGTTCCAACGGGACCCTATTATTAGGCCTCCGCTGTCCGTCGGTCCGTCAGCAGGCTGTATTTCATGAACTCATGGTTAGGTAATACCTAGGTAGAGTTGAAATTTTGCCGCTATAGCAACGAATCATCATCATCTTCCTGCCCTTATCCCACTCTATGTGGGGTCGGCACAGCATGATCTTTGAATCATGGTAAAGAAATAACATAGAATGCGTCCAGCTGCTTCTCTCCCCGAGCATGTCGTAAAAGTCGACTAAGGGATAGTATCCTCTCCAACACGCGCGCACTGGCTAGGCACGCGTCGAGCTCCGTAAAATTTAATCAAAAAAATATATTTTAGTTACTTTTGAGTGTTGAGTTATACATAATAGTGATCTACGAAGTACAGGCTACATTTTAAAGTAATTTACTTGGTGAATCTTCAAACGAACAGTGAAATAACAGTGAAATAAAACTTTTGTTTATCTTGCATACAGCAATCTAATACTAACTATTACAACAGCTGTGACAATGTCGCCCGTTTCTAAAAATTAGGCTTAATTTGAGTGAAGTTTTTGTTGTTGTAGTAGTTTATTTTTTATGCTTATATTTTATTGAAGGTTTAATTAGGATATTTCTCGAAGTTGTTATCTGCTGTGAAGTTTTTTATGTTTTTTATAATTTCTTAACTGCAATTACAACCGGTAGATGTCTCTGTAAGCTAAATACTCCATCTTGTACAAAAAAATTGACGTGGACGACGATGACGACATTATTTGAATTTTCAGATGACCATCATGTCACTTGCTTGAGACTACTAGTTATAAACTGTAAATTTGACCGTGTTATTTATTCATTTGTCATCAAATTCATTAAAAACAAATACCTATCACTCGGTTTACTGAACAAGGGGTCGTTAGGCACGAGACACGATGAGTTCATAGCAGCTATGTTGCGACACCCGGTGGACATCATGGCTATCAACGAGACCTGGCTGCGGGAGGGCGAGGAGGCGCGCGCGGCCGCGCTGCCCGGCTACGCGCTGCGGCACGCTCCGCGCCGCTACGGCAGCGCCGCCGGCGGCCGCCAGCGCGGGGGCGGAGTCGGCTTTTACATCAAGCGTGGCGTCAGCGCGCGCTTACTCGCCCACCCGGACACGCCTGGCGTAGATCAAATGTGGCTTCGTCTTACCTTAAACGGCCTGAAAATAGCAATAGGCACAGCATACCGCCCTCCATGGCAAAACGTTGAAATCTTTTTAGATGCACTCACGGATACAGTACGCATAACTCTCTGTGATTCCCTAATTTTATCTAAATTTAATTATGCTGACAATGTTTTCGGAGAATGTCTTTTAGGCCGCTCGAAAAAACTTATTCAACGTGTCCAAAATGCTTGTGTCCGCTTTTGTTTCCCCATCCCACGTCGATCCCATATTTCTCCCTATATTAATAGCTACAAATTTTTGAATATGTCGTCACGTCGTTCACTTCACTTCGCAACTTTGCTTTTCGGAGTAATTAAAAGGCAATCCCCTATTTATTTGTATGAAAAACTAAATTTTTCGAGCCGTCAAGCTCGTATGGCGGTTCTTTTAATATGTCCAAGCCATAGATCGACCGCATTTCGTGGCAGCTTTCGCTACGCTGCCACGAAATGCTGGAATAATCTTCCACCTCCGCTTAAAAACTTAAATACATTACACAGTTTTAAAACAAACGTTAAAAAGTACTTTTTAAGTGTACAGTGTGATTCGCCGTGATTATGGTCGATCTTTGCCTTGTTTTCTTTAAATTTTTGTTTTCTTTTGGTTTTAGTTTTGTTTTTGTTAGATTTCGATTTTTGATTTTGTTTAGAATTTTTGTTTTGTTTGTTGAGTATCGTTATTATTATGTAAACATAATATTACGGATTGTAAAGGGTGTGAAGAGCGTGTGTTAGCCAGTGACGCGCTCTGAGGAGAGGTGCCACGGAAGAACAGCGCTGTAGTTGCTTCCGGGCTCTTGCAGCACATGCTGAGTGGTTGCCTTTTTGGCTCACAATTTGTTATTATTATTATTATTATTTTTTTGTTTTAACTGTGTTTTTATTTGATTGATTTTTTATTGTGTTTTTATTTGTGAGCCAAATAAATAGTTTCTTTCTTTCTTTCTTTCTTTCTTTCTTTCAACATGATGAGATACAATAAGCAAGTATTCCCGTAGGAGGGTTGACGTCAGGCAGGGGCGGCCGGTCATAAAACACCTTAGCCAAAACTCTTACCGTGCCGACCCCACATAGAGTGGGATAAGGACAGGAAGATGATGATGATGATTTTGAACATGGATGTATTGTACCTATACCAAAGTTAAAACGTTCGTAAACGTTAAAGAAATCGTGTTTTTCGAGGATTTTTTCCGAATTTTACTAAAAATCGCGAATTGAATCGTTAATTTCTATGGGAAATAAATGAAACTTTTCTTGTTTTTAATAACCCTTTTATACTTAAAATATAAATTGTTCACTCAAAGCATTGAAATCCTTGAAAAATTTAAAAATACATTGAAAAACAAGGCGATTGCCCTGGTTAGGTATACATCTTGAGATATTTATTTTATTTATTAGGTTTATAAACGGTTATTACAATTTTACATTACATAAAATACATACAAAATGCTTAAACTAATTGCACAACCAATTTATAGATAAACATAGCATGCAAGTATGAAATAAAAGGATAACCTTTTACCATCTATAGTAGATGATTTATACAGCGTCAGGAGGCAACTTTTACCTTCACAAACGGGACGCTGTAGTGCCCGGGACGAATCAAGATTGAGGCTTGCCCAGCACCTATTCCATCCTCTCAGCTTAGTCGGCTTTGTCCACAGGAAAGACATAGTCATTACGTGCGGAGCTGACTAAGCCGCGGGTTTCCAAAAAGGATAACACAACAGCAAAATAAGATAAGTGGCTATTAGGTATAGAGATATTCTGTCAAACATCCAAATGGATGCAGCATGACACATGAGCAACACCCCGCCGGGAGGGAGGGAGACATCATTGCGTCACATTTACAATGAACTAGAGTGCGCCCGCGGCTTTACATGGATAGGATTAATAAGGTAGGTAAGTATGGATAGGTAAAAACGATGTAGGTAGGTATGTACCTACCTCTATCTATAAAAAATAATGAATAAATACCACCCAACAGTCACATACATAGTCCAGACCTCACACTAGGATCCCCTGTGTCGTGGGTATCAGAAACTACGAGTACCATGGTACCACAACACCCAGACCCTGAAGAAATATTTGCAGAACATCAAACATTTCTTCCGCAGCGAGAATCGAACCCGCGCCTCTTGCGTTTCTGCCGAGCAACCGCCCGTTACGCCACCGAGGCCACCATACAAATTATCACGCCGTAAAATTAAAGTAATCCTATAAAAACTTGCAGTCACTCCTGATTCAAATTCCCAAGATGGATATGGTGAACCATTGTGACAGGTGATCAGCCCATCGCGCATATGTATGGTCCATCATGTTGGAGAGGATACTATCCCTTAGTCGACTTTTGCGACATGCTCGGGGAGAGAAGCAGCTGGACGCATTCTTTGTTTTTCTTTACTCCCAGTCCAGCAGAGAAGGTGGTTTGGCCACTATTAGGTGTTATTTATTACTATAATAGTACTTTATAGTAATAAATGACGGCCTCGGTGGCGTGGCGGGCGATTACTCGGCAGAGACGCAAGAGGCGCGGGTTCGATTCCCGCTGCGGAAGAAATGTTTGCATGTCGAGATTGTCGTGATAAATAAAAAATACGCAGTCAAACGGACACTACTATTTTTGTTATCTTCATGAAAGTTGGTTAAGAATGAATGGTTTTGGCGCAGGTTTACTTTTTATTTTGGACGGTCTGACCTTAGTCTAGTCGGTGGCGCCGGAGTGTCTAGGCGCGTTTAACGTAGGCCTGCAAAGGCTGTTTCTATCGCTATTGACTGCCTTGTCTCACTATTAGATAAACCAGCCTAATCTTATTAATTCTAATTAAAGTTAAGGGAATAAAGATCTGATGACCTCGGTGGCGTGGTAGGCGAGTGAGGCAAGAGGCGCGGGTTCGATTCCCGCTACGGGAGAAATGTTTGTATTTTCTGCAAATATTTCTTCCGGGTCTGGGTGTTGTAGTATTATGTATTATAAGTAAGTATGCATTTACAAAAAAAAGTATATAAGTATTCTATTAGCCGTACGGTGCCCATAGTACAGGGTTTGCTTAGTTTGGGGCTAGATGGCGCTGTGTGAAATGTCCACAAGTATTTATTTATTTACTATTATTTATTTATCTGTACTGAGGTCCCGCGGTGGGGTGTATTGTGCATTATCCCCCTGCTAACCCTCCCCCAGCTAGCCCAACTCCTTGAAGTACCGGAGAAGGACTTTGGGATGTTGGCAGCAGTGTTCCAGTATCCTCGATGGTGTTGTTGAGGCCGTTGTTGGTGCCGACGAGGTTGGTGAGGATGGTGCCTGACATTGCTCGATGACTGTCTGCAAACCCGAGCTGTGTCTTACTTCGTTTGTTGCGGAATAGTGAAGTGTTACGTGTTCCGCAGTCTCTTCCTCTTGGAAACATCCGCGACAGAGACCGCTGTCCGTTTCTCCTATTTAGAAGGTGGTCATTCAGCTTACAGTGTCCTGTGATAAACCAGCCTTAAATGGCCTCTTCCCGCTGCGGGAAAAATATTTGCATGTTCTGCAAATATTTCTTCTGGAGCTGGAATAAGTATGTATTTGCAAAAAAAGTATAAAAGTATTCTATCATAGTAGTTCTGATAATACAAGCTTTGCTTAGTTTGGGGCTAGATGGTGCTGTGTAAAATGTCCACAAATATGTATTTATTTATTTATTATCAGTCATCTGGTTCCCATAGTACAAGCTTTGCTTAGTTTGGGGCTAGATGGCGCTGTGTGAAATGTCCACAAATATTTATTTATACATAGTGGTTTGGAATGTTTTGGAATAACCGCAGAAAGCAGCAGGCGGCTAAAAGAGCTGATCTATAAGTAGGTATTTTTTATCATTATGAAAGGTGAATAAGACCTCAAGTCAAATCTTACATTAAGTACTCACTTAGGAGTTGAATGTATTGCGTAGAAAGACAGCCTGCTTCCTTTCCCAAGAGAATTGTCACCTTAACTGCAGCTGTAAACTTTAACCGGAACGAAAGTAATTGTTGTTTGTGTTCTGAATTTACTTGAACTACCTATAAATTGAATCTGGACACTCTCAAGTTGCAATGTAAAAAGTTTTCCCCTTGCAAATTGTAATTTCAGTCGGCAAGGATCTAAAAATAAAGCTGAGCAAAGTACCAACCCATCCATCTTCCTGAAACGTAGCTACTACGCCGTAGCGCGGTATTGATGCCACTCTACGAACCGCTACGACAAATTCGCAAAGGATTATAGCTTTGCAGTGAATTCTTATCGTAGATCAGCTGTATCAATAAAAATACCTAAATAAGTAATCTGTGGAAATTTTAAAAAGAGAACGATAGCCCACACAGGCCATACATGCGCGTAGGTGTATTTTGGCGGGTAGTCAGCGCGCAGGCGCGGTCCTCTGTCGTCCGCAGTCCTGCCACCATTCTTGAGTTGCACATAGCCTGCCGTGGCCAGAGGACGTCCCGTCCTCGTCACTCACAACGACCGTGTACCCAACAAATACCGAGCAAAAGCCTAAATATCCACCACAAAACAAGTGCAAAACGAATAAGCTACCCTCGGAGAAGACGACGGGTCCGATTATCAGTGCATCACCGTGCTCAGGGAGGCGTGAAACGGTAAACAAATAGGCGCTGGGCCACAGCGATTTTGTGAATGAATTTAAGATGGTGGACGGATCGTGAGAGAGTAGGTGCGACGGGGTTGTTAGGTTTTATGGTCAGTTATGGTGGTGGAGGAGTGTTAGTGCGGACGGTGAGGTGCGAGTGCACACCACCAGTGTGGTGCCGCGGGTGTGGTGGGGTGTGTGCGTGTGCGAGTGTGCGTGCGATCGAAGCGATGAATGACGATGACGTGGGCTGGCGACGGCTGGGCGGTCCGTGCCTAATGTCTGTTTGATAACGTTCTGTACACTATCACCACGGCGATCATATATTTTTAGATTGTCGATATCGATGGGAGCGTCACTATGCAACACGGATGGCCGATTCTCGATTAACGCGTTCTGTTATCGATTCATGAATGGAGTGTTTTGCACGAGTTGCATTTGTTCGGTTTGAGTTGAGTCGTCGAGGTTATAAGTGCTTTCTGCAATCAATAATGCAACCTTGTTTGGAATTACATGTAGGACAGTATCTCAATGTCGAAATGTGCAGGAAGGTTGCGAGATTGCTGTAATCCAGGGGCAGACGAGGGTCAGCTAGTTAGAAGTTTTCTTGGAATACTAATAGACATTTCTTTCGTATCGAATGTTTTCTAATGTAATATTTTTGCTGATTGAATTTGCGCCACTCTCTCGGCTACAATGAAGATTACAAATTATTCATAGCAATAGGTACCTGAAAAGATAGTCTATAAAAACAGAATTCGGTAATGTGACAGTACAGGATATCAATCGCGCTCTTTCTGTTTGTTTTGGTTTGACAGATGTCAACGTATTAACCTTAAAAACACTCCGAAAAATTCTTCAGCTAGAGAAATTTTAGGACTTTTAATACTTAATGTATTTGTAAGACTAAATCTAATCCCTAGTAAGTCTAACGCCGACTTGTAACTGAGCTTATTCACACTAGTTCCAATCCAGCCCAGCTTGATGTAGCAGCTCTTTAATGACTTGATTTATGTTTACACAATTCTGTACAAAAGAACAGTACATAAAGTTATAATTTCTTGCGTACCCAATAATAAAGCATTTTTTTACTAATCATAATTTGAAAAACGCAGGAAACTGATTTCGTAAATCTTTTTGTCCATATTTTTCCATTCAATGTAATCTGGTTAAAATCATATTGAAAAATGATCTAAAACTGTCAATAAAGTAACGCATTTTTTGTGGGTTGACATGTTATTCATCCACAATGCTACATCCTGTAGGCCTATCCTTTTACGGGGAAATAAGTCCAAAATCTTTGTATTTGTCAATCCCTGTTCTAGGCAAAAGTTGTTAAATAAAATAGATTGCTCAGATATCGAAACAGAAAATATTGAAAGAAGATGTAAGAATGAGATTTTTAATTAAAAAAAGAAAAGCAAAATACGAACATAATAATCTAACCAATCTTTTTATCTCTTCCATAGAATCAAAACAGAAACCCACCCATAAATTGCTAATTCTAAAATAGTGTTCCAATTTCAAAAATTCCAATGAAATGAGACAACTGTGATTGGTGAAGTTTATCAACGTCAGTGTTCGAAGTTCAAACTGGCCACTAGTACATTATAATGGTGAGGAAGCCTCGAAAGATGCGGAACTCCAAGTGACATGAGCTGCAAGACTACAAACTGTCCCTACAACATGATAAAGGTTAGTTCACGTTACCTTCACTAGTTTCTATTCTATTGACCATAATTATACCATACTTACAAAAAGTGGCCTGAAAGAGATCGCTTAGCGATATTAAGGCCGCCCATTGTACAATTTATTTTTTTGTTAATAACTATTCTGTGTTCTCTCTGTGTATAGTATAATAACTATCCATATTTCTATCATATGCTTAGGTAGGTACCTAAACTAAATTTCTTTTTTTTCTGTTTATTATAATCTAGTTCTGACAAGGACAGTAATATTTTTTGAACTTTCCATACATCAGCCTCACTATTTCCTTATTACGAACATCTTCGTTTTACATCTTATTTTAGTTTCGATTCTATTGACCATAATTTTACAATAGGTTACCTAAACCTTTTTGCCTCTTCCATTTTGGGCAATTTTCACTTTCAAGTTTAACTGTTTATTTAATCTATGACAAGGATAGCAACTTTATTTGAACTTGGCATACATCAACCTGGAGGCCAAACTAACTACTAAAATCATAGAAAACAACTGCATTGTAATCAAAATCAACTTATTTGACACACTCGAGTTTTTTTACGAGAAAGAGCTTATGTCATATTTCTATAGAGCGTTTCTGTACGTTTCATGTCAACATTTGGCGACCTCGGTGGCGTGGGGGGCGAGTGCTCGGCTGAGACGCAAGAGGCGCGGGTTCTATCCCCGCTACGGGATAAATGTTTTTATGTTTTGCAAGTATTTCTTCCGGGCCTGGGTGTTGTATTTTTGCTTAGTTTGTGGCTAGATGGTGCTGTGTGAAATGTCCGCACATATTTTTTTTTTGACATTTAAAAATCTAGTGTCCCCGTTACCACTAGACCACCAGTGTTCTGCATTATCCAGTCATCGTGGCCTATTTATATACAAATACAATTATATATAAACTTATGTATAGACGGTAGGCACCGGCTATGGGACCTTTGCCAAATAACTTCTGATACTATCTGGTGAATATATCTCTGGTCCATTTATCATTTGCCAAGTCATCTTACTAAGCATGTCTGACTACGAGTACTTCGGTGGCGTGGCAGGCAAGTGCCTGGTTGCGATGTGAGAGGTACAGGGTCAATTTCCACGGCCGACGTTTGCATATTGCTAACATTTCTTCTGGATCTGAATGAGGTATCCATTCGTAGTTTCTAATACACACAACACAGGAATCCTATGGTTGACTGTTAGGTATTATAATATTAACGTGTAATGAAATTGTAAGTTACAATTTTAGTTTTACAATCATGCAATTTTAGAATCTTATTATCTTTCCTTCACGTCTTTTGGTATTCAAATATAAAAGGGGTGTAAAAGTAGTCTTAACTTTCAACAAACATCGAGAAACCAACTTATTGGATGATGATAAAATAACCAGTAACACGAAAACTGATACTTGTTTAATATTATTTACAAAATACAAATATAGTGGTTGGGCTATCTAAAGACTGTCGCAATTGATCTATAGATAACTCGCCTGATCGAGATCATTGTCAGGTGGAAGCTTGCTCTGACTGGACACTAACTGCATTGTGTATGGCAATGCTTATCCGTTGAGCATGTACAGCGATGTTACACCTTTTTGATCACGCATCCCTTCGACCAATGACGAACCCTTAAGAAATCCCTAGAAAAATTATGAGAAAAAAAGGATTTTTCCCATTTTTTCGAAATCTACACGGAAATTTTCAACTAAATTATATAAAACTGTTAATTTACTGACTGCCTGACTGCCTGACTGATTGACTAATCAACGCACAACCATAAAATTACATAACTTCTTTAGTAAACACAAATGACAAATCTTGTAGCCGCAGACGCCAGCCATGGAGCCATGCCAACTAACTCGCGGCATCCCTGAATGAGTTTTCACACCCCGTGATAAACGACATGAACATAACATATAACCACACTGTACCTAGTGCTCGTAGATTTTGTCGCTTGTGCTAGATTAGATTTTTTAATTAAACTAAGGTCTTTTACCATCTATAGTAGATGATTTATACAGCGTCAGGAGGCAACTTTTACCTTCACAGACGGGACGCTGTAGTGCCCGGGACGAATTAAGATGGAGTAGGCTTGCCCAGCACCTATTCCATCTTCTCAGCTTAGTCGGCCTTAGTTAGTTAGTTCAACCTTACATCATAAGAAATATACCCTTCAAGTTTCATGCTTTTGGGTCTTATGGTTCATTGTCAGTCAATTAGTCAGTAACATAAGAGTTTTTTTATATTTAGACCAGCAGCCCGCCCCGGCTTCGCGCGGGTATTTAACAAATTAGGATTTTTTAGGTAAATTTTTTACACCTCGGGTTACATTATTGGAGTTTTAGTAAGGATCCTTAATTTTTTTATATAAATTATAGCCTATATTATTCCGTAATAATGTAGTTATCTACTGGTGAGAGATTTTTTTAAATCGGTTCAGTAGTTTCGGAGCCTATTCGTTACAAACAAAAAAATCTTTCCTCTTCATAATATTAGTGTAGATTTGTAAAATAAATAACTATCAAGTGAATTTGCGGGCCGGCCATACCCTCTCCCGCGTATGATACTACGTCACCTTAAGCAAGTCAAGCCAAGGACAACAGGCTAACTAGGTGAATGCAGCGCAAGACAAAATCCAGTTAGCGCGCGACAATAGCCCCCCCTGTGGTATTATCGCCACAGAGCTCAGGAAATAGCTAGATCATTCACTTACCTTGCTGTGAAAGCTTTTATAATTTAAAAGGGTTTCCCGTAAAATGATAAAGAAACTTTGATAAATTGACATCGCAGGAACCATAATGTCTGATGCGTAGATGGATACTCTCGCCGTTTGAAAGTTTTGAAATATTCCTCCAGGTACATCCTTATTGCAAACGACTGCATGTATGTAAAGAACAGATGTTTAGGTAGATATTAATTAGCTTTCTTTTTTATGCTAATGCTAAATATGGTCTAGCCGGCATAAAACTTTAAAAAGTCATAAAAAAATGAGGTGTCGTTAAATTCGTCTGGATAAGAAGAGAACTTTTTTGAAATCAAAGTGTCAAAAATCCAATATGGCAGCTTAAAAAGAACTTAATGATACAAGTTCATCATCATCATCATCGTGTGTCAAAAAATGTAACTTGGTGGTTGTACTATGATACCTAAATTCTACATAGTCGGGTTTTTTATTCTTAAATAAATACTTGCTTGATTTTCAAATAGTTTTCGTTGTCGTTAGATGGTTTGATTGCAGAACATTGCTCATGTTTGAGTAACTTTTGAAAAATCGTATTTTATGTTCAAAACACAAGTTGATGATGAAACCAAAGCACACTAAATAAATAATGGTAAATATTTGTGGTCATTTTACACAGCGCCATCTAGCTCCAAACTAAACAAAGCTTTTACGGAACCAGACATCTGATAGAATGTATGTAGTATATATATTTTGTAAATACATACTTATAATACACAATATTAAAGAAATACCAGGAAGAAATATTTGCAGAACATGCAAACATTTCTCCCGCAGCGGGAATCGAACCCCTGCCTCTTGCGTCTCAGCCGAGCACTCGCCCGCCACGCCACCGAGGTCGTCAGGTTAGCCATATCATTCTCCGTGGCAAAGAGAGAACCAGTAGGTAGGTACCTCATATTCACAAACTGTGTTACAAGCCGGTAACTTTATTCATTTACGGCACAAGAGCACTTCCAAAGGGTACAATAATATGGAAATGTAATTTTTTACTGATTGCGTATGGGAAAGCTTTTATTTTGATTATAAAATATTTAAATACGGAAAATGCGTTTTATAAAATTGAAGCTCTTATGAAGCCATAGTTTGAACGTTACTTAATAAATAGCTCAATGGGAGATTTCATTTTGATTTTTTTTTTATTTTACCAGTAGAGAAAATTGGTGGAGATAGAAATGTTTGACAAAGTTACGACTAGTAAAATTAGCTATGTAAAATTAAGTAAAATTGTTCGTATGAGCCAGTGGCCAACTCTAGCGACGGAGTTTTTAGGCCGCCTAAAGGCCTCCGTATTGATCTAGTACATACAACCATGTTATCGATTTATTTATTTTATTTTTGCTAAGCTATGATTTTTTTCCATTTGCCTAGTCTAGTCTATATTATTCTCAAAGCTTTGTCGGCTTTATGCACAGGAAAGACATGGTCAAAACGTGCAGAGCTGACTAAGCCGCGGGTTAACAATGTTTTCCTTCAGAAGCTTCTTTCGCACATCAATTTTTCGAACTGGAAAAATCTATTGGTACACGACCGGGCTTGAACCCGCAACCTTGGAGTAGATAAAAAAACCAGGGTTACATAATATTTTACTAGAAAAACTTTTAGAAGTTTTTTTACATTAAATTTATGTAAATAAATTTTCAACACGCTTAAAAAATTATATAACCCCTGAACAGAATACAATCATTTTGTCAAGTAAGAAATGAGCTGATGATGCTCAAACGCCTCAGTAAATATATTTAAACTATTGCTAAGAGCCATCCCGATCACATTTTAGCTTTCAAACAGAAAAAAACGCATCAAAATCAGTCTAGTCGTTTGGGAGCTACGAGGCCACAGACAGATACACACCACAAACTTATACTTATATGAAGCACCCCTCTTTTCGTCGGGGGTTAAAAAACCTTTGAAATCATGAAACGAACCTTCAAAGTAACTCATAAAAAGCCTACGTCCTTCCACTTTTAAATTCTCCACGGAAGGACAAACATGCTCTGAAAGTGCTGAAAAGATTTCATAGTAAAGGCTTTTTCACGAGTTGGGAAAATATTGAAACAAAAGGATGGATTTACGTGAGCAAACTACCATAGTTTGGAAAATAAGTGTATTGTACCTACAAAGGACATACGCACCAGCATATACGTTGCTACGAGTACTATACTGTGTAGATATATGTGTTCGGTTAGGTTTTATTGACATTTCAGGCAATCCCAAAGTCTAGAAGAGATCGCTATTATGCAATCAGACCGCCAATTGTATGTTTAGGTTTATTGTATAGTACTTTCTTTCATTGCATTCATTCAATGCTGCGTCATTATTGTTTATATTTGAAAATGTTGTCTCTTAAATCTATTCTAATACTGTTATTAAGGTTATTGAAAATCTATATTATTAGTAAGTGAAATTACAAATACCAGGTACATTCACAGGACACATAACATCTAAGAAAAGCGACAAACAGCCACGTACTGAATATTCAATCGAATGTCTGCGCCATAAAGCTTATTGTACAACATACGCTTCTGACTACACTCGCTCAATGACAGTAACTTTCTATTCAGCCTAGGTTACTTAGATGTCGGAAAACAGCTATCAGTTTTATTGTATTGACAAACCTGCAAAAAAACCCACAACAGTGTCAAAATATGAGCAAAACAATGGGGGAAGTAATGGGAATATCTTTTACTTTAATGCTTGGTTCCAATATTCTACTAACGGGCGATAAATCGTTCATTATCACAGCGACCTTGTTTTACTGTCAAAAAATGTATAGTGCATTTCGACAGATACTCGAAACAAAAAAAAATATTCGAACTATGTAGAATAATAATTGTTGATAGATATACGAGTAGCAGCGCGGAAAATAAGGTACCTATATTGTACATAGGTCACAAAGGTAAGTCACCCATTATCCTATGTCACGTATTATATAACAATGTGGGAGATAATGGGCGACTTAATGGGTCCCTCTAATAATGGACATCTCTTTTAGTTTTAATAAAGGATTTATAACAACTGACAACACGTCACTGTTTTCCCAGAAAACAAAGGCGTGAGCTGTCTAGGCTATAACCATTAAGCATTCCCGACGGAATGGCAAATCTATTCCCGAGAAAGTTCTAATAACAGTCGCCGAAAACAATAAATACAACCGTCGTCACAGAAAGACAAGCGAGAAACACATCGAGAAGCGATCATCCAATAACTATCAGACGTCCGTCCGAGAAAGGAGATAAAAATAAAACTAATGTACAGCCTTAGAGGGAACTAATCGATATAGGTGCGTAAGGTATGAACAGTAAGCACAGTGAACAGAATTTGAATTTACCTATGATACTATTTTTCCACTTTCATTTAGGAAGAGACTAAACGGCCATAAGTTTTATTATCATTTTCCTGCCCTTTTCACAATTTTCACAAAGGTATGTACGGTAAGTTAAGGTTTTCTCAGCCGTCACATCCATACTCACTTATTTCGAACTCATGTGATCTTTCACATACCCCGAATACTCAAACGCGACTCAAGAGTTGAGCACATCTCAAGTCACATTTTTTTGACCGTTTTTGATGAAAATCTGTCAAAAACTCGTCACTTGAGACGTGCTCAACTCTGAGATGCGTTTGAGTAATCGGGGGATAGTCTATCTTTGTATCTTTAACTTATAGACAGAAAAATACACCACTCGTATATAGCTTATCAGTCTGCCTAGACATAAAATAAAATGTGAACATATTTTTATTTGTTTATACTTATTTAAAAGTCGTTAAACATGGCAATATTCTTTATGAGACAGCCTGCTTGCTTGTGTATTGAGCAAGTTGGCATAAATAGCCCTGGAGTGGACCAAAGATTGGTACATAAAGCGGTTCCTCTCAACATGTTGTAAATGCAGTGGTGAAAGTAAACCATTAAACCATCTTTGCAGTCAGGTAAAAAAGCTTCAAGTCTGTGCTCAATACGTTGTCCTCCCTCTGAGTTTCCAACAATGCAATTCCATTTCATAGGTCATTTGGTGCGGAGCGGTGTTGTCAGAGTTCCAAGTGGTTTGGGAAGTCGGCTGCGGAATCCGGATTTGTTGGGATTCATATCTAACTGATATTTTCAATATTTTGTTTTGGCTCCATATTTGTTTTCTGAAATAGGGCTTAAATAATTAATGGCGTAAACTTTTTGTTCGGCGATGTCGATATCAGATTGCTTGGATAATCGGTCTAAGCCCACATCATTATTGTGCATGAGTGACATCTATTCTGTAACGCAATATGGAACATTTAATAAGGTCGTTACTTAAATATATGACTATGTCTCGTTAAAAGAAAGCGGCATAGTTTTCCCCGACAAATAAAAGAAAACAAAAAACACCAGTAAAATAAAATCTTAAAAAACACACTAAATTCGGTAAGTACTTGGTCCGTATTCGATAAAACATGTGAAAACTTTTGCGTACCAAACGAAACCTACAGCGAAACTCGAGACCCGGAACTTTTCATTTCGTAAAAGTTTTGCACAGCACGTTTTTAATTCATACCACAAGCGCAGTTACAACACAAATTCGCCTGTCACAGCTGCTAGCCGGACTAGCTTGGCTCTCCGCCGAGCATTCGACCTAATTACACGAACCGAGTTTACGACCGCGACGTACCTACTTAGCTACTTTGCTATTTATAAATGCTATTGATAGCTGCTACTTAGCTACTTTGCTATTTATAAATGCTATTGATAACTGCTACTTAGCTGCTTTGCTAAGTTTAAAAAAATGCTATATAAAGGATCACTGGTTGTCTAGTTGGTAGTGACCCCGCCTTCCGATCCTAAGATGGTGGATTCAAATCCAGTCGTGTACCAGTGGATTTTTTTGTGCAAAAAATTCATGTGCGCTATACCAGTACTCTCAAACGGCGGAGTAAACATCGTGAGGAAACCCGCGGCCTAGTCAGCTCCGCACGTATTGACCATGTCTTTCCTGTGGATAAGGCCGACTGAGCTGAGAGAATGGAATAGGCGTTGGGCAAACTAACTCCATCTTGATTCGTCCCGGGCACTACAGCGTCCCGTTTGTGAAGGTAAAAGTTGCCACCTGACGCTGTATAAATCATCTACTATAGATGGTAAAAGGCCTTAGATTGATAGCTGCTACTTAGTTGCTTTGCTAAGTTTTTAAAGATGCTATTGAAAGGATCTAGGAGCATCTTCCAGTTACATCAAAAAGAGGTTGTGTAAAATAGAATATTATAATGACTTTTCTGGCAGATTAAGTATTTGCCAAATATAAAATCATCATCTTCCTGCCCTTATCCCACTCTATGTGGGGTCGGCACAGCATGATCCTTGGATCATGCTGTAAGAGTTTTGGCTAGGTATTTTATGACCGGCCGCCTGCCTGACGTCAACCCTCCTTGGGAATACTTGCTTATTGTATCTCATCATGTTGGAGAGGATACTATCCCTTAGTCGACTTTTACGACATGCTCGGGGAGAGAAGCAGCTGGACGCATTCTATGCTTTTCCTTCACTCCCAGTCCAGCGAAGAAGTAGTTGCCAAATATAAAAATAAAAATAAAACAACAAAATATCCAGTAACAATCTAGATTAGGTAACGACTAGACTTACACCAACAAAGTATAAACTAAAAACGCTGTGAACGTCTGTGCTGTAGAATAAGAAAGACCAGTAGAAGTTATGTGTTGGTCGGCGCCGAAGCTCAGAAAATACAAAAAAGAAATCCAAGTTACTCGAAAATTTAAGTATCTACCTACATTTATAATCTAATCAGTAAGTCTCATTTACGAGGATGATTCAGTATTTATCTTGATATAAATCGTTTTGGCAAACCGCCTTTAACACAATGAGATAATTAGCAGATGGCGGTCCCATTCAGGCTTTGTCATCGCGATGACGTCACTCCACCCTTGCCTATTCGAGTGGAAAGGTCAGGTGGTGAAGCCACATCAGGAATAACAAAACATTAATGTTATTGTACGTTTATTCATGTTATATGAATTGGTTGGTTTTGCCATGTTTGCCCCGTGTTGGGCGCCAAATATTTAGTGACAATTATATCCTTCAATATAGCCAAATGTAAATTGATTAATTACATTTTATTAACATAGTAGGTACCTCCCAACTCCCCATCACAAGGGCGTGATGCGAAGTTGATCGTGCGGAAACAGGTGACCGGAACGATTTGAACAACTTTCAACAACTTTCTCTGTTAAAAACTTCGCTCGCCTTTGTACATGCACTTTGTAATTTCTTCATACACATTGTATATACGTGTCGCGACACATCTGCTAAAAGTGCGGCGCCGAAAGTTCGACCAACTACGCTCGCAATGTTTTTTAAGTAACTTATGACACATCAGCCGAAATGGCGTTACACGTTAAAACATTGCGAGCGTATTTAACAGAACATTCCACGTCGTACTTTCAGCAAATGTATCGCGGCACTAAATGTCTTATTTGCAAATGTTCTCTGTATGTAATAAATAATTACAATTTCAAATCTCTTTATAATATTATCTCTCTGCGCATCTGACAACATTCCGAAAGTGGTCCGACTTTAATGATTTAACTATGTACCACCTCATTTAGACATTGAATTAAAGTCAATTTATATAACTACTAGCTGCAGCCCACGGCTTCACTCGCGTGGTACCCGGAAAAAAAATAGCCTATATGTTATTCCAGCACATGTACTATATATATTCCAAGTTTCATTCAAATACGTTCTTTTAGGCGTGATTGAGGCACAAACATATAAACTTTCACGTTTAAAATATAGTAGAATGCGCCACCGTTGCAAAAACAAGGTACCGTTAAATTACTTTCAGTTCAACATTTTACCACAATCGGAATAATTCCAACTAAAATGCCTAGCAAGGACAAGAAATATAAGTTAGCATCGCCAACCGGTGACATCGCTAGCATGCGATGAGTTACAACAATAATTCAAGGTTGTCTAAAATAAGACTTTATTGCTAAATCCTCACGACTATTTTGGTTTTACTTCTGAATTGGATTTAATAGCATTTAGGTCAAGCATTCGAGACTCTTCCGGAGCGGTATTCAGATGTCACGGTTGAAATTTCAGTGAAATAGGTTGTTTGTACCAAAGGAGTGCGAGTAGATTTAATTTTTTGCAAGTTTTGTCATTTAGACATTTTTATAAAACAAGTTAATTTTTCATTACAAGGCAATAGTTCATAACCCAATAGCAACTTATAAAACCCAATAATCGGTCATGTAGAGAGGATGAATGATAGAAGATTTACGAAACAGGTGTATGAGGCGAGTGTGAATGGTACCATTGGAAGGGGAAGGCCTCGGCGCATGTACCTGGACCAAATCAGCGACGTTTTGGAAAAGGGCCAGGTCAAGAGTACCCTAAACCGACGAGCATGCATGAGGAATGTAATGAGAGTGAAGGAAGCAAAAGAAGTATGTTAGGATCGTAGCAAATGGCGATCCGTGATCTCTGCCTACCCCTATGAGAAATAGGCGTGATTTTATGTATGTGTGTAAAACCCAATAAAACTGTCTCATTATGATTTACTGTTTCTTGGTAGTTTAATAACTAAACCAATCAATTTTTAATAAAGACTATCCTACCTATAAAAGCAACTTTAAATTCTCCCAATATACCTACTGAAAAATGTCTTTGTAAAGCACGTGCACCAGCTTTATGCTTACTGACGTCACCGCATTGATTTCGCATCGCCAGCTCTTTGGAACCATCATTGCTTTCTATTTATACTTCTGAATGCATTTGCAGTCCATCATGGGATTGTGAACGATGGGGTCTGATAAATTTTCGTGCAAGACAATGGTACCTTTTAGGATTGATGCTTTTCTATTCTAGTATACATCAATTCAGTTTTATATATTCAAGTTTTGATGGATATCACCAATTTTTTACTTGATCAAGATATTTTTTTGGTTAGGTTCTAGGTTCGAAACATAAGATACAACGTAAAGTATACAAAAAAGCGCAATATAACGTTTACCGCATAAACTACATTATCGCAACGAAATTGACCCAAATATGGTAAGGTATAGCACAAACTTGAGCTATTCGCTATTCTGGGCCGAGTCCAAATATTCGCTGCAAGTGATTTACATCAACTGCAAAACAACTATTTAATGACAATGTACTGCTCGGTGCAGCCAATGCAAATGAAAAAACTTCGTTAATATCCGGATGGAAAAACTGTTAATTGCTGACAGCACTGGCAATTCTTCTTTTTTTAATTTTTTTCTACATGGGGGCTGTATTTTAATTGACATAGTTGGCCTTGACATTAGCTTAATTGAGCCCACTTTAGCTAGAGGCACCATCGATTAAAATATAACCAATAATGTGTTTCACTTCACTCCTCACAGTCATTATAACGTAAAATGTTAAAGTTAAAATTGGCGCCCAACACGGGGCTTAATCAAAATCAGTTAATGCGAAGTCTCCACATTTCAATAAAAGATTGGCTTTGGATAGCCACTTTACAATTGAAAGGATACTCACAAGCGATTAAACTTTAATTTTCCTTTGCGATCAGAAATCGATACGTCCTGGGTGAAGGAACTTTGCGACTTCTACCGATGAATCTTCAATGGATCCGAAAATAAACAGGTTCCTTTGCATTTCTGACTTTATCGAATAGTGAACGTGTCTGTCGGAAATGTTACCCGAAATTAAAGTATTTGAAAGCATATCAATGGTGAAAGAGATAATGTAGGTATGTGTAGTGTGGATATGATGGCAAGTTTCTGCATACAGGTTATTTTAAACACGTAAACAATAAATAAAACGATAGCGTTCTAAAAACGTCACATGTGCAAGACTGTTATAAATGCAGCCCCCATCCAATGGGGTCGTCGCATTGCGCGTGGGGGCCCCTCATTGGTCGGCTGGGACAAGCTCAGTTCATTCAACTTTCGAACGAATCTGCAAAATTCTGCAGGAGCTGCCAAGAAAAATCACTTTACAGTTTGGTAGATTGTTTATTTAGTAAAATGACCGTCAGATATTGTTAGCCATCTTGATAACAACATCTAACGATCAACTATTTTTATCAAATAAATTGTGAACAAGGTAATTTAAAACGAATAAACAAATTAAAGAGCCTCAGATTGGTCGCCAATGTCGCTTTTAGTCGGAAAATAATTATTAAATTTATTTAAAACAACTTCAGTTCGCTTTTAGCGGTAATAGCACCGTTTAGCACTGTTTCCATCGCAGAACATTTTACGGAAACTATTTACCATACTTAATAGCGTGGTACGCGCATAAGTGAGCCTACAATTTTATGACACCATTATACCAGTACACATGTTTAAAATGGTGGTGACTGCTAAATTACCAAAATACTTTGAGGACGAAGCAAATAATTTAGTAGTTTACTTTACTCAATGTCATAGAAGTCATCAATAGTCAAATAACTCAGACGTATTCCTCCCACGTTTAAGAGGCGTGGAGCGAGAGTGGGGAGATCTAGTGGGCAATGTAATACTAATATGGCCTTCCCCATACGCGTCTGTAAGCATAGCAGGAGTGGTCTGGCTTAAATTAAAATATCATGACAGCGCGTAACACGGCACAGATGCAAGTATATAGAAGTTTTTGTGTGCTTATTAATATTTCTATAGGCCGTAGATTAAATTAAGATGTGAATTTTCTAATGTTGCTTGAAATAAAGTTATTGTATTGTACAATATCCGTTTTGGGAGGATTGGATCAGAAGTGGATATAAGTTTTCTTATGATTACTTGTGTCTCTGCCCACCCTATTAGGGATACGGGCGTGATAGTATATATGTATGTATAATATGACCGCAACTAATAAGAACGACGTCTAACACCCTCTAGAATCTTTCTATAATTATATTATGGATCTTTTATAATTTGCTATCTTCCGCCCGCGGCTTCGCTAGCGTGGTACCCGGATAAAAAATAGCCTATATGTTAATCTAGTTAGTATCTAGAATGTACTATGTATATTCCAATTTTCATTCAAATCCGTTCAGCCGTTTAGGCGAGAAAGAGTAACAAACATCCATACATACAAACTTTCGCGTTTATAATATTAGTAGGATTAACTAGTACTTTTAAACTCATTCGCTAATTATGTAAGTCCCGTTTCAACAGTCTGTATGGCTTCTATGGCGAGTTTCATATCCCAATTTAGATAATTAATAATTCAACAATCAGGTAGGGTTAAGTGTCCTCAATTTTGCGTTTTAAATAACTGACCCCTAACATTTCCTAAAATACTTAACATATATGCCTAACCAGTCCACCACATTTATTCATACCCAGGTTTACCACGGTTTGTAATTATACTTCTTAAAAATATTGAAGTGACCTGTTACTATAAGTTTAAAGGTTACAATCCACTGCCCCGATCCATAACCGTCTGGTCACCCAAGCCGGAATTGTCTCTGCCAAAAAAAATAAAGACCCTAAGTAAATTATTAAATTGTTTCATTCACTGGTATACTTTTCAGTATCTACATGAGAAGTCTCACTCCATAGGATACTGTATCACTATCGTTGCTAACATCTAATAAATGTCTAAACATCTAAACTTTTTTTTTAAATAATATATAACTTTATTAACAGAAAGAAACTTTTACAAATATTACAAACTATTACAAATATGATTTACAAAATACAAAAAAAACAGTCGGGCTATCTAAAGGCCGTTGCAAACGGTCTATAGATATCTCACCTGATCCAGCACATCAGACGGTGGAAGCGTGCCCAAGACGCTGGCCGCATTGCCACGCTGAATGGCAATATTGATCCGTTGAGCCAAATAAGAACCAGCTCTTGTATCGCGCATCTAAACTAGAGTTAGAGACGAATATGATTGACATGACGTCGGCAAAAAAATGGCCACAGTTTTAAAGTGTCGTGGAAACTTTGTTTGGCCCTTAGCCCCGAGCTACTCGAAATCAATATCATTGTTTGTATCTACTTCGTTTTATGGTATCTGCAAACCATCTGCCGCAAATAGGTCGCTCGGAGGGTAGCGAGGGCGGCACGAACTGCACAAATGTTGCTATAATATTTCGGACGGTTTTTAATATCGGTACATTTCCTTATGCCTATGGCGCCCTGGTACTTTTTAGAATGTTTCACTCCAAAAATGATACGATCGTATTCATTCAAGGGATGTTCCTTTTACCTATGTATGGTGCCCTGATACTTTCCGTTCCGAAAACGATTTGATCGTATTCGGAGGGTCGCAGGTGGATGGAGGCAGCAGAAAATCGTTCGTCCTAGAAGTAGACTGAACAGGCGTTTGCCTGAAGTTAACTTTTCAACAGAAGTCAATGCTGGTGATGATGATTTGTTCCAGGAAGTGTCTTGTCTTGATGTCTTGTGAACTTTTTGATGTACTGAAAAGCAGGTACCGTCTTTTTCAAATGAGTAGCATACTATAAGATACACTACATAGTTTTACCTGATTTATGTGTTCAATGACTCCGGGTACAAACCCCGGTTCAGTTAATTTGACACTTTGACGTAGAGCGTCTACGGCGTAGACCCCCAACATTGCTACGGACATCCGTAGCAGACACAATTATCCCACACATAACTGGCTACACTATTATATATAGTTACCTAAAATTAATAAATAAAAAAACTGAAAGTTCTTACAACGGTCTATGAAGCGTTCTATGCCATCCTGCATCCCTCCTTATAGATAAGATTAGAAACACCAAGATTCGGAGACGGACCAAAGTCCAAGGCATTCGAATCCAAATATAAAATCTTAAATGAAAAATAAAAAAATTGAAAATGAAAAATATTTATTTTTCAGCAAACACACATATGCACAAGGTTTTATATTGCTGCGGCTTAAATTAAAACTAATATTGTGTTTCAGCGGTCTTCACACTAGGCAAGCCTGTATCGTGAAGACCAGTGAGACGAATTACTTATTAAATAAATGGCACTAGAAATGGTAGAGTGGGGCTCTAACATAATAGCTGTACCGAGAAATCAAGCGTAGCGCCGGCATACCACCTCATGGGTCGATGACTTCAAAAAGATTTATTTTTTATTTACAGTAAAGCAAACAAAAGAAAAACACATTTACAGTATGTTGTCACATGAGATGGTTCTTACTTTACTGATAGAGTACCTAATATGGTCCAGTTGCCTGTGATACCCACACTAGATAAGTATCTAGAAGACACTAGATAAGATAGGGGGAAAGACATGCGATTGACCGAATCCAGATCGGAATGGCATAAAATGAGGACGCCTGAACCATGCAGTGGGTATCAGAAAACGATGATGATGATGAACGTTTGTACACAACAGAAGACGCTTCAGTCAATAACGCTTTGCATGCAAATACTGAGGAATGACTACTGTTTGAAATCAATATCAGCGATAACATCGGAAACTGTAGATTGAATACATACTGACGACCTCGATGGCGTGGCGGGCGTGTATTCGGCTGAGACGCAAGAGGCGCGGGTTCGATTCCCGCTACGGGAGAAATGTTAGTATGTTCTGCAAATATTTCTTCCGGGTCTGGGTGTTGCAGTATAATGTATTATAAGTATGTATTTACAAAAAAAAAATATAAATATTGTATCAGCCATCTGGTGCTCATAGTCCAAGCTTTGCTTAGTTTGGAACTAGATGGCGTTGTGTCAAATGTCCAAAAATGTTTATTTATTTATACTATCAGAATAAAGAAAGTTATTCGAATTCACTGACATTCACACTGAAAAAAATAAGAAGTTTAAAACGTTATGTTGTTTTCTCTATAAAATGGTATAAATAGGCCTTTGTTTCAGTTAATTCTGCTGGGAATTTATAAATAGTTTATTATGTAGAAAATAATACTTCATCAATTACTGTATTAAATTGTAGTATGTTTTTTTCTAGTAGGCCTTTATTTTCCGTATAATAGAAACGAGTTTTTAGGGTTCCGTACCAACTGGGCCCTATTACTAAGCCTCCGTTGTTTATCTCTCTCACTCTGAAAGTTGAAATTTTCGAGTGTGTATTTCTATTGCCGCTACCTATAACAACAAGTAATAAAAATAAACTAGAAAATAAACTAAGGAGGCCCCATACAAGAAACAAGTATGTACATGTACTATGGTACGGAACCCTTTGTGGGCAAATTCAACTCTCACTTGACCGGTTTTTATTATTATTCTTTATTCTAATATTAGTGCACGATCGCTTCTAATCCTAGCACCCCTTTATGTTACCCCCACATGCTTTTTAATATAAATACCATCTTATAATGTTATTTATATCCCTTGTACCCTAAATAAATTTATATTTATAATAGACTCCCAGATTATATGATATTATATTGCAAGTAACCAAAACCCAAATATCTTCAAAAAGAAATTAATGACCTGGCTTATCGAGCGGACTTTTTACACATATGATGAGTTCATTGGCAGTAATACACTGTAAAGCCGTTTGGTTAAGTATTGATTTATGTAATTGCTATGCTTTATATTCTGTTGATTTATAATCTTATATTATCAATAAATGACTATTATAGCTATTATTTATATCATTCGCATCGGATCCATGATATTTAATTTAACATTAGTATTAGAAACTACGGGTACCATGGTACAATACTCAGATCGGGAAGAAATATTTGCAGAACAGGCAGACGTTTCTCCTGCAGGAATAGAACCCGCACCTCACGCTTTTCAGTCGAGCACTCGCCTACCACGCAACCGAGGTCGATATTCCACTGTATTGAACCAAAGCAATCGTTTCTTCATCAATACTACTGGCACGGCATAAAAACCGCATGTTGCCAGAACCACAAATGGGCACACAACAGACGCGGGGCGCGCTCTGGCTAACACGATTACAATGGCATAAAAACCACTCTAACGTAACTTTGATGAATTGTGTGGTTTTAGAAATCCAATTTGCGAAGTGGACAGCTCTTCAAAATACTGCAGTTCACGAAATTATTTGAACGTTAACTCTAAATACTGACTCACGGGACATTTCAACATAACATATTTTGCACTTCTTTCTGAATACTATTTACTTAGTAAGAGCATCCTTTGGTGCACCGCAAATTGATCTGATATCTAGATAGTTAATTTCCCATTAGGTATATACAAGACGGTCCGACCCGCCGGTACTGTAACCTTGTTACCAGCCAATACCCCGACATAAAAGCATTAAAGTTGAATTCGAGCCTAGTTATAAAACCTATGTTTAAAGGAGAGAGCCTAGAAATTGCATTAAGGGAGAAATGCACAGAAACTTAAGCCTGTAATGAAAACAAAGTACTGACGTTCTTGTTTTATTATTGAATAAAATAAAATAGATAATAAAATAAAACCTGGTCAAGTGCGAGTCGAATTGGCACACGGAGGGTTTCGTACCATCGTATATGTAGGTACATACATATTTCTTGTATGGGGGGGGCCTTTTATTTTATTTTTATAATTTGTTGTTATAGCGGCAACAGAAATACGCACTATGAAAATTTCAACTCTCTACCTATAACGGTTTATGAGATACAGCCCGCTGATAGACGGATGGACGGACAGTAGGGGCTTAGTAATAGGATCCTGTTGGTACCCTTCGGGTACGGAACCCTAAAAATAAAAGAACTTTAAAAATCTGTCAAATATTAACAGTGCCTCTTTGGTTGACCGTGACATGTGGCAGAGCGAATTCCAATCTGTGTTTAGATTAAGTAATTTTATAAATGGCCTTTAATGTATAAGTGCCTTGTAAATGGATTTGTAGGTACTCTAGATTTTAAGATATCAATGGGGTAAACATCGTCCACATGGACGTTTAGTACAAGTATTAAATATAGGGAGATAATAGATGTTATTCCATAGGTGACAGTGAACTTAATTCTCAGGGGACAGGCTTAATAATCACGGTAGATAAAACTGTCAAAAAATACAAAAACAAATGACAGTCATCGTCATCTTCCTGCCAATATTCCACTCTATTGTGGAGTCAGCACAGAATATTCTCTTCTTCCATTCCCCTCTGTCAGCCGTCATTTCTATGTTATATCCTTTGTATCCTCTCAACAAAAACAAATGGCAGTATTTACGCCATTTATCTAATGTGACCCGAGGCTTCATTATCATCAGTAGCCCCTGAACAATATCACAAAAATATAATAGTTTAACAAAGTAATCAAACGCAGTTGTTTAATTAGAGCTAGGACTGTGTCGAGGGTACGGGGTGAACCCTTATGACCCGGATTCGCCCCAGATGCGTTGCCTGGCGACGGGACGCTACCCCCCGCGGATTCGATTACTTTATAACCACACTTTATTATCCATTATGTTCTACCTGTTTTCTATTTATAATTATACTAAATCATAAGAAAGCTTGTGTTTGTGTTTGAGGCTTTTAGGGCGGAATGACTGAACGGATTCAAATGAAACTTGGAACAACCTACGTAGTTCTTTTTTTTATTTATTTATTTGAAGGCTTTTAACATTTGCGCACGATACAAATACAACACTAGAAAATGCTATAGTAAAAACTGTGTCGCATTTTCCAGTGCCCAGCCTAAGGGCTATGGGGAATTTAACAATCAAATAAACAAAGTCTAAGTTTAAATAAGCTAAGTTAACAAAATACGCATGCAAATTAGGTAAAATAAAAATATTGAAATAGAAAATAAGTCCCAACTATCACTTTATGTGGTGCGTGCGTGTGTACGTGTGTGTGTGTGTGTGTGTGTGTGTGTGTGTGTGTGTGTGTGGGAGGGGGGGTATGTGTGTGTGTGTGGGAGGGGGGGTATGTGTGTGTATGTGTATGAGGGGGGAGTTGAAGCTGAGAGCTAAAGTTATTTAGTACCTATACCGCAAAGTACAGTGTGCTGTTAAGAAGATCTATGTGTATTATAATGTGGGGTTATATTTTTAATTTTTTGCAAGTACCATTAATGGTACTAAGGATACAAAGTTGTGTCACTTGTACCATCAATGGCACAAATAAATGGTACTACTGACACTAAGGCAAGTTGATACGTGGTATATCAAAAGACCAACAGGTATATTGTAAAATAGTCCATTAAATATAGTAAGGGCTCCCACGACCCCAATTCGACCCAGATACGTTGCCGGGTGACGGACGCTACTCGATGGTTTTCCATTACTCTACTAATATTACCTGAGTACTTCAATCTACTCATCATCATCATAAGTCCGTTAGTGTAGGGCACTAACGGATGTGACTGAACCAGTTATCATAAAATGATTACAGTTCGTATGGGTCATAAAACACCTTAGCCAAAACTCTTACAGCATCATCCAAGGATTATGATGCTGTGTCGACCCCACATAGAGTGGGATAAGGGTAGGAATATGATGATGATGGGTTATGAAAAGATTATCTAACGAAAAAATAGATTTATGGGATTTTTAGTTATTTTTATAGGTATAGGGTCTCTTTGGCACACATCGGGTACGGAACCGTAGTAAAAGTATCCAGGCAAAATACCGAAAAACATCTAAAAAAGTTAAGGGCATTGGTGTAAAGATCATGGCTGTATGGTTAATAATGTTCTACATACGATTTTCAGAATTTGAATCAATGAAAGCCAGTTCTGGCAACTGATAATAGCTTTGTTACTTTCCATGTTTCCATCGAATTAGTGGTAAGGTGATTTTGAATACAGTGTGCTTTGTACTTAAATCATAATATTTTATTTTGAAAGCTCATTTCACTCATAAATTATAATTTGGATTTTTTAATTCATCTTTATGGATCTTTGAATAAATTCTAAAATAAAAATACTACATGGTAGTCGTGTTAGAATGAGTGATAATGTACCTATATATGTAAATTCGAACATTGAAAACAACTTTTGAGATTACTCTTACAAAAAAAGTATACTTTTTACTGCCATGTACCGAGAGTTGACCGTTTTTTTAATCATTATTTTATTACACATACCCACACAAGTTTGTTCATAAAACGTCCACGGAACCTCAGCAACTATTTGATACACTGTGGTACACATTTATGCCCATCTCTTATTCTTATTAAGGCTTTTACTTTGGTTTGGAAACAAAAAGAGACCGAGAGGCCGATTTTATTTGAATTTCAAAGGTCACGGTTCAAAGGTGGTACTCGATCATTAGCAGTGACAAAAATATCATCATTTGAAAGCTTATTGTTTGTATTATTTCTCAGATAAATTTCAATTTTTAATTTTCCTCAGTTTTTTTTTATTTCACAAAAATAGTAGTTAAAAGTAGTTATAGTTAGTAATTACAATTTGAAAATAAATGAAGAATAAACAATGGAAATACGGATATGTTATTAAAACACTGTTAAAAATGCTTCATCTATTCATAATATGATGGAATTGTGCCTCAAATAAGGTGAATTAATCAAATTATTATAATTTTAATATAATAATTATATTGCCATTTTCTTTTCTGGCCACCCCATCGTAGTCTTGTGAGATGTGACACATCCGCTAATGTCAAATTGAAATATCATAACAAAGTCAATGTCAGTTATACAACAGCAAATTCATGTTTTACAAATCAGCTGTTACACACACAATGACTTGTGTGTATTTAGGGATACCAACTAGCTTAAAAGTAACCCCACTTTTTACTATACCTACCTACCTTTACGCAGGTATACATAAAAAGTAAAATAAAAATATTATTATTAGAAATATTATTATAAATACATTCATTTACAGAAATAAACTTACGACCAAATACAAGCACACATTTACAAAATACAAATGAAAATGTAAAATACAAAAAACCTATGTGTTATTCCAGGTCATAAACTGTATTTATTCGAAGTTTCATTAAAATCCGTTTAGCTGTTCTGGCATGATTGAGTAACAAACATCCCAACTTAGTGTCGTAACATTAGTAGAATATTAGTGTGAAGTGTAATTTTAATACCTACTATTACGTAAGTTTCCCATAATTTTGGGGAATTACCCCACTTTTTATCCGGCAATACAGTTCAATTCTACAAGCTGTCAAAATATCAAAATTATTAATCGTTTTTTCTCTATAATACAGCAGGTAATTATAAAACTAACCGATAGAATGTGATTCCCTTTTTATTATCACGATTTCCTGCCTGGTTCCGACAAAGTTGGACAGCACAAACCGACATAATATTTATTTTTTCAAGACACGCTTACATGACAGTATCAAAAATTCAACCTCGGAACATTTTCTTCCAAGAGTTCAACATAACATTAACAATGGTCATTTTTGTATTATACCTGTATCACTTGTATATAGCATAAATCATAAACAAATCACACACAATCAGCTTTTAAGAATTTAAAATAATATAATAAAGGTACATCAGGTCATGTTCATGACATCAATAAACGTCATTCACACTCATCTGATAGTGCGGTCAATTATGCTGCGAGTGGAATCAATTACAAAAATGTTATTAGGTATAGAATCGATAAGTAGTTAGGATTTTTGCCATTAACGAAAATATAATTTATTCTAATATATTATGAATTGAGAATTCTTAAATAAAATAGATTAATGTAGCTTCATGAAACGGGCACCAGATTACACATACCTATCTATTTCATCATTTTAAGAATTTATTTTGATATTTAAGTACACAGCCAGGTTAGGTAAATAATAGCACCAAGAAACGCAACGATTATCACGAACAATACAAAGGAAGTCTGAAAGCCGTCTGACTGGTAGGAAGGAACTAGGAACTAGACATGTGTATTTTTTTCCTGGCCTGATTTTGAAACCCTGAACCGATTTAAAAAATATTTTATCAGTAGATTATTACGGAATAACATAGGCTATATTTTAACTTCTCTGCTGGACTGGGAGTAAAGAATAAACATAGAATGCGTCCAGCTGCTTCTCTCCCCGAGCATGTCGTGAAAGTCGACTAAGGGATAGTATCCTCCAACATGATGAGATACAATAAGCAATTAGTTATATTGTCAGGCAGGACCGGATATTTTTTCTTGAGCAGGATTCTAGGTATTATCATTCGCATTTCATTTAACTCCGATATTATCTTTATAGGTAATCGATACTTTCTGCAATGTTGTAACAAGTATCGATTATTAATCGTGAAATCATCAATTTAAGCTACTACATCTCTATCATATTTGTTGCTGTCGCCGGCGCCGCGGTCATTATTGCCATTGCAATACTATTAATTATTTATTTAAAACAAAACAGAGTTAAAATAAAATCCAGTTTTTCGTCAAATGATTTACTTTAATATACTCTATAAGCTGTAGAAATTTCATATCTGTCGATTGTCCAGTACCACCGACTAAGGACATTTGAACCGTGAGCTTTAATCCTAACTCTACTTTTCAAACAAAACGTTGAATCTGACTATGTTGGCCTACTTTCTTGGAACACCCATAAATTCTGTTAAAGAAAGCAAAACACCAAACATCTGCATTGCTCGGCGATCACGATTTACGTTTGCGAAGCTATTTCGAACGGTGTAGCCAATTTTTGTTTCGAAAAATAGAGTTCCATTTAAGGGGCTTCTGTGTCACGAAGAAATTCCTGGATTTATGGCGCGGGATTCCTTCCGGGATTCCCGCGATCCCGGACATTGGACGCCGGCGCTGGGTCACCGGGTCACTGCATGGTGCGTGCTTTTTAATGTCGTGGTTCTACTTATCGGTTTAATTGAGTTTACCTTGTGCTTTCATTGAATTGAATTCATTGAAGGTTGAGATGATCAGCTCGAATAAGTTGCTATTATTAAATGACCTTGAGATAAGATCGGCCTTTGAATAATGCGCTTAGCTTATAAAAATATCTGAAATTCTCATAATGTTATTTTTTTATATAATATAGCTAAGAATATCAGGGTATCATGAATTTAAAATCAGTGGTTGAAAATGAAGGGTCGTGTAGAACTTATTTAAAGTTCACTTAAATTCCCCAGCTTCCAAATACTTCAACCTAGGCTTGTGATGTATAATAGTGCCTCTAATAAGCCTGAGATGTGATATACTAAAGCCGCGACTCCACTGCGGCGCACGGATATGACCCACGTTCACGGACGAGAACAATCGACGCATTCGCTCGTTGGTCCACAGCTAAGTACCTAAGGGGTATCAGTAAGTCGCGGCTTAGGCGAATCATACAGAGTTCTCTACGCAGTTTTGCAGCAACGGCGCCGTTTGGTACCTACTATGCCTGTCACTTTCTATGACGGCACCGCTACTACTACTAGTCGTGTGACTAGTTCTTTCGAATCAGTGTGGTGAAAGGATTTTCGTGCTCAAAATGCCAATCTCTGCCAATCGGCTCTCCGCGACCTGGAATTGTCTCACTCTGAACCGCGCCATTTGGCGGTTGAACGTGCAAAGCTTCCTAACAGTTTGTGTCTCGTTGTTCCAGCTAGCTGCAATGTGCGTGCGGTGATGGCGGATGGCGAAGCGGGCGCGGGCGAGACTGCCGCGCGCGGCGCCGCACTCGAGCGCGCTTACGTGCACGACGTGTACGAGCAGGCGGGCGAGGAAGAACAGGCGCGGCCCCCCGCACCCCCCGTCACCGCCTTCCTCACGGCCCTCGAGCCAGGCAGCCTCGTGTGCGACGTCGGTCAGTACTCTCTCACTCACTTACACACTCACGCCGCACTCGAGAGTGCAAATGTGCACGACGTGTACGAGCAGGCGGGCGAGAAGGAAAAGACACAGCCCCCCGCACCCCCGTCACCGCCTTCCTCACGGCCCTCGAGCCAGGCAGCCTCGTGTGCCACGTCGGTCAGTACTCTCTCACTCACTTACACACTCACGCCGCACTCGAGAGTGCAAATGTGCACGGCGTGTACGAGTAGGCGGACAAGAAGGAAAGACACAGCCCCCCGCACCCCCCGTCACCGCCTTCATCACGGCCCTCGAGCCAGGCAGCCTCGTGTGCCACGTCGGTCAGTACTCACTCACTCACTCACTCACTCACTCACTCACTCACTCACTCTCTCACTCTCATACTCCCATGCACCTAGCGGCGGGTAAGCAAGAGTTTGTAAGAACTCACCCACCGCTAGATGCATGTATATAACAGACGAAGACGAGCAGACGCTCTCCCAAGCCCCCCTTAATCACATTTCTTTAACGTTTTCACAAAAACTCCTTGATTGACTATTTCTGTGACAAATTACCTATGTAGCATTTATTAAAACAATCTAAACTGTACAAATACCACGTGTTCTAATAAACACGAAGATCTTCATAGTAGCGCGAAATGTGTCGGCTATAAAGATGTTTCATCATCATCTCCGCGTGCCGGAGCCACAGTAGCTACGTCGTAGAGGCTACAATATTGAAGTCGCAACACCAGCTACCTACTTTAATATCCAGGCTCTACGTCATTCGTAGCAGCTTCGTAGCGACGTAGCACTTTTCTACTGCAAAAACGCAACAAGATGTTACGCAAGACATGACGCAGTTGAGAAATGCCTGAAAACTATGATGTGTAGGAAATAAAGTAACAGTTATCTAGACTTAGGTTTACAAAAGCCTACTTAAAATGCACAGGCTACGCAGGCTAAAATATGGTAGTAGACAATTATCTACAATCTGCACTAATTGTCGCCAAGGTTTCGCTATTTTCATTTCTTAGTAATGATTCTAGGCAAGATACAGTGCACGAATTGTTCGTGGAAAATTGTAACAGCACTATTCAGGGTTTTAAAGCTCCAATTCACCGAAAAAAAGGGTTCAAACGCAAACCAAAATGTCGAAGCTTCGAGATTATAAACATACTAGCTGCCGCCCGTGGCTTCAGTCGCGTGGTACCCGGATAAAAAATAGCCTATAATGTGTTAATCCAGTACAAGTACAATGTATATTCCAAGTTTCATTCAAATCCGTTCAGCCGTTTAGGCGTGATTGAGGCACAAACATCCAAACATCCTCACAAACTTTCGCATTTATAATATAAGGAAGATACGTTACAATATTTATACGGACCATCCTACGTTGAATCGTGTATAATTATCGCCGTAAAGCAAACTAAGATGGTAATAATTGTACTATCGTTGCGATGGTTTCATCGCCAGTCTTTGCGACCGTCGCAATGAATGCTAGATATAAAACTTAACCGGCAAATACTCCTTGCTTCGAAGTTCATGTAGCAATTATCTTCTGCGCAAGATTTTGGAATGTAATTGCTGTAGTTACCGCAAAAGTGCCTAAAATTTGCAATTCACTGCTATTGTAGATTTTTATATAATTTAATGGCAGCTGCTTCTCTCCCGATCATGTCGTAAAAGTCGACTAAGGAATAGTATCCTCTCCAACATGATGGACCATCTATATGAGCGATGGGCTGATCACCTGTCACCATATCCATCTTGGGACTTTGAATCAGGGGTGCTCGTATGAACGTAATAACGTCGACCATGTACGCACATGCAGAGTTACATTGATTTTATGAAACAGAGGGATTATCTTTCGCCCAAGTGAGTATAATTTCTCAATGGATTATCTCACTGAGTTTCCAAATAATTCAAACTCCTATCTACGAAAAATATTGGTGTATTTACAGCTGCATTTTATCCCACGTGTAATACGTAGGATGTTCTAAACTTCTCAATGAACATTACATTTATTAATTCCTTTGTATTCTTTCGTCCTTATTTTCCATTGTTTTTGTTTAAATAACCTTTAAAGCTATGTAGATTGGATTTCATTCAAGCGTAGGTGTTCAATTGTTCAATTGTAGTATTTTGATCTCATTGATTGAAACATCAATTGGGACCACTGACATTTCACTAGTTACGACGAGCACGCTTCTCATAGGTATGGATGAATGAAAGATGTGCGACCCACTTTCTTCTCGAGTTATTGATTTTATGAGTACAGTCCATTCTAAAACGATTTTCTAGAATATGTATCATAATTGTCAATGTTGATTTTTTGTGGCTAGGTGTGCCAAGGGCATTTCGCCATGAAAAGCGTACTTAGTGCTTTAAGCTAGAGTGACTCGTGTACGCCCACGTACAGATTTGAACTCCTGACATTTGAAAAGATGAGCTGTTCTACCACAAAGCTGCCACGCTAAACTATTATTTAATTCTTAATCTGACACAGTTGTAAATTGAATTCGTAATGCAAACCGAATTACACATCTGGATTTTATCTGTTGTAACCAACTGACATAATGAATTATTTACTTATAATTTAGTGACGGCCTCGTTGGCGCGGGTTCGTCTCCAGCTGCGGAAGAAATGTTTGCATGTTCTGCAAATATTTCTTCCGTGTCTGTGTGTTGTGGTACCAAGGTACTCGTAGTTTCTGATACACACAACTCTGTCAGAACTGAATAATGTGACTGTTGAGTGCTATTATTATTTGGGCCTAAAATGTTAAGCGTTAGGGGGATGTCCGCATGGTTTTATACAAAAGTTGTCCGTCACGGGGAGGTGGACCCCGCGCCCGCGCCCCGCGGCCCCCCTGCTTGCAACGAGACCCGTCGCGGAGGCACGCGCGGTACCCGCACCCGGTTAATGAGACCTGTACTCAAGATGGACGTAGAAGTTGTCATCACCCGCTGTGGCTATATATTTGCTAACTTTTCAAATGCCTAGATCCACCAACCGTATTGTACCTACCTACTTTTTATCAACATATCACGCGGGCGAAGCCGCGGGCGGGAGCTAGTATTATAATAGCTAAGTACCTAATAAATTAATGTAAACATTACCTTGTGTAGCATTTTTTGGGTCCCTTGCGGGCTCAGATTCATATAATTTAATGAATTTAAAAGTTTCGGCATTGCGCCACGTTTCAGCCATTTTTAATTTCCCGCACCTATATACTTTACAATAAAAATCGTCAGAGTCAGAAGCGAACTGAGCAATGGGTCACTGTGTGAACACCTAGGCCACGCCACGCCATGATTCCTTTGAAGTATGTTGAAAAAAACGACATATCGCCATTGCTCGCCACGATCCACTGGCCACTGGCAATTGTCGGTCATCCCCCTAGTACACGATGGCGAATTCTTGTAGTGGTCGAACATAGGCCATTATGTACTACGCCCATGAACTAGCGACACTGCGATATCTGGCCTCCACAACGGCTACCCGTCGCGGGCGCGCGTTTAACGCAGTTTCAGGCCTTAGTGTTCAATGTAGAGTTGTTTATTTTTCCAGGATGCGGTAACGGAAAGTACTTAAACGTGAATCCGTCGGTGTTTGCGGTGGGCGGAGACAGGTGCACAAGACTAGCGGCGCACGCGAGGCATCAGAACAACGAGGTGAGTCCAACTTCCATACAAACCTTTACTGGTGACGAAGTCAGTAAGTCGTAACATTAGTGTGATAACATCCAAAGTTAGGTGATAAAACTTTGAAGCAGTCCGAAGACAAGCTATGACCTCAAAAGGACGAGTATTTTAAGTGGGTTTCACTTGATTTAAATCTCTAAAATCCATTCATTGACAAAGAACTGCTTGCTTGCCATCATTGTTTTCTTATTCACACTGCGTTAAGTCAATGAGCAGGCTTTGAAACCAACCCTATGTCTGTTGATGAAACGATTACCTATAATGCGATTCGCATAGGCTCCGTATAGAAAAAACTAACAAACAGACACCATATAGTATCCTATCGCCAACTACCTTGTCAGTCAGCTAAAGACTTGTCTTCGTTCCAGGTGGTAGTCTGCGACAACCTCTGCCTGCCGTACCGTGATGAATCCTTCGATGCGGTGCTGTCCATCGCGGTGGTCCACCACTTCGCGACGGTGGAGCGCCGAGCCATGGCACTCCGAGAGTTGGCCAGGGTCACCAGGATCGGGGGGCGGCTACTGCTCACTGTCTGGGCTATGGAGCATGAGGGCCGGAATTTCCATTCTCAGGTACTTTTACCACTACACAAACTGGCCGACAAAGGCCTAGGTTAGAGATACATATAAAAAAGGGGGAAAAGGCTTTCCCATTAGTGAGATCCATTGGGTTTATTAGATTAGGAAGTATTTTAACTTATGTGATATCTTATGTCTTCAAATATCTGTGGTTAAATGAAACTGCTGTACACGATGTCTCTTTTCATTTGCAGGATGTTCTGATCCCCTGGCATCGACCAGCCACACTGTGCCCACCGACGCCTACTCCTCGGTTCCTGTCTGTGGACTACGACCAGTAAGTAAAGTGACTTGACACTGGGATTCATTTTGTCTTCTAAAATAGTTATTTATGTATATATATTATCACTGTATCCCTGATAGGGTAAAATATAACGTCCGTAAAACACCATCAGTAACAAGATTCTCATCATTTTCTTAATTAAGTAGTATAACACTATTTTTTATGATCATTTTATGTTGGGTACATAGTAGACTAATAAATAAAATAAAACGTGTTAGAGAAAATAGAGATTTTTACTACAAGCTCATAATATTTTTATTGTTACAGCACCACAGAGCCTTGGAAAACCCGCGAAGGTTCTCCAGGTTCATCCTCTCTCTCATCGCCAAACGAAACCTGCTACTCCTTCGTCAGGAGAGCGCTCCAGCGGCTTGCAGGTCGCCGATCGTTCCTTCCATCGTGGGGCTTGGGACCGAGACCGCCGCAACGAAGCTACTTACGGCCCGAACCTCCGGCCGCCGACTTTCCCATAGAACTACGCCAGTTAGACGAACTCCCACCCCGGTTAATCACACAACAGTCAGATGCAACTCTTAAGTCTAGAAGCCTAACGGACATAGCGGAGATAGAACGACACGCACTAGTCCGATCACGCTCCAGCTTACCTAGCCTTGGGTTAGACGAAAGCGAACCACCACCCAAAGAAACTCCTGCACCAGAAATAAACGAACCGAGGAAGAAACCGCGGCTCGTGAAACAGAAAAAATCAATAAACGAAGACGATGCGGATGAGGACTTAGATAAACCAACTGATATGAAAAGTATGGTAGAAGAAATGCCTAACTTCAAAATACATACACACAGGTTACAATCTAGGAAGCCAGGCGTTGTCAAACAGACATCCTTAAATGAAGAGCTAATGTCTGTGGAGAGGTTACGTGAGAAGGAACGCTTGCGAAAAAATATTCAAAAACAAGCGTCACTTAACGAGGAATACCTTTATCGAAGGCCTGGCGCACTAGACTCAATACGAGACTCAATATTCTCGACTTCAGCGACCACTGCCAAAAAGTTTCAATCATTGAAAAATGGACTCACAAGCAAGTTCAAAACGTCGACAACGAATATAGATAAAGTGACTGTATTCGTAAGAATGCTCCAAGGATGGAAGAGCCATGGGCCGTTTCCAGAAGTTCCTACACCGAGCGACAATAACACTGGTAGTGAAAAGAATTATCCTGAACGAAGGCATTCAAAAGAGGATGGCTCCGATTCTTCAAAAGATAGTAGCTTACAAAGTGACACGAGTGTTGATTCAGAGGACAGTTTCGCATCTGTGATATACGTACCGAAAGCTGACGGTTCCGGTGGCGATCCACTGTCGCCAACTCCCCTCTCTCCTGGACCAACATCACCTAGATTAAAAGTATCTTCAGTACCAACTTCACCAAGAATGAAAAGTTCGCCAGGTCTGCCATCTCCACGTATAAAACAATCGTTCCCTTTAATTCGTCCTCCCGGTTCACCAAATGCAGTTCAAGCTCCGACTACAGGCAAGATTCTTGTAGCCCAATATAGTTTGAAGAACTACTCGACCACCAGTACGATAGCTACAGTGCCATTAAAGCCTCAATCAAAAAGTCAACCTAACTCTCCGCCTAAATCCGAATCTGATGATAAAGCTCCACTAAAACCCGAACCCTTACCGGAATGGGTCAGGAATGTATCTATTGAAGTATTTGAAGAAGAAGCACCACTCATTCCACCAATTATAGAAGAAGAAGAACCCGAAAGTACTACTCCTGATGTGACCAAGGAATTGCTCGCTGAAATAAACAAAGATATCGAGGAAATTCACAAACTGACAGCAGACACGAATGATCTTAAGCCTCGAGTGGTATTACAAGATGTAAAACCTTATCCTAAAATAACTTTACAAACAGTAGCAGAACTGCCGGAAATTCCACAATTCAAGCCAAAGGAGTCGAATAAGCCTACTACCGATACGTTGGATCTAAAAACAACAGAACGAAAAAGAAAAGAGCGGATGCGACAAGTGAAAGAAATGCTGAACAAAGGCATTCCACCATTGAGCTACGGAAGAAGGGCTCCGTTTCCATTGGTACGCAGTACGAGCAAAGCTGACCCTGTGGTTAAAAGCCGCCCAACACTCATGGCATTAGAACTTTTTAATCCGGCAACTGATGACATGGATAGCGATTCAAGCGGTGTTTCATCGCCAGATTCAGTAGACAGCGTTATAAGCGTCGTTCCAGAGGAATTGAGAAAGACTGCTATTGAAAAAGGTAACTTATATACTTATACTTTTTTGGTCTGCATTATCTGTTGATTACCCAAAACTGATACATAGTTTTATTTTCATTTTAGATTTGCCGATCATCATCACCGAGACAAAAAGAGACGATCAGCCATCAATAGAAATCATCAGACCCAGAGTAACAGAACATAAATCCCCGTCACCAGCGCCAACCTTAATAGAAGCCGCTGCAGAAGTGGCTCATTCTCTAGATGAAACATGCGAAGCGGTGATCCAGTGCAGTCCACGGTCTAAACGGAAACATCTTGAGAAACTAGAAAGTGCTGATGCAATGGCTATAGTGCAAGGTGCTTCAAGCAGTAGCAGCAGCAGCAACTGGAGCCTAAATAAACTTTCTCCCGGAGACTTGAGGATATTAGAGGACAGGTCGAGGTCTCATTCACACACTAGTTCTAGTGGAAGCTCATCAAGCCTAGAACGCTTGTCTCCTGGCAGGAGGTCAAAAGACAGATCACCAAAACTTGGTAGCATAAACAATTCTTCTTGGAGCTTAAACAGATTATCACCCAACAGGCCCGAAGGACGCTCCTTAGATGAAAACTTGGGCAAGAGCCACAGAAGCCCAACGAGGTTACCTTACGATTCAATTTCAGTATCCAGCACTGATTCTGAAAAATCAATTTCAAAATCTGACAGCTTCAATAGGATACAAAATGAACCGTTGATTACTTGTAAATCTGATATGATTGCTCCTAAGGAAGAAGAATGGCCTCCAGAAGATCGTCATCAACATTTGACAGAGTTCGCTGAAAAACTAAGCGAAAAGCTTCTACAGGAGATCGATCAGTACTCAAAACGTATCAACGAAGATGATTTTGATCTGCCAAGCAGCAGCAGCAGTGAAAAGAGCATATCCCTTCGACTGAAACGCGAAGAGGAAGACAGAAATACTCAAAAAATCTTAGACGAACTGTCAGATAGTTTACAACATTTAGAAGACCCGTACATAAACAAAATTAGCACAGAAATGCAGGGACTCAGCAAACTTACTGCTGAGATTCAAGAACGCAATAAATACATAGCATCTCTCAACGAAGTTCAGGAAACCGATATCAACAAACTTTTTCCTAAATGTAGCACAAAAACGAAAAAGAAAAGGTCGAAAGACGTGGACCCGATAATTAACAAATACAGAGAGCTAAAGAAAAGTATGAAAGTAACGAGCGACGAAGATCTATACCTCAACAATTGTGCCAATGTTCAGTATACTAAGCCTAACATTGACGAAACTAAACTACCTGAAACAAATCCTGACATAAAAAATCCTGACGATGACAGTGCTATCTGTTCAGCCAACGGAAATCCTGAAATAACCATAGACTCGGGAGCATATGACACGAGCCAATCTCTTGAAACTGGATACTCATTAGAATCAGAAATCAGCGTAGATTCTCTCTGCACTAGCACTGACAAGAACTCAAAGCGTTCCTCTCTGAAAGTGGGTCAATCTACAGACTCTAGTGATCTGGATAAGATGGAAATCAGCCCAGAGTCTTTAACGTCTCGTTCGAGCAACAGCACTGCGCCTTTGAAGTCCGGATTCTCGATAGAGTCCAGTGATACTTCCGCGGGCAGCGACTGGAGTCGACGAGACAAGACTGGAAGTACAGCGTCACTGGGGTGCTCTAGTTTAGCTTCCTTGCCTTCGTATAGCGAATGTTCGAGGGAAAGGAAGCTAGAAGCTCGGTCGTGCTCAGAGGACACGGCTACAGGACCAGTGACTAACCCGATCCCCAGTATACCCTCCCGCGCGATTCCCCATGCTCCATTACTACCGTCTTTGAGCGACGGATCAGACAGCCTGCCCTCAGAAGGCGGAGCGGTCACCTATCACCGATACTACCATGTCTTCAAGCGCGGAGAACTCGACCAACTCATAGAAAAATATGTGGAGAGCCTCCACGTAGTATCCTCCTACTACGACCAGGCGAGCTGGTGCGTCGTCGCAGAAAAAGTTCAAGTGTGGACCATTTAAGGAGTAATTGTAACTTATTGTCTAATCGCCGAAGTTCGAAGTTTCGTTGCTGGTTTGTCTATGGCCTGATGATTAATTATAGTGCTGGTTTTAATCTTATGAAGTAGCGGAGGTTATAAGATATAAGTAGAAGACACTATGTGCAGTGACTAATCCAAGTGACCTTCCTAACTAACTCTGTAGTGAGTGTTAAGGACAGTTTCGTGGAAAATGACTTTTGATGGTTTATCCTGTGCAGATTGCCAAAAGCGTGGCTTTTGTTTTTTAATATACCAATTATAGTCACTCTATACCAATTTATTAGTTGTTATCTCTATTATCTTAACTGTTGCCTGCTGGACGTAGACGTGGGGTATGGTTGGATGTGTTAAATCGTTTTGAAAATCAATGGGTTTCCAAATCGTAACAAAAAAATAAATTACCTTACCAGTGATTATCAAGTGGTTAAACACGCCTGATCTCTACAACTGTCATTATATACGAATCCAAGGCATTAGTATTTGATGCGAAGGTAGTATTCGCATAAAATGAAATCTAAGAGCTTTAAATAGTGAAAATTTAATATAATATTATACTTCAGAGGCTCAATATTATATAAGCTATTCGTAGCTTATTTACTCTATCATTCATGTATACTTACAGAGTATAAAATTGTAATTATAGATACATGATCGTTTATTCATTCTAGTGCCGTAAACTAAGACCAAAATAATGAAAGTACTATACAAATTCGAACTATATCACTATATCTAAGACAATAAAAAATAGAGCGATGTTTTTTTTTATTCCTTCAGAATTTCCGTGATACACTGTTGTTTTGGTCTTGGGTTCTGGTATTTTATATAATGGAATACTGGTTTAAATATTCAACATGCATTTGTTCAGTATTAACATTATTGAGCTGGCCTCTTGTTTACTTTGTAATCATTATAAGGTAAATCAAATTAATATTTAAATCAAAATTATACTCTTATCTGGAGTGATACTTTGTTTTTCAACTTAGTTTTTTTATTATTTCAGTGACGTATATATAGACACATGATTAGACTAAATAGTTGATAATTTCATTATATTGAAGATAACTAATTCATATTTGCCATAAAATTTATCATATATGGGAAAAAAAATTAGAATTTGGACCATAAAGTGAAGTTAGTTCACTAATGCAGCTATTTAAAGTACAAACAATCATACATACCTATTATATTTATGTACTGCCTATAATACCCATTATAAATTGCAAGTGTAGTTTCGTACCTATAATTATATTATACATTACAATACTTTTAGTGTATAATAAGGAAATCGTTTTTTTTATAAGTGAACTAACTAGAGAATGTTCTAATTTTATAATTGTATTTTTATTTATTGGCTCACTGAGCGTATTGATTTATTGACAATTAACTACATAATTATTCCAATAAATATTCCGAAGCAGTAAAGTAGAAGGCGAAATAAAAATATTATATCTAGGTAAGAAAAACTAACGAATTTTAAATTTCATTTTTAATACATTTAAGATATAACAACTTGGATAATCTATTAATAAAATAGCATGAATGGAGGGAATAACGCCTATTTCGCATTGTAAAAATATTGTAACGAAACTTACTCAAATAATGTTATACAATGCACTTCTGTAGTCAATCGTCACCGAATAGAATACAAAATGGCGACCAAATTATATTTACTTACAAGTAATAAAGTAGATACTATATTCTGAAATGCAAAAATATAATTAGTTTCGTGGCCATATTTTTATGAAATAGAAGAGGCTTGAAAGATTGAACAATAATACAAAATTATGGCAGCATTGCTTCTAACGATAATATATAAATTAAAGTTCGGAAAGTATATAATGTAAATATCGCTCTAAGTATATAAAGCTATTAGAATATAATTATGTTATCAAATGAATCAGTGAGACTAAAGTAATTTATAGGGTAGTTGTCGGAACACGTCTGAATATTTAATATTTTCTATGAATTGTGTGGGGCAATGTGGATTGCGTTGGTTTGATTAAACAATTAAATAGTACCGATTTGACAGAACAATCTTCATTATAACATCTTCAGTCTAATATATTTTGTTTGCGGTAATTTCCTAAAACAAAAGGACATGTTTAAATTTTTCTATCAAAATGTAATAATCAAATTCTTAAATTAAATTCATATGATTTGATAAACTGTCAAATGGGTTCAACTTAGTGGTCTTAATTACATATAATATGAAAGATGAATCTCAATTTGAAAATATTAAATATACAGGGAATGAAAAAGAGAGTTTCACTAGTTTAAAGGCTAAATTAGTGAATACTGATAACATAGTTTAAGTTTAGGAAAAGATAATATTAAAGCACAATCAACAATATAATGTTTAAATTCATAATAATCTTCCTTCATACAAAGAAGTTAAAAGGTTTAAATCAAAATAAACAGAAATTACTTGTGATTTGTTTTAAATATAATTCGATGTTTTGGTGTTTAAATGTAAACCGTAAGTAGAACAGTTAACTAAAACTATTTGATAAAGTGTTATTTTAGGGGACAACAACGTATTTTTAATGTTTGTACCATTTCATTTTCAAGTGTAACAAATTTACTTTTACTGGCGTTTGAGGAAGTAGTGTCAAACTGAATCAAAAGAAGCAATGAAATATTATTTTACTTAGCAATGTCGTCTAGCTAGTTATTTCCTGTTTTTAATTAATTTTATCGTTTTTTTTACAATTTTGTCCTGAATTTAGACATGAATTGATTCTAATGATTAAAGCCTGGTTATTATTACCCAGGTTAAAATTTCAATTTCAATTCAGTATTTTTTAGCGTCAGATTCAAGACTCGTTAGACACTATTTTCTAGGATATCCTGTATTGTTGTCCTAAGTGTTATTTAAAAAACCTAATAGGTAAATAGTGTTTAAAACAAAAAGATTCAAATGATAACATAACGATAGAAACAACGGGTTAACAGAAAACCGTCAGTTAAGCCATCCCAGTTTTTAGACATACGAATATAATTTTAAGATTTTTTCTATTAAAAATATTTATTTCGAGTATTTACAAGTCCGAGGGACGCTAAATTTATTTTGAATGGGAGTTGTGAAATTTTGAGCATATCAGTGCTGTTTAGGAAATGAGTAATACTATTTCGAGTGGAGGGTTCGTTTTTGCAGCTTTTTTATTATTGGGAAAGAGAATGTACTCAAAATAAAGATGATTCACTGTGGTTGCGCCGAAATATGCCCTTTAAAGAATAATATTTTGCTTTACATACCTCACAAAAAATGAGTAATTACAATCAAGCAAACAATTTTTTTTTAATTGCACAGCATTTATTAAAAAAAATGCAGAGATTGTAGTATTTTATGACAGACCAAAATATCTAAATTAAAATACACAACATTTCAGTTGTAATATTTTGTAAATACTGGAAAATTAGCGCAGATAGAAATAAAGCACTTAGATGATTTGGTAATAGATATAGAAGTACCTACTTATTTATTCTCCATGTGACCAAATTTAAAATCTAAAAGATAGCTTTTACACCAAATTTTGATTGCATCATAAGAAACCTCTTGTTTTGAAAATTTGCAATAGACAAGATTAAATTGTATGCGAGACAATAATACGATTTTATAAATGTCCCTCAGTCTTTTATAGAATTGGTATATTCTGTTTGATTACTGTTTGTAACGCGGGCTAGTGACGAGCTGAGGCGCAGGAGTCGCGGGTTCGATTCAATGCAACTGGGGCATATATTTGAATTTATGTTAATTTCTTATACTTTCTGACACCCACGTTCAAGGAATCCTAGTGTTTGGTCAGAACTGTTGGTGTTTCATTTTAAATTTTGTTGATTTCTCACACGCATATTTCCTGTTGGGAAATATAACTTCGATGCCTATGTACATAATGTAATAAAGCACTTCATATTGGCTTAATCTGTGATATGTAATAGAAAAATTGGCACAAATTCTTTTTATTTAATCCGTGTAAATATATAAATTAATTATGATATTAATTTCAACGCCGCTTGATATTTAAACTTTTCTAAGAGATTTAAATTATCATTTTCTGTGAGTAATTTATTAACCAGTTTTATTTAAGATTGATACGAATAAGTGAATGAATTATGACTGTTCAGATCTGATGCAATGTGCTTAGTATTGTTTGCTTTTTAAATGATACCTAATAGATAAATAAAATCTCTGTATTTTAATATATGATTGTAAATTTTGGTATCATTTAAAAATTAGACAGTAGACCAGCAACAGATTTGAAAACACTAATCCTATTTAATCATACATTTGTACGGCTAAACTTTGATTTTTGATTGCAAAAGGCGTTATACTATTTCATTTAGGACGGCCTCAGTGGCGTGGCGGGCGATTGCTCGGCAGAGACGCAAGAGGCGCGGGTTCGATTCCCGCTGCGGAAGAAATGTTTGCATGTTCTGTAAATATTTCTTCCGGGTCTGGGTGTTATGGTACCATGGTACTCGTAGTTTCTGATACCCACGACACAGGGAATCCTAGTGTGGTGTCAGGACTATGTATGTGACAGTTGGGTGTTATTATTATTATTATTATTTATACCTAGTAGTGAATAGGAGTAAGAATTAACATATTAAATGATATAGTCACTACACTCGCTATCTATAGTCCAACGGAAACATTTTACACAAAGGTACTTTGAGTAACAACAGTGTATAATAACAAAAATACAGTAATAATATAAGCTTACCATACTGTACTATACATTATACTAGGTGATACCCTTCACAATAAAATGAAGACTACAATAATTTGTTTGTTTTATTTAAATCAACTTTTATAAATTAATCATGATGCTTATATTTTAACGACCACGGTCGCGTGGCGTGCGAGTGCTCAGTTGAGACGCAAGAGGCGCGGGTTCGATTCCCGCTACGGGAGTAATGTTTGTATGTTCTGCAAATATTTCTTCCGGGTCTGGGTGTTGTAGGATTATGTATTATAAGTGTGTATTTACAAAAAAAAAAACATAAGTATTCTATAAGCCATCTAGTGTCCAATTGTCCATAGTACAAGCTTTGCTTAGTTTGGGGCTAGATGGCGCTGTGTGAAATGTCCACAAATATTTATTTTTATTATTATTGAGATAAATCATTTCCATCTTGGGGATTGAATCAGGAGTAGCTGCAAGTTTTCCTTGTGGCTCTGCCCACCCTATTGGGGATAGGAGCGTATGTATGACGTTATTTATTGAACCCTAATATATAAAATGTGTAAGACACTATACTGAATTATGACGAAAGTACATCACACTGGTCATTTTAGGGTCCTTGTCCACCATTACATCACCAAACCGACCCAAAAAAATATTGACAAAGCATTATTATTATTTTTTTTATTGACGGTACTTTGCTTTCTTACTTCTGGAAGACGGATATAGTTTAGAACGAATATATTAAGGTAATGGGCGGAGATAGATCATCTTGTATAGGTCAGTGCTTTTCATCCGTTTTCCTAGTACATAGTTAAATAAAAGATACATAATGTAGATTAAACTGATTTATTTTCTTAAATAGATACATAAATAATGTAAACAATTGATTTAAATAAGCAGCTCTAACATCACGATCAATTTCATCTAAATTATTAAATCTTATATTATAAGAATCTTTGTCCTGACTGACTGACTGACTGACTGACTGACTGACAGACAACGCACAGCCTAAACCGCTGGACGTAGAGACTTGAAATTTTCAGTGTAGGTAAACCTTGGTACGTAGGGGTGTACTAAGAAGGGATTTTTCAAAATTCAACCTCTAAAGGGGTGAAAAGGGATGAAAACCTGGAATCAATTTTTGGTCTAAAACTGCACATAACCTATATCAAATTAAAGAGCCGATTTTTCTCATTTAGTTGATGTCATAATTACCTGTAAATTCTTTATTTTTGGTATGTTTTTCATGAAAAATAGAATACTTTTATTTTGACATAATGACAGCGATGATACACACAAATTAGTAATAGATGATACAAAACATATGGAAAAGGAACTGTCAATGTCAAATTACCTGTGAAAGGAAGAATAAATTATTACTGGTATAATAAGTTTCCAATCTTGATTATTCATGGAGTTCTGACGTAATTCTACGTCTGATAATTAGATGTCGCTGCTAATTCTGATCAAATCCTAGAACGCGCTGTCATTGCGTTTTGAAAAGTTTACCTTAACTCTCAAAATTTTTACTAAATTCACCAAAATTTCTTAATTTTTAGATTTAGGTATGTTTGTTACTCTTTCACGCAAAAACTACGGAATATACTTACATACCCATTATTCATATTCGTTCGCTAAAGTTAGCCATTGCTTAAAGTTAGCTCTGTCACTGTTTGTCATTATGAAATGGTAAGAGATGGCAATACTTTAGTCATCGTTTAGCGTACACTATATTGTAATGAATAATGAGGATAGTAGGTACCTACGTGTGCTGGAATGGGACATAGGGTACTTTTTATCTGGGTACCGCGTGAGCGAAGCCGCGGGCGGCTGCTAGTATATAAATATCTACATTAGTCTAACATATGACCAATCAGATCAAGAGATTAGCAGACTATATATTTAGCTAAGAAATTAGTAACTAACATATATAGATACAGCTCAACTACACTTCATAGAAAACTTACTATAATTTACCGTGACTTTAAGTTATAATACCATCGTCGTAGTCGTTAAACAATGACGGATCTGCAATTTAGCTACTTTACAGTAAATCACTTTATGGCATATTTTTAACGGCTAGCTCTATCAACTTAAAAGGGCATGTTGCTATATTAAAAAAAAAGTTATTATTTAACAGTTTACGATATTATGAGTCGGTTAGGTAATGCACATAATATTTCGTCACAGTGGCTAAATTGCAGATCCGTCATTGTTCTACGACTACGACGCCATTTTTACTACATTAATAGTTACTAAGGCCTTTTACCATCTATAGTAGATGATTTATACTGCGTCAGGAGGCAACTTTTACCTTCACAGACGGGACGCTGTAGTGTCTGGAACGAATTAAGATGGAGTAGGCTTGCCCAGCACCTATTCCATCCTGTCAACTTAGTCGGCCTTGTCCACAGGAAAGACATGGTCAATACGTTCAGAGCTGACTAAGCCGCAGGTTTCCTCACGATGTTTTCCTTCACCGTTTGAGAGTACTGGTATAGCGTACATAAATTTTTCACACAGAAATCAATCGGTACACGACCGGATTTGAACCCACGACCTTAGGGTCGGAAGGCGGAGTCACTACCAACTAGACCACCAGTGCTCTCACATTAATAGTTAACTTCATACGAAAAATCATGCTCAGATTCTACAACACAACACAACTTACTTACTTACTAGGTATTTAAATGTATATAGTAAGTAATTCTACTTACAATAAAATAAAATAATTTCTTACAGCATTTCATTGCACTTCGTTCCGATATTATTGCGTGTATGAATGTTAAACTATTTCACGTAAAGTTTTGTATAAATACTATCAATTTGCAAAGCAAAATACATTACAAAGGTAATGATGACAAGCGCGGAAAGGACTAGAAGATTCGCGAGAGAAAAATTATTCCATTTCCAGTTTCTGATTGAATGAACCAGTAAGTTAGTGACAAGTAGTAATAGGGTCCCGTTGGCACCCTTCGTGTAGGGAACCCTAAAAAGTAACATAATATTTTATTATTTAAAAACTATACAGTATTTTGTAACCCTGTCTTCAACGTCTGATTAGAAAACGCAGGGTACCCAAAAACAATAAATTGTATTGTAATTTACACCCAGATGTACCGAATTGCAACACTTTTTATTGTTTTTTTTTCGGAATGCACTGATAACCATGCATTTTTAAATCAAAACTTTGAGGAGAAAATAAAAATACAATGCGTGTTCTAATTTTTTAGATGTTGAGTGTCGGAAACTACATAATCTTACTTATATTATAAATTTCAAAAGTCTTAGTTTGCTTGAAATTACCGGCGTAGAGCTCAAAACGCAACGATAGCGCGTACTAACTTTACCTGTGCTGCCATCTAGTACGAAAGTTTGTAACGATGTTTGGATGTTTGTGCCTCAATCACGCCTAAACAGCTGAACGGATCTGAACGAAACTTGGAATATACATAGTACATGTACTGGATTAACATATAGGCTATTTTTTATCCGGGTACAACGCGAGCGAAGCCGCGGGCGGCAGCTAGTAACATTATACTTCATAGCTGAATACTGGAATAATTTGTCCTTTGGGAATCGGAGTCCCACGTGCGTTTGTGACTTGACCACTCCCTGAAAGCTCACCTAGATGAAGCTAGAGCAGCGGTCGGCAACACGCGGCCCGCGGGCCATGAATGTTTTGTAAATATGACAGCTAACATACAATAAATAGCATCCCAAATGCAACCACATCTGTCACACTGAAATTTGTATAAAATCAGTTGCTTGTTAGTAGTTACTTTGTAGTTTTCATTTCTATTTTTCGGTTGTTATTTTTTCTAGCTATAAAGCTCAAACATATAAACATAATGTAAGTATTATGTGTACGAATTAAATTCCGTACGTTTTAACAATTTGAATAGCATTTTCATTTATTCTATGGGAATATGACCAATTATACGCATGTATATTGGGCTTCTAGGGTTAATATCACAAGTGCGGCCCGCCTTTAGTTTATTTTGCCACCTCGTGGCCCTTGCCTGCCAAAAGGTTGCCGACCGCTGAGCTAGAGGAACATCTCAAGATGCGACTAGTTATGTTCATACAAAGTACGCTGCAAGCTGCGCCATCTTGTCCTTCGGTTGTTTGTTGCGCGGTTTGCTGGGCCGAGCGCGAGGCCCGCGGGAGCGCGGCATTGGAGCCCTAGAGGCCACAGCACGGTGCTTTTCAACCTGAAAAAAAAAATTGAGGACATATCACACAGCACCACCAAACTGGCTGAGGGAATACTTATATACTTTTTTTTGTAAATACATACTTATAATACATAATACTACAACACCCAAATCCGGAAGAAATATTTGCAGAGCATGCAAACATTTCTCCCGCTGCGGGAATCGAACCCACGCCTCTTGCGTCTCAGCCGAGCACTCGCCCGCCTCGCCACAGAGCTCGTCATCGAAACAAGGATTATAATCATCATGACCATCCACAGCCCGACTTTACTTAAGAAGAAGAAGAGCAAAGGACTCCCTTTGTTTGCGCCATCCATCAGTAAGTTCGTATGATCTAGTGGCCAACTCTTGTGACGGAGTTTTTAGGCCGCCTGAAGGCCTCCGTCATGGCTTAACGACTTAAAAGCCGGGACCGACAATTTAACGTGCCCTCCAAAGCACGGCAGCGCTCAGCTCGTAATGCCACTTGCAGTCACCCATCCCAATTGTGACCGCGCACAACGTTGCTTAACTTCAACGATCAATCAAGAACATCTAAGCAAGCTACACCACGAGCGCTTCATCCATCAGTGTTCTGTGTTATTCTCTCGACGACCTCGGTGGAGTGGTCGACTGAGACGCAAGAGGTGCGGGTTCGATTCCCGCTACTGGAGAAATGTTTTTATATATGTAGTTTCTGATACCCACAACACAGGGAATCCTAGTGTGGGGTCAGGACTATGTATGTGACTGTTGGGTGTTATTTATTATTTATGTTCTGCAAATATTTCTTCCGGGACTGGGTGTTGTAATATTCCAGTGGCTTTAATTTCCTCCGTGGGCGGTAGAGTACTCACCAGGGCGCTGAAGGCGGGTTCGCAGTAGAGACAGGCCGTCATCTCGGTCAGCATGGCAGGTAGTTTGGTGCGCTCCGCCTTGTACTCCACAGTGACCTGCTGAGCGCCGCAGGCGGCACATTGCACGTCGGATACTGTGACGCGAGTCGCGTCTTCGAACACGTTTATTATAACGTCGCAACTGGAAAAAAACAAAACATTTATTTTAATAAACACGAGTTGTATAATTAATTTTACTTCTCTGCTGGACTGGAAGTAAAGAAAAAGCATAGAATGCGTCCAGCTGCTTCTCTCCCCGAGCAAGTCGTAAAAGGCGACCAAGTGATGGTGTCTTCTACAAAATGATGGACCACCTATATGGGCGATGGGCTGATCACCTGTCACCATGGTTCACCATATCCATCTTAGGAGTTTAAATCAGAAGTGTCCGTCCAGCAAAGAAGTAGTCTGCAGGTCCAAAAATAGTATTTTAAATAGCATTTTTCTGACGACCATGTCTGTACTCGCTAGCCACAGAAGCTACTAACAGAAGCTGCTACTACTACATCCTTAAGGTACGTGTTGGCAGCGGACGACATGAGGCAGCAGCAGACGACGTGTCGCAGCGACACTACTGGTTTCTATGTATTTCTATGGAATTCCCTCCGTAGTTAGCGACACGAAGCTAGCGACGCGAATTCCCTCCGTAGTTAGCGACACGAAGCTAGCGACGCGTTTCATAGAAATACATAGAAACCAGTAGTGTCGCTGCGACACGTCGTCTGCTGCTGCCTCATGTCGTCCGTTGCCAACTCGTACCTTTAGTCACCACTGACCGCCTTATCTATGGCTTACCGATTGCAAGCGAGTTTCCACTTAGGCGCGGAAGGGTCGAGCACTAAAACGCCCGCCTCGCACTCCACGCAGCCAGACACGCCGGTGGAGTTGACGCCGTACGCGCAAGTGGGGTGCGTGCACGAGTTGCAGCCGAAACCTTTCTTCATGTCCCTGTGATTCAACAATACATTTATTGTAGACCCGCTTTCACCCGCAGCTTCGCGTGGTATTCAAACAAAAAGTAGCCTATATGTTATTCCAACAGACATACTATGTGTATTCTAAGTTTCATTCGAATCCGTTCAGTCGTTACGACGTGATTGAGGCACAAACATACATCGTCACATCCACACATCCACACATCCACACATCCACACATCCACACATTCACACATCCTTACATCATTACATAATATTAGTAAGATTCACTAACACTTTATATTATTTTACACTACACTAAGTCGAACGATTTAGTTCATTTGAGTCATCTCACTAAGTCTGTGTTATCGAGGAGCTGGATTGCCTCAACGCTCACATGATGATGAAGTCTTCTTTCGTGAACTTCTGCGTATTTCTTAATAACTATCAACGAAAATAAAGGCCTTCTACCATATAGTAGATGATTTATCAAGCGTCAGCAGGCAACTTTTACCTTCACTAACGGGATGCTGGTAGTGCCCGGGACGAATTAAGATGAAGTAGGCTTGCTCAACACCTGTTCCATCCTCTCAGCTTAGTCGGCCTTGTCCACAGGAAAGACATGGTCAATACATGCGGAGCTGACTAAGCCGCGGGTTTCCTCAAGCTCTTACCTGAATGGAGGATGATTGTAGCAGTAAGGGCACAGCGGGAAGCTCTTGCCCTTGTTCCCTGAGGACCAGGAGAGCAGTTCGAACTCGTCTAGAGGACACTTCAGCTCGCGGTAGATCCGCACGGTGCCGTGCTGAGGGAGAGTGTATGTGTCGTCGCAGTGCGAGCAGTGGAGACGAGCTGGTTTCGCCTGCAAATATCAAGTGTAAGTGAGGGTGTGAAAGATAGAATGAATGCGTGAAAGTGATTTCATTTCGTAAAAACACGTGAACGAGGGTAGGTTAAACAGTAGGTCCCGGCTTTTAAGTCGTTAAGCCATGACGGAGGCCTTTAGGCGGCCTATTAACTCCGTCACTAGAATTGGCCACTAGACCATACGAACATACATACATAATGTACATAAATGTTTCTTGTATGGGGCAAATACACACTTTGTAAAAATTTCAACTACTATAATGGTTCAGTTGGACGGATAGATGGACCCATAGCGGAGGCTACCACCTATTACGGTTCATGAGTTACAGCCCGCTGACAGACGAACGGACGACGGATGGTATGACGGACGGACAGTGGAGGCTAAGTAATAGTTGAGAGTCCTGTTGGTGCCCCTCGCGAACGGAACCCTAGAAACTAGTGAGTGATTGAGGGAGTGTGAGAAAGAGGGAGGAGAGTGAGAGTGAATGTGTGCATGTTTATTGAAACTCATCTTTGTAACGGTTGAACGTATTTGTCTGAAAATTGGATTACACATACTTTAATTAACATACAAAAGGCAACTTTTTATAAAATATTACTTTAATTAAACAAAAAAAAATGCACCAATGACAATTTTATAAATTAAGTATTATCCCACGAAATTATAAGGTTTCTACCTTGGTTACATTACATTCATCAGTCTTTTCGACTGGCAAAAGTTAGATTATGCTATTACATACAGACATACATATTATCACGCCCGTATCCCTAATGGGGTGGGCAGAACCACAAGTAAACATAAGAAAACTTGCAGCCACTTCTAATTTAAAGTCCTATAGATATGGTGAACCATGGTGACAGGTGATCAGCCCATCGCCCATATAGGTGGTCCATCATTTTGGAGAGGATACTATCCCTTAGTCGACTTTTACGACATGCTCGAGAAGAGAAGCAGCTGGACGCATTCTACGCTTTCTTTACTTCTAGTCCAGCAGAGAAGTAAAGAATTAATGCTACTACATACCTGAATATATCTCATATATCTCCTACACTTCCCGCACCTCGACAGGGCCTTCCCGCTCGCCTTGAGCGATGAGAAGTTCACCTCAAACAGCTGGTCCATTTGCTCAATAGACCGCACAAAGTACTGGAATTTGCGTCTGAATATCTCTGCTGTGTGAGTCAGTACCGCGTGGAAGTCGGCGCGGCCGAGCGCGATGAGGTTAAGCTGTTCTTCGACGGCTGTGCGCATTGTCGGCAGAACTAGTTCCGGGTCGATCTGGAAATATCATACTAATATTATAATATATTGTGGCTCTGCCCACGTACCCACCCCATTAGGGATACGGGCCTAATAATATGTTTGTATGCATATGTGTAAAACTAAAGCCTTTTACCATCTATAGTAGATGATTTATACAGCGTCAGGAAGCAACCTCACAAACGGGACGCTGTAGTGCCCGGGACGAATTAAGATAGGCTTGCCCAGCACCGTTCTAATTTCTCAGCTTAGTCGGTCTTGTCCACAGGAAAGACATGGTCTATACGTGCGGAGCTGACTAAGCCGCGGTTTTCCTCAAGATGTTTTCCTTCAGCATGTATGTAAGTAGCTAAGCATCACTTACCTTCTGGTAGCCATGAACAAGAACAATTCCCAGGTTAGTAGGCACGAGTCGGCGTCCGTTGCCGACGCTCACATAGTTCCGCTGGCAGATGTTGTTTATATGCACGGGGATAGACGCGTCAGTGCCTATACCGTGCTTCTCCATCAGTGATATCACCTGTAATACATCTTACTTATGTTATATATGCAAATGGCGATCCGTGATCTCTGCCTACCCCTATGGGAAACAGGCGTGATTTTATGTATGTATGTATGTATGTTTCTCTATCAGTGTGAATTATGCGTACTGTTGGCGTTGCCTAATAAATAAAGTCAAATATTTAATCTAAATAGTTTATGTACCTCTGCTTCAGATAAGTAGTCAGGCGGTGAGGTCTGACACTCTACAAGTCTGTGGTCGTGCGCCTTCAGGATGTCTTCCGCGTTCAGAGGAGGGATGAATTCGTCTTTGCCAAACGCCTGGAATAAAACAATAAGCTTATATTTTTTATCTATGAACCTATAATGAATAAATATACGAATACATTAATGTTTCTTTCATGGGGCCCCCTTTTATTTTATTTGTATTATTTGTTGTTATAGCGGCAACGTAGTACATTACATTCTGTAAAAATTTAAACTCTCTACCTATTACGATTCATGAGATTCAACCCACTGACAGATGGACGGACAGCGGAGGCTAAGTAAATAGACTGTAGTATTTTACACAGTCGGTTTTTTTTTATGAATAATTATGATCATGTCTCCAACCTGCCAATGCATGATCTCCGTATACCCAGCATCCACTAAGGTATTCCCCGTGTATGTGAATGTTTCAGTTCCGATCTGGAAGGTTATGGTAGTGCTCAGGTATTTGCAGTCGCGCGACAGAGTCGCTATGAAATGTCGCGTTATGTAATCGTAGATACGCCACGCGTCGCCCTCCAGTTCTGATTCCGCTGGAAATAAAGAAATGATACAAATAAATAGATAAATCAGTGCCTGGGGCGCGGATTCGATTCCCTATCAGAGGGATTCGGGCACATACGAGCGGACATCACAATGCAATACTTGGGCCTTCAGGTGGCCTAAAACTCCGTCACAAGAGTTGGCCACTAGCTCATACGAGGTTACCTAATGCAATGTCACAACTAAAAATATAATTTTGAATTACTCTCAAAAAGTCGACCTGAACAGATAGTACTCTCATGTCGAATTTCATGTTTTTAGGGTTCCGCACGCGAAAGTTGCCAACGGGCCCTATTACTGAGTCTCCGCTGTCTGTCCGTCCGTCTAGCAGCGGGCTGTATCTTATGAACCGTAATAATTAGATAGAAACTTGAAATTTTCAGTGTGTATTTCTATTGCCGCTATAACAACAAATCATAAAAATCAAATAAAGAGGGACCTACATGAAACATTTATGAACATGTACGATGATACGGAACCATTAGTGTGCGACATTAACATTTCAAAAAGTGCGCGAAATCTTAGTAGATAGTTGCCAGCATCGTGTCCTTTCTTCGGCTTGTATAACTCATTAGTCAGTATCGCCTTGTCCGCGCCCAATCCTACTAATATTATAAATGCGAAAGTTTGTCTGGATGTAACGATATAATGTTTGTGTCTCAATCACGCCCAAACGGCTGAACGGATTTGAATGAAACTTGGAATATACAATACATTGTACATGTGTTGGATTAACATTATAGGCTATATTTCATCCGGGTACAACGCGAGCGAAACCGGGGGCAGCAGCTAGTTTGTTTTAATTTCCAAAAAGGCCTACATAGATCTAACCTTTTAAAACTCTAAAACCACGTTTACTCACAGGCAGCCCTCATAGGAGTAATCGGAGGATGGTCGCCCGCATCGTGGCCTTTCTTCGGCTTATTCAGTCCATTGGCTAATATCTCCCTGACTTCATCGCCCCATTTGTTGGAGTTCTGTTGAAGGCGCAGAGCTCCAATCAGATCGAAGTTCTCGCCGTAACTGGTGGTCTCAGTTCTGGGGTAGGATATGTAGCCGCTTGTGTATAAACGCTCAGCTATCTGGAAGATGTAAGTAAAATTATTACGACAATAGATGGCGCCACTATTTTATATCTATCTATTCTATGTTATGTTTAGAGCACTGGTGGTCTAGTTGGTAGTAACCCCGCCTTCCGATCCTAAGGTCGTGGGTTCGAAACCGGTCGTGTACCAATGGATTTTTCTGCGCGAAACATTTGTGCGCTATACCAGTACTCTCAAACGATGAAGGAAAACATCGTGAGGAAACCAGCGGCTTAGTCCGCTCGGCACGTATTGACCATGTGTTTCCTGTGGACAAGGTCGACTAACCTGAGAGGATGGAATAGGTGCTGGGCAAGCCTACTCCATCTTAATTCATCCCGAGCACTACAACATACTGTTTGTAAAGGTAAAAGTTGCCTCCTGTGGCTGTATAAATCACCTACTATAGATGGTAAAAGTCCTTAGTTTTTATGTTACGTTTGTAATTTTTTGTGCTGTGCCGTTTAAAATTAATGTCTTTCATTCCATATTTATTCCGTTTGGTTCACTTTGAAAGTACCCACAGTTTCAGAAACTACTCAACCCATCCGTTTTTTTTCTGATTGTTCGTTTTGCTGAAGTATAATTATTACCTGCATGGCATGATGTGGTCCCATACCCAGGCCGGCACTGGCAACTCTCATTAGTTCTATGGTGTTCAATGCCACAGGTCGTGTCCTTGTTTTTTCTTTAGCATTCACACTGACAACACTGTTGAATACAAACTTGTATAAATGTCTATCTATCTACTCTGCCCTCCTAGTGAAGAACGCAGTAACTATGTCAAACATGTTTTGATATGTAAATGAGAACAGAATGTTGTATTTTGTTAGGCGATTCCGAATATGTATCTAACTATTTTTTGTCAAAAATGCTAGTTACTGCGTTCTTCACTAGGAGGGCAGTACTAGTGTCACTAGTTCTTTCAAACCAGTGGGGTGAAAGGATTTATAGTGCGCCTCAAAGGCTCCTTACGTGCACTCGACACATGCTTTCGATCTTTAGTAGGTTCTACTACATGCCGATGTTTTCCTTCGCTGTTTGAGAGTACTGGTATAGCACACATAAATTTTTCAAACCAAAAAATGTATTGGAGCGCGTCCGGATTTGAACCTACGACATAAGAATCGGAAGGCGGGGCCAATGCCACCAGATCACCAGTGCTCTCGTATCGTATCGTAATGTATAAATGTGAGACTTATATTCAAGATCAATGCTCATGAGTGAATTTACACTCATGCTAATATTTTTTTTAAATTTTGATGCAATAGGTATTCTATGCTTGATAGGTTAACTGATTCAGCTGTGACTTTGTAAAGTCCATTCTAAGCTACTAATAAATGTAAGCTTAGATTAAAAGGAGTGAATAGTAATAATATAGTATTCTGCCTTTGTCTTTTTTATAACAGAATATATATTTTTCAATTCTATTATTAGTAGTATCTTTCTGTTTGAATCGTAATTTAGGCCTAAGCATTGTTCAAAAGGTCTTAAACCAGAACATGACTTAAAGATTGCAACTTACTTAGCCTCTTTAATTTCCTTAATCCCAGCAAGGAACATATTAGCAATATCCTTCTCAAAAACCCTGCCTCTTTTCCACTCCAATGGCAGTTCCCTCCCCTCTTCAGTGCTAGCTGTCACTCGGAGCACCCAGTATGTCTCCGGCTTGAAGGTTTGGATCTCATCATGGCGCTGGACACAAAAGCCGAGAGTCGGAGTTTGGCATGGACCGTAGGATATTACCGTTGAGTCTAAGTCTCCGTATCTTCCTGAAAGTAGGCAGATAAATTTGACATGTTGAGGTTGCAACTACAATTGATAAGTTCCTTGAATTAAAAGTCACTATTTCTATCTAGTCATTCTATCTTAACACATGCCCAAAAGCTGATTGCCACGACATTAGGGCTACCTAGTTTCATTAGCAGTGATGACTTTATAGAACTTGTATAATTTGTTCCCATAGGATAAATACATAATACATTAGGTCCAGTGCCTAATCTATTTATGGGAACAAAATTAACACTCTCAGGGTTCCTTAGAACCATGATTATTTTATACTTACTATGACATAATATGTAGTATATTTTAGTTACATACATAGCTAGATTTATTATAAGGTATGGGCTCAGCTTTTAAGGTTAAATATAAAAATCCATATAACAGATGGAATAAAATATTAATTTACCTTGAAAATACTTAGTCTGGAATCTGGTAAAAGCACACCCTATCCTCAAATCCAGTTCCTGTCTAGCATCAACACTCCTAGACTCATTCTCGTTAGGGTGCACCAGGTTGTTCATAGCAGATTTGATATCTTTATCAGTGATGGCGGAGAAGCGAGCCCGGTATGTAACATGGGGAGAGTACACATCGCCTTTCATGTAGCCTTGCACACAGTTCATCACCTGGAAAAGCAGCAGGTGGAGGTAATCTACAGGGTGGGCCAAAAGGGTGTTGGCAATTTGATTCCTTAATTTCTCGGAATCGCTTGGCGCGGGGGGACGCGGGGGTATGACGCTAGGCGCGCCGTTTCAAGGAAATTTAGTTGCCATGGAGCCGTATACGGGAGCGCAGCGCGCATTTTGTGTCCGAGCGTTTTACGAAAACAATAAATCGGTGATTACTGCACGACGGTTGTGTCGACAGGAATACGGTTTGCGCAACTTGAGTGAAGTTCCAAGTGCCAATGTGATACGCAAATGGATTAGAATGTTCGAGACAACCGGATCAACCGTAACAATAATGTCTCGCGGACGTCCAGTTTCTGCGAGAACGGCCGACATTGTGGAGCAAGTTCGACGCTCAGTTCGACAAAATCCGCAACAGTCAACCCGTAAAGAAGTCAGGCTTTGGACATCAAAAGATCAACTCTGCGACGAATTTTGAAGCGTGATTTGCATCTGAAGGCTTACAAGATTCAGCTCGTCCAAGAATTAAAATCACAAGATGCGAATAATCGGCTTAGTTTTGCCAATCAAATGCTTGACTGGTTCACCAATTTCAACAATGTGATGTTCAGTGATGAAGCGAACTTTCACCTCAACGGTCACGTGAACAAACAAAATTGTCGGTTCTGCTCCGAGACCAATCCACAACGTTTGCACGAACGTCCACTTCACAGCCCTAAGCTTGTCGTGTGGGCTGCAATATCGTCCACCGGTATCGTGGGGCCATACTTTTTTGAAGACGAAAGAGGTCGTGCCGTGATGGTTAGAGCCAACAATTATTGCGATATGATAAGGGAGTTTTTGGTACCAGCTTTGCAAGAAGTTCAAGGCAATACCTCGAGGATATGGTTCCAACAAGATGGGGCCACATGCCACACGGCTAGGGTGTCCATAAGCCTGCTTAAAAATGTTTTCCCTGGAAAACTGATTTCAAAAAGGGGGGATATTGAATGGCCCCCACGCAGCTCAGATCTCTCCCCATGTGATTTTTTTCTGTAGGGTTACCTCAAATCGGTAGTCTACGAAAATAATCCGAACAATTTAGAGCAGCTCAAAAGGAACATTATACGGGAAATTAACAATATTCCGAAAATAATGTTTCGCCGAGAAGGACGACATTTGGATAACATTATTTTTAAGTCCTAAAAATTACAAAATGTCTATTTTACAAAATTACAAATAAAAATGTGGTACGATTTGTAGTAAGTTTTAAATTTAATTTTCAAATCGCCAACACCCTTTTGGCCCACCCTGTATAAGCATTTTGTATGAATTGGCAAACTGAACCCATTTCCATTTTTGAAGAATGTCAGCATGAAAAAAGCAGTAACATTTGTAATATGAAAATGAGTATGGTAAATGTTGATACAAATATCGTTGTATCTTAAGACCAGGCTCTTGTATTTCTTACCTCAAAACAGATATTTTCACCCTCTTTATCACAATCCAACCATAAAATTAGATAGTCAGCGCCACGCCCCTCCTGCGCCAGGAACATAGGGATCCGCAGTCGAGGCGTAGCCTCCTTTTTTTCAGTAGAACACGAGAATAACTCAACCGGGTCCACCTTGTCCCAACTATTATATTTCCCAGTAAAGTCTAAGGACATCACATGCCCGCACACTGAAGTCATTTTAAATTGAACTGCCTCGTTTTTAAACGTCCCGTTCCATTCGTACACGGCGCATGATTGATTAGGAGCTGTAAATAAATAATTATTTTAAAAGAGGTATTTTATATAGGCGTCATAAAACCAATAGGAAAACAAACTTTTAGAGGTGCTGCATTTTCCATTACTCAGGATCGTAGCGAGATTCTGTGCTAGAGATGGCTTTTCAGCCACCATGAGAGCGGCCTTCATGACTTCTATCTTGAAAGGTTTTATTAATTTATTTTATTCGGATGAATGTCCTTTTCCATAAAAAAAGTACTCTGTCTGTGTGATGCGATGTTCTTTCTTGTCCTCCGAACTTCGATATTCTGAAGTTACTTTGACATTGACATTCTCAAAAATATGCCAATAGAATGTTACCATAATACTTGGTAAGATTTTCCCTAAATAATTTGAGGAAGAAGTATGGTGACATAAGTGATTTAATAAACTTTTCACAATTTTGAAAGAAATTATATGTATAAATAAAAATATTTGTGGACTTTTCACCCAGAGCCATCTAGCCCCAAACTAAGCAAAGCTTGTACTACGGGAACAGAATGGCTGATAGAATAGGTACTTAGATAAGTACTGTTTTTTTTTTGTAAATAGCTGGGAAGAAATATTTGCAGATCATGTAAACATTTCTCCCGCAGTGAGAATCAAACCGCACCTCTTGCGTCTCAGCCGAGCACTCGCCCACTACGCCATCGAGGTCTCCATTTGAATTAGGGAAAGACTATCTTTGTCACCATCGCCTTTCTAAAAGGGAAAATTCTATAAACAAAACAGTAAATACCTATTTTAAAATTATGCTAGGCATAATTTTATTTTAAATGAAATATTGTTTAATAAATAAAAAATAATAATGAAATGAGCTTGAAACACGAGAAGCAACCTTTTAACCCTTTTAACGAGAAGCTATTTTATATAGGTTCAGTTCCCTTCAGTGAACTGAAGTCTGTTGTTTTATTACAAGCAGTATGTGCATGTACCTATCCCTACTGCTCTGGTACGAATTTTTTTCCACATAATTCACCATATACGATAAAAGTACCTAAACCAAAGCAAAAGTTATCAGGAGTACCTCTGACTCTCAGAACAATAAATACTGAGCTCTGACTCTCTGAGTACCTACCTACCTACCTATCCGAGCCGAGGTACCTACCTCCATAGAAAAGAAAACAGATGTCTCTATTGTTCCGAGCTGTGGGTGGTTCTATATAAAGACCGTTCGATAACCGAATCAAATTCTCAGTACTTATATCCATTATTTCTTTATTGAAAATATATAAATACTTACCTATTACCTATTTGTTTGTACCTCATCAATTTTCTGCTATCATTAAAATACATGCTCTATCTATACCATTTATCAAAAATATCATAGCATTAAATATTTTTAAAATAGTGAATAGTATCAGCTTGGACGAATAAATACAAAGTACCAGATATAATCAGAATGTGCTCTTTCTCACTCACACAATACAAGTAAACGTCAAACGAAAATGTCGATCGAATGCGGGGGGGTGCGCCTACTTTGATAAATCCTTGGAGAACCTTGAAAGAACGGCTGTGTTTATCAAATTATCTGAACTAGCTAGAGATTTTGTAGTAATATCTATAGCGAGCAACGTTAAAACCGTGAGAAACACTACATTGTTGTACCAACGTCTAAATCTAAAGCAATCATGGTAAAATTATGGTGTCAATGTTTGTGATATTGTTTATTTAAGTAACTGCCTCGTATTATGTGAAAGTTATACATGATTGTGGTATTGCAGAGGGATTCCCGAGCTGATAATGTGATCCCACGGACACATCTACGTGTTGTGCTGCCGTCTACCATGGAATCTAATCTCCCACCGCCTATTATCGGTATGAGTAAGTATCAAGATCGTATTATCAATAAAAATCGTACTTGACGCATTAATATTATGTGCTCAAACAGTGAAAAGTTCAATAAACGCTTTAATGACTCAGTACGTAGTACATAATTCAATCATAATGTGACATTAGGCACTTACTATGGAAACCTATGTACCTACATTTACAATACCATTATTCCCTGCTGACAAAAGGAAAAATCAATAGCGCTAGTAGATACCACAATAAGTTACTGTAACCTTATTGAGAAACAACTAAAGAACCACTGTAGTTATAGGATTGCCAATTTCCTGTTGCTATTGTGCATTCAAAAACCCACAACCCTATTACTTAAGACCACATTACACATTATTTTTTATTCAGTTGTTTAAGAAACTTTACATTAATTGATAACAAAGTCTGTTCCATCATATCTTCTATTATATACTCATGCATCAACTGAGACCATTTATTGCCTGATAAAGCATTGATAAAAGTTACATTGACTGATTCGGTGGAGTGGCAGTCCAATTCAATGAGTCATTGACACTTAATGAAGAAATTCAAGATCATAATCTGTATCAATTCCTTTCAGATAATCACTCAGATCTGCCTCCTCCGTTGCCAGATTACTCAGCCCCTCCACCGTACGACATGGCTCTCAGCTCTGACATGCCCATTAGCTCTAAGCTACCTACATACGAGGAGGTGCAAAGGGAGAAGCAGATGGAAAGTGATGGGCCTCCACAGGTATGTATTGTGACCTTCGTGTGCGAATTTAACTCGCACATGTCTGGTTTTTTTTTTCATAAGTGATTTAAATCCTAATTTGACAGTATTATAAACATTTCTTGTAATGAGTCACAGTTTAAGAGCCTATTACTGCTCTTACTTGTGTCACAAATTCTTTGGAACCACACCCAAGTAAAAGGTCACTAAAATAAAGAAAATAAACATAGTATGCGTCCATGTGAGTGATGGAAGTTAACATTTATAGAAATACTGGCGACCCGCCCCGGCTTCGCACGGATGCAATGCTGACACTAAATATACTACAGAATGTCTTTATATACAACATTCACAGCTTTTTTGTCATTAGACAATACAAACATGTTTTCGGTTTTGTTTTATTAAAAGGTAAAGGATAAAAAATGGTTATTGTGGGTTATCCCTAAAAGATAGACATATACCATTGCGGACTTTTTGTAGACCTTTTTAAGGTGTACAATACTGTAGTACGTACATTATTTTGATCTATCTTGTAGGGTTCCGCCAGCGTTTGCAATGTAAGCCCAAAAAATATGTTTATTTACGACATCACATTAGAAACCACTAAAATTATCAGTGTTTCTATACTGTATTATGCATGTATTATACATATAAACCTTCCCTTGAATCACTTTATCTATTAAAAAAACCGCAACAAAATCCGTTGCGTAGTTTTAAAGATTTAAGCATACATAGGGACAGACAGTGGGAGGCGACTTTGTTTTATACTATGTAGTGATTAACGGCAACTTAGTTTTCTTCCTATTCATATAGATAACTTTCATCGCTCACTCATTGTCTCACTGTCTGATTCATTAATAGTCTACGGATAACTCTAGTCTTTTTGATAAAAACCATTTTACTTGTAATAATTAATATCTATCTATTGAAAATAATGATAAAATTCAAGTCAGTTCCAGTTTATAACTCAGTACCTACTCTTGATCTTGTTATCTTATCTTTGAGAGATAATTTTATCTCCATGCACTGTTGATATACTTAAATAGATTCTTACAAAAGGTTTCTCAATCCAGAAGCGTTCCTTGTTTACATTTTTAATAACTTTATTTTAGCCATAACATAGGCATGAGAGTTCCTTATGGTCATCATGGTTTTCTCATTACTACTACTACCTACAATACTTCCTAGTTACAATCTAGTAGTACTACATAGTTCTACAAAGATTAAATATGGGGTGGCAAAAAAATCAAATATTATTTATCCTACTTATATCATAAATGTGAAAGTTTGTGCCTCAGTCACAACTAAACGGCTGAACGGATTTGAATGAAACTTGGAATATACATAATATGTGTGCTGGAATAACATAAACTCTTTATCCGGCTATAACGCGAGCGAAGCCGCGGGTGGCAGCTAATACATAAATAAATAAATAAATAAATATTTGAGGACTTATCACACAGCGCCATCTAGCCCCAAACTAAGCAAAGCTTGTACTATGGGAACCAGATGGCTGATAGAATACATAATACTTATACTTTTTTTTTTTAAATACATACTTATAATACATATTACAACACCCAGACCCACAGACATATTAAGACATATTATAATAAAACAAAAGAATGACAAAGTAATACAAAAACTAAATATTTAAGCCACAATAGTTAACCACATTTTAGAATTATATTATTTGAAACTGTAAACCATGCTAAATGTTGAACATTATATTTTTCAGCCACAGAGATACACTGCATTTGTGACAGTGGATGGCAGCGCGGTCGCCGTGGAGGAAAATATGGACACCAATGATCTGCTTGGCACTGACTACATGTTTCTGACAGCATTCTTCAGTAAGTTTCGCTTTGTATAAAAATGAAGACTGTATCCAACACTGCGGCCCACGGCCATACTACGTACTGATAAGCATCGGTGCGATGCGTGATCTTTTCAGATCCGTTGCAAACGCAACTTTTACCTATTACGGTTCATGAGATATACAGCCCTCTGACAGACGGACGGACGGACTGATGGCGGAGGATTAGTAATAGGCTCCTGTTGGCACCCTTTGGGTACGAAACCCTAAAAAGTAAACGCGGACAAAGTCAGGAAGCGTACCACTAGTTACTCGTTCCGTGCACTTCTATGCTGCACTGGGATTACTCCCAGAGAAAAACTTAGAATGCGTCCAGCTGTTTCTCTACCCGAGCATGTCGTAAAAGTCGACTAAGGGATATAAGATGTAAGTATGCTCTCCAACATGATGGACCACCTATCATGGGCGATGGGCTGATCACCTGTCACCATGTTTCACCATATCCATCTTAGGACTAAATCAGAAGTGGCTGCAAGTTTTCTTATGTTTATGTTGCGTGATAATATGTATGTATGGATGTTGTTATGAAAAAAGGATATTGTCCATTTTTTGCTTTGCAGTTGCATTCCTATTCAACTGGATCGGCTTCCTCCTACTGATGTGCTTCTGCCACACGGTGGCAAGCCGCTACGGCGCTCTCTCCGGCTTTGGCCTGTCCCTCGCTAAGTGGACACTCATCGTGAAGCACTCCACAGAGATCGCCTCGCACGAGAACTCCTGGCTCTGGTGGCTTATTATGGCGTTTGGTGAGTTTTTATTAAATACAGCCGTATTAGATGAATTAATATTTAATACGTGACGGCCTCGGCGGCGTGGCGGGCGATCGCTCGGCAGAGACGCAAGAGGCGGGGGTCGATTCCTGCTGCGGAAGAAATGTTTGCATGTTCCGAGTCTGGGTGTTGTGTGTGGTACCATGGTACTCGTAGTTCCGATACCCACGACACAGGGAATCCTAGTGTGGAGTCAGGACTATGTATGTGACTGTTTGGTGTTATTATTATTATATATTATTCTAATTTCAGGTGTTCTAATCTGCGTTCGCGCCGTGATCCAGTACCTGAACATAAAGCGAGGATGGCGTCTGCTCTCTGGCACGGCTCAGGAGCGACTGCTGTTCTTTTACTAGTACCGCCGTCTCCCTCACACCCGCATATCGCCTCTTTATGCATAGTTGTGCGACAGGGATAGATTATTTTTGTTAGCCTGTGTTCTGATGAAACCGGTTTGCGTTTACTATTACAAGTCTGTAAATAGTGTTGACTCTGCTGTGCATTTTCTTTTTAATTTAAATAGACAGCATCAAAGATAGAGCTGCTCCTCTAGAAAGGGACAGCAATATTTCTAAGGCTTACACTAGGTTAAGTTTGGGAAAATGCACAACAGAAACCACACAAATTTATCTATGTTCAGATGTTATGTATACTTTTTCAACTTGTTATAAGCATTTGCTTTAGCAATCAAATGTTTCTAAAAGTTATAGTAACACAATTGATCAATTTTGAAACCAGTGAAGATCTATTGTAAAGAAATTTTTATGGCATAAGAATAAGGAATATGCATGTGATTCTAATGAGGGTCAAATATTTTTTTAGTAACTTTATTACATCAGAATTATATCTCCATAAATATTTTTGATTATTATTTCTTTTTGAGCAAGAAAATATTTTAAAAAATATATTTTAAATAGCATCCAAATTCATTTTTAGAAATCATGATCTGATGTATTCCCATGATAACCGGAGCTGATGGTGAAACCAATCTTATTACCTTTAGACTTTTCATATCCTCTTGGTGATGTTCCATTCGGGCTGAGACTCTGATCTTCTTGTCCTTGAGATGTTTCCCGATGAGGTGTTCAAGGGAGAGCTCATTGAGATCTGGATGATTGGGATCCATAGAGCTCGAGAGAGTTGAGAGATATCTTTGAAGTCTTTCTGTGAAGGATTATCTGTCATGATGAATCCTGTGCTTTTGAGAACCTCCCTCTGTATGTGAGAAGAGATATGGATCTTGAGCTCATATCTCATGGTTGTCACTATCTCCTTGCTTATTGAGAAATTCCCAGGTTCTTATTCCGCTAGAGTAAGTATAGGGCTTGAAGTTCTCGGGTAGGCAAGAAATCTTTGAGAATCCTATCGATGAAACTTTTAAGTCAATCAACTCAGCCTCAATGGCAGGTGTTTAAAGTGCCCGTGTCGGTTGGCACTTTTAACTTGTTTTTAAATACCTACCTTAAATTACTTTTTTGGTGTTGAATATTTTTTTACTATTATATAAATACATGCATATTCCCTATTGTACGCACATGCAATAAGGTTCAGCAATCACTTATGCCCGGTTACTATAATCAACTAGTGGTCCGTATCAACATTGTTTTGTTGTCAAAAGAATGATTGCAAGAGTTATGCTGTGTGATGTGATGTGTGATGACCTTTATTGTACGTACATAGGTGTAGTAAGCGCAGGCCTTAATTCTCAATTATCCTGTTTTCATCGTGAACATGGCATTAGCACGTTGAAGTAACGTTAAACGTATTTATTATTATTTAAACTTTGGATGGTCATGTTAGTTGTAGAATAGGCATGTGTTGTCCAGTAAAAAGTCTATTAATGTTCGGAATTCGAACTACTTATAGTTCCAATAATACTTTTTCTGTAGCCGTATCTAGTTTTTTTTTAAATTACAAAGATAAAGAACTACCTAAGTATACAACAGAAATTGTTAATATGATGATTGATATTGTATGTCGTTTGATACCAAATGGTACTCGATATTAAGATCACGGTCTGTGTAGATATGCACAGCCCTGTTTCGGTGTTTCTGCAATGTGTCGTACAAAATTATCTAGTTTATAATTTTATCATGACATTAGTGACAATTCTGTTGAACATTATGCTAACCTTAATTGGCCATTCTAAAATTATCCAAAAATGTTATTTCAAGCAATATAGATTTAAAACTACAGATTTTTTTCGTAAATATGGCACGTAGAAATATTCATTAGTACACAAAACTTGAAACTATATCCTCCATAGAAAAAGGGGAAAGTAATATAAATTTAAATTAATTTTTGGACACTGATCAACAGAATTGACACTAGTGTATGGTTAAAAATAAGCTTTAGTCTAACTCCGAAGGCAAGTATTCTCAATTAAAGTATCTGCCTCGTTCCATTACCGGACGGTTATGGTTCCGGTACAAAATATGAAATATTTGTGGACATTTCACACAGCGCCATCTAGCCCCAAGCTAAGAAAAGCTTGTACTGTGGGAACCAGATGGCTGATAGAATACTTAAAAACTTATACACTATTACATAACATCAGTAAGTGAGAGTGTGGACAAAAGCAGATACATTCTTATAATAAATGACAACACCAAAATGTTTTTTTCGTGCTTTTTTATACCGGGATCAGCGGTTCGGTTATCGAACGGGTTAAGTGCAAAATTGACTTGATAATTGGTTCAATTGTCGGTCGAGTGTATGTAGTTTTTGCCTTTAAGAGTTATAATTGTAATAACTCTAAAATTAGTAACGCAGCTTCATTCCTATAATTGAGCATATATTTTTATATGATGTGCAACTTTTCATTCTTGTAAATTTTAGCGTAGTTTCCGTAAATTGATTTGGAAAGTTAACTTATAGTTCAGGTATCGATGAAAGCATTAAAACAAATCCATCAATGTATAGAACTGGTCAAAGTATTCGCTGAAAAAAGGATCTTGGGATTCTCATTAGTGAAGCGCTCATGGCGTAGCTTGCTTAGACGTTCTTGACTGATCGTTAAAGTTAAGCAACGTTGTGGGTGATCACAATTGGGATGGGCAAGTGGCATTACGAACTGACCGCTTACGGGGTTCGGAGAGCACGTTAAATTGTCGGTCCCGGCTTTTAAGTCGTTAAGCCATGACGGACGCCTTTAGGCGGCTTAAAAACTCCGTCACAAGAGCTGGCCAGTAGCTCATACGAACATACTTTATTCGTTCCTTAAGTTCCTTTGAAAGAATTTTAAGACTATTTCGTTTACCAATTTCATTCATAGAACTTCAGGAACAAAAGAATCACAACCTCGTTAGCGCTGCAGTGTCCGGCAGCGATGTGAGAGATGCGGTTTCTTTTCCCGCAGCGGGAGAAATGTTTGCATTTCCTGCAATTTTTCTGATAGCCTCACACTGAATCCTAGTGTGGATTTAGAACTATGGAAGTGACTTTTTTGATTACTATCGTAAACAAATTTTTTTTGGCGCTCTCATTTTTTCTAAACAACGTATCTTTTATTCTGTTTCTCACTTTGTCAACAAGACGAATTTTTTTTCATACAAAAATCTTTTCTGTGGATGTTGTTTGTAAAAGCTCAACACAGAATAGAAAGCGGATAAAGGTGATTTCTTTTGGATTAATATCATTAATAGACAGGGTGTCCTCATTAATTCGAATAAGGTGCGATTTTTTTGTTATATGGAGTTTCTGTTAGCATTCCATAAATTAATACTTACAAAAATTTCGACAAAGGTTCCTTATCCAAATAATCAAGTATTGTGAAAGATGCTAATTAGTAGTTAATTTACTGTAAGGATTTATGTTGTAAATATTGTTTATTTCGTTACATATTATAATTTACAATAACTTCGACCATTATACAAGGTTTTATGAAAATTTGAGATGTGTGTAACATAATGATGATATTTTTTACTATGTTATGGTACTGCTACTACTCGAGTCACTAGTTCTTTCGAGCCAGTGTGATTGAAGTGCGCCTCAAAGAGGCTCCTTTCATGCACTATCTTATGGTTTTAAGTTTGTACCTATCTAGATGACGTCCGTCTTGCAAAGTTTTCAATTCGTTATTAGACATCCATATTACACATACTTATATTTTCCTATGGAGGATAAAGTTAAATTTCAATTAACATAATTTTCGTTAATTAAACAGTCGTTTTGCAATTAACGATTTAATTATTTTTCTGTATAGTCATAAAGAACCAAAGAAAACTGATCTTTGTAAAATTATTAAAGTATAGTATCACACCATGTCCTAACTTTTACAAAGTCAACGGTCAAAACAATGTTTTATAAAAACTCCAAGTCGACTGTTACAAATTGCCGTAAAATAAATATAAACTGTGTAACTTGCCCGATTCATAAATTTAAATAATAAGATTATGAATTTATTTTGTTTAAAAATATAGGTAAACGGTTACTAACCACTAATGGATTAAGTATGTAAAACTAAGATTAATCGAATATATTCTCTCAAGTCATTTTGAAAAGGTGTTCTGCAATTACATTAGGGGATCCTGGTGGCCGAACCGGCAATTTAAGGTATATACCTAAAATTGTTTAGTCAATAACTATAAAAATATACAATAAGTAATATCTTCTATAAAAAAATTGTTCTAAACAAACAACACTATAATATAGTGGTTAGCAACTGTTTAATTATTTTAGTAATTTCACGTATATTGTAAACAATTTAATTATAAGCTTCATTCTTGCTTAAATTTTGTATCTTGCGCCAAATATATTCCATTTGGATTTAATTTTAATTATTTAATGTTAGTGCAATATCTCTAGTTCAGAGTTTTAGTAAAAATAAATATAGTGTTATGTCTACTTTTAATGTTTTATTTCCCATAGGATTTGAGTATATTTTATTTTTCCATGAATTGTACTAACATAGGGATAATCATTAGTTGAATGCTGATATGCTCATTTTCGCCGATTTCTACATAATTAAGGTAAGAGTCTGAAAACTATACTCGGTACTATAATTAATCATAAAAGAAATTGTCTTAGTAAAACTATTTTCTGTTACAGACAATACAGAGCGATCTTCTTTCTGCTGAAACAATAATGAGTAAGTCACCCTTTTATGTTTACTAGCGTTCCTTTGCGTTCCTAGCTTTGCTCCCGTGTTCTGACTACAGAGTATTCCAGATTCAATTTCAAATCTATTGCACAAATATCCTCACGTTCGTATTTATCAGAAATTATCTAGGTACTTTCCATAACCACACATCTGTTTTAGGGTTCCGTACCCGAAGAGTGCTAATGGGACCCTATTACTAAGCCTCCGCTGTCTGGCCGTGTCCGCAGTCAGCGGGCTGTATCTCATGAACCGTAATAGGTATAGAGATTTTCACTGAGTGTGTATTTCTATTGCTGCTATAAAAATAAAATAAAAGTGGGCCCCATACAAGAAACATTTATGTAAATGTACGATGGTACGGATCCCTGGGTGTGCGAAATCGACTCTCACTTGACCGGTTTTTTATTATTATTTTTTGACATTTTATACAGCGCCCTCTATCCCCAAACTAAGCAAAACTTGTACTATGGGAATCAGGTGGCTGATAGAATACTTATATACTTTAAATTCGTATAATACATAGTAATACTACAACACCCAAACGTATAAGAAATATTTGCAGAACATGCAAACATTTCTCCTGAAGCGGGAAGCGAACCCGCGCCTCTTGCGTCTCAGACGAGCACTCGCCCGCCACGCCACCGACCAAGGGATTTAGTAATACAATATAGGTAAAACAAGCCAGTATCAAGTAGGTTAGATACCTACTGTATAAGTTTTAATTTTAATTACGCATAGTGGATCTAAAGAATGTCGCAACACAGACTCCATTGATCTTATATGCGTGAAAAATAACCATCTCATTACAATTCATGTACTACTTCTATGACGTCATAGAAACAGGCAATATTTCTCATTTCCTTTTAGATACAGGGTGTTTATAAATGGGCTATTTTCCTTTTTTTCTTCCTTCAAATAAGTAAGGTGTGGATTAAAAACTAAAGATATTTCTACGAGATTTTTTTGTAAATGTACATTATTTTCTAGGAAATTAATTAGAAACTATATTTATGAAAAAAAATGAAGCTTATCTCATCCGCTTATAAACTGTTTTACTTAGGTTTTTACATTTAGGGACACCCTGTATAAAATTCTAGCGCCAAGCGATATCACGATTCCAGAACTATTTCTGCGTCATAAGTTACGGTTACCCCACCGGGTAGTAACCAGTGCCAAAAGCGAGCCCGTGGCTGTGGGCCAGTGTACCGCCAACCACCGACAAAGGTCGTCGTGCCAACCCTGACTTTTCCCGCCTTTTCCGCCGGGATCCGTTCAAAAACCAACAGTGTCCTTATGAAGAAAGTAATTTTCGCTTGTTCCCTTTGTTATTTTTTGACGAGTTTATCGTGTTCATTGGATAATAATTTTTATAGGATAATTGGTGAGTAAAACTTATGTAAGCTGGTACATACTCTTTTTATAATCCTAAGACGTTATTATATTATGGTAAATATGCCAGTTTAGATACCTAATTTTATATTGAAGTTATAATTACATTTTGTAACCAACATTACCACCCCTACAATTCTCAATCATGACAATGTTTTCCCTTATCTTTGAAAACTTGGCGTGGAGCCAAAGGGGTCAAATGGACTAGGTACTAGTAATTTTTTGGGCTTTCAGTCATGAGATACCTACTTTGTCTCTATCATAGTAGCGGTTGTTAATACGGGTGTATTTTTTTAGACAAACGGGTCCTTAATAATTATAATATTTTTGGGAAAGAAATCCTACCGGAACCTTTAGAGTTACGCCATGTCCGTCCGTCCGTCCGGAATAAAAGGCATTTTAAACGCAGACAATTCAGTACAATTAAATAATCAAAGTAAAGTAGATGGTTAAAGTAAATTTTACATGGTTTATTTTATATTGGAGACCTGATCAAATTATGAAATAAAAAATAATTAGGTTAGGTTGGGTCTTAGAAGATAGGGAATTTTTACATTTAGGTTTTTCCTGGAGTACCTATAGCTTTCAGAAGTATTTAAGAATAATACTGTAAAGTAAAATCTTTCAAATTGTTAGCGTTAATCAAACCATTACTAGCACCCTAAAATATTTTAATATACCTTGGTACTAATGCATATTCACCAACTTTTGAAATAATACAAACAATTGTTATTGAATTAATTCATTTTTATGAAAGTAGTATAATCTACATCGACGTATAATCGGGCTCAAATCAATTTGTGGCAATCGCGACACACGACAGTTCAAAGTTGCTTTAAGTGGGGTGTTACCTAACCTATGGGGGGGCTCTACATCTTTATTTTCATTACTTTTATTATTTTAAAAAGCAAAGAAATGAAACTTATTAAATCTTCTTAGCACTTGCATGAACATGTTCTGTTGTTCCGGAAAAGCTTTCGGAAACATTTTAAAATATTTTTCTCCACCCGCATGTTTCAAAAAGTACCTACTAAAACAAACAAAAATTACTAAATCAGATTATCAAATTATACTTTATTCCGTGTTAAAGCTATACATAATAAATGCCAAAAGTTATAGAATGCTTAAAAGTATTTCCGCCCCTTGTCAGATAGGAAAATAGTGGCAGATCCTATTTATTAAACGTTTACAAGCTTATGTATAATAATTTAGTATAAGTACCTACTGTGGTGTTTTAGAACAAATTATTGTTATTCGCTTCACTCAAGGGGTCAAAGACCTGCGGGGTGGGAAATGCCTAAGTTATGAGGGGGATGGCTGGCGTCGTATAGGCGCGACGCCGACGAGTTGATCTCTTTTCTTGAGTTTATGGGAATAACTGTTATTTTCTATTCTGCTTGAGTATAATTATATACCTACTTCAGATCGTAAAGCTACAAAATCTTATGTCTTGGCTAGGGCACTAGCGTGCCCCCAGATTATGAAGTGCTAAAGTTTTGTTAGTACCTAAGTAAAGATACCTACTTAATGATAAATAAATAATTGCGGACTTTTCACACAGCACTATCTAGCCCCAAACTAAGCAAAGCTTGTACTATGGGCACCATGGCTGATAGAATACTTAAATATACTTTTTTTTTTGTAAATACACACTTATAATACAACACCCAGACACGGAAGAAATATTTGCAGAACATACAAACATTTCTCCCGTAGCGGGAATCGAACCCGCGCCTCTTGCGACTCAGCCGAGCACTCGCCCGCCTCGCCCCAGAGGTTGATATTCAAACTTTTTATCGCTTGCCTGACATGAGACATGAACACTTGCCTTTCAATTGTTTTTTAAACAATTACATCCTACACTTTTATGGTACAGATCGCAAGAGTCATTCAAGGTAAAGGAATTTTAAAAAATTATCCCCCGAATTCTCAAACGCGACTCAGAGTTGAGTCTCTACTCACGGTTTTTTGACAGTTTCTGATGAAAATCTGTCAAAAAAAATCGTCATTTGAAACGTGCTCAACTTTGAGATGCGTTTGAGTATTCGGGGGTAAGTGGTAGCGTATCTTCGGCAATGTCGTCGATCGCCTGAAGCTTAGCTTGAAACATCGAGCATTTTCAGTTAAATGCTCGATGGCTTGAAAGGACGTTGAAAAGATGTTGTTTTTTTTAAGCTTTTATTTAACTGGTAATGTGTGTATATTATGCAGGTATGTTTGTTCGATTCAAATCTTGTAACTGAATTTTAAAGCAGTTACCCTCAACCGATTGAGCTGAAATTTTGCATACACGTTTAGTAAAGATAAAATGCATGATTAGCTAAGTGAAGTCATTCTAAATCCAATATGGCAGACTATGTTTTTTTAGTAACCATGATATGCATAGCATACATACCAAATGATGTTTGCTGAAAAACATACAAATAATACGAACTAATAGTTCAACTAACGCGATGATTATATGCATTATAGATAATAGAGATGCTACAATAATTATGTAGATACTTTTTTTTAAAGGGTTGGTTCAGTTATTATTTTAATTATATTCGAACAAATTCGGTTTTCAAACAAAGCACGAAGTTTGAAGTTTGCCGAGGCGCACAATATTTGTGGTAGGTACCTACTTTTGTAAGCTGGTACATATACTTCTTTTATAATCATAAGCCTACCTACTTTTTAAAATAATATTCAGTATCTATTAGGTAGATACATAAAGGAAAGTAAACCAAAAGAAATATTTTTTTTCCTTTCTTTAATATTTAAAGTACGGGCTATATGAAAGGAGAAAATGAAGGTGCTTAAACCGTGCTTGGGGGTGATTTTATAGTCGTTTTCGTTTTGTTTTCTATTTACAAGTCTTATGTATCTGCTTTTTAATTTAACAAAATGCGTTCCCTCTCCTCCGTTTCAAGGTCGTAACTGCAATGACGTCACGACAAACAGCTAAAAACTACGTCAACGGACATTGCGTAACACTGGCCTGCATTCCCTTACAACTAGACGTTGAATGAAATTGTCTCATCCACTATTCACCTGGCCCTAATTACAATGCATGAAGATTCATTATACCATCGGAAAATTGTTATAATAATAGCATAGTCTGGCAAGTGCACTTGGCTTCTGACAATATCCTAATTTAACTGGTCGTGTTCGGATCAGGCTGGTTGGCCCTTGATCCAAATCTAATTTATTATTGTAACTAGAATATCTTGTCTGTGATCTTTCATGCCCTGAAACGAACGAATGCTCTTAAAATACTGAAGGCAGGTGTGCGATGTCTCAGAACAGTGATTTTCTTAAGTTTTTCCGCTGTTCTCCATATTAGCCATTTCCATTTCTCTAGGCCAGACTCTCTTCGCGTCCCTAACTCTATCTTAATCAAGGGAAATCTCAAATCAATACATACCTATGCCATTAGCCTCATGCGAAATTAAGTACCTAGTCTTCATCACAAGGAAACCGGCATTTCGTAGAACTTAAAAAATTCAGTATACATGTGCGGTAGGTGCATAAAAGGAACCTTTTAAGGCTTACTTTAATCCAACACACTCATACGCAAGAACGAATGGCACCAGTAGTGATTGTAGGCCATGATGAACGAACGCTCGGAAGAGAAAGCCTGAAGATCTGAACAAACAAGTCTTTAGATTACTTCAAGTGCTGATATAAGATCAGGGTGTTTGACAGATAAGCTACAAAATATTTACCGATGACTAGCCGATAACCTACCTCTATGATTACAATGTTATACCTTCTACCTGTTAAGGACGTAGATTTACCGCACAATCATTGATCGAGCGAGAGAAGTGAGCGAAGATTTCAGTGGAAACTTGTTCGATTCGGCGTTGTATGTTTGTGGATATGTTTGTTAGCGCATAACTTTCGAACCGTTGATCCAATCTGTATGAAACATGGTAAACATATGAGCTTAATCGGTAAGTAAGTAAGTTCGTATGAGCTAGTGGCCAACTCTTGTGACGGAGTTTTTAAGCCGCCTAAAGGCCTCCGCCATGGCTTAACGATTTAAAAGCCGGGACCGACAATTTAATGCTCTCCGAAGCACGGAAGCGCTTAGCTCGTAATGCCACTCGGTGAAATGGTTGTAAACATATAGTGTTCCCTAAACAAAAATGAAAAAACCTTTTTTAGGCTTTACTTGTACATTTCAAAATGGTTTTTATATTTATTCTAGGGCGTATAAAATAAATAAAACTTAGCAACCGTTGTAACCTGGGCTCCCTCTAGTTAGTTTCGATATCTTCGTAGTTCAGGTTAAACTCTTACGTTACTCACTGACTACCAACGCACTGCCTAATTTGCTGTAGAGCATGCAAACATTACTTCACACTTCTTGCGTCTAAGCCGAACCCTTGCCCGCCACTCCACCAAAACCTTCAACTTGCGGCAACTGCATTATAGTTTTATATATAGCATTGTCATTTTCATAGGGAAATAAATTCAATAGAGATAGTTATGTGGGAGTGGTACACGTAATACCTTGTCTGCTCTGTTTACAACAACTCCTTCTCTTACCACTTCAGTCAACATCAGTCATACTTGGACCGTCATGGTTTAAACGAAGATGATTTTTTGCTGTCCTGAGGTAATTTTACATAGATACTAGACAAGTTTTCTTAAGTACAGTGGCGTAGACAAGTACTCCAAGCAAGTACGCAAAGTTTCCGCATTGCGGCGCCGCCGCCGACACGCTAGGATAGAGTGGCTAGGCTTAGTTTTACCAATCGATGTTATTACGATTACCTATGCGAACTTTTCAAATGATACTATTGTACTAGTCGAGTCGCTAATTATTTCAAACCAGTGTGGTCAACGGATTTAATATACTTATGCCTCAAAGGCACATGTTTTTGAACTTCTCTAAAGTTCTATGACATGCCAGTTTTCTCACGATGTTTTCGGTCATCGAGTCCTCTGCCTAATATAGCGCACAACTTTTTCGCACAGTCCATTCACAAAATCAATTTGTGGTTTTAAATCCGGGAAAATTCAGTTGGTGTCGTGTACAAATTTTGTACACGACACCAACTGCCTTAGGATCGGAAGGTGGGTTACTACCACTGAACCTTCAATGCTCATGAGATAGCTACACATTTATTTCATGCGAGTCTAGGATCATAATCATAGAGTCATAATCATAGTCATTATAACGACAAAAAAGTAGGTACAATGTTTATATCAAGCTTTTATTATTTGTATTGAAGCTTCCTGGTGCTAAATTTTAAGTTTGAGAATTATGCGGGTGTAAAGGTCTTTCATACGTTGTAGCGGCCATAACTAATACTGCTCCTCGCCCCCCGTCAACCCCGTTACCTCCTGAGGTCCGTTCGCCTCACGGGATCGATCGCTCGCGTAGATTTAATCTTCTAATTGCAACTTGACCCTTATTTTGTTTCTGTGTATCGTGTGTGTTTTTATAAATTATATTATTCATTATTAAGTCCGTATTTTATTGCCACACGGTATAACATGCGTTTTTACCCCTTTTCGGTTTAAGAAAAATCCACTAAAGTAAATGGTTTCACTATAAAAAAGGTACCTTCTTTAAGCTTTTTGTGCTATAGAAAGAGGTAGGTCTGTATGTTATGAGGCTATCTTTGATTGCAATACATTTCCAAAATAAATTACAGAATCTGATGACAACACATCATTTTGACGATGACAGAGATTAGTCAATACAGAAATGACAAAGAATAATGATGTCACGCAAATCCAAAACTACGAAAACTTTCAGATATTTTCGCCGATAGTTCATAGGAGTTATGTTGTTTTATGAGTTTCTCAGCACACGACTGCATTAATCAGATGAGGGGTGATGTAAGTTGACGTTGAAATCCGTGCGATGCCTTTATAATACACTGACCTCCAGAAACCACGTTACCACAAGGGTTTCCGCTTTCTCTTTTACAATCAGAGAATCATGTCATAAATATCTGGACGAAGGGTTGCCACCCAGCAATGGGTTAGATGGTGATAATGGTGTGCATGTGCAATATTTTGTTCCAGACCGGTTGACCCGAGAATGAAACGCGATGATTCCTTAAAGAGCGTCACTAAGTTTTCCTCGCAGCGAAGGTTGAGCGACCAGCGACCAGCGCTCAACTTCGGCTGGCGTCAGAATTCGCTTACTATCAGCACATTAGCCGCTCAGTCTGCTTATTTAGCTGAGAAAGCCCTACTAAAAGAAACGTAAGCGCCCTTATGGTCAGCCCCTAAAATGACTAAGATGTCCAAACACCGATTGCTTTCATCATTGATTGCAAGATCAGTCGAACTTGATGACCCAAGAGCATCTACCGATCTATGAGATAAAAGTCTAGGGTACTTAACCTACCTAAACTTTTTCACACTTCGTGATCAAATCATTTAATCAATGGGAATTTGTTTTGTCCATCACGTAATTTTTTGTGGCGCCTTCTTAGCTTCCATTACTTCTTTCATTTTTTGTTTTATTATTTTAATTTGTGAAATCAATTTTAGTTTGTTTCATCTTCTCTTTCAGTGATCAAGATAAACTTCTAGCAGATCCGGTTTCTTGGTTTAAATTAGTAAGTATTATTAGCTGATCATTTAGTTAAGAACACTCATCATCATCAGTACTGATTATAGGGCTTTTAAAAGTGTTTTGTATTGCCGATGGTGGAAGAATTTGCACGAAACAGTGTCAGCCTATTATAGCAGTCCCCCTTTATATGACGAAGCGTTGTTGGGCTGCTTTTGCACTTAATTTCTCAAAACAACATCTATTACAGAAGCCTTTTCTCTATAAGCCTATGGTAACTAACATAATGAAACAAATTACTGTTGAACTTTATTTGTCAAACTCCAGTACAGATACGCGAAAGCATGGGAGGTGCTGCTCCTAGCAGTGGGCGTGGTGATGGCCTCACTGAACGGCCTGTTTGTACCTATCGGCGTAATCGTGTATGGAGAGTTCACGTCGCTGCTGATCGACCGGACTGTCATGACTGGCACCTCAACTCCTACCCTGACCATTTCTATGTTCGGTGGAGGCAGGATACTGTAAGTGCCTGAAAATTTAGTAACACCTTTTTGATGAAAAAATTAAATGGGATCAGTTTTAGATCAGGATAATTTATGCTTGTGAGAGAGCCTTTTTAAAAGTTGGATGACCTTAATGAGGAACATAAAATACCTTGATTCATGGTCTGACTTGAGAGCATCTAACTGAAGCTGTAGTTTTTTGGTATTTGAGCTGAGACGGAGACCTTTGGGTGATCCATGTTCTCTATCATCAGACCTTGCTATTAGACAAGACCATACATGCTTTATGGTGTTCGAAAACATGTGACAAGTACAAGAAAAGAGCCTTTAAGGCCCACTTTAAATCTTTTTACCACATTTGGTTCAAAAGAACTGATGACCCGGTGTTTAGAATATAAGTGTTAAAGTTCTATTATATTAAATTTTTAATTTCCAGCACAAACGCGAGTGCCGAGGAGAACAGAAAGGCGCTGATTGAGGACTCGCAAGCCTTCGGCATCGGCTGCGCGGTATTCTCGCTGATACAGTTCGTCATCGGAGCTATCAGTGTGGACCTGTTCAACTACGTCGCACTCAAGTCGGTAAGCACTTCTAATAGGGCGTTTGTTTGATCAAAACGCATGACTGCAAAGTCGAATTACCCTTTCTTAAATCATAACATCACAACATCATATCACAACAGGATCAAGAAGGCTGGCAAAATCGAAAGTAGGCCTGGTATCACCTAGGCGTGGGTGATACCAGGGATACCAGAAATGATGATGATGAACACGTAATACTTACTTGACAAATCTCTGTCTTTTAAAATCGAAAATAAATATTATTTGAACTGACCACGCGCGGCGTCCATGGCGATGGTTAAAATTCTAGGGTTAACTCTTCAAGAATGTACCTAAAGGTAACTATTACTGTCTAAATATCAACAATTAGTTAAATTGCATCGAATTAACAGATTAAATCATTTGTTTTTTCAGATTGGCAGAGTAAAGGAGAAGTTTCTTCAGGCGGTATTACGACAAGACATCTCGTGGTATGACTTGAACACTACCATGAACTTTGCAACAAAAGTTTCAGAGTAAGTCCTATTATTACTATTACCTAGTCCCAACAGGTAGTTATATACAACAGACAACTGATTTAAAAGGATTACCTTGGACATTTCACTTGTCTTTCGAAGGTAAAAGAGATAAAATCTCTCAGTGTGTTGAAAAAGAAAGATTGAAGTTCGCATCACATAAAGACCTTTCTTTATAAATCCTTGAAATATATCCTCTTTTAAGCGCGCTTTATCCTAGAAAAAGTAACACTACAGTATACTCCCAATTTTATTCCAGTGATGTAGAAAAACTGCGCGAAGGCATCGGCGAGAAGGTCCCTATGCTGGTGTACCTCGTGATGTCTTTCGTGTTCGCAGTCATCATATCCTTTGTGTACGGCTGGGAGCTCACCCTGGTCATCCTGGCTTGCACGCCCATTATTATTGCTACCACTGCTATTGTTGCGAAGGTAACTCAATTGCTCAATCCCCTTTACCCGACTTTCTAAATAGCGTTACGTTGTTTTCGCGCGGTTTGAGCTATGAAATTTAATCATATTTTTTAAAAGATTTGACTCCATATCTATCATACAGAATCGATCTTGTTGGGAATTCAATTATTTCGTATACCATAGATGGGATACTTTTAACTATCGAAGGACGCTTCACCGGTCTTGGTGAAGGACGCTGACGGGTCATTATCGCGTTTCGTTCAGATTTACCTATTTCGACGATATTTTATTTTTCTCCTGTTTTTAAACTTGTGATTGAATTTGCAGATTTAGGTATGTATTCAGAATAGTAATCTATGAAAGGCACCTTCGTAAGTTAAAAACTTTTTTACTAAAGCGATGGAAAGTAATGAACGTGAGGAAGGTAATGAAAATCGCCTGGAAGGTAATAAAAACGTATGGAAGGCGATGAAATTATTATAAATAGTGTTACCTTTATAGGAAAAACTGGTTAGTAATTATAATTATACCTTTTAAATGCTTCTAAAACGTGTTTAGAAAAAATTAAATAGTAGGTAATCAAAAAGCCAATCAGTAAATTTTGTCATGCATAGTTATTGCAACTCACTTAACGCTTTTTAAACAAATAATAAAAATACTTTTAGAACAAAATCAATCTAATTCTAAAACAAAACACATCTAAAAATATTTCAAAACTAATAATTAAAGCAACAAAAAATCAAACATCAAATGTAGCGATTGGTTTTGGTACAATAACATTAAATTAACACGCTTTATCATTTAAATATTATAAGTTTCTTTATAATAAGTTTATCTGTTGATGATCGAAGGATGGAAGCTATGTGATCTTAGATTTTTGAAGGGCTTTGATCAGAAGATCAACATTGGCATGTAACGCGCTTTGACATGGTATCTTGCTCTTCTTTTGGAAAAACAACCCAGAAAGGTCGATATCTGCAAAATACTGTATAGCTCCACATGCCAAGTTCTTTGCAGTATTTGTTAGGCAAATTCAAACTGTCGTTTAGGTATCGCTTTTGTTTCTTTACTGCTTCTGTTTTTACGAACTCATTTTTTCCTGCAGCCTGTTCGCTTCATCCTCAAAAAATTCTTCTAATAATCGTTTTTTTTCTCTCTATTCGGGTTTTCTGTGATTTTGCCTAACATTAAACATACTACTAACTTTATCAGTCTTTTATATTTTATTTTCAGCCCTCGGGTAGGAAAGAGTTTCGTCAAACCATAATTTCTTCTTCACTTTTTCTTTGTTTTCGTCATTGGAGCTTCTGAAAATAAATATAAGTAGGTACTTAGTTTTATTTTTATAATTAGACAACTCTGGTATTTTTAATTAAGTGTATTTTCCCACTCCTATTACAATATTCTCAAAGTGACATTACTTAATTTTATAGAAATTGTTGTTAGATTAGATTATTTTTTTAAATTTCTTTTCAAAATTGCCCTCACGACGATTAAAGATACAAGCCTAAGAGCAAGTATTGAGGACGTATTTAATATACAAAAATGCTACGAAATGCCTAAAGAAATTACATTTATTTTTTCACTAAGTACGACGTGCTTTCACTACCGTCTAGTAATATTGATAGCTAGTCATTCCTCTCCAAATGCTTTCATTACCATCCGGTATTTTTTTTTGTAATTTGGAAGGTAATGCATTGGAGAGGAATGAGTATTTGGCGTATAACCCAAGATTATTCAATTTACGCATGTACCAAAACTGTATGAAATATAACTTAGAACAGTACTATGCTAGAGATCAAAATTAGGTATATAAGACACCATAAAAAAAATCACATACCTTGAAAATCACTGGACGGCAATGACGACGAATCGATGACAAAGTCCTCCTGACGACACGAGATCGTAAATATTTTTTTACGTAGAGACACCATGTTACTGATCTAAGGTGTGGGCGACGACTGGTTCATTGCGGAATGCATGGGAAAGTACCTAGCCACTGTACAGACTCAAACTCGAGAATAAATTTGATGACCGACAGTTCGGATAGGAATGAAGATTTTTGTTTGACAAAAATAAAACTTCGATTATCGCGAGGTTGCAATCGCTTTCTTATGAAAACAGCCTCATTAAAATATTCTTTGATTGTTTCTTTATCCGAAAAGACGAATTTGTTTGGCGTTTTATAAATATAAAGTGTAATAAAAAATCATCGAATATGCTGATGGGTCGTTTGGAAAGGGAGAGGAATGAGATTTTAACATGTTTATTGTCTGCTACTTCTTCATACAACCACTCAGCTCTTTGGTGCTTGGTGACATTAAAGCTTGATTAGACTATAATATTTCCATATAAACAGATTTTAAATAAACGTTAGAGACATACGAGTTATGGCGTTGGAAAGGTAATCTGAACGAAACGTGATAACGACCCTGACCTTGTGAGCTATTTTTCCCCCCTAGGTAGGAAAGGATGCTACACAAAAATATAAAGATTAAAGTGTTGATTATCAAGTGTTTATTACAGGAATTTTATTACCAGAAAAGGAAGAAAATTATCGAAAGGTTTTACAGTTCTTTTTAGCCGCATCTATTACACACTACTGTCCTAGTTACTATGAGTAAATAAATAAAAGATAAACTTATTGAAACGCTTACAATTCATAGACGAGACTATTACAAACTACAACGCCGTCATTCACAGTACATCCACCGTTCATCTACACAATACTACTGTAATTTACCTTCGTCAGTCAGCTCTGACATATCCCACGATCAAAAAATTACACTCCAACACTTGGTTCATCACAACGGGTAAAAATTAAAATGTAAATTAACAATAAACGGGTTTAATGACCTGCCCTGATCTACTCTGCCTTGTAAATCAACCGGATGCCCACTTAGTCACGGCCTACTCAGGAGTATCAGTCCACCGCACCTCACCGCTGATTCAACGATCCACAAAAATAGAGTTTTTGGTTATATTTGGTTTGTTAAATTCCGAAATTGACGAAATTCGCGCGAGCGAACCTACAGGAACGCTTGATTTAACGACCCTATCAGACACACTCACTCGACTGACACCAGCCACCACAAGGTCACAAAAAGGCAGGGAAACGCCACACCAGGATTTTCGGTCTTGTCACAGCAGCACAGCAGGGGACGCTGGCGCTCTGGACCCTCGCCGACGACAGCGTGCGCCAGAAGGCGGCAGGTAGCAAGGTTGCGACACGTGCTCGCCACGTGTTCGCGTCCGTACGGAGCACCTCTTTTCTGGAAAATTCATAGCCCGGCGTAAGCGAAAGTGCTCTTTAGCCTGCGAAGCGGGGTGCAACCTTAGCAAATCTGCCCTTGTGTATTCATGCACAGGGTTGAGGATGTCCCACGAGCTCCGCTCGGCAATCGAGGAAGACAAAAATCAAAGATCAAAAGTTCAAGACTCTTACCAGAGGCACAAAGCTGATAATACGCACAAAACACGTGCGCCCGAAGGAATCACACGCGTGGGCTCTCCCGTGGATGATTCCCGCTACGCCAGACACAGAAGCCAGGATATATTAGCCAGCAAATACAATTTTCATCAAAAGACCCACGCCACGTTCTCAACATCGATCCGTCAAAAGATCCTTGCCCTCTCGCTCTGCCCGAGCGAGACGAAAAAACTCAAACGACATTGACAGTTCGATTCGTCTTGATAAGGACACTGACACTCACAAATCACTAATCGAGCCGTGCCAAGCCAGAGTGTGACCAGCAAAAACCAAAATTATTACCTATCTCGCTGAACGGAACTTTCAAATAAAGAGGAGGGAAAAATCGAACGTTACAACCTTTCTACTATTTTTATGATCTTTTTACTATTTTATTCACATTCTAAACCGTATAAAATCGCATTGCTTCTTGTCTTTATAGGTGCAATCATCGCTCACAACGCAAGAACTGAAGGCATACAGTATAGCTGGCGTAATCGCTGAAGAAGTTCTTTCGTCGATACGAACTGTGGTAGCTTTTGGAGGAGAAGAGAAAGAAATAAAAAGGTAACTAGACTATGTATAGCTTGTCGTTGTCATCAACAATGGCCAACTACATACTAGGTATATCTACTAACTGCCAGGCCAGATCTAGTAGTAGAAAAGTGGGTACATACATACATACAAAATATCTGGAATGTTTCCCATAAATATAAGCAGAGTTAACTCATCACTTTCTTCATGCATGCTCATCGATTTAAATGGCCTGGCCTGTCTCCAAAACGTCACCGATATTAGTAGACTAGATATTTATTGTAAAAATGTTCCTGTCGTAGTAAAGATCTTATTAATTTTTTGTCCATTTTACAGAAGGAAAGCCCCAAATTTGCGTCTTTTGAAACGAAAATTTGGGGCTGTTATCACTGTATATTCCAGATATGGAGTCCGGCTAGATCCAGCTATGAAGATGGGCATCAGGAAGGGTGTATTCTCAGGAATCGGCAGCGGGATCATGTGGCTCATCATCTACGCTACCTATGCTCTCGCCTTCTGGTACGGAGTGGGGCTTATCCTGGAGAGCAGGCATGAAGTCCTACCTGTTTATACTCCGGCTGTGCTTATGATTGTAAGATTGTTTTCTATGCTATTAAATTTATCATTCGAAATCCGTTTTCACCTAGTAAGTACCCGACTTTCGATCCGAAATTGTTGAATTGATCCGTGGTCGAAGGTTTAAACAAATTGATGAAATAAAATGTCATGAGTAGCTAGCAACCTACAGGGCTGCCCTCCTCACTTCACGCACACAAATTGTGCGTGTAAAATTGACATTGACTAACTAGACATTAAATTAATATTTTAATTTTCTAAATGTTTATGGCCTACTGTCAGAATCTAGAGGTCTAATGTCTTCCTAACACCTATTGTATATGTTATGTACCTAGGTTCACAGACAAATAAATGATTTATAATTTACAAAATGTCACACCTACTCTCAAATGTAGCAACTCGTTATATTTGGACCTGTCTTGACCTCTCTCTAAACTGGTTTATTCGTGTAGTCTATGTGATTGAATTAGAATAGCATAGGATCTCAATATAGATGGCACAAACTAAAGGAAGCCTATATTATACCCAGCTGTAGGAGAAGTCAGACTGTGGATATTGGTCATATGATTAAAAATGTATTATCATTATATTCTCATTTCTTCTAGATATTCTTCAGCGTACTACAAGGCGCCCAGAACGTTGGTCTAACCGCCCCTCACATGGAAGCCATTAACAACGCACGCGCATCTGGCGGCTCCATCTTTGCAGTTATAGACCGGAAGCCCACCATTGACAGCCTGTCGAAAGAGGGCACAACGCCATCTATTGAGGGGGACTTAGAACTTAATGACGTATATTTTAGATACCCAGCGAGGAATGATGTTATGGTATGGAAATAAACCATATCTCATCCCTTTACCATGCTAATTCTTACAGAGACATAAGCTTATATGAAGACTACACTCAACTGAAAGTCTTGTCCCTGGTCCTCAGTCTTCCCCGTAAAATGTTATATGTTTGCTTATAGGTAGGTAGCGCACGTGACTTTTGCCGCTTGGTACCTGAATAGTTACTATGCAAAGACATCAGATCACAAACTATATATATTCCAATTTTCATCAAAGTATTTACAATGTTCCAGCGAAAAAAAGGAAATAGGACATTACTTTTGGTATTTTTTTCCGGGACGATGACCGTATATGGGACGTGACTTTAAAAACAACTCATAGGCAAGTGCACAGAGTAAGTACATTACAAAGAAGGTTCTTATTAACATGTACAACTTTGTCTATGGATTTCCAGGTCCTAAACGGTCTAAGTCTCAAGTTGAACAAGAATGAGACGGTAGCCCTTGTCGGGCCAAGCGGCTGTGGCAAGTCCACTGTGCTCCAGCTCCTGCAGAGAATGTACGACCCGGACTCGGGGTCGGTGACCGCGTCGGGCAATGACCTCAGGGAGATGAACGTCAAGCATCTGAGGAGTCATATCGCCGTGGTGGGGCAAGAGCCTGTACTGTTTGCGGGCTCTATCAAAGATAATATCCGGTAAGAAGTAACGGTAGTAAGTACTTAGCATTTTTCAACACACTTAAATCTGAGTGTTGTATGTCCTAATAACTTCGCGTTACTATAGTGACCAGGAATAATATTTCATATTTGAGTTTTTTTTTGTTTCTGTTTGTAGAATGAGTAACCCAGCTTGCACGGAGGAGGAGTTGCTTGTGGCTGCGAAACAGGCCCACTGCCATGACTTTATACGAAAGTTACCTGAAGTAAGTTACTCGTCATAGCTAAGCCTATCCGGGGTGATCTCCGTTGCAAACAGTTTCCATTTGAAATCTTCAAAAATTACCACTATTTATATAGCAAAGATGACATGAATAACCGACTGATACAAACTGTATGCAACAAAGATATTATCGCCTACAGAAGCGATCCGATTTAACTCAAAAGACATGTGAGGCTTTATGTTACTTTAACTTTTTACAGGGTTACGACACAATGGTAGGTGAAAGAGGCGCTCAATTATCCGGAGGTCAGAAACAAAGGATTGCCATCGCCAGGGCTCTGGTCCGAAAGCCTAAGATCCTACTCCTGGATGAGGCCACATCAGCCCTGGACTCTCAGAGCGAGGCCAAGGTCCAGAGGGCGTTAGACGCGGCTGCGCATGGACGGACCACCATTATGGTGAGCCACAGGTAACACACCATGTTATGGCTCGCTTCGCTCTCGTGTTTTCGGGTGGATTGTTGTAGCTCGCTGCTCTTACTTGTAAAATGTCAGGGGATAATTGTGTTGCTGGAACCGTTATTTAATCTATTTTCATCCAGATCTGTTATATTCAGCTCTGGATAAAAAAAAAGAAAGAAGAAAAATTGGTATCTTACATTGCACTCCATTATCTGTGGCTACCCCTCGATGGGCTACCCGTATTTCTAGGTCTTTCTAACCTTTCATTGATGCCCTTAAAGTGCTCTGTCATAAGCGTCGTATTAATTTTCTTGTCGTGCTTATCTCCTGTTTCCCTTGCAGACTCGCTACAGTCCTAAACGCGTCGCGCATAGTGTTCATCGACAAAGGCGAGGTGTTAGAAGAGGGTACTCACGAAGAATTGCTTGCGCAGAAAGGACGCTACTACCACCTCGTGTTGGAGAACGAACCCAGCATGGCGCCTACTGTCACCTCCACCACCGACATAGCGAAACGTGGGTCAAGCCAGATCCAACTCACTTTACTTTACATGCATGTATACGAAAGATATAAGTGATTGTGTCTACATAATATCAAACTGTATACCTGATGGGATGAGTAGAATACGTACACAACACACGCCACAAATAATACGTAAGGTTTAAGTAAACCAACCTGATTGTTTTTTAGTTAATAGCTGATCACCTGTTACCATATCCATCTTGAATCAGGAGTAGCAGCAAGTTTTCGTTGTGACCTTGAATGACGCCGCTAACCACTTCGAGTATTCTATTCTATTCTATAAATCCCCTCTGGATACAATTTCTGGGAGTCGTTTATCTTTATTATTTATTATTTTTCCAGACGCACGCTTACGCCGCCCAAAGCTCGAGAAGATGGTCTCGGTAGAGTCCATGAAATCCGTCGAAGACTCGGCCTCGGAGGACAGCCTGGCCATTGAAGAGAAGAAGGAACATGTAGAGGTGGAACCCACGACGTGGCAAATCCTGCGCCTGTGCGAGCCAGAGAAATATCTGATGATGTTCGGAGTTCTGTCCGCTATCGCTGTCGGGTCTTCCTTCCCTATGTTCGCTGTTCTCTTCGGGGAGACTTATGGTGTAAGTGATTTAAAGTATAGCCTGGCTATTGAAGAGAAGTAGGAGAAACCTATTTTGCAAATAATTTAGAGGATAGCCTGACGATCGAGGAGAAGCTAGAGATCATGCGCCTGTGCGAGCCGGAGAAGTATCTCGTGATGATGGAGAGACTTTGGTGTAAGCTATTTAGAGAGCCTGGGCTATTGAAGAGAAGATAAAAGTGGAAACCACCACCTGGCAGAAGTATCTCAGGATGTTCGAAGTGCTATCAGCTATCGCCGTCGGGTCTTCCTTCCCTATATTCGCAGTTCTTTTTGGAGAGACTTATGGTGTAAGTATCTATGATAGACTGGCTATTGAAGAGATAGTAGAGGTGGAAGTGGAACCTACGACGTGGCAGATTCTGCGCCTGTGCAAACCGGCGAAGTACCTGATGGTGTTCGGAGTACTGTCCTCTATCTTAGTCTGCTCTTCCTGCTTCATGTTCGCAGATCTCTTCGGAGATACCTTTGGTGTAAGTGGTTTAAAAAACTTTATAGATTGAACGTTAGTTTTAATATACCGGACGTCCGACGGGGACTTACCTGTAAAGGTAGATATTTTTTTACTTACTAGTTGTCATTTTTAGTTGATGGAACAAACGGTTTATAAGGCAATTTACTCTGAATTATGATTTCACCATAATGTTCTAGTAAAAAAAATAAAGTATTCTGTTAGCTGTTCATATGAGGTAATAATATCTCCAGAGCAACGGAAATATTTTTTAATTAACCTACAAACAGATGTGATGATGATTAGTGTTTTCACAAACACTTTTTTCCGTAATATTTTTGCCCTTTAGTTACATTCTACATTTTGTAACTAGTGCTATCCCTTCCTTAGACTTCCTTGTTTAACCTTTACACCTTTTAAAGCATTTTGTCTTGTCTCTCCTCCACAGCTGTTAGAAAGCCGCGACGAAGACTGGGTGAGGGGCGAGACGAACATAATAGCCATCCTGTTCCTGCTGGTCGGCGTCATGACCGGCGTCTTCATATTCTTCCAGATATTCATCTTCAATCTCACCGGCGTGCGTCTTACAAAACGGCTAAGGTAAACATTTTACGTCCTACAATCCTCCTTTAATAATATCGAAATTGTCTGAACTGATTTGAATGAAACTTCGTGATCGAGGCACAAATACTCACATCGACATTCATCCACACAAACTTTCGCATTTATATTTGATTTGTATGATTTGACTGATTTGTATTTTGTTCGTAAACCTACAATTTCCTAGTAAAATATCCTTGGTTTCTTGCTTTACAGAGTAGCTACATTCAGCCACATGCTAGCACAAGAGATCGGTTGGTTCGACCACCCGGGCAACGGAGTCGGGGCGCTATGCGCGCGCCTGGCCGCCGACGCTGCCGCCGTGCAGGGGGTAAGTTAAAGGGGGCTAGGGGGTTTGTAGGGAAAGTTGAGGAAGAGGCTAAGTGGGTAAGTGGGGAAGGGGTGAGTTGAGAAGTGAAGCTTAATGGGGAATGGGACAACTTGGGAATTAAGTTAAAGGAAAAAATACTACCGCTGTATTAATATTTAGGCCTTTCAGCCAATGACTTTAGGTCTATAGCGAATTTTCCTACAAATAGGTAACCGACATGACTAGTTACTGATTGTAACATCTTCATATCCCTGCCCATGTCCCCCTTGTGTTGACTCGTGTCAATCAAGGTTTATTTCTCCATTCCTATCTTCCGATAGAAATTGTATTTACAATCAGACTCAAAGTCAACAATTTTCAGGCGACAGGCAGCCGCATTGGCGCGCTCATGCAAGCCTCAGCCACCATCGTCATCGGCATAATCCTCTCCATGTACTACACGTGGAAGATGACGCTGGTATCGCTGGTGTCAGTGCCCATGGTCATCGCCGCCGTGGTGTTGGAAGGCAGGGTGCTGGCCGAGGGTATGGTGGCTGTGAGACTGGCGTCCGACCGCGCGACCACCATAGCTACTGAGGCGATCACTAATATCAGAACTGTGTGTGCCTTCTGTGAGTATTTAAACTCCTACTGAAAATAAAGACAATTACCTACACACTTCTTTGCTGGACTGGGAGTAAAAAAAAACATAGAATGCAACCAGCTGCTTCTCTCCCCGAACATGTCGTAAAAGTCGACTAAGGGATAGTATCCTCCAACATGATGGACCATCTATATGGGCGATGAGCTGATTACCTATCACCATGGTTCACTATATTCATCTTGGGACTTTAAATCAGGAGTGGCTGCAAGTTTTCTTATGACTACTTGCGGCTCTGCCCACCCCATTAGGGATACGGGCGTGATAATATACGTACATACATACCTACACACAAAAACTAACTAAGGCCTTTTACCATTCTATAGTAGATGATTTATACAGCGTCAGAAGGCAACTTTTTACAAATGGGACGCTGTGGTGTCCGGGACGAATTAAGATGGAATAGGCTTGCCCAGCACCCATACCATCCTCTCAGTTTAGTCGGCCTTGTCCACACGAAATACATGGTCAATACGTGCGGAGCTGACTAAGCTGCGGGTTTCCTCACGATGTTTTCCTTCACCGTTTGAGAGTACTGGTATAGCGCACATAATTTTTTCACAGAAAAATCCATTGGTACACGACCGAATTTAAACCCACGCCCTTAGGATCGGAAGGCGGGGTTACTACCAACTAGACTACTGCTCTCAAGACTTGCAGAGTTTGACTAGGGTACCTACCTTCTGTGAGAATCAGAATACTGTATCGGGACACGCTACGACAGAGAAAACTAGTGACAGATTAGAGACGCGAGAGTTAATGGCACATTACCTATTTAATAGTATACCAACTTGCTTATCCTGCTGCTACACTGTCGCGATACCGCGAAGCTTCATATTTTGCGTCCTAACCTAACCTGTGGTAAATCATAACTGTACCATTCTACACGACAAGTTCGTTAAAGCCCGATCATAGCCGCAGAGTTTCATTTATCTTCCTAATTCTCAGGCGGTGAGGAGGGTGTCCTCAAAAGGTACCACTCGGAAGGCGCAAGCGGACGCGATGCGGCCAGGAAGTCCATCCGGTGGCGAGGCAGCGTGTTTTCCTTCGGGCAAACGGCGCCGGTGGCAGGATATGCACTGTCTCTGTGGTACGGTGGCGTACTAGTTGCCGACAAGGAAGTCGAGTACAAGAGTGTCATCAAGTGAGTACAAGAGTGTCATTAAGTCAGTACAAGAGTGTCATCAAGTGAGTTAAAAGTCGACCCGGCGACGAGGCAGCGTGTTTTCCTTAGAGCAAACAGCGCCGATGGATATGCGCTGTCTCTGGTACGGTGACGGTTGCCAAAGGAAGTCGAGTACAAGAGTGTCATCAAGTGAGTACAAGAGTGTCATTAAGTGAGTACAAGAGTGTCATCAAGTATAGTAAGAAGTCGATCCGTAGGCGAGGCCCGTCCCGTCTAGGTAGAATTTTAGGGCATGGTTTAAATTCTAGTAATCAATTGATAACAATATGTCATCAAGAAAAGGTACTATCAATATTCTTTTTATTTCATAACTTTTAAATCCTTTGAGAGATTTACCACCCCTGGGAGTTTATTTCCTAATTAAGACAAACCACATAAACACATTTTCCATATAAAAAAATCAGTGCAAAACATTTGACATCTCCACTAAGAATAAGTTAGAGCATATTATCACACCCGTATCCCTAATGAGGTGGGCAGATCCACAAGTAAACATAAGAAAACTTGCAGCCACTTCTGATTTAGTCCTAAGATGGATAGTGTGAACCATGGTGACCAGGCGAGAGAGATATAAGTGGTCCATCATGTTTTTTCTTTACTTCGAGTCCAGCAGAGAAATTAGAGCAATATTAAAAAATCTTTTCTTCACAGAGTATCAGAGGCGCTAGTATTCGGCGCCTGGATGATGGGCCAGGCACTGGCGTTCGCGCCCAACTTTGGCGCCGCCATCAGCGCCGCGGGACGCGTCATGACCCTGCTGGACAGGAAGTCTGCAGTACAAAGCACGCACGCTCCTGCCGTGTCTGAAACTTACGTAAATATCACACATATTAAATAAATCATAAATAAATAACACCCAACAGTCACATACATAGTCCTGACCCCACACTAGGATTCCCTGTCGTGAGTATCAGAAATTACGAGTACCATGGTACCACAACACCCAGACCCGGAAGAAATATTTACAGAACATGCAAACATTTCTTCAGTAGCGGGAATCGAACCCGCGCCTCTTGCGTTTCTGCCGAGCAATCGCCCGCCACGCCACCGAGGCCGTATATTACTATAAAAAATACGTTTATTTGAAAAAAAAAACCCAATGAACTTTTTTAAAATTTTCTATACAAATACAAGAGTATAAATAGGGATTTTGGAACTAATTACTTATTGTTTTTTTAAGATCTTATATCTTTTTCTTATCGACAGAGATGAATTTATTGCAAATATAAATAAATATTCCTATTTCAATATCAATCTTAATGTTTATCCTCAGGTGGCAAACGGCAAGATTCAATACAAGAACGTGAAATTCCGCTACCCGACCCGTCGAGAAGTGGAAGTCTTACAAGGGCTATCTCTCGTGATACCAAGCGGGAAACGCATCGCACTTGTCGGCCCGAGCGGCTGCGGCAAGTCCACGCTTATACAGCTACTGCAAAGGTTGTACGACCCGGATGATGGCACTGTGGTATGTAATATTGTCTTTTACGTCACATTGGCAGGGTGGTATGTAGAAATGGCGCAGTGGTATGTATGTAGCTTTGGCACTATGATAACTTTGAGTGTTAACCATAATGTTTGGCACTAACCAATTAATAGTGCCAATGCCAACTTATGTATATTACTAAGTATGACAGAGTTTGTGTATTTAAAAAAGGACTTTCTATTTCAAAGTTAACGAGTATGGCTTCAGAGAAGAAATTTGCATTGCTTTGCTGATTAACTCCTTCTAACTGATACATAATGTTCCAGAAAACAATCTGAAATACTATTCTGAAACTGAAAACAAATTTTTAGTAAGATAATTTGAAATATTAAAACAGAACATAGTTTGTCATTTACCCTCATTGCTGTATTTCGACAGTATCTAGATGACTACAGCATCACAGCAGACATGCGGATCAGTACCCTGCGTCGTAACCTGGGTATAGTCTCCCAAGAGCCAGTGCTATTCGACCGGACCATAGCCGAGAATATTGCGTATGGCGACAACACACGCTCCGTGCCTATTGAGGAGATTGTCACGGCTGCTAAGAAAGCTAACGTGCATTCTTTTATAGCCGCTCTGCCCAGTGTGAGTAAAGTCCAATTTTGTCTGCATTAGGTACTAATTAGGACATTTATTCAATATACATCTACTATCTAGTAAATTAATCCATAAAGTGTCTCGCTTCTCTCACTTTTTTATAGTAGACTTTGTCCTAGTACCTAAAGCTACTCGCTTCGCTCACCAAATGTATTTTTATTTTTAACTTTAATGCCCCTCTTTGAATTCGTGCAAGCGTTTATCTTTACGTACACAAAACCACGCTGATATCCCATAAACCCCTACGATCCAAGACTACGGCAGATTTGCTACAGTCCTGACTGATATACTTATCTTCATTCATTACCTAAAAGTCACGTGTAAAGCAACAAGCATGCATGGAGAATGTTATGGTAGTAAATTAAAAAATATATATATCCAGGGCTACGAGACCCGTATCGGCGCCCGCGCATCGCAACTGTCGGGCGGACAGAAGCAGAGGATAGCAATCGCGCGCGCGCTGGTCAGGAACCCAAGGGTTCTGCTGCTGGATGAGGCCACCTCAGCATTGGACACACACTCTGAGAAGGTACAATGTAGCTTTTGCCGCAATGTTGTCCTTCACTTCCTTCACTTATGTATCTCTTCTCATTGGTGTACATTTTTATCCCGTCAGCAGATATGTATCGGCTGATTGATCAGTTTGATTTATTTCTTCGCACTCAGAAGGAAAAGTACCTTAGAATTAAGATATTAGGTACCTATATACATCCAGAATGGTACTAAACTCAACCCCTCATTTTACTTTGCTCTGCCCACAATTTCGTAAAACATTTTATGCCCATTTTTTTTGTGAAGTCGCTAGCGAGTATCTTCTCTGAAAACTCAACTCTTCTCGTTAACATGAGAGAAGAAATTACGAACCACTCTATAAAGCCGATACAAATAGACAAATATTTATGAGCCACTAATAGATTAGAACGCGCTATCGTTGCGTTTTGGGAAAAACCCTTTTCGGCCAGAACCCTAATTTAAACACAGTTTTAGAATTATCAATATTAGTAACAACTATCCCTTGACTTTTGCGACATGCTCGGGGAGAGAAGCAGCTGGACGCATTCTATGCTTTTTCTTTACTTCCAGTTTAGCAGAGAAGTATGCGAATAAGGGATACGAGCGTGATAATTTTTTTTTATGGCAAATTTTTAACAAATGGCAATCGTTACACCTTCTTCACTGTTCCAGGTGGTCCAAGAAGCCCTAGATAGAGCCAGCGAAGGCCGAACCTGCCTCATCATAGCTCACCGGCTCGCCACCATCCAGAACGCGGACATGATCTGCGTCATCGACCGGGGCGTGGTCGCAGAGACCGGCACTCACAGGGAACTTATCGCTCTGAAGGGCATCTACGCGAAGCTCTATGAACTGCAGTGCGGGTTCGTGGAGGAAGCTGAACCTGAGGGTGAGGAAACTTCTCAACCACGGCCACCACCGAATGAATGAATACTATTTTTGTTTATAAATAAATAACACCAAACAGCCACATACATAGTCCTGACCCCACACTAGGATTCCTTGTGTCGTGGGTATCAGAAACTACGAGTACCATGGTACCACAACACCCAGACCCGGAAGAAATATTTGCAGAACATGCAACCATTTCTTCCGCAGCGGGAATCGAACACGCGCCTCTTGCGTCTCTGTCGAGAAATCGCCCGCCACGCCACCGAGGCCATCAAATTATAGCTACGTTGGCCGCCAGCTCCTTAAATGATCAGATTTCCTGTACCAAAAAAAAATTGTTTTGATGACGTTAAGAGCCTGTATGGTGCTCCCATAATGCAGTTATACAAGGTTATTTAACACGATTTCATTATCTAACAGTAGATTGGTTACACAGTACCGAATGTACCAAAGTATGTTATAATTTGTCGAAGCCATGACATTTTTTACCCAACTGCGAAGAAGGAGGGTAATGTGTTTGGGGTGTATGTATGTATGTGGGTATGTATGAATGTGCATACCTTTGGCTGAAGCTGTAGTCCAAACGGCTAGACGGATTTTGACAAATGAGGTCTCGTTAGATTCGTCTGGATGATGAGAGTGCCATAGGTTATATGAAGTGACAAAAAATTTAACATGGCGGCTGTAAAAAACCATTTTCAATGCCTCTGTTGCCGAAACGGCTTGACGGGTTTGGACAAATTAGGTGTTGGTTTCGTCTAGATAACGAAAGTATCGTAGGTAGCCTATGACACTTTTTTGACACTAAAGTGTAAAAAATCCAACATGGCAGCTATGAGGAGCCATTTTTAATTAACTTAAGATGGTACATAACTAAAAACGTAGACGTAAAATGGTACAAATTCATCACCATCATCATGTGTCATAAAATCAAATGTCAGACCTACTATGCCACTAAAGTCTACGCAGTCGGGTTTTTTGTTCTTTTAATATACATACCTAAGTACTTGTTTTATAAGTATAACAATGTTAAACTTTTGCAATGTTACGTGATAAATTGAAAACAAATGCTATACAATATCACTGAACTGCTGAATGGGGGCACCATTACATATAAGGAAGTTTATTGTATTGTACCTATAGTAGTGATATCCTATTTTGAATCCATGGTCCAAGATACTGGAACACATAATTCCTAGTCAATCCCCTACATTCCCTAATACTTACACAATTACACATAGCACATTCCTTTTTAAAAGACCTGTAGATAGATATAATCCTAGTCTAATACTAGGTACCTTAAGTTTTAACTGAACCTTGCACTTATGTTAATTTAACTGGCATTTTCAGCCTTTGTATGTGTGTGTTAAGCCTCGTATTCACTAGCAGGCAGTGACGGATTAACCCTTAGTCAAATTAAGCAATTGCCTAGGGCATCACGTCTGAGGGTTAACCAGAAGAAGCACAAAAAAAATCCGTCCTTAGGGCATCGCGTCTCACTCTCATGTTGCATCTCATCATCTTATTTTACAAAAAACTAATGTTTTTAGGCGGTAAAGGTTTAAAGACCGATTCTAGTTGACATACGGATAGGGGGGCCCACAGGCATGGATTGCGTAGGGCATCAAGTATTCTTAATACGTCACTGCTAGTAGGGGACATAAATGTCCCGCAACACGTGTCGCTAGATATGTCTGGCAACATTGCTACAAACAATGTGGACGAAAAGGATGTCAAATCCTTACTAGTGAAAGTGTGTAGACACAAACGTACAGACCTGTACGTTTGTTCGTTTGTCGAAAAAAAGTCGCGCGAACGTGTCGCGGGACACTTAGTCCATTAGTCAATACGATGCTTTTAAACTGACTATTCTGCGTAACTGATTAAACTATTATTACCCTGTTATTCATAATTGGCCTATGTACCTCCAACAGCTATAACCTTTCACTAATCTATATCCATCTCTTTTCATGGTATTATAGTAGTATAGACAAAAATATAAGCCTACACATAGCGAATGTGAACAACAGAGTGATTACATAAAATAAAAATATCCCCGTCCTTAAAAAAAAAACTAATTAAAAGGACCGCGATATTTTTAGGGATTTTTATTTGGCTACACAGAATTGCTAATGCTAATTTGTATGAATGTTAGATTTACATACTTAGAAAATAGAATAGTTTATTGTAGGTACCTATTATTTTATGGCAGATATAAAAACAATACTTACTGTTTTATATAAATTTAAAAACAATATTATAGATTAGGTATATTCATTTCTAGGTACCTCTGCCTGCTTTGTATTTATTGTAACGGGTTTAATGAATTGTACTTTTTGCTTAGTTAGGCAGTATTTTTTGCACTATTTTTATCTTAAGGGTCTCTGGCCACTACTCCATCCCATAGCTATACTTCAGTCAAACTGGAGATACAATTTATGTAAACAAACCTAAAACTTACTTTTTTATTAAGTACAAGTTTATGGAACTTTTAAGTAGTACTTACTAATAGTTAAATTAATGTGTAAAAACTAATGTTGTGATATTTATTTACCTTAAACTAAAGTGATTTCATCTTAATAACGAAAAATTCGTGACGATTTGTTCACATAAATTGTATCTCCAGTTGCCCCTCTAAAAAACGAAAATCAAGATTATGTCAGTTTCTTGTAACATTTTTTACTTTGCTTTTTGTAATTTTAGTATGGACGGTGACGATCATTTTATGTAATGGGATAGAGGACGGAGAACCTTATTTTATAACGGCTATATAACGGCTAGCTTTGGTTTTGTAGCATTCGTCTCGTCACTAACATGACACTAGAGTAGTAATGTATAGATCCGAGTCGTTTTCTAAAGCACAATATGCAAAACTTACGTTCTACTTATTGTAATATTGTGCTCAACTACGTAGGTAATATAAGCGTCCGGTATTGCGTTCGTGATGTAAAAATGTAAATGTGGATATGTATCTGTACAGTTTATTTTTAAATAAAGATTATTTACCAAGTTTTTATTTATTTTATTCTATCACTAGCATCCCGCTTCGCTCGCGCAACCCAGAATTGAAATTGATTGTGGACGTAGTGGACCAATTTTGAAATTGACATGACAAATGACTGAGTTACCCCGGAATACTCAAACGCATCTCAAAGTTGAGCACGTCTCAAATGACGATTATTTTTTTTGACAGTTTTTCATCAGAAACTGTCAAAAAACCGTGAGTTGAGATGTGCTCAACTCGGAATCGCGTTTGAGTATTCGGGGGTTAAAGTGAGGTAATTTATAATATTCCATTTATCTTATTATAAACACAAAACACTAATAGAAGCACTTACACATTTCCAATGCGATTGTACACACTTTTTGCAAAGTGGAGATGAGTGGAAATGTATCCCCCCTAGTAGCGAAAAGTGAAAAGAAATCCGATCTTCCCCACCAGTAGGGATATACCTGTGGGGATATGTGGAAAGGGATTACTTCTCTGCTGGACTGGGAGTAAAGAAAAACCATAGAATGCGTCTAGCTGCTTCTCTCCCCGAGCATGTCGTAAAAGTCGACTAAGGGATAGTATTCTCTCCAAAATGATGGACCACTTATATGGGCGATGGGCTGATCACCTGTCACCATGATTCACCATTTCCATCTTAGGATTTTAAATTAGAAGTGGCAGCAAGTTTTCTTACGCTTACTTGTGGTTCTGCCTACCCCATTAGGGATGTGGGCGTGATAATATGATAATAGTATGTATGATATGTGGAAAGGCGGGCAAGTTTGTAGAATCACCGTGTTAATGTATTCTATATGACCATTTTGTATTGCAAAAACGTGACGCGACGCGGCATGTCACAAACAAGTTACGAATCAAGTTTCATTTGGTCATAGCGAATAAAGCCCCTGGTCATAACCGTATTCAAAGTTTCAGCCAAATCCGTTCAGCCGTTATGGAGATGAATAAAAACATAGGTACCTACATACTACACAATCGAAATTATTAATATTAGTTCAATCATTCAGCCTGACATTGATCATTTTTGATCATTCAGCCAATAAAACAAATACATAAAAGTTAAAATAATTTATTAATTTACATACATATCCTCATCATTACTATATCAGTTTCCAATGGCAGTATCACTTACGCTTATATAAATAAACGTAAACATAACACTATATAAAACATGTGAACTTTGTAAATATAACTAAATAACATATTAGCATCATTTATTTATGGATATTGCGACAAAAATAATTGCAACAAGCTGTATTGCCAGTATCGAATATTGCTAAAAACAATTTACCCTAGTTTTTCTCCTATTTTAATTACAAGATTCTCATAATACAATACATTTTTAATATAATTTTCTCCCCTGGTAACATTTGATTTATGAAAAATAATACCGAAGTGTCCCGCCTATATTTATATTGAAGTTGAAACAGCTTCGGCCAAATTTTCAAATAAAAATTGTGCGCTAGTGTTGACAACTTTGACATGAAGCATGGCAAGAGAACTAATGTTGCCACTTCAAAAAAATAATCTCACTCAACTAAGCTCTTTTATCCACACCGAAAGTCTAGAAATATATATTTGTCAAAAGAGTTCCCAGGCGATATGAAAAGGCAATTTTACTGAGAACAAATTATACATCCCGCGCACGACCGTTTTTTGTTTCTTGAACGCATCACAATAATATCCGAGTGACACTCGAAAAAATACTGAATATTTAGGCCGTGAAACAAAACCTGTTTAAAACAAAATACAATATTTCGTTGTCCATCGACTTTATTCCATAGAACGCTATATATATTTTAATATTGCTATAATATCTTCAACTTTTAATAGCTAAATATCTATAAATCAGCAAACCCCTATACATGTCGAATGCTCAAGAACAAAGACTAAATTAGCGTAACATGTGGATTGTAGAAATTGAATCGCTTCGAAGCGATGCTGTCTGTCAACATGCTCTGTTGATCTGAGAAAATGTCTTGAGTTTTAGTTAGAGACACAGTGACTATTCGTTCTCGCTAGAAGTCGCTATTCAATGTATTGAAAAATACAAATAAGTGTCAAAGTCAAAGTCCAAGTCAAAGTCAAAAAAAATTATTCCATGAAATTATGGTGATTACTTGGACCGTTGCATTTACACCTGTTCGTAACGCGACCAAATTATTTATTATAGATATAATTGTCAAATTACCAATAACAGCGCTTAATGAGGAACATTCATAAAACGGTTCCAAGATGTATTGCATAGGCACAGACTAATAAACTAAAGCATAATACTTTGTTTTCTACAGCCAGGTTAGCAGGGGAATAATGCACAATACACCCCACCGCGGGACGTCAGTGCAGATCTTTGTTCCCATAACATTAATCAGAATTAGAATAACAGCCGGTACAATCGGACCAATTCGATGATCTTTTGCTCTCTGACGCTCTAGGGTTTCCGATAAAACGACACGTGAGAATGAGAAGCGATTGGGAAACCTATCTACAGTTTTATTACGTACGGCGGAACACTTGTGCAAACAGACCTATTTATCTCAGTTACGGCTGCGTGGTTGAACTTCGATATGCGGCAGGGGTGCCTCAGGGTGCACGCCGCGCACCAACGGCTCTATGTTGTTATAGTATATGTCTGCAGTGAGCTCCTCTACCCCTATCTCCGGTTCGGTCTTGGCGAGTTTCGTGGCTTCGTCGACCTCTTGGCGGACTTTTGTGTCGATTTCCTGTAACAATAATGCTAGTTTTACAAACATATTTACATTCAGACCAATTAAGTTAACAGTAAAGTAAAAAGTTAATTAATTCCAACGAGGTAACGTCGGTAGAGTTAGACCAAAGAAGAGATGGATGGATTGCGTGAATGATGATACGAGTAAGAAAGGAGTGAATACTGAAATGACGGTTGATAGAGGGGGATGGAAGAGGAAAACATGTTGTGCCGACCCTGCTTAAGAGGGATAAGGGCAGGGAGATGATGAGGTAACGTCGCCAGCCTTTTGGGGACCTTACCTGTGGTCGGTGATCTGAGCTCTGTTTTCTATCTGTAGGCGAACTTAGATAGAAAACTGAGCTCATTTTCATTTCTTATTATTATAGCGATTATCTTAAAGTTTTTAATGTTATTGTAGTTTGTCTTTGTAAATAAAAGTTAATAGGCAATTTTATTCAATAACTCAAAAGGAAAATAAAACTAATTAGAAATAGCTTTTCTTAGCCTTTACGAGCTGAGCGCTTCCGTGCTTCGGAGGGCACGTTAAATTATCGGTCCTGACTTGTTTCGTCGCCATAGCAACTAAACGTATTTTTAATCTATAGCAAATCATATCGTTCATCAATCAAGATGTTCAAGCCTGTCAGTCAATCTAGCAGTATCGAAGACACCAATTTTTTGGTTGTCAAGCAACGTCATATACGTCAAATCTCTGATTGACAGGCAGAATGGTGTTGAACCTCGACCGGGACGCGCGCGCGCACATCACAAAAGCCCTCCAAACGGCTTTTCGCAAATCGTTATATTTCGCGTGTGATCCTCATCATCTTGGAACCCTTACCTTCTCAATCACGTCCCATCCATCATCAGCTCAAGGAAATCGCAAGCTTGTGAACATCATCACCAGTGGAAGCATCGTAAGCCGGTCGCAGTCGGAGGTATGTACGTTTGCTTATTTTCGTTACTGCTTTTTACTGGCTCTCTTGAACATCACAACTGAATATCGTAATTCGACAGACCTCAGGGTCTTCCCAGAGTAGCAGAAAGCCATCATATTCATTTCGGTTGATGCGTATGCTACATTTCTTTTGGTGCCGAAACCCGGGAGCTTCCATTTTTAAATTCGTAAATCGCCATTTTGTACACGCTTTGGTATTTCTGGTTAAAATCGTCATAGCTTAGAATAATCTCAACGGACTATTATTTTATTAGTAAAATTTATAGTTATTTATCGCATTTTAAGCTATTCCACCATCATCAGAATTACTGTAACACGTAATATCAAATCACATTTATCGAAAGTTCATGAGCTATCATTATCGAACGAACAGGGACAATCGTTATTCTTTGTAAATCTAACATCATTTCGAGTCTAATATTTAACTATCGTAAATTATTGTGGGATCAAAATTGTGCAATCTCATCGCTTTTTATCGGTGCACAATTTTATATCGGCTCGCAATAATTCATCACATCTACATATTAGAATCATTTGTAATCGTATCGTCACAAAGAATTATTCATCGTCAACAACAATTCATATAATATTTTGTTGAATCAAATCGTAAAATAATCGAACACCATCTCATCTTTCTTTCCACTAAAGGGTAGTTAGAAAAATCGTCAACCGTTCATACCAGCCGAGCGCCGTAGCTCGAGCGCTCTGTGAATATTTTTCTGTACAAGTGAATGAACAGATTAGGTAGCAGTTGGTAAGTGTGCAGTACAGTTTGCCACGCAAGTATCGGGAACTTGGTTACGTTGTTCCGAACAAACTTAGCACAACTTTATGCTTTAGTTTCGAACAAATCCTTATCTATCGCCGCTCGTAGGTATTTACTTGTTTACTGCAGAACTGTGCATTCATTCAAGGCGTTCTTAATAGCGTATGCAATTAGTTGTTTACGCATTTTACAACGCAGATAGGTATTTTGCTTTGTTCAAATTATCTTTGGAGGTTTTAAATTTATTATTTACACTTTTTGCACGTATCTATTTATACTTACATATACTGTTATACAATAATTTGTTTTACTTTTACACAAATCAATACCTACCTATTTGTGCAGAAATATTTACATTTAAACATAACATACAATTTACCTACCTATCTTAATACTCAGTTCAGTGCTTATTTAATTTATTTATAAACTATGTCGCTTCTAAGTAAGCATTCAACTCGTAAACTGAGCACTTTAAAAAAGTCGAAGTCAAAATCAATCGAAATCGATTATACTACTCAAGACTTGCCATCTTTGCGTAGGAAACGTACTATCGCGTATAAACGTTTGACTAAGGCTTAAGAGGTAGGTCTGTTGGCCACGAACGATCCTACTCAACGAAATTTGTTTTTGTCGTATCATCAAGAAGTAAAACAAATAGCCGCTAGTTTTGAAGATGCCCATTTTACAATTCTGGAGGTTCTTGATGATACTGATAATGAAGAATACGAAATTCAGGAAAGTTTTGACGAGATGTATTATAAGGTGTTATCGATTCATCGTAATCTATCTGGGAGTGAAACTACTCATTCTCACAGCGTAAGACCCTCATCCTCATCGAATATACGGCTACCGAAAATAGTTCTTCCAACCTTTAGCGGTGACATCAAAAAATGGCCTGAGTATTTTGATACTTTCAACGCGTTAATACACAGAAGATGTAGTGATGAGGATTGAGAAAGGTATGTTAAGATGGTTCGGTCATGTAGAGAGGATGAATGAAAGAAGATTAACGAAACAGGTGTATAAGGCGAGTGTGAATGGTACCGTTGGAAGGGGAAGACCTCGGCGCACGTACCTGGACCAAATCAGCGACGTTTTGGAAAAGGGCCAGGTCAAGAGTACCCTAAACCGACGAGCATGCATGAGGAATGTAATGAGAGTGAAGGAAGCAAAAGAAGTATGTCAGGATCGTAGCAAATGGCGATCCGTGATCTCTGCCTACCCCTATGGGAAACAGGCGTGATTTTATGTATGTATGTATGTTAATACACAACTCGTACTCCATCACCGACACTGAGAAGTTTCATTATCTTTCATCGTCTCTCAGCGGCGACGCGTTGGTTGTAGTCAAGCCTTTTCCGATGACTCACGAATACTATTATGATGCGTACAAAGCTCTCATCGCGCGTTATCAGAATAAACGCAATCTTGCTTTTACGTGTTGGCGGGACATTTTAAATGTCGAATTTAAATGTAATAATGCTAATGAGTTTAGAAAATCACTTGATCTATTCGAAGAAAATTTATGCATTTTAAAGACGGCTAACTTACCAATCAATCAATGGGATTTCGTACTAGTGTATCACATCTTATCGAAGCTAGACACGAAATTGCGCCGTGATTTTGAGGAAAAGCACTCCGGAGTGGAAATACCTACATACGAACAATTGAAGGTATTTTTACAATCTAAATGTGAGGCTATGTTACGGGATACTCATTTTACCGAATCGAATAAACAAAACAAGCTCGTTTCCTCACAGCCTCAATCAAAGCATTCACATACACTTATCGCCGCGACGCCGACGCCGACGCCGCCGCCGCCGCCTGCGCCTGCGCCGACGACGCCCGCGGCCGATCAGAAACAAACCGGAAGTGCGACTTCCGTTCCGTATATCAGTAAATGTTCTTTCTGCGGTGAGCTTCACTCAATCTCAATATGTTCAGAGTTTCTTAAAAAATCTTTGGACGAACGTATGAAGATCGCATCAGATAAGAAATGGTGCTTCAACTGTTTGAAGCCATCTCATCAATTAAGTAACTGTAAATCAATCTTTTCGTGTCGCATGTGCAGACGGAAACATCACACCTTACTCCATCGCGATAAATCTATCATATCAAATCAAAACGAATCAAACGTATCGTCGTTGGTTTCAAGGTCACCCACGCACACTACCGTTCTGCTTGCGACTGCTATTGTACAAGTAAAAGATGCTTCTGGTACAATACAATCGTTTCGAGCTTTATTTGACACCGGAAGTCAAAGCAATTTTATCACCGAGTCAGCGGTAAAACGTTTAAACGTAAGTCCAACTCAAGCTAACACTAGAGTTCACGGACTCGGGAAGGCAGCGGCCTCTATTCTAGGTGATGTCACGTGCCCAGTAGGTACAAAAAATAAAGTCTTATTTAATCTAGACCTGCACTGCACGTGATTCCAACAATAAGTGGCGATCAACCTACCGAAAACCTTAACACATCGGGATGGTCACATATTAAATCGTTACCGTTAGCGGACCCGGAGTTTGACACCCCAGCACCTATCGATCTACTGCTTGCTGCGGATGTTTTTGCGGACTCACTCCTCACCCAACGTATCAAGGGAGATTCCAACCAACCTATCGCGCTCAACTCAGTCTTTGGTTGGCTTCTTCTAGGTAAAACTCAATCGCCTTTAGACTCATACAGCGTAAATCACAAAGAGGAGATTATAGTTAAATCCGAAGAACGCAAGCCGGTGACTTTGTTAATCGAATCAGCTGATCAGAGTGTGAACAATGATCCTTCAATAATCGAAACCTTGCTAAATCGTTTCTCATCGTTATCGAAAGTCGTTAATGTACTATCGTATATTCATCGCTTCATTGACAACTCTCGACATCTAAATCAACCAAATAGCAGGGAATTTCTCAACAACGTAGAACGTCATCGCGCTCTGATGCATATCGTCAAACACGTACAAAATCGCGTCTTTTCAGATGAAATATCTAATCTAAAACAAAACAAAACATTATCTAAACCATTTCGAAAGCTTAATCCGTTTCTTGATGACCAAGGAGTTCTCAGGGTGGGCGGCAGGATTTCTCGATCAGGATTAGAATACGAACACAAGCACCCTGCCTTCTTACCCTCTGATCATCGCTTAACTGTTTTAATCATCGATTTCATTCATCGTAATTATTTGCACCCGGGCATAAACACAACACACTTCTTGCTCCTTCAGCAGTTTTGGATAGTTGCTGCCAAACGTACTATTCGTCGTTGCCTTTCAAAATGCATTCAATGCTTCCGAACAAATCCACAACCACTTCAGCCTTTCATGAGTGACCTTCCAGCTTACCGCGTCAATCAAGTCAAGCCGTTCTCGGTGGTAGGAGTTGATCTAGGTGGACCGTTTCGCATCAAACTCGGTTCTCATCGCGGAGCTAAAATGGACAAGGCATATTTATGCTTGTTCGTTTGTCTATCGACTAAAGCGGTACATCTAGAAGTTATATCGACACTCTCAACAGACGGTTTCATCGCCGCTCTCCGGCGTTTCGTGGGACGTCGCGGTCGCTGTAATACGATTCATGCTGATTGCGGGACTAACTTTGTTGGTGCAAAGAATCAGCTATCTTCACTGATGCAAAAGGCTTCGTTAGCGGAAAAAATCTAATTCAAATTCAATCCTCCTGGTGCACCACATTTCGGTGGTGTCTGGGAAATTCAAATCAAAGCAGCTAAATCTCACTTATATCGTGTAGTAGGTGATCAGGTCCTTACTTTTGAGGAGCTGACCACTCTTTTCGTTCAAATCGAAGCTATCTTAAACTCGAGACCTCTTTGCCCTGTCAGTTCTGATCCAAATGACCTCTCCTGTTTGACACCAGGTCATTTCCTCACCTTAGAGCCTTTAACAGCTGTTCCCGATGAGGATCTCTCTAACGTTAACCTCAATCGGCTTCATCGGTGGCAGTTGTTACAAGCCTTTCAACAGAATTTTTGGTCCAGATGGAAATCTGAATATTTGAACTCTTTAACACAACGCGCCAAATGGACCAAGGATTCAAAACCGTTATCGATAGGTTCGATGGTGATAGTCAAGGACGACAATCGCGCTCCGTTACATTGGAATCTTGCGAGAGTGGTGAACCTTCAGTATGGTGCTGATGGAATAGCTCGGAGTGCATCGGTGAAAACTGCTAATAATCATATCATAAATCGACCGTTGGTAAAGCTGTGCCCTCTACCGATAGAGGACTAGCTTTAATCGTTATTATCAATCAATCTTTAGCTAAGCAAATCGTAGTTAAGTTAATCTATCTAATCGTTATCGTATCTCTATCGTATCTTTATCATATCACTATCGTATCTTTACCGTATCATTATCGTATCGTTACCATTATGTTTGTCGTATCATTATCGTATCTTTACCATATCCTTATCGTATCTTTATCATTATCGTATCTGTTTAGGTCTTTTAGGCTTTAACCAGAAAATACCATAGGCATTTTGGTGGGCGGGATGTTTCGTCGCCATAGCAACTAAACGTATTTTTAATCTATAGCAAATCATATCGTTCATCAATCAAGATGTTCAAGCCTGTCAGTCAATCTAGCAGTATCGAAGACACCAATTTTTTGGTTGTCAAGCAACGTCATATACGTCAAATCTCTGAGTGACAGGCAGAATGGTGTTGAACCTCGACCGGGACGCGCGCGCGCACATCACAAAAGCCCTCCAAACGGCTTTTCGCAAATCGTTATATTTCGCGTGTGATCCTCATCATCTTGGAACCCTTACCTTCTCAATCACGTCCCATCCATCATCAGCTCAAGGAAATCGCAAGCTTGTGAACATCATCACCAGTGGAAGCATCGTAAGCCGGTCGCAGTCGGAGGTATGTACGTTTGCTTATTTTCGTTACTGCTTTTTACTGGCTCTCTTGAACATCACAACTGAATATCGTAATTCGACAGACCTCAGGGTCTTCCCAGAGTAGCAGAAAGCCATCATATTCATTTCGGTTGATGCGTATGCTACATGGCTTTTAAGTCGTTAAGCCATGACGGAGGCCTTTAGACAGCCTAAAAACTCCGTCATAAGAGTTGGCCACTTGATCATACGAACTTACTTACATATAGCATTGTCTACAAATATATTGCTAATAAATATTCTAAAGGTTTATATAGGTATAGGAAGGTATAGGAAGGTAGCAATGTTTTTTTTCTTTCTCTAAGCAGTTGCACTATTAGCAGCCTTTGTGGATAAAGGACATATCACACAGCACCATCTAGCCCAAAACTAAGCAAAGCTTGTATTATGGGACTTATTATGGCACTTTTATTATGGGAAGGAGACTTTTGATTACAAAAAGCTGCAGAATGCTATGCTAAATCTTCACCCAGTGTACAAAAAACTTAGAATGAGGGTATATCAATATCACTTTATCAGTGTTGAGCAAAATACTCTATGGGCATTTCCGAATAAAAAAAAATTAAAAGAGGAAAACATATTGTGCCGACCCGATCTAGTGGGATACGGGCAAGAAAATTATGATTATAAGATAAGATGATATGCTAAACGAAAGTTACTAAAATCGAGGGTACCTTGAGCTGGTCAGGCGTGGCCAGTTCGTTGGACAGGATCTTCTCCTTGAAGCTAGTGATGGGGTCACGCGTTTGACGCACCTCTTGCACCTATTAAACATAATAATATCTAGTATTTATTTAGAAAAACTTTAATTTGAAAAATAAATAATTAACAAATAAATATTAGTGGACATTTCACATAGCGTCATCTAGCCCCAAACTAAGCAAAGCTTGTACTATGGGCATCAGATGGCTGATAGAATACTTATATACTTTTTTTGTAAATACATACTTATAATACTACAACACCCAGACCCGGAAGAAATATTTGCAGAACATACAAAGATTTCTCCCGCAGCGGGAATCGAACCCGCACCTCTTGCGTTTCAGCCGAGCACTCGCCCGTCACGCCACCGAGGTCGCCAATACGTTTGAATGTTTCTAATATTTATAAAACCGGTCACGTGCGAATCGAATTCGCCCACGAAGGGTTCATGCATGTCCTTTTAATATGACTTTTACTACATGCACTTTTGTAAATAGGCAGCTTCGATGATCGATTACGTACGTTGTTTCTAAATTATTATTTGTTATTATAGCGGCAATAGAAATACACACTGAAAACACTATTACGGTTCATGAGAGCCCGCTGACAGACGGATGGACGGACAGCGGAGGCTTAGTAATTGGTTCCCGTTTGTATTCTTCAGGTATGGAACCCTAAAAAGGTACTTTCCAAAAAAGAAATAGTTTACCTCATCACGTGTGCGGTAAGACGTGCCAGGGTCAGACATAGAGTGGCCAGAGTACCTGTATGTCTCCATCTCCATTAAAAGAGGACCTGGAAAGCATAAGTATTACTTTATATACCAACTTAATAAAACAATATATGCAGCCAAACTTCTTAATTTTGAGAAAAACAGCGAGATAAATGGAATACATTATAAATACAGCTGTTACGCGTGAGCCACTAGGATTTTTTCCAATGGAGTTCAAATCAGTGTTGCAAATGACCGACGGCTTTACCTGTCTTTGGTGAGCGCAGTTGGCTCGTCACCTCAAAAAAGGTTTTAATATCCTGCTTTTCAATTTACTAACGTACCTTTCCCGCTAGTGCAGTGATCGATGGCGAAGCGCGTGGCCTCCCTAGTGGCCAGTACGTCCATGCCGTCCACCCAGATGCCGGGCACATAGTCCCCGCGGGTGAAGTACTCCGAACTAGCGGAGGATCGGTCCGCGCTTGTACCCATACCTACAAATAACAATTTACATTTGTTAAAAATAAGACTCATATTGGTCTGGCCCGCAACGGATGATATATCGTCAGGATATCTCATATTATCACGCCCAAATGGGTGGGCAGAGACACAAGTAAACATAAGAAAACTTGCAGCCACTTCTGATTTAGTTCCAAGATGGATATGGTGAACCATGGTGACAGGTGATCAGTCCATCGCCCATATAGATGGCCCATCATTTTGGAGAAGATACTATCCCTCAGTCGACTTTTACGACATGCTCGGGGAGAGAAGCAGCTGGACGCATTCTACGTTTTTTCTTTACCAGTAGAGGAGTATATCTCATCAGACGATAACATACTTAGCCACAAAAATGGGATCATACCGTATCCATTGTTCTCGCAAACGAAAACAGCTGGCAGGTCCCACAGTTTCGCCATATTGTACGCCTCGAACAGCTGTCCCTGGTTAGCGGCGCCGTCACCGTACAGAGCGAAGCAGACGCCGCCATCGCCCGTGTACTTGTGGGCGAATGCGATGCCCGCGCCTAGTGGCACCTGGTGAAATGCTCACTTTAGAAATAAAATGAAAAAAACCATAAAAAAGTACTGTAATTTGATACATAAATAATAAATAACACCCAACAGTCACATACATAGTCCTGACCCCACACTAGGATTCCCTGTGTCGTGGGTATCAGAAACTACGAGTACCATGGTACCACAACACCCACACCCGCAAGAAATATTTGCAGAAAATGCAAACATTTCTTCCGCCGCGGGAATCGAACCCGCGCCTCTTGCGTCTCCGCCGAGCAATCGCCCGCCACACCACCGAGGCCGTCAAATCACATCGGTGCGAATTTCGAAAGAACATGAGTTCCGCCCTTGCCTCGAGAACCAAAACCATGCCCGGTTCAATCAACACTCTTACGGTGCTGTCGCTCGTGAATCCGTAATCCCGAGACATACTGACCTGTGCCCCGACAATGCCATTCCCTCCATAGAAGTTCCTTCCGTACAGATGCATGGAGCCACCCTTGCCTCGGGAGCAGCCGGTGCGACGCCCTGTCAGCTCAGACAACACTCCTACGATGCTGACGCCCATTAGGTGTGTCCAGCCATGACAGCGGTACGCCGTGATCACTGAATCAGCCTCGCGCATCGCCGCACGCATGCCCACAGCTACGGCTTCCTGGCCTGGAAGATAAGAGATAATGCCTGGAGATTTTTTCATAATTTTTTAACAAACATTGGTGTTTGTAAGCCTATGTTAGGTTTATCTAAACACTATGGTTTTCATTTACAAAATAACAAATAAAAAGTTTGAGTAGAAAACGACATCCACAATAACAAGATATAATCAGGAGTGAGCACTCACAGTGGTAACAATAGTTGTAGCTGGTGGTAATATAAAAAGAATATGTTTCATACTAGTCACTGCTGACTAGTAGATGCTGGAAACTAACATCAATTAAATTTTTTACAAAAATATTTAATACTAGCTGCCGCCCGCGGCTTCGCTCGCGTGGTACCTGGATAAAAAATAGCATATAATGTTAATCCAGCACATGTACTATGTATATTCCAAGTTTTATTCGAATCCGTTCAGCCGTTAAGGCGTGATTAAGGCACAAACATCCAAAAATCCTCACAAACTTTCACATTTATAGTTTTAGGTTAAGTACTGACGGTTTGTTTACATAAATTGTATCTCCAGTTTGGCTGAAGTATAGTCATAACATTGAATCCTAATCAAACTTTCTTAAAAGATAATGTAGGTTGTATGTCATATCAGATAACTAAATTTATAGCGAGATTTGCTTTAGAAAATGATTTGATAAGAGAAAACACTTATTTAGTATTTAGCAAATATTTAAATGTCAGTTGTATGAGATAGACAGTCTTAAGTTTTTTCTAAAATCTAGTTATACTAGTTAACCATAACCTTAGAAATTACTATCTTCTCTGGTGGACTGGAAGTAAAAAAAGCATAGAATGCGTCCAGCTGCTTCTCTCCCCGAGCATGTTGTAAAAGTCGACAAAGGGATAGACCTCCAACATGATGGACCATCTATATGGGTGATGGGCTGAATCACCTATCACCATGGTTCACCATATCCATCTTAGGACTTTAAATCAGAAGTGGCTGCAAGTTTACTCTGCCCACCCCATTAGGGATACGGGCGTAATAATATGTATGTATGTATGTAGAAATTACTAATACTAACACTTCTAGGACTGGTTTAGGAAGAACCAGTGAAAAGAATAGGTAGTTAACTTTCCTTGAAGCTCTAACTGCTACAATCTTTTACACTATACATAACAGTAGTTTCATGTTTTTATTTACTTTTAAGACAGGGGCAGTCTTTGAGTTGTTCTAAAGTCACATAAATAAAATAATATTTTCTTCAATAAAAGTAAGTCTTAAGGCACTAAGATGATGGGAAATAAACAGCTGTGTAAATTTCATCATCATTACCATTTCAGCCATATGACATCCACTGCTGAACATAGGCCTCCCCTATAGACTTTGAGAGTGATTGATCTTGTGCGGCCTGCACCCAACAGTCATAACACCTGAAAATAAATGGTGTAAATTTACCTGAATATAAGTGGCAGAAGCCCCTGATGATTTTCTCCTTGTATAAATTGCCTGATGCGGTTTCAATTCGCCGCAGTACTGCAAGCTTCTCATACATCTTGAGAGCATCTTCTGATGTAAGAGTGGCCGTCATCGCTGGGCCTTTATCCAACTTGTGGAGTTTATAAGGCTAGAATAAAACCATTCATATTATTATACTTGCAGATTCATAGATTAGTTTCAGATTATGGAGTGTTGCAGTCAATGTAATTAAGTACCTTCAACATCTAGTCTCAGCTTATCTTTGTTTATAAATATTTAGCTCATTTACAGAACCACTTCAGAGCAACAAAACATTATTAGTTACACTTGACATTTTGAAGGTTAGGTTACATAATACGGAAATTCTACTAAACACAGACAAAGTTTATACATCATAAGCAAGGATGTAGGAGATACTAACACAGCTAGACCTGTGGGGTGGAAATGGAGAGCAATAAGTGGGTAAAAGGTTTTATACCTTGATTTCAAATGTAGCTTCATTTCTTGTACTGTACTTTGCACTGGACGTTGTTACGGCAGGAGCGGCCACTTTCTATAATCAAAAAAATCAAACTTCACAACACTGACCTCGAATAACACGTAAAAACAAAGCGAATGCACAGAAATAACGATTTGAATCCATATGAACCTAACCCACCGTGATGTTGTTTCCACCAAATATTTTGGCAGCGGTCGGAATGATTTTACTCATTTTCGATACAATTTCCTCAAGAAAGCCCAGATTTAATCAGTGATCCACAACCGGACCACCTTTTATTTTATATTTTTTTGAAATTCGATGAAAAATCGCCGAGGCTCGGATACTCGGACCGACTTTGAGAGCTGAAATTTGACAGCTACGACATTGACAATATGACATTGTTCACGTGGGTCATGCATGGACATTAGGTGCTCTAAGCACGATCAGTTTTTCACAAAAACTAAAATATTTTTTTACGATCAACCAGAGCTAAGCAGAACTAACTTGATGAGTGAATGAAACATTGATGTGTCAAAAATGACATTGACATTCAGGACCTTTAGGACAGCCAGGGTTTCCATCTAAATATAGCTCTTTATGCCGCCAACAGATAACCTCTTCTACTCGCTACTTTTCAAATTCAAATTCTTTATCGCACTTAGAAATAACATAACAGATACATTCCAATGCGTTATTCCTATTATTTACAAATATAAACAAAAAAAAAATATTTGGTAATAATATGGCACTGTTGAAACTTAAAAAATACTTATACTTTAATAAACATCTATATCCTACATACAAAACTAAATACTAACTTTTACAGGATGGATTTTTTTAGAGATCTCAGGAATAACATTGGGATCTTTGTATGTCCCTTAAACCCAAGAGGTGATCTAAAATGATCATATTATCATACAGAGTGTTTTTTAACTGGGACAGGGAAATCCGAAACCAGAAGGAAAAGTGTTATGGATAGAGACCATTTGCTCTTTTTTTGTGAAAACTATTTCGGCATAGGGATTTTTTTTTGCCAAGCATGAGTTGACTATGAAAATGGGCAAAGAATGAGTTTCCTCATACTGTCCCAGTTACTACAGTCCCAGTAGTGCCATATTTTTACCTAATTTTTTTTCTACTTTTTTATTTTTGTAAATAATAGGAATAACGCATTGGAATGTATCTGTTATGTTATTTCTAAGTGCAATAAAGAATTTGAATTTGAATTTGAAGTTAAAAACACTGTATTGTATTTTTAGACACGTGATAGGCCTCAAGCAGTAAAGGTCGTAGCAGTTACACTGTAGATGTACGTAATAATATTTACTTGCTTGTTACGGTGGCAGTTTTAATTTTCTTGTGACTTTGTGACAGATGTATCAGAAATTAAGCGTACGGTGGAAACACTGATGACATTGTTATTTTGTGATTCCTAGTGATCTAGAAAAGTTGTTGTGAATTAGTATAAATTGTGAATGACGAAGATATTTCGTCATTACATTACGCAGCTTATTGTGGTGAAGAAGTTAAAGAGGTTTATCAATCGACCATGGAGTTCCCTCATATTGGAAAGAATTGTTCTTACAACTCTTGCAACAAACTTGGTAAGGTATTTTCTTTTTCTATATTCTAAGTTTGTGAGTACATAATCTTACAGTAAAACTATAGAAATCACTTACCTGTACCTGTACCTGATTTTATAAAAGGTGTCATTGTATCAAACTATTTTGATCAAAATTGCTACACTAATAGTGTTCTGAAATGAAAAGTTTGCTTTAAGTACCTACCTACTTATGACTCATATAGCCTCTATTATTTCCTTTATGTTTGACCATGATATAAAATCACCTACCTCTAGTGAATATCTGAAAATTACAATGTAGCAATTGTTCAAATTCTACCCACAACCACATCCTCTTATTTTATTTTAATTAAGTTAGGTACTAAGTTTAATATACCTTATCTAAAAAAGTAATTTGTTTTTATCATATAGAATAGATAGAGAGTTGTTACAAACAAAGAAAATAAAAATTTATATAAATAATGAACTTTCTAAACTCATGCAATAGTGAATTGACTGTATCTAATTATCATTTATTAAGTTGAGCTCAAGCTCGCTACATCGCTATTGGTAGTTGTACTTGTAACAGCTATTTTTATTACTATTACTATTAGCCTGTAAATCTCTCACTGTGAGAAAAAGCCTCCCCTACTTTCACCAATCACTGTGATCCAGCTCGTCTGCCAGTTTCTCTTAAAAGCATCTAGCTTGTCCCGCCATCTCATTAACGGTCTGTATCAGGGCTCCACATAGTGGTATGACAACTATGATTTAATATTACAGATTTCCTACCAATGAAATGTGGTGCTTGCAAAGAAGTATTTTGGTAAGTTTATAAACCTAATGAAGAACCTAATTATATTATTTTTAAAAACAAATACTGGATTAGACCATATTAAAACATTGTCAATAACTCACAATGTGTGTGTATTGACGGCCTAAAAACTCCATCACTAGATCACTAGAGTTGGCCACTAGCTCATACGAACATACATACATACTGAGTGAGTATGCTGTGTGACTCATCATTATAGTGCTGTTTGTGATGATGTTGTGGCAAAAAAATACTTTCATATTTATATCGCCCATATTCCTAATGGGGTTGGCAGAGCCATAAGTAATCATAAGAAAACTTGCAGACACTCTTCAATAGAAAAAGAATCAGATAAAAATTGGAATATACATCAATAAGCTTGACCTAGAATAAAATGTAGGTTACTTTTCATTCTAGCATGAAGCAAAGCTACATGGAGAAGCTAGTTTCACAACACTCTAAATGTGAGTAGTCCGTCTCTACTTTTCCTCAATATTTACACCATTACTCTATTTCAGTTCAGAACACTTTGCATATGTCAAACATGAGTGTCCCGCCCCCAACACCAGAGATGTTCAAGTCCCCACATGTCCTTTATGCGGGACAGTGGTGCCAGGCCGTAGAGATGAGCCTCCGGATGTGGCTGTAGGGGCTCATATAGACAACCAGTGCACCTCTGACCCAGCTAAAGAAAGAAGGAAAAAGGTAAGAATTATCTCCCACTAACAAGAATCAGAATCGTTCCTCTAGTCTCTAGTTCTTTCGAGCCAGTGTGGTAAAAGGATTTAAAGTTTGACTCATAGGCTCCTTTTGTAACATGGTAAAAAACTGATAAGACGCTAAATAAATGAAAGATAAGTCTATTGCCATTACAGAGTGTTACCTATGAAAATGTATTAAAAAAGTATTATATTCTATTCCATTAAAGCTGTATATTGACAGATACAAGGAACACAGATAAAAAGAAACAACATAAAACAAAGAACAAGAGAGCTAAAATATTAGTAGCAAATAAAATGAATGTGTATCAAGCAAATCGTACCGCACGTTAAAAAGTTCCATGCGAGTCCAACTTTTTTGGTATGTTCAGGGGATAAATTTCGAATAATCCCGCCTTAGTTAGTGATTTTGCTATAAAAGTAAGCTACCTTCAACATTTCAGCGGCTCAGTGATGATGAAGCAGTCAGGTTAAGCTCTTTTATAGATATAGATTGTTAGATAGTTAAAAAAAAGTATATAAGTATTCTATCAGCCATCTGGTGCCCATAGTTCAAGCTTTGCTTAGTTAGCTAGATGGTGCTGTAGTGAAAAATCCGCAAATATTTTTTTTATTAGTAACGTGACTATGTGTTCATGACTATTTAAATTGACTTTCAGGTGTTCACAAACCGGTGCTCATACAAAGGCTGCAAAACGAAAGAGATGGTGCCACTAGTGTGTGCTGAGTGCTCCCTTAACTACTGCCTTCGACATAGACACGTGACGGACCACTCTTGTGAGGGCAAACTGGCGGCTAAGAGGCGACAGGCAGCGTGAGTACCTCGTTACTTCTTGCATCAGCTTCTTGTTGAGAAACATAATGCTGAGGCAGGGTGTTTTGGTTCATCACATCACTTGTTTACTTACTCTTAGTTATTGTAGGTATAGTTATTGTAATTAAGTAAGTGTGATGAACCATTAAACTTATTTTCTTTCTTTCTTTTCTTCACTGAGCTGGCTGGAGGATTTAGCAGGGGGGCAATGTACACTCTAACTCGGGCATCAGTGCAAATCATTGTTCTCCCACCATTAATTAGAATAAGACTAGCCTCAATAACGTGGCTCTGATACCAGAAGAAATCTCAGCACTTTTGAATTAACTGGACTTTTATGTTTATGTCAATATTACTTATTTACATTGACTCACGCTCAGCCAAAAAAAATTGTCACTCATCACAAAAAAAGCGCAAATAGTTCCTAGGACATTTTCTCTGTATCTTCTCTGGTTTTGTATTTCCTCATACTGCTCCAGTTAAATAAAGCACTCTTTATACTGATAAACCAGTGCTTCAACAGTCACTGCTGTGGTATATTTTGTGGTTTTGTAAAATAGATTGATTTTATCATGTAATATCCTGAATAAAAGAGCGTCCAGGCATTGACCAAAGAATTTGCATTTCAGAGAAGCAGCATTGGCACGTATGAAGGCAAACGAGAGCAGAGCGAGACAGAACAACATTCCATCTTCTATTGCTGTCAGGGCAGTCAGTGATGTGCAAGGAAATATGGTATACTTTTTTCAATATTATATTAGGATATAGATTCAAATTTAAGGAATAAAAGGAAATCCACCGGATATTTAGAATAATTTTTAATTTATACTACAGCCAAATTCGATGTATAATAAAGGTAAACAAAAATCTTACTTAAAACATTGACAAAAACCTAATAAAAACGTATCCTGATTATTTAAATTACAATTTTGTGAACATATCGGCAGAGAGGAGCTATCTGTTCCCGAAATTGTAATATTAATAATTGGATTACGGTTTTATTAGGTTTTTGACAACGTTTTAGGTTATATTTTTGTTTACCTTTTTTATATACTTCGAATTTGACTGAAGTGTAGATGTTAGATGCTATACGAGACAAGTAGGTAACTAGTCCAGTCAATCAAAAAGGTGTCAATTTTGTTTGTAACTTTTCTTAAAATCAATTCTTAGTTCATTCACTCCTTATGTTTAATTCGAATACTGCTCAGTATAACCGGCGCATTATGTGACATTGGTGGTTGAAAAAAAAATGAAAAATATTTATTTAAGTGAAACAGAAATATAGGTATATAACTACTAACTTAATTTTAACTTTAACTAAAATAATTTAGCTTTATGTTTAGGGTTACAAGATATAACTAAATGAGTTGGCTTCTATTACTATTTTACTAGGGTAACTGTAACATTTGATTAGCTGTGGTTAATAGAGGTTGGATATCTATAATTTTAGAAACCGTCATACAAATTGACAGCTCAAAATATAATAAAAAAATAATACATACATACATTATTATCACGCCCGTATCCTAACGGGGTGAGCAGAACCACAAGTAATCATAAGAAAACTTGCAGACACTTCCGATCCAAGACTCCCAAGATGGATATGGTGAACCATGGTGACAGGTGATCAGCCCATCGCCCATATAGGTCCATCAAGTTGGAGAGGATAAAAATAATATTTTCTAAATTTGTTCAACAGACTGAGGACGAGGCCTTAGCGCACGCCTTGGCACTCTCCATGCAAGAGGAAATCAACCAGAACAGAGACAGAAACTTCGGAAGATCGCTGGCGCAAAGAGTCGGTGGCGAACAGAGCTCACGCTGCACTGTCTCATAGCTTATTAGTCTTTAGTTCAAATATCTTAGTAATAACTAGCTAGGAAAAAAGTTCATCATCATCTTCCTCCCTTATCCCACTCTATGTAAGAGTTTTGGCTAAGGTGTTTTATGACCGGCTGCCTGCCTGACGTCAACCCTCCTTGGAAACACTTGCTTATTGTATCTCATCATGTTGGAGGATACTACTTAACCCTTAGTCGACTTTTACGACATGCTCAGGGAGAGAAGCAGCTGGACGCATTCTATGTTTTTTCTTTATTCCCAGTCAAGCAGAGAAGTTCAGTCCAGCAAAAAAGTTGCCTATAAGTTATTCCCGTACATAAGAAAACTTGGAACATAAGTGGTAATGTTCCAAGTTCTTCATTCTAATCCGTTCCAATGTGTTTGGCAAAAATAACCTCTCATCGTTATATCCTCACAAACTATTTTAAATTTCTCTTTCAAACTACGAAATACCTGCCCAGTCTCATTATAACTATTGTGCTCGAAATTAATGTACTATATAAATATCCAATTGTTTGTATGCTAGAACTTTAAGAATGTGCTCAAGTGTAGACTATACATACAGATATATTATCACGCTCGTATTCCTAATAGGGTGGGCAGAGCCACAGGTAAACATGAAAACTTGCTGCCACTTTTGATTTAAAGTCCTAAGATGGCTATGGTGAATCAGATTTGAGTGGGAAGTGAACCTGCGCGTCTCTCTTTCCTTTTTTTATTTATCTTTGACCAGTGACCCACAGTCAGTGGTTATGGATCTATGCGCATGTCTCAATGTAAATACAATTCATATTTGAATTTATCGATAATGTTAAGTTTTGACTATAAGAGTATTTGCTACAAGACAACAAGCTGATATACTTTATTTGCATAAACCACTTGAGGTACGTTTGTTTAATCTTCGTTCCACGACCTCGGTGGCGTGGCGGCCGAGTGCTCAGCTGAGACGCAAGAGGTGCGGGCACGACTCCCGCTACGGGAGAAATGTTTGTATGTTCTGCAAATATTTCTTCCGGGTCTGGATGTTGTATGTATTAAAAAATATATTATGTAAGTATTCTATGGTGCCCATAGTACAAGCTTTGCTTAGTTTAGGGCTAGATGGCGCTGTGTGAAATATCCACAAATATTATATTTATTTTTTTAATCTCATTTTTTTGATATTCACCTTGGACGATTATAAGCTTTCTAGAGTTCCACTTTATCTTATCACATTTTATTGTTCCGTTATTATTGAAATATTAAGGTAAGTACCTACTTGTGTAAATTTTATGCGATTTTACTCTACTCTCGACTATTTCGATAAAAAATAACAGCACTAATGTATCGTGTGTAATGTTTATACTCGATTGCGTTTTAAATATATTAATAGTACGTTACAAATACAATATTTTTGAGATATTATGAATGTTAAAGGTAATAAAGGCTTTATTACTAATATACCTACGGTTTTCTGTTTTCATTCATCTACCTACCTAAAAAAATCCATCCAAAAATCCAATTGCACCCCTTTTCGATGGGTTGAAAATTGAGGGGCCTGTTCTGTTATTATTATTATTATTATTATTGTTAGCAACTTCCCCACCAGGAGGCAAACAACAAGGCGACCGCCTATAAATAGCGGGCCGAATCGAGGCTTGCGGTCACTTCGCTCGTGGTGCTCGACAGTGCAACATCTCATGGACAGGTAGAGTTTTATTGTTTTTGTGTAATTTCGGTGTGAAGGACGCGTGAGTCATATTGTGTTTTGGCTATGTCATTTTCATGTGTAATCTAGATCATTTTCAATGTGTGTGGTCCAATCTGATTGTAGTAGTTTTGTTTAATTTTGATTAAATTGATTGTTAATGTTTAGATAAGCCTGTGGTTTATTTTTTTTAATGAATCAGATCCTTTTTACCTAAAATCAGAAGTGAGGGATAATAAAATCCATAAAGCTCACGAATTTCGAGTAAACAGATTGGAACTACCCACACATTGAAAAGATAGCCAGATTCTGTGCTGTTTGTTGTTTTATTCTCTCAGTTGCATTCTCTTTGTTATTCTTGTTTACGTAACCTTGGTAAATTCTCAGCATGCCTAGAAATAAAGACCGTGGTAGAACGAAACATCGTACACAAGGTGACTCACGTGTCCGAACACGACGCCGTTCTCGGTATCGGTTTCGTAGTAAAACTCTGTCATCCATGCGATAACTTTTGCGCTGTAAGTTACGGTCTCTGTCACCTAGTGTCTTTTATGGTCGAGCACCACGTCGGAGCAGAACAATGACGCGCAGTAGGTTCCGTGTCCGATCACGAAGCGTCTCCCGCTGTCAATCTACCCAAAGACGTTCTTTTGTCAGGGTGCGTCACCGTTTGCGGACTTTGTCGCGCAAAAGGGGTAGTTCGCGCCGTAGTCTATTTCGATCCCGATCTGGAAGTTCATTAGTAGGTCGAATGCCACGACGCAATTATGGGGGTAGGGTTCGTTCTCTGTACTAATCTCGATCACGCTCATCAAGCGTCGATCGCCGTTGCTATCGCTGGTCTCGTTCTCGTAAGTCATATGATGGTCAAATATCTTGGCAGGGTTTGTGAGTCAGGGTCAGGTAAAGCCGAGCCCACGAAAGGTCGAAACTTTGATGTATACCTCTCCACTTAACAGAGTTAAACAGGTACCGAAGGGACGACGCCTGTTATTCGCGCGTTTTGACGTCGCTGCTCGGAACACAAGGCCGAATCGTGAGGGTCTACGTGAGATCACGCGGAGCAGAGCTCGACGGCTGTGAAGGATAACCAGGCCATATAAGATGAGTATTCAAATAGAGAAAGACTCTCACCTCGTCAATTTGTTTACGTAATAAAGTGTTCTCAGTCCACAGAGAAGCTGGACTCTGCGGTCGTTACGAGCTGAAGCTGTTGAGCGGAGGCTACGGGAGAACGACTCTGGCTGCCGTGCAGTACATGGTACCGTGGCGAGGCGAGTGGTGCTCGGAGACGTGTGCCGCGTTCTTCGATAGCGAGTACCACACCTCTTATAAGACCAAAACGTCATTTATGGCTTTGCCGGTTGTTATCCTTTCCCATAGTTAGATTAACCAACCAACCCCTTAGTGTTTTTCGTAGTAGGTAGGTATAGTCCCCCCTAGGATAGTAGATATGAAAAAGTCCCCCCTCTTGTAAGTGGATAACAGACGACATTGCTATATATGTCAGGTCGAATAAGGTGGTTGGCTGGTGTTGGATAGTTACCAAGGGTGGTGACTGGGCGATTACTAAAGGTGGTAATGCGCACAGGTTAATGCACAGAGAGTGTGTTAACCTGAGGGAGATGCTTGGTGCGTCTGGCGTCAGAAGTGCCGAAGACAGAAGCCGGCGCGGCTGCTGCTGAAGACGGTGCAGTAGGCGACGTCCAGAGATACGACTGCTTGAGTAAAAGGGCCCTATTTTCATTATTTTGAGACGTCTCTGAGGTGAAGTCTGTAAGATTGAGTTTGAAATTTATGAATGTTGTGCGATGTATGAATTAAGTGAAAGAGATATTATGAACGGAGGATGAAAAATTAGGTGGCGGTTTTAAAGATACTGAGCGCCTATTTAAATATGTGTTGTTCTTTCACAGATGAGGGATCAAGTGTTCTGCGATCCATGCCTCTGTTAGTTGCAGACCCTGAAGCCGGACCCTCGACAGCAGCTGGCGCTGGTCTCTGTAGATCGACACCGTACGACCGGGCCGAGGACGACCCTTCGTCAGGAGAGGCCGTGTTAGCAACTTTGATGTATGTATACCTCTCCACTTAACAGAGTTAAACAGGTACCGAAGGGACGACGCCTGTTATTCGCGCGTTTTGACGTCGCTGCTCGGAACACAAGGCCGAATCGTGAGGGTCTACGTGAGATCACGCGGAGCAGAGCTCGACGGCTGTGAAGGATAACCAGGCCATATAAGATGAGTATTCAAATAGAGAAAGACTCTCACCTCGTCAATTTGTTTACGTAATAAAGTGTTCTCAGTCCACAGAGAAGCCGGACTCTGCGGTCGTTACGAGCTGAAGCTGTTGAGCGGAGGCTACGGGAGAACGACTCTGGCTGCCGTGCAGTACATGGTACCGTGGCGAGGCGAGTGGTGCTCGGAGACGTGTGCCGCGTTCTTCGCTAGCGAGTACCACACCTCTTATAAGACCAAAACGTCATTTATGGCTTTGCCGGTTGTTATCCTTTCCCATAGTTAGATTAACCAACCAACCCCTTAGTGTTTTTCGTAGTAGGTAGGTATAGTCCCCCCTAGGATAGTAGATATGAAAAAGTCCCCCCTCTTGTAAGTGGATAACAGACGACATTGCTATATATGTCAGGTCGAATAAGGTGGTTGGCTGGTGTTGGATAGTTACCAAGGGTGGTGACTGGGCGATTACTAAAGGTGGTAATGCGCACAGGTTAATGCACAGAGAGTGTGTTAACCTGAGGGAGATGCTTGGTGCGTCTGGCGTCAGAAGTGCCGAAGACAGAAGCCGGCGCGGCTGCTGCTGAAGACGGTGCAGTAGGCGACGTCCAGAGATACGACTGCTTGAGTAAAAGGGCCCTATTTTCATTATTTTGAGACGTCTCTGAGGTGAAGTCTGTAAGATTGAGTTTGAAATTTATGAATGTTGTGCGATGTATGAATTAAGTGAAAGAGATATTATGAACGGAGGATGAAAAATTAGGTGGCGGTTTTAAAGATACTGAGCGCCTATTTAAATATGTGTTGTTCTTTCACAGATGAGGGATCAAGTGTTCTGCGATCCATGCCTCTGTTAGTTGCAGACCCTGAAGCCGGACCCTCGACAGCAGCTGGCGCTGGTCTCTGTAGATCGACACCGTACGACCGGGCCGAGGACGACCCTTCGTCAGGAGAGGCCGTGTTAGCAACTTTGATGTATGTATACCTCTCCACTTAACAGAGTTAAACAGGTACCGAAGGGACGACGCCTGTTATTCGCGCGTTTTGACGTCGCTGCTCGGAACACAAGGCCGAATCGTGAGGGTCTACGTGAGATCACGCGGAGCAGAGCTCGACGGCTGTGAAGGATAACCAGGCCATATAAGATGAGTATTCAAATAGAGAAAGACTCTCACCTCGTCAATTTGTTTACGTAATAAAGTGTTCTCAGTCCACAGAGAAGCCGGACTCTGCGGTCGTTACGAGCTGAAGCTGTTGAGCGGAGGCTACGGGAGAACGACTCTGGCTGCCGTGCAGTACATGGTACCGTGGCGAGGCGAGTGGTGCTCGGAGACGTGTGCCGCGTTCTTCGCTAGCGAGTACCACACCTCTTATAAGACCAAAACGTCATTTATGGCTTTGCCGGTTGTTATCCTTTCCCATAGTTAGATTAACCAACCAACCCCTTAGTGTTTTTCGTAGTAGGTAGGTATAGTCCCCCCTAGGATAGTAGATATGAAAAAGTCCCCCCTCTTGTAAGTGGATAACAGACGACATTGCTATATATGTCAGGTCGAATAAGGTGGTTGGCTGGTGTTGGATAGTTACCAAGGGTGGTGGTGACTGGGCGATTACTAAACGTGGTAATGCGCACAGGTTAATGCACAGAGAGTGTGTTAACCTGAGGGAGATGCTTGGTGCGTCTGGCGTCAGAAGTGCCGAAGACAGAAGCCGGCGCGGCTGCTGCTGAAGACGGTGCAGTAGGCGACGTCCAGAGATACGACTGCTTGAGTAAAAGGGCCCTATTTTCATTATTTTGAGACGTCTCTGAGGTGAAGTCTGTAAGATTGAGTTTGAAATTTATGAATGTTGTGCGATGTATGAATTAAGTGAAAGAGATATTATGAACGGAGGATGAAAAATTAGGTGGCGGTTTTAAAGATACTGAGCGCCTATTTAAATGTGTTGTTCTTTCACAGATGAGGGATCAAGTGTTCTGCGATCCATGCCTCTGTTAGTTGCAGACCCTGAAGCCGGACCCTCGACAGCAGCTGGCGCTGGTCTCTGTAGATCGACACCGTACGACCGGGCCGAGGACGACCCTTCGTCAGGAGAGGCCGTGTTAGCAACTTTGATGTATGTATACCTCTCCACTTAACAGAGTTAAACAGGTACCGAAGGGACGACGCCTGTTATTCGCGCGTTTTGACGTCGCTGCTCGGAACACAAGGCCGAATCGTGAGGGTCTACGTGAGATCACGCGGAGCAGAGCTCGACGGCTGTGAAGGATAACCAGGCCATATAAGATGAGTATTCAAATAGAGAAAGACTCTCACCTCGTCAATTTGTTTACGTAATAAAGTGTTCTCAGTCCACAGAGAAGCCGGACTCTGCGGTCGTTACGAGCTGAAGCTGTTGAGCGGAGGCTACGGGAGAACGACTCTGGCTGCCGTGCAGTACATGGTACCGTGGCGAGGCGAGTGGTGCTCGGAGACGTGTGCCGCGTTCTTCGCTAGCGAGTACCACACCTCTTATAAGACCAAAACGTCATTTATGGCTTTGCCGGTTGTTATCCTTTCCCATAGTTAGATTAACCAACCAACCCCTTAGTGTTTTTCGTAGTAGGTAGGTATAGTCCCCCCTAGGATAGTAGATATGAAAAAGTCCCCCCTCTTGTAAGTGGATAACAGACGACATTGCTATATATGTCAGGTCGAATAAGGTGGTTGGCTGGTGTTGGATAGTTACCAAGGGTGGTGGTGACTGGGCGATTACTAAACGTGGTAATGCGCACAGGTTAATGCACAGAGAGTGTGTTAACCTGAGGGAGATGCTTGGTGCGTCTGGCGTCAGAAGTGCCGAAGACAGAAGCCGGCGCGGCTGCTGCTGAAGACGGTGCAGTAGGCGACGTCCAGAGATACGACTGCTTGAGTAAAAGGGCCCTATTTTCATTATTTTGAGACGTCTCTGAGGTGAAGTCTGTAAGATTGAGTTTGAAATTTATGAATGTTGTGCGATGTATGAATTAAGTGAAAGAGATATTATGAACGGAGGATGAAAAATTAGGTGGCGGTTTTAAAGATACTGAGCGCCTATTTAAATATGTGTTGTTCTTTCACAGATGAGGGATCAAGTGTTCTGCGATCCATGCCTCTGTTAGTTGCAGACCCTGAAGCCGGACCCTCGACAGCAGCTGGCGCTGGTCTCTGTAGATCGACACCGTACGACCGGGCCGAGGACGACCCTTCGTCAGGAGAGGCCGTGTTAGCAACTTTGATGTATGTATACCTCTCCACTTAACAGAGTTAAACAGGTACCGAAGGGACGACGCCTGTTATTCGCGCGTTTTGACGTCGCTGCTCGGAACACAAGGCCGAATCGTGAGGGTCTACGTGAGATCACGCGGAGCAGAGCTCGACGTCTGTGAAGGATAACCAGGCCATATAAGATGAGTATTCAAATAGAGAAAGACTCTCACCTCGTCAATTTGTTTATGTAATAAAGTGTTCTCAGTCCACAGAGAAGCCGGACTCTGCGGTCGTTACGAGCTGAAGCTGTTGAGCGGAGGCTACGGGAGAACGACTCTGGCTGCCGTGCAGTACATGGTACCGTGGCGAGGCGAGTGGTGCTCGGAGACGTGTGCCGCGTTCTTCGATAGCGAGTACCACACCTCTTATAAGACCAAAACGTCATTTATGGCTTTGCCGGTTGTTATCCTTTCCCATAGTTAGATTAACCAACCAACCCCTTAGTGTTTTTCGTAGTAGGTAGGTATAGTCCCCCCTAGGATAGTAGATATGAAAAAGTCCCCCCTCTTGTAAGTGGATAACAGACGACATTGCTATATATGTCAGGTCGAATAAGGTGGTTGGCTGGTGTTGGATAGTTACCAAGGGTGGTGACTGGGCGATTACTAAAGGTGGTAATGCGCACAGGTTAATGCACAGAGAGTGTGTTAACCTGAGGGAGATGCTTGGTGCGTCTGGCGTCAGAAGTGCCGAAGACAGAAGCCGGCGCGGCTGCTGCTGAAGACGGTGCAGTAGGCGACGTCCAGAGATACGACTGCTTGAGTAAAAGGGCCCTATTTTCATTATTTTGAGACGTCTCTGAGGTGAAGTCTGTAAGATTGAGTTTGAAATTTATGAATGTTGTGCGATGTATGAATTAAGTGAAAGAGATATTATGAACGGAGGATGAAAAATTAGGTGGCGGTTTTAAAGATACTGAGCGCCTATTTAAATATGTGTTGTTCTTTCACAGATGAGGGATCAAGTGTTCTGCGATCCATGCCTCTGTTAGTTGCAGACCCTGAAGCCGGACCCTCGACAGCAGCTGGCGCTGGTCTCTGTAGATCGACACCGTACGACCGGGCCGAGGACGACCCTTCGTCAGGAGAGGCCGTGTTAGCAACTTCCCCACCAGGAGGCAAACAACAAGGCGACCGCCTATAAATAGCGGGCCGAATCGAGGCTTGCGGTCACTTCGCTCGTGGTGCTCGACAGTGCAACATCTCATGGACAGTAGAGTTTTATTGTTTTTGTGTAATTTCGGTGTGAAGGACGCGTGAGTCATATTGTGTTTTGGTTATGTCATTTTCATGTGTAATCTAGATCATTTTCAATGTGTGTGGTCCAATCTGATTGTAGTAGTTTTGTTTAATTTTGATTAAATTGATTGTTAATGTTTAGATAAGCCTGTGGTTTATTTTTTTTAATGAATCAGATCCTTTTTACCTAAAATTATTATTTCGCTCGTTCAATCTACTCATTTGTCATGTCATGTCACAAGAGAAGAGGTATGAGGTGTCTTGATGAGTGTCATGTTTTCATTTTGTCACTAAAAGTGAGGCGTTTTACTTGATGAGTAAGTATAATTCTTTTTACTATTATTGTTTGTACCTATGATAGATTAGGTTAGATGACAAGCAATGTAGGTAGGTATGTCTTGGTCAGTTTTTTTTTTTTTTTTTTTTTTTTTATTTATTTATCATAATAAAAGTTTACAAAAATGTAGCAACTAAAATAGCACCACGGAAACCACTAAGGATTGTAAAGTAGATGCTATATGAGTCTTAGATTTACTCAACTGTTAGGTACTAACTAGGTAGGTAATTAAATTATACTAATGGTAATAATGTAGGTAGCTGTAAAGTGACTATGTAAAATATTGGAGCAAGGTAAGTACATTTAATTTAATGAACATTGATATTTTTCTAAATTATTTAAGAAGTATTACTTTAGTTTTAATTTAATATTATTGTGTGTTATACTATCGCGTAAGTCAGTGGGTAAGTCATTAATTAACCGAGGAATCATAAATGCCTGCCTGTGCGCTCGCCGTACCCATTGTTCGCGCGCGGTGCGCATAACCTGTTTTGAGCAACTGCACGAGTGTATACAGGGTGCTTTATTTCTTTTTGAAGTGATTCGTTAAAAAATTGTTCTTTCAGTAAACTATATTTAACCAACGTATGAACTGGTAAGATTTTGCAATGCCTAAATAGGCCAAGGTCATTGCCATAAAACTGCTGTTTGATTTTATTTGAAACAATGTTTTTTAATATTTTTAATTGGAGCTTGTATATTAGATTAAGATATGTGTTAAATGTTCGACCATAACTACTGATTCCATATTGGATATAGGATTCGGCCAGAGAGTTATATAACATTAGCTTGACTTTGAATGGGATACGATCTTTTAGTAAAGAAATATTTGCTAAAAATTGTCTTAATTATGGTTGTAGACAATTATGGTTATGGACACATATATTTATGATAGAGAAACATTTAATAAAAGGGGATTTAATGAGAAGTAGTTTGGTTTTATTCGGATTTATTACGAGGCCAGCATCGTGGCACCATCTTGATACGGCGTTGAGGTCTTGTTGCAAGAGAGCACTAGCCTTTATTGGGTCTTTGTCCGCTATAAGGAGGCACGTGTCATCGGCGAACTGATAACAGGTGCAATAGTTAATGCAGTTACTCATTTCGTTGACATAAGTCAGGAAATGAAGAGGTCCTAAAACAGATCCTTGTGCTGTGCCCTGAGTTGTTGTAATTGGTTCACTGTAAATGTTGTCTATTTTAACAGTAGATGATCGGTTAGTTAAATAGTTTTCACACCACTTAGTTAAGTAGGTTAGGTAGATATAATTTTAATGTTTTACATTAGATACCTACTTATCCTACCTATTAGTTTAGGAGTATAGTACCTATTATATTATCTGTGGTTCAGGTATGTAGTGTTTAGTAAGTACCTAAAATAATACTTAATAATAATGCTGGTCATCTTCTAGCCCCAAAGTAAGTAGAGCTTGTGTTATATGAACGATGACTGATTGATATTGAGGTAATCAAGTAGTAAAATGGGTACCTAGGTAGGTAGGTAGGTAGGTACCTACCTAGATAATTTTGATGTTTTGTATGTAGTGATGGGTAGGTAGGTATTAGTAGATTATTTGGGTACCTACCTGGGCAAGGGGTAAGTAGGTACCTACCTCGATACCTAATTGCAATGTTTTTTACCTACTTATTAGTTCAGTAGGTACTTACCTAAGTATCTAGTAGGATTAGGTTAGGATGAGTAGGTAGGTAGATAAATTAGGAAGTAGGTACTATCGACAAAAATTGTAAAAACTATGTACTTAGTTGGTAATTCGAAAACTATCAAGTGCACGAAAGGAGCATTTTTGAGGCGCACTTATACTATAAGTCCTTTCATCACACTGGTTTAAAAGAACTATTGACACGATAAGAAAAAGAAGAACAAACATATTATATTACTTACCTACATAAATGTACTTACTTAATGTACTCGTACCTACCTACAATGTGAAATCTATCTACTTCGTATTTACAGATATAAACAAAAGTTTTGACACTTTTTCACCACTGAGACGGTTACAAAACTAATTTTGTTGTAGGTTTCTATCAATCAACTTCAAGCAATTCATTCAATTTTTAGCTACGTCAATTACCTACTTACGTCATACGCCACTGTGATGTCATTTCAACGTACGATCTGTCATTCGATCACGCAATACATCAGCTCACTCACTCCTCACTCGCTCGAATGAAACATTTGGATTTCCCTCGTTCGTCCCGCTCGCGCTCGCACGTGACGTCGTTTGGTGAGTGTGACACGAATTGTGAGGTGGTACAACGATTGAAAATGAGGTCCATGACATTTCTGAGCGAATGTATGGGACAAACGAGGTGCCTCACGTATGTCCTACTCAACACTATTCAATTCCCCTAGCTAAAACATTCATATGGATTTCATGGAGATTCATATGTATATAGATACAGTCAACGCCGAAGCGGGGGTGGGGTAATGGACATGAAGAATCCAATTATGGACACAATCTCGTATGCCTCTAAAATCATTTTGGGAATAATCTTACAAATAGCTACCATGTCATAGAGATGAGAAGATAATTAAGTAGGTGGGAGATGAAATGAAAATCGTGTAATTTTTCATTAATCTTCTGGCAAATTCTATTCTCTATGCATTCGATCTTTTTGAAGTTTGTTGTCGTAACATAATGCTAATCATAAAATGGCCCGGGCTCATTCACCCTGTCTCGAGCCGGCGCGCGGCGGCTAGTCCAAATATAATCAATTTGAATAAACTTCATTACTATGTATTGTAGGAAGGTACCTAACTAGGTAGGTGCATTTCCTCGTGGTCTCAGACCAATGTGGTACGTAAATATAGGCACTTAATCACCAGAATACCTACTTATTTAACGAAATAAAAGAGTAGAATGAGATGGGAACCACATAATGAAACTAAAAGAGGTGGAGTAGACAAAGTAAAAGTAAAAAAATAACTGAATGGAGTTCAAAGCAGGAGTAGGGCTAAACAATAGGCTGGCCAACCTCAGATCAAATAAAAGAATTTTCTTTTATTTGATCTGAGCTGGCAACGCACCAACACACATAAAAGAAAGGCAGCTGTGGGCCAGCAGTTGATATTACAGCTACATTAGATTAGATTAGAATATTTTTTGTTAGGTTTCCTCTATACTAGTAAAAGCGACGTTGACACGATCAGTCTACTCGTACGAGTAAGCTTCATACGAGTGTACTAGGATAGCTGTTGATATAACATAGTTCGCTCGGATCATTTCCGTCATTCTTCCAATTATTTTTAGTGTCACGCTCAGACCACATTTTTTCGATTTGTTGTTATTAGACGCCATTTATTTTTCCTACTCGTTTACGAGTTAGCTCGGAAAAGTAGAACACGATCAGAGTCTACACGGATCGGAAGCCGTCGTCCGAGTGCGCTCGGATTATGGGTTGCCTGGTTGCCTGCCTGCCACAATCCGAGTAGGTATCCGAGTCCACTCGGTCCGAGCAGGCTCTGATCGTGTCGATCGTGTCAACGGACTTTTTACTCACCTACCTATCACGAAATGAAGTGACGAACGGCCCACGGGACTTGATCTAGATGACTTCTTGATAGTTTTATACATACATGTATTTACTTCCGCTTTCAATATTTACCACAGTTAGGTTTATAATTATATAGGTACTTAATTTTATTTTTTATTAGGTTCAAATAAAACAACAATAGTAACTACACATCAAGATTTTATTTATGATCTTCCATAATTCCGCTTTGGCAAAAAATCACAAATTAAAATACATCATACATCAAAATACAATAAAGCACATGAATATCATTTAAATAAGTCTAAAATAAATTAAATTAATCTTTGGTAAGGTACCTATAAAAAAGATACAGTAATAAATAATTAGGACTCAGAATAAATAGTACATAGGGTCGAGTTATCTGAACTAATTTGGTATTTGAGCAGCAACATCGAAATAAGAGTAAGTACAACTGATTATCTCAGCAAATAATACTAAGTACTAAGGGTTAAATAATTAGGTACCCCAGAAAATTGGTAACTTAAAAGTAAAACCATCTTACAGAAGTTAATTGATATAAAATAAAGACGGACATGGAATGTAAAAACTAATGACTATGTAACTACCGGACTAGAATATTAGTGATCTGTATACAAAATAAACCACTTTTTTGTACGATTTCCTATTTTCGCTTATGACAAAAGTGAATGTGCGTGAAAGTACCAAACACACTACTTCAGTGTACCATAACATTGACTTGTTTGATTGTTACGTTCTCGTAACTATGGATTCCAAATACAGTGGTTAAATGGTAAAATGCTTAAAATAGTGGTTAAATGCTTAAAATAAGGGTGCAATAGTATACCAATATATGTAGTTGTCATTTTTTTAGAAAAAAACATAGGAATAATATAAAATACCATCCTATTCCTTCTGTTCCCCCATTTTTTTTCTCCTTCGTCAAGTTATTAAACTTAGTTGAACTTTGCTCTCCAGATAGGTCTCCAATATTTCGTCACCACTTTCGTCAAGAAATTGATATTAATTGCACCCAGAGCACTTACAAACTAGAATAGAAAAACCCTAGTACGGGCGAGAGATTACTCATACCAAAAGCACACAAAGACTACAATAAATTGTTAGAAAATCCCTTTTAGACAGGTCATTTCAGTAGGACTTTAAAGATGTCCCTTAAAGGCCTTGTTGGTCAAAGCCCTGAACTTGTGGTTGTTATTGAGATAGGTAGTGATGAATTGTGGGGGGTTACGAGCGAAGAAGATCTCAATGCTCATGTAACGAGCGGCGTTCAGACGCTTGCGTTCAGCGTCGGAGCGGCAGAGGCGTTTGTGAGCGTCCAGAATGAATTTGGCGCAAGTCCTCTCGATGAGAAGCGTGGACATGCAGCTTTTGTAGTCTTCAATGGGCACCTGCAAATTGTGACTGTTAGTCTACTAGTACTAGTTCTTAAAATAATATACAAGTTCGAAGAGGTGTATGAAGTAATATTACACTTCTTCTTAGTCGTACACTCCTGGAGGAGTGGTCGTGGCTATGGATCGTCTACTAGGTTGGTTGCGGCTTTTGCGATACTTCTCCATCTCTCTCTACTCATGGCACTGCATTCAGTAAGGGAACACTTCGTAGATGATTTAATGAGGTCTGTCCATCTTGTCGGTGATCGTCCGCGAGAACGTTAACCTTCTACTCTTCCTTATACCAACAAACGTTCTAAAGAGCTTTCGTTGCGGATGATATGTCCAAACATTTTATGGACATAATATTACACAGGATCCAGCAAATATTGAACCTTGAAACTATTTTTCAGCCAGCCAAAAAATATGCACCTAGAAATTTGTACACGACAGCCAATCCTATCCTTACCTACCTTCCATCTGGATAAAGTGTACGTTCTTTTGTTTCTTTTACTACAAAGCTTTACCTGCATCTTACTTCTTACTTATATTATAAATGCGAAAGTTTGTGAGTTTGGATGTTTGTGCCACAATCACGCCTAAACGGCTGAACGGATTTGAATGAAACTCTGAATATACATAGTACATGTACTGGATTAACATATAGGCTAACATATAGACAGTTTCAGTTAACTTACCGTGAATCGCACCCACTGCCACACTTGCCATCTTGAGATCTCAGCCGTGGCAGAGTCTTCGACGCTGTTCTTGTAGACGTAATGACCCTGGCCGCCCAGCCAGTAGTAGATGAACATGATGGTCACAGCCACGTTGTGCTCCAGACCCTTCATGGTCACACCCCCGCTGGGGATCGACAGCAGATCCTCGGGGGTCACATTCACTTTGAACTTGCGGTGGATCTGGTTTGGGCCGAAGCTGCTCTTCTTCCAAAGCTAGAAAGGGAATATTGCTAGGTTCAGTAGGTTCTAAATACTTTTTATCTTGCAAAAGAGGTTCTTGATCTGCTAGTAAAAATCAAGACTGGTGACGTATATAAAGAGGTTAATAGCGGCGCGCATAAATTCTTTTTATAGCACGAAAACTAAGAATGTATTGTATAGGTTAAAAAGCCTCTGAGCAACAATGAAGCGACCGTTTAGCTTCACCATTTTTTTTAATACACACGAACTTATCGATTTAGATGTTAGAGATAAAAAAATGAAATTAAGTATTTCGAATTTTTGTTTAAGGATGTCTTTGGGACAGTCTGAATAGAAATGTACGTACCTCGTTCATGAAAGGCACCAGCAGGGTGTCGTAGATCATGAACCCATCCACTCCCCATTCAATCTCCTTTGACTTTGCATCCAAAACCTTAAGGATTATGTTTTTGGACCTGTAATGATTTTTATTTAGATCGATTAAAACTAAGTCTAAAAAAATTAAAGGTTTTGCTTATGTAGAGTGCGTGGGCGTCAACCTAGCATAGTAGGGTCCTATAAAAGTACAGGAAAGTACCTACAAGTCCTTATACTCGTATGTATGTTCGTATGAGCTAGTGGCCAACTCTAGTGACGGAGTTTTTAGGCCGCCTAAAGGCCTCCGTCATGGCTTAACGACTTAAAAGCCGGGACCGACAATTTAACGTGCCCTCCGAAGCACGGAAGCGCTCAGCTCGTAACACCACTTGCAGCCACCCATCCCAATTGCAACCGCGCACAACCGTTGCATAACTTTAACGATCAAAGCAAGCTGCGCCAACCAAGAGCGCTTCAACTTATGCGTCTATACTCGTAAAAGTCTTATAGAACTTACTCAGTATCTTGCCCATCAGAGCCTTGGTTCACCATCAAAGCGGCCATGCCTCCAGTGGCAGGCGCGCCGCGAGAATGGGCAGTGGCAACCACGAGCTGGATGTAGCTGGAGAGGAAGCGTTGTTCCATGCTGACGTACTTGTTACGATCAGGCAGCACGAAATTCTTGCGGTTGCCTGTTAAGCGTTGGATAACATTTTAGTTGTGATTTACACAAACAACACCTTAAATGCGAATAAAACCAGCACTTTCAGTCATAGATTTGGCCTACAAGTTTTTGATTAAGTTCACATTATAAATGATTAGTCTTCAAAGGTCAAAAAACTTTGTCTTTAAGATTTATGAACTTACTCGATTCGGTCTATGTTAAGAAAAGGATTTTGAAGAAAGACAGATTAAAATAAAGTGCAAGTCGATTTCGCACATGGCGTTGGGGGATGGCTGATTCGAACCTCATCAACTATAGATTTTTTTGTATTAGATTTTATTCATTTGAGTCGTTCAGGCATATTGTTAATATTTTAGCCTGCACGGCAGCTTTAAATTTAAACTTTAGGGGGATACCAGCTGATGACGCTTTCTGTAGGTACTTAAAAAATGTTTCATGTATGGGGGCTCTCTTAATTTTTATTTTCTTTTATTTTCATTATTTATAGTTATAGCGGCAATAACACATTCTGTGAAACTGTCAACTCTACATAATAAAGATTTATGAGATACAGCCCTCTCACAGACGGACAGACGGACGGATAGCGAAGGCCCCATAGGCACCTTCGGGTATGGAACCCTAAAAATTAAGTCAAAAATAAATAACACTCAGCTGCAGCAGTCACATACATAGTTTCCCTGTGTCGTGGGTATCAGAAACTACGAGTACCACGGCTGCACAACACCCAGACCCTGAAGAAATATTTACAGAACATGCAAACATTTCTTCCGCAGCGGGAATTGAACCCGCGCCTCTTGCATCTCTGCTAAGCAATTGCCCGCCACGCCGCCGAGGCCGTCAATAATGTAACTAATAAAACATATGAAAAATTGATATAAAATTGACACTGATTTATAAACTGGTTAAGTATGTATGAGTCAAAATCCGATAATTTCTTACCCAACTTAGCGATGATAGAGGCGCAGTAATCCCACATCCCACAGTTCAGGCCCAGCGAATGATCTTTCAGCGCATACAGAATCTCATCCAGCTCAAACACAGAGAAGATGTTTTCGATCAGAACGCACGCTTTGATCGTCCCCTGGGGCAGCCCCAACTCATTCTGAGTCCAAACGAAGATTTCGTTCCAGAGCTTGGCCTCGGAGGCGGCCTCCAGCTTGGACAGATAGAAGTAAGGGCCGCCATTAGTTTCAAAGAGCTTGACGGCGTTGTGGTACATGATAATGGCGAAGTCAACGAGGGCTCCGGGCACTTCTTTGCCGTTGATCTGATGAAGCGAAATAAGATATACTTAGATACAAAAAAGTTTCTTCGAGTTACTCCTAATGCAGTCTAAGTCTAATCTAAAGAAACAATACTTTCAAGTATCTGGTGTGAAAATACCGTTTCGTATTATTGTTTACTGTTTGAAAATACAATAATGTGCTAAATGTGTTAAACGCTAGTAGAGTTTCTTAATGTGAATTTATGAACACCAGTGACAAAAGAAATTGCATAGGTAGGTACTACTATAAAATATGAAGGACAAGTAAAGTAAAAGAAAGGGTGAATACTGTGATGATGACATAGAGGGGAATGGATGAAGAAAACATGTGCCGACCTCACTCAAGTGAGATCAAGGTAAGGGCAGGGGGATGATTAAGGTAAAGTAAAATTAATAGTTTACCAGAACGTTATGGTCGATGATATTCCAGGCCCTCGGTCTAAAAATCAAGACCGGGCACGTAGTAATGCTAAGCAGGCCGCCAGGAAGCTTATGAGTGAAATGCACAGCGGTATAGATGTTGTTGTACGCCAAGAGTTGGTTCTTCCAAGTCGGGCAGTGGCCGTCGTCGAAGTCGACCTGGACGGCCTGGACGTCAGAATTGAGGGCCGAGACGAAGTGGGCCAAGTTGGACGGAGACACATCTCCGAGCTCGAGGTGACGGTTTCTAAGGGGAGGAGAGAATTCTTTTTGAGAAAAGTATGTCTATCAAGTTTCACGAAAGATCTGCAAAATTGAACATGGCTGTTAAAGTTATGCTTTGGCTATGTATATGAAGGTAACTTTTAAAGTATTTAGTATTATTTTACATACATACATACATAAAATCACGCCTGTTTCCCATAGGGGTAGGCAGAGATCACGGATCGCCGTTTGCTACGATCCTGACACACTTCTTTTGCTTCCTTCACTCTCATCACATTCCTCATGCATGCTCGTCGGTTTAGGGTACTCTTGACCTGGCCCTTTTCCAAAACGTCGCTGATTTGGTCCAGGTACGTGCGCCGAGGTCTTCCCCTTCCAACGGTACCATTCACACTCACCTCATACACCTGTTTCGTTAATCTTCTTTCATTCATCCTCTCTAGATGACCGAACCATCTTAACATACCTTTCTCAATCCTCATCACTACATCTTCTTTCACTCCACATCGCTATTATTTTATATGTAATATAAATTATGTTATGTACGTACATACTTAAACGTATGTATGTATGTACATAACATAATTTATATTTATACTGACATTGTTAACTGATCTATTCTATGTAGATAGTAGACACATATCTACAATATAATTTATTTATTTTATTTCATTTGTTTTTTTTACTTTTACTGTTAAGTACGCTGGTCTCACAGGGTCTGATGGCTAGAGGAAGTGGTTCCGACAGAATAACAGCGTCTGCTGCTAAAACAGCAGACACAATGCTGAGTCGGAACCAATTTACTGCTGTAGCACAGATCATAATTTTTTGCTGCAAAGTATAGGTAATTTGATTTGTTTATTAATTTTAATGATAAGTGTTTAATGTTTAAAACGTATTTTTTTTTCTCAATTCCTAGCAATTTTTTTATTTTATGTTCTTAAAATTTTATGTTATGTGTGTTATCTTAGCAAATAAATGTTATGTCTTAAGTCTATCCGCCGAATACTCAAACGCGACTCAGAGTTGAGCACGTCTCACTCACGGTTTTTTGACAGTTTCTGATGAAAATCTGTCAAAAAATTGTCTTTTCAGACGTGCTCAACTTTGAGATGCGTTTGAGTATTCGAGGGTATGTCTTATATAGATAACTAGCTGCTGCCCACGGCGTCCCTCACGTGGTATTTGGATAAACGTAGCCTACATCACTCAGGGATGGGATGATGTACCTTACTTAACTACCCGTGAAATAATTTTTGGAAGCAGTCCAGTAGTTCTGAAGATTTCCCACGCGACAAACAAACGTACAGACTAACAAATTTTAACTCATTATAATATTACATAGTATAAGTAGATCAATTATTTATTAACTACGTAGGTAGGTACCTATCTACTATTCACTACATAGTATAAAACAAAGTCGTTTCCCACTGTCTGTCTGTCCCTATGTATGCTTAGATCTTTAAAACTACCCAACAGATTTTGATGCGGTTTTTTTAATAAATAGAGTGATTCACGAGGAAGGTTTATATGTATAATACATGTATAATTATAGTAGAGAAACACTGATAATTTTAAAAGTTTTTATTGTGATGTCGTAAATAAACATTTTTTTTTTAAATTAAATTGCAAACGCTGGATGAACCCTACGAGATAGATCAAAATAATGTACTACAGTATTGTACACCTTAAAAAGGTCTACAAAAAAGGCCGCGATGGTATAACATTTCTATCTCTTAGGGATAACCCACAATAACCATTTTTATCCCTTACTTTTTACGAGAAATAATGGCTTATTTACAAAGCGATTTTAAGCAATACAGCATTAATCCTTATCCAATTAAGTACCATAATTACATTCTGCATTTAATATAGATCAATATGGCTCTTTACAGCATGTAGTTAATTTAAATGTATATTTTCGAAGATATTACAGATTTAAAATGCAGGGACATAGCGGTTGCGGCGGTACCGGCCGGGGGGCGCCGGCGGCGCATATCTAGAGGTAAATACCGCGCAGTGTTTCCACTTTTAGGAATTTCGCCCCTTTTAAGGGCGAAACAATTTAGTTCATGTGCGACTTAGGGCTATTTTTATTGCAGCAGGGATTTAGGGAATTTTAGGGAAAAAATGACTTGATGTGATAACCCTTCTTATTCTATGCTCTATGGCTCTACCTATTAGGGGATTCCCCAAATTATCTTCGTATTATAATCCGACAAATGTTAGTTCACTAATCGTGGCAACTTTTTATATGAAAACCTCGAAGTGGTCGTTTCACTATTATTAGGGGTTCCATCCATCATCAAACACTGAAGTAGAAAGATTATTCAGTGTCCTAAATTTTTTTTTACATTTAATGTAAAAACAGGCTAACCAATCAAACCGTCAACGGAGTACTTCACACTAAGTTAGGAATGCTGGCTCACAACTGCTCAATTTTGGAGCCTACGAGTGCCATGCTCAATGCCGCGAAAACCTGCAGAAGACAAGTAATGCTTCGGCTTCCGAGTCTTCCAATTAGTTATTTATGTTCGTATTCAAATTTGTTATTACTATTTTCGTACTAAATATGCAAAAATATGTGGTTTTTGTACAATATTAATGCGCCCTAAATTAGGAAATTAAAAAAAATAGGGATTTTTAGGAATAATTTCCAAAGAATTTAAGGCAAAACCAAAATCCTCAGTGGAAACACTGATAGCGCGTCGAAAGCCGCGCTTCGCCCAAAGCACTTTACGATAAGCAGCGATCGCACGCGTTTATTGGAGCTTTCTAGCGAGGAAAATAACAATTATCTACTTCTACACTAATATTATAAAGAGGAAAGATTTGATTGTTTGTTTGTTTGCATTGAATAGGCTCAGAAACTACCACACCGATTTAAAAAAAATCTTTCACCGTTGGGAAGCTACACTATCCCCGGGTGACATAAGCTACATTATATTTTCAAAAAAAAATAGGGATCCTTACTAAAACTCCAATAATGTAACCCGAGGTGTAAAAAATTGACCTAAAAAATTCCTTACGTCGCGTGCGCTGCGAAAACTATTGATGATAGAAATCACGCGTTATAATAATGTACTTAGTACGACTTTGCAGAACACATCATTATCTTCAAAAAATGTCGCGACAGCATATGTCTAGCTATTATAGATATGTCACAATAAGTGTTCTTTTATTTTTAAAATTTATTTGAAATGGTGACGCTAGAAAAGGCTTTTTATTTGACCCTTGGTATTAATACTTATCAAAATAAATGACTTCATATTCAAGACTGCTCCGATAACTTTATATAACTTTTTGAATTATTCAATTTGGACATTCCATTCGAAAGATATCACGAGTTAAAAAATTTCATATTAGAAAATCGCGTGATCGCCTATCACCCCGCTCGGCTAGGAGTAGCTAGGCAGCACCATAATTTATGCGATCGTAGGCGTCACTGGAGTACGGGAGGGAAGTCAAATTTTTGTTAAATACCCGTGCGAAGCCGGGGCGGGCTACTAGTTAGGATAAAAAACTAAAAAAATAATAATGATGAGACTTTGATTCATCATTCATTTCCCTGCTCTTGTTCCACTTTATGTGGGGTCAGCACAACATGTATTCCTCTTCCATTTCCCTCTGTCAGAAGTTATCTCAACGCTTTCTTACTCATGTCATCTTTCACACAGTCCATCCATCTTTTCTTTGGCCTACCTCTACCCACATATCCTTCCACATTCATATCTAACACTCTTCTCGTCACATGACATTCTTCCCTTCTCATGACATGTCCATTCCATACCACGCTAGACTTTGATTATTTTGGCAAATTATTAACCAACTTGTTCTGGCAATACTGGCAATAATCAAATCAAGTCATCAAACTTTCTATCATCAAACAAATTGTGCAACAGCTGGCAACGTCGCAAGCTTTCGCCAGAGCGCGAGCGGCACAAGCTGGCAACGCCACTTGGCTTGACCAGTCATGTTTTTAATAACGCCATCTCTTTAATTATTATCGTACTATTGATCGTACTAATATAAATGGTAGTTATTTAGCAAGTAAAATATTCTATTCTATTATATATTTTACAAACTTTCGCATATTATAACAATAGCACAGGCCTCGAGTTTTGTATTACATAAGCACCTAGTCTTAATACAATTTAAGAAATACCAACTAATGTAACATACATTAGAGATAAGATAAGCTGATAAGGTACAATCAGATTCATTCATACCATATTATCACATTCATATCTTTAGTGGGGTAAGCAGAGCCACAAGTAATCATAAGAAGACTTGCAGCCACTCCTGATTCAAAGACCCAAGATGAATATGGTGAACCATGGTAACAGGTGATCAGCCCATCGCCCATATGTTGGTTACACTCCATCATCTTGGAGAGGATACTATCGCTTAGTCTACTTTAACTACATGCTTGGTGAGAAAAGCTTCAGAATTTGCTATTTAAAAAATGATAGGTAAGTTTAACATAAAAATACCCATTCAATTTTGCTGTTAATTAATCTAACAATATCTGGCATAGTCAGAGGCAAGTTCAAGAAATTTAGCAAACAGAAAAAAAAACAGTATTGAAACAAATAATTTACTGCAGAATCTTTCTAAAAGTACCTACCTCTCAAATAATTGACCAAAAATATCTAGCTTCCATTAAATAAAAATATGTAACTCTCAATTAATTATTTCAGAGGTATTTTAGAAAGATTCTTCAGTAGGTAATTATGTTTATTATTAATATGCATTCCCATATTTCTAGGACTTGTCTCAGGTAAGGTTTCCTACTAGATATTTTTTGTTGACCCATTGTCAAGTACTGGAGAATTTCAACCTGAAGCACCCCAGTACTCGACAAAATTTTGTCAACTTCTAACTACATATTTATTATTATGTTATGCAGTTTTTATGGATCAGATTCCTGTTCTCATTACTTTGATCTATTTATTTTTGTAGGTTGAAAAGGATAATTATCGTGATAATAACAGATGGATTATTAATAATTATCGATTGATAATAACAAAATATTGCACTTGTGCAAGTGAACTGTATTCAAAATTATATCCGAACGCACGAAGTGTTAACATGCCGAGCTGTGGGGATTCCCCTTACAAAAAAAAAATCAGTTTGGATATGCAAAGTTGAGTGAACTCGAGTGTCGTTGGTTTGTTAAGTTACATATTAAATTTTTGTTTATATTTTTTTTGTTAGAGTTGCCCAAATTATAATGCATTTGTAATGAAACAATAATAACAAATGGTGATAGAAAAGAAGCGCAATTATTTTGATTTTTTCGAACCCTGACTACATGCATGTACCTACTCTATTTTATTCCTTGTAATATTTTTTGGGATAATGTAAACAAATCAAAACAGAATTGAAATTGATAGGTGGCCTACATAATACCTACCCGGCAGTGGCTGATACAAAATACTTATCTTGGTAGATAGTAGGTCTAGGTCCCTAATACCTACCTACCCACTATTTATCTCTCTAAATGTGGCATGTGTGTGTCCATTTTAACCCTTAATTACTCGCGTCAAAAAAGTTACACTGACGCTCGCGTGGAGAATATTTAACCCCAATCTTAAAGGTGAAATAAAAAGACTTTTGATTTATTTGTAATATATTTATTATAAAATTTAGAAAGAATCAACTTTGTACTTTAGGATAACAGTATTAATAATCAACATTTTAGTTAAAGTAATTAAGAGATCAATCAATACACATAGAAACTATTTAGTTGGTACATTCATCACTTGTCATGATAGAGTGGCCATGACAAAAGTGCTGTTAGCATTTCGCACAGACAAATCTTATTTTTTTGTCTTTCGATCTTAGGCAGATATGGCATCTTTATAATTTGTTGATGGACCGCCTCTGGACGTGGAGCCAGCATCTTGAAGTTCAGCATTTCTCATCAGGCGTTTTTGTATGGCCCGGGGTAGTTGTGCGACAGCGGCTCATTATCATCACTGCTCCATTCTGACTCAATTTCATCGGCACTCTCTTGATATTCTGATTCGTCGTCACTATGAATAATTTCTGCCACATCTTCATCGGAACTGTCTATTATGTTTTCTTCCTCCTCATCTAATAAAAATTGACTAATTAGGTGGTAAGAAAGCCGCTGATGAGCCATTTCGAACTTACTAACCTAAAAAAAACATAAAATTAAGGTTAAGAATCAAATACACCTTACTGAACTTTCATAACTCATAAAAAAATCTAAAATATGTAAATACTTACTTGTCAAAAAAAGTCACATTAACAATCGCGTGGGGCAATATATACCCCAGACGCGATCTCTGGACAAAACCACACGGTCCAGAGCGTCGCACGCGACTTATCCAGAGTGGGGGGAGATATTTAGGCAGCTACATGGAACACCGTTCCGTTCAATTCAAAAATAGCAAAGTTATAACACTTCAAAACCTCACTGGGGTTAAATATGCCCCACGCGAGTAATTAAGGGTTAATATGGTAGATAGATAAGTATGTAACTAAACAAATAAATAAGAAGTTGAGATAGTACATATAATGTGACTAGATCAGGGGTCAATGATAATGATGATGATTTAAATTTATGTTACAAAGATGAACTCATAATACTCAATTAATCACGATAGAAGATGTTTCTTCCTATGCGTTTCGACTTATTGTATAGGTAAACAGACCATAAAATAAAATAATTCTTTAATAACTGATTCATAATGAAATTCTAAAAGAATATCGCAATAGGTGTCTCTACATTTTCTTCTACGATGAACTATAGTACCGATAAGTAATAATAACACAAACAATAATGCTTGGATAGGATAGGGTAGGTAGGTAACTTACTGCAGACGAGCCGGCAGAGGAGCGATGTTCCAGGAATGGTCCAGCCTTTCAGGCGATTTCTCGAACTCAAAAACAGTCTGCGAATTCGCTATTAAATTTCTCTTCCGCCTATTTATATATAATAGATCGATCTTCTCATCAAAATTATTGTGGAGCTTAACGAGGAACTCTCGAGCGCCCGAATCGAAATATTTCATCTGAATCTTCTCGTGCCTTGGAATCGGTGCATGCAAGAGCACAACGCCGGCCATGGTGCAGGTGAACAGCGATACAAACTTTGAACCTCTTCTTATCAGTATAATCACACGGGGACAGATTACAAGTCACGGCTGTAACTCGCGAATACGAACAACACTCTTCCGAACGAGCCCTGCTCTACTTTGCTATTGAGTATTGATAGACCCAGCCCGTCGACAATTTATAGAGCATAAATTATAAACGTACTTACTTTCTACCAACATTGCAAAATAAAAATAACCTTACTAAATTAAAAATGACCGATGACGCGTTTGGGTGGACCGTTCCGTACTGTTTTTTTTTAATTCATACGTATTATACTTTTCTGTCAGGTTGCCATTTTATCAGTGTGGCCAACGTAGGCGATTTATCACCATTTAGGCCACTCAGGACTAGAATCGACGATGAAAAAATCAAAATGGGCGATTGGTCGCATTATGCTACCTTAGGGACAAGCTATTAAAATTAGTCGAATCGCAAATGAACTGGTTTTAAGAAAAATCTTAGACGCCCTACGGTTTGTATGTACTGTGAAAGAATGATGGCCACACTATTCGTGTTTGGTAGGTTAGTTTCGGGGCGGTGAGTACCCAGAATTTGTATTAGCTATTATGAAACCAAATTTAAGAGGAAATGAAGTCGAATGTATATGTATTGCTGTTAGTGAATACCGCAATTATCTATTTAATGTTGAAATCCTAATACTCATAATTAAACACGATAGAAGATGTTTCTTCCTACGCCTTCCTACTTATTGTACAAACATCCCATAAAATAAAATAATTCACTAAAAAAGATTATACTTACTAATGAAATTCCAAAAAAATATCACAATTAGGTGTCTCTACATTATTTTTCTACGATGAACTATTTTACCGATAAGTTATAACAGAAACAATAATGCTAGGATAGGATAGGTAGGTAACTTACTGCAGGCGAGCCGGCAGAGGAGCGATGTTCCAGGACTGGTCCAGCCTTTCAGCCGATTTCTTGAACTCAAAAACAGTCTGCGAATTCGTTAAATTTCTCTTCCGACGATTTCTATATAATAGATCGATCTTCTCATCAAAATTCTTGTGGAGCTTAGCGAGGAACTCTTGAGCCCCCGAATCGAAATATTTCATCTGAATCTTCTCATGCCTTGCAATCGGTGCATGCAAGTGTACAACGCCGGCCATGGTGCAGGTGAGCGGCGATACAAACTTTGAACCTTCTCTTCTTATCAGTTTAATCACACGGGGACAGATTACAATTCACGGCTTTAACTCGCGAATACGAACAACACTCTTCCCAACGCGAGCCCTGCCTACTTCGCTATTGAGTATTGATTGACCCAGCCCGTCCAGTGTTGCCAACAACGCCGGGACTGATATCGCCATTTTTCACAGCAAAGATAGTCTAATGTAGCCGAATTTCAGGTTCTGTAGCGTAAAAAGGAACCGATTTATAAATAAAATAAAAAATTGTTTAAATTTAATTTTAACTTATAAAATAATCAAGCACTTATCAGGCTCCTAACGAGTGTAGGAGTTTTAGAAAGATCCTGGTTCGTCTGCCAGCAACAATAAGGCACCAACAAGACTTTCGCCGTCACCGTCATATTTTGTGGCAGCTGGTATGCTAGTACTGGCACAAGCTCCGCTAAGACTGCTGGTGTTGGAGGCGGCGTACATTTTTCTGCCAGCATGTAAACTGATCATGTGATCACTTGGTTGGAAACTGTTAAACAAATACTTCTGACATTCAGATGTGTTCGAATCCTAAGGATAGCGATCAGCATGGGTAGTTGCATTCTGTTCCTTATTTTGTCTTCACCGTAACCATCACGCTAAAAATTCTTTCTACGACTGCATTACTCAAGGGTAATGAAAGACAGAACTAATTTAAATACGACTAATTGAAATGGCTTGTCCCTGAAGTAGCTTAATAGGCGACCAGTCGCCTTTCTGATTTTTCATCGCCGATTCTAGTCCTGAATAGTCTAAATGGCGATAAATCACCTACGTTGGCTACACTGTTGAATGACCCAGCCCGTCGACAATCCTTAAAGCATAAATTATAAACGTACTTTGTACCAACATTGCAAAAAAAAAATTCCTTACTAAATTAAAATGACCGATGACGCGTTTGGGTGGATAGACCATTCCATACTGTTTTTAAATTTATACGCGTATTATACATTTCTGTCAAGTTGCCATCTTGCCTGCCAAAATACATTTTGTTCTTTTCTTTTCTTGCGAGTGCTTTATGTGATTTATATAAATATTTAGTGACGAGCAGCCCCGCCCCGGCTTCGCACGGTTATTTAATAATAATTTCAAAAATTATAAATTTTAACTCAGACAAACTCACTTTTTTCATGTGCTAAAGAACACTTATTGTGACACACATAATAGCTAAACATAGGCTGTCGAGACACTTTTTGTAGATAATGATATGTTCTGTAAAGACGTGGTACATTATTTTGTTCTATCATTACTAGTTTTCGCAGCGCACGCGTTGTAAGGAATTTTTTAGGTATTTTTTTTACACCTGGGGTTACATTACTGGAGTTTTAGTAAGGATTTCTATTTTTTTTTGAAAATATAAAATAGCCCATGTCACCCGGGGATAAGTGTAGCTTCCCAACGCTGAAAGATTTTTTTAAATCGGTCCAGTAGTTTCGGAGCCTATTTAATGCAAACAAACAAACAATCAAATCTTTCCTCTCTATTGATAATTTTGAACCCTGATTACATGTAGGTAAGGTACCTAGTACCTATATTCTAAATTTATAACATTTTATTCCTTGTAATATTTTTGGGATAATGTAAACAAATCAAAAAGAAATTGAAATTGATAGGTGGCCTACATAATACCTACCCAGCAGTGGGTGATACAAAATAATTACAATAATATATCTTGATAAGTAGAAGGTACCTGGTACTTACCTACCTACCTGCTCTACATTCTTTTTCTACGATGAACTATTGTACCGATAAGTAATAACAGAAACAATAATGCTAGGATAGGATAGGTAGGTAACTTACTGCAGGCGAGCCGGCAGAGGAGCGATGTTCCAGGACTGGTCCAGCCTTTCAGCCGATTTCTTGAACTCAAAAACAGTCTGCGAATTCGTTAAATTTCTCTTCCGACGATTTCTATATAATAGATCGATCTTCTCATCAAAATTCTTGTGGAGCTTAGCGAGGAACTTTTGAGCCCCCGAATCGAAATATTTCATCTGAATCTTCTCATGCCTTGCAATCGGTGCATGCAAGTGTACAACGCCGGCCATGGTGCAGGTGAGCGGCGATACAAACTTTGAACCTTCTCTTCCTATCAGTTTAATCACACGGGGACAGATTACAATTCACGGCTTTAACTCGCGAATACGAACAACACTCTTCCCAACGCGAGCCCTGCCTACTTCGCTATTGAGTATTGATTGACCCAGCCCGTCCAGTGTTGCCAACAACGCCGGGACTGATATCGCCATTTTTCACAGCAAAGGTAGTCTAATGTAGCCGACTTTCAGGTTCTGTAGCGTAAAAAGGAGCCGATTTATAAATAAAATAAAATAAAAATTATAAATTAAATTTTAACTTATAAAAAAATCAAGCACTGATCAGGCTCCAAACGAGTGTAGGAGTTTTAGAAAGATTCTGGTTCGTCTGCCAGCAACAATAAGGCACCAACAAGACTTTCGCCGTCACCGTCATATTTTGTGGTAGCTGGTATGCTAATACTGGCACAAGCTTCGCTAAGACTGCTGGTGTTGGAGGCGGCGTACATTTTTCTGCCAGCATGTAAACTGATCATGTGATCACTTGGTTGGAAACTGTTAAAGCAGATACTTCTGACATTCAGATGTGTTCGAATTCTTAGGATAGCGATCAGCATGGGTAGTCGCATTCTGTTCCTTAATTTTGTCTTCACCGTAACCATCACGCTAAAAATTCTTTCTACGACTGCATTACTCAAGGGAAATGAAAGACAGAACTATTTAAATACGACTAATTTAAATTGCTTATCCCTGAATCGAGTTCGGTGCGGTGCCAAAGCAAACGCTACTTATTTAATATCAATGTGTATGAGAGAGAGGGGGTATAGTCGATTCTTAGGTGTAACGTTTAATTTTATCGAGTAATGTGTAATGATACAGTACTCGGTCGCGTAATATCACGCGTAATGCATCAATCACATTACTTACACATGTCTATCGACAATCCTTAAAGCATAAATTATGAACGTACTTTGTACCAACACTGCACAATAAAAATAGCCTTATAAATGAAAATGACCGATGACGCGTTTGAGTAGACCATTCCATACTGTTTTTTTTATACATATCATACTTTTCTGTCAGGTTACCTTCATGCCTGCCAAAATACATTTTGTTATTTTCTTTTCTTGCGAGTGCTTTGTGCGTTTGTATAAATATTTAGTGACTAGCAGCCCGGCCCGACTTTGCACTGGTATTTAACAATAATTTAAAATATTATAAATTTTAATACACACACACACTCTTTTTTTTTCCATGTTCCATGTGTGTGTCCATTTTAATATGGTAGATAGATAAGTATGCAACTAAACAAATAAATAGGAATTTGAGTAAATACATAATAATGTGACTAGATCAGGATTCAATGATAATGATGATGAATGAAATTTATGTTACAAAGATGAAACCACAATACTCATCATTAAACACGATAGAAGATGTTTCTTCCTACATATTGTATAAACATACCATAAAAATAAAATAATTCATTAAAAAAAGATGATACTTATTAATGAAATTCTAAAAATGATCACAAAAGGTGTCTCAACTACATTCTTTTTCTACAAGGAACTATTGTACCGATAAGTAATATAATAACACAAACAATAATGCTTGGATAGGATAGGGTAGGTAACTTACTGCAGGCGAGCCGGCAGAGGAGCGATGTTCCAGGACTGGTCCAGCCTTTCAGCCGATTTCTTGAACTCAAAAACAGTCTGCAAATTCGTTAAATTTCTCTTCCGCCGATTTCTATATAATAGATCGATCTTCTCATCAAAATTCTTGTGGAGCTTAGCGAGGAACTCTTGAGCCCCCGAATCAAAATATTTCATCTGAATCTTCTCATGCCTTGGAATCGGTGCATGCAAGTGCACAACGCCGGCCATGGTGCTTCCTATCAGTATAATCACACGGGGACAGATTACAAGTCACGGCTGTAACTCGCGAATACGAACAACACTCTTCCGAACGAGCCCTGTTCCACTTTGCTATTGAATTGAGTATTGATTGACCCAGCCCGTCGACAATCCATAGAGCATAAATTATTAACGTACTTACGTTGTACCAACATTGCAAAATAAAAATAATCTTACTAAGTTAAAATGACCGATGACGCGTTTGGGTAGACCATTCCATACAGTTTTTAAATTTATACGTATTATACCTGTGTCGGGATGCCATCTTGTCTGCCAAAATACATTTTGTCAGTGTGGCCAACGTAGGCGATTTATCGCCATTTCAGGCTAGTCAGCACTAGAATCGGCGATGAAAAAATCAGAAAGGCGAGTCATCTATTAGGCTACTTCAGGGACAAGTCATTTAAATCAGTCGAATCACAAATGAACTGCTACTAATAGTCGCCCTACGGTTTGTATGTACTGTTAAAGAATGATAGCCACACTATTCATGTTTGGTTGGTTAGTTTCGGGGTGGGGAATACCCAGAATTTATTTTAGCTTCTATGAAACCAAAAGGAGGCAATAAAGTGAAATGTACATGTATTGCTGTTAGTGACTACCGCAATTATCTATTTAATTTAAACTGACTAAATAGTTCGGGAAAATGTTTTGTTACTTTCGTTTCGTTCGCTTTGTAACTTTTTCAACTTGTCCTGTCCGTGTATGTACAAAGTAATTTCAAAGCAAAAGCATTGTGATAAAAACATGGCAAAACATGAAAAATATGTAAAGCATTATCGTAAATTGTAAAATGTATCTTTAATAAAGCATTATTTGTTTTTTTTTTTATATTTCGGTTCCTTTTTAGGCTAGAGCCTGAAATTCGGCTACATTAGGCTACAAACCTGACATTGTTGGAAACACTGCATTTTGTTCTTTTCTTTTCTTGCGAGTGCTTTGTGTGATTTGTATAAATATTTAGTGACTAGCAGCCCGCCCCGGCTAAGCACGGGTATTTAACAATATTTTAACACACACACTCGCTTTTTTCTAATAGGTACTAACATTTTAAAACTCTTGATATCTTTCGAATGGAATGTCGCGAATTGAATAAGTAATTCAAAAAGTTATATTAAGTTATTGAAGCAGTCTTGAATATGAAGTAATTTATTTTGATAAAGATAATACCTACTAAGGGACATTATAGAGCCTTTTCTAGCACCGGCATTTTCATTAAATTTTTGAAATAAATGAACACTTAATGTGACATACGCTGTCGAGACACTTTTTCTAGATAATGATGTATTCTGCAAAGTCGTAGTACATTATTTTGTTCTATTTTGTTGTTTTGTTGTCGTATTTTGTTTTCGTAGCGCACGCGATGTAAGGAATTTTTTAAGGTAAATTTTTACACCTCGGGTTACATTACTGGAGTTTTAGTAAGGATCCTTAATTTTTTTGAAAATATAAAATAGTCCATGTCAACCGGGGATAAGTGTAGCTTCCCAACGGTGAAAGAATTTTTTAAATCGGTCTAGTAGTTTCGGAGCCTATTAAACAAACAAACAATCAAATCCTTCCTCTTCTACACTAATATTATAAAGAGGAAAGATTTTTTGTTTTTTTGTGGCTCCGAAACTACTGAACCGATTTAAAAAATTCTTTCACCAGTAGATAGCTACATTAATACGGAATATCATAAGCTATAATTTATCTATACTAATATTATAAAGCTGCAGTGTTTGTTTGTTTGTTTGAACGCGCTAATCTCTGGAAGTACTGGTCCGATTTGAATGATTCTTTCAGTGTTGCGTAGTCCATTTATCGAGGAAGGCTATAGGCTATGTTTTTTTTCTTCAAAATTAGAGATCCGTAATGAAATTGCTATTAAATCGTCTGAAGAAAAAAAACTACGTTAAATATGTATCGTAATATTAATCTTTATCGAAATTAAGCATTATGTTATCAAGAGTATTTATGTAGAAGTAAAATACTTTTTGTTTAATCTCAATCGGATATTTCGTTTAAAAGTTATCACGTGTGTAAGATGTTAAGAGTTGGTACCTATTAATTATTATAACCTATACAGGACCCTGATAATATAGCTTTCTATTGGTAAAAGAATTTTTGAAATCGGTCCAGTAGTTTCGGAGCCACACGCCAAAAACTATTTTTGGTTTTCTACCTTGGGTTACAATATTGCAATTTTCTTACGGATCCCTAACTTTTTGTAAATATATTATAGCCTATACTGGACCCTGATAATATAGCTTTCTGTTGGTGAAAGAATTATTGAAATCGGTCCAGTAGTTTCTGAGCCGCACGCCAAAGACTATTTTGGGTTTTCTACCTTGGGTTACAATATTGCAATTTTCTTACGGATCCCTAATTTTTTGAAAAATTATTATAACCTATACTGGACCCTGATAATATAGCTTTCTATTGGTGAAAGAATTTTTGAAATCGGTCCAGTAGTTTCGGAGCCACACGCCAAAAACGATTTTTGGTTTTCTACCTTGGGTTACAATATTGCAATTTTCTTACGGATCCCTAACTTTTTGAAAATATATTATAGCCTATACTGGACCCTGATAATATAGCTTTCTATTAGTGAAAGATTTTTTGAAATCGGTCCAGTAGTTTCTGAGCCGCACGCCAAAGACTATTTTGGGTTTTCTACCTTGGGTTACAATATTGCAATTTTCTTACGGATCCCTAATTTTTTGAAAATTTATTATAGCCTATACTGGACCCTGATAATGTAGCTTTCTATTGGTGAAAGAGTTTTTGAAATCGGTCCAGTAGTTTCGGAGCCACACGCTAAAAACTATTTTTGGTTTTCTACCTTGGGTTACAATATTCTTACGGATCCCTAACTTTTTGAAAATATATTATAGCCTATACTGGACCCTGATAATATAGCTTTCTATTGGTGAAAGAATTTTTGAAATCGGTCCAGTAGTTTCGGAGCCACACGCCAAAAACTATTTTTGGTTTTCTACCTTGGGTTACAATATTGCAATTTTCTTACGGATCCCTAATTTTTTGAAAATTTATTATATCCTATACTGGACCCTGATAATGTAGCTTTCTATTGGTGAAAGAGTTTTTGAAATCGGTCCAGTAGTTTCGGAGCCACACGCTAAAAACTATTTTTGGTTTTCTACCTTGGGTTACAATATTGCAATTTTCTTACGGATCCCTAATTTTTTGAAAATTTATTATAGCCTATACTGGACCCTGATAATGTAGCTTTCTATTGGTGAAAGAGTTTTTGAAATCGGTCCAGTAGTTTCGGAGCCACACGCTAAAAACTATTTTTGGTTTTCTACCTTGGGTTACAATATTGGAATTTTCTTACGGATCCCTAATTTTTTGAAAATATTTATTATAGTCTATACTAGACCTTGATAAAGGGGCTTTCTATTGTTGAAAGAATTTTTGAAATCGGTCCAGTAACTTCGGAGCCACACGCCAAAAACTGTTTTGGATTTTCTACCTTGGGTTACAATATTGCAATTTTCTTACGGATCCCGGATTTCGTTACAAACAAAAAAACAAAAAATCTTAATTCCTATTTATAATATTAGTATAGATATAAACTAGAGGACGCCCCGTTCTTCAAATGTACTTATTCAATTTATTATATCTAGGTACTTATTTGTTTGTCATAAATAACCTTTTCTGATAAATATTGATACTAATTTTGATTATGACAGTGCAGCATCACTAGTAACACGTGTAATGAATAAAAAGGATGGCATAATATAGGTTACACCTAGGTAAGAGCAAGACGCATAGACAAGCATCCATTGTTTCGTTTTATTTGACCAGTTTAACTTGAGCCGTGATAAATGGTTGTAAATTGAAATAAAATTATAGTTTATTGATGCTTACCGATGAAACGTGATTCCGTCTGTTTTAAAATTCGATGTCCTGCTGTTTTTTCCACACCACCGAATAGAACAATACGGCATTATGGGTTATAAAACCAAACTTTGAATATTTTCGAGTATCGGGAGACGGACACACACACACAGATCACTTGTTGGTTTGGTTGGTACTGATTCAGTGCGAGCGTGAATTGTTATTATACAAGTGCATATCATCATATCAGTTAAGGAATTGGATGGCTCATTTTACTACTCTATTCAGTTAAATGCTCGATGGTTACTGCGCATTCAAGGTCATAGTTCAACTTACGTGCCGCGAATTGTGCGCGCTATCGTTGCGTTTTGAGCTTTACGCCGGTAATTTCAAGCAAACTAAGACTTTTCAATTTTATAATATAGGTAAGAAGTAAGATAATGAAATCATAATACTCAAATTAAACACGATAGAAGATGTTTCTTCCTACGCCTTCCTACTTATTGTAGAAACATACCATAAAAATAATGTACGGAACCGTACGCGGATATTAAGAGTGGGATGCTGAATTGATACGAACGGAGCTAGTAATATAAATGCTGTATTTAAGAACTTGACGCTATGCTAATGATACGCTAATGATTTATGCTGATATGAGTGCGGACCGCTCGCTGTCCGAATATGCACTGGCTAGGTAAACCGCGCGATGCACCTCGTGCGACCTACTTAGCCGAAACTGCTTACTAAGGTGTTCGATGTGAATCGAACATGCTCCCGAGGGGAAGAAATGAGATGAAATGAGATGCTACAATTATAGGAGTTAGTAAATACATAGATGAACCAGTATTTTGCTTATGCTAAATGATTGTTAGAACAATGCTAGATGAACTTAAAATTATCCTCGTATGTTAAATCGAGTTGCTAAACAGTAAACAAACTAAACCTTATCTATCGTAAAAACTGATTACTTATTTGCTAATGAGCGAAGTCGAACTGTCCCATCTGGGTTTCCCGCGCACTAACACTTTGCTCTGGCTCGGGCCCGGGCACATTACCGGCACTCACTCTCACACTTATGCTGCTGATTGGTGCTTCGTCGTTGAAGATGAAGTTGTTGAACAGAACGCTGTCTTCATCAAGGAGGAAGCGTAATATTGACCAAAGATTGACGTATTGGAGCTATGCTGAAAGGTACTACGTCTGGTTTGAGAATGAGCGTATTTTTATGTTGATATGAATATAGAGTTAGGTTAGGTCATGTCCCTTTGCTATGCATTGTTTAGAGAGTTGAATGAGCCCGGCCTTGCTGACTCGGTAGTCTCAGATTTCTTCGTCACATATGATTCTCAAAGAGTATGAATTACATACGTAATAAAAATAAATAGATGGGTCATTCCTGCTTTTATTTTCAATAGCTCGTAGATTTGATATAAAGTGGACTGTATGCTGTCGATAGGCGACGTAAGCTCATTTGTTTACTATTCTCCGCTTTCACTTACTTGCTTTGCTTCTTCTTCTTTTTCATCTTGCTTTACTTGCTCTATAGGTAAAATGGATAATCTTATTATAGGACGCTTAACATATCCATTTTTAGTTTTTAAGGTTACCACCCTGACTAGCCCATCGTTCCCTTTATGAACTTCTACTACTCTCCCGACCGGAAATTTCCCTGCTAAGTTGTTATCGTCGTGAATGGTTACCATATCCCCGATCTCGATATTTCTTTTAGCTTTCAACCACTTGCTGCGTACTGATAACTGGCTAAGATATTCTGTTTTCCACCTTTTCCATAGATCTTTTACAATTTTATTTGCTAGATGACATCTGGTCCGGCAATCATCTGTGGTTTCTATGACCGACAGACCTGCTCTGCTAGTTAGGAAATGCGCTGGTGTCAGAAAATCTATATCATCAATGTCGTTTGATATAGGACACAATGGTCTCGAGTTTAGATTCGCTTCTATTTGGGCTAACACGGTGCTGTACTCTTCGAAGGTCAGTGCTTGCTCACCTACTACCCTCTTAAGATGCTGTTTCAGACTTCTGATTGATCGCTCCCAGATCCCTCCCGCGCTTGGCCAAGAAGGACAATTCCAGTGCCATTCTATGTTCATCTCTACGACCTCCTTATAGAATGAATCACCAAAAACTCTCTCTAGCTGCTGAAACTCTTCTTGCAGGATCTTATTCGCCCCCACAAAGTTAGTGCCGTTATCTGAGTAAATATGCTTTGGCGCTCCTCTTCGTGCCGCCATTCTTCTTAACGCTGCTAGAAATGATGCACTACTCAAGTCGGAAACTAACTCTAGATGAACTGCTTTTGTGACCATGCAAATAAATAACGCTATATACCCTTTCGATGTTTTTATACCTCTACCTTTATTGGCTTTCACTCGAATAAATCCTGTAAAATCTACTCCAGTGTGATAAAATGCTGGAGCTGGGTTTATTCTATAGTCTGGTAGGTCACCCATGATCTGATCTAGTTTTCTAGGTTCTTGTTTTTTGCATGTCACGCATCTCAGAAGCTGCTTTTTCACCGCTCGATTACCTTTGACTATCCAGTACTGTTGCCTAAGTAAGGATAAGGTAAGTCTGGCTCCACCATGGAACGCAAGTTTGTGCGCTTGCTCGATAAGAAGTTCTGTTAGCCGACCATTGTATGGAATGATGATCGGATACTTCATATCGGCACTTATGTTAGCGTTCTTTAGACGCCCTCCCACTCTCAAAATTCCATTTTGATCTACTCTTGGATTTAGGCTTAATATTTTGCTATTTGCTTTTAGCTTGTCATGATGCAATAAATTTTCGATATCTTCATAGAATTCTTTACGTTGAATGTGTTTTATTATAGATAATTTTGCTGTTCTAAGCTCTTGTAATGTGAGATACCTTTGTTTACCGCTCGGAGTCAATGCCCGTCTTATCCATGCTAATATTCTTGTTACCTTTATAAATGAGCTATATTTATTTAATAAATTATCTATGATGCTGCTACTTGTGACGCTAGTTTGAACTAAATTCACTTGCTTTTTAACTTCCTCCTCTGTTTTATACTCCGTTTCTAGCGTTTTAGGTTTGAACTCATTGGACGACAACCATGTGGGCCCTTTCCACCACAATGAAAGTTCCATAAGTTGACTTGCTGTCAATCCTCTACTCGCTGAATCAGCTGGATTCTCCTTCGTGTTTACGTAATGCCACACTGTTGATGGCATTGTGCTCACTATTTTCTTTACTCGATTAGCTACAAAAGGCTTCCATCGCTCGGGAGAGCCTTGTATCCAGCTGAGAGTTACTTTCGAATCACTCCAACCATATACCTTCACAGAAAAGCTATTTATGCTATTGACAATTTTCGTCATTAATTTCGCTAAAAGATCAGCTGCGCATAACTCCAGTCTAGGTAACGATACGACCTTGCTATTAGGTACTAGGCGGGTTTTTGCTGCGACTAGCACTACTGAAGTTATGTCATTATTTTTTATTCTTGCATATACTACACATGCGTATGCTTTGCTGGATGCGTCACAGAATCCGTGTAGTTCAATGACGTCCCCCACTTTGCTTTGCAACCACCGAGGTATTTTAATCTGACAGATGCACTCCAGATCTTTCTTTAGAAGAATCCACTCTTCTTTTATGTCGACAGGAACTTCGTTATTCCACTGCATTTCAGAAACTTGCCAGACCCTTTGAAACAGTAATTTCATTTTTGTAGTTAAGGGAGCTAACCAACCTAAAGGGTCAAATATTTTCGAAATTTCCGATAAAAGTATTCTTTTGGTTAATTTTGTCGTCTCTGAACTGTTTAAATTGCTTTGAAAAGTGAATTCGTCCTCGGTACAGTTCCATTGTATTCCCAAAGTTTTGGATGAGCTTTCTGTTTTAAATGTGAATAATGTTTTTTCTTTGCTGTTGGATTGCTCAAGATTTGCTAGTAATTGTTTGTCATTCGAGGACCACTTCCGTAAAGTAAATCCTCCGCTGCTAAGACATTTATTTACTTCCGCTATACATTTCTTTCCTTCTTCTATGCTATGGCATCCTGACACCCAGTCATCCATATAAAATTGCTCTCGGATGCTTTGTGCTGCGTAGGGGAAGTTATGCTTTTCATCTTCTGCTAACTGACGAAGAGTCATTAATGCTAAAAATGGTGCCGATTTTGTACCATATGCGATAGTTAATAAGAGGTATGTTTTGATGGGCATGTCAGGACATTCTCTCCATACAATTTGCTGCAGCTTTTGGTCCATTTCATTAACTAAAATCATACGATAGCATTTCTCAATATCGGCCGTGTATGCGTAACGATACTGCCTCCACTTCAGTATGATCCCTTGCAGATCTTGTTGCAAGTTAGGACCTTTGTACATGAGGTCATTTACACTGTAGCCGGAAGTGGTTTTGGCGGATGCATTAAACACTACACGTAGCTTTGTTGTGCTTGATTCGGCTCTTTGAACCGCATGATGAGGTAGAAAACATTCCATGTCAGACCTCTGCTTCTGCTTGCTGCTAGATATTGCTTCTCTCATATGCTCCATTTGCTCATATTCGCTAATAAAGTGCTTATATTGTTTTGCTAGACTTTCTTGCCTGCTAAATTTTCGCTCTAGATTTTTAAATTGTGCTATAGCTATCTCCTTCGAGGAACCTAACTTTTCTTTAAATTGCTGCTTCATGGGCAATCTTACTTCGTAACGACCGCTTTCTAGACGCTTCGTTTTTGCTTTATAAAAATCTACACATTCTTGATCTTCCACTGACATCTCGTTTTGCTCTTGTATGTCCTCTATTTTCCAAAACTGTTGTAGATTCTCAATGTCGTTCAAAATTACGTTGCATTGAAATGATGTTTGAATACTTCCGCATAATAGCCAACCTAGCTTGGTATGCTGGGCTAGAGGCTCCGATTGAGTTTCACCTCGGATTAGCCCCTCTAATATGATAATAGAATAAACATCCGCCCCTAGAAGCAGATCCACAGGGCGACTGATGTTATAATCCGGATCTGCTAAGTAGAGGAGCGCTATATGTTGCCAAGCTGGTCTATCGAAAGTTTTGTTTGGCAGGTTTTTAACGACGTTCTTCATTATCAAAACCTCAGTGTTAAACTTATAATCGATGTAAGTCGATTGACAAGTGATTTTTAGCTTTCCCTTACAGTTATTTTCCTGCTCTCCTACTCCAACAATAACTCCCTTACATTGCTCGCGCTTCAATCCCAATTGCTGTGCTGCTCTTTCGCTAATTACTGAGACTTGAGAACCCTGATCGATTAGGGCTCGCATAACATGCTGTGTATTATCTGCTGCTGTGACTTTAACTAGTGCTGTTTGTAATAAAACCTCCGACGTCATCGCCCTTGCGTGCTGGGATGCGTGCACGCCATTGCTATTCATGCCATCCTCCCGTTGCTGATGATAATGATTATTGTTTCTACGTTTCGTAATGCCGCCGGGCGCGTTATTGGACTTTTGTTGATAATTAAAACAATCGTGCAATAAAGTATGATGATTATCAAAACATATATGACATCTTTTTGTCGAGTGGCATTTAAATCCATTGTGATCGTAAATACAATTTATGCAGTAATTCAATTGTTTCACAATTTTTAATTTCATGTCATTCGGAGAATCGTTGAATTTTTTGCAATAAAGTAAACTATGGTCGGCGAAACAATGCGGACACCTACTTGCTGACGCTGCTGTCACGTGCATGGATTTCGACATTTCATTTCTTGTGTTATTTTTCCACTCGTAGTTCGATCTAAAATTATCTCTCTTTTGATAAAAGGATGGTTTTGCTTGCTGATTTGGCTGCTGGGATGACTGTGACTTCGATGGCACATCTTGACGTCGACGAGCTGATTCTAGAGTCATGAATTTGTTCTCTAAAAAGTCTAAAAAATCCTGTAGTACCGGTAGCTCCCGCGAATTCTTTAGCGACTCTATGTACTCGGAATAAGACTCATTATCTAATTTTTGCGCTAAAAGGTGCACAAGTAGAGGGTCCCAAGTGTTTATATCAACGCCGAGTTTCTTTATGGCGTAGAGACTCTCTAGCGTGACATCATGTAGTCTTTTGATAGCTATGTACGATTGCTGTTGTATGTTTGGTAGGTTGAGAAACATGCTAACGTGTGACGTAAAGATTTGCTTTTTATTATTGAATCGATGATTTAAGATTTCCCAACAAATACTATAGTTCTCCGCGCTAATCGGCAGATGCTGAATCAAACGCTCCGCTTCACCTTTTACTTTGCTCTTCAAAAATTGCATCTTCTGAGCGTTTGATAGTGCTGGATTGTTATGGATCGCTTCGTCGAACAGATCCTTAAATGAGACCCATTGATAAAAATTACCTGTGAATGCTGGTAGGTCCATTTGAGGAGTAGACTTATCACGATACGATGTTGACCACATCTTCGAGCTAAGAGCTTTTCTCATGCTGCTGTACGTACGTTCATGCTTATTGTAGATAGATTCGTACGCATCATCTTCTTCTAACTCAACCATGATCTCCCAATGAAAATTATCTACCGCCGTCCAGCGAGTTTGTAAGAGTCGCAGGGCGTCTTCGAACTCCCACTTATCACGGAATGACTCAATCTCTATGCTTTCAACTGCTCTAACGAATGCTTTAAAATTGACGGACTGCTTACGGAGCATGTCGTCTAGCTTGCTATTGCTCCCTCTCTCTACTACGGAGGGGGTTGCTGGCGCTCTGGGCCGCGGCGGTCGCTCTCCGGCCGACGGACCTGCTTCTTCCTGAAGGGAAGTTTCTCTAGGCTTAAAGAATGGCTGCTGCTTGCCTCTTACAAGTAAATTGTCATAGCTCTCACTAATTAACCTATCCGCTACTAAATAGATCTCTTTAATACGCTCAAACTCAGAATTGACAAAGTACGCATGATTGGTCGTTTCATAAGGACGAAGTTTTTCATTATTCTTTTCATACTCTCTCCAATACGATTCTAAGAGGTCAAATTTCTTTCGACAAGACTCAACTGTCCTACGCTCTTTACCTTCCTTTTTAAAATTAGTTAGAAGTTTCTCGATGCTCTCTCCTAACTCAGATTGATGCTGATAAAGAGCTTCCATCTCGCTGTCGCTAGCTTATTGATAACAGAACGCTCTTACTTGAAAGCCGCTTGGCCTACGGCTGGTTTTGTTCTGGCGCGGGTAGCTCCCCACGGCAGTGCTGCTGGCTGAAGATGTGAGCCGCTGGCTCACGAACGATGATCTGGCGCGGGTAGCTCCCCACGGCAGTGCTGCTGGCTGAAGATGTGAGCCGCTGGCTCACGAACGATGATCTGGCGCGGGTAGCTCCCCACGGCAGTGCTGCTGGCTGAAGATGTGAGCTTCCGGCTCACAAGCGATGATCTGGCGTGGGTAGCTCTCCACGGCAAATCGTTGCTAATCCACACTCTTGGCTCACTGGTAAGCTAGAGGACACTGCAATCCACGGCTGCTGGTTTGACTGAAGCACTTCCCTTGGCAATATTTCACACCGCGCGAATACTTCAATCCGGCTCGAAGGACCAGAATGTACGGAACCGTACGCGGATATTAAGAGTGGGATGCTGAATTGATACGAACGGAGCTAGTAATATAAATGCTGTATTTAAGAACTTGACGCTATGCTAATGATACGCTAATGATTTATGCTGATATGAGTGCGGACCGCTCGCTGTCCGAATATGCACTGGCTAGGTAAACCGCGCGATGCACCTCGTGCGACCTACTTAGCCGAAACTGCTTACTAAGGTGTTCGATGTGAATCGAACAAATAAAATATCTCATTAAAAAAAGATGAAACTTACCAATGAAATTCTAAAAAATGCTCACAATAGGTGTCTCTACATTCTTTTTCTACGATGAACTATTGTACCGATAAGTAATAACAGAAACAATAATGCTAGGATAGGATAGGTAGGTAACTTACTGCAGACGAGCCGGCAGAGGAGCGATGTTCCAGGACTGGTCCAGCCTTTCAGCCGATTTCTTGAACTCAAAAACAGCCTGCGAATTCGTTAAATTTCTCTTCCGCCGATTTCTATATAATAGATCGATCTTCTCATCAAAATTCTTGTGGAGCTTAGCGAGGAACTCTTGAGCCCCCGAATCGAAATATTTCATCTGAATCTTCTCATGCCTTGCAATCGGTGCATGCAAGTGTACAACGCCGGCCATGGTGCAGGTGAGAGGCGATACAAACTTTGAACCTTCTCTTCCTCAGGTGAGCGGCGATAGAAACTTTGAACCTGCTCTTCCTATCAGTTTAATCACACGGGGACAGATTACAATTCACGGCTTTAACTCGCGAATACGAACAATACTCTTTCCAACGAGCCCTGCCTACTTCGCTAATGAATGAGTATTGATTGATTGACCCAGCCCGTCCAGAGTTGCCAACAACGCCGGGACTGATATCGCCATTTTTTACAGTTATGGTAGTCTAATGTAGCCGAATTACAGATTCTGTAGCCTAAAAAGGAGCCGAAATATAAAATAAACAAATAATGCTTAGTAATAGATACTTTTTACAAATTACGATAATGCTTTACATATTTTTCATGTTTTGCCATGTTTTTATCACAATGCTTTTGGTTTGATATTACTTTGTACCTACACGGACAGGACAAGTTGAAGAAGTTACAAAGCGATCGAAACGAAAGTAACAAAACATTTTCCCGAACTATTTAGTCAGTAGGTATAATATAGTCAGACAAATTCTGGGTATTCATTCCCCGCCCCGAAACTAACCAACCAAACACGAATAGTGTGGCCATCATTCTTTAACAGTACATACAAACAGTAGGGCAACCTAGATTTTTATTAAAAGCAGTTCATTTTCGATTCCACTAATTTAAATGGCTTGTCCCTGAAGTAGCCTAATAGGCGACCACTCGCCTCTCTGATTTTTCATCGCCGATTCTAGTCCTGAATAGCTTAAATGGCGATAAATCGCCTACGTTGGCCACACTGACAAAATGTATTTTGGCAGGCAAGAAGGCAACCTGACAGAAAAGTATAATACGTATAAATTTAAAAACAGTATGGAATAGTATGGAACGGTATAACCAAACGCGTCATCGATCGGTCATATTAATTTAGTAAGGTTATTTTTATTTTACAATGTTGGTACAAAGTACGTTTATTGGTGTGCGTGTAAATATGCTGTATAATTATGCTGTATTTTATTGTTCCGAGAAATAGGCAATAGACTCTCTGTTCCATAGACAATTAGACACACAGAACACTAGTACATTATAGTGTATTATCTATGCCTCAGAATCTATGCACAACACACAACACATCCGCCCCGTCATCATCCCTTGTCATTGTCATCCATTCATAATTCATTCATTCTCGCAAAATCACTTGCTTTTACTTTTAGTGCTCTTGCCATCGGCTCTTGCTCTGCTTCTTGTGGTTTGATTTTATCAGTCAGTGCGTGTATGTAGTGTACTGTCCGTGGTTTTCAATTTATACACATACAAGGGTTAAATAAAAAGAAAAGACAATTCAATCAACACAGCATTTATGGATTTTATTTATTATTTATGAGCCAAGACGTAGGTAGCAATGGAGCCGTCGTCGTCGGAATCTCAAGAAGTCATCGAAGAGATAAAATTCAAACCTATAAAGAAGAAAAACTTGCGCCAGCGGATCAAAGACGACGAAGAATCAGACGATGATCAAATTATTTTAGCCAAGTTGGAGGAAACAAAAGAGATTCAGAAGCTTCGAGAAAGACCACATGGTGTAAGCGTTATTGCTTTGGCTACCGGGCAGAAAGTGAATTTAGAGGAAGAGATAGTTTGTAAGGACCCTTTCAAGGTTAAAGCTGGAGGCATGGTGAATATGCAGGCTCTGAAAAGCGGGAAGGTAAAGCAAGTCGACGATGCGTACGACACGGGAATTGGCACTCAGTTCTCAGCGGAGACCAACAAAAGAGATGAAGATGAAGAAATGATGAAGTACATTGATGAGCAATTGGCGAAAAGAAAAGGCTAGTAACATGTATTTATTTATTTAATCCAAGTACTTTGCAATGTTTTTCGCGAAACCATGCGCAAAGTCTTTCGAATGTCAGTATCATCTGTACCAGTGGTCAGTCCCCTCTTTCCCACTGGGCATTCTGGGCAAGTGCCCAGGTCCCCATGATCGATAGGGGCCCCCTAATTTCTGCCAGATCACTAGGTATGTCCATAGAATGTGATGTGCTCAAAAACATTGATTTTGAAGGAGCGATTAACGATTTTGCCTCAAATCTAGAAGGGTTCCTCTTCAATAGATTCTTAAGTACTAACCTGTGAATGCTAAAAGAGTTACTTTTGTGAATTCTATTACATTATCTATCCATTTAATGTGACCGTCAATAAAAATAAATGTAGAAGCTTGCTTATCCTAATATGCCCATGGCTTCTAATAGGTTAAAGACGGCCTTGCCAGTGGTGCTAGAATCTTTAACTTTCTTGAGATGATCTCGGTGAGCCGTCATTATCATCAGTAGTCATCAGTATCATTAGCGAATTTATTTTCTTTTTAACTCCTTATCAATGATACTAAACTTCATTCAAGCCTTTATTTTACTACTGACAGATGAGAGCTGGAGTATGTAACTGCTCCATGATTTATTTATTTATTTATTGGAAAACCAACAGCTACAGAAACAAATTAAATTAAATATACTTATATGAAACATAAAGCCAATAATAGGTTTTCACGTTTAAAAACATTCTACGATACAAAAAGAGTATACTTATAAGAGTAAACTTTAAATTGCTTGGTAAAAGATGAGTTACTTGTAAAACACTAATAACCTATATCACTATGTTTGTATGTATGTTCGTATGAGGTAGTGGCCAACTCTAGTGACAAAGTTTTTAGGCCGCCTAAAGACCTCCGTCATGGCTTAACGACTTAAAAGCCGGGACCGACTGTTTAACGTGCGCTCCAAAGCACGGAAGCGCTCTGCTCGTAGTGCCACTTACGGTCACCCATCCCAATTTGCGACCGCGCATATTGTTGCTTAACTTTAACGATCAATCAAGAACACGCAAGCTATGTCACGAGCGCTTCAAATTATATCACTAACATCATTATTGACAACAACTGTATAAAATAAACAAATAAAATTTAGTTCAATGATTTTTCCAAAACACTTACTGAAAACGAGTTTTTGAGTTTTTGTTGTACTATCTAAAACTTTTTAGATCTGTAAATTCTAAGACTACAAAGTAGTGTAACCTCCCACCTGTCATTCTTGGAATAATTATGAACATTTAATTTAATCCTATGACTACATATACCTACAGTAAGATTTTATCACTTGGAAATCACTTGTTTCACATTAAAGCTGTTTTTGATTATGTACCTAATTATTGCTTTCTTTCGCTACCACTAGAGTAATTACATTTAGAGTGATCGAATTAAATATTAAAATTTTTGTATGACAGTAAAATTTGAGGTTCTTCTAAAAGTCATCAAACAAAAGTTGTTGCTTATGATGTTCTAGCTGCCGCCCGCGGCTTCATTTACTTGTAAGGATCATTTCATTGTATCGGAAGAAAAAAATCGGGACAGCAAAAGTTGGTCAAATTTAATAAAATGTTTTTGTATTATGAAAGTAGAAAAATCCGAGGCTATAGGGAATGGACGAATACTTTCTAAGAAACCATTAGGTCTTTTTATGTAAACGTAATTTTGCCATGGTATAATTTTTTTGGTCAAGTGCTCTTTAAAATATTACTTTGACTCTACTTGACAATGTTTTTTTAATGCCGATCGGGTCGGGTCAGCACACCATGTTTCGCTCCTCCATTTGCTCCTATCACTCATCATCTCAGCACTCACACCTTTCACACGCATATCCTCTTTCACACAATCCATCCATCTTTTCCTTGGCCTTCCTCTAGCAGTGTATCCATCCACATTCATATTCATTACTTGCCTTGTAACATGACTTACTTCTCCCTGCATAACATGCCCATACCACGCTAGCCTATTACACCTCATCTTCTCTGTCACTGGCGCTACTTTCAAACTTCCTCTGATGTACTCATTCCGTATCCTATCCATTCTGGTAACTCCTCATTTCCATCTCAGCATTTGCATCTCCGTAGCATGCACTTCTTTCATCCACCGCTTTGGTTGCCCAACACTCAGATCCATACAGAATGACAGGTTTTATAGATTTTCCCCTTAAGTTTATATGCTGAATATATTTGCTGCAAATTAAAGAAGCAAATTAAAATTTTATTCAAACAATAATAACACAGCATTACAGTACTACACCAATGCACCATGAATTATAAACAATTACAAAAAACAGCATGACAAAACACATGATTATATTAATAACAAAAATAATAATTAGCAGATTGAACTATTTAAAGTAATTCTTTAGACTTGCTGTAGTAAAATCTAAACAGATGTGCCTACTTTTTGCTTTACAGAAATTGTTTAATGAATACATCAAATATACTTATATTTTAAACACTTGGGTATGTTTGTTTATGAAACAATACAAAATGTTAAGGTTGAAAAAATTATCATAGGATGTGTTAAATCAACTGAAAATAAATAAAGTTGATTGTAATAATCAATCAAATTAGTAATGCATTTGGACATATTATAATTGATTAGTACAAGAACAATAATATTATAATTTATATCTATAGGTCCTGGATATTAAAGTTCTGTTTTTTTTTGTTACAGAGGGACATAACCAAGGTAGCACAGAACATGAACACAACAATTCCCTCAAGTACTTATCTCCAGAAGAAGCAGCACTGCTGTCCCTCCCTGATCACCTCAGGGTCTCCTCAACCCATCGATCAGAGGAAATGTTATCAAATCAGATGCTTAGTGGTATCCCTGAGGTAGACCTTGGCATTGATGCTAAAATAAAAAACATTGAGGCAACAGAGGAAGCTAAGATGAAACTTCTTTGGGAACGACACAATAAAAAAGATGGTCCTTCCCAATTCGTCCCTACAAATATGGCAGTAAATTTTGTACAACATAATCGATTTAATATGGATGCTGATAATTCTAAGAAGAGAAAACTAGAAAAACCACCTGCAAATAAGACTGAGCCGACAAGCGTGATTGATGATAGTGTTGATAAAATTGTTAAAAGGGCTAAAGGGGAAAGAGCTACGGATGATTTTCATTATGAGAGATTCAAAAAACAGTTCAGGAGGTATTGAGCAACTCTATGAGACTATTTATTTATATTTTCAAAAGTTAAGTCTCTTGAAACTTATATTTGTTCCAAATAATGGATTCTCATTGCTTGACTGTTGGAAGTAACATTGCATGGCACCAACCACCAATTGCCTAGGATCAATATTTTTTGGCTGTCAAACCTTTGTTGTTGGAAACCGTGTTGTTTGTTTCATCCGCAGACACTCATGAACTGGTGCCAAATAAGAGTAAAAGTGAGTAAATAATGAGTTGTATAGAATCAAAGGTGGCAAAGTAGGACTGACCAAACTTTTCACAGGAGATAAAATTCTGTTTGTTTGATAACTAGTCCATAGAATATAATCAAAACAAATGTCTATAATCTGTGGACTTTACAAAACAAAGTAAAAACGACAACTCTACTATCTCTAGTTTTTATTTTTTTCTCTTTTCATCTCTCTGAAACTGTTCACACCTTATTCGGTTTCTTTTCAAACGTTTCGATATCTCAATCATCATCGGGTCATCGCAATACTCGTCTTCAGATACCTGAAACAAGGTATTTTTTGGTAACTACTAAGCTTTTCAAGATGGCATAAACAGAGGGAGGCTTATACCCTCGCAGTAAAAAAATTATCGAAGGCGGCCAGCGTGTTCATAGGGAACCTCCCTATGAACACGCTTCATTACACAGTTTCATTACGACGTTATAACCGAGACCTTCATTTTCAATACTATCACCCTTTCCAGTATAGACTTCGAACTGGTACAAATATCCAGTCTTGTCATTTAGAATAAAGAATCTTGTCAGCACATCTAGCCCATACCTTAAATCCTCTTTTGATTGGCTTCTTGGCGATGTAGGTACTGCTTAAGAGAGCACCGCCCTATAAACTTAACCATACACTCTTTGATAGATTGCACACTTGAATTGTAAGTTTTTTCCTGATATACCTCGTTCAATGTTGTCAAAATGTGAGACCATTTTGACAACATTGAACGAGGTATATTTGGATAGCTTATCAAAATCTTGATGACCTCTAGGTGGTTCAATGGTATGGTAAGCTGGCTAGACCAATAAAGCTCCATGTCCGGTAGTGGGTTTAAACTCATCAAAATTAAAATTCCCAAATAAGCTATGATTTCATCATCAGTGACTGGAATCCAGTTTTTACTGTTTTTCTGTATAGCATATCCGTTCCGGGAAGAACTTTTCGAAAATAGTTATCGGTTGTGTTTTGTGGTTGTATTCAGATTTGGGTTGTACCTAAGCTTTTGTCAAAACTAGGAATTCATGAGTGGTTCTCGATATTTTCCATTTTCTTCGTTGTGATTGGTCTCGGTGCATGTCAATTGGATTGATTGTGGTGATTTCTTGAATATTATTAAAATCTGTGTCTTGCTCAATGAATTTCAATGAGGCATTTTGTGTGCTACTCAATTAATCACAGATATCGTCCGTTGCCAGTGGTGTAACTTCCAGCAAAATGACAGGGTGGTCTTTAGAAGGTTTTACATAATCAATAAAATGTTTACAGAACTGTAGAAACATCACTTTGTTTGATCATCCTGAAGGATTCGACTGCCAACAGTTCCTTCAGGTGCACCCGCCAGCATGTGGGGCTGGAAATTTAGAGAAAATTTTTAACGTGGGTGGGATGGATCCTCCTCCCGCGTTTATAGCAGTATCATTGTCACCAAGCTTCCTCTTTCGGCACTCGTCATCGCACCTATCTGTTTTACCCCTTTTGGAGCCAAAATTTTTGGTCACACATGCACTGTGGAGTTCCCAGTCTGGTCCAAATTCTATATATCGGTATCTATATCTCTTAGATTTGGACATTTCGCCAAAGCTGTTTTGAAATTATTAAATGTTAATTCAACATTAGTTTTATTAAACGCCGTAGACCAAAAAAAGTAAAGATAGCGAATTATACTAACATTTTTCTATTATGATCTTGTATTTATTATGGGTAATCAAATAAACAATATAATATGTCATTAATGATATTACTTAGTATGCTGCTGGTTTTTTGGTTACGATTAAATAATGGTTTCTTTCAGGATTTCTGTTGAACAATCTTCTGTTACCTATATCCTCGAAGTCAATTCTTTGAAGGATGTCACTTTCTATGAACATAATTGATAAATTACTTTTTTTTCTCTTTTTAATGAACATGCGTCGACTGACGACGAAGTCTGTTCCATCGTGTCTTCTAACTCCTACTTCAACTCAAGACCGTCCGTCCATTGCCTGATAAGGCATTTTAGCCACGTCTGATGTTTGCGCGGCTAAACTACCTTGAAACAGGCCCAGGTCGATCTGACTTGCCTTCACAAAATTAAACAACTGTTGTCTCATAGTTGCACTCCGAGCACACTCAATTAAAAGGTGATAAACATCTTTTTTCCTTCTCTGCTGGACTGGGAGTAAAGAAAAAACATAGAATGCGTCCAGCTGCTTCTCTCCCCGAGCATGTTGTAAAAGTCGACTAAGGGATAGTATCCTCTCCAACATGATGAGATACAATAAGCAAGCATGGGCGCCGGCAAGGGGGTGCCAGAGGGTGCACTTGCACCCCTTGGGAATCTCGGGATCAACAGGAATTATTGAAATAAAAAGCCGTCTGTTGGAAATCATTTTTTTATTTACAATAATTAGTAGGCAGTAATTAAGTACACAATTCTCATATAAAAAGCAACTGCAGCCGGCGGGGTTTTTGACCGAACTTATTAATGACGTTTTCTATAAAGTTATCTTTATTGTCCTTGGTTATGTTGTGGACCTATTCCAAGTTTTAACTCTTCTCAGTGTGCTAAAAGATCTTTCTATTGTGCACGTTGTGACGGGTAGACTAAGGCCAATCTTGATCGCTTCTGCTACTGAAGGAAAGAAATCTTTTGCCTCGTCGATGTAGTCTATAAGATGTTTTTCATATCGATCAACTTCACTGATATCATTTGCCGCTGGCTGTGGATATTTCCACATTTCAAACCAAGTCGTGATTTCTGAAATAAATTTAGGTAAAAGATCGCCATACAAATTTTCAATGTCTTTTGCAGCTCTAAGAAATTCTTCTTTACTGAGGCCTTTAATTATTTTTGGGTGTACTTAGTTGTAACAGAGAAAATGATTTTTTATGTATGTTTTATCTGTCTTTTAAAGAAGAAATGATCGAATCAAGGTATGGGATGTATAAAGCTCTAAAGCAAGTATTCCCAAGGAGGGTTGACGTCAGGCAGGCGGCCGGTCATAAAACACCTTAGCCAAAACTCTTACCCGACCCCACATAGAGTGGGATAAGGGCAGGAAATGATGACGACACATCTTTTACCCCACAGGTGTCACTATCCACTATTTTTCATCAGGAAATTGAAATTGTTCAATGGCATATGCCCAGAGCGCAATCTATGAGTAATTACAATATATTTTCGATTAAGCTTAATATTAGCAAACCATGGAATACTAGGCGGCTCACTCTGCATGGTCTTATAAATAATAAATTGTTTATTCGAAGCCAATATACCAAATGCCTTTTTCCTTAGAAGCAAGGTCAAAATACTCTTTCCATTTAAGTTTTATAATGTTTTTATACTTACTTAACATTTCTGAATATTCTGGTACTTAATATAAAAACTTCAATACCATTTGATATTGCTTCTCTGGCCAAAGTGTCCGCAACTTCATTATCCACTATGCCGACATGTGATGGGATCCATTGCAACCTCGGGGACGCCCCCTCACACATCAATATAAGGACTTTCTCTAGTATTTTGTAAGCTATCATTGTACCTCTGTGACCAGAGGCTAAGCGAGCTACATGTTGTAAGGCACTTCTGCTATCCGTCAGAATAATCACCTTTTTGAGTCCTTTATCAATTATGTGAGACAGCACCTCCGAGATTGCTAACAACTCGATGGACATAACGCACCTTCGGTAGAACAAGGGCCTAATTGCCAAGTTTGTGATTTTACAGGAGAGACATTTTAAGATTTTTTTGTGATTAGAGTCAATTTATCTTCTTCTTATATTGACCTTGAGGTAATTTCCTTAGTGTGAAATATACCTTACAGTTTTGTGAATAATGGCGTGCTGTCTACAATGCTTAAATATTTATAGTTTTAATTATTTTCATATAAATATAAAAATTTACCCACACTTAGGCCTTTGTTCCACCAACATTCTTAAAAAATAGTAATAATGTCCGTATTTCTCTTCATTTTTATGGGATGTTTTTCAATAAAAATAGCAATTATTTAACTTTTAAATTATTTACTATTAAAGTTTTAATAGGAACCAACAGAGTCAATTACACTTAGTAGTTAATAACATTAAATTCTAAAGTCTTTGTTCTTAACTTAATACAGTCTTTGCAATCTTATATTATAAGAATCTTTGTCCTGACTGACTGACTGACTGACAGACAACGCACAGCCTAAACCGCTGGACGTAGAGACTTGAAATTTTCAGTGTAGGTAAACCTTGGTACAGATCGCGCGGCGAGAGTTTGGCTTTGACCTTCGGGTGGAGGGGATTACTGCGCATGGGTAGGGTAGACTGGGTACGGTTGAAACAATTTCACTAATTTCATTCATGGTTTTGTTATTTATTATCCAAACGTTGCAAAGTATATGTTAAATGAAAAAGCATGGTTTTATCTACTAACCCTTTATAAGGCAGAGGGAACTAGGACAGTTACAAATTTAAACTAAACGGATTTTGTAAGCCAATATGTTATGAATGCCTTATGTATTTTTTTTTTCGTGAAAATCAAAGGGAAAATTTTGGAAAATTTGGTGGCAATATAGTTGCCGCTGCCTGTAAAAGACTATCAAAAATAAAATAAGGTTTATTCTTAATGCAAATTTTTATTTCTGTTCATGGTAAATATCAAAACAAGGTACCACACAGAGTGGAACCTTGCATCTGGAACATTGAATTTTTGACCTTTGTTATTGTTAATTTATCGTTGTTATTGTTTGTCTTTGTGCTACATACACGACATCGCCGATAAGTTGGCAAACGTTCATGTTTATGTGTTCCAACACTGGCAAAACGAAGGTCATCGATTACAGAGCCGGTTTTTTGGTAATTATCTGACATCTTGGGCTTCTTAGTAAGATACATTGGTTGGGTATCCAAGCTCCTTCTCCTTGATGAAAAATTATTTATAAGACCACGTGCCAAAGATAATCTAAACGCTAATTGTGGCATAATACTGTGGACGCGGCTGTTTGAACTGTAGAGAAGGTACGAGTTTGTTATTGCTAGGTCTATGCAAAAATAAAAAATGCGAAGCCACCATTTCTTACTTCTTCTGCCGACTTCATAGGTACTCCGCTTCTGATCGAAACGATCCACACCGCCCATACGTTTTGTATATTCAAGTACCGCTGTTGGACAAGGATACGTTTTTTTTGTTCCGTCTTTCTGCTTTCTTTCACATGTAGTTTGGCAAATTTTGGGGTGAAATGCGGTGGTCAAAACTGTAACTATTTTTGTATCCTGCCACATGATAAAGGAAACATTATTTTTAGTACGCCATTTATATTCACCTCTCTCTAAATGTATTTTTTCTTGTCTTGATACGTTTTTTTTCTTAGCGTTTTTTAGTATTAGTGGCAAATCAGATCTCCCAGAATTGACGGTTGCGGTGGCATATATTCCGTTTTCAAACAAATATTGCAAGAGCTCATAAGATGCAAAGAAATTGTCAAAAGCTACATGTCCTCGGAAGCCTTGATCAATGAGTTTTTGTGTGAGAGATTTCACTACTTTGACTCCTAGACCAACTTCAGGAGCTTGGTCTTCACGTTTACCAGTGTAAATGCTAAATTCGTAAACATAACCAGTTTTGCTATCAGCTCTTACCCAAACTTTGTATCCTCTCTTGATGGGTTTGAGGGGCATGTACTGTTTTAGAGTTGAACGTCCCTTGAATCGAATCATCGATTCATCAATTGATTGTGACGATGTTGTTTTCGCTTCTCGCTGACATGCAATATTCAGCAAATCCAGTATTGGTCTTACTTTGAATAATTTATCAAAATTTGTTGCAGCTCTTTGAGGCGTTTGCTCATTATTATTCAAATGCAGGTTTTCGAGGATTTTTTTAAATCTTTTGATTGGCATTATGGATGCGATTTCATCTACGCGGAAAAATGGATCGCTAGCCCAATATAAATCAACAGTCGGTAATGGATGGAGCCCCATTAGAATTATTATGCCTATGAAAGCTTTAATTTCATCACAACAAACAGGTGTCCAGTTACGACTTTGATTTTGTTCTGCATAGAGATTCGTTTGTGTTACAATATGTGTAAAAATATCGTCATCGAAGAAACGTGTGAAATATGTTGTAGGCCTTGTCTGGGATGAAAGGAATTGAGTTCCTTGTAAACGAACACGGTCAAAATCATCCATGTTTGGTTGTTGAGACCAGATAACTTTTTTCCACTGATCTTCTGCACCATCCGAATCATCAGTTTCAGAAAATGTATCAACAGCTGTAGGAAGTTGGCTGAATGGTGGTTCAGGAGGAGAGTCAAGTAAACGGTTACGGCGTCTGTCTAAATGAAGACCAGATGTTGAGGAATGAATTGATGTCTCACGTTCGTCGTCCGAGTTGTGTGTCACCTGAGTAGACTCATTGTTGCGGCTGTCTAAATGTAGACCAGATGTTGACGGCTGATTAAAAGATTCTTCTAAATTAGAGTCGTTTTTCTCCTGGGTAGAATCGGTTTCGTTCGCACCACTAAGAATATCATATAGCGTCATACCTTCATACGTATCTAAATTATCCGGTTCTTGTTCGTATTCGTCCTCCGAAATGTCGGGGTCGTCGGGTAAGCCAAATAACTCGTCCAGTGAATTTTCTATGTCGTCATCAGACAATATTTTCGGCATTTTCACCTGCAGTAAATACTGTAATATTATTATCTACACGGGCAGTGGCAGATATATTGCCACCAGTTAAATACAAAATTTTATCAAAATAATAAACGTAATTTTACAAAATACTACTCGATCGTACAAGTGACATACGTAATTATTGAAATAAATGCAAACTCTTACCAGTTTCCCAAAAGATTTTAAAGATTGAGCTAGATTTGTTACACGTTACACAAAATCACCGGTTTTTACCGTTCAAAGTTTGAAAAGTGTCAATTGAATTTGACAATTCCCACACAACAAAAAATATACGTTGACAGGACATCTCAAGCTTGCCAGTAAAAAAAAAAAAAATACCAGAAAGATAAAAAGTTGCCCGAAAAAAAAAATCTAAAATTGGTGGCAGTATAGTGGCCACTGCCTTAAAAAGGGCTAATGGATAGTGTGATTTTAGTTCTAAGTGTAATAGTTTTAGTTGTAGCTCAAATTTAAAATAGATATCGTTTTGTTTCAATCGTCCCCAACCCAGGGGCGGTTGAAACAGTGATTGGGGTCAATTGAAACACATGAAAATGAAACATAATATGAAGTTATAAAAAGTTTTATTAAATGTTTATTTAAATCTAATAATAATTAAGGAACTCTGTGACAAAAACAATCAGTCTTCAATATTTTAAGTACTTCTAACGATATTTTAATCAACCTATAACGTTTTTTATGGCACATTAGATAAAATCTACTTAACATTGTACGCAAAGTAACAAAAACCAAAATAAAAATCAACAAAATACCTATCTGGTTTTTAAACATTACAAATAAAATAAAATTTGAAAATTAACAAGAAACTTATTTCAAAATTAATCTGAGTATTCTGAGTCACAATTATGACAAAGATAGGTTAGACCACCGTCTGTGCATTCTTCATGAGCCCACAATTTGCAAGTGGTGCATTGGATCCATCGTTCTCGTGATTTGCTCTCTGAATACGCTGACAAACACACAAGACAGAACCACTCCTCTTCTTCTGATGACGCTTCATCTTCTACGTTTTTCTTTTTTTCTTTCGTGTTCTTGTTTTTACGTTTTCCACCATCCAACTGCTTCTTCTTTTCACCATCCAGTTGTTTCTTAACTTGTTTAGCTTTGTTTCGTTTAAGTCGTGCCTCATGTTCCTTTCTTATCTCCTCCTTCTCTGGTGTGTCCGTGTAAATTGTAGACTTCCTGGTTTTCCTCCCTCGATTATTATTTTTCCTCGGAGGTGCTTTCGGAAATGGTCGTATAATTTCCGGGGAAAATACATCAGAGGCCACAGCGATTGTTTGAGCACTTGTACTGGGTTCTGGCTCCTCAATGTTAATATTGATGTTATGTCTGGGTGGTGTTAGAATCATCATATCTACCGACGATGGTTCATTTAGCACAGAAGGCGATAGTGGCGGCGTTTCGTCTTCAGGTGGGTAGGACGGTCTTGATACAGGAACTGCTGCCTCTGCTGCATTTTCATGATTTGGCCGATCAGTTTCAAATATAGGCTCTTCAGGTAGGCTACTAACAGATGCATCAATAACAGCGGCTGGTATGGTATTAGTCTCGGGATTTGGTCTATCAGTTACAAATGAAGGAGCAAAATCAAGGTCAGTAAACAGATTTCGATTATATGGGTAAGTTCCTGTTTTGCGAAAGCCAGATTGAATATTTGAGGACGTAAGTGCAATTGGCATGGCAGAAGCTACAATTCCCGGAATATCATAAATGGACATCGTCCTGCCTGGATGGTTTCGCATCCATGCGTCACACGCTGAATTAACAGCTTTCTTTAAGGGGCCAAAAGCAGATCTATCAAGCGGCTGAAGTTTATGTGTACAATGAGGTGGGAATGATAGTAAGATTATGCCATTGTTCTTGCAAAAGTCTAGAGAATTAATATGGATGTGTGAAGAGTGATTATCAAGCAGAAGTAACACCTTATGTGAAGAAGAAACATTTGTATGTTTTTGGAAGTGTTCCAGAAATTGCATAAATGTATCATCCTGCATCCAGCCTGAAGGATTGGCAGCTCCAGCGGAGCCTATGGGTCCATCCCTAATAAAATGATCTTGGAAACGAACTCGCGGGAAAACAAAGAATGGCGGAATTACGTTTCCGATGGCATTCGCCGCAAAGGCAACTGTGACTAAAGTACCCCTTTCCGCTGAAGTTACTGAACCCACTTGATGAGCACCACGCCTAGCCACCACTCTATCCGGTTTCTGCACTGTAGTTAAGCCTGTTTCATCCATATTGTAAATGTTTTGAGGCTCAAACTTATGACGGTCCATGACAATAGTTAAATTATCATAGAAAGCATCGACATTAGTTTTGTTAAAGCTAGTCGCCCTGGAGAGACTTGTTGCTTGTGCTGCCCGTAGAGACAGTTCGGGGTTTCTTCTCATAAACATCCGAAACCATTCTTCACCTGCTAACTTTTGCTCATCCCACTTTCGAGGTCGTGGTAAATTATATAAAACTGTAAGTTCATAGGCTAATTTTCTTACCTCTATCTTTGGTAAACCAAACAATATATCTGCGCTTTGAATCAAGTACTCTGAAAGGCGTCGCTCTTGCTCCTCATTAAACACTCGGTTATGTGGTTTATATCCAATGAGTTTATTGTGGTCCTCACCAGATGCATCTCGTTTTCGAATATATCTTAGGAGCGTACAGTGGTTTACTCCATACTTTTCTGCCGCTTTTCGTAATGAATTACCTGCTTTCACCTCTTCATAAGCGTCGCTGTACTTTGACATGTCTATTTTTCCTCTCGAAGTCTTTCTTACGCGTACTCTCGGCATCTAAAAACAACAAAAAAGAATTAATAAAATGTTTCAACCGTACCCACAAAAATTGTTTCAACTGTACCCAATACCTATTTTAAATAAAAAACCGTTATATTTTTTGCTACAATAATGAGATGTAAAAACTAGACACAGTGTCTCATTCTACAAGCTTCATACTACACACAAACACACACTCAATACCGTCATTTAAATAGAAACGAAAATAATAGAAAAATTATTCAAGTTAAAATACTTACTTTTGGTTGAAAAAATACAATAGGGTCCCCTAAAAACGTCCAGAGCGAGCGGAGAGCGACGCAACACTAAGACTCGTGCTCGCGCGGGCCGCCCGCGTCCTTCTCCCCTTGGACCCCTCCCTGCCCCGCTAACGGTTTGCGAGATATTCAAGTCGTTTCAACCGTCCTTAGTTTCAACCGTACCCAGTCTACCCTACTGTCACGCACACAATACTTTTCCTTTTTTATGTACCAGGTTGGATATTTGAGTGTGTCAAAATTCATGTACAGTGGTAATAATGCTAGACAATAATACGAAATAGATAAACTTCTTCATTTATTAAAACTATTGATTGACTTATATAAAATGTTTATTTCCTTTTAAAGTTTACAGAGACAGCGATGAAAATTCTAAATAATTGTTTTTTTAATAAAATTATTTATTCCAAGATACATGTAAAATTGGTACATACAAACAAAAGAAAACTTAAAATAATTATTAAATACACAAGTTAACATTAAAAAAAAGTCTTAGCAGCAGTGCTATTCAGATTCTGAATCAGTTAAAGGTTTAACGCCTTCTATGAAATCACCGCATGGTCCAGTGGTGCTGCCGCGACACGAAATTGTGCAACGTCTTTTGCTTGTTGAGGGTCCGGGTTCAGGGCTTCCTCGGTCGCAGTTGTCATCATCATCATCATCATCTTCATAACCATCATCAGAATCATCGTCTTCGGAACTATCATCGACGCGAATTATAAATTGCTCGGTAAGTAAATCAACTACATGGTCACTCTTGGCGTACTCTTCTTCTATATCTTTTACCTTTTTACATATTTTTTCCCATTCCTGGGCACCCATTAAGGATACTTTTTCTTTGATAAGTTTGGTACATTCTTGTAAATTCCATTTAACATTTTTGCTAGCTACATATTGTTTAATAGTAGCCCATGCCATTTCTATGGGGTTGAGGTCTGGATGGTAAGGCGGTAATCTCAATATGCTATGGTTTGCTTCTGCTAAAATTTGATCTATTGAAAAAGTTTTAAATCTTTCTTTATTAGCTTTTATCAAGTTGTACAATTGTGGCTTGAGCATTGTTGAATCATATTGTATGCCTTTATCAGTTAGCCAATTCTGCATATCGGCTTTTTTGGTATTGGAGGACGGTGCTAAATCCCATTGTTTATTGTGGTATGAGGCGTTGTCGACAACCACTACAGAATTGGGTGGTAGGTTGGGAATTAATTGTGTCCTAAGCCATTTTTCATAATTCTCGTAATTCATGTTGTCGTGATAGTCCCCTGTTTTGGTGCCGGCTTTAAAAGTTAATAAAGCATTTGGTATAAACCCAGCTTCAGATCCTGCGTGGACTATCACGACTCGTTGTCCTTTAGAAATGGGTTTTTTTTAGTCCTTCCGTAGGGCCATCGCTCCAGGCTTTGGTTGTTGAGTGCGATGAATCTACGTAGGATTCATCTGTGTAAACAATGGGTCTTCCTTCTTGTCGATATTTTCTTATTTTTCTTAGATATTCAATGCGTTGTAATCGGATATTCGATGTTTCTATTAGTAATTTACGGTTGTTTTCTGTTTTTTTCCAGCGAAATCCTAACTCCTTTACAATTACACGAAGACTTGTTTCTGACCCTTTAAAGTTTATATCTTCCTCAAGTTTCTTTTTTAGTTTCCCAATGGTGGGAAGTTCATTATTCGTCTTGTGAAAATTGTGTATACATCTTTTTATAACACCTTGGTCAAAATTATCAATATTCGTAACTGGTTTAGCTCTGGGACGTTTTTTTCCAGGTGTTCTGAAAGTAATTAGCAAATCGGAACTCTTGACTTGATTTGCGATATTTTTTACAGTGCCAATTGAAGTCTTAGTGGCCTCCGATGTCCGTTTTTGAATTTTAGCTAATTTACTGACTACACAATTTAATTAAGAAACAGTTTCCGTTTTCATTACCTGCATAGTCTGTATAGTTTGGTTATTCTCCGACTGACTGACTCCTCAATCTGACTTCGAATTTGCTTCAATGAATCGATACATTCGTCAGCTTCTTTCTTTAAAAAGCAATTCACGTCATATATCATTTTCCGTGCTTGCCTTTTTAAAACAATGTTTTTTTTTACGCATTTTCAAATCACTTTTTAATATTTAACAAAAAAACTTAACTGACAAACTTAAACAAACAAACTCAACAAATAATAACAATCGACAACAATAAACAATTAACGAAAATAGCAATTCACTTGTGAATGTGATTGTACAACAGGAGTGCGCGGTACGTCGTATCGATGCGAGAGGCAGGGAACGACTGGAGCGCCAATCAGAGCACCGCGTGCGCCTACACACCCGCCCCGCACCCCGCTAATTGCCCGTTGATACCCAATTTCTGATTTCTGCGCAATAACGGTCAAAGCCAAACTCTCGCCGCGCGATCTGTACTTAGCGAGCGGTGTACTAAGAAGGGATTTTTCAAAATTCAACCTCTAAAGGGGTGAAAAGGGATGAAAACCTGGAATCAATTTTTGGTCTAAAACTGCACATAAACTATATCAAATTAAAGAGCCGATTTTTCTCATTTAGTTGATGTCATAATTACCTGTAAATTCTTTATTTTTGGCATGTTTTTCATGAAAAATAGAATACTTTTATTTTGACACTAGCTGTGCTCCGCGGTTTCACCCGCGTTTTTCTCACAGGCGGCCAGCAAGCGCGGCTTCCTCGTCTCGCCCGCCGCCGCGCCGCCAGCGTCTCGTCTTGCTTGCATCAAGCGCGCGTGGATTTCCTTAGCAGAGTTATTTTAGAAATGTATTTATTATACTTTTCAAAGATCTTATACTTACAATCATCAACAAATATATTTCAAAAAGATTATTACAGGATTTTATGTTGATAAAAAACTCTATGGCCCATAACTCATTAATAGGTACCAACTCTTAACATCTTACACACGTGATAACTTTTAAACGAAATATCCGATTGAGATGAAACAAAAAGTATTTTACTTCTACATAAATACTCTTGATAACATAATGCTTAATTTCGATAAAGATTAATATTACGATACATATTTAACGTAGTTTTTTTTCTTCAGACGATTTAATAATTATTTTGAACACAAAATCGGTTATTGTGATTAATCCATGATAGCTAGATATATGTTCTTTCGGACTTTTTTGTAGGTCTTAATGGGATCTACAAACCCGTAGTACATCATTTTGTTCTATTGTCAATAGTTTTTGCAGCGCACGCAAAAATAGGTTTTCGATTTTACACCTTGTGTTACAAAATAGCAATTTTATTACGGATCCCTAATTTTGAAAAAAATAAAACATAGCCTATAGCCTTCCTCGATAAATGGACTACCCAACACTGAAAGAATCATTCAAATCGGACCAGTAGTTCCAGAGATTAGCGCGTTCAAACAAACAAACAAACAAACAAACTCTGCAGCTTTATAATATTAGTATAGATATGACAGCGATGATAGGTACCAAAGATTAGTAATAGATGATACAAAACATATGGAAAAGGAACTGTCAATGCCAAAGTACCTGTGAAAGGAAGCATACTCAAATTATGAGGCATTCCTCGTAGCGCGCCAAGATGAAGCGCGCCCAGACGAAGCGCACCTAAGTTGTTCCACATAGCGCACCCGTTTAGGCGCGCTTCATTCAGTAGGTATAAATGTTAAGTTTTTATTCCTCGTTGCGCACCCATAACAATGTAGGGTCTAGTGATGGGGTAATTTATAATTGGCTTTCAGTTGACATGTACCCAGCATGTATATTTCTGATAGTTAATTATGTTTTGTGTACCTGTAAGTTTCATAAAATTCAAAATTAAATAAATGCATACCTAACTACCTAATTAAGATAGATAGAAAAAAAAGCCGCTAGCTTATGCTTTGCTTGTTGATAAGAAAAAGTCAATGTATAAGAAATTATTTCAATTACTCAAAACCACAATACCTGACTCCACGTAGATATTTTTACAAGCGATTTTGAAGAAGCCGCGGTCCGAGGGATAATATCTGTTTTTCCTGATGTAACAGTAAAAGGTTGTTATTTTCATTATAGGCAGGCACTTAAAAGAAAATCAAAAGCATTGGAACTTAATAAAGACAGTGTTTTTAGAAAACATGTAGCACTGTGTGCCGTGCTGCCGCATCTCCCAGTAGAAGACTTGGAAGATGCATGGCTTTACATTATGGCTGAATGTCCACAAGAAAATATCGTAACGAAGTTTAACGATTATATGGTTAACCAGTGGATCAATCACGAGCTATGGTCAGATAAATTTTCTACCTATGGCGAAATCCATAAGACGAATAATCATGTGGAATCTCATTACTCAGAACTGGGCAAGTTAATGAACAAGAATAAACCGATAAATTTAGTCGAGCTTTTGGGATATTTTGAAAAGAACTGCAACAACTTTTCTACGGTTAGCACAAAAATGCCAACATCTAAACACAAAAAAAAGCCAAAGCGAAGAATGAATGAATTAATACCATATTACAAGAATACAAAAATGGCCAAATTTCTCTCGGGCATTGCCTAGAGAAACTTCGATTTTAATAATTTTATTAAATTTAGATGTGATTTTCTAGTAGGTCGCGTTGGGCGCGGGCTGCAAGCAGCTCGCGAGGCTTTTTTTAATGAGAAGGGGTCTGATTTTTATTCCATTGTATTCGCCTTAAGTTTGTTATGTTTCTTAGAGCGCCCGCGAGTAAATTGTTTCTTAGAGGTCGCGTGGAGGCGACTATGTTTTTATGTTTTTCTGTAAATTTTATAGGATTAAAATAGGATAGGATAAAGATATAGATAGAATAGGATCCTATTGTAATGGTGTATGCATTACAATATCATATTTAAAAGTTTTTAAAAACAAAGAGGTTTTATTTTGTTAATTTTTTGAATAAATTCATACGATAATGTAAGTAGTTAGCGCAGAGGTATTATTTAATGTAATCTTCGTTAATAAGTTTGAGAAAAAAAAACAGTAACCCCACGTTGGAAAGCGAACACGGTTTCTCCGAATTGTGAATCTGAGTATGAAACCACTGCTCTATCACTACTCTTAATGAAGTACTTAGTTAAAATTATTATTAGGTTTACATGGTTATAAAATAATGCAATATGCTGGGTACATGTCAACTGAAAGCCAATTATAAATTACCCCATCACTAGACCCTACATTGTTATGGGTGCGCAACGAGGAATAAAAACTTAACATTTATACCTACTGAATGAAGCGCGTCTAAACGGGTGCGCTATGTGGAACAACTTAGGTGCGCTTCGTCTGGGCGCGCTTCATCTTGGCGCGCTACGAGGAATGCCTCTAAATTATTACTGGTTAAGTTTCCAATCTTGATTATTCATGGAGTTCTCACATAATTCTACGTCTGATAACTAGATGTCGCTGCTAATTCTGATCAAATTTTGACGCGCTATCGTTGCGTTTTGAAAAGTTTACCTTAACTCTCAAAATTTTTACTAAATTCACCGAAATTTCTTAATTTTTGATTTAGGTATGTTTGTTACTCTTTCACGCAAAAACTACGGAATATACTTACATACCCTATTATTCATATTCGTTCGCTAAAGTTAGCCATTGCTTAAAGTTAGCCCTGTCACTGTTTGTCATTATGAAATGGTAAGAGATGGCAATACTTTAGTCATCGTTTAGCGTACACTATATTATAATGAATAATGAGGATAGTAGGTAGGGGAGACCGGGGTAAGATGATCCCATCTTACCCCGGTCTCCCCTACCTATTTAAGAGAAAAACCGTCATAATATGAAAATCAAAACGTTTATTAAAAATCTCTTACAGCCAAGGAACACTTACAGTTTTAATTAAAATAATTATAATTTTTTATTGCGCTAAATCACATATTTTTTGGCACATAAATTAATTAAATGACACCTGTCAAATATCCCGTCTTGCCCCATGATCGGGGCAAAATGGGAAATACTATGGGGCATAATGAGCACACATTTTAGTCTGGTTGGCAACGTTCACATATATGTGCCTCTTCATCGTCATCGTCTACACCTGCGTAGGAATTATGGGCCCAACCATGACACACACTACAAATAACCCATCCTTCAGTTGACTCTGAATATAAGTACCCACAATATATACAAGGACAATCATTTTCATCGTTTTCTGATGAATTACTATCCGTATCAATTTTATTTTTGCGTCTTGGTACTGCAGCAGCACCACATCTTTCAGTAAGGACACTAATGCAACTAGCTGAAGATGAAGGGAAAGAACTTCCAGAGGCAGCAAGAGTACTCAGAGAAGATTTTTTCGTTGACGATTGTATGAGTGGAAGTTCTACGGTGAAGGAAGCGATCCAGTTGAGTAAGGAATTGATGATGATGCTAGAAAAAGGAGGATTTATTCTCCAGAAGTGGGCATCAAATAGTCCTGAATTTATCGCAGAAATAGAACCAGCACTGAGAAGCATACACGCAACACAAAACATTAACAACGACTGTATGATCAAAACTCTTGGTGTGTCATGGAATGTGAAAACGGATACACTGCATTATAGATTTGATATACCACCCCAACCAAAATTGATCACCAAACGAAACATACTAGCCGACATACAACGTTTTTTTGATCCTCTTGGATGGATCAGTCCCGCTCTTCGATCGGCGCTCTTCCGATCGGGGATTGGTAACTTTTCGGTGTACAGCACATTCAGCTTTAAATCTTTTATATCTTTTTTGTTACCGGTGCGGATTATTTTCATATTAGCTTCTGTCGAGATATCTGATTGATAGCTATATCTGAATTGGTACGTCTCTGAACTTTTAGCGAACTTAATGACTTTTAGCTCAGATAGTTTATTATTTCGATCAACGTCTTTGTTTAGGTTTAAATTCACTTCAACCGACAACGATTTCAGATCAAAGAATGAATCAAAGTTCATTTCATTGACAATAAAGCCGTTGCCTGTTTTTTTGGCGTTTCTTATTAGGCTTATGTATTCTGCTGGGCAGTAAATTGGTCCAGCTTTCTTTGCCCTTTTAATGTTCTTTTCGATTACAGAATGAACAGAGTCAGCTTTATTCTGCGTATGTCCTCTAATAAGGAACTTATGTGTGATTGATTTGATTGCCAGTGTATTTACAGCGTAAAAGAACATTGCAAACACGAACCTGAATGAAAATAGAAAGAAGTTAGTAAATTGTGACCACCAAAGAATTAAACAACTTCTGATTATTAGAAAACAACTACAATCTATATACTTGTTTTTTTGCTGCCCGCAGCAATTGTCAGAATAGAATATTATAAGGTAATGGCACCAGTAATGCACACTTTAAGATAGAGTTGCTCTTCAATACCCTTATAGGGTGAAGTGGGGCATATGCGAGGGACATAACTAAATTTATAAGTTCAATTTTATACTGCTTACTCACTAATTAGTTAGGAGAATTGACATTTAAAGCTGTCATTAAGCATATAATTAGCTGTTATTTTATGTATTTTAAGTAACGAAAAAATATATATTTCATAAAAATGAGACCCAAATGAAGTACAGTGTTTCAATATTACATTTACCCCGTGTAAAGGGGCAAATGTAATAATCATATCTAATTTATTAAGAGTGTCTAAAGATTGAATTCTGGGGTAAAAGCAAAAAAATAAAGAAATAAAGAAATATTTCAGTTTTTATTTCAACGAAATCAGACAATCACATCAAAAGTTATTAACTTTTTCCAAAAGTTATATTTTACTTATGCTAATTATTAAATGTATCAATTAGGTAATAACCATATTTCTGAACTTAAAATCAAATGTTATTAAACCACGTTTGGTTAATTCAGGATTAGGAAGTATCTGAACGATGGAGTCAGCCGTGATTTGATCAAAATCCTCCGTTAATGGCCATACAAACATACTTCCCTTACGTCTTACAAATTTCACCTCCCAACGAGGGCCCAACTGTTTTTTTATAACACCCACATAGTACTTTAGTCCTTTTTTCAGTGCATATTTCACTATAACCCAATTGTTTTCTTGAATTCTTTTTTCTGTTTTTTCCTCCGTTCGTGTCTTCTCAGTTTCTATCTGCTCTATTTCTTGCTCTTTGGTTGCTGTTTCGTGTGATCCGTCCCTTTCAATTCTTATCTCTTCTATTTCTTGTTCCTTTGCTACTTCCTTTACTTTTTCTGTTCCTACTCTTCCAATTTTATTTTTCATCACTGGTGTTTTTCTGCTGTCGTTATTTTCTTTATCAGAATCACATTGTTCATCTTCTTCTCGTTGTTCGTCTTCCTCTTCCATCCATTCACTAGCATCTGATTCTGCATAATACACTTTACCTTCAGAACTTTCATCACTCTCTGTATCGTCTGACTTTTTCTTTCGGTTTAATTACGCTCTTTGTTTCCTTTTATTTATTTTTTTAACTTTGTTTATGTATAAGGTTTGGCTGGGGCACTAGAACTTTCGCCTTTTTTTCATTAGACCACCGAGATGCTGTTGTCATATCTAAATTTTGGAAATTCGTTGCGACTGTGACGACACTATTGTCATTCCATCTGCACACGAAAACGCCGTCACCTAGACGATAGTCATAATGCCCTCTCTCTTCCTTTTTGAAATCTTTTACGTCTTTCAGCGTACAGTTTTCCGTACGATTAGCTCGCAATGTACCAGTTGCGTAATAGCCTAGCTCTTTTAGGTGTCTCAACAGGCTCAAGGACGTAAAATAATTATCAAAGTACAATTTCACTCCATTGTTAGGTGGAAGTTTACCCAAAGCTATAAGGCTTAGAACTACGTCACCACCCAGTCCAAAATCTTTCTTATCGGAGCTTTTCCCAGTATACAAACTGAAAGATACCATATATCCCGTACTTGCACACATAGCCCAGTTCTTGAATCCGAATCTTATTGGTTTGCCCCGTATAAATTGTTTAGCGTAGTGTTTTCCATAATACGGTATCATACTTTCATCGACACTGTAGTTTTCATCCAAACCATAGTGTTTTTGAAACGATTCACCTAGACTGTCAAAAAGAGGACGTAATTTATATAAACGGTCGGATGAAACTCCAAGCTCACTGTTGTCATTCAAATGCAAATTTTGAAGAATTGTTTCAAATCTATTACATCTAATACTTTCTTGAAGTATTTTAGGAACGTCATTATCTTTGGAAAAATATAGCCTCTTATTTGGTAACTTCACATATCCTGATAACAACATAGCGTAAAATTACATATATTTCGTCTTCGGTGACCATCAAAGGTTTGTTTTTCTGTAGAGCGTAGATATTGGTTTGCTGGACGATATGTTTTATTAGATTTTCATGAAAAAATAATTGAAAATGCTGCAACGGATCTTTACAATTTTTACTTTGCTCTGATGTTTCCTGTGAGACAAAATCATTACAAGAAAAGGAAGGCTCTTGTTTCTTCCACATCGTAGTTCTCTTCTTTTTAGCTGGAGGAGCAGACTTCGCCGCTTTAGTCCGTGATGAAAGAGAAGAAAGAGGCTCGTTATCTTCACTATCAGAGCTACTCAACAAACAATCTTGTAGTAAAGTTACATTTGAACCATTACCCAAAGATGTTGAAGAATGACCTTCATCTTCATCAGCTCGTACCCGCCGTAGTTCACACTTACTTTGAAGCAATCTGCGTCCTAAGTGGTTTAGATCAGCTTCGTGTTCTTCGTCTGACCTATCGCTATCTTCATCGGTGATAAGACCGTCTTCGATCGGGGGTTCCACATAAATAAGATTTTCACAATCATTACTGTTTTCATCACACTCTAAAGCAGATAAAATTTCATGCACCGCCAGACTGCAAAGACATAAAAACACCACATGCAATAGCCGCTGTGCATAGCATGCTATCATTCGAAAACGGATAGTCTCTTTGCTCGGACGGGTGAGGAATAGTCCTAACGGCTTTCTCAAAATTTTCGCTCGAAAATTTGATTCCGGCATTTTTATACACTGGCTAAAAGTCGTTATATAACTTTTATTTTTATTTTTTATATTTAGAAGATTTTCAATTCTATTTTCATTATTCAAATATTTATGTTAGATTTTAAATGTACCTATATACTTAGTTTATGTTTTGTGTTCCTACTTCTTGTTTTGTTTATATTCTTAATGTACCTAACTTTAGTGTTGTATTTTTCTATGGACCTGTGTCTGAAATAAAGTTTTATTATTATTATTATTATTATAGCGTCCGATAAATCGGACGGCATAATAATCGCAAGCCTAGCAGTTAGTATTACGTCAATCTTGTAAAAAATCACTTATATTTAGTTAGTCTGTTAGTTTACCAATATAAATAACTATTTTATAATGTTTGAAGTTCAAACAAAAGTGATGCAACGGAACTGGCATAACGGAAGCAGAAACGGAAACAGATGTCAAAAGTAAATCTTAACGGAAGCGGAAACGGAAACGGAAGCGGAAACGGAAGCGTTAACACTATGAAAAAAAAGCACAATTGTACATTTAAAACTTTTTTTATTAAATTTCTATGTTAGTAGTCAAAATTAAACAGCGGCAAGTTATATTTAATAAAGAGTAACTTGGCCGCTTTTTCACCTTTCAGCCTATTTCGATGTTCTTCATATATTAAACCAGCTCCGCTAAATAATTGCTCGCTGGCTACACTGCTGGGGGGAGCTGATAAGTATTGGCGAACTATTGGCAAAATATTATTATATTTGTGCGCATTACCATTCCACCACATAAGGGGATCCTCATGAAGAGGTAGCCTTTTTTCTTTCTTGTACTCCCGAAGGTGTGACTGTATCTTTAAAAGTAAATTGTCACCATCGTCAGCTGTAGAAGAGTCCTCCTCCTGGTCTTCATTTACACTTAACATCGATTCCAATATTTGCAATGATGCTGATGATTTGGAAGTAGAAGGCTGGACTTCAATGTCTTCAATTGCAATTTGAGTTCGGCTTCTTTTGGGGGAAGGTTCGCAGTCATCATCTTGGATGGAATTGGATTGTCTGGTTCTAATAGTGTTAATCGTCATATTAAGTAATTTAGATTCAACCTGCTCTGCAATGACGCTGGTGAAAAAATGCGATTTGTATCGCGGATCTAAATACGTCGCAATAGTGTATTTGTCGTCTTCGACCAGGTTTCCAAATCTTACACTTGAATTCAATTCATCGCGTAATTTTGTTATAAAATTTATGAATTGTTCTGAAGTATTAGGTTTCGTCTCTTCTTGTTGTAATGTGGTCTTAAGAACTTGAATTAATGGTATGACTGATGAAATACTGATTTGAGAACTACTTAGATTTCTTGTTATTTCTTCAAATGGCTGCATCAATTGCACAAATTTTTGAATATTCATCCAGTCTTCGGGGGATATCATCGCGATTGGATTTGCGCTTAGGTACAAGACAAGCGAATCTTTGAGTTTTGAAAACCTTGCCATCATGTAGAATGTGCTGTTCCATCTGAAATTAAATCAAATCAATTCAATTTTACTTGCTAGAAATATGATCAATAAATAGATGGTCACAGAAAATAAAATGTTAGATATTTCACCCAATGATGGCTTGCAAAAATTTATACAAAATTAAATGTCAAAATATTAGTTCTTTTCAAAATATAAATCCAAATTCTATTACCTAATCTTAAAAATATATTTATTTATAAGTACAATCAAAAAACTCCTATAACTCATAAAAACATTTGCTTATTAGTAATTTAATAGGTATTTATATTTACCTTGTAGGACAATCCTGAATGACAGAAAGAGGAGACTGATTAAGGCGTTCCTTTTGAATTTTTGTAAGCTCTGCCTGTGCGACCAAGGAATGATTGAAATGGGTGGCAATTTTTTTCAATTTAGCAATAAGTTGTAGGAGCCACTCTTGAGATTCAACACCTGCTCGTATGCACAGCTGAATTTGGTGTATTGCGCAACTGATATCCTCAAAGCCTGACAACTGCATTGCTCTAACCATGTTGGATCCACGATCACGAACCATGCAGTGAACTTTTTGGCGATCAATGCCCCATTCTTCAAGAATCGTTTGAAACTTTGTTGATATTATGGTGCCCGTATGACGTTCATCCATGACTTCACATTTCAAAATTATAGTCTTTTTGCGAAAATCTTTTGAGATCCCATGAGCAGTTAAACTAAGCAATGAAACAGCAGAATGAAGTTCCGACCATATGTCGCTTGTAAAAGATAACTTGTCAAATTCTTCAAGTAAATCTTTGGTTTTCTTTGCTAACTTATTGTACAAATTGTCGCACACATAGGAAGAAAAAAAATCACGGCCTCTTATCTTGTACTTTGGAAGAGCAGCTTGCATTACTCTACGAAATCCTGTACCTTCGACAAAATGAAAGGGTAAGTTTTGGAGGGCAATCATTTCAGCAATCGTACGATCCATTTCTTGAGATTTGTGATGCGATGAATCCCAATAATCCTTTACTTGTAGACTTTGTTGTAATGTTAATTGTCTTTTAGCGTTTTCGGTTGGAGTTAACGTAACCTACAATTACAACAACATAAATTGGTTACGATTACTTCACGAAATAAAACACGTATCCATACTAATATTCGACCACTAGGCCACGCACGACCTCACTTACTCAAAGTTGGTAAAGTAAGTAATAAATAAATATTAACTGACCATTTGTTTTTTCGTTTCCGATGAAAGTTTGACAGCATCATTTAACTTCTCAAACTCTGCAAACCGTTCGGCATGAATTGATTTTAGGTGACTCTTTAAAGCTGTAGTTGTGCGGCCTTTTCGCGAATACACTTTTTCACAAAGTTTGCATTTGGCACTCGAGTCGTCGATTTCATCAAAATAGTTCCAAATGGGACTTGTTTTTGGTTTCATAATTGCACTCTTATTGCACTAAATACAACTAGGTATCAAGCAAACAATAACAGAAGAAAAAACAACTGAAAATGTCACTACTCAAAGTCACGGGGCGCGGAGATGCGCATAGTGAACTAAAAACAATAATTAAATAAACGAACGAACTCGTTGTGACACGTTTGTTTACCGCGCGCCCCTCCCTCCCAAAATACGCGGAAGGGATTCGGTAATTATCGGCAGCACGCGCGCCTGGACGCTCGACGCTCGTGTCATTCGTCCACGCGCGGCCCCCGCAACCGCCCGCGCCGTGCCGCCGGCCGTCGCGTCTGCTGCACCGCTCGCTTTCTCCCCACTTCCGTTCAGAGTTCTGTTATAAAATTTGCGGAACCAGAAGCAGAAACGGAAGTGAAAAAACATGCGGAACTTCTGCAGTTGCGGAAGCGGAAGCAGAGTTCTGTTGCAACACTTATTTATTCATGAGTTCAACTTGAACTCATGAATAAATAATAAAAATGGTAATAAATGCTTACCCTTGCCGTGAAAGAGTATTTCTGCGCGCCGCCATTTTAGAAATGGACCATTGGCGCTCGAGCAAGTTCATTAACCCCAATAAATTAGTGTTGCCATTGTTTAAAAAATATTAAACTTCTATTTTAGTAGAATTTCAATTAAATAAATATTTGTTTTGCCGTGCAAATGTTGATTTAATTGAAGTCCGATTTATCGGACGTTATGCACTAATGGGTTAATGACTTTTAGCTCGGATAGTTTTTTATTTCGATCAACGTCTTTGTTTAGGTTTAAATTCACTTCAACCGACAACGATTTCAGATCAAAGAATGAATCAAAGTTCATTTCATTGACAATAAAGCGTTTCTTAATATTAAATTTTTTGGCGTTTCTTATTAGGCTTATGTATTCTGCTGGGCAGTAAATTGGTCCAGCTTTCTTTGCCCTTTTAATGTTCTTTTCGATTACAGAATGAACAGAGTCAGCTTTATTCTGCGTATGTCCTCTAATAAGGAACTTATGTGTGATTGATTTGATTGCCAGTGTATTTACAGCGTAAAAGAACATTGCAAACACGAACCTGAATGAAAATAGAAAGAAGTTAGTAAATTGTGACCACCAAAGAATTAAACAACTTCTGATTATTAGAAAACAACTACAATCTATATACTTGTTTTTTTGCTGCCCGCAGCAATTGTCAGAATAGAATATTATAAGGTAATGGCACCAGTAATGCACACTTTAAGATAGAGTTGCTCTTCAATACCCTTATACCTATCGTTTTATGCAGTAAATATTTAATAGTCTAACCTATTCTAATTTTTAAATAAATGATTAGAAAAGGTGTTCCATTGTATATTATGATAACAACTTTATTAAAAATAAGTAAAAAATAAGAAAATGAAACTCAGTCAGGTGTTCTAGTGATGCACACCCAAAACTCTAGTAGTTAACATCCAATAATGAACATCACCAATAATGAACACCCAATAATGAGCAGTCAATTAATTTAAAGGGAAACGAAAACTCAATCTTATTATATTATTTTTAGTAACTTGTTTTTGTAAGTTTTTTAAAGTACTTAAGTACCCAATTATAATCACTAGTAACAGAAATAATAAAAAAATATTTTATAAATGTTTATTGACAAAATAAAAAACTTAAAAAAACAATTAAGTATTATACCACCTTACTTTAAAACTTAAAAATAGTTTTGATCAGAATCATCATACAAATAGTATGTGTTTGATGGTAACGAATACTGGCATAATTTTATTTTCTTGACAATAGAGACTTTAGGTACAATATCTTGATCTAGCCTTTTTGCTAAAACGAATTTCAGTTCCGGATTCTTTATAGTTTAAAAAAAATTAACAGTGTAAAATGTTTCGTCATCTCTAATTACGATATTTTGGATATATCCTACAAAGTATTTCCATTGTTTGCGTTGGTAATAACGAACAAGAACTCTCTCATTTATCAAAAAATCTTCTTCAATATTTATATCTGACTCCACTTGTACTTGTTTACCGTCTGTTATGTGTTTCTGATCTTCTTCTCTCCTATTTGTTAACCGTTGCTGTACTGCTTTTTCTTCTTCTATTATATTTTCCTCTTTCCCTTTTTCCTTTTTTATTGGTCCCTGTTCTATTTCCTCTCTTCCTTCTGTTGTCTCCTGTCTTACTTCCTTTTTCTCGTCTGATAACTTTTTGTGTTCTTCTTCTCTCCTCTTTGTAATCTGTTGCTGTTCTTCTTTTTCATTTCCTTCCTCAATCACATTTGGGGATTGTACCACAGTCATAATATTTGTTTCATCTAAATTATAAATACGATCTGGGGTAAAGCATTCTTTCTCTAACACTTTTGAATAGTTATCAAAAAACATGTTGACATTGTGTTTGTTGAAGCTTGTGGACCTAGATAGACTTGTGTTTTCAGGTTTTCTCAATGACAGGACCTTATGCCTCTTCATGAAGCCCTTCATCCATTCAACGCATGCCATTTCATTAGTGGACCATTTCTCTGGACATTTATTTAATGCAGTTGCATATTCATAGGCTAACTTTCTGCCTTGCAAATAAGTTAGTCCGTAATTCATCTTCGACATTTTAAGAAAATATAACTCCAACATGGATTCTTCATTGTTGTCAAAAACCTGACTAACGGTGTGTTTACTTGAATAATGTTCACTTTTGGGAGTAATATTTTCTTTGTAGTTCTTGACTCTATAAAATAATGTAGTTGGTTTGATATTGTAAATAGCAGCAGCAGTTCTTAACTTTAGACCGTCATTTACAACACACAAAACTGCTCTCTTGACATCGTCTTCATTGATGTCGTTTTCTCTTTTTCTTTTATAGTTTCGGACCATTTTGACTGAAAAGAGTTATTTTCGCATTTATAATATTAGCTCATCTATCTTCATACCAAAATTCATCAATATCGGTTCAGCTGTTTAGGCGTGAAAATGTAACATACAGACAGACAAGAGTTATTTTCGCATTTATAATATTAAGGATAAAGAAGAAACAAATAATAAAATTATGAATGTTATTCATCACTAGAAAATAAAAACGGGGGCACTTTTGAATAGGTAAATAATTCAAAAGTGCCCCGTTTGTTTTGTTCGAATCTGCCCCAACCCCAGTTTTTATAAACATGTGCAGATTTTGTAGAAACCGAAATGAAATAACATTAACTATAGATATCTTATGAAACTAATGTCATAAGGGTTCATGATAAACAACAAACATTTCATTAAACAAATACTTACATAGTTATCAAACACTTGCGAATTATTTTTGATTTGTTTACTTTCACTTAGTAAAAACGATGACACCATTTTTTCCATTTGACGTAAATGATTGAATGAAAGAATGAATTGACAGGTGACAGGAGTATTGTTGCCAACATGATGAATGCATACAGGCATAAATAAGACTACAGATGCGTTCAAAATAAACGAAATTCAAAACTGCCCCCCGCTCCCTACATTAAAAACATGCAAAATATTGAAAAATGCATACCTTGAGAAGTACGTGCGTCCGCGTCTCTCGTGTTGTTGACTGGCACTAGTGGTGGCGTGATCTCCGAAATGGCGGCAAGTAAAATATGGCTATCTCTTTCTAACACATTAGAACCATTGGATTCGGGATTACCCCGCGTTCGCGTTTCCCCCACTCTCCTCTACATATTTTAGTGATTCAACATGGAAAATCTCCAGTGGGGAACCAGTGTTCTGTGTACAAACAAATCACACACAAATAAAAATACTTTATTGACACCAAGTCAGTTCGTGAACTAATTAGTAATGAAATGAAACTTAAACTGAAAAGAAATCATAGGGCTGAACAGAACACACACATAGAATGTAGCGGGGATTCCTTGCGGACAATTAGATAACAAAATTATATTGTACTAGCAGCCGCCCGCGGCTTCGCTCACGTGGTACCCAGATAAAAAGTACGCTATGTCCCATTCCAGCACACGTAGGTGTACCTACTATCCTCATTATCTTATATTATAAGAATCTTTGTCCTGACTGACTGACTGACTGACTGACTGACAGACAACGCACAGCCTAAACCGCTGGACGTAGAGACTTGAAATTTTCAGTGTAGGTAAACCTTGGTACGTAGGGGTGTACTAAGAAGGGATTTTTCAAAATTCAACCTCTAAAGGGGTGAAAAGGGATGAAAACCTGGAATCAATTTTTGGTCTAAAACTGCACATAACCTACATCAAATTAAAAAGCCGATTTTTCTCATTTAGTTGATGTCATAATTACCTGTAAATTCTTTATTTTTGGCATGTTTTTCATGAAAAATAGAATACTTTTATTTTGACATATGACAGCGATGATACACACAGATTAGTAATAGATGATACAAAACATATGGAAAAGGAACTGTCAATGTCAAATTACCAGTGAAAGGAAGCATAAATTATTACTGGTCTAATAAGTTTCCAATCTTGATTATTCATGGAGTTCTGACGTAATTCTACATCTGATAACTAGATGTCGCTGCTAATTCTGATCAAATCCTAGAACGCGCTGTTGTTGCGTTTAGAAAAGTTTACCTTAACTCTCAAAATTTTTGCTAAATTCACCGAAATTTCTTAATTTTTAGATTTAGGTATGTTGGTTACTCTTTCACGCAAAAACTACGGAATATACTTACATATCCTATTATTCATATTCGTTCGCTAAAGTTAGCCATTGCTTAAAGTTAGCCCTGTCACTGTTTGTCATTATGAAATGGTAAGAGATGGCAATACTTTAGTCATCGTTTAGCGTACACTATATTATAATGAATAATGAGGATAGTAGGTACACCTACGTGTGCTGGAATGGGACATAGCGTACTTTTTATCTGGGTACCACGTGAGCGAAGCCGCGGGCGGCTGCTAGTTCATTATAATATAGTGTACGCTAAACGATGACTAAAGTATTGCCATCTCTTACCATTTCATAATGACAAACAGTGACAGGGCTAACTTTAAGCAATGGCTAACTTTAGCGAACGAATATGAATAATAGGATATGTAAGTATATTCCGTAGTTTTTGCGTGAAAGAGTAACCAACATACCTAAATCTAAAAATTAAGAAATTTCGGTGAATTTAGCAAAAATTTTGAGAGTTAAGGTAAACTTTTCTAAACGCAACAACAGCGCGTTCTAGGATTTGATCAGAATTAGCAGCGACATCTAGTTATCAGATGTAGAATTACGTCAGAACTCCATGAATAATCAAGATTGGAAACTTATTAGACCAGTAATAATTTATGCTTCCTTTCACTGGTAATTTGACATTGACAGTTCCTTTTCCATATGTTTTGTATCATCTATTACTAATCTGTGTGTATCATCGCTGTCATATGTCAAAATAAAAGTATTCTATTTTTCATGAAAAACATGCCAAAAATAAAGAATTTACAGGTAATTATGACATCAACTAAATGAGAAAAATCGGCTTTTTAATTTGATGTAGGTTATGTGCAGTTTTAGACCAAAAATTGATTCCAGGTTTTCATCCCTTTTCACCCCTTTAGAGGTTGAATTTTGAAAAATCCCTTCTTAGTACACCCCTACGTACCAAGGTTTACCTACACTGAAAATTTCAAGTCTCTACGTCCAGCGGTTTAGGCTGTGCGTTGTCTGTCAGTCAGTCAGTCAGTCAGTCAGTCAGGACAAAGATTCTTATAATATAAGATTACTTGCATGTTAAAGATTAAAGTTGCGTGCGTTATCCAACTGCGGGAAAGTACCAGAACCACAGATACTTAGGGCCCTATCATACTAGCGGTTTGCGAGCGGCTTTGGGGCGGAGCGGGAACGCAGCGAAAACGTCGCGAACACGTCGCGGCTGCAAGGCGTGAAAGTCGCGTCAGCGTCGCGAATACGCAACGTTTTCGTCGCGTGTTCGCAGCGAGTTTACGACGTAAAGTACACTTAGTTGCAAAATGGATTCCGACGAGGAAACACTGCTGTTGCTTTTGTTACTTCGAAGACGCAGGAGACGAAAACGAAAGCATCGACGTTTTTGGGAGGATCCATTCTCAATTAATCGACTGCAAGAGAGTGACTACTTTGTGTTGTTTAACAAACGAATAAAAAATAATCCAAAAAAATTTCGTGCCTACCTGCGAATGTCAAGACCTACATTTTATGAGTTGTTGCATCTGGTGAAAACTGACTTAAGACATGAGGACACACATTTAAGATTATCAGTGTCACCTGAAGAAAGGCTCGTAATTACTGTAAGGTATGTTTTTAACATTAATTAGACAGGAGATATTTATTAATACTTAATAATTCTTTATTATTATTTATATTATAAGAAATTCTCATTCTGAAAATAAATCACTGTAAATTGTATCTTCTGCATTACTGTTTTCGTTATAAACACTTGGTGAAGAATTAATCGGTTGCAATGAATTATTTCCAGGTGGCTCTGGAGTTGTTATATATCCTTGTGGTTGCAATGAATTATTTCGGGGTGGCTCTGGACTCGTAAAATATCCTTGATAGTTTGGAGGATAGCTGTTAGACATGTGCTTATACTTTTTTAAAACTCCCATTATCTCCATTTTAGCATCCATTTTATAGTCAGGGTGTATTGATTTTAAATCTTCTACTAGAGACAAAGCAAAGTTATATTCGGGTTCACTTCCACCACTTCGTCTGTCTTTATTCATCTTCTCGTCCATCCTTTGCATTAACTTTGTAATCATTTTATCCTCAGCTTCATAAGATTTCTTCTTCCTCTTTTTATTTATTGCATCATCATCGCTTATGTTAGTTGTATTTGTATCCTCATCATCTGATATTGCTGGTGGCGGAGTTTTAGAAGGACGAGTCTCCGTAGTAGTATTCAAAAATGATAGCAAGGGCGAATACAAGTATTCTTTAGAAGTAGATGCACCGGAGCCACTCTTTCTTTTTTTGTTTTTATCTTTAACGTAGGCGTCGCGAATCCCCTTCCATTTTTTTTGCAATTTTACAACTGTAACAATAAATATAATATATTATTATATTTCAGGTATTTGGCAACTGGGTGCTCTTTAATGGACCTGCATTTTTCATTCAGAAGAGGATTTTCAACAATACAAAAAATTGTTAGGGAGACATGTCAAGCTATTATTAAAAACTTATTTTATATTTGTATGCCACCCAAGCAAAAGGAAGATTGGGAAAACATTAGTAAAGGCTTTCTAGAAAATGCTGATTTTCCTAACTGTATAGGTGCAGTGGACGGCAAACATGTTAGGATGATAAAGCCGTGCCATAGCGGGTCACTATATTTTAATTACAAAAAGTATTTCTCTATGAATTTGCTAGCCGCATGTGACTCCAACTACAAGTTTATATTTGTTGATGTTGGTTCCTATGGAAAAAGTTCAGATTCAACTATATTTGACAGAAGCCAATTGAGAAGCGATATAGAAGGAAATAGGTTAAATATTCCGCAACCGAAGCAAATAACAAACAATGAAATAGCGTTGCCATTTACTTTTATTGGCGACGAAGCATTTCCGTTGTCAAAGTATATGCAACGACCGTATGCCGGCAACTTTTTAACTCCTAAAAAAAGAATATATAATTATAGATTAAGTCGAGCACGAAGATATATAGAGTGCACTTTTGGAATCATGACTAATAAATGGCGTATTTTTCATCGACCATTAAATGTTGGAATAGACTTTGGCGAAGAAATAATCAAAACTTGTTGTATACTGCATAATTTTGTACGATCTAAAATTAAGGTAATAAGACGTCGTAAGAAAGTACCACCCATATTTGGACTTTATGACAACCCACACGTAAATGAAAATGATTGTGGACTCTCAGGTATTGCGATAAGAGATAAATTTGCTGACTATTTTATATCAAATGAAGGGGCATTACCATGGCAGCATAAGTACATATAAATAAATATTATTGTGTTTCTCTTACCTGCTTCATTTTTCTCCTTGCCTGTTTTTTCCGTAAAACCTTGAATAAATATATTGCAAACCTCTTCCCATGCCTTTTTCTTTAAATTACGATCACTAAATTCTCTTCTTTTTTGATCCCAAATAACATATCGACTTTGAATTTCGCTTATAAATAACTCTATATCAATATCTAAATCTCCCAACGATGCCATGACGATACGTAAGCGTAAGCGATACGTCCATTCACATTCGTCGCTCGTTACGGAATGAAGTGAGGCGAGGCAGACGGGCTGGCGTTTGTGCGAGAGTATACAAAATGGCGTCCACGCTGTTATTCGCAGCGATTTCGTTGCGCGTCCGCGACGTATTCGCTGCGCATGCGCGGCGGGTTCGTTGCGCGACCGCAACGTATTCGCTGCGCACCCGCTCCGCTTTGAAGACGCTCGCAAACCGCTAGTATGATAGGGCCCTTACCGAGTGGCGGATTGAATGTATCTATTCTCGGGGGAATACCCGTTTAGTATCAATGTTGGCTGGGTAGTCGTTTAATAATGTTGCCAACATGCCAATAACTCGCTAATTTGTGATTTTAGAGATCAATAATTTATTAATCCTATACTTATACGTAATTACGGATTTCAACCCTTCAGTTATGGACTTGTCATAAGTTTAAAATCTTTGCGTAATTACGGAATGGAAGCCCTAGTCAGAATCTGTCACATTTATAATAAATTCACTCATTTCATCAATGATGCGATCCTGTTCCCAGTAATTTTGCTCCAAATGCATGACATGGTCACATTCTTTTCGTCAATGTTCTGCTGTTACTTATATTGTTGAAGCACTCGTTTATTAGGCAGTAGTTCTTTGGCAGATACATCAATATATTTTGCTGCCACTTGTCTTTTTACTATGCTCTAGATCAATTCTATGGGATTAAGATCACAATGATATGGCGGCAACTTAACGACAATGTGACCATGAGCCTCAACTATTTCATCTATTTCGTACCCAGGCTCGCCTTTGTTTTTTTTATTAAATTCATAAGTTCAGCCTTAAGTGCATTTTCTGAATTTGATATGTTTTTTTCATCTAGCCATTCCTTCGAAATATCTTTTTTGTGTTTAGCATTTGGAGGCTTGTTTACGCGTACCTACACTGTGATAAAACGCGTTGTCTAGCACAATGACTGATGGTTGATGCAGATTGGGCAACAGTTTTTTTCTTATCCACTTGGTGAAATTTTCTTGATTCATATCGTGGTGATAATCTGCTGAAATCTTTGCCCTCGAGAGATTGCCTTTGTCACACCAGGTTCATCGGGGCTTTGCCAGCATTTGTGAACTTCATGTGAAGTATGAATATATGTCTCATCCAAATATATAATTGGCTTACCCGATTCTCTTAAACGCTTCATGGTTCTTAAATATCTAGCACGCCAGGCCACAATATCGTGTGTTTCAATAAGGATTTTTCTTTTTGAAATACATTTTTTATATTTGTATCCTAATTCTTTAAAAACCTTGCCGAGCCTAGTAATACCTCGACAAAAGTTTAAATCTTCTCTCAAAACCCGATGTAGCTTTCTTAGAGTTGGTACTTCTTTTCTCACTGCATAAAATTGTCGAATTTTGGTTTTTATGGCACACTTGTCAAAATCATCAAGACTAATTTTTTTAGATCTACCTTTGCGTTTTTTCCTGGTGTACGCCACACACCATTATTTATAACACCTTCTTTTTTAATTTTGGAGACAGTTTCTTTATTAACACCTGAAAATGAAAGCAAAGTTAGCCGTCATATCATAATATTATTATTGTGTACAAAGGCAAAGTATCAAATTGATTTAGGCCTACTACCAAACAACAGACGTTATCTTAGCTCCGGGAATTATCACCTTATTTCATGGTTTGATGTTAAATTTACACACAGATTGCGATATTAGGGACTAGCAATTTGCACTGTTGTAATGCCTGTTTCATCTATGTTATATATTATGTCTTGGGGCTCGAACTTATGGCGGTCCTTGACAATGGTCAAATTGTCATAAAAAACATTAACGTTAGTTTTATATAAACTAGTCGCCCTTGACAGGCTTGTAGCTTGCGCGTCGCGTACAGACAATTCTGGATTTCTTCGCATAAACATCCTAAACCATTCCTCACCAGTCATCTGGTTGTCATCCCAAGTTCGAGGTCGTGATAAATTATACTTCATGGTAAGTTCGTACGCCAATTTTCGAAACTCTTTCTTAGATAATCCAAAATATATATCCGCACATCGAATCAAATATTTTGAAAATTATCTCTCTTGCTCTTCATTAAAAACGCGGTTGTGTGCTATATATAAATATAAATTTAATTAGCAAATATAAATTTAATTGTCTTTTATCGTCTTTAAAAAGTGGAATTAATGTTGAGATTTCTTTAGGCACAAGTCTAACTACGGGCGGCAACATCGCGAGTTATGAAAAATCAGAGGAGGCAAATCACTTTTACACAGTTACACAAAAATACACAAAAATACACAAAATACCTAACACAATAAAATAAGCAATAGAAAGGAAAAAATGTAAAATAATTTTATAAAATAAAAATATTTTTCTGTAAAAATAATTCTAATTGAATAAAATATTTAAGTTATATTAGGATCAATTTTTAGATCAATTACATTTAATTCACACAATTAATACGAAACAAATTGATTTTAAATTTGCCTTATCTATTTATTCTTACTCTATGTAGCGCGTTCTATTTTTAGAACACTCAATATTAATTTTAACTTATTACAAGTCAGATTGATTTTTAAAATTTGCCGTATCTAATTATTCTTACTCTATGTAACATTCTATTCTTAGAACACGGTTCAACTTGATAAAAATTCATACAAGCTCACCAGATCAGTTATAATGAGAGAGTATAACTCAAGTCTCAAGTATAACAAATTAATTTAACAATTTAAAAACCACGAAAATATTGATGATGAAAAGGAATGGCGAAAATTTTTACTTACTTTTCTTTACCCGTTAACAAAAGTAATTTATTTGGTTCGACGGATTTACTCTACACTTCTTTTTGCAAAAATTTTCCAGACGAATTCGGACGGCGGAAAAACGCGAAAAATACCGTGATTATCAAGAAGATCCGCTCCGGGCTGCGCCACTTCTGATTTGGGAACTTTGTAACGGGTTTTTAAAAAAGCTAATTAATTAATTATTAATTATTTTATACTAAAACTAGCAGCCGCCCGCGGCTTCGCTCACGCGGTACCCAGATTAAAAGTACCCTATATCCCATTCCAGCACACGTAGGAGGTACCTACTATCCTCATTATTCATTATAATATAGTGTACGCTAAACGATGACTAAAGTATTGCCATCTCTTACCATTTCATAATGACAAACAGTGACAGGGCTAACTTTAAGCAAGGGCTAACTTTAGCGAACAAATATGAATAATAGGGTATGTAAGTATATTCCGTAGTTTTTGCGTAAAAGAGTAACAAACATACCTAAATCAAAAATTAAGAAATTTCGGTGAATTTAGTAAAAATTTTGAGAGTTAAGGTAACCTTTTCAAAACGCAACGATAGCGCGTCAAAATTTGATCAGAATTAGCAGCGACATCTAGTTATCAGACGTAGAATTACGTCAGAACTCCATGAATAATCAAGGTTGGAAACTTAGCCAGTAATAATTTATGCTTCCTTTCACAGGTACTTTGACATTGACAGTTCCTTTTCCATATGTTTTGTATCATCTATTACTAATCTTTGGTACCTATCATCGCTGTCATATGTCAAAATAAAAGTATTCTATTTTTCATGAAAAACATGCCAAAAATAAACAGGTAATTACAGTGTTGCCAACCCCCGGAAAGCAAAAAGCAGCATATGAGACTTAAAAAAACAGTAGAAAACAGTAAACTAGGAATTTCAAAACACTAAATCTACTGTCCAACTTAAAACTCATAGAATTGATAAATAGTTTATACAAATACATTAGATTTGCCGCCAATTGACTTTATTTATGTAATTTCCAGGAATTATAAAGTAAATATACCCAAAATGCAAAGATATAGGTAATCAAAATTATTTATTTATTTCAAAGGAAACATTACTTATTACTTAATTATTATTGTCATTTTCAATTTCACAATCTTCAACGTTATCTGTTTCATTTTTTTTATTAAAGTCATACATGTTTTGTTAAATTTTTTCATGTGCTTCTCTGTAGCGTCCATGGTGCATGTGCCACTCCAATTACATTTATATTGTTTTAATTCGAAGTGGCAAGGCGTATTGTGTGTGTATGTGTAGTGATAGTGAAGAACTTTTTACGGTTCGTGGTAGCATTGAACCTGTTTTACGCAATACAATTTTTCAAAGACAAAGTAAAACTCAGCTATCCTTGTTCCACTTATTAAACTACGCATTTAGCTATCCTGTTTCACTGTTTATCAAAAGTGTTGCGTCAGTATAACCGGGGAATCCCCCGAATACCCTGCCAGTGATACCGTGACCGATGCAATTAAAAACTATCTTTGTTGCTTTCTCATAAAGTTTATTTCGGTTTGTCATGTTGGTTGTGTTGTGACCTATTGCTATTTGGAATTAATATTTTTTTACGCAGTTCGAAATTCGGATACATTACCTTCGAAATTTGGATACATCACCTAAAACAGTAGAAATACGAACTAAAACAGAAAACAGGGATGAAAAGGTAAAAACAGTAAATCTACTGTTAAAACAGTAGGGTTGGTAGCACTGGGTAATTATGACATCAACTAAATGAGAAAAATCGGCTCTTTAATTTGATATAGGTTATGTGCAGTTTTAGACCAAAAATTGATTCCAGGTTTTCATCCCTTTTCACCCCTTTAGAGGTTGAATTTTGAAAAATCCCTTCTTAGTACACCCCTACGTACCAAGGTTTACCTACACTGAAAATTTCAAGTCTCTACGTCCAGCGGTTTAGGCTGTGCGTTGTCTGTCAGTCAGTCAGTCAGAACTAAGATTCTTATAATATAAGATAAAACTATGTGATTTTGTGTTCACCGATTTAGAGGCGATTCTATAATGGTGGTCTCGATACATGAGCAGATGCAGCCGGACGCAGTACAGACGGCTGAATCAGCTACTCTCAATTACAGTGAAATGCATTGAAGATGCAAGTAAAAACTATATCTAAGACTTAATCTAAGGCAGAGGGGTGAGGGGATACCATAACTACGTTTTGGCAACTGTTTTTGACATTTTCCAAATGGCGGGGGTGGGTTGCCATGTAAATATCGGACCGTTAGTTCTTAATTTGGCCACGACGGTTCTCTTTCTGAACAGACTCCTATAAAGTATCTTCATCTTTTGCAATTTTTGGTCTGTATGTATTATGATTATTGTAAAATTATGTATTTATAAAAAAGTATGTAAGTATTCTATCAGCCAGTATACTATTCGGTTCTCTTAATACAAGCTCTTTTTTATTGTAGGTATGTGATAAAAAAATATGAAATCGAAATCCAAACAAAAACTTTGTCGTTTATTAACTTTTTCAAATATAATAATACAGATAGGTATAAAATTTCATGGCCAACTCGCGCTAGGCCAAAATGCTAGAAAATTGTTTTCACAAAAAATCATCGCTGAGTAACATTTTTGCGGGTACAAGATTATACATATAATAGTTTATAGTCCTTTAAATAGTAATACGTAAAGATCCAATTGAACTCTTTACCTAAAGGAGTGAACAGCGACTTCCAATTTTCATTTACGTAACTTACGACTGTGGCGGCTAAAAAAACAACATTCCGATTATAAAAACATTATCTATACCCTTTTTTTCATACATTACATATTAATACCTATTAATAGGTAATGTATGAAAAAAAAATATAGTTTTATGCTTTTTTTTTTCATTAAGTTAACCCACAATTAAGTTATTATGAGACATTTTTTTCGAGTATATCGCAGTCCTAAATAAGTTGGCCACCCCTATCTTAGGCTACATAAAGTCTCAAAAATTATAAATATGGCGGCTGTTAGAAGCCATTTTCAATTTATTTCCTTGGCTGTCTCTGTAGCCGAAACGGCTGGACTGATTTTGACAAATGAGGTGTCGTTAGATGCGTCTAGATAACGAGAGTTTCATAAGTAGGTACACAAGCCTATGACACTAAAGTGTGAAAAAAATACAATACAACGGCTATGTAGGCTTTTTCAATGAAATAAGACTGAAAATGATTTAAATTCGTTCATTATTTGTCTAAAATGGCAGATGTCCCACGCTACTTCTATACAGTCGGGATTTTTATTCTTTTAAAAAGGTAACTACGCGTTTCAGATCGTTTAAAAATTCTTTGGTTAGACTTTCAACTGTTTCATCTATAATATCTTTTGAATATTTTTTCGTAGTTTTTTCCTCAATAAATAAATAACACCCAACAGTCACATACATAGTCCTGACCCCACACTAGGACTCCCTGTGTCGTGGGTATCAGAAACTACGAGTACAATGGTACCACAACACCCAGGCCCGGAAGAAACATTTGCAGAACACACATTTCTTCCGCAGCGGGAATCGAACCCAATTTTATTCGTTATTTCGTTGTTCGTAATTTCGTTATTGTTCATTTTTTAATATGTATGTGGTTTTATTCGCCATTCAAGCCATTGTATTGGGGTGTCCTTGTCGATCTCTATTGATTTCTGGTGTTTTTTTGCTACAGTCACTGCATTTGGAATAGGTTTATAGAATTTATTTTCACAGTACAGGCATATGCAAATTTCTTCAGCGTTCTCGTCATCCACACCAGCACATGCCGTATGCGACCAACGTCCACAAGCTGGCAGCCTACCTAGCCCTCCGACGACTTCAGATATGTGATTTGCATCAACACAATAGAGGCATATTATGGTATCCTCGCCTTCATTTTCTGTCATGGAACTAGGTTTCTGGATTTTTTTTCTTTTTGCATTTTTCTTCAGCCGAGGATCGTTTGGATTTGAGCACTTTTTCGACCTTTTTAGTTGCTCTAGCTCGTTTTTATAGGACGTTAAAGTCAGAAAAACTGTTTTTCCTCTGCGATAATTCTTATATACTTATACTTATGATAATATACTTTTGCCGTCAGTATCGTTATTACATGTTTTAGTTTTAATTCTGTTTCTGTACCAAATAAATATATTTGTATTTTGTATTTCTTCCTATTTTTATTTCGTTGTTCAACTGTAAGTTGCAACTGCACCTGGTGGAGCCCTTTCCAAAATGTTGAGATTTCTGGGTGCTCTGACCCTTATGTGGCTAGTGGCAAACTCTAGTGACGGAGTTTTTTCACCACTAGACACTTTGCATATATTCCTTGTTCCCTTCGGAGCTAAAACTCGCGGATTTTTCTGCACAGTACTGTATCATCTGGGATGTTTGCTGGACTCTATGGCATGTCCTTCAGGGAGGATATCTTCAAACGCTTTTTACAGAAAGTGAATGGATGAAAATAGTGGAAGGTTTTGAAAGAAAGACTAATTTCCCTCATTGTTTAATTGCAATTGACGGGAAACACATAAAAATCTTAAAGCCTCCTCATAGTGGATCCATGTACTTCAATTATAAAGATTATTTTTCAATTGTGCTACTTGCGGTGGTTGATTCGGAATATAGATTTATATATGTAGACATAGGATCATACGGAAAAGATTGTGACTCATCCATTTTGAAAAATCCGGCTTATGGAAAAAAGTTAATGATGGTTCGCTGAATATACCCAAACCAATGCCATTATTAGAAGGTGGAGAAAGTACACCTTACCCCTTTACAGCCGGTTTTTTTTTCAGATCCTAACTATAAAAACTTGATGTTGGCCTTCTATTAGGTCTATAAAGCCCAAAAAATGCAGTAAAAAAAATCTCTGGTTCTTAGTTTACCCACAAATCTACCCGCACGATCGTGAGTCGCAGGTCGTACACGACATAGTCACGATCGTGAGGGTAATTTAAACTAGTCCTATCTATGTTTTGGTAGTTTGAAGATAAATAAAAATTGCTTTTACGTAATCAACCTCTTTATTAATTATTTAGTTATTTTAACCGTTCAATCTTATAATTTTTCTTAGAACTAAACATAAATTTTAGCATTTGGCAACATAATACAAAATTTTCTTGAAGATAGTAAACAAAACAAACTTCTAAAATAAATCTTAATTAATGCTTCTCAAGCAAAATAGGAACTATCAGATCATCCTTTTGTATGGTAAGTCTTGAACAGTCTTTGCCACATGCAATACACAAATACGTATCGCATTTTGTACAGCGTACCTTTGTGCGACTAATAAACCTTAGTAAAATTTTTGTACCTGCACATTCTAGGTGCTTTTATTTCGTCGAACACTGGAAATGTTCGTATCCATCATACCGCTTTCCTTCAGATGGCCTGTATTGTCTTTTCGGAAGAGGACATTCATTTTCATCCAGCGGCGGTTCATTTTCAATATTGCTCGTCGATGGCCGGCTTCTTACCGGCATCCATCAGCAATGTTCATGCGGAAGTCTAACAAGGGCAACATTTCCCTTCTTTTACTAGCTTAACTGTCCGTCACAGTCCGTTTAAATTATTTTGATTAGCATAGGTGTATGCCAAGTGTACAGGTTCGCTTTGTTATACCAAAATAAACACATTGATTCAGTATGCAAACCACACCACCCTCTCGCGCCCAGGCTGGCGTTCGAATGTGTGTGGGTAGATTTTATTTCAATACGCTACATCTACCTTTTACAAAAAATAAAATCAAAAGTAAATGCCTTTCGCACATTTATCATATAAAACAGTAAAGTATAGTATGTAGCTATTTCACAACTCATTACTTAGTACCTAGGCATTTAATGATTCGTTTAAACATAATTTCAATACAATTACTCATTACTACACCTACTCAATTTTGTCCGAACAGACCTTTCACTCTCTATACTAAACTTAGTCCATCTAACACTGGAATACAATGCATTTCCTTATTTAAACATTATCATTGATAGGGCAGTAGTATTATTTCGTATTTCAGTTCTGTAACTGTTACTGTTTCTCATACTTGTTTTTTTTTTATTGTGTAAACCTACAAATTCAAGCATGTTTGAGACTATTCTATTATGCTTATGCTAAGTTAGAGCCTTGATTGAGTAGTTGCCGATGCCGAGGACATGTCGAATAAATCCAGGACGTCCGACGGCACTTTGGGTCGACGTCATGTCGCGGGCAAGACCTGGAAAAGAGACGCACAGAACCAAGGAGGCCTATTACTATATCCTACTATAACCAAGGTATAGGTAGTACAGGCCCATACCTAATAGTACGCCCAAACCATCATGAGTTCATGTGATGTTTGTTGCTGACTGTGCCGCTCACTCTAAATTAAACCATGAAGGGCCTTGCCATAGTGTACAAAATTGAAGATCTTTAGGCATTACATGCTATTTTAGCTCGCGTATCATGGTAATACTTAATCGTACGATCATAAATAGAATACTGAAAGTACCTTTGAGATTTTGTCGGCAACGTTCTTAAAGTAGTGTTATTATTATCGAACTCTCCCCAGAAGTTATCTAAAGCGTCTAACCTTATTTTAAGATATTCCGAGGTCTTGATGAGCTGAATCCTTGTCGAAGTTGTTGCCGATGCGCTGAAGCTCGGTGACGATCTCTTCTTGGCGGCTGAAGATTGCCTCGTAGTTCGTCATGCTGGCTAGTTAAGCAAGTAAAATATGAACGATCTTACTTGAACGCTGCTGCTAGGCAAGTCTCCCGACTCGCGTTAGGAAGACCTGATGCTGCTGAGTGAGTCTCCTGACTCACGAAACGAAGAGCTGATGCTGAGCGAGTGTCCTGACTCGCGAAACGAAGAGCTGATGCTGAGCGAGTCTCCTGACTCGCGAAACGAAGAGCTGATGCTGAGTGAGTGTCCTGACTCGCGAAAAGAAGAGCTGATGCTGAGTGGAGTCTCCCGACCCACAATAGGATGAGCTAATGCTGCTGAGTGAGTCTCCCGACCCACGATAGGAAGAGATGAAGCTGAGTGAGTCTCCTGACCCACTTGAAAGCTGGTGTGCAAGTAGTGATTCACGGCAATCACTATATTTCGCACTCAGTTCGCACAAAAAGTTCACGAAAGTCAATAGAGATAGCTAAGACCCGATGTATAGCTCACAGGGTGGTGACACGTGGGGTTCTTTCTTCACAGTGCACTGGGTCAATGTCCGCAGAACCCAAGGAATTTTCACTCCCATAAGATCCCGCTTCGTACGTAAGCTCGAAGGACCATATGTTTGGGGTTGAGCCAAACAGTAAGCTAAGCTGGGGTAAAACTGCTAAGGGATGCTAGCTAGCTGAAGGGTGGTAACTCCGAAGAGAATAAAAAATCGAACCCGTCGAGTGTTGGACGTACACTGCTTTATTGCGTTACGAAATGTTGCAACTAGGGCAACGCTAGCTAAGCTAAAATTAATATAAATTATTTATATAAAACAAGTATGAGCTGAATGTGTTTGTCGGCTCGTACGTACTTAAAAGCCAGATTCGTCACCATTCAATATTCTACCAGGATCGTCTAGTATGTCTAGTGCGTTTTCAGTCTTTAAAAACTCCTCTAATTCTGCATGCCATTTTCTTATTCCTTCTTCGGTTACTCTACTTCTTGCTGAGTTTATAACTTCCGCATGTCGCTTTGCAATCTCTGGGTTTCTTTTCATGAAATTATCGATTCATTTCCGACCTGGAATTCCGTCCTTGGATGGAGATTGCCGATTGTCTGTCTTTATTATTTTGGTGACTGTTTCTATTAATTGCTCCTTTTTGATAGGGATTCCTTTTTTAGCCATTGCATTTATCCACCGACTTAGCAATCGTTCTTCATCAGGAGTTAAAATTGTTGGCGGCCCCATTTTTCTTTGTATTGGATGTCTCATTTTTAATTTACTGACGTGGCGAACTTGTTATTAGTGCTGATTTTACTGGCTTCCGACCTCTATTGGATACGCGTTTCTTTGTTGTTGGCAGTGGCGATATGTCATAAGGAGACACATGGGTTGGCTTGAGGCTTAATAGATGGCAAATTTGACGGCCCTGCTTGATCATAATCAATGTGGGCAGTCGAAGGGGTTACGGGAGCAGATCTGTTATCTTGAGTCAGTAGCGACGGACTCTCTCGACCTTCATCATGGGACTCGCCTGCTTCAGTGGCAGTAGCAACTCGGTCTTCTTGCTGATCAAGGGTCTCACCTGCTTCAATGGCTGCAGCTATATAGTCTGCATCTGAAAACGCGTGTCTGTTCAGTGGATATATGCCACCTACGCTGAATCCCTTGGCAGCGAGTTCTCCTTGCTGAAATTTCAGATAGGCCTTTCCAAACAAATCCATGATATCATATTGAGTCAGAGGCCTGTTATTTGCCCGCAACCACATCCTTATCTCTTCACTGTAGTAAGTTTTGAGCGGACTCATAAAGGTTCTGTCTAACGGTTTAATTTTATGCGTGCAATGTGGTGGCAATGAAATTATTGTCTCATGCTCTCTTCTTGCAATATCAACTACTTCAATATTTTTCGTGTGACTGAAATGCCCATCTAGCAATAATAGGATAGGGGAAGCTTCGGTTGGTCTCACATATTTGACAAAATGTTCAAACCACTGGGTGAACAAATATGTTTAGAATCAATCCCGAAGGATGAGCTCTCCCGATCGAACCTGGAGGAGCACCTCTCATCAGGGCATCTGTCATATTTTTCCGTGGAAAAATTATCATAGGAGGCACGAATATACCTGCTGGACTCATGCCAGTCACAATAGTTACCAGCGAGCCTCTTTCCGCTGACGACATTGCACCGATCTGTTTTTTTCCACGACGGCCAATTACTTTTGGAATTTTACTTTGGACCACAGATAGTCCCGTTTCGTCGATATTGAATATTCTGTCTGGTGTAAATTTTTTCTCTTCATACACTCCCTCTAAAATATCGTAGAACTCGTTCATACGCTCCTTCGTGAAACCACGTGCTCTTGCGAACGAAGGCTTATATAAACGGATACTCTATCCGTTTTGCCCAATGTACCAATATTTACAACAAGTCGTGACTTGAAATATTGCATGCAAGTAAAGAAAAAAATTACAATCACAAATTACACTTCTTTAAACTAGCAATAGAATAAACAAATATCATTTATAAGTAACTGATTGGTAATATACAAAGTTAGTGTACAAACCTTTGTAAAAATCGTAAGAAAACAGCGAAAAACCTATTTTTATCTCCACAAGACACACTTGAGCACTTACTGTTTTGATTGAACTGTCATGGCGACGCCGGCCGGTCGCACGTCGCCAGACCGAGATAAAGCATAGTAACGCCACGCCATCTATTATAGATTTTTAGAAAAATCGATTATTCTTTTTACCAGCCCTATGCTTCTTGCCCGGGCTTCCCCTACATTTCGTGATGAAAATGTTGCAATGGTCCGCATGTCCGCAGGTAAACTGGATCACACTCATTTGAAAAACAATATCTTAACAAAATGTATAATTTAAAGATTTTAAAGTTTTAAAATCTGCTTTTGACACCGAAAACGCTACAAACGAGTTATAAGGTGTCAAAATACCTAAGTTCTATCTATAACTCTCTTGTAAGATTTAGGCAAACTCTTAAACATCTAAGCAGAACCTAAATACAGGTTCACTACAGCTAGTCTTAACGCTTAAATGTTTGTTGGGTTGTGAATTCGAACTTTGAGATATTTCAAAATAATTGCCTTTATTAAGAGCGAAAAATGACAGTCGAGAAATGTTTGGCATTTAAAATGTGACACTTGGGAAAATAAATTACAACCCAAACAGTACTTCAGACTTTCCTGCATAAGCACAACTAGTAGATTTTTGCATAAGGTCAACTCGGCGAAGACCGGCATACTAAATTTAAAACGATACAAATTGTCTTGGTTTGGCTATTCTATAATTTTAAATCCAAATTTGGTTAAACTAGATGTTAGTATATTTAGTTGATCATAGAATAAATATGTCAAAACTAGCAGCCGCCCGCGGCTTCGCTCACGCGGTACCCAGATAAAAATAAATAAATAAATAAATAAATAACATCAAACAGTCACATACATAGTCCTGACCCCACACTAGGATTCCCTGTGTCGTGGGTATCAGAAACTACGAGTACCATGGTACCACAACACCCAGACCCGGAAGAAATATTAACAGATCATGCAAACATTTCTTCCGCAGCGGGAATCGAACCCACGCCTCCTGCGTCTCCGCCGAGTAATCGCCCACCACGCCACCGAGGCTGTCAAAGTAAAGTAGTAAAAAAGTACCCTATGTCCCATTCCAGCACACGTAGGTAGGTACCTACTATCCTCATTATTCATTATAATATAGTGTACGCTAAACGATGACTAAAGTATTGCCATCTCTTACCATTTCATAATGACAAACAGTGACAGGGCTAACTTTAAGCAATGGCTAACTTTAGCGAACGAATATGAATAATGGTATGTAAGTATATTCCGTAGTTTTTGCGTGAAAGAGTAACAAACATACCTAAATCTAAAAATTAAGAAACTTCGGTGAATTTAGTAAAAATTTTGAGAGTTAAGGTCATGGGCGCCGGCAGTAATAATTTCCAGGTGGTGCAGATTTTAGTTTTCTTACAAACTTTGCCGTATATGATTGTTAATAAAAAGATGAAATTTTAGTCTGAATGTTTGAGACATGTACAAATTTTTGACTATTCATTATGAATTTTTTATATAGGTACCCAGTCGTCACGGCTCACACCTATTTGTTCACGACGATCGAAATTTAAAAATTCTAAATTGGTGGGCCAGGAGTACCGGAATCGATATTAATCGATTTCCATTACTTCTCTGAACGCACCCTTTAAAGTACCGCTACTCTACACCAGATGGCACCAGCATAAATGGGATGGATGAACTTAACAGAGAAAGCGCAATACAGTTTCAATAATTCCTGTTGATCCCGAGATTCCCAAGGGGTGCAAGTGCACCCTCTGGCACCCCCTTGCCGGCGCCCATGGTTAAGGTAAACTTTACAAAACGCAACGATAGCGCGTCAAAATTTGATCAGAATTAGCAGCGACATCTAGTTTTCAGACGTAGAATTACGTCAGAACTCCATGAATAATCAAGATTAGAAACTTATTAGACCAGTAATAATTTATGCTTCCTTTCACAGGTAATTTGACATTGACAGTTCCTTTTCCATATGTTTTGTATCATCTATTACTAATCTTTGGTATCATCGCTGTCATAATGTCAAAATAAAAGTATTCTATTTTTCATGAAAAACATGCCAAAAATAAAGAATTTACAGGTAATTATGACATCAACTAAATGAGAAAAATCGGCTCTTTAATTTGATATAGGTTATGTGCAGTTTTAGACCAAAAATTGATTCCAGGTTTTCATCCCTTTTCACCCCTTTAGAGGTTGAATTTTGAAAAATCCCTTCTTAGTACATAACACCCCTACGTACCAAGGTTTACCTACACTGAAAATTTCAAGTCTCTACGTCCAGCGGTTTAGGCTGTGCGTTGTCTGTCAGTCAGTTAGTCAGTCAGTCAGGACAAAGATTCTTATAATATAAGATGACAAAGAAACTGTCGGTTCAGAAAATATACAGCATTTTTTAAAACACGGGAAAATAGACGGATTTGGCTTCCATGTCGGGCTAGACCGTCTAGTGGCAAATTTCCCTACTTTGCGATAGTTAATGTAGCTATAGATACGCACACCTGTATGAATGAATGTGTGTGCAAATAGTAGTTCCTTCCAAATTTCATATTTGTACCCTAAACATAAAAAAATAAGGTTTCATTTCGCTTATTTCGCGAAATTCTGAATTTGTCGGGTAAGACCGGCATACAATGTAATTCCAGGGGTACAAAACCTTAAATAATAAACCACTGCTTTTTAATGAGTAAGAAAAGTTTTATTAATTAAATGATTATATAAAGTTAAAGGCTAAATTAAAAACAAAATGTCCTTATAGTATTAGAACGATGAGATCCAAAATCGTAGGAAAGTACCAACTTTAAAATCTATTCATAAGCAGAACCTAAAATTAGTAACGAAAACTCTCTACTTTTCTTTGAGCATAATATTCTTCGTTTTATTAATGACAACGACCTTACATAAAAATTGAGATAAAAAATCTTTAAAGTTGTAACATTAAAAATAATTGACCCTAACTGTTCGGCTCTGTTTTATTCAATTTATAAACAAAAAAGTAATTTCGTTTAAACTACGATTTATTTATTCTTTATTCTATGACAATAAAACTCAAGTTAATCAAATAAATAAGAACCGGAGAGTTGGGTATTAAGCTTACGAGCTAGTCGATTTTGACATTGATAAACAAGAATCATTCAAAAACTACAGTAACAAATAATACTTCAATACTTTAGGACTAGGTAGGTATATAATCATTAAGTTTTAAAAGTAAATCAAATTTTCATCAGAACACATAAAAAAGTTATTAGGTGCTTTAGAATCTTGTGTCAAATGAATTCTTTTTACAATCTGCCTTTCAGAAACGTCGTCATGATCACATGTTTTAGTCATCTTGAATACAAGTTTTGGCTTTTTTATTGTTTTATAAAATTTTATTGAATAACAGAATTCTTTGTCAATTAATTTGATATTTTCTATTATCCCTATGTAGTATGTCCACTTTTGTCGCGTATAATATCTCAACAAGACATTGTCTCCTACATTATAAATGTGTTTTTGATATTCTTCATTGCTTAAATCGGGGATTAAAATGTTTCTGTCCACATTTTCTTTATTCAAAATGTTTGCTTTGGTATTGTGTTCAACGTCATCTATTGACGATGTATCTGAATTTATATTAATAATATCCGAATCGCTATGGCTACTGATTGAGCCCGAAACACTCGTTGAAGAATGGCTGCGACGTCGTTTTAATCTGGTCTTGCAAAGTTCTGATGGTCCAGGTTTAGGGTTCTTGAAAACATTTTTTTCCTTTCTAGTCTCATTTTTCTTTTCTTCTTTATTATTTTTCATTTTATCTGCTTTTTTAATTAATATACCTATTGGAAATAATTTTAACTTTTTTATTATCAGATTCTTGTTTCTGTAAACAATAAGGTAGATAAGTATATTCTTTGGCTACAAACCGTTGCAACTGTATATTCTTTTTTGAAATATTTCTTAAATACACAACTTCATCTTGTTCTTTGGTTTGATTCTTATTTTCTTCTGATTTACTAGTCATCTTTTTTTGTTCGTTTTTCTTTTCTTTTTTTATTTTCTGTTTTGGTATTAGTTTTTTCTTTTGTTCTTTTGTTTTCCTTTCTAGTACGTCGTCGTGGGTTATGATTTCAGCGCCTAGTGCTACCTTATGGCGCCGTGGTTTTGGTAAATTATCACCAGGTTTCAATTTTTGTAGTAGTAGTTCTTCAAATGAAGTTTTCTGATCCTGTACTAAATTGTCCAGTTTGTTGATAATTTTGGTTTCTACTGGAATCACAAAGTTTTCATTGTTTAGAGTTTCAAATGCATTCTGATCCTGTACTGATGTTTCCAAAGATTTGTTGCGTCTATTGGATTCATTTGCACTGGCAAGGAATACTGGTTTCAGAGTTTTATTTAAAAAGTTAAGTACTATCTTGAGTAAGGTTTCCGGATTTCTCTCTGTGTCTTTTTGGTTTTGTGTTAAAGTGTGTCGCCCACTCTCAATTTCTTTCCAGTGTCTTAGCTTTAGCATGTCAAAGCATTTGTCCTCTTTAATTTCTTCACGGTTCACTGGGTAAATACCGGCTTTTCTAAATCCGTTGTGCAAAACTTGGGGATCTATTTCAGACCAAACCTGCCCAATCAATCGTGCGAATTCAGATTTTGGCAAACATTTTTCTACGTTCAGTCGTTGCCATTGAACTAATAAAGGGTCCCAGCGATCTTTGAAGGATTTCATTACTGATATATCCAGCGGCTGTAAAATATGACTGGAATGGGGTGGCAGTTTTAAAATTGTAATATTTTCTTTACGTGCCTCTTCAATAATATTTAGTCCTGCGTGAGTAGAGTGGCCATCGTATATAAGAAGCAGCGGGCGTTGATCTTTTACTAAAGGTAAAAAGGTTTTTTTAAAATATGTTTCAAATATTTGGGTCTCCATCCAGCCATTATTACTTGCGGCATAAGCTGTGCCCGGATATGCGTCAGGTGAGGTCCACGTATCCCAAACATTTTTCCCCTTAAAAATTATAAGAGGTGGTGCTTTTTTACCAGAAGCACTAGCACCAAGAAGAACTGTCGTGTTTTCTCTACCTGGTGACGAGATCACTCTAGTTGATGCGTGCCCTTTAGCACCAACAACTTTAGTTTTGGTTGGATCGTTGGAAAAGCTTGTCTCATCAAGGTTCCAAATCGCCGATGGTTTATTTTGTAAATTTAAATCGCATATTGTTTTTTCGAGGAGATCAAAGTAAGGGTAGATAATAAAGGGGTCTACTGCCTTTTTTCTAGCATATTCTACGGATTGGGGTTTTTTCACGGATAGAGCATGGCGCTCTTTGAATGCTAGGAACCAATCCTTACCGGGGATACCGTTTTTGAACGGAGTTATAAGTTTGTTTTGATTAACGTAATCGCCAACCATTTCCAAGACTTCTTTTCTACTAAGCCCAAATCCATATTTCTCCATCATATGAAGAGATGTTGCTAGTTTATATTCAATGTCAGGTGACAGAGCAGTATTTCGCCCAAGTGATGTAGATTTATCTCTTTTTCCTTTTACGTGGTCCATAATTGTCATGCGAGGTATTTTGTATGTTTTTGATGCTTTATAGCCACTCATCCTGCCGCTTTGAACTTCACGTATTGCTTCCTTTAATTTCTCTTTCGAATACGATCCTCTTTCCGTTCTTCGAGTATATTTTCCCATGGCTAAAATAAATAAAAACTTTTAAAAATCTTACAAATATTTTTATTTAGTACTTATTGCGGTTGGAATAATAGATGCTAAATTTCATTAAGTATTAGTATTAGAAAATTGTATATATAGGTACCTATAGAGATTTTATTATTTTATTAAAGAAAACGCCAAATGTTGACAATTTCTGTGTGCGGCGAAGACCGGCATATGACACTTATTACCCTCCAAGACCTAGACGGTCTTCGCCGCTCCATTATTTTGAGGTTAGTTTTTATGTTCTTCAACCAAAACTTAGTAAAAAACGGGTATAATACCATTATAATTTAAAAACCAAATAGATAAATTAATAAAGAATGAACTTACTTGCATCGATCTTTCAAAAAATTGATATTTAAGCAGATAAAACTTTTTTTTGTTAGCACGTGGTACACTCCGAATGCAAGTTGCTCAGCATACTAAATTAACAACCGCTTTTTTTTTTCAGTTACACCTGCATATACCGCCATCTATGTCAATAAATACGAACTTAAATGGTATTATTGTTCCGCTGATTGTATTGCCATCTTCGTATTTCCCGTGGATTAGTTGTAATTCTTGTTGTAGATACGATCTTTCCCGATAGACGGTCTTCGCCGAGTTGACCTTAACAATTTTTTTAGGAAATCCCGGTTAGTCGAATCTATCGAAGATAGTAATCCGCACTATCTTGATTAATTAATGAACGTGCTTTTAATTTTTGTATAACTGCTGATAATTCAGCAGTTTTTTTGCAAGCGCCAAGTTTTGGACCTTTTAAAGCTGCCAATTTCTTTTTCTTGTTTTCTCCAATCAGGGTTTTTCTTGCCAATTCCTTGATTATCTTTTTCTTCCGGGGAGTTATCTCAACCTCTGGAGTCTGAAACCTGTGAGTGTAAGTAGGTATTTATAAGAAAAATATTTCCAACTTAAGATGATAATAATAATAATAATAAATTTAAATATTATAAAAAACAAGATGTGAAGTTTAATGAAAGTTTGTTGTGGTTAATGATGTTTGCGACAATTTTAAGTGCTGTCAAAACAAATTAATCTACTAATAATAATCATGTCACATTCACATGAAGCACAATCAAATATCCCACGTACTTTTTTTTTTCAAAATTTTATCAGCTAGTTTGCCAAATATCTATGTACATCAACAACAACAATAAACGGACCATTGACAGAAATAACATTTAAAGCTCACCATGGTTCATTTGGAAAACTATAAAAAACAGGGTGGTAAAATTCTATAGTGCTGCTGGTATCCCCAACAATGTGTAATCCGACTATTGAGAGATGACATGAATTCATTTAGATAACACTGGCCTACAACTAATGGTGTGCCGATTCGATTATTTATCTAATCGATTAATCGATTATGCAAACCAAGATAATCGATTATTAATCGATTATTAGTTCGAAATAAAAATTGTTACAAATTGTCTCACCTCCAGATTATAAAAATGAAACAAAACTGAATTAAATCACAATTTATTTAAAATGAAACACTACTAGATATTAAAAATCAAACAATACAAATACATCAATTCCCAATCAGTGACCAGTTAGCATTTAAAAAAATGATATAATCGAGATGCTTTGGCAGCAGGCTGTTCCTCCTTAAATTAGTCAACTGACCTGCTTTAGAGAAAATTCTCTCCGAGGGAACGGAGGTGGCTGGAATGCACGAATATTTCAAATGTAATTTGAAATATTCGTGAAACAAAACAGATGCGGGTTATTTGTTTTCATGCTCTTCCTATACAGTAGAGGATTGCTTGTCCTTGCAAGTAGAGGCAATTCTAAGTATTGTCGTAATGTAATTATATTTTCAGTTGAAGATGTAGATGTTGCGATAAAATTTGATTTCTTCTGCTCAAAATGATCCCAAATCGATGGTTTTGCAGTTACTTGCTCAAGTTGTTGCGGTTGTGTAATTACTAGCTCACTAGTCCCTGGAGTGCTGTTTCTGAGATAAATTAGTTCTTCAAGACAACGTTGTTGGGCATTTGTTGCATTACTGTCCGTACCGAACCCAAGTTTTTTAAAACGTGGATCCAGCAGACAAGCTATTGCCACATGTTTGTTGCTTTCTAGTGAGCCAAGTCGTCTTTGTAGGACTTCTAATAATTTTTCTTTCACTTGACCTCTAGTTAGTGTTTCGGTATTGGTTGCATTTTAGTTATATTGCAGTCCTCGAATTAATGGAATTACCATTCCCATGGTGGGATATTTTTCTCCAGATAGTTTTTTTTTTTTTTTTTTTTTTTTTCTCTCACATAGGTTTTATGCAGTAGTAGGATAATGTTAACAGAAGTTTATGCAAACCTGTTTTGTGAGAGACTGGTGCCTGTGGTAGGTTTGACACCTGTGTTACAGGTCACCAGTGCCCCACTCCGCGGATAATGCAAAACAGTAACAAAAAAATTAATTAGGTAGATAGTTGTTCTGTAATTTCTTCAATATTTTTCAGAAGTGCCACACAGTCCACTAATACTTTCCACTCATTATTATCAAGGGATTCCAGTGCAAGATCAATTTCCGCTAAAGCAATCGTAAGTGGGATTTTAACTTCACACAGTCTCGCAAACATAATACTTATACTGTTCCACCTAATTTCTATGTCTTGTTTTAATTTTAAAATTGGCATATTCATTTGCTTTTGTTTTGCAGACAGAATCTCAGTACTTTTGGCGCTGTGTCGGAAATGGGCAACTATACGTTTGCATTTCTGTTACTGGCAGTAATGTCATCTTCGTTCTGAATTTCGGTGGCTGTAATATTTTCTGCAGCAGCAATATCAACAGTGTTATCGGTCTCATTGTTCTGAATTTCAGTTCCTGTATCGATATTCGGCTGTGACTCTTCATCGTCACTTATCAGCTCAGTGGATTCTAAAGATTTTCTCTCGACAAAGAACGAAGCAACAAAAGCCATTTCATCTTCATACTTCCATTTCTTAATGTTTTTCGCTGCTTGTCCACTTTTGCATTTTTTCTTATTTAATGCTCGTCTGTATGCATCCCTTAGCCCTTGCCATCTTTGTTTGCAAGCTGCAGCTGTAAAAAATAATTACGCGATTAATATTGATATTTTGTTTGCAGGTACTTAGCAACAGGCGATTCATTTACAACCATTGCTTTTAGTTATCGTTTGGGAACCAGTACGGTGAGACGTGCTGTGTTAGAAGTTTGTGATGCTATAATAAAAAATGTACTGCGAGAAAGTATCCCGACGCCTGGCATCGAACAATGGGAAAAAAATATAGAAGAATTTTGGAATAAATGGAATTTTCCTAATTGTGTAGCTGCTATAGATGGAAAGCATGTTATTATTTTAGCACCACCAAACAGTGGTTCTTTGTATTTTAATTATAAAAAAACATTTTCTATCGTACTTATGGCTTTAGTTGACGCTAATTATAACTTCATAGCTGTTAACGTTGGTGCTTTCGGCAAAGACAGTGATGGGGGTATTTTGTCAAAATCAAAAATGGGCAGAGCTATATTCGAAAATAAATTTAATATCCCCAGTAATAGATGTTTGCCGGGGACTAATGTCATTGCACCGTGTGTAATATTAGGAGATGAAGCTTTCCCCTTAAAAAACAATCTTCTAAGACCTTATCCCTCACAACAGTCCATAAACGATAGCAAGAAACGCCATTTTAATTATCGCCTTTGCCGTTGTAACGTTCGATTTTTCCCTCCTTTTTATTTGAAAGTTCCGTTCAGCGAGATAGGTAATAATTTTGGTTTTTGCTGGTCACACTCTGGCTTGGCACGGGTGATTTGTGAGTGTCAGTGTCCCTATCAAGACGGATCGAACTGTCAATGTCGTTTGAGTTCTTTCGTCTCGCTCGGTCAGAGCGAGAGGGCGAAGGATCTTTTTGACGGATCGATGTTGAGAACGTGGCGTGGAGCTTTTGATGAAAATTGTATTTGCTGGCTAATTATATCCTGGCTTCTGTGTCTGGCGTAGCGGGAATCATCCACGGGAGAACCCACGCGTGTGATTCCTTCGGGCGCACGTGTTTTGTGCGTATTATCAGCTTTGTGCCTCTGGTAAGAGTCTTGAACTTTTGATCTTTGATTTTTGTCTTCCTCGATTGCCGAGCGGAGCCCGTGGGACATCCTCAACCCTGTGCATGAATACACAAGGGCAGATTTGCTAAGGTTGCACCCCGCTTCGCAGGCTAAAGAGCACTTTCGCTTACGCCGGGCTATGAAATTTCCAGAAAAGAGGTGCTCCGTACGGGCGCGAACACGTGGCGAGCACGTGTCGCAACCTTGCTACCTGCCGCCTTCTGGCGCACGCTGTCGTCGGCGAGGGTCCAGAGCGCCAGCGTCCCCTGCTGTGCTGCTGCGACAAGACCGGAAATCCTCGTGTGGCGTTTCCCTGCCTTTTTGTGACCTTGAGGTGGCTGGTGTCAGTCGAGTGAGTGTGTCTGATAGGGTCGTTAAATCAAGCGTTCCTGTAGGTTCGCTCGCGCGAATTTCGTCAATTTCGGAATTTAACAAACCAAATATAACCAAAAACTCTATTTTTGTGGATCGTTGAATCAGCGGTGAGGTGCGGTGGACTGATACTCCTGAGTAGGCCGTGACTAAGTGGGCATCCGGTTGATTTACAAGGCAGAGTAGATCAGGGCAGGTCATTAAACCCGTTTATTGTTAATTTACATTTTAATTTTTACCCGTTGAGATGAACCAAGTGTTAGAGAGTAATTTTATGATCGTGGGATATGTCAGAGCTGACTGACGAAGGTAAATCACAGTAGTATTGTGTAGATGAACGGTGGATGTACTGTGAATGGCAGCGTTGTAGTTTGTAATAGTCTCGTCTATGAATTGTAAGCGTTTCAACAAGGTTATTTTTTATTTATTTACTCATAGTAACTAGAACAGTAGTGTGTAATAGATGCGGCTAAAAAGAACTGTAAAACCTTTCGATAATTTTCTTCCTTTTCTGGTAATAAAATTCCTGTAATAAACACTTGATAATCAACACACTAATCTTTATATTTTTGTGTAGCATCCTTTCCTACCTAGGGGGGAAAAATAGCTCACAACCCTCATCAACCGGCAAGTTCTTGTTGGCGGATATAGATGTAGACAAGACACCACTTTTCGCATCGATAAGATTTTGTCGTCACTTATATATTTTCGCAGTGCTTTTGGATACTTGGTGTCTTTGCCTGAAACAGCCAAAAGTCGTTAGTATTATTAACTTTTAAACTATTGCGTTGCATGATAGAGTCTGCTTGTGACCACGGCCGGTGCAACCTGGTCGAAGCGTCAAGCAAAAAAAAGTTAGTGAATACCTATATGATACGTTCTCTCTACAACCTCGGTAATATTAGTTGTACATGAAGTTATTAATTAGTATAGATTAAAGGGAGGTATAGTAGTAATTTCTAGAGGTAAGTGGTTGTATATGGTTAGTAATAAAAAGCTAAAAAGTTACCCAAGGTCCTTAATTTGTTGCACATGTTGCGTAAAAGGTGATTACGGCACTCTATTTTGGCAACGACTGTGAGTCCAGGATATGGGTCGGCTGCCAATATCTTAGAATATGTCGAGGAATCCCCATCGGCAACTGGTCTTCCATAAATAAGCCCGTACATTTCCATAGATTCCTTAAACCCTTCACATATAATTGCAGATTCCATCCCACTGGATGGGCCTTCATAGTTTTTGTAGCAAACATGCTTTTTCGGCTCGACTTCGCGTTTTTTTGCTCTTGAACATATCAAACAATACTTATTTTTTACGCCAATAAACAAAACTTCACCAAATTTTCGACCTACGATTGCTGCGACTCCAGACATTGTGCTGTAATTAGTGCCATTAGTGTTCTTTTTGTTGAATGATATCCAATTTTTTTTGTTGTTTTTCCATCTCCGCATCTTCCCAATCTTTACTAGTTAAGACAAAAGTACGGTTTTGTGGCTGTGCACCTAGTTTTTGCTTTTTGATGGGCGTTTTTGGCAATGGCAAAAAATCCTTAAATTTCTTTTTAGGGCTCTCAGATACATCCACGAGTACCCATTCACCTCCAATAAATTCTACATTTTGTCGACTAATTGATGGAATACAAAATGGTTCGTTTCCTGTTTGATGCTCAGAAATAATCTCTACAGTTTGTATAGGTTCTGGTACTGTTAAAGCATTAGTGAGTGAAAGGATACATGGCGAATTAGACTCTTCTGATTCGGCAGTTTTAATTTTAATGGTATTTTCATGTTCTGCGATATCTGAAACGACCTTAGGAAATGCGCCATCAGATGCGTCTTTTTTTGTTATAGACTCATTGATTTCCAAAGTTTGTTCCAAATTTGTTATATCTTCATCCAAATCAGTCGTTTCTTGGTTTAACATTACTTCATGTGTAGTATAATCATGTTTAGCGTTGAGTGTAAGATGTTTGTAAATTTCTTATAACTTTTTTGCTTCTATTGACTTGCCCACTATCGAATTCTTCATTTTACGAATCAACTGTGGCCCAACAATTTCTTCAAATGTTTGATAATTCATACTCTCGGCACGAATATCATCTAAAATAACTTGCTGTGGCCGGGATGGCATCAAACATTTGGTGTAGTCAACTTTGTCTGGATTAAATGGACATAATCCACATGCCTCAAACCCATTTTGTAACGTTGATTTCTTTATTTTTGGTAATAATGTTTCCAATATAGGCCCCACATCTGTTTTTAGTAAAGTTTTTGTCAAGTTGTTTGTCCGCCATTCCAGTACAGCTTTCCGCCACATAACTTTAATGGGCCGAAATGCAGCTACGTCGGCTGGTTGCAATAGTCGCGTTGCAATTGGGTAAAGGGCTATCAATATTATTCCGAGACTTTGGCAAAGTTGCGAAAGCTCTAATGTTGTATGGCTTTTATGACCATCTACAAAAAGGATTACCGGAAACGTTACGTTACTTTTTTGTAGGGCTGGATGAAAAACATTTTTTATATACTGGTTAAACAGTTCTGCCTTCATCCATCCATTTTCTGATAAGCCAATACCCCACTCTTTTGGTACAGACTTTTGAATTTCCGGTCGCATTCTCTTTAGAGGGAAAATAATCATTGGCGGTGTTATTTCATCGTTTGCTCCGAAAGTAAACATGACAGTGATGCAGGATTTAGACTGTGCATGGTCCACCTCGTAGACATTTTTTTCTCCCTTTGGTGCAATGACTCTTGTATTTTTCGGGCACAAAATGAAATTTGTTTCATCTCCATTATAGACTCGTGATGGATCGCCAAGAATTTCGAATAGCCCATTTTCTTTTAGATAAATTTCGATTTGTCTGAACCAGTTTCGAATTTGGCTTTCCGACACTTTTGAGCTTGCTGAGGTTACAGCTTCAGAAGTTCTTATAGAAAGCTCCGGGTGCCTTTTTAAAAATAGCTTATACCAACCCTCCCCAGGAGTATTCTCTATGAAACTGTTTGGTCGGGGATTTTTAGTCAAAAAGAGATTGACACTTTTTATGACATCCTCTTTACGCCGTGGAAAACCTTTCCGACTAGACTCAATGATCCATTTAACAAGCTGACTTTCTTCTTGACTAGAGAGAACTGTATCGGGACTAGGTCGACTTTTTACAAAATCTTTAGATAACCGAAATCGCAAAGTTGCACGTGGAATATTGTATTTTCGTGCAGCAGTCTTTTTTCCCATCCCATTTTTTATATCTTTTAAAGCTTCTTCTAAATCTGCATTTGAATACCCTTTTGAATAGCTTTTGCCGCTCTGGACTTTCGGCATTCTTCAAATCTAAAATAATAAAAAGTTAAGGTATAATCATTGGCACTACTAAAAGATATAATGATTGGCAATGCTAAGAATTGATTTTGGATAAGAGAATGCTTGAATTACCTATACGCATTCACGCCTCTCGTTGAACTAATGAACGGACTAGCAACAGAACAACGCAGATAAAACGGGTTTGTAACGGTCATACTCCCCGCTCAGTCACCGTTTAGCCGCCTGCGCGCAGCGGTCTGGCAACGTCGCGTGCCATGCATGTAGCGTATCAGCACCGGCAAAATATTCCCTCCGACGAATAGTTGACGGCCCGTGCATGGCACGCTACGGTGTTGGCCGGTGACGGAACGGTCTAGTGGGCATAGTCTCATACTTCTCAATACAAAGAATAGTTTTTTGTCTGAAACGGTCCTAGTACGGTCATGGTATGGTACGGGATAGTGGGCAGACACCTTTACCCGCAATATGATTGTCGTCCCACTGCTCTGGATATGTCTTTTCATATTTTATGGCCAATTCGTAGGCCAACTTGCGTACTTCTGTTGGTATCAATCCGAAATAGACACTGGAACATAAAATGATGTAGTCCCGTAAAACTAATTCCTCCTCTGAAGTGAAAACGCGGTTAACGCAACGGTAGCCAACTTTTGCTTGAGTATTTCCTGCTTTAAGTTTTTGAATATATCTATATAACGTGACATGACAAACATCATATTTTCTTGCTAGTGCTCTTATCTTTGTGTTGTCTTTAAAATGATCATCTGCTGCTTTTTTATAGACTTCTGTGCTAGTGGTGCCTCTAACAGTTTTTCCAATTCGCTGCCGTGGCATTCTGTTAATCAAAAAAAATTAATCAAGTTTATAAAATTAAAAATTCTAAGTAACGTAAAGTAAGTAGTCAAGCCTTTTCATTTGATACCTACCCATAAATTGAGGGTGTTGTAAAAAAAAATAATTCGCCATTTTGTGGTGGCGGCTATCTTGGATTTTAAATCTAAATCAGTTCATCTGTTCAGGAGCTACGATGCCACAAACAGACAAATACACACACACAGACACGTCAAACTTGTTATAAGTTTGACCTAAGTACCTACCTATATAAAAGTTAAAAAAAGAAAAAGTTTAGTAGCATCATACTCATATTACCATTCTACGGGGATAAAAGTAACACGTTACTTTTGTCCTGTCATGAGATATTACTTTTGTACCCAACCCCGTTTTTGATATTTGATGCCAAATAACCTTAAAAGTGAATGTGTTACACGAAAACAAGTTATAACATGCTAAAGACAATCTTAAGGTTAATCAACGAACTAATAGTCATATTGTTATCAGCATCTTAATTCTACGTAAACACTAAATGAATAAACAACAGAAAACTTACTTTTGGTGCAAAAAATCACGATACGTCCACTAACACAACCATTCCGCATGGCGCGGGCGCGGAAACTGAACTCATCCGCGGGGGGCGGTGCAAGCTAACAACCAAACGGTCGCGCGCGTCGTTTCGGCCATTGGACAAGGCTACAGAGATTTTGTTACTTTCAACCCGCTGTTAGTTTTGTCCCCGGTCTCCCTACGGTCGCAAAAGTCACTTCAGCAAGAGACGATCTATTTATGGTGAACACTGTTCTGAGAAATCGCACTTTGAAAGAAAGAAAGAAATAACATTTATTTGGCACACACAAAGACATATTACAAACGGAAAAGGGACAAAAAATGAGGTACAAAAAAAAAGCAAGAGAAGACATACACAAACGACAGAAGTACCTATTATAATAAAACTAGAACTAATACCTAGTCTGATTTTACCCTTCCCGCGGACCAATCGGCGTTTTATTGTGGCCAAAAGGGTTATATCACAGCATGTGCTACTTCCAGCTTTAACTAGAAGTAGCGCTGGTTTTCAGAGTTAACCCTCAGGGTGACATCGCCGTGCGAAAAAGAGCACACAAAGTAATTCTAATGAGAAAACCTACCTGTTGAGTGTGAAAAAATTACATAAAATTTGTATACAACATAAAGGTATAAAACAGAACTAAATAAAATAATATATATTACATAAGTACATACATTAGGTAATTATAAGGTTTCAATAAATGAGTGAGCGGTGTGGACTGGCAACTAGAAAGAGAAATAATAAAATAATAATAATAAATAAAAAATGTAATTTTTGCAACTGACGCTGACGTTGACATATTGTGTGGAAGTGGCAAAGATAAATATATACATTGTAGCCATGTCATGTTGTAATCTGCGCCTAGTAACACGTGGCGATACGTGGCGAAAAACGTGACTAACGCAGACGAATTACAAATGCAAACCATACAAGTAATTAACGATAGGAGTCAAATACCAAAATAAGTCAGTGGAGCCCTGGCCTGGAACGGGACCTGCCTACCTAGTGAGTCGGGCATTATCCTAAAGGTAAGACAGACAAATCATACCATTTTCATCTACCACACATTCTAAACTTATGTGGTTCTTTGACTTCTTCCGAGGTCAGATCTACGCTCCATGACGTTCGACAGGAGTTAAAGTAGCTGGAATAAAGACGTAATTGCCAACTAGAAGACCCTTACTTACCATAGATCATCGAGTAGCTCGGGCTAACTTTGCTCGCTCATACTAAAACTGGAATGATAATGACTGGGGGAAAATATTGTTCACCGATGAGTCTAGATTTTGTCCTATGCCAGATGATAGAAGGGTTAAAGTTTGGAGACGACCCGGAGAAAGATACGCTCAGTGTAACATTGTCGGAAGAGAGTTATGGTGGAGGGTCAGTGTAATATCCCCTAAACGTAGGTATCCTAGGTAGGCTTGTAGGGAAGTTCACAGGCTCGGCAACAAACGGTAAAAGTACTAGCGCACGCCTACTCGCGCCCACGGCTCTCGTAATACTGGCGCACCGCTTTACTTCTCGCTTGCTCGAGACTGTGTTACTGTATTAGTTACATCTAACACAAACACTACAGTCAGTAATGTTATAGGGCGGCATCTGCATAGGGGCACGTAAGGAGTTGCACATTGTAGACAATGGATCCCTGACTGCGACTCGGTCGGTACGTAAATGACATCTTAGAAAAGGTTATCATGCCCTTTGCCTTTGAATTTTCAATTAATGGTGTAAAACTTTTGATATAGTTTTCTACAGCTTCTGCTTTCCTCAATTTTCTTTGGATAAACCACCAGTTTCGAAATGTCTTTTAGATATTCCTTCAAATCTGGATGACTTTAATCGTGTAGCCCGGAGTAAAGTTTGCTTGCATACTGGAACAAGATCCTTAGTTTTGTGATTCGGGATGTGAAATTTTGTAGCAAAAGCCCTAGGATTTTTAATCCCTTTTCTCGGCTGATAACGTTTGACTTTTGTGACAACAATATATTTCAGTATGTAATTGTCTTGTTCAAGTTTAGACACATTTTCATAGAGATTTCGATGAAAGTAAAACAGATCTCTAGATGTGAGTGACATACATTTGATAGATTTGGATTTATGTTTGCAGAGTGGTGATCGAGGCAGTCCCGATGCTGAATATCTGAAAATAAATAAAAATTCGTTGAACGGGAATGCCCTACTAAATCCGCATAAACCCCTAAAACCTAACAAGATTCATGATAGTTCTTATCCTAAAGCTCTTCAAATTCCCTTCACAGGCCCAGTCTCCTCTAATCAAAACTGTTAAGATTTTTCCAGTTGTGGGATTTTTCCCAGTAATTGTATCCAGCTACCTAGATCATAATTAATTTATTATAATACAAAAGTGCAAAATACCCATTAGTTCAAGGTTTCTTGTACTTACAGACAAACAAAAAATACGTTAGGGTATGTCAGATATTTGATAAAAACCGAAAAACCTGTTTTTTAAACAACCCGGTTTTTACATGCCCTAGTACCTACTAGAAATTATACGAAAAGTGAAAGAAATGGATAGGTTCTTAGGTTTTATCAAAAAACTCTTATCATAAACATAATTTCAGGAGTTCAAATACAGATAGTCGAGTAATTTAGATTATTTAAACAATATTATAAAAAAACATTATAAGAGATCAAATCTTAGTAAAATATTTTCATCAATCATTCATCTTAGTCAATTATTTAAAAATATTTAGATAGGCTTTGTTTGTAAGTTAATCAAAAAGTGAAGTTTCCTTAAATAAGCAAGTCAAATTTATGATAAACATAAGAGATCAAAATAAATATTAATAGCTTTATAATTTTAAGTAGACTATTAAGAAATTAAAACTTGCACACTTACACTAATCTTTAGTAAATTTACCTGCACGACGTGGACTCTTAAACATGTATCAAACGGAATTTTTATACTTACAATAAATGGAAGGTATTTATTCATCTCCTTCACGACATAAAAGCCTCTTTTGTTGGTTAATACTGGTGCATCAATTGATTCAACAATGTCTTTTTTCGCATACCAAATTTTGACAGGCTTATTTGGCCGTCTAAATGTATTCCCTGTAGAAAAAGTCATTGAACTTATTTCACAGGACCCTTTATCTTCATTTTCAATGACACCTGGAAAATGTTCCCCCTCATATCTTACAATTACATAGGTTCCCTTTGAAAGCTTCTTAGGTCCTGGCGTTGGATCATCGTATTCAGAGCTGGAATCATTTTCAGGTTGAGTTTTTCTGAAATCAGCCAAATAAGTCTCGTCTGAATAACTGTCATCGCTCTCAGCGTATTGTATTTCAGCATCTGTCTCGTCCGATGAAGTACAATCAGGTTCTTTTCTTTTACTTTTCTCTTTCTATTTAGTTTGTCTTTTCAGAGTCTCCTTTAATGTTTGTTTAATCTTATGTTTGTAAGTTTATTGCAGAAAATAGCCGCTCCACATTGGCACTAATGTGTGGCAATATTAATAAATTTTGTGCAAATTGGGCCAGTAAAGGAAATCGCCTTTTTTATTTTCGAAATATGACGCCAAAACTTATCTACTTTAATTATCTGTTCTTTTTGAAATGGAAGATTTGTATTTCCTCCATTCTCTGTATAATTCCGTCAATCTGTTGGACATAATCCTGAAAATAAAGATAATTAAATGAAAACTGAGTAAAGTGCAGCACACACACTCAACTCGTAAATAAAATATTTGAAGTTATTGATAAAAATATTACCTGGAAACATTTGCCCCAAATGAGCTATAGATGGTACAGAACATTTTAAATTTGGGTCCAGCAATGTGTTAGGGTTTATAAACCTTAAGTTCTTCAGCCTTTGTCTGTGCTCATCTTCAAAGGGGAAACGATTTTTAATAACTTTTTTCACGAATGAAAAGGAAATTGAAATTATGCCCATTCAGCCTCAAAAGTTATGTTCGTTTACAAATTTGTACAATTTGATAAAAAATACGTAGATTCTGGGACTGAAGTTCGTAGGTTTGCAGGAAAGGCCTAAAGTTAGTAGATCTACGTAAAAAGACGTAGATGTGGCAACGCTGCCTACAAAGCCGTAGGCAAAGGCCTGTTCACCAAAATAGTAAAACATCACAGGAATTCAGGTTAAAAGAAATAAATTTCTTTATTCAATAAAATTTACATCACTAATTTATCAGATCAATTATATCAAAATCTATCGGACGGAAATTGGCAATAAGTAACAAATTAAAATTACTTTTATCAACAATACTGCCCTCCTAGTGAAGAACGCAGTAACTACGAGGATGTCAAACATGTTTTGATACGCGAGTGAGAACTGAATGTTGTATTTTGATAGGCGATTCCGAATTTGTATCTAACTATTTTTTGTCAAAAATGCTAGTTACTGCGTTCTTCCCTAGGAGGGCAGAATACACAACTTAATGGAATATGACCTACGGTCCTACATGAATTACATGAAAATGAACATTATTTACTTTAACTGATGTTACGATACCACTCATGAATTGATAAGAAGTTTCATTATTTTCATAGTTCAATACTTTATTAACTTAAAGGTAGAATGCGTCCAAGCAAGCGTCTGTTTCGCCGCGTTTTTTGCGCCGTAAGAGTTACTACGCAGTTCGCATGCATTATCATTATCAATCAATGACGCCGCGCATGGCATTCTATACCCTAGCATAGTAGCTAGTAGACATGTGTAAGTAATGTGATTGATGCATTACGCGTAGAGATGGGCGGGTGGGTAAAATAGGAAGGAAAGGGTAAAATAGGTAAAAATTAAAAAATACCCATTTATACCGGGTATTTTTTATTAATACCGGGTAAAAATTCGACCTGTATTTTACAATTTTTTTTAACCGATTGCCTAGATCCACCTACCGATCCGTAACCGTACCGTAACGAAAACGATTTTTCACTCACCTTTTGTTTTGTTTATACAGAAATTCATAATTCAAAGACAAAACAAAATGGCGGCAAAGCCACGCGATGGATCCCCCACCCGCTCCCGTATTTGTACCCAGTATAAAATGTTTTATTCGGGTTTATTTTACTTAATACTAAATAAACAAATAAAATAATAAATAAATAGTGGCGGACATTCTAACACAGCACCATCTAGCCCCAAACTAAGAAAAACTTGTAATATGGGAACCAGATGACTTCTTCTTCTCGTGTCGATGCTTCGTTAAATGTTTTTAGAGTAAAAGGTGGCCACCTCAATCGCGCTATCTGTAGCGGCGTTGAGGTCATCTCTTGTGCAGGTGGTTGGACACAGGGGGCACACCAGCAGGTGCGGCATGGTTTGCGCCGGAGCACCGCAGTCGCATTGTGCAAAACTAGGCTCCCTAAATCCCCATTCGCACATGTTGAATCTGCAACGACCAACTTGGGTGCGGAGCCAATTTAACGACTTCCAGACTGGCCATGGCAGAGCGTGTCCTGGTGGTAATTTTTCCTGCGGGGTGATAAAATTAGGAGGTGGGGGTTTTTTCTCCTTCCAAAGCTTATACTTTGCGGAAGCCGGATGGTCATTTGAAGCCTGTGTGAAACGCTGAAAGCTTTTGCGGCTTTTGAGGCGAGCTTCAGGTATTTCGTGACCATACAAAGGATGTCGGTTATCAATCTCTTGCTTGGATTTCTCCATTGAACAAGCTACATCCCGTCGCACGCAAGGTGGTGTGATACCTGCTAAAGGATATAGCATATTGAGAGGAGTTGGCTTGAGACACCCAGTAATTATGCGACACGTTTCGTTGAGCGCTACTTCAACGAGTTTGGCATGTGCAGACCTGTGCCACACTGGGCACCAGCGGAGAAGCACAGCGCCATACCAGTAGAACGTAAAACGTCTGGCGCTGCTCCCCACTTGGTAGATGTTAGACGCCGTAGTAGACTGTTGCGAGAGCCGACTTTCATCTTTGTCTTTTACAGTGTAGTTTGTAACACAATGATCTGTCCAGTGTTACACCAAGATACTTTGGATAGCGCTCACATTGGATGGTAACTCCTTGCTACGTGATGTTGAGAGACCGATCAGCCTGGTGGTTGCGCAAGTGGAAAGCGCTAGCTTGAGTTTTTGATGGATTGGGTTTTAGACCATTTGCATCGTAGTAGGCTCCTAGTTCTTCAAGGGCGACGGTCAGGTTCTCTTCCGCCTCTTCAAAGTCTGGGTGGTCAAAGCTAGGTCGTCCGCGTATAAGAAACGGGTTGTATTTGGGCTGCTAGGTTGATCGTTCGTATACAAATTGAACAGGGTTGGTACAAGGACATTCCCTTGGGGAAGTCCGTTTTTGACGCTGCGCCATCTACTTTTTTCCGTAAGAAGGTGAACTTGAAAGCGGTGGTTACGAAGCAGTTCACCAAGTATTCGAACAAACCCAAGATCGTTGGTCAAATCTTCAACGTTTCCTAGGAGTTTTCGGTATCATAAGCAGCAGTTAAGTCAACTAAAACCATGCCTGTTATATTGTTCGTCTCAAAGCCGTCCTTGATATGTTGGGTGAGTCTAAGAGTCTGCCCACAACAGACTTCCGGGTCTAAATCCTGCTTGTTCATGGATCAGTTTTGAATCCACAAGTGGTGTGAGACGGTTGAGGAGGAGTCTCTCAAACAGTTGGTAAAGGTGACACAACAATGAAATGGGCCTGTAGCTTTTAGGGTCATCGTGGAACTTCCCAGGCTTTAAAAGTGCCACAACCTTTGCTCTTCTCCACATTTTTTCCTCCAGATGACTGATAAAATACTTATATACTTTTTGTTTGTAAATACGTTAGAACACCCAGACACAGAACAAACATCTATATTCATCACACAAATATTTTTTCTGGGTGGGGATCGCAGCCACAGCCTTCAGCGCAAAGGAAGAGCTACTACCAAGTGAGCTGTGAGGCCAGTCAAATCATTATAGCTAATTAGGAATAAAAACTAACAAGTAAAAGCATATATAATTAGGTGTACCTCAAAAAAAGATGCATTGAATTTTTACCCGGTATTAATTCGAAATGGGAAGGTAAAAATGGGTATAAATGGGTAAAAACCCAAAGTTCGGATTTTTACCGGGTAAGCGCCCATCTCTGATTACGCGTAATATTCCGCGACCGAGTACTGTAGCATTACACATTACTCGATGAAATTAAGCATTACACATCACACCTAAGCATCGACTATACCCCCTCTCTTTCATACAGTGTGTAAGTAGCGATTGCTTTGGCACCGCGCCGCACCCGACATTTTAACCCGAGCATTTCATTACAATCAATGTGATAGCTAAAGTGATGAAATGCACCAGAGCATTTTTATTACAGTGATACATTAAGTGCGTCTGACTTTGTCATTTCAGGTGATGTTTAAAGGAATGTGATATTACTCGGTACAAAATGTAATGTCATATTGCATTACTTTTTAAAGCACTGTTTCGCGCATGTCTAGTAGCTAGTTCTGTCGCGGCGTCACTGACGCAAGCTTAGAAAGAGTACCTTTAAGTTAAGAGTGTGGAAAATGGACTGAAAGCCTACTCCTAGAGTCCTTTTCAGGATAGAAGTCCCGCGGAAATTGGCGGAACTAAACAAAATTCTACGGCAATTTCCCATTGCACGAAGACTACAGCGCCCCTCTTGCGGGACTTGTTTCGGGACTCTAGCCACCAAATCCAACCATACAGAAACTACATTTTTAATAAAAACTAATTAATACAACACCGGACGGAGATGGAAACTTATTATAAAACTAAATAATTTGATGCAAAAATGTCGTAAGGCACATTTTATTTGGGCAGGGACAAGGCACTATTGGAAAAATTGTACTGTGCTATTTTGATAGTGATTTTATCTGGGCCCCAATTGTGCTATTCTAGTAATTAGCAAAGGCAATAACAATTACGTTTCGGTTATGCAAATTTCGTATGTATCGTGTTATTTTCTGATACGCGTCATACGCTACCGTTTTCGGCATCTAATAAAACTGAAACAACTCTTGTTTCAGTTTTGTTAGGCAACTTGCGTTCTGTTTAACGTAATGGGCCATACATTATCGCCGTGCCCTGCAAGCGAACCGCAACGACGAATGTGCACTGTTTTCGTATCGTCCAATAAAAAAAACGAGACGACAATATTTTTGTCACATTCGTCGTTGGGGTTCGCTTGTAGGGTTCGGCGATGGTGTAAATTAAATGGCAAATAAAATCCATTGTGTTCTATTACACATAACTGTGATATCGTGATACTAGTATCACTATATCACAGTTATTGAAGGATACTGAGATACGCATAAATTTACATCAATATTGTCATGATATGAGAATATCGTGATGATACTAATTGTGTAATGTCGCCCATTAAATAGCGCGATTGGGGCACTGATATGTATAAAATACATGAAATTTACAAAACTATTTAAGTTTTCACCCTCACAAATAAACTAACTCCCGAATACTCAAACGCAACTCAGAGTTGAGCACGTCTCAACTCACGGTTTTTTGACAGTTTCTGATGAATATCTGTCAAAAAATCATCATTTGAAACGTCCTCAACTTTGAGATGCGTTTGAGTATTCGGGGGTAAGTGTTAGAACAATTAAGGGCCCATTATAAATTAAATTTCTTACAAATTACTTGGTGACAATTTTTACATTTTCAAAACATGGCGGGTTTTATGTTGATAGATGCTGCGAAAACACAGTTAACAGTAACACAGTTAAATAATATTCGCTTATCGAAATACGTAAATAACACCCTACTACATACTACTAGTCGTGTCAATAGTTCTATCGAACCAGTGTGGTGAAAGGATTTAGAATGCGCCTCAAAGGCACTTTACATATGTTTTTGGAACTTTATAGGTTCTTCAACATGCCGGTTTCCTCACGATTTTTTCCTTCACCGTTTCAGAGTACAGCGCACAGATTTTTTTCGGAAAGAAAAATCCACAGGTGCACGACCAGTTTGAACCCGCGATATTAGGATCGGAAGGCAGGGCCGCTACCACATGACCACCAAACTTTTGGGGTCAGCTTAAAAGGCACGACGAAGTTTGCGACTTATACGCAATCTTTGTAAAACCCAAGTCGTACTTTCTCGAATGTCAATCACCCACTAAATACCCTTATGGACTGTAAAATACTTAATATTAAACCTATATCAAGTACATAATATAAAATTTGCTGTAAATATAAAACAAAGCAAACAAACAATAAAAAAACATCAATAAATTTTAAACAACACTATGTGCTGGAACTATTTACATAAGTGTATAGAGTTTATACAGAACTTTGTTCTAATATACATGAAATGTAAATAATATTATTAAATATGCTTAATTGTAATTCTGTGAAGATATGTCGATTTAATATTTCTATGTGCATGTTATTTAAATAACTATCTTATTCTAGAACATTATTATTTACAACGTATTTATTTAAAATATATATCGAGAATAGATTAATAATAATAATAACACCCAACAGTAGCATACATAGTCCTGATCCCACACTAGGACTCCCTGTATCGTGGGTATCAGAAACTACGAGTACCATGGTACTCACCCAGTACAACACCCAGACCCGGAAGAAATATTTACAGATCATGCAAACATTTCTTCCGCAGCGGGAATCGAACCCGCGCCTCTTGCGTCTCGGCCGAGCAATCGACCGCCACCCCACCGAGGCCGTCAAATCACCGCTGTAATATTATAAATGTGAAAGTTGTATGGTTGGGGATCGATCACGTAACGGTATGACAGATTTGGACAAAACTTTAAATGTAGATACACTAGCTGTCGTCCGCGACTTCGTTCGCGTGGTACCCCGATAAAAAGTAGCCTATATGTTATTCCAGCACACATACTATGTATATTCAAAGTTTCATTCAAATCCGTTCTACCGTTATGGCGTGATTGAGACACAAACATACAAATATCTTCAACTTTCACATTTATAATATTACTAGCTGCCGCCCGCGGCTTCGCTCGCGTGGTACCCGGATAAAAAATAGCCTATATGTTAATCCAGTACATGTACCATGTATATTCCAAGTTTCGTTCAGATCCGTTCAGCTGTTTAGGTGTGATTGAGCCACAAACATCCAAACATCCAAACATCGTTACAAACTTTCGTACTAGATGGCAGCACCGGTAAAATTAGTACGCGCTATCGTTGCGTTTTGAGCTTTACGCCGGTAATTTCAAGCAAACTAAGACTTTTGTAAGATGTAGTAGGATTATTATGTGACCTGTATAATAAACTACTTTTTGTCTAGGTACCATGCGAGCAAAGCCACACTCAGAAGTTAGTGATCTAACTGCTACTCTTGTAGATTTTTTGTAGCTGCAATTTATACATATTGACACGCATATATTCCTAATGGGGTGGGCAGAGCCACAAGAAATTATAAGAAAACTTGCAACTCCTTATTCAAAGTAAATATGGTGAACCATGGTCACAGGTGATCAGCCCATCGCCATATAGACGGTCATCATGTTGAAGAGAATACTGCCCCTTAGTCGACTATTAAGACATGCTCGGAGTGAGAAGCATCTGGACGCATTTATTTTACTCCCAGTCCAACAGAGAAGTTATATTTCCCCAGTTTATATGGAATTAAAATAGCTCCAAATTATTGTAACAAGTCAAAAATTTGACGTACAGTACAATTATTATTATCTCATATAAGACACATTCGTTGGGCCCAATTTGATACCTATGTTTTTAGTTTGACTCACATTAAACAATGATTATAGTAGGCTTACCTCGCACTGTAATTTTACAATCGTTTATCTTCCATACTTGATCGCATTACGAACATATATTAAAAGTAGATTAATGCCAGATTCCTATATTCAAATAATGTAACATAATCAGTTATCATAGCAACGTTGTTACAAATCTAAAAACTCCATACAATTTTTAAGAAAAAAACAAAATTTTCCATCAGTCGTATGTTAGTTATATATTGGAATCGGGCATAAGATGTCTCAAAATGACGCTAGTGATTTCAATGACTAAAATCTTAAATATCGCATATTTCAGTGCGGGGTTAGCTCAACCATAAAGTCCTATTTACTGTAATTAATTCTAATTTAATGAACAGTGGTTATGGTGTGTGCAATAACACTTCTACACTACTTCTTTTATATCTAAACACTTTACCTAAAACGCCTTAGAACGGCGGGTTAAACACGTAACTCAGTCGCGTTCGCGTCGCTGTCGTCAGATGGAGTGCCCTGACTCACCTATAGTATGTATGTTCGTATGAGCTAGTGGCCAACTCTAGTGACGGAGTTTTTAGGCCGCCTAAAGGCCTCCATCATGGCTTAATAGTGGCCCATAGTGACCTCAAGGGACAGATGACATCGACGACAGCGACACAAACGCGACTGACTTACATAATACCACTATGGGTAATAAATAACATAATTTTGTGCTAGCTGTAAACATTTCAGCACAATGTAAACTTCAGCAGTCTTAAAATTAAATTCTATTGAGATTTCCATTTTACTTTTTCAAAAGGCCTGTACACTTTTAAAAGACTCCATGCGGAGTTTAAAAAAATCTGTAAAGTTTTTATTTTTCAGATCGACTCAATTCAAATCGTACCTGATCAAAAATACGTTGGATTGGAGTAGATTCTGTTGTGCAAATTTCAAAATTAAACCTTAGACAGAACTAAAAAGGTTCCTTTACTTTTCATATAGAGATAAGAACAGATGATGTTAAGACGCTTGCGATGGATTGGTTGAATCGCACATAGCCAATCATTTTGCGTTTACACGTACGTGATTTGGCTAAATCTAAACAAGGTCGCCTTATCTGGACAAACTCTAAGTTTAGTTTAAGTGAAAATAAACAACAGAATCTCTTGTGCTGCCATCTAGTATCACGCAACTATACTTCAGTACTGTGCGTCTGAATGCGTACTTTCTTCTGGCTGCCGTTTCTGTTTAGCGGTGGTGAGTGACCCGAATACCCCGGGTTTTGGATGCCGAGACTTGGGTCCGCCTTGGGCCTTGGCTTCTTGAGGGACGAACGCAGCGGCGACCGGGTTATTGTACTAGCGTCTGACAGCCCTGGAATTGAGAATATAATGATTTTTATTTGAAAATATTTATTGCAGATATTAAAAGTGATATCCTACTAATTTTATAACTATAACTCCTCTGCTGGACTGGGAGTAAAGAAAAAACATAGAATGCGTCCAGCTGCTTCTCTCCCCGAGCATGTCGTATAAGAAGGTATAGTATCCTCCAACATGATGAGGTACAATAAACAAGTATTCCCAAGGAGGGTTGACGTCAGGCAGGCGGCCGGTCATAAAACACCTTAGCCAAAACTCTTACAGCATGAGCCAAGGATCAAAAGATGTTAATAATAACCTAGTATTATAAATGTTAATAATAAAAATTACACCTAAAATCACTCGCATCACAGTCCTGACACTGCCTATGCCGAGTTTGCAGAGTCAAACTCTACAAGTACCTACCATGGAATCGAACCTAAACCTATGCCCGCCAAGTTACCACATTAGGCCGCCCGAATGCCTTATCACATGGTGTAATTTTTTGAACACTTAATCATCTAACGATTGCTTGTCGTAAGTAAAACTAAAATTACCCATAGAAAAAACAGAATATGCAAACTATTGTGCCGCTACGGGAATCGAACCAGCGCCTCACGCGTCTTAGCCGGTCACTCGCCCGTCAGGCCACCGAGATCGTCAACAGACTACAAGAGTTAAAACATATTACGCTAGATGTAAATGAGTTTTACCTGTTAACGTCGTGGCCGTTGTGTTCATAGAAGCAACACTGCCGTGTCCATTCGTGCTGTAGGGCTTGCCTGAAGCGTCTGTCATCGATATTCCTGAAATATTGGGAAAAATATTTGAGATCACTGGTGGTCTAGTGGTAGTGGCTTCGCCTTCTGATCCTAAGGTCGTGAGTTAATATCCGGTCGTGCACCAATGGATTTTTCTGTTCAAATCATTTATTTGCGCTATAGTACTCTCAAACGGTGAAGGAAAACATCGTGACGAAACCAGCAGGTCATAGAACCTAAAAAGTTCCTCCTAAATGAGTCAAGTGCATGAAAAGAGCCTATGACGCGCTCTTTAAATTCTTTAACCACACTGGTTCTTAAGAAAGAGTGACACGACTAGTAGTAGTGTAGTAGTAGGGAAAATTATATAATGTGTCGTGGGTATCACAAACTACGAGTACTATGGTACCACAACACCCAGACCCGGAAGAAATGTTTACAGAACATGCAAACATTTCTTCCGCAGCGGGAATCGATCCCGCGCCTCTTGCGTCTCTGCCGAGCAATCGCCCGCCACGCCACCCGAGGCCGTCAAAATCTATGTTACCTCTGCCCTCCTTGAAGCCAGGGTTATTGATGGAAGTGCCTTCAGGAGCGGCGAGGTTGGTGGGGTCGCCGCCCGCTCGCCGGGAGAACAGCGCGTCGTACACAGAGATTATGAAGAGAACAGAGTTTATTACTATGCACACGATCTGAAACAATACAAAATGTTAAGAATAAATCATATCCTACTTATCCTACTATAAATAATAATAATGAATATTTGTGGACATTTCACACAGCGCCATCTAGCCCCAAACTAAGCAAAGCTTGTACTATGGGCTCCAGATGGCTGATAGAATACTTATACTTTTTATTGTAAATAAATACTTATAATACTACAACACCCAGACACGGAAGAAATATTTGCAGAACATACAAAGATTTCTGCCGTAGCGGGAATCGAACCCGCGCCTGTTGCGTCTCAGCCAAGCACTCGCCCGCCACGCCACCGAAGTCGTCAATCATTCTTTCAGGGGTGCCATGGGTCCGGAATGATCAAATGTATGTATCAATTAGAACTTACCTGGACGTAGAACGCTTCCCCTCTCGTCAGGTAGAACCCTCTGTCATCGCCCTGCACTGCGAACAGACCAGCTGCAGCTATTGACAGCAATGCTGGAAGTTAAACAAAAAAACTAAGGCCTTTTACAATCTATAGTAGATGATTTATACAGCGTCAGGGGGCAACTTTTACTTCTCTGCTTCTCTCCCCGAGCATGTCGTAAAAGTCGACTAACCCCCGAATACTCAAACGCATTTCAGAGTTGAGCACGTGTCAAGTGACGAGTTTTTAACAGATTTCATCAGAAACTGTCAAAAAACCGTGAGTTGAGACGTGCTCAACTCTGAGTCGCGTTTGAGTATTCGGGGGTAAGTCATTTAAACTAGGATTAGGATACTTACTGGCTAGTAGCGCCAAAGCCAGCTTCATCATAACAAGGCTGGTGTATTTGAAGCCGACGCGCTCCTTGGAGGATATCATGGCTAGCTGCAAGATGGACAGGATGCAGAACACCCCCAGCACTGATACTCCGATGGCGCCCACCACCCCGGCGAAGTATACCGCAGCTGGAATTCAAACGGTATTATTGATTGTGGAAGTATTTTAGAAGTAGAGAACACTGGAGGTCTGAAAGTGATCATGCCTTCCAATCCTATCGACGTCTGTCGTGGCCATTAATTTGGTTCGAAATAATTAGTGAAAACGACAAGAGTAATAATTGTAGTTGTGAATTCTATAGATTTTTATATTCCTTTAGCATTTATAAGAGCATTTTTGATGGGCTTGTGACAGGGGAATCTCTGAGACATCTTTAATCAAAGGACCTTGTAGATATATGCTTGAAAATCTGAACAAGTAATTAAGTCAATCGTAATCCAGATAAATTTATTTTTGGAAAACGAATGCTCCAAGAGTGGATGGCTAAAATCGTGAGGAAACCGGCGTATGTTTTCAAATGATCGAAGATAAGAGGCCCGTTCTATAACTAGGTACCTACCTAAATTCTATCTATAAATTGCCTACTTGCCAACAAACAACAGTTCAATTGAATCCAAATCACACCGAAAAAAACCGTTCTATTGACACGTCCATGTCTCTAACTTACACAATTTTTTCTTTATTTTATTACAATTTCGCACATAAAACTTGCAAAACTGTCCTTAAAGCTCGTCGGACACCGACTGACATGAAGGCTATGATGACCTCACACGAATTAACTTTCCTCTTACATATTAGTTGTAAGGTTATCGGCTGCGTAAACTGGGGGTTGACACATTTTATGGGCAGGACGATGACTGAATTAATTCCAATTCCATTATGATATGTATGTAAAAATGTACACTAAAATGGTACAAATTCATCACCATCATCATCATCAATATATATCACAAAATCAAATATGTCAGACCTACTATTGCCACCTAAATTCTACGCAGTCGAGTTTTTTGTTCTTTTAAATTAATAGTTGTTAGTTTATATGACATGCTGTTTTTGTCCGATACTTCATAGTACGTTTTTTTTTCAATGGAAAAATGAATTTGATCTTTGGATTGGTGGGTTCACTGCCACAAGACCAGTGCTCGATTAATTTATTGACGAACAATATAACGAACAGTATTCTTATTTATAGTAAACATCAGTAATGCCACAACTGTTTCAGATGCCAAAGGGCTTTGGGGCAACGCAAGGGCACCCCTTAGGTGGGAACCTTAGCTTAGGCTGTTGATGATGAGGAATTTTATCAAAAGCAAGAGTAACGTCATCTTGACTCACCTCGTGACCTTCACAAGGCTCACATCTGACTTGTTATAGAGTTGTAAATTGTGTAGTAATAGTATTGGTATTGAGTCACAAGTGCGTCAGCTGTGTAGCATTTAAACGCCTCTGTGATAGCAAACGGACCTAGATGATTACTGATTACTTAGTTATCCTGGAAATACTTATAACCAGTGGAACGCCACCAACTTTTTCGGTGTTGACTTTTTTCATACAATCTTTTCTCGTTGCGACCTGTAAAAGTTGAATTTCGCGAATTTCTTTCAGTCATAAGTCTATCAGTATGCAATAATAATTTACGTCATGTCAAAATTTTGGTAAAAAGATTGAAGCGCGCTTCGAAGCCCCTTCATCCCCTTTCGTACATATTTCTAGTCATTTGACACACATTGATCCTCAATCATGAAATCATCAGTAAACAAGGCTCAATGTTCAAGTTCACAGTTTAGTTACTAAATGAGTAATTACAAAGATACACTACCTATGTGTTTTATTTGGGTCGGGTTCCAAGGCTAATGACGTGTCCACACTGGCCACTTGTCATGCTAAATGGTTGTCTATGTCTAGCCCACTAATACTTTGTAATAATGGCCTTATTTCATGGTGGTTTAGGTATTAACAGATCAAGGCCCTTTTAATATTTCTGAGTTAATTAATATTTATTGTAGTATATTTATTGAAACTCTAGTAGAAAAGGTAGAAAAGCCAAAATTAAAGGAAGCATTAACAGTTTTTTTCTGATTTCAATTCTTTCTATATGAAAACCGTATATATATATATTCCTAGTTTATCAGGTATCCTAGTTTAATTATTTGAATAAATGTTGTTCTATTTAACTTAACCAGGCTAGATTAGCCAGGCTAGATTAGATCTAGCCTGGTAGCTAGCATATCATTTCAGAGCTTAGCTTAGACTAGATCTTATCTAGCGTTTGTGTCAGAGTTTAAAGCGTGTTGCAGTTTTGAACTTTCAAATTCCAAGCTTTTTAAACTCATAGTCCTTTCACACACGTATCATTGCGTCATGGTATGTGCAATCGAATACACGTATACGCATAACCAGAAGTATGCTATGCAGTTGAGCTGATCTAACTTGTATTAAGTTACCTAGACCGCTGTAGAGTATAAGGTCTAGTATCTGCCAGAGCTGAGTGTCAATATCGTCATTTAATAGAAAATGTTATAGGTAATAATCGTGAACCAAGATTTTAATGTTCGATTTCTGCAAACGCGCACTTCATTTAGCGGGATAAAGGTTTTTGATATAAAAATTGGCATTGGGTAATATTAGTTTCATATACTGGACAGAATTATGAAAGTAAGAAAGATCAAGGTGCATTGCGTATGGTTATTACGAACCAGTCAATAATTTCGTGCAGAAAATCTCTATTTGTTATATAGCTACTAGTAATATACGAAAGACAGCGCAATTTAAAGTCTCATAATGATGTATGAAATAGGATAATTATGATTGCAAATAGATGAAAGTATGATAAAAAATTCCATACATATATCCGCGCACTCCTGATCCAAGAGTTCCAGGATGGATATGGTGAACCATGGTGACAGGTGATGAGACCGTCGTCCATATAGATGCTTTTTCTTTACTTCCAGTAGGTACAGCAGAGAAGTAATAAAAAAATACCCATAATACGGAATCATCTTATCTATTCACTTAGTCTACAAAACGCGAAACTATAAAGAACGCAAAAGCAAGGGTGAGAGATATAATGGTTTATAGGGAGTTTGCAGTTTAGTTCATAGTCTCTTAGAAAGATTCTTTAAACTCTAAGAATCTTTCTAAGAGACTATGAACTAAACTGCAAACTCCCTATAAACCAAGTTTGAAATGGAATTCCTGCAAAGATCTGTATAGAACCAGGTAGGTACTAGAATATCTAGCACTCAGACAATTTCCGAGCAATTCATGCAACGGTGAAAATTACTTTGATAGTGAAACTAGTTTAGCTACTGTATCGTACGTGCTCTATCTTGATCCTTCTAATGAACACATCTCCGTTATTTTGATATCTGGTACTGCTAGGCATAGTTACCAAGATATTGAATAAAGTGGAAGAGCGTTTGATAAAACAGTGGAAAATAAAATTACATAACTAATTTACATCGATAGTTCGTTTATAGAAGATATTTTGTTGAGACGAACTTGATCGCAATTGGAAGGGAAATAATCTTATACCGTTAAAAGTGCCTACTAACAACAGTGAGCGGAATTCTACAGATGAAAATAACTCATAGTTTAGATCTGAAATAGGAGATAACAATAAAACAGGGCCTCATAATAACGTTGATCGCGTGACAATGCTGTGACATTGACAATGCAGCCACTCGTTACTTGAAAATGCAAGATGCAATGACAGGAAAATTGTATAAAATGACCATTGTTTTAGAGCTAACTAAGCGATGAATAGAATAGAATGGATTCAGCAATGTATAGACACGTGGGGATCCGCTGTGTAGATCGGATGTGCTTAGTAATTAGGTATTAGCCACAGTTTTACGAACAGTAAATAGTCTCCGTTTACAAACATCTCAGATTTTTAAATGACTAGCTAAAATAAATGTCATGACGAAACATGACTTATGCAAAGGATAAGTACTTCACAAATACAGCAAAAATTGAATTGGTTAAGTAAATACAAAAGTTACGGATAACTTCATTAAATGCAAATCAAATAGATGACTTTTCAAAACTAACTTTCGAATTCCTGAAGAAATAGTTTGCAAAATATAACGTGCATAGCAAATAGGTACATAGTCACTTTAGATTTTTAAATGTAGAAAGGAAAGTTGTTATCATACAAGACCTGCAGTACAATATTAGAATTACATCATCGGTAAACAAGCTCGTTGAAAATCAGGTAGACCGGTTTTCAACACGGCTCCACACCCATAACAAACAACTTTGGGGTCATCGATGGGTTTAAAATGTGTTATTGGTTTATTACGTCATCGATGGCGATAGGCCATGAGAATGCAGTGTATTGTAGTGATCTATTTTATTTTTGTAGCTTATTTATTCTATTTTCTCTTGATGTCTTCTTGATATCTCTTAATAGAGATTGATTTATTTTTAGAAGGGTGTGAAATACGGTAACATGATTTTCAGTTTTGATTCCACTCAATATTTGGTGTACCTACCTACACCATCGGAATAAAATTTGCTGTAGAAGCTGTAGCGGCAAATCGAGACAGATATAGAATCTCTCTCGCGTTTGTCACCATTTCTAAAAAAACTCACATCTATTGTCGTGAAAGTGAAATTGCGAATTGTGGAACGAACTGTTTAATGTTTATTTTGAGTATTGTTCGTACACATCGCAGCTTGCATACTTTCATGCTAATCCGTATTCAACAGAAACTATGTCATAGTGGAAATAATAGTGCTGTGTGCACTCACCAGTAGAAAACTATGGTATTTCGGGTTTGGGGCCATATAATAAACAATCCCAAACAATTTAGCAAACAAAAACACTGTGAAAACCTAAGATCCTTTGCCTGGGTTAGGCTAAGATACCTAGGGATCCAGGGATGCTACAATGGGTATTAACGCCGAGACTATTCATTTTATATGAAGTCTGGGTTTGCTCTCTGGTGTTGGAGAAAAATAATCAAAATGCATGTAACAGGTTCATATAATAAAAACTATATAACTATAATAACGGTATATAACTATATAGGTATAACGGACGACATTTCTGCACGTCTCGGGCGCGTTCGTGAGTCACGATAATTCAATCATTGCATTCACGTCATCGTGTTTGAGCTAAGATGCATGTAGATAATGTTCATACTTTGTAGAACAAAGATAATCTAGTCTAGTACTCAAAATGTTGCTAAGTCCATAATTCTTAAGAAACAGTACCTGTACTCTTACGGCCTAATGCTCCTAAGCCATAATGAAAAACGTATAGGTAGGTATACTGAACAAATGTATATCCGATATCTCATTTTATGAATTAACACATTCACGTTCAGCAATTTCTCACTTATTCTTGACTCGTTTATGTTGACAAGGTGATATCATTATAAACAATAACCTTACCTACTATGCAATTAAGAATTATACTTATTTGAGAAAGAATTAAAGAATCTTGGGAAGCGAGTCGTAAAGCCATATAATGCCATTGTTGGCTGTTTGCTCAGCGCTTTCTTTTGCAGGAGGGGAACCTTGGAACACAACCGAAAGTCACGCAACTTGATAATCTGTGCAGAGGGACAAGTTGGAAGGTACTTGATTGATGCTAATTGGCGTTTATCAATTATTTAATCAAGAACTGACAAACGTAATGACCGTACAAAATTGCTGACAACAAAGCTATATTTTTTTATATAAACTAGCTGCCGCCTGCGGCTTCGCTCGCATGGTATCGGGATAAAAAATAGCCTATATGAATCCAGTATATGTACCAAGTTTAATTCAAATCCGTTCAGCCGTTTAAGCGTGATTGAGGCACAAACATTCAAACTCACAAACTTTCGCATTTATAATATAAGTAAGATATACAACTTAGATTCATCCACTGAAGTTAAATCAGTCACCATAATCCAGGGCTACAAAACTTAAGATTAATGCACTCAACATGACAAAAGGCTATAAACTCTCAAACTATATAAAAAGCAGAGTAGGTACAAATTGATTAGATCTATCGATACTATCAATACTAACTGTATCTGTAATCGTAAATAAACATATTTGATTCGATACAGTAGCTAGTATTTTGACGCGCATGACCGATCCAATGGTTATAGGCTGATCAAATTGAGAAGGATCGTTTTACCTGCTGGGTTTTTGATTTGAAGTAGTAACAAAAAGTAATAGAGTTTGCTATCTTGCAAAATTCTAAGAAAATTAGAACAAGAGGTATATGTTATGTTATATATACTTAATGTAGCAATTGATATTTCTTAAAAATTTTAGTTATTTTGTAAAAGAATATAGAAGAGAGAGAGCATACATAGCATACATTAGAAGAGCTATTGTTGACTTTTCAGATTGTTTTTTGTGAAATTCGTTATATACTATTTAGTTTTATTTATTGTTGGTTCTATCCGTTGAAGTTTTTATCTATCCAAATGTTGCTCGATTATGTTGTATTTGTTTAAGGGACCGTAACATTAATTCATAATAAACCTTTAAACATATTCAATTCTTCGACTTTCAGAATGCAAGTTTCTTGCATGAGGAGGACTATGTTTGTGTCTCTTACTTATTTATTGACAATCAAGAAGATCATTCTTGTCTTAGCAGGTTCATAAATTTCCTTTTTGCCCATTGATCTTAGTTCCAAAATTTCTCTGCTGGACTGGGTAAAGAAAAAATATAGAATGCGTCCAGCTGCTTCTCTCCCCGAGCATGTCGTAAAAGCCGACTAAGGGATAGTATCTTCCAACATGATGAGATACAATAAGCAAGTATTCCCAAGGAGGGTTGACGTCAGGCAGGTGGCAGGTCATAAAACACCTTAGCCAAAACTCTTTGTGCCAACCCCACATAGAGTGGGATAAGAACAGGAAGATGATGAAGATGATCTTAGTTCCAAAAGGTTGAAGATTCTCAACAATGGCGCAGACGTAGTAATCATTTTATTGTCCTTTGTTATTATAGCTTCTTAGTTCTTGTTAGATTCGACCTTGGTTGCAATCTCATCGTTTCAATGTATAGTTCAAATTTCAAGAACACTAGAACAATTTTAATTCCTAACCTACATACTTAAGTACCTACTAATAAAAATAACTAAAATATCAGTTCAGGGTTACGTTTACAAAATAGTAAGAAAACATAGATGCTTTCAATGAACGACCTTTCGAATGAGTCAAACGTAAAATCCGATTTAATGCTACATGAATATAAATTATATTTTCTGTCCATTGGTTTTAGATTTTGTCGTCAATCTTACCCGACCGTGTATGCACAATCGTGATGTGCATTTCATTACTGTAGTGATTCATCAATATCATAGTTTTGTATGCAGCAGCACAGGGAAACTCGAATTTTTTAAACAGGGAAAAAATATCGTTAAGGAAAATTTTGGTTTGGGTCTTCCCGTTGATTATCTTGCTAGGTTCTTGATAGAAGGTATACATGTTTATTTGATCTACAACCCAAACTAAAACCAAATCGCTGAGGTTACTATCCAATAGCTTCTCCAAAAACGTTACTTTAGTAATAGCGAGCGCTCATATCTTAATTATTGAATACTGACACAAAGAGTACGAATATGGTCGGCCATTCTCGCTGAATCCTAATCTAGGCCTGCATTGAACACCTGTGCAAGCATTGTTCGGTATGCGGCGGACGTTCTGTTTTGTTCTATATTTGTGTCATTGGAAGCCTTTTGAAATAGTCTGAAAGGGTATTGAGTAATAGCCCCCGTTTGTATAAACACTGTACATTACCTACTGCATTGCTTAAGTCCTTGTATAAATGAAGACGTAACAAAAATATAAAACTGTTCTGACATCTCCAGGATTTTTGCTAATAGAACAACATGAAGAAGAATTTTATATCTTTCGGAAAAACGTAAAATGATGAAGTACGTTTCCTTTGAAAGATTAAAGGATAATTGCGAAATATATATATTTGCAACAACAGTATGGCGTAAAATATTAAATTTATTACAATTTACTTGAGTATTTAACTGCAGTGATATGAAGGATGCTTCAAAGACAATGAAAACATTGCACAAGACAATAAACTGCACAATGTCATTGTTTTCGTATCGTGTTTGGTTCACTGGATTGTAATGACAAAGCTATGGAGTGGATACCCACTGTACGTTTACTATCGAAGGTATGGATGATAATAAAGATACCTAAGTATATATAAGTATAGATAGTACAGGTAATACGCCATGGGAAAGAGCTGTAGTTAATAGAGTAGTATTTTATGGAACAAGACCAAGTTACTAGATTTAATTCCTATGAGATTGTTCGATTGAACAAAAATTGACTGACTAGACAGGAAAAGTGCAAAATTAGTTTGCTATGTAACAAACACATCACCATTTTTTCAAACAAGACTGCCATTTTTACGTGCCATTTTTTTATATCAAATCATGTTAAGACGTTTTTAAACAACCTACACAAAATGTGTGGCTCTTAAAACTTTCCACGTAACGACAGAATCGATTACGATAAGAAGGTGATTTTACAAGCTAATTACTTAAGTGCCCAACACATTAAGAATCGTCGAAGTTTCTTATCAATCTGTAGTTGACCTGAGAAAACTGACGTTGTCTAACGAGTTTTATAGGAAAGCACCCCTTTTCCAAAACTTTCACTATATAACGCTTAGTTTATAACTTACCAGCTTCCACAGCTTTGCTTGCATGGAATATTCTATCCTTTAAACTGTAGCCACTTTATCTATGGAATATAGCTAACATACAATTCCCAGTATTTATATTCTAATTTATACTAAGTGTGTTTATGAAATATTAACCCAAATGATTGAAGATCGCATGACTCGTGAGATGTCAAATGTTGGAAAAAATTGACGGATCATGTTCTTCAGTTTGTTTAAGTGACAATATTAGGTAAAAAACATTCATATGTGTGTTAAGTCTTTCTAAAACATTAAGCCAAAATGAAGTTATTATCTACTCTTAAACTTACAGATCATCCACTTAAACACAAATCACTAGTACTGGAAAACTAGAGGGGCGTTTAAAACAGTTTATGGAGCGTAAAAAGCAAAGTAGACTAGTGGAGATGCCTCGTCCTGATAAACTGAGATAGGCATCCTACGGGATACGTAGAAGATAACACACCTGTTTGATCAGGACTGAACAAATATGACCTATATTTGAAGATAGGCAAAAGGAATTTGGATTTTTTTATGCTTGTCGTATTTTCAAAAGATGCCTTATCATCTAGGAACAAAGTGCCATTTTGTTTGACAATTTGATTACAGTTGATTGCATATCAACGTCTCTCTAGACATGTTTATTTTGAAATGTGAACCCCATTATAAATAAGATTAAAGATACTTTAATTTGAATAACAAATACCACTGTAAGGTAACATTTTTTTCTGATTGAGGTGTAGCATCAAACTCAAAGTTATTTGCAGTGTATGCACAATAAAGCAGGTAAGCCTGCATACTACTCATATACCTAAACGACAGACAGAACAATATACCTAAGAAGTAAAATATAAACAAATTTTGCATTGTCTTATATTATGCATAAATATGATAGCTTATTTGTGCGTAACATGTAATAAGTTACCCACTGCTAGATATCGGTAGACCACTTTAGTGCGCTATTCTTTCCGATCCTTCGCTAACCGAATCCGGCTCCTAAAAATTATAGCAGCCGAATTCAGCAGCTAAAATCGGGGCTATAATGCTAACGTAGTCACGTGAAAACGCTCGTTTCCAACCTGTTCATGAGATATTTCGTGAATTACGGTTGGTAGACGCGATACCAGCATGAATGTTTTTTATATAGTTAGCTTGTCTCCGGCTTAGAGAAGCATATTATCTAAGAAATGACACTAGACGTAAAGAAAGAAGAAATAAATGTACGACTACTACGTAAGAGACGCAAGAGGCGAGGGTTCGATTCCCGCTGCGGAAGAAATGTTTGCATGATCTGTAAATATTTCTTCCGGGTCTGGGTGTTGTGGTACCATGGTACTCGTAGTTTCTGATACCCACGACACAGAGAATCCTAGTGTGGGGTCAGGACTATGTATGTGACTGATAGTCATGTCACTAGTTCTCTTTAACCAGTGTGGTGAAAGGATTTAAAGTGCGCCTCAAAGGCTTCTTGCATACAGTTGACACATGTTTCCGAACTTTTTAGCTTTTACAACAAGCTGGTTTCCTCACGATGTTTACCTACACTGTTTAAGAGTACTGGTATAGCGCATAATAATTATTTTTAAGAAAAAATCCATTGTTGGACGACTGTATTTCAACCCACGACCTTAGGATCGAAAAGCGGGGACGCTACCCACTAGACCACCAGTCTCACTATGTCTCTTGACTTTGTAGTATCATAGAACGAAACCTGTTTTCGGTGTAGATGTGTCGAAAGAATTAGCGGTCTAATAGGTAAAATTGCAAGAATTACTGTCATGGTCAACGCAAATGATATACCACGTAATGTTTAAAGACTCATACAGAGACTAATATGGGAGGGAAAAATGGCTTCTATCAGTTTATTTTGCTGTGCCTAGAAGCGTCATAGTTTTGGGCATATTGCCAGCAACTTTTGTTTGAGAGATGATCATAAAAATCTTTTGTTTCTCTTGCTAACTCAACACAATACAGAAACCCAGTAGTACTTCTACCTAGAAACTTTAGGGTCCCATTTCCCTCATCTTACAGAAAGGAGACAGATTGTTTGTCTTAGAAGTATATTGCCGAGACCTATATCCAGCAGTGGACTTCTATAGGCTGATGATAATGATAGGCAGGAACCCCAGTTCCATCTTCAACATTGCAAAGCCGTAACGAAGAACAAATATTTTTTAAAATAAAAGTTATCTGGAGGCAGACCACCTGCCCGATGGTCAGACGATATCGTAAGGGCAGTAGGAGGGCAGTGGATCCAGTTGGCACAAGAGCTACAGGAGTTGCGTGGTGAGAAGAGGCCTTTACCCAGCAGTAGATGTTGTATAGATATAGAAGGTAATATATTTCATCACTTTATTACCAGTGTACAACATCCAGAAAATCAAGGCCTTCTTATGGCTGTAATTTCACCGAATCAACATCGTCTCGCTGCATTAGGGCCGATGTGAACTTTACCATTACTGGGCCAGTAGCGAGCAAATCGTCTTCGTGCTCGCTTTCTCGAGTAATGTTAGATTACTTATTGATAAGTTATAGAAAGCTTAGGAACACAAAACACAAATTGGCTCTACCTTTCTATTATAATAGTTTTATTACGTCTACGTATTGAAATTCCTTCTGATTACTTTACTTATGTTTAATACCAGTTTTCTTATGTGATCATAAAAAAGTATTCTAAAGACAGGTCGGTATCCAGTTTCTAGTTACTACTCAATAATCTGAACGCCCAAGCTGGACCTATAGAGAAACAGATGTAGTAGTATAATGATCGTATGCCTGGCTATAGAAATATGAGAATCATTCGCAGATTCCTTGGACCATTTCCATCATCAATCAACTCTCAGGCAGCCATTAATAACATAAAAATATATCCCAGTATCCACTATTTTACAAGCTTTTAACTAGTTCTTTAGTTAGTTTATTTGGGTAATATTTTTCAATTGGGTTTTATACTTATTCTCCCCACCGGATTGACGTTAAATTGAGATACCAATGAATGCAATATAAGGTGATCTGATGATAGAGTCAAGAGCTGTTCAACGAAACTCTTTAGTGGATACCCAAACCTTCCCCTTTTTTAGGCTCTTCAAATCAGCTAGCGAACCTAATAAAAGCATAATACAAAACATATATTTTCAACAAAAAATATTTACTTTTTCTTCCACTATTTCTACCTTGGAGGCTCATTTACAATGTATGTATGTACTCGAAAGACAACTAAATTAAGGCGTGGTCGATGTCCAACAAGCTTATTCAATTAAGTAATGTGCAGTCACAGAACAACTTAATTCTGCTAAGTGATCTGGACTGTAAGTGAACCGACCCTATGATTAATGAGTGTGACATTTGTGTTGCTTTGTTTGTTAAAATAGGATAATTTAAAATCTTGTATAAATACATTCACTCATTGATATAGTGCCGCAGGAAAAGTTTTCACAGTACTAGTTAGGCCCTGATCTTTAACATGGATCGGTTAGCACAATTTAGCCAAGGAAACTGATGTAACGACTTAGTTTCTTCTGCCTTCTCATTAGAGCCAGACAATCGTTTGAAGTTAATCTAGGTAATTACGGTAAGTTACGCAGCATATACATGAGGTAAGTCATCGCCCCAAATGACTATCAAATCGATTTTCTCACGATTACCCCAGCGAAAGATAAAGTTTCATTGTAGGACAGTAAGGCTTCTACAGGCATGCGAAATGGAGAAAAGTTTGACGCTAAAAGTGGAACAAATTCTATTCGCCACGATTTATAGATCCGACATAACCATTCAAAAAATTGGACGATCGAGGCACGCTATTATTAATTCATCTTACAGTTGATTTTGATTCAATTACGCATGGAAATCTAAATTCTCTACTGTTTTTTAAAGTCACACAGACATACTTTTAAAGATTATTGATCACTTTTTGATTTTTTACATACGTATGGAGGAAATATTTGCAGAGCATTTATCCCGCAGTAGGAATCAAACACGCACCTTCCGCGTTTCAGCCGAATACTCGCCCGCATCGCCAACCGAGGTCGTCATAAGTGTTCGAACCTACATTTTGCATTATTTTTATGGTTTCAATAGTCAATTCATCACTTAGGTTATTTCTGTTTCATTTTATTTCGTAGGCGCTACACATTTATTAAAAAGAGCTTTTAATAGCGACAGAAAAGGGGCGCCAAAGAAATAGGTCACGTTGAAGGAAATTAATGTTTCTGGGTCATGTCATAGAACCATTTAGTTTCCTTATACTATAGATCTGTGGTTACAACAGAGCTAATGGATAAGATATTGTGATACGAAACAGATGCTTTTGAAGTCTGGAAACGGACTCAAGGGAAGATCTATAGCGTGTGATGGATGCGAGTTAACTCATCGGTTTTCCCTTTGATATTAGTCTGGGTAAATAAACAAAGTTATAGCCTTCAAATGAGTTAAAATTTTTGTGGTTATACAATATATCGATAAAAAGCACCGTCTTGTTCATAAATTTATTAGTCTATCTATCTAGTCGTGTCATTAGTTCTTCGAACCAGTGTGTTGAAAGGATTTAAAGTGCGTCTGAAAGGCTCCTTTCGTGCACTTGACACATGTTTTAGAACTTTCTACGGTGCTACGACATGCCGGTTTTCTCAGGATGTTTTCCTTCGCCATTTGAGACTGGTATTATAGCGCACATATTTTTTTCGAACAGAAAAACCAGTTGGTGCACGACTGGATTTGAACCCACAACCTTATAATCGGAAGGCGAGGCCACTACCACTAGACCACCAGTGCTCTCAATTTATTAGCGTATCAAACTTGTCATAAATATACATTGGCACTAGCGACTCGCAAATCGCAAATTGAGACTAATTTAGCTTGTCAAGAGGATTTTGATGTTCGGTTATATTTTACTAGAAAACATTTCTATTCAACATATCAATAGATTCATCCATAAGAATTTGAAACTGACAGACCAACGCGTTGTCTTTGCAGTAGCCAGAGAACAGTAACTCCACTTCACTCTCCTCTCAGCTTCATAAAACGAGGTTTAGCCCAACTTACTGGATGGCCGGAATTTGGAGACGTCGTTGCCACATTTCTCCCGGTTGTACAGCAGCCTCTTGCAAACTCGCCATGGTCCGAAATATCCTTGGTCGAAGTTCGGGTTCTCCACTGTGGAAAAACAATTCACATTAAGACACAAACTAGAATTCCTAGCTTGTTGTGTGTGACTAGCAGAAGGTTAGCTTGTAATACTAAGTCAACGACCAGATAATGATGGCCTACGAAAGGCCTAAAAGGCCACTTGAATGTTAGTGACTGAGCCAGTATATGGCGCTAGTAAGAGTTACTCTGATTAGAGATAGAAGTCAGCGCTCAAAACCTATGCCTGTATTCGTAAGGGGATTGAAGCCTTGCAAAGGCTCCACTAACGCACAAAATTATTTCAAAAAATAAAATTATATTTCTCTCGTCATGTACTTTTACTGCATCTTTCTCATCATCAGCACTAATTACTAGGCAGCGAATTATCTTATTACAGAGATCAATTTGAACATACTAAAGTTTTGTTGGATGCAAAGCGGAAATTATAATAGGTACAATCTTATAAATAGAAATAGCAGATAAAGAAACTTGTATTAAAATATGAAGTATGTCTCCCTCGCCTGTAAAAACCAAGAAAGCAAGTCGGATGCAGTGCAAAACTGGAAAGCGGTAGAAGCGGTTAATGGTGATTTGCATTATTAATTCACGTGTTTTGAGATCGATAAAGTGCAGCCATGTTGCGTTATTTGCAATGATGTCTACAGTTTAGCAGAGTTCAGCTTATTGACTAGGTATGCATGCCGTGCAGTCGAGATGTGAGTCGTAAGCATTACGTTTGTTTTTTAAATGAAAACTTCTGATAAATAGTAATAATACTAGCTTCCTGCGGCTTTATTTGAGTGGTTCACAAATAAAAAGTAGCCTATTTGCTATTTCCGGTCAAAGACTGCTTAAACCAAGTAAAAAACATCTAAATCAAATAGCAACTAAAATAAAATTTGAAAAGTTTGTAATATTAAAGCTGCGTTCAATCTATCTAGCTGTGTCACATTTATTTAGCAAAGGTTCCTTTCGTGATGCACAATGACATTATGTTTTTAAATTTCTTACATTCTTTGACATGCCAGTTTCTTCACGATGTTTTCTCTCAAACGGTTAAGGAAACCGGTATACCAGTGTATAGCACACATAATTTTTCGAACCGAAAAATCCATTGGTGCACGACCGGATTTGAACCCACGATCTTTGGATCAGAAGGCGGAGTCACTACCACTGACCGTCAGTGCTCTCTACTACTGCTGCGGTGAATAAGCAACATTTGTTTGCTTAAACACATTTTGTCCCGGAAAGAAAATACATAACATCCATGGGAAAGTCAAAATGACACAGTAATATGTGCTAAATGATAATAAGTAGTGATGCAACGAATACTACTTTTACGAATACGAATACGAATACGAATATCAAACCTACTATTCGGCGAATACGAATACGAATACGAATATCTCACCATGGTAATAAAAGACTTATTTATTTGATGAATGTTTACTCTTCTAATAACTAAAATTTACAACGGGCAAATTTTTATTTAAAAAACATAAAATTCGTAGATTTTCTGGTTTCAGGCGATTTCTTTTTTCAGTCTGGATGTTTCCAGCCGTTGAAAAAAGTCTTTCCGAGGCGACTGTACATGGCTTCAGTGAAAAATATTTTTGAGCGAGTTTTTTCAGACTCGTTTAAGGCCCTCTGCACACGTGCACACGTCATATTTTTACGAGCGTTTTTCAAATCTGCAGTAAATAGAGTTGCGTACAAAAATATTAGTTTTTAAATATTCGTATTAGTATTCGCCGAATACGAATATTCGGTAAATGCCTACTATTCGGCGAATACGAATATTCGTATTCGTATTCGTTGCATCACTAATAATAAGTAGATAATTCTGCCAAAAGTGAAGAAACTAGCATGCATGACACAACGAGGGAAATATTTGTCAAAACAACCTTCGGGCTACCTACATACGTAACTTAAGCTCTAACTTAACAATAACATGTCAAAAAACTTGTTTACTAACGTGTAGGAGTTACTCAAGTTACCTATGTTTAAAAATGTGTGACATATTACAATACAATTCCACGTTAAGAATAGCTTAGCTTGTATAGGAATTTGTCTAATCAGTAGGTACAACTTCAAATAAAACGTGTGAGACGCCGATAATTGAAATAGGTTAGGAGGGTTAGAAAAAAGTAAAACACCCAATTGACTTTTAGTTATAATAATCCAATATCGTCAAGGCCCGGTAGCCTAACGACTAAAGATTCCGAAGCAAGAAGTAATTAATAGGTAATACTGGCGTCACTCAGCCGTTACATGCATAAACCACAAGAAATGAACTACAACACGACCAGAATGAGAATATATTAGCACGACATTTGCGGAAGTGAATTACAGCTTTACTAGACAAGTAAGACAGAGGATGAAACGAGGAATGTTTTATGTAACAGATATTTGAATTACATGAGTTCATGCATACGCAAAGATACCAAGGCTATTTCAGGAAACAGGAAGAGATACAGCAAGAGCGGAACGGACATTGTTCTTCGGCAAACGATTTGAAGGTCAGCAGCGTAGAAAATACCTACTATTTTATTTTTATGAGACAAGTACTCGTATAGCCTAGAGAAAACAGCAAGTCAACTAAACAAAAGACAACTATTTTGTATTGCTGGTACAGTATTCAATGGACCAGTGTGATGTGTAGTTGACAAGTGACAGTTTCGGTACTTCCCAGTTCCTCTGGTTCCCCACCGTTTGAGCAAGAAATGCACATTTAGGTCAACGGATACACCTGAACGATCGTGCCCTCAAAGGGGTGTGCATTCCGGTATTTCGGAATCTGATTCCAATGAGGATAATGTATCCTGCTATCTGACTGTAAGTCGAAAGATCGAACACGAGAGACAGAGAGCTTTGTCACGAATTCCTCGGTGCAACGTGCTCAGCTGTCGCTTTTCCTTATCGGAGATAAACTTAGCATGTATGATTTCCACCTTTTTGTGTGTGACTAAAATCGACAACGGTCATTGAAGGTTCCTTTGAAAAGAACTTCAAACATTCAAGGCATTTTGGGCTGGTATTAGAAATTAGTCATACCTATCACTATTTCTGTAAACTGAACTCTTATTGCTCAGACGAATTACGCAATCAGGAAAGTAAATGATATAATGTCTAGTGGAAAAAGTTATCTTGTCGTGTTCATGACACACCGAGGTCTATCAGGACATTTAGCAACACATGGAGTAATTAATGAGCTAATGAGTCACGGCACGTGTCAATTGAATCTAGTTTACATTTACGTTGGAAGTAGATTGACGACGCCGGACTCGGGAGACTGTAACTAGAGGGAAACAGATGAAGAGTTTTGTATGAAATCATCAGCTTGTATTTCCTTAGATAGCAGTTAATTTATGTCTGTGATTACGAACTCCTAGACGAAGGGCAAATATATAGCACCTTGAAAAAATTACGACACATGACTGCGAAGTGTATGAAGTGCAAATTGCGCAATTTATCACTTTACCAGAAACAGTGTGGTAACCAAGGACAAGATGATTCTCAGTACTCTTGGAAATAGAACAGCGGTCAAATATTTCCCACGCTTTAATATTAGTAGAAGTTTGAAGACCTATTGAGATTGCTTTTTAAATATCGGCGCTGCGGAGTTGCAATTTCCAAGGTACTGCAGTTCAATCATAAACTCTTCTGAACAATAGGTTGTAAACAGAAGCGATAAGTTTTACTGCAAACCCCAGTAAACCGATAACCTAGATTTGAAGTTAGAATTTCCCCGACTTAAAAACGGTAGGTTATGGTGTTAATATTGACCGTTTTGTCGTTCTTTATATATGATCTACTCGTATTAGAGAATGACATATTATCAGGGTTATTTGAAATCGAAACACCAGTTGGGCACTTCAACAATTAAGTTAATTACTCATCGTAAGAACTATGATTGACGATAAAAATTACAGTGCTAACTGCTTATTCAAAACATTACTTTCCTAGTCCTAGCTAAGTTAGCTAGACTATGAAATTATTATTTTTGAGTCTGTTGAGTGAAAAATATGGTACGTGTTCTGTTTTAATCGCAAGACGTGACAGTTCATTTAGCATCAATGTCATGGACAAAGACTGAAGACCACTGAAGACTAATGGCTAAACAACTGGCAGAAAAAATATTCTTTAGACCTTCACGGGTTTTACAATCGTGAGGTCGTTGGCTGTCAGTCGAGAAATGCTCGTCATGATGTCCATTGATGTTGCGATACGAGTCAGCAATCCTGAAGCGTATATAGAAAGCAGGCAATGTACTCACTGTTGCCTGCCTACCGGTTTTGTTGACCTCATATTGCCTAATAAAATTGTTGATTATATGAAGCAATACGAGGTTTTATACTTACTATTTGAGGAATATAGGACCAGCTTTTGGCACGAAACCCTACAACTTTAAGACGTAGTAATTAACCTTATGTTGTTTACAATTTAACAAGGCATGTTTGTTTTCCTACTTCCGTCTACCTAGTAAGCAAAACTGGCCTCTTGTGAAGCGTAGGCGTTAATTCCATTCATACGTTTTATTGAGATCTCAAACAATAAGACAATTTTAACATTTGGAAGTTTTCTTAGGAAATCTGAAAGATGACTACCAAGCCAGCTTTCTACGTGATTATGCCTGCGGATACTAATGTTATTCTGTGCCTCGGGAACAGTTACTCTATTGTATGGTACGGTGCAGATAAAATACAAATTACTACGAATCTTTTGAAGCACAAATATTTAACGGACAGAAAAACAATTGTAGAGAAATAAAGTCATTGTTCTTGAGATATTTTAAAGATTCTAGAGTACTAAGAGTGTGAGATTTTATTATAGAATGAAAATGGTTACTGTCGGTCTTACATTAGATACTGATACTGACGGTCACAATCAAAATATCATGTCAACTCGTAAGTTTTTATAAAACAGAGGGTGTAAATGTATCTTGAATTTACAGAGCCATAGTGGAATAATACAAAAACTATCTGTAACTTCAATAAATAAATACAAAATTAATAAACAAAAAAATACAACCCAACAGTCACATACATATCAGAAACTATAAGTACCATGGTACCACAACGAGGAAGATATATTTGCTGAACATGCAAACATTTCTTCCACAGCGGGAATCGAACCCACGCCTCTTGCGTCTCAGCCGAGCAATCGCCCGCCGCGCCACCGAGACCGTCAGAATAATTATTAGGTTGTTATAGAGTAGATAAGTATTTAATTTAAGAGCAGCCAGTTTTGACGATACCGTTAAGAGTAGGTGTGAATTATTACCCTGCCTCAACTTGATAGCATAATAGTTTTGACACCTGAGTCTCATGAAACAGAAGGTTAGAGTAATTCAAACGTTGATTTTGTAGGTAACAAAATAAATGGATGCGTCAAACCCAAGACTGGTCGCGATGGCGCTCTTAAGGGAGGTCTATGTCCAGCAAAGGCTGATGATGATGAAATGAAAGTGTATCGTCAACTCGTCTACCAAAATATCGCCCGACAAGACGAGATGAGGACTTTCAACATATAGTTTTGTTCCTTCACTCGGCCACTAGTAGTAAAAAAATATAGTTTGTTGCCGAACTCTAAGAAAAACTACGAGATTGACGAAAGACTCCAATTTTAAATACTTTAACCAAAGTATGTCTTATGTTTTATAAACAGCATCAAAAGAAAACTTATTGATCTCGCAGTAAACTAGTATGCAAAGAGTTTACATCTGAACATACATAATAAACTTCGTACTAAGCATACATTTTAGTGTAATCTTGCACATTAATTTGGAACGGTAAAACTAAGCAGTGGACGTGACTTTGAAAGGTCAGATCGGCAGATTTGGCGAGGGGTCTCTGAGACAGGTTTTTGAGCGGGATTCTGTAGGTACATTTATAGTTAAGAGTCCCCCGAATACTCAAACGCATCTCAGAGTTGAACACGTCTCAAGTGACGAGTTTTTGACAGATTTTCATCAAAAACTGTCAAAAAACCGTGACTTGAGACGTGCTCAACTCTGAGCCGCGTTTGAGTATTCGGAAGCTATACTTCCTCTTTAAAGGATTTACCAATTATGTTTTTGTTTCTCATTACGTTCTCGTTTCCCATTTAAAAATGTCCCAACATGGTGTTAGTTTTCTGTATCTTTTTGTTTTGGATAATGTTAGATTATCTTCAGTTTAAATAAAAAAATTATTCCTGCTTGTAATACCTAGTTTTTATTTGACGTCTAATACCAATTTATCACAGAATACATCGTTCTTGCTTGCTACTTTGAGGGAATGATATCACTACTTAAGATTATGCTATGTTTTGTCTCATTATTGTCCCGTACATCCGCCAGCACTAGAAACATGACAATGATTGATCTTACAGATCAGTAACAGCAAAAAACATTACCCTCCTTCGTAAAAACTGGTATTTGATATTACCATCCCTGCCTTTATCCAACTTAAGTGGGGTCAGCACAAAATGTTTTCTTCTTCCACTCCCCTATCAGGCGTCATTTCAGTATTCACTCCTTTCTTACTCATAACATCATTCAAGCAATGGATCTCTTCAAATTCCTTAGCAACGTGACGAATATTGATGAAGTTAATATGTAGAGACTTGTTTGTGAATACGAGTCCATAGCTATGCAAGCCTGGCACATCTCCCACAAGTTTGTCACAAAGGTCTCGCGGGTCGATGACCCTATTGGCGGGCGTGCCACATTTTTTAAATGCACAAGCATGAAACAGCCTTAGAGGCTTTACAATTTAAATGTTTTGGGAGGTAATTTTTTCACAATGATAACCTGTTTTCAATGTTTCGAAGTAACATCTGTTTTAAACTAGTGTACAATTACATAAAGTAAGTAATTTTAATTATATAGCACAGACAATAAATATCGATGTTCTAGATTTTTATAGCCGGCTGGTAGACAAATCTAACGGAATATCGTGGAAAAACATAATATTTTTTCGTCTCATCAAATAGTAAATTATTTAAATGCGAATCTAAAGCCGATAAAAGGAAACAGTTTCGTTGGAAGAGTCATTCGTGATTGTTAAATAAATAACAATAACGGTATTGAAATTGTAATCTTTGATCTCGTGTTATATAAATAGCCAGGGCTTAGAAAGACATTTGTATCAAAGCTACAGAACAAAATAGTAGTGCTTAGATTAGGGGAAAGACGAGTTGGAGACTCTTATCCTACTATGTTATAAAAAGTTTGTGCCTCAATTACGCCTAAATGGCTGAACGGATTTGACATCTAGGATTAACATACCTATAGGCTATTTTTCATCCTGGTACCACGAGAACGAAGCTACAGCAAACGAACTAACACACAAATGTATAAAAGTAACAATAACGGTATTGAAATTGTAATCTTTGATCTCATGTTATATAAATAGCCAGGGCTTAGAAAGACATTTGTATCAAAGCTACAGAACAAAATAGTAGTGCTTAGATTAGGGGAAAGACGAGTTGGAGACTCTTATCCTACTATGTTATAAAAAGTTTGTGCCTCAATTACGCCTAAATGGCTGAACGTATTTGACATCTAGGATTAACATACCTATAGGCTATTTTTCATCCTGGTACCACGAGAACGAAGCTACAGCAAACGAACTAACACACAAATGTATAAAAGTAACTATGTATTTCCTCCCATTTCATTTCCAGTTTCAAGTGTCTGGATAACATTATACCTACCGTTATTCTGTGATTGACCCAATAACATATAAAAATACATCGATGTATGCAATACATCAGCATCGCCATATACCTATAAACTCACCGTTGGGTGTTATAATAAACCTCCAAACGGTATTAAAATATTTCGTTTCTACAAATAAAAAGTAACGTAACTGAAAATGTATGAAAACTGCAAAACACTGAGGAATTGTATGGAATTTAACAATAACTTTTGTATTGAAGTTCTTAAGCCGACTTTCCTCTTAAAGGTAACAGTATAGTAGGGTACATCGCGGTGTCCCAGTTCGCTGGGAACAACATCCGCTGACCAAGACCGCCAAGTCGGCCTTTCCTAAGGTTCACAGCAAAAAGTTCGCTACATATTAACGTTTAACTGGATGCCTCAAAACAATTTACCGTCTCATTTCTTAATGGCTTGTTTTATCACACGGGCTGGTTAGAAACAAAGCATTTCCAATTGTATTCTAAATTCAAACTAATTGGGCGCGTGGAAACATGACTTTTGCCGCCTTTTGTTGTTCAACTAGGTATTTTCCATGTAAATCAAACGAGCTCTAGAATGTGGCATCTAATATAATCTTCCAATCGACAACGGTTCGTTTTGTTACCTAAATGGTTTAGTATGTAAAAAGAAAGAAAGAAAGAGGAAATAAAGGAAAGTAATTGAAGTTTATTTATTTATTTATTACGGAACAACAAACAGCTACATTATAATGGCTTAAGTAAGATCCTTATAGATACATTCTGCGTATGCAGATCAACTTGGTAATAATATAGCCCACGGCGTTATCCACAGATTGACAAAGTTTGCTATTGCAGGACGATAATTTATTTACTTTTAAGCGAATTCTGTTTTATTAAGGGTTTTTTGCGATCACATAACCCATATCTATCTTGGGAGTCTTGGATCAGAAGTGGCTGCAAGTTTTCTTATGATTAGTTGTGGTTCTGCCCACCCATTTAGGGATACGGGCGTGATAATATGTATGTATGTATATAACCCATAGAAAAATAAAAGAAAACAAACAAACTATATCAAACTTACTATGTAAACCTAACTATAATAACTTAACCTAAAACTCAACCTATTCACAAGAAGGTTTCGGATAATATGCTATTTACATAATATGTGCCTAACCTATTTCTATCAAGCTGAAATCTGTCTATCTAAAATAAATGATGCATTTCGAAGACACTAACAAAATGTGCTGAATGTCCTCAATCAAAACACCACACTCATCATCATTATTATTATTTTCTTGTCCTTATCTCACTAGGTGGGGTTGGCACATGTTTTCCTCTTCCATCTTCTCCTATCACTCGTCATCTCAGTACTCACTCCTTTCATCCTAGCATGGTCACCAATCACATTTATACTTGAATCCATGTTGTAAAAGTTTTGGCTAAGGAGTTTTGCGACCGGCCGCCTGCCTGATGTCAACCCACCTTGGGAATACTAGTTGTGTCTAGGTGACGATAACTAATGACCCCTACCGTCACTTTAAGGCCTAAAACACCACACTCATCACAAACGAATTCTTTAAACCTACCTACTGCATCAGACGCTGCCCTACAATAAAAATAGGTACCCGGCAAAAAAAAACCCGTGACGTATAGTCAAAAATTATCTCTTGACTTTATGTCTAGAGTAGGCGTAAGTTTATTTTTGTAAAATAATAAGGGTCAAAAACCTGTTTAATCTGACGTCATTCGCATCCCGCCACAAAACCTTAACATCCTTTTACACCGCGCTTCTTTATCGCTACAAATTCTATATAAGCCGGATTCTTTAGCGACTCACGAAATGTCTAGATCACGACATTTAACAAAAAGCATTACCTACTCTGATAGACTCTGATCAATTGTAGAAAATAAATTTGACGCCCGTTTCAATCATTTGTCGTAATAGAGAGTAATGCGAAATTTATGCCATTGATTGTTCAAAAAGCAAAGACGAGTCAATTGTTATCTATTAGTCAATAATTTTTTCTATCATCAGCCTATAACAGGCCTCTCCTCTTTTTTCTATAGGAACTTGACACCTTAGCTTGTATTCGAGAATAATGCTTAGATAAAATGCACAGACTTTTTGACAGTTTTTAATGGCATACAGAGAATCTATGCTTGAGTTGTATGCTCGCTTCCTTTTCAAGAACAGTGCGTTTTTTAATATGGACTTTGAACTATAACCACCACCAAAAGGCATATTATTCAGAGTGAGGCTTTGTTCCTACAGTCTAATCATAAAAAAAACCACCTGGAAATCTTGTGAAAATATCTCTATTGCTAGTAGCTCTAGTTATTAAACAATCAGCATCAAATCATAAGGTTAGAGAATAAATGCAATAATTCAAGTCCGAAAAAGTCATCAACATTTAATGCTGTCTGTGCATGAATGTCCCAAAGAAAAACCAGTCATAAGAAAAGGTACTTACCAAAATATGACTGCGGAAAGAGGTGTATGTCAGAATCATCTGAAAGAATTAGTCTCTATTGATACAGGTGCACAAGCTTAAACAACAAATGTGGCATTAAAATGGTACTTTAACTGTGGTTTGTACATTGTTACAGTTAAATAAGGTAATCTATCTACATAAATACCTAAAGATACAAATTGTGTTTTTTGTGCAATACATACCTATAATTTTATGCTTGTTCCTTGCAGTATTGGAGGTCAAACAAGGGACACTTTTTGTTCCTCTGTTGTTAATTTTGTTTACCTAACTATATTAAGACTTTTTTTAAAACTACTAGAGACAGATAAAGAAGATCATAAGTTCCAATAAATCAATCAAAATAGTGGAATAATGTCATGATCATTTTAAAACACAAAACATGTGAATAAAATGAATGTGTTTTCCAGTGGCTTGCTTTTAAATCCAGGAACCAATTGATGTATGCTGACCCTGTGAGCTGTCATTAGTCTAATGCAAGCTACTTCTGCATTGGTTACGTCCCAAGACCAACAGATTCAGAATAGTATGTCTTGTACACAAATTCAATTGCTTTCTATACTTCTATATTATTCTGTTCTATTCTATTTCTATAATTCCTATTTGTATAGCAGATGGTAATTTTATAAAATATTTCTATTTTGATATGAAATATAGCAGGTAGCAGTAATTATTCTTGTTTTTTTTAACAGGAGATTTTATGTGTATTTAAATGCCATAAAAATAATGTTAAGATTAAGTTTAGTAAGTGACCATGAGTTAGGCTATCAAGAATTCTAAAATAAAAGTTAAAATTATTTACAACATAGTGAGCTTACTTATTTATAAAGAAGAACATTCAACGAAAAACTTTTTCTTTCTTAAGGCATCCTAGATGATGCTAGGATGCCTTAAGAAGGCACAGATTATAAACAGGAAATCAATCGTACAATCAGACTAATCAGAAGATGGTTTGCTCTCTATGGGTGTTCTGGTTAAACTCCATGTAGGAAACTACTAGGAATATTTTTAATGAACGATTTATGATACTCACAGCTATAAAAGTAGCCCCATGTGGGTAGTCCAACAGCAATGGCCCCAACGACAAAACAAATGAAGCCGAGTACGACCACCGCTATGGAATACAGAGCCTTGCCACTGGCCATGGCTGCATGACTCAGCCAGACTCCTGGAACTTTCTAGACATCAGCTCGCTGTGGCCTTCCGATATGATTGTGACATCTGTTGACAAAAAGGTTCTAAGTATATAGCTTCCTTTTTAATTCAGTAGTAACATTTGTTGTTTGTCTAATTCACCGTCAATATTTCAGCCTGGTATCACCTACTGCTGGATATTAGGCCTCCTTTAAATATTTCCAGCCTTGTTACTTTTTTATAATTAATGACTAATTCTGCTAAGTTGTATCTAAGGATATTTGGATGTTTGTGGCTCAATAATTTAGAATGGATTTTGATTAAACTTGGAACATACATTATAGTTTATTACACATAGTTGATACATTACAGTTTTTTCTAGATCATAAAATTTAAGAAAACAGATGTAGGCTCGTAGGTACTTTTTTATTCTGGTACCACATAACTTACAAAAACGAAACATCTTGCATGACAAGTACTTTCAAAACTTCAATTTGTAATTCAAAACAAGTTTGTAGCTGGAATTTGGCGTCATAAACAAATTATTTGCAAACCGGTCTTGCCTCTGCAGGCAGACATGCAATGCATAATGCACCATGGAATGCCAATCAAACCATTCTAAGATTTATAAGGTAAGTAGTAGTTGTTCCAATAAACTTGATTCCAATTAGAAAATATCACAAATTAAAATGTCTTATTGTAATCTCACTCGACAAAACGGAAACATTTATTTTCTCCGTGTTACTTGAATAATGCTATAAAAACAGTTATTTTATTGTTACTTTTACTTACGTTGGTTGCGAACTCGTCTTTAGGAAGTCACACGGTGTTCACTCAACTATGCAACACAATCGATTAGGTAGTAGTTTAGTCTGACTTTACGGTGTTATAACTTTTAGGTGGATTTTTCTATACTTTTCACACTCAAAAGCACTTTGTCGAACCAAGTAGTACAAAAGAACTCTGATTTCAAAATTCGAATCGCGACACGGCACACCTACAAACTCTTGTTTTCGTGATTTTTAATAAAAACTTATGTTTTCTTATATTTTAATCTTTAATCATAATACAAGCACTTTCACAAGATTATCCAATTCAATAATTTTACGTACGAATTTTTTTATATAAAATCAAATCACTGCTTACGCGACAAACATACGTAGCCGTGGTCGGTAAATAAACTGGTTTTTTGATTTCCTTCCTTTCCTTTCCTTTTTCTTCCTGTCTCTTTCTTTCATTTCGTTTGCTCTGCTCGCTCACTATCAGTTTACGGTGCGTTTTACGCCTACGCTACATTCGATCAAATTCAACAACCATGAATTGGAAATAAGATGAATGTAGTTTTTTTCGATTTTACTGCGGTAATGAGGTTAATTAGACGAGGTGTGTAAGTATCTGATTGAACTCAAAAGCTAGTAAAGCTTTATCAGCTAAGAAAATAATGATAATTCGAACGTAGCTATTATGCTGACAAACAGAACAGACTTTACACGTATTCATCTTTCTTTGAGTTCAAGCAACAGTAATCGACATAGTGCTATTTCTTTCACACCAGCAAAAATGCTGTGAAAAACGTCAAGTAAAAGGGAGACAGACTTACACAAGTACGAGCGAATTTATGGAATTGATTAATCAAAATGTGTGTTTTTGTTTACGAAATAATTTATTTCATATGATGTACAAGTATTTCAATTTATTTGTATTATTTATTTGCATATTAATTATTTAACTCTCATAAAAAAATTATATACAAATCGTTACATAAACAATAAAAAATTTACCATAGCAAACAAGGTTCAATTTTTGAACGAAACTTACGTTCCAACATACGAGTTGTTTTTTTTTGCGAAAAGTATGGACAAAGTTTATGATTTTGAGATATCGAGGGTTGAAAGGAGAGTATTTTTTTATTTCTATAAAATTGTATATTAAGACGACGACTTCTCAATAATATACGGATGGTACTTTTAAGTTCAATCGCTGTTCTAAAACTTTAATACAAATGAATCCACCATCTATGATAGGTTGTGATTATTTTAAACGAACTCGAGGTCATACTATTTTTGTACCTAGGGACTTCTTAATCTGCTTACTCGAAACAAACACACTGTCTGAGAACAACACTTTCATTAACTATAAGCAAATGTTTTTGGTGGGGCTCAGTCGTAAACCAGTGAAATAGATACTTTTATTTTGTTAAAAGTTAGAATAGAGTGGCTCTGTTGGCTATAGAGAATATTGTACCCGGGCACTAAGATGAAATGGAGAAATATGTTAATGGTATCTTTGATTTTCCCGTGTTTATACGCAATGACATGTGAGTTTCATAGTTGGCTATTATTTTATAGGTAAGGTAGGTATCATGCAGAGAGATGGACAGACGATATAGTCTAAACCTATATTTAAACATTAACACAGGTAGAAAAAGCACAGGACCGTGATGGATGGCACAGAGGCCTATGTCCAGCAGTTGGGCTGTGGATGATGATGATGAAGGTAGGTAAGTACTAATTATTTAGTAATATTATTTTTATTTACATATTATATCTTTACTACCTAAGACCTACTGCAATAATACCTACCTATCCACACAGGCAGGTACCTACATAAATTTTATTAGTTACAGATGCAGAAATAGCGCCTAGTCTAGTAAGTTTTTTTTTTCATAAATAATGCGGTAAATATTTCTAGCGTACTTTAAGCGAAACATTGCAATTTTTCCTTCCTTAGGTCTTAAGTAATTGTTTTTGACTTTGACTATTAAAAGCAGCTTGTCATTATTATATATCTACCTAAAACTTTTTTTAGGATGCAAACAGTGTAAAATGTAACAGTACCGATGGATGCTATTATACTGATGATTGCCAGGAAGTATGCGGGTGTGATGGGTATGTAAACATTAGCAACACATATTTACTGAGTAGGTAGGTACCTACTTAAAATATTAACATTTTTAGCATAAATTATTTCACCAATCTTTCAATTTCACGTCCGCACTAAACCTAGGTGATTTAAAATTTTATAGGTAACGTAATGTTCTTTCCTATGTTCTAAAAATTATACCATGCTCACAGAACTAAATAACTTTGTTATTTATAGACTTGCTAAATCTAACTAAGTACCTATGCAGTACCTACCTACATACATATTATCACGCCCGTATCCCTAACTTATCTAAGATGGGGTATAAGGAGGTATAAGGTTTAGAAATCACTGTCTCAGTATTTACTATTTCTTTCATTGATATATTTTGTAATTGGTGACCAAATATACACCACCTACCCACATTTACAAAATTTTTTTTCAGTGTTCACAAGTTTGACGAGGATAAAGGAGAATGTGTCATAGATTACGAATATTTGAAAAATAGGACAAGGTCTTCTAATCTGATGCAAACAGGTAGGTGGATACAAAAACAAAAGCATTAAAAATTAATCTAGGTACCTACGCACCTACCCATTTCACGTGAAAATTGATCATTTCCATCAATGGCGATTGTTTGCAGAAAATGACAATATTGAAGAGGACGATTTAACAAGTACGTAAAATCTTAGTTAAATTGATTAGTTTCTTCAATTCCAACCTTTGCACTAATTGGCTTCTCTGATCGTTTCAGCGTAAAGTAATTAACTGGGTATGTGATACCTAATAAATAAATATCGCTTACCTACCTTGAGTATTCTAAGTGTGTTTCTAAATTGTGGGATTAATCGAAGCAATGTTCCTTAAAAAATGAAAAAAAAAATGGGATTAGATATTTATAATAGATGCATGCTTACCTAAATCATTGTTTCATTTTCCTGTCTTCTTTAAACAACAACCTACCTGCCTAATAATTTTGTTGATTTATAATACGTAGGAAGTATTATAATAATTTTATTATAAAAGAGTACCTTAAATACCTACTTGTAAATTAATATATTTTTAATGTCTTTATAGAAAAGATTCGAGAGACCACAGAAAGAGTATTCCAAGGAGTAATATATTGCGCTATATTTTTTATAGTATGCGCAAGTGTATGTGTTATATCTGCTTGCGCATTTTGCTGTCACATTCATTATTCGTAAGTTATGTTTAACTTTAATTTTAATCAAGTCAAAGACAAGTTATAGTCTGAACAAGCTATAGTACCTTCCTAACACTTCTTAAAAAAACAGACGTCAAATTAAGTTATGTAATTTTTACAGAGATGAAAAACTGAAAAATGAAGTAAAGGCATTAGCTAAAAAATCTGCTAATCCTCTGAAAGTGGATTATAAAAAAAAGGAATCATTCAAAAACAGTCGACGCGATCCAAAGCAAGAGAGCTGTAACGTAATAATAGAAGACGCTAATGTTTTGTGTGTTTAACATAACGCACCTACATATTCAATATAAATTTTTAATTTACCTATATTATTGTCATTAACTATGATAAATTTTTATAATATCGACTAACCGGGGTCTGATACACAGCCTCAGATGATGCTAGGATGTTGTAATACCTACTTCTGTGAATGTGTCCTGTACCTTACTATGTTATCTATTACGTACCATGAGGTTGCAACAGTCAATCAGCTCAAAGCAGGCGCGGTCGCAGCCTGAAATTTTGGAGGGGTAACTAGTAATAGAATATGTCGAGTAAATCAACACATATATTGAAACAAATGGAAGCCTTCTATTTTTATTGGCATCGCGGCTAGGGGCAAAAATTGTTTTTTTTTTTTATATTTTGTAACTTTTTAGAAGATTTTTCAATGTGACGTATACGATTGGGGGGGAGGGGGGTTGGGGGGGGGACCATGTCTCCTTTGACCCCCCCCCCCCCTTCGGACCGCGCCTGTTTCAAAGTAGGTACTTACACAATACAGTGGTTATGTGTGGTACACAGTTATACACCTTATTATAGTTGCAGTAACAAAATATAGACAACATTTTATTATTTTGATTAATTACATAAATGATGTACTTACCTAAAATGTTAAGATACCTACAGCTTCTAGAAAAAAAAAATTACATACCTAATAAAAGTTCCGTGATTGCTCCTTAATTTTATTTTTTTGCTCAAGATTCAATTTATTTAGAAATAAATATCTTTAAAAGGAAAAAGATTCAAATAAGATTAAGCGATCAAAGAATTCATTCGAGAGTGAGTTAGCCATCCGAGCAAAACGCATTATTTAGTCAAAATAAACCTAGGTGCAATAAAATTATGAGCAGTTTCTGAACTAAAAACCGAGGGGTAAAGTTTATACTGAGGGTCCTGTCTATTCTTGAATGAAACTGAGAACAAGCTTGTACAAAAAGTACAAAGCGTTGTAAAAAGTAACTTTTGACGTTCTTTCCTTATCTATTCATTATCTCTTTTCGTAATGCATTATTATTATTATTATTATGCAGTACCTACTTATCGTGGCTAGTTGCACTTTAGATACGTTAGATAAAAATATATTTAGTTGTAAGCTATGTAGATATGACTCGTATAATCATTGTTTTGATACCAATTGAATGGCTAATTTCAGCAAGGGCACTTGTCACAATTTTTTCTCATAATGTTTTTTTGTGTCTAAACGTTCGCCTGAATGGTTAGTTGAAATAGATACTTAGCTAATTTTATTTTTAGCAACATAATATTAAAATCAATAAAAATGTATGTGTTTTATATGATACATACCTATTTACACACACATTTTTCCCTCTCCTGTGACCTTATACATGATGGGACATTTGTGCCCTTTCTGCAATTAGCCATTCAAATACTGTTTTTCATACTTTAGTTTTAGTAAGAATCTGTCAAAAGTTACATTTATTAAATGGATAATTATACTGACAAGACAGTAAACAGACAAACTAACAGTGACAATGACAATATGTCGAGCAATCTCATAAATTCTTACTATTTGTGATACTGTGCTGTGCTATGCTCTGCTTTGTTTCAAGCATTGAAGCTTTAAAGCTAGAATAGAAAGCTTTAATTTCTTCAATCGAGAGTGAACTGTGAAATAAATAAACTCAGAAAGCTATATTAGTTTTAGTTAAAGGCCTACGTTTTAGCTAGATCGATCGTTGTGATGTGATGTCAAAACAGTCGTGGCTTATGACCTTTATTTATAAACATTGATAGAAAATACCTTAAACTTTGCGGGTAAGTGATTTGAAAAAAAAAAAACAAATGAAACAACAAAAGCAAGTGTTGTTATATTAAACCTACCTACCTCTTAGAAAACAAAATCAATATTATGCTCTCTGTCGTAGATACTAAAAAGATCGAAAAATATGTCAAGTGGAGCAAGAATATAGCCTTCGAGGCGCACTTTAAATCCTTTCATGAACTAGTAGTAGTAGTAGTCTGGTTTTTATCAATATTACTATGCTTTTATTTTATTTTATTTTATAAAGTTTTTTAAACATTGCTTCTATTTAATTCAAATAATGTATTCAAAAATATTTTAAGAGGATTCAGTTTTTGATAGTTATGATAGTTTGTATTAAAAGAGGGAATCTTACAATTAATACAAATATACAAATATACAAAATACATCCAGCTCGTTGGACAGTGGAAGACAAATCCGTTGAGCCCAATCAGAACAAGCTCCTGGGCCGTGCATTGCTTCAGCCAGATGCCTTGGAAGACTATTAATAGTTTATGTTGTGATTTCAGATTAAAAAGGCTACAATGTCTATGTTTGATTTGACCCTCCTTGACACAGTCATCATCACCTCTGCTGTTCTGGTAACGATGGCAATCCTGAGTTGCTTATGCTGCATCTGTATTAAGTTGAGGTAAGCTATTACCAATATATTCTAATTTTAATTAATGTCAGGGGAACAAAGATCTGCACTGACATCCCGCGATGGGGTGTATTGTGCATTATCCCCCCTGCTAACCCTCCCCCAGCTAGCCCAACTCCTTGAAGTACCGGAGAAGGACAGATCTTTCAGTTATAATAAGTTAAAATATGTTTTTGCCATTATAATGACAATTTGTTTATGATATGCAATAGTAGTAGTAGGCAGAGACTTTAAATTTTACGATTTGTATGTTTGCTCACGATATGTTTTCTGTGATTCCAGTGACATGAAACTAAAACACTACATCATGGAGATGTCGAAACAAAAGGGTGTACCGGTTGATATTGAAAAACTGGAACTGAAGCCGGCTTATAAAAGGCCGATGCCTGATGAACCTTGTGCTATAGTCGTGCCGGATATGGGCATGGTGGTGGCTTGGTGAAAAACAGAAAGGAATTAGAGGGTATTTGCCAGCTGATGTCAAAATAGGACATCTGAAAGTTTAAACAAGACATGGAAAAGGGTCTATGGGTTCCGTATGACATGTTCTTATATGGTCTAATATGAGGTATGTGGTAATGTCTGTAAACTAAATGCAGTCTGAAATGGCTAATACTTGGAATAGACATTAGTATATTAAACTTGTTTGTAGTATCTTCAAAGTTCCTTGTTAGACCCTTGTCCAGTTTATTATAAAAGTATTAGAGTCATACTAAGTAGAACATAGTGTCCCTTCCGACCATAGAGAACCAAAAATTAGAGATATAGACAGATTTATCTAGTCACTTGACAATTTTGTATTTTCGAATTTTATGATGTAATTCTGAACTTGATGCATTTTTCTGATAAATATTGTTTAAGCAAGTATTCTAGGAGACAAAATAACATAAGTTTTTAAAAATATTTAGTATACATATATTTTTAATTAGCCTAGTCTGTCCCACTGCTGGGCAAATGCCTCCCCTAAGAGCTTTCATTGATCCCGGTCTTTCGCGATCTCCCACCACTCCTTGTCAAAACATTCGAGGTCGTCGCGCCAACGCCTTCTCAGTCGCATTCCTCAGGCACCCAGGGAGTGACAATCCTTGCCCACTTTTCAGGATCCATCCTACAAACGTGGCCCGCCCAGTCCCACGTATACAATAACGTAAAATGATTTTTCATCATACTTTATTTAAAAAAAATTATGAGAAAAGTTTGTGGCAATTTTTATCTCAATCTTTGCTGAACGGATTTGAAGGAAACTTGGAATACATAAATACAATACGATAAATAATGTACTCATAATGTGCTGCAATTGTCCTGGCACCACACTAGTGAAACGGTGGGCGTTACATGTAACTTTTAGAAATTCTCATACTGGAATCCTAGTATGGGGTCAGTTCTATGTGACTGTTGGATATAAATTATTTATTTTATTTAATATTGTAATTTAAATTGGTGTTTTATTGATAACCAGCTGTTGTCCGCGAACTCGTTTGCATGATTTTCATGCCTATGTCCTTCCCTAAGGTGTAATCTATCTCCCTGCCAAATTTTATGAAAATCTGCTCAGTGGTTTAAGCGTGAAAAGGTTACAGACAGACAAGAGTTACTTTCGCATTTATAATATTAGTATGGAATTTTAAATGTTTTAGAAAGGTCTGGGTGATGTCTCCAGGTAGCGTGATATTAGTGTCATTATAAGTTTTGTATGTATAAGCGTACTATTTTAAACGCGCCATCTATTGGCTAGCTTTAGTGTAGTAGCCTTGCTTAGTATATTTTTCAAGCACTTAGTGCATCTCTAGTATGTACGAAAGGTAGCTCTTTTACACAAATACCATAAGAAAATAGTGATGCATAAATGTCACATAATCTATGTATGTTGATAAAATAACTTCTCAACCAAATAGATTCTAGTCAACTCAAAACAAAATCCCTAGGGTATAATAAATTCTATTGAATTTGATTTAACAATTCTAAAATTCCGCTATTCCTTTTATATTGAAACTAGTGGAATGCTCCACGATTTCATACAAATATCTTCCCGCTGCGTCTTCTGGGACTTGGAAATTCCTTTCTTAGTTCATCCCGACACCATAAGAGGATAATATTAAGCGTGTTATTTATTCTGTGGTTATAGATTTAGATTGTCAGATTAAGTTTAGTAGTATTTTGTGTACTTACAAAATTCATAGTTCAAGATATTTTTTTCTTAGTTTACTACTTAGTATCTTTACTACTTTTATTAATATAACGAATTCAGATATTGTATTGTGAAGAAAAATGAAGGCTGAGCGAAGATACGCTTTTGGAATTGATTATTACAAATACCTACATTACTTTTTATGAAAATAATTCTATAATCTAAATAAATCGTCTGCAATTGATGTAAAGGCCAATGATGATGATGATGAGGATGGCTTTATCTAAGCCAGAGCAGAAAACGGTCACTTTAAGTAAAAAGAAAAAATATATATACTTAAAAAAACAGGCGCTTTATATTTGTTACAAATAACACAAATGTGGATTGTAATGAAAAATGAATGTCTATGTTAAATCTTGGTCATACATAATATAAAGACAGTTTACCAATAACTTACAAAAGTAGCTTATCTGATGCTGTATACTATACTACCTGTGCTTATTTAGAGTAGGTCTATATTCTCTTTAATTGAAGCTGAGTAGTATGTTACTTATTAAGAAAAATAGAGTTTGGTGACAAGAGGTGACAAATTTCTCGAAAAACTTCTGAATTCTGTATGAGGTTCTAGAAGTTTTTTGTACGAACAAAATGATCTGCCAAAACGGTCCGCTAGAGGCGCTGTAAACTTTGAATAAGGTAGTTACAATAAAATAAGTTGAACTCTTTAGTATCTAGGTATAATAGAATGTAATCGATGTTTTTGTGTAGTAAAAAACCATTACAGTGAGTGGGATCACTTGAAAGAAAAAAAAAAAAAATAGAAGCTACATTCTAGTCACGGTCAGGGCGTAGAATGAAATTCTAGTACTAGTCAATAGCTGCGTACTGACTGACCGGTCAGCCTCGCGAGGCCTAGTGAGCACACGCCTCGCGAGGCTGTTCGTTCAGTCAGTTCTTAGCGAATGAATCTAGCTTGGTAGAGAAAGAGAGGTGATTGGATACTGCCACTTTTTTATTTATCTTGTTTCGGTGTGACTGATGATGATAGTATTTTAAGTGTGTTCTATACCCAACGATCTCAATGTATGTGTTATTTATGAAATAAATTAATGGTGTATTTTTCAATTTATTTTATTTTTAACATACGGCTCTCCCTATCAAACAAAGATCTGCACTGACGCACGTCTCGCGGTGGGGTGTATTGTGCATTATCCCCCTGCTAACCCTCCCCCAGCCAGCCCAGCTCCTTGAAGTACCGGAGAAGGACTTTGGGATGTAGGCAGCAGTGTTCTAGTATCCTCGGACGCTGCTTAAATCATATTTCGTAGATGTTACAGGCCATGAGTGACATATTTTATTTAAAAAAAATCGTAATTTATTAACTAAAATAAAGCTGTAAATAAGTTTCACTAGAAAGTATTACTACTGCTTAGGTACCTACTTAGTATATAGTTCCGGACGGCGAGGCAGTTTCAAGGGGCGCCAAAATTATAATTATTATGTCAAGATTATCTAATAATTATGTAATAAAGGGTTCTTATTGTCCCAATCACAAAAAATGCCACCCATTATTATATTTAATTTGTGAGTCCAAATGACGACCGAATCAGTTTTTTAACAATTATGAATTATCTCAAACGTTGGAGAAAGGGGGCGCCACTATAAAGTTTCTGCCCAGAAATCGTAGATCCGATGCTGGCTCGTGTTACAGACCTTTAAACGTTTACATAAAGACTTGGACGAGTGTGTTTATTCGTCCAAGCCTAAAGACTTTTCAAATATATTTGTGGACATTACACACAGCGCCATCTAGCCCCAAACTAAGCAAAGCTTGTACCTACCTACTATGGGCACCAGATGGCTGATAGAATACTTATATACTTTTTAGATAACTGATTAGTAAATATTTACATATAATACTACAACACCCAGACCCGGAAGAAATACCTGTAGAACATACAAACATTTATCCCGTACCGGGAATCGAACCCGCATCTCTTGCGTCTCAGCCCATGCACTCGACCGCCACATCACCGAAGTCCTCAAAAGTACCCAAGTAGGTAGAGGTACCTACATAACATCTAAATTGAGCTAAGCAACAAGGTAAACTCAAATCTTATAAGTTACGTGACTGACATACTTATCAAGTTGCTCAATGTTCATGTCAGTAATGCTATAAACCAAAGTTTGACTCAACAAACTTGGTCGACGGTTGGCTCACCAGTAGTTATTTATGCACTTTGAACTTGTACCAACACCAACAAGGTTTGCGTCCGTCTTGTCAACAACTACTTACCTAACTTGGTTTATCACAATATTTGGGACGATTTAAGTTTGTCTATCTACCTAGGTACCTACCAAAATGGACTCTGGTACTTATCATTCTTTCATTTTAATATTATAAGGTACTTGGGTACCTACTCTGTGATATTACATGTATAAATTACTAGCTGCCGCCCGCAGCTTCGCTCGCGTGGTATCCGGATAAAAAATAGCCTATAATAATAATAATAAATAACACCCAACAGTCACATACATAGTCCTGACCCCACACTAGGATTCCCTGTGTCGTGGGTATCAGAAACTACGAGTACCATGGTACCACAACACCCAGACCCGGAAGAAATATTTACAGATCATGCAAACATTTCTTCCGCAGCGGGAATCGAACCCGCGCCTCTTGCGTCTCTGCCGAGCAATCGCCCGCCACGCCACCGAGGCCGTCGGTCGTCTGTATGTTAATCCAGTACATGTACTATGTATATTCCAAGTTTCATTCAAATCCGTTCAGCCGCTTGGGCGTGATTGAGGCACAAACATCCAAACTCACAAACTTTCGCATTTATAATAATAAGTAAGATCACGCTCGTATTCCTTTGGAGTGGGCAGAGCCACAGCCGCGGGTAGATAGTACAGTACCTAATCATTACCTAATAAGATACCTCATTTCAGTTGCTCTATATTGATATAGTATAGGTAGGTGTATGTATAGGTTAGGTATCTAGGTATCTACCTAACCTGGTTTGGGTTATTCGCTCAACTCGCAAGATTCACGTTTGATATTCTTTCCCTTTTACATTTTGATTTCCCTGTAGGTCTCGCTATGTAATTCACTTGCATAGGTAAATAATAAACCTAAAAGGCTAAGTAAGAAATAAAAATGTAGATAAGTAGGTACCTACTAGGTAAGTAAAGTACCTACTTACCCGTTCTGATGATTTATTAGGTTACGAATACTTTTCGTACTATTTTATTATCTACTAACTGCCGCCCGCGGCTTCGTTCGCGTGGTACCCAGATAAAAAATAGATAAATGTTAATCCAGCACCATGTGCTATGTATATTACAAGTTTCATTAAAATCCATTCTAGTAGTTTTTGCGTGAAAGAGTAACAAACATCCATACATACAAACTTTCGCGTTTATAATAATAGTAAGAATAAATTCCATTTTCGACCACACTTTTAACTCTAGTAAATTTATAGGTATTAATACCTATTTATTTAGGCTCTATTTAATTTTTATTACTTAAGTTTATGGTAAATACCTAAGTGCGAAAGCTAAGGTCTTGCGAACACGCAGGTAAGTAGGTACACCTACCTAAATCAGGTAGCAGGGTAGGTAAATACCTACCTACCTTACCTATTCTTCTTAACGAGCGAAGCTCATTGAATTTCTCTAGGGTATTGGGTAGGTGCGTAGGTAGGTATTTTAGAATCTCTCACAGACTTCAGTCCTTCATTCAGTGAAATCTTATCTATCTGGGTCGGTTAATTATATTGTTCAGGGAAATCAAATAAGAAGGTACTTACGCAGAATTTTGAGTAAATTCGCCTAAACTATTACATAGAGTAGGTACATATATAGGTGCCTACCTAAGTTGTTAATAAAACACCCGTCTCTGTCAAAATACTTGACTTGTTAAGTTTCTGAGCTCTTTATTCAAGGATTTCATATTACCTACCCTAGTTATAAGACGTGAGTTCAGTCACTGGTTGTTTAACCTATTTACAGTTTCGACTAAGTACCTAAGGCCTTTAGGAACTGGGTCAATTGTTTGTTCCTAAAATAATCAGAAAAAGTGCTTGACGTTTAGATAAGTATCTACCTAGTAAGTCTACCGGTGTGTCTTTTTAGGGTTTCGTACCCGAAGGGTGCCAACAGGAACCTATTGCTTAGTCTCCGCTGTCAGTCTGTCCGCTCGTCTAGTCTGTCAGCGGGCTGTACCTATCTCATGAAGACATAATACCTACTATGAAATGAGAGTTTACAATGAAATTTACACAAATTCAAATTCAAATTCAAGTGTGTGTATTTCTATTGCCGCTATAACAACAAAAAATAAAACTATAAAAGGTAATGTTTACTTGTAGGAGCACGATTTTGTGTGACTTCACTTTTGTTGTTCGCGACGCGCCGTCTTTTCTTTTATTTGGTCTGAGTCTAAAGCAATATTTGTACTTGGTAAGCCCTTGCCCAAAAAAACTGCATCGAGACTTCGAAATTGGTATTTGCGCAGAGATTTCAAATTTCCGCCTGCGCTCATTGGTTTGCCAATCAGAGCTGAATCCGCTTTATCTGCGCTGTGGAAGAACCTTGAAATAATTTCACATTTCCCAATCTAGCTGTATTTTGCGCTGAAACCAAATTGCTGACATAGAGAATGATACCTTGTGAGCTATTTTTCCCCCTAGGTAGGAAAGGATGCTACACAAAAACATAAAGATTAAAGTGTTGATTATCAAGTGTTTATTACAGGAATTTTATTACTAGAAAAGGAAGAAAATTATCGAAAGGTTTTACAGTTCTTTTTAGCCGCATCTATTACACACTACTGTTCTAGTTACTATGAGTAAATAAAATAAAAATAACCTTATTGAAACGCTTACAATTCATAGACGAGACTATTACAAACTACAACGCTGTCATTCACAGTACATCCACCGTTCATCTACACAATCCTACTGTAATTTACCTTCGTCGGTCAGCTCTGACCATATCCCACGATCATAAAATTACTCTCTAACACTTGGTTCATCTCAACGGGTAAAAATTAAAATGTAAATTAACAATAAACGGGTTTAATGACCTGCCCTGATCTACTCTGCCTTGTAAATCAACCGGATGCCCACTTAGTCACGGCCTACTCAGGAGTATCAGTCCACCGCACCTCACCGCTGATTCAACGATCCACAAAAATAGAGTTTTTGGTTATATTTGGTTTGTTAAATTCCGTAATTGACGAAATTCGCGCGAGCGAACCTACAGGAACGCTTGATTTAACGACCCTATCAGACACACTCACTCGACTGACACCAGCCACCACAAGGTCACAAAAAGGCAGGGAAACGCCACACCAGGACTTTCGGTCTTGTCACAGCAGCACAGCAGGGGACGCTGGCGCTCTGGACCCTCGCCGACGACAGCGTGCGCCAGAAGGCGGCAGGTAGAAAGGTTGCGACACGTGCTCGCCACGTGGTCGCGCCCGTACGGAGCACCTCTTTTCTGGAAAATTCATAGCCCGGCGTAAGCGAAAGTGCTCTTTAGCCTGCGAAGCGGGGTGCAACCTTAGCAAATCTGCCCTTGTGTATTCATGCACAGGGTTGAGGATGTCCCACGAGCTCCGCTCGGCAATCGAGGAAGACCAAAAATCAAAGATCAAAAGTTCAAGACTCTTACCAGAGGCACAAAGCTGATAATACGCACAAAACACGTGCGCCCGAAGGAATCACACGCGTGGGTTCTCCCGTGGATGATTCCCGCTACGCCAGACACAGAAGCCAGGATATATTAGCCAGCAAATACAATTTTCATCAAAAGACCCACGCCACGTTCTCAACATCGATCCGTCAAAAGATCCTTGCCCTCTCGCTCTGCCCGAGCGAGACGAAAAAACTCAAACGACATTGACAGTTCGATTCGTCTTGATAAGGACACTGACACTCACAAATCACTAATCGAGCCGTGCCAAGCCAGAGTGTGACCAGCAAAAACCAAAATTATTACCTATCTCGCTGAACGGAACTTTCAAATAAAGAGGAGGGAAAAATCGAACGTTACAACCTAAAGTAGATAATTAAGTAAGTACATAAGTACCTACCTAGGTCTTAATTAATTTAAAGGAATAATTTATTTTTATAAGCCGGGGCACGAAAGTGTAGCGTTGACCGTTAATGCGCAGAAGTCAAAAATAAGGTATCTGAGGGGGCTGAGAGGGATAAAGGGCGGGCGTGCGTAGCGCCGATTGGCTCTCCAGTCGCTTTCCGTCCCTCGCACCGATACAACGCCCGCGCACTTCCAGTGTACAGTCGCGTACACAATTGCTTGTTGTTTTGTTAGTTTTTGTTTATTGTTAAGTTTATTTTTTATATATTTTTATTTATTGTATATTTTGATAACGTTTTTATTATTCTAATCCTCGTAAACTTAAATAAATCTTGGGAATTGGAACTATTAACTTTAGGTAATAAATAATTACCAAGACATACACACACCCATGCACGTATGAACACACAAACTACGCAGTTTAGGTAAAGTTTCTATCTACCTATCTATAAGTTTCACTCGCTTAATACATTTATTACTTACCTACTCCTTAAGATTTAAATTTTAATACACATGACATTCATTAGGTACTTAAATACGATACCAACTATTTGACATAAAATTAAAACCATAAGTTATAAGTACCCGGTGCGACCGAGCTTCGCTCGGCGATTCTTTTTTGTGGCGTTTTTCCGGGAAATCTAACTATAAACTTACCAAGCCAAACTCTATCTAAATACAAAATTTCATCCAAATCGTTAGAGTAGTCGTCGAGATCCGCCAAATATATATATATTATATAGGTACAATAACGACGGTAAGAATTGCTCGTTTAAAGTAATAAGATAGTATTTGCGTGCGCGACAGTACACATGCGCAGCTATCCCCTCCAAATTTCGCTCACCGCTACACTTTCGTGCCCCGACCTGTAACAATTTGTAAATACTTGTCATATTTTTTTCCAAATAAAACTTACACAAATTAAAAATAATAAAAACTCCTTGCTGCCAACTTCTATAGAACCAAACAGGTGACATTTCTATGCTTGCACGAAGTCGCATCATATTCGTATGTTATACCTACTGGCCATCGACACTTTTCGAAGTCGTATCGAAACTCATCGATACGAATCGAATAAAAAACAAAAGTGAGTAGGTAACCGACCGAAATTCTTTTGTTGTGGTGGCAACAGTCACCGACAAGGACCACTGTCTGACATTTACTATCCAGTAATAACGAACAAGAAGTGTTAATCCTATGAAAGTTTGTGAGGATGATCGTATGTTTGTGCCTCAATCACGCCTAAACCGCTGAACGGATTTGAATGAAACTTGGAATATACATAGTACATGTGCTGCATTAACATACCCATAGGCTATTTTTTATCCTGGTACCACGCGAGCGATCTGAAACCAACCAAAAAGCGGTCTATTTTGCAACCTCATTCATTACGTATTTTCGGTTGTATGTTCACAATTTATGTACCACAAATTCCACAATAGCCCGTTATCCGCTCGACAGATTTCGAAAGCGTTAACGTAAATTGCCTATTAGAAGGACAGATGATATCTCATTTCCTCCCTGAAAAAACAAATAAACGCTTTTGTTTTAAAGGAAAGGCTTAGGACCCCAAATGCCTAACGCTATGCCTTTGTGGTTCTCAACAGGATATTAGAAGCGTGTAAATGGGCCGAAATCTGTTTGCTTGACATCTGAATAATGACGTAAGGAAAATGGTTGATGGTACGATTGATCGAACAATGATGTCGGACCGCATGGCCATAGGCCTGAAAACCTACTACTGTCATTAGTTTAGTATATAATAATAGAGTTTATGTACTGCCGAAGCAAGTTCCTTTCGTTCTCTTGACACAATATTTTCGGACTCTAGGTTCTACAACATACTGGCTGGTTTCCTCACGATGTTTACCATCACCGTTTGCGAGTACCTACCTACTTACTGCACACAACTTTTTCAAAAATTTGGAAATTGAACATGACCCACGAATTTTAAATCAGGATCACAACACTTGACCACCAGTGCTCTCGATGAAAATCTGTGATGAACATTTACAACCTTCACCAGCACAATAATTCTCCTATAGGTACCAAAACATATTGAACCGCTATTTCATCAAATGGTAGAGATAAATCGTTTAGTTCAGGTGGCGGCTTCAATATTCCAATTAATAGCTGCCGCAGCGATATTGGCCCTGATGGATAACCTCATGTCGTGTCATTGGGATGCTTACATACCTATTAACCTAAAGTAGCATCACTGACTGACTGACAGTCAAAAGAAAACTACGATCGGGATATCAGGATAAGACATCCATGGATGGTGCAGACAGAGGGAGACATATGCCTAGCCGTGGGTAAAGTAGGGATAGGTATCTACAAAAATCGGGTCTAAAAAAAGTACCTGCCCAGCATCAACCCCAACCTTAACACCATTGAGGATCCGGAACATTTCTGCCAACATCCCAAAGTCCCTCTTACCGGTAGTCCCGGTACTTCAAGGAGTTGGGCTGGATCTTTATTCCCCACCACTTATTAGAATTAGAAATGGAAGCAACGCAAACGGATTCACCGGCGCTCCCCTAGCTACCAATACAGCGGGAATTGGGAAGGGTATGTCACGGGCCGACACGGAAATTATTACTAGGTAGGTACACTCGGTTGTAGGCTGATTCTGATGGCTGGTTTTAATTTGATTTCAGTTCAGTCATCAACCATCAACTTATCGAAGCTAGATAGACTATCTTTCTAGCCGTGTCACTAGTTCTTTCGAACCAGTGTGGTGAATGGATTTAAAGTATGCCTCAAAGGCTCCTTTGTAAAGATCTATTTGACATAATCATGCTTAAATTTTTGTACTAGTACATTTCATATGACAGGTTGCAAAGTCGTCGGACGTATGTTTTAGGCTGTGTGTTGATTGTCAGTCATTCAGTAACGTGACGGTACCTACGATTACACCAAATCCATCATCGGCCAAAGTATTTATCGGTCATCAGCTGAACTCGGCCGATTGAAACAAACGTATGCTAAAAGACGATAGTGCGTGTAGTATTACTTACGTCGAGTTCGTTTGACGACGTCCGACCGTACGATGAATTTTTATTTTCATTGCCGCGGAATGGAATGGAATGGAAGCGAACTTTGGAATTTAAATTGTACATAGGTACTATAGGAGACTTTACGTCTATTGCATTAGTGTACAAACTTGATACGAGCCAACAAAGAGGTCGCGCGTCTTCCGTAAAATTCTCGAAGATTTCCGTAGCTGTCTACTGTAGTCTCTGACGAAATTGACGCTTTCGTTCCATTCCGTTCGGCGGCAATGTAAATTGAGCCTAAGAGTTTTATATATATTAGATAGATTAAACGGCCTTGTACGGGTTTCGTGCAGGCAATCGAACTGTCCAGAATCAGCCTGTCGTTTCGGGGCTCCGTAGTGGAATTGGAAAAGCGGAAGTGACGGAACACTTGTTTGATTACATCGATGTCTGTCTGCTGTTGCCGTTTATTTTGGAGAGGAAATAGATAAGTTTTCCGCAATGGACTGATGATCTGTCAAAGTTGTCTTTTATTAATCCTACTAATACAAATATTATAAACGCGAAAGTTTGTAAGTATGGATGTTTGGTTACTCTTTCACGCCTAAACAGCTGAACGGATTTGAATAAAACTTGGAATATACATAGTACATGAACTGGATTAACATGTAAGCAATTTTTTATCCGGGTATCACGCGAGCGAAGCCGCGGGCGGCAGCTAGTAGGTACATAATTACATCACGCCTGTATCCCTAATAGGATGAGCAGTGTCACAAGTAACCATAAGAAAACTAAGATCTAGTCTAATTTTTGCTTATAAAATGAACTAAAACCTTTCGTCAATAATTCTGATGATGATGAATCTTTCTTATAACAAACATTGAAAGCAGTTCCGCCTCTAAGTTTTGGTTTCTTAGGGGAGGTTTGCCTCGAAGACCAAGGTTCTAAATGAATAAACATTGAAATATCCACACAAACTTCTAAACATTACAATATCTTGTAAATTGAATTTCCACAGATTAAAATTTAATCAATTCTGACTCTGTTTACTCTGCAAATAAACCTTTTAGGATTCCCTTGATAAGATTGGCAGTCAAATAAAGAAAAAAGTGAAGAATACTACCCTCCCTCACAGTCGGGTAAAAAAGGGATGTGAGGATGTTTGTGCCTCAATGTCGGCTTAATCGAATGGATTTTAATGAAACCTACGGGCGCTGGAATAATATTAGGCTACTAATTATACGAGTGTAGGTACCTATACAAAAGTAAATAATATAAAAAACCGGTCAAGTGAACGTCGAATCCTGAAAAGTTCGAAAACATGCGTCAAATGCACGAAAAGAGCCTTTTAGGCTTACTTAAAATCCTTTCACCACACTGGTTCGAAAGACACGACTATTAGTAGTAGTGGCATTAAAAACATTGAGATTGAGAGCGTATTTAGCCGAAGTTTTGATGCTGGTACTTTCCGGGTCCTCGGCCGCCGCGCCCCCGATGTCGTCTGAAAGCTAAAGATGTAGGTATGTATGAAAAATCCGCCACTCTTTCCACATTAAGTCAACACGATCCATCAATCCATGCGAGTTCCATTAGCGATGCTGACAAAGAACCTGCTTTTCATTTTACACACGCATATTATCTTTGCTCTTATTTACGACTAGCTGTTGCCCGCAACTTCGTACGCGTGTAGTAAGCACATTATTTTGTTCTATAATCAATAGTTTTCGCAGCGCACGCTAAAAACTATTTTGGGTTCTCCACCTTGGGTTACAATATTGCAATTTACTTACGGATCCCTAATTTTTTTGATATTATAGCCTGGTATATGATATTATACTGGTCCCTGATAATGTAGCTTTCTATTGGTGAAAGAATTTTTGAAATCGTTCCAGTAGTTTCGGAGCCTATTCGTTACAAACAAACAAACAAACAAAAAAACAAAAAATCTTTCCTCTTTATAATATTAATATTAGTATGATTGATTGGCGCAATATTCGGCTATCTGAATGTTACTGTAAAATGGTTTTGTAGAAATAAAATGAATATTGCATAGGACCGCGATGGATGGCACAAACAAAAGGAGCCTTATGCTCAGCAGTAGTTAAAATAGGGCTAAGTACGGAGGCCTTTAGGCGGCCTAAAAACTACGTCACAAGAGCTGACCACTAGCTCATACGAATTTACTTTTTGTGTGACGTATGGCCTGCAAAACTTATGCATCTTGTTGACGAAACCACTCATGCTCACGAAGTTGCACATTGATATACGATTTTTTGAATATATTCTTCACTAGCGGTCGCCCGCGGCTCCGCCCGCGTGGATGTCGGTTACCGCTGCAAAAAGCCTACCCAGGAAAGACACGGTCAGCAAAATGATTCCCAGGTCAATTCACAGACACCGACAGTAACATTGACGACGCAGTCATTATCCGCAGGCTGCACAGATTGTCTTTCTGTGTATGTTAAGTTGTTAATGATGAAAATATAGGGAGCCGACCTCGCGACTGAGCCGCGCGGGTACCTTACTCATAGATCTAAACTCCCCTCCCGCACGCGCACCCCCGCCTTGGTGACGCCCACTTCGCAACGGGCCGTGCAGCAGAAATCGTAATATTTTAATTTCGCCATAACTTCAAAACCAAACATCCAATTTTAATCATTCAAAGACCAAATATTATCTCCATAAACTGTTCTTAGTGATGAAATCATTTATTTTGATAAGGATTAATAGCATGAGTAAAATAAACGCGTTTAAATGTAGTCCAAAAAAAATTCAAGATTTTTAAATAAAAAAATGGTTGCTGTGCCTCACTCGACATAGATGGGTATAGTGTGTCGCGGACTTTTTTGTAGATATTTATAAGATCTACAATTAATTAGAACATTTTATGGTTCTATCTTTTATAGTTTAGGCAGCGTACGCAAAATAAGTAACTTTTCTGGTTGATTTTTTACACCTTGTGTCCGAAAAACCCAAATATCTTACGGAACCCTATTTTTTTCCAAAATAAAATATAGCCTATGTTACTCGTGGATAATGTAGCTTTCGAATGGTGAAAGAATTTTTAAAATCGGTCCAGTAGTTTTTGAGCCTATTCAGTACAAACAAACAAACATACAAACAAAGTTTTCCTCTTTATAATATTAGTGTAGATAATCAACTTACACCGCGAAAACAAATTCGAAAAGTTGGAAAACATGTAAAAATATTCAGTGAAAATAAATCAATCTTAATTATAATTTAAGCTTCAAAAAGGTTCGTAAATTCGGGACTTGCAAACCCTTAATTTACATAAAGCTATTACGGTGAGTTTCATATTAAGTCCTTACCTAAGTAACGCAAAATATAAAGAATCCTAGGACTCAATTAGAGTGTGCAATAGCCCTATGTAGAATAATAGAACTATGTTGTTAGTTAATAAAATGTGTTAAATCAAAAAGAAAACGAAATTTTTTTATTTTTTCTTTGGGTACACTCGAAATCCGTAGCGCTACGAGTATCTCTTTCAAAATCGGTCTCGTCTCGACACGATGGTATGGTAGCCGAAAGAATTTAAACGGCTGTCGCCAGGATTGCATACTAACCAAGATTAAAAACTAACTTTCTCCCGTAACTTCATTGGCATCGTACTGATATAGAGTAGTCCAATCACAAGCTAAGGAAAGTACCTAGTAAGTATGTCTGTTCTTCATGATATCATCAGATCATCCAGTGGCAGATATCTAATGGATTCGGTTAGCGCAGGATTGGAAAGAATGGCGTGCCAAAGAGGCCTTCTTGTTAGGAAACAAAGTTCTAACCATCCTTTTCATACATCATCATCTCTCACAGCCTCTCTTTGTCTACTGGTAGGCCTCCCTTTGTTTGTGACATCTAACATAGTCCAGTGCCTCATCTAATTACAAACCTTTATATGCTACCTTATGCTACTAAATATTATAAATGCGAATGTTTGTGTGGATGTGAGGATGTATGTTTGTGCCTCAATCACGCCGTAACGACTGAACGGATTTGAATGAAACTTGGAATACACATAGTATGTGTGTTGGAATAACATATAGCCTACTTTTTGTCTGGATACCACGCGAGAGAAGCCGCGGGCGAAAGCTAGTATCATTATAAATTGTCATTGCGCATGAACGCAGCTCTTCCTGAAATAAATAAAACCGCCTCGGTACAATTAGTCACAAAAGGTCACAAAATTATTATGCAAGAAATAACGAGTAGTATATTTTCATGGATAAGTGTTAGCTCTCATTAAGTTCCTTTGGGAACGAGTCATGCGAAAGGGTATAATTAAAACTGGAACATATAGGGGACGTGCGGATAGAACGGGTGCGGTTGATGATGAAAGAAACTGTTTATTTTATGCGTACTTTTGACGACGACTGATAAAATAACTATATGAAAAAATAAAACTACTAAAACCTTAATCCTCTGCCTAGTCCAAAGTGGGTAGGATTTTTGGGCAAAAAGAAAAATGAGATCAATAAACTTGAGTTGTTACATCTCTTTTCTTTTTGCAAGAAGTTTTATTAAACTCAATTTTAGGTAATGGCTGAATACCAATTAGACTCATGTGAGATTTTTATGTATCTATATCACATCATTATTACCTTCATCATCAGCCTATGCTGGATGCATAGTTGGATGCCACTACTGGACATAGGTCTCCCTAATGAGCGCCATTGCGTCCTATCTCCGGCTTGACGCATCCAGTTTCTGCCAGCAGCCTTTAGCAGATCGTCACTCCACCTAGCCGGAGGGCGTCCTACATTACGTTTGTAGGGTCGCGGTCTCCACTCAAGAACTTGTTTACCTCAGCGGTTGTCGGCTCTTCGGCAGATATGGCCAGCCCACTGTTCCACTTGTTTCCACTGTTCCAGCCCACAATTCAACAGTTTACTGCTACTTCAGTTAGCTGATTCTCTTCTCTGAGCTGTGTAGATGACTTTGGTTCTCTGTCACATAATATCGTTACGAATTTTATCCTTTAGAGAAACTCCGAACATACCCCATTACCTATTACCTACTTTTAAAAATACATAACGGATGTCCAAAAATTCAAAGCCACACCAAATTACAACAGGCTATTTAAAAATAAATCAGATTATCACAAAACAGATAGGTAGTACTTACTTAAACACAAAAAATAACACGAAACCTATCATAACCCATTGAGAGTAAATGTCAAAAGTGCGTAGGTATTATACAAACGCCCACTCGCTTTAGGCGTAGGTTCTTCCCCTAATTACAAAGTGTTGATTGGTTTCGTTCGTTTTACAGTGGGATTTCGAGAACAGCAACCGTCATAATAGCGGTTATATTCATTTTTAATGTGACCGACTGACAATCAATGTGCAGCTTAAACCATAACGCCTGGAAGCGTAAAGGTTAAAGTTTTTTTTTTTTTTTTTTTTTAATTCTCTGTGTTCTTTTAATTCTTTGTACCTCACCACTTTGTATGAGCCTAAGCTGGTCGAAATAGTGTTATTATTTAGTTTTATTTTATTTCTTCTTATGGTATCGGTCAGCTCTAAGAACGAAATTCCGGAAATCCAACCCCTGGAGGACGCAGACGGGAAGATGCTGTGTGCATGAAATAAAGACTTAATGCGTACAAGGTCGCGAGACGTGCCAACGTCGTACTGTAATAATTTAAAACAATAGTCATCATATTTGGATCTTTTTGAATAGTTCCAATACTACACAAAATGATTTTACATAATTATATATAACTTGCTTCCGCCCGCGGCTTCGCTCGCGTGGTATCCGGATAAAAAGTAGCCACTATGTTATTCCAGCACACATACTATGTTCCAAGTTTCATTCAAATCCGTTCAGCCGTTACGGCCTTTCGTATTTATTAGTACTTAGTATTGAAACTATTAAAAAAAAATATGGGAATATGAGAATGGGAGGACTAGCAGTCCCGACTATATTATGCCTTAAGGCCGTAGGTTCAAATCCGGTCATGCACGAAAGGACTTTTTATAAGTTCGAAACATGTGTCAAGTGCACGAAAGGTCCCTTTACATCCTTTCACCACACTGCTTGAAAGAACTAGTGACACGGCTACGACTAGAAGTAGCTAGCAGGTATGCCTTCGTTGGGTAATGAGACTTATAAACTCCCCGAACCAAGAAAGAAAGTTTGTCAACGTCACATAAATGGGTTTGACACCTCATCGACCCTAAACTTGTCACTTTAATGAATGCCATCAAAACCTCAATAGGACTCAGAATGACAGAGACTGACAGCCTTTGTAATGAATTCTCAGTGTGCTACGAACCGCACGATATAGCTGGACAAGATATTATCATCAGCCTATAACAGTCCACTGCTGGACATAGGCCTCCCCAAATGAGCGCCATCGCTCCCTATCTTCGGCTTGACGCATCCAGTCTCCGCCAGCCTTTAGCATATCATCACTCCAACTAGCAGGAGGGCGTCCTACATGTCCTGCTAGGGACAAGATGCGGCCGCAGTATTTCAAATAACCCCCAACAGTCACTTACATATTCCCACAGGATTCCCTGTATCGTGGGTATCAGAAACTGCGAGTGACAGTACATTATGTCGCGGATGCTTCCATGAGGAAGAGACTGTGGAACACGTAACAATTCACTGCTCTGCAACAAACGAAATAAGACATAACTCGGGACTGTAGACAATCATCGAGAATTATGGCATCACCATCGACTTTATCTACATCACAACAGCCACAACGCCATCGTAGGGTTGGGTTAGGGTTAGGTTTGGGTTCTCCGGCTCGCCGAATGCGGATCCCGGGAGGGCGGCGACACTTGTGGCAAGTGTCGTTGTAGCACGCGAGGGTGCCGGACGTGGCTGTGGGTGCCATTACCGGGACAGTGCTCTGAGCACGATGCGAGAGGGGCTCCGGTGCGTTCCGTATGGAGATCCCGGAGGCCCTTGGCATGCATCGAGGCTGGCCACCAGTTGGTTTTTAGTGGGTCGTCGGGTTTCGACAACCCCACAATACCCAGCTGCGACCCTCAATCGCAGTTGGGCGTCTGGGAGCAGATTTTTCCACCTGCAAATAAAAAAATAAAAAAAGGGTTAGTTATTTTAAATCTAATTTCATTTTGTAGTGTCCTTTCAACGTTAAATTAGGCAGGATAAAAAGCAAAAACACAGGCTTAACGTCTAAACAAAGGCTTTCAACACTCTCTCGCTATTGAGCCGGTTGGGTGGTACGTCTGTCACTAGCTTTATACTTTAGGCCTCTGTTTCCGCTTTTTGCGAACAAGAAGCTGTCACTTCGGCTAATTGAAACTCTGTGAGGAGGGACGGATGACGTCACCAGTCTCAACACCGGCGGAACGGTACAGGCGAGAACTAAATCAAAAACTTGACATAAATAAGGTACCATCGTAAGTACCTAGTTATCTAAATGCGTTTATCTGCGAGAAGCAAGTAATGAATAAATAAAACCCAACAGTAACTATGTACGTAGTCCTGACTCCACACTAGGATTCCCTGTGTCGTGGGTATTAGAAACTACGAGTACCATGCAGGCGCGGTCGCAGCCTCTAATTTGGGAGGGGGGGGGGGGGGGGTCACTAATAATAGAAATGAAAGCCTTCTATTTTTATTGATGACCTCGGTGGCGTGGCGGGCGTGGCTCGGGTGTTGTAGTGTTACGTATTATAATGTATTTACAAAAAAAAGTATTTAAGTAATCTATCAGCCATCTGGTGCCTATAGTACAAGCTTTGCTTAGTTTAGGCCTAGATGGCGCTGTGTGAAATGTCTACAAATATTAATTTTTGTCTTAAAGCTTTTGATTTTTAATTGTGTGTTTAAATTTGACGGCCTCGGTGGCGTGGCGGACGATTGCTCGGCGGAGACGGAAGAGGCGCGGATTCGATTCCCGCTGCGGAAGAAATGTTTGCATGTTCTGCAAATATTTCTTTCGGGTCTGGGTGTTGTGGTACCATGGTACTCGTAGTTTCTGATACCCACGACACAGGGAATCCTAGTGTGGGGTCAAGACTATGTATGTGACTGTTGGGTGTTATTTATTTATATTTATTTATAAATGAAATGCGCCACTTTTCCACGCGGCTGTCCACACGTTGTGAGTGACAAGGGGCGAGTTGACACACGTTGGCGTCGACTTTACAACCTGCTGCGGGTTAAATGGTGGCAGATATTACATACCGAAGGTTACCTCGAACTCTATTAATACTATTCGTAATAAGTAGTTCGCCTCAAACTGAAATCTTGCGCGCTTGTTACCTGCGTGATCAGTGTTGCCAGAAGGTTAAATTTCTTACATTTTTCGTAACTTTTGACCCCCTCGCGTAACATGTAAGTAATTTTTATATAGATGGCAATTTTCGTAACTTTTGAGAAAAACAGGATTTGCAGTACCTACAAGATTTTTATTGCAAACCGTTTACAAAGGCATCCAAATTGAACGTACCTAAAAGTAGTTAGTTCAGTGTAAAACTAACAGACGGCGCTGCGAACAAATGAAACAAGAGTCTGTTCTTACTTATGATTAATAAATACATCCTAAATTCTTTTTTATTCTGCCATTTTGCTTGACTTCAATTTGCCTCATACCGACCTCAAAAACACGTACCTAAATAAAAAGAAAAATATAACTTTTGCAGCAAAAATGTAACACTTCAGGGAACGAAACGTAACTTACGACTCAATGGCCCTGGCAACACTGTGCGTGATATACATAGAAAAGTAGGTAGTAGGTAGTAGGTAAATACTTAGGTCCAACAGTCTATTCCAGGGCTTCCTAAACTTTAAAAATAACGGAACACTATAGAATGCTCAATTCAAACTTTATTTACTCTTGAACTTTACTCTATAAATCAAAAATATCATTTAATTCGTCTGGGTGTTGTAGTATTATGTATTATAAGTATGTCATTACCTTAGGATCGGATGGCGGATCGCCAGAACTAGTAGTCATCATAACCAACTTCATTAATTAGCTGTAACCTTAGATCTGAGGCAGTAACAGAGAATAGTGTCACGTGTCTCGTTAGGTAGGTACCTACCTCAGGCTTCGATAGCCCATTTCATTATCATTACCTATTAACGTGTAGCCTATGCTTGGCTAGGCAAAGACAAAGGCTACACTGTAATTGCTTTTCGATAGACTTAGTATGTTAGTCACATACCTACATGGATAGGTAGTTTTATTGGCTAGGTACTAGCTGCCGCCCGCGGCTTCGCTCGCGTGTTACCCGGATAAAAAATAGCCAATATTATGTTAATCCAGTACATGTAGGTACTATGTATATTCCAAGTTTCATTCAAATCCGTTCAGCCGTTTAGGCGTGATTGAGGCACAAACATCCAAACATTCAAACATTCGCATTTATAATATAAGTAAGATTATTTTTTATAGCGTTTTTCTTGTATATAGATTCTAGGTATACCTAGACATCAGAAGCATTCAGGCTGTTGATTACAAAGCCCGAGGCGATACGATCACGTATTATCAAAATTTCTAAAATATTTGGCCATGCGGTAATAACTATTTTCTGCTACCATCGTCTGCGACTCCGCTCTACAATTTGTCCTTATTTATACATCTGTAGGTACTTCTCAGCTGGACTGGGAGTAAAGAAAAAACATAGAATGCGTCCAGCTGCTTCTCTTCCCGAGCATGTCGTAAAAGTCGACTAAAGGATACCTAGTATCCTCTCCAAAATGATGAATCACCTGTATACGGGCGATAGGCTGATCACCTGTCACCATGGTTCACGATATCCATCTTAGGACTTCAAATCAGAAGTGGCTTCAAGTTTTCGTATGTTTACTTCAAGTTTCATCCAAATTCGCTTAGCCGCCGCTCTACCATAGATTAAACAATATTAAGGGAGATCAAACCGTGTTCACTAAGAATATGAGACATTTCCAAAAATATTCAAATACCTCTGTATTTCGAAAGCTTCAAAAATTCTCCGGTTATCCAGCTCAGCAGCATTATCGAAACATCAAAGGCACCTCGAGGAATCAAAGTTAATTACAAGCCAGGAATAACACTTCGGAATTGAAATCGGTCAGCGGCCGACATCACAGCACAAAGAAGCTTAGAGGCAGTCAGTAGGGAGACCCCTCATTTTTCGGGTATGATTGAATGAGTGAATGGTGAATGGTGAATGTATTTGTATGTATAATCTGAAATAGAGACTATAGACTATAGACCCCGTAATTCTAATCGTTGTTCCAAAAATTTCATACATAAATTTCTTGCATATAGATAGATTCGATAGATTTCGCAAAGTCCATGACATCTATTTTATCAACGCTCTTAGGCGAGACGTCAGATCTTCGTCAGATATAAAGTAGGCAAATCATTTTAATCATATAGATGTTTTCGATATTTTTTTGTAGGTACTACATCAGATATAGGTTAGGTACGTCTTGGGACTTTGGATCAGGAGTGGCTGCAAGTTTTCTTATGATCACTTGTGGTTCTGCCAACCCTATTAGGGATACGGGCGTGATATGTATGTACCTATATACATCAGATCTTCCAGCTGTCCTAGAAAGCCTAGAATTTTTTTATCAAAATTACCACACCACCGCACACTGTCAGCCTACATTACTGCATGTAAATATACTGTGTCTGAAGGTCTACGATGCGTGAAATTAGCCTGACGACGTTGGTAAACTGAATAATTTTAAAGTTCTGAAAGCTCTTGTTCACTCCTACAGCGAGTAGCGATGAAAACTTTGCTCGTCTCATTTGTGATCAACATAATGACGTGATACTTATTAGGACATTTTATTTTAGAACAAATAACATTCATCTGGTATTTTGTAAATGAAAGAAACTTACAAACTAACACAAATAATTTAGAAAATACAAAAGACAGTCGAGCTATCTAAGGACCGTTACAAACGGTCTATAGATAGCTTACCTAGCTCATCAGACGGTGGAAGCGTGCCCAAGACGCTGACCGCATTGCCAAGCTGAATAGTGATACTGATCCGTTGAGCTAAATAAGAACCAGCTCTTGGATCGCGCATCGCTTCGTTCGACCTGACGCCCTAAAAGAATTTTGAAAACGCGGTGATACAATTTTGTCTCATAAAATCGATCGTCCGAAAATTACATCCAATAACAAGTTTCTCATAAACAACTAATCAATATTAGGGTCCCATAATGTTTCTTAAGTACGAGTATAACATACATTTTGTACGAATTGTTTTAATTCATATTTCACGTTATAGACCTGTTAGGATATAGCAACAGGAAGACCGAGGTTTTCCTTATAGGATGTTTTCGTATTTGTTATACCTAATAGCATTTGTCAAATAGAAAAAACTTAAGGTTATTGATGAATAATGAATATATTTGATAGATTATAATAGATTTTAATTTCGTTGGGAGTTTGGGTTTGTATATTTAAATGGACGATGTATTTGGCCTGGTCTTAGTCCTTTCTAGTTTTGTGTACAAGTTGGGATATTTTCTCGCAAATTTGCATATTTCCGAAATATAAAGGGTAATGTGTAACTGTTGGGACATTTATTAAATCTGTCCCAACGAGTATCAGTTACACGTTTGAGGATGTTAGATTTTAACTTGGAAATATCGAGAGAACCCCGATAGATCCGGACCATCTGGCAACCGTAATCCTATAACCATGTTCAATCCAAGCATTTTTTAGTTAAAGACACGATTCATAGCCAGGGAAAGAGTATTTAGTCAACCAAATAGATAAAGCTAGTATCCACAAGCAGCTTAGCTGACGTGGCACCAGAATAATTATTCCTATATCTACCTTTGTTTTTTCTGGACACGAACTATGTACTTATATCCAAGTTACAAATCAGTTTAGTGATTGGGCCTCAAACTTCCAAACATCTTCAAATTGTAGGAGGTTCCAGCGGACCAAATGGAATCGTTTCGCTAAAAATTATATAGATTTTTATACCTAGAACATGATAGCCTATGCAAGGCTTCACAGTTCGTGATAATCAATACAGTGTCATAGTGAAACGTGACCTATCGCGTATTTATTGAAATGGCTATGATTGGATTAGTTATGTGCCTAATGCGATCATTCGTGAGCCCTCATCTAGTACCTACCTAATACGCAGGTAATAATCAGCCCGGTCGATTGGATTAGCATGATGTTGGATAGATGACTTTACAGTTGAGTGCATACTTCTGTGGTTTGAAGTAGCTTGCAGATAATCATCATCAATGTCAATATTTCAGTATCACACTATACATCTTTTGGTCCACTGCTAGACTCCAAATACTTTCATGAGCCCCAAATAATTCTATGGCTTGAAGTAGCATAATAATACTCGTCATAAATTTTTAAATTCTCTTTTCGTATAGGGTAGTCCAGTTGAACTCAATATATTACCAGGAAGAACGATTTTATGCTGTCTCCATAGACTGACCATTCGCGACAGCAAATAAAGAAGGAAGGAATAATTTCAGTGACATCCATAACATCTATCAGGCCATATGTGTGTTTCATTCAGCGAGGGAACTTGTTTGTTCGCTCGTGATCGGTTGAACCAAGCCTGCTATGAAATATCTCCTTTGTAGGTCGACCTCTGAGATGACGATCGAGTTGTGAAAACAACGTCATCGTTAGATTTGCTTAGAATAAGTTTTTAGTGTCTCTTGTAGTGCAAACAGATGTTTTCGGTTTTGAGCGAACGTCGATACGACCAAACGTTCGCTCAAAACAAAATGTTCGCAAAGGCATGAAAACTGTATAATACAAAACCAAGAGTTAATAAAACGCTATCTTGACTATAACTACCCTAACTTTGCCTTAATTTCATGGATTTTACGTTCTCTATCTGCGGCCATTTTTCATTCTCCCGATCGTATTTTCGGGATAATTGACAATAAACTCTAATTATTTTCCGAAGCTATTAAAAACGAGGACGTGCCTGAACTCAAATACAAGTTATGGCACAGAATACGTAAATTGGGGCAGTAGAACCACTAGGATGGGATTGAAATGTATTTTTTCCCGAAGAACTACTACTCTCAAAAACTACTAATCGTGTCACTAGTTTTCTTGAACCAGTGTGGTGAAAGGATTTAAGGTAGTACGCCTTAAAGGCTCCTTCCGTGACCTAAAGTATGTATTTTTTTAGGTTCTACGGCATAGGTACCGTATGGTTTATAGCGCACAATAATTTTTCGAACTGAAAAATATATTGGCGCACGACCTGGTTTAAAACACGACCTTAGGATTGGAAGGGAAGGCCGCTACGTATGCTAGACTAGATTGCCAGTGCTTTCAAAGATCAAGAACTATATACAAAGATGAGGTGATGAGGTGTTTTTCATACAAGTGTGCCGACCGCTGACTAATGCTGAAAAATGCTCCAACTCTTTTTATATGTAGGTAAAGGGATCATGTAAAAAAAAAATAGCCAAGCATGATTTCTTACCTGTATCTTCCACGCTTGGTCGCATTACGAACAGATGTAAATGCAATGTAGATTTAAGACGTTTGCAAATGATCCCAGTTATTTTAAGGCATAAAGAAATTTTTGATTATGAAAAATAGGCTATGTTAGTAAATTGTTTAGGTAGCTTAGTTTCGGCGTGGCTTAGCTATTGATCCAGTTTTAGCGTAGCCTAAAGTGTGAATTATCACTACCAGAACACAATCTTTATAATACTTAGGTACCTTTTGGTTTGTATTGAATCTTTGACGTCATGACCTGTCCAACCCTAGTCAGAATTCTTAGGTAGGGCACCCTAATATCCTTGTTTAGAGAGAGAATTGAAGGAATAGACAGTACAAGAGTTAGTAAGGGAAGGTAAACCATTTAAGTCATACCACTCCTGCAGTGTTTGTAGATACTATAGGTAATAAGTTATGATCTGTATGACAAAATCGTTACTGCCGCTCGTTTTTCAGCGCCCCACGCGCTTAAGTTCGTTTTTATAAAAAAAATTTTTTTAGGTCATAATTTATTTATTATCTTAATTTATTGTCAGTTAATATCTTTACTGTGCAAAAGGAAGCTAAAACACGAAGCGAAGTAAACAAATTTGGTTAATTAATTAGTTTAAAGTCATTCTGTGTAATGGAGGTCCTTCCTGGGGACATCAGTGTAAGGTGCGGTTTATACAGATGTGGCGAGTGGCGGACACGATGGTAAGTGGCGAACGCGTGGTGAAGACATGGCGCGGACTCATAATAAAAATACATAGAATATAATCAGTTCATTTAACGACACAAAATATTTCATATACAGTATCATATAAAAGTGACATAAAAAAAAGGTTAGGTAGGAGTAAAATATTGCGCAAAATATTTGTAGTATTACTGTACTTATAACGTGGCGCGAACATCAGTTTAGAGGAGCTTACATAGTAGAAACCTACCTACGTTAAAACTTATTAATATTGCACCTCGATACCATTTTTTAATTCACACTTTAATCACTTTAATTTACGTCAGGCAGGCGTTCATAAAACATTTTAGCCAAAACTCTTACAGCGTGATCCAAGGATCATTCTGTGCCGACCCGACATAGAGTGGGTTAAGGGCAGGAAGATGATGATAATGATGATGACTTTAATCAAATGCGACACGATCATCATTTCATTAAATTGTAAATACTTTTAAACATGTAGGTATATGATGATGATTATTATTTGTGAATTTTATTTATAACGCTTTGATTATTGTACTGTTATGTTATAATTTATGAATGAATAAATGAATTGAATTTCAGCCTGGTTTCACTCAGTGCTGGGTATATTATATACCTGCTTGGATTTTGCCAGTCGCCAGGGTCTTATGCACCTGTGCACCATCCTGTCTCTTATGCAAGTTTTTTCCCGCAACTTCGATGTATTCGACCCAACGCGCTGTAGAACAAGCTGTGCGACATGCATGAAGAACCCCTTCTTTTGAACTCGGTTAAAAACTGTTGATCAACTGTCGCCGGCTGTACTTAGGTAGGTACAAATAGAATCATCTAGAGATTCCATTAGTGACGTCAGCGCCGCCCCCACTGCTCGTAAATCACAGGAAACTCGACTCTACGACGCAAATTTATGGTAACCATAGACGAAGGGACGTTTTTAGAGATACCGAAATAGATATGTAGGTAGTATTTATTACATAACTGACCTAATTGGTCAACCCCAATATCAATATCTCTATGTGATATAATATAGGTGAGTTATTACGATGTGTACGTATCTTATGTAACCCTATTTGAAGTCAACCATCTTTTTATTTTTAATTAGTAAAATAGGTTGTGTAAGAAGCTATGTATGTGTGTATGTTCGTATGAGCTAGTGGCCAACTCTAGTGACGGAGTTTTTAGGCCGCCTAAATGCCTCCGTCATGGCTTAACGACTTAAAAGCCGGGACCGACTGTTTAACGTGCCCTCCGAAGCACGGAAGCGCTCAGCTCGTAATACCACTTGCGATCACCAATCCCAATTTGTGTCCGCGCATATCGTTGCTTAACTTTAACGATAAATCAAGAACGCCTAAGCAAGCTACGCCACGAGCGCTTCTGTAAGAAGCTGAATGTCATACAGAACTTTCTCGAACCCGTCCAAATCATGGCTTCAAGTAAAAACGGTCTGGTGGAACAGTCACAGCGACGAATGTTACATTGAATCATCATTGGTACTACTTCTACATAATATGTGGTGTGGTAATGTTTACAGGGACGTGTAAAAGGCAGGCAATCGAATCGTATTACCTTACTTTTCTCTTGCCAAGATTGACAGCGCATCTACATCCTACTAATACATAATTATAAAAGCGAATGTTTGTATGTGTGGATGTTTGTTACTCTTTCACGTAAAAACGGCTGAATGGATTTGACTGAAACTTGGAATATACATAGTACATGTACTGGATTAACATATAGGCTATTTTTTGTGCGGGTACCACGCGAGCAAAACCGCGGGCGGCAGCTAGTAAAATTTAAAGGCAAACCTCAAAAAATAGACTGCGTATGTAAAATTACGCTCTACCGACTTCAAGTTACCTAAAAGCTGGAGAAGTCTATAAATCAGGGAGTAAAAATCAGGTAGAGATTATGATGACCCAGAAATAGGTCTTGCAACTGTTGTTGAAAGAACCAATAGTTGTGGAACGGGGCCGCAATATCTTCGCCAATATTCGGTCCACGGGACCACTGAAGCCTGAATCATGCCTAGCAATGTTTGTGCCCATTATCTCGTTTCATAGCTGTAGCCTCGAAGGACTGTTACCATTCTAGCATAAGAAAAAAATAAGCTAAAGTAAGTAAGTTCGTATGAGCTAGTGGCCAACTCTAGTGACGGAGTTTGAGGCGGCCTAAAAATAAGCTGAAACTTACACACTACAGGATCAGACCGACGCGGTATAGGCAAAAACTGTAAATTAACTCGCACCCTTTTTATTCGAGATCTAGTTGTCATTTTTGTAATGTAATTCAGCTTAGCGTCATAATGATACCATACAAGGCGCAATCGGTATACAAACGCATTACTAAGATGATTACAGGTCAGTGGATGGAAACAAAATAATGTTCGCCACTTCTCAAATTGAACGGAGACGCTCCGGCAATAAAATTAATTAAAATATTTTTAGAAAAAGAGTAAGATATTTTTAAGGAAATACCTGGAAAGTGAGGTTCTTTTATTTCACCATCGATGTTTGACTTTGGAACGCTGACTTCTGCAAACATATTTTTTTTAATGACAAATAAAACAAACGGTGGAGTTTTTTCCCGCTTCAGAAATATGAATAAAGCTCCCTGACCTACTAGATTTCTTTTGTACCAGTCATTCTTCCTACTTCCTTCATAAAACCATCAATTCGTTTAATACGACCCCATCATTCCGTTGTGCCATCAGTCGAAACGAGAAAAGAATACGAAAACGGCTTTCTAAGAGACCCGAAAACGTAGAGTGCCCAATACGTATGAACTAGTAAATAATATGATACTAAGTACACTAGCTTTCGCCCAAGACTTCGCTCGCATGATTTATCTGAATTTTAATTCAACGGAATACCAGTCAGTTACTTGATCATACATTCGTGATTGATCTCTTTGGTGATTGGAATTTTTACTATCAATATCCACATTCCAAATTTAAATCACTCTTACCCCCGAATACTCAAACGCGACTCAGAGTTGAGCACGTTTCAACTCACGGTTTTTTGACAGTTTCTGATGAAAATCTGTCAAAAAAACGTCATTTGAGACGAGCTCAACTTTGAAATGCGTTTGAGCATTCGGGGGTAAGTTCCTAAAGATTAAAGGGCTACTTTGGTTCCAGTTTACGAAGAACGAAGAACCAACCAGCTCTTCTTGATAGAAGTGATAAAAAAACTTGTGTAGCTAACTAATTGTCAAATAGCCAGAATTCTTTGTGTGTGTTTGGCCCGCACTGCACTAACCTGCGGTTAGTGACTACCTAGTGATCTACCTAGCCCTATAGTACCTACCTATATTCTTTTCATGGTCTAGAGTAGCTAACCTACCGATGTTCGTATACCGTTGCAATTTTTAGAATTCCGATCCCGTGTTTCCTCTCTTACGGATGAAGTTTACAAGAAAATACCTCTGTTGTGGGCATTCCATAGTTATGCCTAGACCACAGTATTGTTCACATCTTTGCGGTATATTATCCCTCCACTATTTTACCCATGAGGCTCTAGTAAACATTTTAAAACACATCCATTTTTGCACTCTATTATAGAGCAGTAAGATTTACTTTCCCTTAGCAATGTTCGTGTAGGAAAATCCCTATCGATTTGATAAATAGACTCGACATGTTTACAGAGACAGCTACTGTAGGTACTAAGAATTTTCCATTATTGTTTTGTATTTGGCTATGCAATAAATTCAAGTAAATATACCTAATTATTATAAAGGGATTATGTTGTTATAGAAGAACTCAAGTTTTCTTTTGTAATGGTCCCATATGGATGGGTCACGACGAACGAAGGTAGATTGGGTATCTGAGAGTCTCTTAACTGTTTTTACCCGACTATGGCGAAGCAAAAAGGTGGGTTATTATTTATTTACGTAAAAGTAGAGTATGTTTCAAGGTATAAGTATTATCGTGAGCTTCTCTTTCAATCATCATCATCATTAACTCCTTTATCCCTCTTAAGTGGGGTCGGCACAACATGTTTTCTTCTTCCGTTCCCCTCTTTCAGCCGTCATTTCAGTATTCACTCCTTTCTTACTCATATCATCATTCTCGCAATCGACCCATCTCATCTTTAGTCTACCTCTACCCTTGTATCCATCAACTTTCATATCTAACACATTCTTCTCGTCACATGACAGTCATCCCTCCGCATGACATGCCCAAATGCCCATACCACGCTAATCTGGTTCTTCAACTTTTCGCTACTTTCAAAGCCTCTATTTACATACCTTCAAATTTTACATAAAATAAGTTTCTACATAGAAAATAGTTAGCCACATGCATCATATCTATTTCGCTAGTGTACCTTTTTGTAAAAGCCACAATTTTAATTTCCTAACCTTTGTAAATTATGGTATTTCTTTAAGTAGATACGTCATTTCTGATCTTCATTTGAGTGCCCATTAAAACAGAATAAAAAGGTCTTATCTTTTCTAAGCTTGTACTTATTTGTCAAACATGTCTTGAAAGTCACAAAGTTTTGGACCCACTTTTAGGCTTGGTTACTTTTATTACAGTAGATATATCGAGAGAAGCCGCAGGCGTATCATCATCATCATTCGCAACCCGACTTTGGCCATTGCTGGGTATAGGCCTCCTTTTGTGTGTGCTAAAAAACCGTGAAATAAAATGGAGCATGAATTACTTATATTAACAAAGTGTTCGTAATCTTTTTGTGAACAAAATTGTAGGTACTTATGTCACTTTTTTTAATAATGTTGTGTTTATCTTTCGCTTTATTATCACGCTTGTGTTTTTATGGTGGGGACGTTTTATTTATTTTTTATGCTTTCGGTTAGTGGAGCCTTTTAGTTTTATGTCGAAAATGTTTAGTGCCGACGTGTTGTGTGAAGTAGTGGAATATGCCGAGTTACAACACAATTTATATGCAAAATATTTGGTCTGGTTTTTAAGTGGCAGGACATTTTATTTCTTTTTGAAATACCTATCATGATCATCTTGCGTTTATCCTATTCTATGTATATGGGGTCGGCACAACATGTTTTGATATAAAGTATATATAAAATAAATAACTCTATAATTAATGTACTCACCCAGGTTATACCCGGTTTATATATTCAACTAACGGACGGTTGATGTTAGCAATGTTGTCATTTTGTCAACGTATGTTTGAAATGTTCGGTTTTTCACGGATAAAAATGTTGATATGATAATTTATCATCCATCATCACAATCGCAATAATTTTTTTTTTACTGAGACGGAATGGCTAAATCTGAAACCAGAAGAGATACGAGAAACGTGTCTTAGAAACTGTTTGATATTTTTTTATGAAAACAGTTTTAGCATAGAAATCTTTTTGGCCAAGATTGAGTTGGCCATTTAAATGGATGATGTTAGCAACCGATTTTCTCGATGCTTATCGATTTAGTTACTTGTAAGGATCATTTCATTGTATCGGAAGACAAAAATCGGCACAGTAGAAGTTACGTATTTAGGAGGTTTAGACGCCAAACAAGTTCAACGCGGTGTTGCTTGGTATTTAAGCACAACATTCAAAACTCTACACGAGTCAAGCCGCGGGTGTCTACTTGTCAGTTATATGAGTAAAGTAATTCAGTAGGTAAGCCTGTGTTTGTCCCTCGCCTGACTACGTTTGCCCGGCACTAAGTTATTTGTCCAGTATAACAGCCAGTCTTGATTGCAGGATTACGTTACGTACGTTTGTCTCAAACGAGGGATTACCGTAGGTAGGTACCTACTGCGATTGATAGTTCAGCTATGAGACGGTACAGCGGGTTACCTGTGTGACCGTATAGTATAATCAGGCGCGGTCCGAAGGGGGGGTCACAGGGGACATGACTCCCCCAAAATCGTACACGTCAAATTGAAAAATCTTCGAAAAATTGACAAAATATAAAAAAGCAATTTTCTGCCCCTAGCCGCGACGCCAATAAAAATAGAAGGATACGGAAGATGGTTCGTTCAGAAACTCATTTTGGCCTAGCGATTGATCTCATAGGCACAAAATGTTATATGTTATTTATTTAAATTTAAGTTTGTAAATTGTGCTATTGCCTTTTTAAAGACGTTGTAATTAAACTTATTTTTAAATATTGTCTTAATTGTTTTCCTTAGAAAAATTCTAAGGAATTTTTGCTGGTAGAGGTGTAAAGTTTTTTGTCTCGTGCTTTTAAATCACTTACTGTGCTCAATAGTCTGTAAGTATTGGAATAACTCGCTACGCTCGCGATTCAATTCCAGACTACTTCTCTAGTTCGCGATTTAAAGTCAGCACTCGCAGCAAAAAAGTAACTTTGCTCACTTGTTAAATAAATAACTATTAACTTTCTTTTGCCCGATAGTAGGAGTTGCCAAAAGCATAATAGGTATTCCCAGCATCACAGGTCTGCACGAATACCTACCTAGCAATATGCCTTCTCTAGCCGCACGCTTTTTGAATAAATAATCGCGTCTTTGTGCTTAGCTCAAGCACGAGACAAACAGCATTTGCAAAGCGATTCCTATTTCTACAATCGTTAACGCTTGTTTTGAACTGACACTTAAAATGTAACAGTAATTTTTAAATGTTTAATACTCAAATACATTGTACTAACTTACAAAAACATAATTATTTTCCATGCCCTTATCCCACTAGGTGGGCCGGCACACCATGTTTCCCTCCTCCATTTTCTCCTATCATTCGTTATCACAGCACTCACTCCTTTCACACACACAAAAACTTACAAAAACAAACAAACAAAAATAATTTCCAGATCATCCAGATCATCTTGTCTTGATTAACCAACACAAGATCTTCTGATGATCTGGATCAGGTGAACTATCTATAGACCGTTTGCAACGGTGTGGTTATGGCTCATAATTTAGGCCAGTAGGAGGCAGTTTTTATATGTAACTAACCTTACTCACTTTTCGTCGCTAGTAGACATTGCTGATAGAATGTTACTTTGACTAGGTCCTCTGCTCTGCTACTGTGCGATGATGTAACTTCTACGTTCATTTACGAGGAAGAAATTGCTGTATTCTGAAGAATACTAGAAGTTTTACGTCCAAAGAAAATTGCTCTATTCTGAGGAATATTAGAAGTTTTAGTACGAAGACACAAACAGGTCATAAAAATGGCAATTCTGAGCATTAGAAATTAATTTAAAGGGCACACGTATAATAAAAATATTAGGCATGAAGAAATTAATTTAATTATGCATCTTAATATATAAAACTCTTAAGTTACTGACTGCCTGATAGACTGGCAATCAACGCACAGCCTAAACATAAGTCCTAGATCCTAGAAGCATGAGACTTGGAAGGAATTAAATAAAGAAATATATATATTTATGGACATTTCACACATCGCCATGTAGCCCCAAACTAAGCTAAGCTTGTACTATGGGAACCAGATGGCTGATACAATACATACTTATAATACATAGTATTGAAACACCAAGACCCGGAAGAAGTATTTGCAGAACATGCAAACATTTCTCCCGCAGCGGGAATCGAACCCGCGCCTCAGTCGACCACTCGTCCGCCAAGCCACCGAGGTTGTCCTTCCCGAAATTCTATTTCCGGAGGACGCAGCTATGCTTACCAATAAATGTATTAGTACCTTTTTTGAAAGAAAAACTAAACTCTGTCAAAACAAGTTTGGACAAGGATTAGAACAGTCAATGAAACTTGTAGAGGTACCCACATAACTAAATTATAGGTAGCCTGCGGGCCAAAGTTGGACGTAATAAAGTAATAGCCATCCAATCTGAGCTCTGTTTTCTATCTGTAGGCGAACTCAGATAAAAAACTGAGCTCATTTTTATTTCTTATTATTATTATACTGATTACCTTAAAGTTTTTAATGTTATTATAATTTGTCTTTGTAATCATATTAGTTTATAGCCATCCCATTGTTGTCGAATGTAGAGGAAATCCGGAGAATAACTAGTCTTTGGAATAAATTGATGTGGCGATGGGCAGGTATAAAGACAAAGAGTAAAGAATAACCTACCTTGTTTTATGATGTGCAAATAATCTTCAACCTAAAATTAGTAACTTAAATATTAGTAAAACGAATGACGCTTGATTGCGTTACAAACAGAAGTAAATTTAATGTAGATGTAAGACGTTTCAACGTGATCTTAAACAGAGATTTTATTGAATAGACTTTGTTTCTGTTTCAACAGACAATCGTTGGTTAGAAAATTATGTGTAGGACGGCCTTTGTTCTTTAACGGATTTTTGCAGTTGATTTGCTTTTTTGTGTCAGAGCGGTCTAGTTTGGACGAACAGGAGAAGAGGAGACCAGTTTTCTTCATTGACTGAACTCTTGACACAAATCGTCAAGGAACCTCAAAAACTGCCGCTTTGATGGATGCATTTAATCTATCAAACAGTCAAAATTATTGCGTATAGAATTGCCCTGCCTAATTGGTTATTCTATACAGGTATGGTGGGTAGTTTGATTCAAAAGCTTTAGAACTTCGTTTCAATATAGTATAGAACATAATACCTACCTATATAATGTAAAATACAACATTCAAAATTTTAAATAAATTCTGGCTAAATTAAATACAGCTAAACAGGTTCAGATTCTGTAAGAAGCTGAACTTCGGAACCGGATCGCTTGATTCAAACGCTAACTTATTAACCTGCTACCGGCGAAGTTTATACACTGCGCGGAATATCCCAGTTGATTGGTGCGCGCCGGATCACGTAGGAAACTCTGTAAACCTTGGCACATGTACACGATATTTACTAGTACAAAAGGCCTTTTACCATCTATAGTGGATGATTTATACAGCGTCAGGAGGCAACTTTTACCTTCACAAATGGGACGCTGTAGTGCCCGGGACGAATTAAGATGGAGTAGGCTTGCTTAGCACCTATTTCACCTTGTCAGCCAAATCGGCCTTGTCAACAGGAAAGACATGGTCAATATGTGCGGAGCTGACCAAGCCGCGGGTTTCCTCACGATGTTTCCCTTCACCGTTTGAGAGTACTGGTATAGCGCACATGAATTTTTCCTACAGAAAAATACATTGGCACACGACCGGATTTGAACCCACGACCTTTGGATCCTAGAGGTTTGGAACTGGACCACCAGTGCTCTTACACGATACTTACACCATTGGTAAAGAGGTACAGTTGTATGTTAGTTTCTTGTAACTTTTCTACAAAGCACTACCTCCATTTTTTCTCCAAACTACACAAAGGTGTGCCGTCTTTTCTTTTTATTTGGTCTGAGGCTTCAACTTAGAATAGCACAACGTAATAATAGTATTTCAGGATTTTTAAAACAAGCCTCGAATGGAATGTCGAGAATTCTTGAGTTTTTTGAGGACGTATACATACATACTTATGTATGTGAAAAGGCACCGTTCAAGTCTTCCGAGCTCGGTATAATGTATTAAATCAATGAGATGAATGATAATAAACAAAACTTATAATTGCTTTTAGAACCCGTTTGTGTGTTTACTAAACTTCAAAGGTAAGACATAAATATGAGATTTAAATACCTAAACTTTAGTGAATTTTCAGGTAAATTATGTATGATATGGATCCCTTCGCGGCTTTATTCGCGTGGTACCTGATAAAAACGTATTTTTATGTTATATTATTCCAGGGTTAAACTAGTTTCAGTCAAATTCATGCAGTCGTTATATAGTGATAGCACCCCTGCCTTTTGATTCTAAGGTTGCGGGTTCAAACCCGGTCGTTCAACAATAGATTTTTCTAAATAAAAAATATTGCATATTTCTTTATTTATTTGAGTACTCTCTCAAAACGGTGAAGGAAAACATCGTGAGGAAATTCGCGGCTTAATCAGCTCCACACGTATTGACCATGTCTTTCCTGTTGACAACGCCGACTACGCTGAGAGAATGATATAGGTTCTGGGCAAGCCTACTCCATCAAAATTCATCCTGGGCGCTACTTAGTGTCCCGTTAGTGTAGGCGCTGACGCTGTACTATAAATGTCAAAGGTTTTAGTGTTATTTTTTATACCTGAGTAGGAAAAAACATAAGTACACACTCACTCAGAGTCTCATGTTTCAAAGTAATAAGAAAGTGTAAATAGATTGTGTTTGGTGTGATTTGTTGTGTGTGATTAGTGTTTCGTAGCCAATATTCTAAAGTAAATCTATAGGTATTTTGTAATACAATAACCATTAACGAGGTAACGTCGTCGCCAGCCTTTTGGGGAGCTTACCTTCGGTCGGTGATCTGAGCTCTGTTTTCTATCTGTAGGCAAACTCAGATAAAAAACTGAGCTCATTTTTATTTCTTATTATTATACCGATTACCTTAAAGTTTTTAATGTTATTATAGTTTGTCTTTATAACTGTGTTCTAAATAAAGAATCAACCAGACATATAATAGTTTGTCTTTGTAGATAAACATTTGGTTAGTTATAACCATTTACCATTTACAGTATCAAATGTATTTCTAATCCAAAAACTGTAAGAATTTCTGACCCAAATATAACTACTTACAATTTGGCAAAACTGTCGATAAATCCATGGGTAGCCTCCGAAGCAACATGCCAAGCTTGACCAACTATTGCGAGACGTGGGTATGGGTATGGCCAAGACTTTGCAAAACTATGTGGTTCCGTACATATTTATGACAATGTACATGTAAGCCCGGTTCCAATATTATACTAATGGACAAAGAATCGTTCATTACCATTACAACGTTATTCTGACGACCTCGGTAAATACACACTTAAAATACATAATACTACAACACCCAGATCCAGAAGAAATATTTGCAGAACATACAAACATTTCTCCCGTACAGGAATCAAACCCGCGCCTGATCAGTCCATCGCACATATACCTAGATGGTCTATCATGTTGGAGAGGATACTATCTCTTAGACGACTTTTACGACATGCTCGGGGAGAGAAGCATACTAACAGCAATGTTTTCGAAATATTGAATTGGCTAGATATTCCCGAGCTGAATTACGGACTATGTTGTAGTTGGTATAGGCGGTTACTAATGCGATAATTTTTTTTTTCATTATTTGACTATAAGTTGTATTAAAATAGCAAACCTTCTGTAATAACTTACTCTCGTTAGAAGTAGGCGCTTTCGTTTCATTTGTGACTTTTGATTTCATATCACACCTGTTGCTCTACTCTCACACTTCATTTGTTCCCCTAACCCCTGGCCAATAGTCAGAGGGTCTTCCTTGAATCAAACGTCATTTATGTCGGCTACATTGGTTATTTTGTTCTGGAACTTGTGAAAATATATAAATTAAGGAAACGACGGAATATTCATTCCTTCATAGTTATTCCTTTGGGATTTTGAAGTCAAAAGTCTAATGACCTCCGCAAATTGAAAGCAATGAACGAACATTGAAACTTACATAAGGAGTGGCTGCAAGTTTTCTTATGATTACTTGTGGCTCTGCCTATCCCATTAGGGATACGGGCGTGATAATACTGGTGTGTACGTATGAAACTAACAATTTTTTTTGGCTATACTTCCACCTAGGGCACGATCATCACTGGTCTGCCACCCTATGCCATTTGGAGACTTGCTCGTATGAGTTTTTGTGGTGAGAGTGAATGAAGCGAAAGAAGTATGTGAGGAACGTAGCAAAAGGAGATCCGTGGTCTCTGCCCACCCCTTTTTACATTGATGATTGATGATTTTATATATGTACGTTATTTGTTTTCGATAAGGAACCCTAAAACAGCTTGTGTACGATGTGTATGGGAAGTTTATTCGCTAGAGTAGATTTCACGGTACGTTTCCTGATCGACAGTGTTGAGAGCACTGAAATGTTAGAATTTCTTATAAGGGTTCCTTTGACGAAGATATGTTGCTATTCATTGACTTTATTTGAAGAAAAAATCTACATTTATCGGTTTTTCTAAGCACGCTCTGTCATCATCATCATTATCAATTTAGAAGACCATTGTTGGATACATTTTGTGATTTATGTCTGAATATATTTTTGATTTAATTTGATTGGAACCTTTTCAACGAAAGATTTTGTCTCCTTTCACCGACTACCCTCAATCTTGATAGTGTCGTCGATCCGTTTTGGGGGCCGTCTTACAAAATTGTTTCCCGTTCCGTGCCAGCCATTGCAGAACCGTTAGGTACTTACTCCCTAGCATTTCGGCCTCGGTGGCGTGGCGGGCGATTGCTCGGCGGAGACGCAAGAGGCGCGGGTTCGATTCCCGCTGCGGAAGAAATGTTTGCATGTTCTGCAAATATTTCTTCCGGGTCTGGGTGTTGTGGTACCATGGTACTCGTAGTTTCTGATACCCACGACACAGGTAATCCTAGTGTGGGGTCAGGACTATGTATGTGACTGTTGGGTGTTATTTATTTATAGCTTATTGCCCCTTTAACCATGCTTATTCTAGGAACTATATAAGTGACCGTTCTCCTATCGATATTTATCACATTGCGAAACATGAATTGTTACAAAAGTATTTTTTTGTTAACCTATATTGTCCCACCGCTGGGCAAAGGTCTCCCCCAAACTACGCCAACTATCTTGGTTCTTCGAGGTCTCCCACCGTTCTCTCTCGAAGGAGTCGAGATCGTCCCGCCAACGCTTTCTTGGCCGACCACGACTTCGCCTTCCGTCGGGCTGCCAGAATTTAACGGCACTCGCTCATCTGTCCGATTAAATTTAATTATTTTTCTGGTGATGTCTTTGAATACTTTTTGCCCCGAATAATACGGGATATTAGAATTCAGAACATATCACTAGCTTAAGATATCACTTCCCGCGTTTAGTGACCCTTGAATCGAATGTCTCAAAAGCCCAAGCAATTCGCACTCCAGGAAGGAAGGAAAGATAAACATTATTCCACATTGACGATTTCGCAAGTTTCCGACACGGTCACGCATATTAAACAAAACAGGGACCACTGTATAGAAAACTATTGGAACCTCCCGCGACTTTATCTGCGTTTTTATTGATATAAGTAGTTGTAGAACCTAATACCTAAGTTCGAATGCACGTGTCAAGTGCACGAAAGGATCCTTTGAGGCGAACTTTAAATCCTTTCACCACACTGGTTCGAAAGAACTAGTGTAGTGTCACTAGTCGACTTTTAAGCCATGCTCAGGGAGAGAAGCAGCTGGACGCATTCTATGTTCTTTCTTTACTTCCAGTCTAACAGAGTTATTTACATATATTTACTAGTCGCTAGCGGGTAGTCTGGGAAACTTCATAGTAGAACCACAGCACCAAGGCTTTGAGTGCAAGTGACGTTACGAAGATAGGTTCTATTCCTGGATGAAAGGCACACTTGCCAGTGACGCACTAAGTACACTGCAAGCTCCATTAGAGCTAGTGTCCACTATTTGAGCAATAGAGTTAGTGGTCTTGCACTGTAAACCTACTTTGAGATTCCATTAGGTTTCTTAAGCCGGGTTTCCACCGCGAAAGAATGTGGCTTGTGGAACGGACTTCTTACATTACATAGGTTTACATTTCCACCAACAAAGAGTTTAACGGAAAATGAGAGAGAGAGGAATGAGCGGAGCAAGCTTAGCGGAAAATGAGAAATTACTCCAGTTACTTAAGCAATAAAAAACAAAGGCCTTTTACCATCTATAGTAGATGATTTATACAGCGTCAGGAGGCAACTTTTACCTTCACTAACGGGACGCTGTAGTGTCCGGGACGAATTAAGATGGAGTAGGCTTGCCCGGCACCTATTCCATCCTCTCAGCTTAGTCAGACAGGTCAATACGTGCGGACTTGACTAAGCTGCGGGTTTCCTCACGATGTTTTCCTTCACCGTTTGAGAGTACCAACTGGTATAGCGCACATACATTTTTCGCACAGAAAAATCCATTGGTACACGACCGGGTTCGAACCCACAACCTAAGGATCGGAAGGCGGGGTCACCACCAACTAGACCACCAGTGCTCTCGTCGTAACCTCGACCTCGTCATAACATCTACTATAATCTTATACAATTATCAATAAATGACTATTATGACTAACCTTTATAATATTTTTTAACACTTTTTTAATGGACTTGGAATCAGTAGCGGCTGCAAGTTTCTTACTATTACTGGAGGATCTTCTCAATCCATTCGGGATATGGGCGTGATAATATGTATGTACCTACCTATGGATGAATGTACTTATAAGGTGGATTGTCTCAACGAAATGAGATGGCATTATTACCTTTGCAAAACCGGGATTATTTTAAGGAAATGTTTGCGCTACGTGACATTTACAATGTTTGGCGTCTGGCCCCTTATTCTCTATGACCAAATAAAACTCGACAGCTCGTAACATAACGCGCTTCGTCGCGTTTTTACAATACAAAATTTTCATATAGAATACTTACGGTGATTCCACAGTAATGCCCGCTTTTGCCCACGTTACGTTCTGTTTGGTCATAGTGAATAAGGCCTCTGCTTAAGAAAAACCTGAAATACATTTGTATTTAAGTTTCATTTGATTTATTTATTATTTAGATCATCTGAGTAAGAAAATTAAATTAGCAATACAAAATTATTTTGAGATTTCTTGTGGCTCTGCCCATCTCGTTAGGGATACCAGCGTGATATTAAGTAACTATGTATGTAATAATAAGTAATAATTCAAGGATCAAAGTCACATTCAATTTTGATATGATACCTAGAAATTAATCTGGTCATAAAAATCAGCACCATACATTTTGAGAACATCAAAACCATGTCAAACGTTTTTTTAACAATGTAATTTATTTAATTCTAATTCCATTTTTATTTCTGTTACTCGCTCTAAATTTCCTTGCATGCTGTCTTCACTTATAATTGTAATAACATTCAACTCTATTACCTATATCTAGAACCTTTTTATATTGTACTAGCTGCCGCCCGCGGCTTCGCTCGCGTTGTACCCGGATAAAAAATAGCCTATATGTTATTCCAGTACATGTACTATGTATATTCCAAGTTTCATTCAAATCCGTTCAGCCGTTTAGGCGTGATTGAGACACAAACATCCAAACATCCAAACATCGTTACAAACTTTCGTACTAGATGGCAGCACAGGTAAAGTTAGCACGCGCTATCGTTGCGTTTTGAGCTTTACGCCGGTAATTTCAAGCAAACTAAGACTTTTCAATTTTATAATATAAGTAAGATTAATGTATATTATGTTAGTGATCGAATAAATAAATAAACGTTTCAGATTCCCGCAAGATTCTAACAGGCTCCTCTTGCCTGAGAAAAGTTCTAGTTCGCCGTGACACCTACATATAATCGTCAAACGACTAGAAATTACCGTCAAATTGTCAACGACTAGCCAATTTACTAGCTCAGTGCTGAGAACAAGGGGTGTTTCATTCTAGTCCTAATCATGTACTTACCATTCATGACGTCACACATAATGCAGGAAATCCGGGGAGTACAGTGCAACACAACACAAAGCGCCGTTTTTACCGGGGGCGAACGGTAAAGTTCATCCTTTACATAATGCCTCATTGTGCGAGCTTCATAGAAATTGGTGCTCAGGGTTGGCACTTTTCCAAATTTGTTGAGGTTTTATTTATTACCTGTGATTAATATTAATGAATCGAATGGCATTAGATAAGTCATTGCTATCTGATTTTTTGTAAAAAGCATTTACACGTCAATTAACAGATGTATTTTTTCTATTGTAAATTATATTACCTACCTAATGTGTACCCTGTGGGGCTAAAATGAAAGCGCAAAATTTGAATACTTAGCGTGTTTCAAAGCGTTTTGTAGGTATATTTCAAAGCTTTTAAATGAACTTTTCTTTCATTTACTTCCATTTGAAAGCTCTAAGTTAATTGATTTTGGTATGTGAACATATTTCAATTCAAACTTCATAGAAAAACTACTGTCTAGAGAATGAAATTTAAATGTACTGCAAACCCTACTGTAATGTAAGCACCTATTCCGACAAGGGTGCATACCAGGCGAGCCTTTGTCAACCACTCCACTGCTCTAGAATTCAAATAACTAAAATTAACGAACAATGCCGAAATAATAAAGGATTTTACGATATTGCTCATTCATCTGAATATATTGTACCTATATGGAAACGGGCTCACGAAATAAAGTGTACATAAAACTTAGTGTACTTGATGAAGTAATAAAACTCTCGGTACACATGTACTCATTTAGTGATGTACTTGTACGGACGTATAACCCAGTTTAATTTTGCTGTGTGAGACCCTTTCTCTTTTAAAACACATCCATTGTTCCGCAAAAGGTGAGCAAAGTTGCCTACGTTATTTAATTAATTAGTAAAATGGGTTGAAACAAGCAAAAAGTCTAGTACCGCAATATGAACAGCCGACCACGCCCCTGGGAATGGTTAAGAAAATTCCTCTCTTCAGTGTTTTAAGTTTAAAAGTGTTTTACAAAAAAAATGTTGTAAAAAGCGTCTTAATAAAACAACATGCGTCTTTACCATAAAGCTGATTTTTCGAGCGTGAGGTGGAGCGCAATTCGCTAGCGATGTCAAAGGCGACAGTGATGGAAATAGCTTTAAACGCGGAACGATACAAAAATAAACGAGTTAAAGGAAAAACATGTAATTTGAAAACAAAATCAAGTGAAAGTAGCTTAAATAGTTAGTTACTGGAAAAATCCTAGATTGAAATTCCATTTATAAGTCAATTCGTGTCTATCTAAATTACGTCCGTCATAAATCTTATTTATTTTTGCTAGCCAAGACCGACATCTCGACTTAACCTCTCCAAAACGTGAGAAAAACATGAAATCTGTGAAATACAAGGGTTACAACCAAATTTCGAGATTAGCTTTTGTCATTTAAAATATCCGCTGGCTTTGTTTTATTATTATTCACAGAAATACTGTCGACCTTTTGACATTTCGGAAAAAGATTTTTCCAGCGATGTGGGGCGTGGATTAATAACTTGCCTAGTTTCGCGAAAATAACTCATATGACGTCACTAGCTCAGTGACGTAGGGTCACGCCAGGCGCAGGTGCATTGATATGAAGCGAAGCTTTTTCAAAGAGCCTTTGCAGAAAATTTCTTAATTGCTTTTAGAAGTGGGAACTTTGGAGTTTTAAAGTGTTCGTTCTGTAAGTTTTTGTTAGTACCATTTAGTAAGTTCAGTTTACCATTAGCTAATGTTTTTTAAACAACATCGTCTCCATCTCCTTGCCCTTAACCCACTTATATGGAGTCGGTATAACATGTGTTTTTCTTCCATTCCTCTCTATTAGCCGTCATGTCACTATATGTAAAGCGCTCGTGGCGTAGCTTGCTTAGGCGTTCTTGATTGGTCGTTAAAGTTAAGCAACGATATGCGCGTCACAAATTGGGATGGGTGACTGCAAGTGGCTTTACGAGTTGAACGCTTCCGTGCTTCGGAAGGCACGTTAAACAGTCGGTCCCGGATTTTAAGTCGTTAAGCCATGACGGAGGCCTTTAGGCGGCCTAAAAACTCCGTCACTAGAGTTTGCCACTAGCTCATACAAACATACATACATAGATGTCAATATAAACAGAATGTCAATATAGGTAAATTAATGTTATAAGACATTTCCCGAATACTGAAAGCACCGTAAAATTAGTTTTAGCCGAGACTTATCATGTTTCTTTTGTTTATGTCGCTTCGTTATTTTTCATTTAATTCAGTCTTGATGTATTCGAATTATGCTTCGAATGTATTGTGTTAGGTCCCAGGAGTCTTACCCCCGAATACTCAAACGCATCTCAGAGTTGAGCACGTCTCAAGTGACGAGTTTTTGATGAAAAAGATAGTCTTTTATGACATCAAGTTAAAAAACGTCACAGCTTCCAAATTGCCGGATAAGCACGGATTTTCCAGAGCCGGTAGTAATCCCGTCAACTCTGTTGCATCACTTGCATCCCACGTGCCGCCCACACTGTCATGAAGCTTTTGTCGTCACTGCGTTTATATAAGAGTCTACGCCCACTACCTGCCAAGAGCAATAGTTGTCTAGTGGTAGCGACCCTGCCTTCCAATTCTAAGGTCGTGGGTTCAAATTATAGAAAAATCCTGTGCTCTATATATTCGTAAACGGTGAAGGAAAACAGCCTTCGAGGCGCATTTTAAATCCTTACACCACAATGGTTTGATCTTTGATAGACCCTGTTCCAAAACAAAGACGAGTATCCGGGCTCTAATAGGACCTGTCAAAGGTTTCAAAAACATCGTGCTTTTGACACCTCTGACAGACTCTTGTCATGACTATTGACCATTTGCTTTAACAGCTAAAACCTTGAGCGGATCATGGTGTAGTAACTTACTTTCGTCCTGGATTTATAGAAAAAAGAGTCAAAAGTATTTTATTCATTATTTTATTCATTGAAATTAGTAGGATCATTTAAAAACGTTCTTAATCTCCGTTGAATTAACGTCTAACGCTACCAAGCGTGGAAGATACAGGTAAGAAACCACGCTTGGCTATTAATAAATAGGCTATTTTTTATCCAGGTACGAGTGACGCTGCAGGCGTAAGCTAGTCATATCTATAAAATCGATATCTGTTTTGTCTTTTTACATTATACAACTGGTTTTCAATTCCAATTTGTTTGAGTAACAAAATAACTTGGAGCGAAACAATGTTACATAATACCAGCGTACCTTTTCACTAGCCGTTCGCCGCGTTTCCACTTGCATAGTACGATTTTTCATACGAATCTTTTCATCTCTTTTCACGCTCTTCTTCTTAGTCCTGACTTTATATCTCATCTAGTTTGGGGTCAGCCCCCCCCCCCCCGTAGCCCACATTCGCTGCTCTGGTGAGCGAGTTCAGAGACGGTTCGGCCCGATCCTTGGTTTGCTGTTTCTAACATAAACACTTTCTTTGTCATATTTCCTTTGTCTTCACTCTCTTAGGGATACAATCAAATACCATAATAGGAAGTTTAATATTTCTAGTACTTATGCTTTTGGCTATGCGTTGATTAGTTAGTCAGTCAGCTTCATAAGAGCTTTATATATTTAGATTCTGGTGGGTCAGCTTGAAGTACCTACTGACCCCACTCGGATATGCGAAAGGACACATACCCTACTACTGTTCCAGATTCAAGTTTTCAGAATTTTAAAGTATGATACTCCAATTGGCTCGTTGGAAGTCGATCAAAGTGTTGTCGTATGAAAACAGACATGAGTTTTTGCTATACGCTTGTCAGTATTATTCAGTGATAATTGAGAAAGTACATAACGTTTTTTAATTATTTAAATGAGTGATGCCCTGTTGCAATATTCTACTAACAGACGACGCTACGGACCGTCCATTACCATAGCAACGTTGATTTTCTGTCAAAAAATGGTGCTTTTCGACAAATCATACCTAGTACCTACCCTTTTTCAACAAAAATAGTTGCTAGCTCCCGCACGTGGCTTCGCTCGTGAGTTAAATGTTTGGCTTATATGTTATATCAGAACACGTATGTATATACCTGCTTGGTATTTTCCAAGATTCAAATCCGTTCAGCTGTTTCGGTACGATTGAGGCACAAATATCCAAACATTCCAACAAACTTTTGCATATAAAAATAAGTAGTAAGTAGTGATTTGAGTGTTAGTCTGAAAAATACAAAAGTACTAGACTTTAGTATTTTTCATCAAGCAAAATGGTTTCTAAATGGATCACGTCAAATTCTTTTTCAACCCGAAAAATCAATTGATTCTCCGATGTCCGGAAATCTTATGTTCATTTCGTTCAGTTCATTGAATAACATGTCATTGAACTCTATTTCCATGCAATAAGACTGTAAATTACTGTTGATACGAAACGAATTTTGTATGAAAACTCGTATTGAGTTGCTACGACTGAAAATAGGTATACTATTGTACTGCCAAGTGAATAGTTGAGGGTGGGCTGACAGACTCATTGTCATGGTTTTGTGAGGATCCCCTAATTTCTAAGGCCTTTTACCATCTATAGCAGATGTATGCATGTATGTTCGTATGAGCTAGTGGCCAATTACTCTAGTGATGGAGTTTTTACGCCGTCTAAAGGCCTCCGATAGCAGATTTATACAGCATCAGGAGGCAACTTTTACCTTCACAAACGGGACGCTGTAGTGCCCGGGACAAATTAGAAAACTTGCAGCGACTCCTGATTTGTCTCAAGATGCATATGGTGAAACATAGTGATAGGTGATCAGCCCATCGCCCATATAGATGGTCCATCATGTAGAGATGTAGACTAAACAGCCATTATTATTATTATTTTTAGCCTTTCCTACAGACAAAGGCCTTCCTCCATTTTTTTCTAGCTTTATCTATCACATATTGATAGATAGATAGATAAGAACTAGACACTAGACTCAACTGACGACCTCAGTGGCGTGGCGGGCGATTGCTCGGCTGAGACGCAAGAGGTGCGGGTTCGATTTCCGCTATGGGAGAAATGTTTGTATGTTCTGCAAATATTTCTTCTGGGTCTGGGTGTTGTATTATAAGTATGTATTTACAAAAAAAAAAGTATATAAGTATTGTATCAGCCATCTGGTGCCCATAGTACAAGCTTTGCTTAGTTTGGGGCTAGATGGCGCTGTGTAAAATGTCCACAAATATTTATTACTAGCTGCCGCCCGCGGCTTCGTTCGCGTGGTATCCGGATATAAAATAGCCTATATGTTAATCCAGTACATGTACTATGTATATTCCAAGTTTCATTCAAATCCGTTCAGTCGTTTAGGCGTGATTGAGGCACAAACATCCAAACATCCAAACTCACAAACTTTCGCATTTATAATATAAGTAAGATTATTATTATTATTATTTATTAACTAGATATTGAACGCCCCTTCGACTTTCTCCGCGTTGAATTTTTGTTTTTATACAAACTTAATCTTCGCGTTACGTTCTCTAGAAGTCGTATTTTGGGAATTCCTTTCTTAGACCTTAAGAGAAATTTTTTCCCCCCTTTCTCCCTTCAAGTTTCATGATTTGCAGTGGGCCAGTCTGGATGCACATCTAACTCGTCCTGCGATCACCGTGTTGGTCTGCCGCGCGGACTTCCAGCGTTGGCACCCATTCGGTGATTTTGGGCCACAAAACGTACAGCGGTAGATATGACCTGCCCGATTCTATTTGAGCTGATTTTATTACATTTATTTATGAATTCAGATACATTAACAACTACTACTAACATTAAAATCCATTTAGTGTTAGTAGGTAGTCTTATTTTATGCCGACATCGACCTTTCTTCTTTGCGTGCTAATTACTAGTTGACTTGGTATTTTGACCAAAAATAAGTCTCCTCCATAGCTCTATCGGTTTAACCATATATTTACAGTAATATATTTTTCGGTCTAGTCTAGATAGACATTGAGGGAAGAAAATGTCTTCCCGTTGACGTTTGTCTTAAAATCAAAACATGATTAAGCTGAAAAATACCAAAATAAATACTCCACTCAAGAATTTTCTACTTTCTAATTAGTGTTGTTCAAAAACTTAAGCTCGAAGCAATTAGCTTCTGAGTTACAATTAAGTTGAGGGACCTTTTTTACAGACTAGATGATACTCCTTATTTTGAGGTAAATTTTTAACTTAGAAAAAACGTCAAATAAGTAGATACCACAAAACTAGTACCTAGAAACTGTAATCTGGTGATTTCATTTCTGAGAAAATGTTATCTGATGATTTCGTGCTTTGGACCAGTGAATTGGCCCGCTTAGTCTTGTTATATCACACTTCTAGACTTTTCCTTTGGGGTTACGTAAGTTCAAAGTCCACGTTGATGAGCCGGATAGCATAAAGGAAATGAAAGCCAACATTACGTTAGTGTTGCCCAAATTCAGTCTTGGTCTTGCAGTCTTGGTCTTGTTCTTGCGTTTTTGCAAGACCAAGACCAAGAACAAGACCGCGTATTTTTAGCAAGACCAAGACCAAGACTGGCCGTGCAAGACTTGAGCAAGAACAAGACATAGCCTGCAAGACTCTTGTTTCTTGCAGCTAGGACTTAGCGCTATTTCACTGAGTAGTTAGGTGTAACAGTTCGGTGTATAGGTAGGTACGCTTAGGAATTCTATGAGACGCAAAAAACTGTATCAAAGAATATGAAAAACTGGACCTATGCGCATTACGACTAATACCATAAACATAGCGAATAAAAAAATATCTATTAAAATCAAACTGAGTGCATGCATAGTTATGTTTTAACCATCGGCACTTTGATAATGCGGCATCAAAGGTTTTGTACTTACTTCTCAAAGAAATTTGCCGCTTTTCGGAAGTACATGGTTATGATACACGCGCCGGCGGCTTCTTTTGAAATCTAAAACAATCGTTGCCGCCACGCCGAAATCATAACATTTGACACTATTTGATTGCCGCCATAGGGCGTAGGTATACTCATGCAAAATAATTTCCTAGTAGAGTACCTACAGGTGTTCCAAAGAATAAATAAGTTTCAGAGTGCTTAGAATGAAAATGAATACATTATACTGATCACGCAAGTAGTATTATGATTAGGATAAAATGGTAAGGATAGGTAGTAGATGTCATATTAATTCATTCTAGTAAGTATATATTATAATATTGATTACTTATATGGTTTTAAACTAATTACTTAGGTACTATTATTGTACATTTAGTCATTATATTTCTTAAGTTTTTACAAGAAATAATAGCAAAAAAGTGTTCAAATATCACCCGTTTAATAAATATTGTAGCCACTTTTATATATACTTGAAACGTGTAAAAAAATTCTACAAAACTAATAAAATAATATAAAAAGCGTAGGTACTTACCTACTAATAAAATAAAAAGCCTGCGATAAGAGTTTTGTATTACTTACCAGCCCGAATATCTCTGAGAGAGATGATGAGAGTAAGTATTTACTAGCTGTGCCCGCGACTTCGTCCACGAGGAAAAGTAACTTTGGAGGTATAGTGACGTTCAGGACTTATTTATTTATTTTAAAACTTCTGTCATCAAACATACAAACGAACTCTTCAGCTTTATAATATTAGTATAGATGTACGCCAAAACATTCACTTATATGTAAAGAATAGTGATTGGCACTAATTCTATTAGTAACAGTTACTTCCATGGAAAACGACATATAGGTCAGTTGATTTTTCGAATTTCTTATCAAATCTTCTATGTTAATTCAAGCTCACAATGTTCCAATTCTAATACGTTTTTCTAAGATTTAAAGTAAACTTTAATAAATAGTAATAGACTAATAGGTAATTGCAAGACTCTTGCTGCAAGACCAAGACCAAGACCAAGACTGGGAGCGCAAGACCAAGACCAAGACCAAGACCAGGTGTATTGGCGCAAGACCAAGACCAAGACTGGCTAAGTCTCGTCTTGTTCTTGCATTTGGGCAACACTACATTACGTACTCGCGTTATTCGTAAAATACCAGAAATGCCGAGACGCGTCAACGAAAATTGGAACTATAGTAGTGGCGGTCAACATTTAAATGAAATTATCTTCAAAAAGTAACTGTAATGAATCTTTCTTTCATTCATAAACATAACAACAAATCTGGGGCTTTATTTGCCATGACCAAACGAAACTTGACAGCTCGTAACTTGTTTATGACGCGTCGATTCAAATTTTTGCAATACAAAATTGTCATGTGAATACAATAACATGGTGATTCCACAAAATTGCCCGTGTTTTCCCGCGTTACGTTTTGTTTGGTCATTGTAAATAAGGGAATGAAGCAAAAGAAGTATGTCAGGATCGTAGCAAATGGCGATCCGTGATCTCTGCCTACCCCTATGAGAGACAGGCGTGATTTTATATAATGTATGTAAATAAGGGGTATGATAATTGATTTTTCTTTTATTTACGTTCAAAAAAGGAGACACTAGATGAAAATCCCGTTACTATGTCTATGTGTGACTAGGTATTTATGTGCCTATTGGGTGTTAGGTATTTATTTATAACTAAGCTATGAACTAGCCATGATTCATCAATGTTTCAGTAAAAAGTAAGCGCTCTTATAATTCAAATCTGTTAAAGTTATTTTCAAGATAATTTTATTCAAGTCTGTAGTTACTTTCCATAAAAGTTTTAATTAGCAAAGCTGAAGGCAGTCGAGTAACCGTCTTATCTGTGTCTAGTTGTTTGTTAGAATTATCTTATTTTTGTAAAAGACTAAAGGAAACTTGCTTCAAAGATAACGATTTTGTACATATAATTAAATGTTGAATAATCTGTTTGATCAACAGATAAACAGTGCTAGAAATAAATTTAAAATTGTATCGCCATTTTATATTTTAATAATGCATAAAATCAGCAGGTCATACATAGGCTATCCTACGTATGACCTAGCCTATATCTATATATAGGCTCAAAATGAATGGCAAAAACAAAGAGAGGCTTATGCCCAGCAGTGGAGTAAGAATTCTTAAGCTGATGATGATGATGAGGCAAAAAATAGGAGATTTGATAACATAAAAACATGATACCAACGATATCTTATTTCGACGATAATTTTATTAAAAAAAAGTTTGTAAAAGTTTGCGACGTCCCATTTTTGTAATTTTAAATTTTAACATCGCTCTAATGGAATCGATCTGTAAGGTTTTCCTACAATCGGTGACCGTCATGTAACTACCGTAAAATAAGATAACTTCCTCATTGGGTTTTCGTATTCTCCCTTGCGGCTTACGAAGCGTTAGCTTACCATGATAGGATAATCTTGAGTCAGCTCATAAAACATGTACGTAATAAGAAATCCGTGAGAGGAAATGGAGAAATACAGTATAAATATTTTATGGAATAAAATTACATTTTTATGAAGAGACAGTTTTTCATAGTGTACCTATTACGCTTAGACAAGTCTGTTGTGTTGTACTGTGTGCTCAATAAACTAAAAAACTGATTATTATTTAAAGGTTTGCCTTTGCTTTTCAAAAAACGACTCTATTTCCGTTACATCATCTGATAAAATGACATAAACTGCACAATATTACGGCCATCAAATAACGGTCACTGATACTTGAGAAATCAAGACTGATCCACAAATAACGAAGTTCTAAAAAACTTCAAACTTTACCTCTTATTTCTTGCTAATGTTTCTTGAGTATGGAACTAACTTTGTACATTTTGCTCGATAAGAAAGAAAAGAGTTCCCAAACGATTAATTAATCATTTGGATTCTCATAAATTATAGATACTTACGTATTTAATTTTTCACTACGCAACCCCTATTGAAAACGATCCCATGTGCTTCTCAGATGTAGATGTAATGAGAGCACTGCTGGTCTAGTGATAGCAGCCCTGCTTTCTGATCGATTCGGTTCTTGTCAGTGCATTTTCGTCAGCGCGATCTTGGATCGACTGACTTTAATCGCTATAGGTTGTTGATGATGATGACGATTCCCTGAGCATACATTACTGACCAACTTAGTCCACGTTTTGTGTAGTGATAAATAAATCTATGTTCTGCTAAGCCCTAAGCTCCAAGACATTGGTCACCATTAAGCCCACATATCTAAGTATATCTGACTGTAGTAAATCTTAGTCTTAATTCTAATCACGCCTTGATCCCTCGAGATCGGCCAACAAACACCGCAATTGGATTTAGATTAAACGATCAGCATGGCGGACAGGCAAACAACTATTATATACCTAATTCAATATTCATTTGTCCTAGATTGCTTTCGTGGTAAACATTGAAGTTGGAGTTTCATTGTTGAAAACTATGAGCTCGAAACTTGAAACTTAAACTTAAGAAAATAAATAAGCTTACATAGAGATATGTAGAGAGATATACGATGAAATTACTCGCCCTACTTCTCAAATTCAGACTGAAATCTTATACAACTTTTTTTCTTTTACAACTCTTTATATCACTCTAAAACTGAATTTCATTGAATTTAATTTAATTTCATGAATAAGTAGAATTATTTGAATAAAATACTCATAAATATTTACGTTCTTCACCTTATAGCGCAACAACATTCAATTCTTAGAGCATCAGACACGGTTGTGCATCATCCAACTGTGGTACCATGGTACTCGTAGTTTCTGATACCCACGACACAGGGAATCCTAGTGTGGGGTCAGGACTATGTTTGTGACTGTTGGTTGTTATTTATTTATCCATGTTTTGAACATTTGTGTTTAGATAAGTTGGCAATAAAAAGCTATTCTCTACATAATCCCGTGAGATTGCCACCAACATGACTATTACTTGAGTCTCGTGAGCGAGGGACAAGACAAGGCAGGAAGTCTCTGGAGAGTGCGAACAGTTAATAGTGATGTAGTTCAGAAACATACGGATACGGAACTTGTATCATGTAAAGATGAATGCTACCGTTACAGATACGGAGTTTTCGTTTACTGCTACAAAAAAGTTGTTACTCATTGTTTTTCTCAAAGGATAGAAAGAGAAGAGGTACATTATGCTTCGGAGGGCATGTTAAATTGTCGGTCCCGGCTTTTAAGTCGTTAAGCCATGACAGAGGTATTCAGGCGGCCTAAAAACTCCGTCACGAGATTTGGCTACTAGCTTATACGAACTTCCTTACTTATTTACGTTTTTAGGGTTCCATACCCGAAGGATGTCAACGGGACCCTATTACTAAGCCTCCACAGTCCGTCCGTACGTCCGTCCGTCTATCAGAGGGCTGTATCTCATGAACTGTAATAGGTGGGGAGTTTAAATTTTCACAGAATGTGTATTTCTTTTGCCGCTATAACATCAAATAATAAAATTAAAAAATAAAAGGGGCCCCATACATGAAACATTTTTTTATATAAGATGGTACGGAACCCTTCGTGTGCGAAATCGACTCGCACTTGACCAGTTTTATTTGCACTCTGAGAAATTTCAGGTTCATCAGTGCAGTGAACGGATTAAAGTGCGTTACACAGTTTGTTTGTGAAAAATTAACGTACATTTATCAAACCACTACGATATAGCGATACTGGCTGATATCTTAAATATATAATAATATTGTTATTATAAAGATGAAATATGGCTTGATATGTATGGCTGAAATAAAATGATTTTAATTTTAATTTTTTAAATTATTCTAGCGCTCTTTTTTCGAGTCTTCCGCAAACTCGATGAATCGGCTACTGGTACATCACTATTGGAGACTTGACTTCTGTTTATCTTTTTAAAATTCATCTTGAGACGGGGTCAAGCCTTGTTAGCTTTGAGGGTATGTAGATAAATAAAGATGTTCTTGCTAGTCTAAAGCCTGTTAAAAAGCCACAATTTAAGCCCAGACGAAATAATTTTTATAACTATTTGACTTTGATTAATCAACTGTAGATCTCAAGTGTGTTACCAAAATACTAATTATAAATGTTTTCTAATATTATTATAGATATTTTAGAAAAATTAAAGAGGTAACTGTCATTTCTTTATTATATTTCTGTACTTATTTCCGGCTGACAAAAAACGTATTTTCGATGACGAATTTGCCTTTAAAGGTAAAGTCGTTGTTCTCTTGTAAAAACCAACAGTGCCTCGAGTCCTCCGCTAGGAGTAATAGTGTTCTGTGCTCGAGTCATTCCATCGTCGACAGCCTCCCTGATAAGTCGATAAGTTGTATTGCTTTAAGGTGTGTGAATTATAAATACAAAAGTTTTATAGAACTAATGTAGTTTTCTTGTTCGGTCTTATACGTGTAAGATAATGATGATGATGATTAGCTTGAGTCAGAATAATGTACTTCATGTCCTCTCCAAATCAAATGAAAACTATCCAAGAAGGTACCAATTTTGATTAACCAGTATATCAACCAAAAATTTTACAACAGAATTTGTCACCCGAAATTTTCACGTCAAGATCGTTTTTAAACATACTGTTTGAAAAAATCTTTGTAATCTACGAATAAGTACCTCAACAAAAAAACATAAGGCAAACAAAGGACAAAAAGGAAAGAAGAGGTTCGTGAAGTTCGAATGGCTCATTTGACGTATCCAGAAATATGACCTACAGAATCAATCATAAAGATTCACAAAAGATTGGATCGGAAAATATCAAACAAAAGGGCACTTCTGGTGGGACAACGGGAACATTCGTAAAATGTTTTGGGCTTGTGTTGCTCGTGGTTTTGAATCATCATCATCATTATCATCTTTCTGCTTAGGTACTTACTTGAAGTATAATCATAACTAAGACCTAATCATAATAAAAATGCAGAATCATGAATCTACAGGTAATTGAAATAGCTTATTATTTCTAACCAAACCATTATTTACATAGGCACCTACTTTCTATTAGTCGTGCCACTAGTACTTCCAAACCGGTGTGGTGAAAGGCGTTAAAATGCGCCTTAAAGGCTCCTTTCATGCACTTGACACACGTTTTCGATCTTTTTATGTCCGACGACATGCCGATTTCCTTACGATGTTTTCCTTCCACGTTTGAGAATTCTGCCCTCATGCCTCATGCCCTGCAAATGCAGTACTTGCAAAATGGCGGTTTCGAGAAAAACGTGGTAATCATAATTTTTAGATATCTCTGCAGCATGTCAATGTTATATACTTACTTATAGTAAAAAATATAATGAAAATTATTTTTTATGTAGGTATAGATTTAGCCCCTTGGAAATACTATTTCTGCATAAAAGTGAAAAACCCAAAAATGACGATGTAAATCGCAAGTGCGATTAGTAGGGCAGAATTCTGGTATAGCGCACTTTTTTCGAGTAATAATTGGTGCACGTCCGGATTTGTAACCACGTCTGTAGTATCGGAAGGCAGGGCAGCTACCACTAGTCCAGCAGTGCTCTCTAAATAGGCACCTATTCACCAGTATGTTTGCGAAATGGGTAAGAATAGTTATTTATAGTGTACTTAAAACTCCTTTTATGACAATATTACAGACAAGCAAAGACAAGGTAAAGCGAGAACCTTTCAGAATAGATAAAATGGTATTTCGTGATAAAATTCTCATCACACACAGAATTTTGCACGAGACTGAGAAAATAGTAGCTCGAACAAAGATTAATCACCTTTGATCCGGGTGTAAAGGCTTTTGACGTGAAGATAGAACAGCTAGATTTATTCCCATACCTGCCCAAAAATCTGGGAATTTCGCCATCTATATACTTTGACGAATATCACAAAAGTTTTAATATTTAGTTGACTATAAGGTACCACTATCGTTGCGTGACCAGTAGGTTTATTTTAAAACTAACGGATGTCGAAATCGGAAACTTTCAGAAACATTCGACGGAGAATCCTTTAGAACAGCAAATCAACATCGTTCAGAATCCGTTGAACGCCTACATTGATTTCTGAAACTGAATGCGTATTATGGATACAATAATACAGGAAATAATACAGGGAATGTACCTGTATTGTTGTGTCACAAACCTATAATAATACTAAATATGGTAATGAATGATCCGTAGTCCGTTAGTATAATATTGGAACCGGACATTAGTCCCAATATAATATACAAAGTATCATCAATGGAATGTCTCTTGAGTTGGGTAAGGAACAAACCAATCGTTCATGTAGATTGCAGAGCCGAGAAGTCATCGATAAGGATCGCATTTTCACCCAACACCCATAGCGTAGAGATAGATTTATGTTCATTCGAAATTCACACACAAAGCTATGCAAATAAAGATTAAAATGGCCTGATGATTTCGAAAAGAATTCCATCTCTTTTTAGATCACCTTTTTGAGCATTTGGATGTTCGATCATCTTTCTTTGAAGTGTGTTTTGGAATGTTATAGGAATGCACATTTAAAGAAAAAAATTACACAATAATGCGCAAAAGACGCCCTTTTCTTAAAAAAATCTGTATGTTTTACCATCTTTAGCCAAGAAGCTGATGTTTGTGACCAATCACTAAAAGGTTGGCGCTTACCTTGGACAGAGGATGAATATGCGCGGTTTGTTTTTACAAACTGCATAATGCTGAGTTAGGGTCCGTTTTGCAGCAGCTTAGAATATTATGTAGTTCATAAATAGATAACTACCTACTAAATGTTGTTGCAAATAAAATACCATTCTATTATATTCTATTCTATATAGCTATTCAACGAGGTCACGTCGCCAGCCTTTTGGGGACCTTACCTAAGGAGCTCTATTTTCTATCTGATAAAAAGCTGAGCTCATTTTCATTTCCTATTATTATACAGAGTAGCTAAAAGTTTTTAATGTTATTATAGTTTTATTGACAATGCATATCGTGATATCAATATCGACATTTTACCATTACCGATCATCCCTATCACTGAGCATAATATGAAATATGATAAATGTATATTTTATACAATGTGAAACAATATAACCAAGTCAACAATGAACAAAGGATCCAAATTAAACACTGCATTTTCAATTAAACTTTGAACTGAATCCGAATTCCGAAACTTTTCGTTTCCATTGGGTCTAGTGTTTCATCCGGCAAGTTATATTTGTTTCAATATGTGACTGGAAACTTACATGGTTTTAACAATTTGAATATTTTCATTTATTAACATTTATCACGAATTTGATTCTTTTTGTAACTAAATGTTATGAATTAGAAATATAACGAATTGGCGACCTCGGTAGTGTAGCAGGTGAGTGCTTGGCTGAGACGCAAGAGGCGCGGATTTGATTCCCGCTACGGGAAAAATGTTTGTTGTTCTGCAAATATTTCTTCCGGCTACCCAAAGCCGGTTATAGTATCATGTATTGTACAACGACCACTTACACTAGACCACCAGTGCTCTCATTACATTTTTTTAAAGAAAAAGAACGTCGAGATGGTAATGATGTAATGAGAGACCTCTTCCTTTAGTAAGGTATTAAAACCGGGCATAAATTTAGAGGATAGTGGGTTTTATAAAATACATTCTTTCTTTCCTTTATACCTAGCAAGAATCAGCATGTCTCTAAAATCTACGAATAAAAAGCCTTCCATGCACGCCGTATCAACGTTCCGTAGTTTATTTAGTTGTGTCCGAAAGTAGGTATTTGTGTTCTGTAAAATAACTCTTATCGTGATGTAACTATAATAACTAGACATATGCTGTTGCCACACTTTTTGTAGATAATGATGTCTTCTGCAAAGTCGTAGTATATTATTTTGTTCTATCATCAATAGTTTTCGCAGCGCACGTGATTTAAGGAATTTTAAGGTCATGTTTTTACACCTCGGGTTACATTATTGGAGTTTTAGTTAGGATCCCTAATTTTTTTGAGAATATAATATTGTCCATGTCACCCGGGGATAGTGTAACTTCCCAACGGTGAAAGAATTTTTTTAATCGGTCCAGTAGTTTCGGAGCCTATTCAATGCAAACAAACAAACAGTCAAATCTTTCCTCTTTATAATATTAGTGTAGATTGAGTTACAGAGTACATTAGACGTGGGCACAGGTGGGCCAGGAGACAAGAATAAGGAGATTAGGTACCTTTCATACATTCTGTCGGGATTACCATAATAGTCTTAAAAATTAGAGGTATATTTCAAGAGACTTTTTCAGAGAAATATTCAGGTAATATTTCAGTAAGTAAAATATGATTTATGTAATATATAATCAGGAGTGGCTGTAAGTTTTATTATGATTACTTGTGGTCCTGCCCACCCCATTAGAGATACGGGCGTGATAATATGTTTGTATATTGAATTAAAAAGTGTATGTATATGTAAAAACGAATGCCACTAATATTATAAATTCGAAAGTTTGTGAGGATGTGAGGAAGTTTGTGCCTCAATAATACCGAAATGTCTAAACGATTTTGGCTGAAACTTAGATACACATAGTCCATGGGATTAGATACTTTTTATCCAGGTAAGTCCTACGCAAGCGAAGCCGAACTATAAATAGCGCCATTTTATAAATTCTTAAAGGAAGTTTTTCCTTCTTCTCCCATTTTATTTCAACTGTTAACTGCCAGTGCTCAGTTTTGTGCAGTGCAGTGTGTTTTGTGAAACAGTGGTGGACTCGCTTTACGGAGTTTTTGTGCTGAGTAGAGCCAGGATACAAAATGTTCTAACGTGCAGCGGTGCAAGTTCAGGCGAAATAAACATGCAGTAAATTCGAGATTTAAGAAAAGGCACTTGTTCTTTAGTATTTCATTTTACCAAGAAATAAATATTTTATTTCATTTCATTTCATAGTTACAGAATAGTAAGATAATTTGAACAGAAAGAGACAGTAAATAGGTTTTTATAGTGTTCCACACTTAGGGATATTTCAATTTCAAAAATTCTTTCTGCGACCGGACTTGAGCAGTTGCGAGGCCACGGTGAGGCCAATGTCACGAGTTCAAGTTCTCAGAAATATTTTTGGGAATAATATGAAATAGACAAATTGTCTATGTTTTTTCACTCGGCTAATTTACGATCCTTAAATGTCTAAGGATGGTCATTCGTGGTATTTAAACATTTTAGGATATCCATTTTAACTAAAGTAAGTTCAAGGTCTTGTGACGGAGTTTTAGGCCGCTTGAAGGCCACTGTCATGGCTTAACGACTTAAAAGCCGGGACCGACAATTTAACGTGCCCTGCGAAACACGGAAGTGCTCAGCTCGTAATGCCACTTGCGGTTACCCATCCCAATTGTAACCGCGCACAACGTTGCTTCACTTCAACGATCAATCAAGAACGTCTAAGCATGCTACGCTACTTATTTTAACTAAACTGCCTCTATATCGTTCCTCAATTCCCATGAGATCGTGCCTGTCCTAATCGCGATTAGCATCGCTTGACTTATTGGCCGGCAAATTGGAATTCCTACGTCGTAATTAAATCAACAAAGCATTTTATTTGATTTCCGTTTTTCTGGTACTTGCTTCCGATTCAATTCCAATCCTAACTTTGTTTGGGATTTTGTGCTGGCGCACGATTAAGGTCGATAGTATTTTGTCACTGCTCTACACCTAATCATATTATCTACTGTAGCATTCAATAGTACGAATACGAACTAAATCCCAAGTATTAGGATTGGAGTCAAGAAGACGCATCATCATCATCATCAGAGAGCACACTCATCGTGAGAGCACTGGGCGGTCTAGTGGTAGCGGCCCCGCCTCCTAATCCTGAGGTCGTGGGTTCACATCCAGTCGTACACCAATGGGTTTTTCTGTTTGAAAAAAATATGTGCTCTATACCAGTACATAATCTCAAACCGTGAAGGAAAACCCCTACAGAAAACCGGCATGTCGTAGAACCGAAGAAAGTTCGAAAACATGTGTCAAGTGGACGAAAGAAGCCTTTGAGGTGCACACTCAAAAATGTTATGTAGAGATTCTGTTTTGTACTATATTTTATAATGTTATTTATCAAATTAACTTAGACAACTTTATCTGAGAAGAATATAATTTATAAAAAAAAACATGAAACATCCTTTTTTGATCAGACAAAAGCAAAACGTAAAAGTTTTAATAAACGAAATAAAAAAGGTTTACCTAATCAAGGATGATTGATGAATTTTTTCGACCTACATTTTACTAAGACGTCACTTTGATGAATGACGTACAACAACGTTCAATTTAAAAACGCGTGTAGGTAGATAATAAATCATAATAATACTAGCGGCCCGCCCCGGCTTCGTAAAGGTGCAATAAGTGTCCGAAATCTAAATATATAAAACTAGCTGCCACCCGCGGCTTCGCTCGCGTGGTGCCCAGATAAAAACAGCCTATATGTTAATCCAGTACATGCACTTGTATTTTACCCAATACCTAAATAATACACGCTAAAGGTATTAAGTACGTAGAAAAACATAAATTCCTAAAATTTAAGTTAAATACTATCAAGCTATTTATCGTTTGGTTGGATATCATATTAAATGGCAAGATAATTATATATATGTGTGATTTATTATGTAAAGTGTATGAGAGTAGATTGAAGGCGATAGTAGAAAGTTGATAGGTAGCGGAAGATGAAGTTTGTGTAAAAAAATCTCAACACAGACAATGTCGGGGGTCATTTCACTAGTTGTTTGTATGATAGTGAAAACAGTATCAAAACATCGATGTTGATTCGCTGCTCTGAGCAAAATTACTTACGTAAGTGAGAAGAGCTAACATGCAAACTCGAATAGTGACTTTATAGTATGTATAAAAACAATTGCAATTTTTCTGTATGTAACTAGACTAGATAGGCCATGTCATCCAATAGGAATATCTCTAAATCAAAATAAAAATCTGAATATTCTGCAGCGAATTTCAGTTCAATATTACTTGAATTCTTAAATATTATTCAAGAAAATATTTTCCTTGTAAAGTAACGAGGCAACCTTCAATCAAACGCTTCCACGTTTCCTGTGGTTAAATATAGTTAAATGCAGAGGGTGTAGCATGAGTTTTAAAGTCAGGGCTCAAACTTGTTCCTCATTGGCCCCCTTGGTCTCGTCGGCCTCGGTGGCGTGGCGGGCGATTGCTCGGCTGAGACGTAAGAGGCGCGGGTTCGATTCCCGCTGCGGAAGAAATGTTTGCATGATCTGTAAATATTTCTTCCGGGTCTGGGTGTTGTGGTACCATGGTACTCGTAGTTTCTGATACCTACGACACAGGGAATCCTAGTGTGGGGTCAGAACTATGTATGTGACTGTTGGGTGTTATTTATTTATTTTATTTATTTATTTGGTGCTATCGAAAATGCCTGAATCTTAATTTTGGATTGCAAGTATAATCATAATGTTGTGACTCATCATCAATCATCATCAACTTCCTTCAGTCTTACTTATTCGAAAATATTAGTCTAAGATACGAAACGTCGAGCCCCTTTGTGGCGCACTTTAATCATTTCACCAAACTAATTCGAAAGAACTAGTGATAATCAAAGATTTAAATAGTTAACACTTTAAATAGGGACTGCTATTGACTAAGTGGTAGAGGCTGCCACTCCCGCATAGGCCTTTTAGTCACGAAAAACCTAAATCATTTGTGGGTGGGTAAAGGCCAATGATGATGATGATGATGATTGACTAAGCAAATGTATTTGAGATGAACGCACCAGAGTTTTAAAAATACCTAACTAGTGCTGACCTTTAAAGCTTCCAAACACGCTCACTTTGCTTTTGGGAACGTGTGAAAGTTCAGAGCTAACGAGAAGGTTGTCAAAATAAAAAAGTTTTTCGCTGAAAATATATGAATTTTGTTCTTAGGTTCTCCGCCCACTATCCTGTTACATAACAGGAACGCCGGCGCCGTGCCAGTACAAGAACTGAAGCAAAAAGTATTTATTTAAAATTATTTAAAAAAACAAAATCCCGCAGCATTTAGGTAGCATAGTATGTCTGACATAATTGATTTTGTGACACATGATGATGAATTTGTACAATTTTAGTACATACATACATATTAACACGTCTATATCTCTAATGGGGTGGGCTACAAGTGTACATAAGAAAACTTGCAGCCACATTCTGATTAAGTCTTAAGATGGATATGGTGAAACATGGTAACATGTGATCAGCCCATCGCCCACCATGTTGGAGAGGATACTATCCCTTAGTAGACTTTTACGACATGCTCGGGGTGAGAAGCAGCTGCACGCATTCTATGTATTTAATTTACTCTTAGTCCAGCAGAGAAGTATTTTAGTCTACGTTCTTAATTAATTGAAAATAATTCCTTAAAGCCGCCATACTGGATTTTTTCAATTTAGTGTCAAAAAAGTGTCATATTTAAAACTTAAGTAGGTTGTAGGCTGTATATTAGGTAACTTTAGATTCCACAACTACGTGATAAAAAAATCAAATCTGCTATCTTGAGTTACTATAGGTATTTTAGTGCCGCTTGGGGTTGACTCTAGGACCATGGGTTCATAAGAGGGCTGGCTCATTCCTAGCGCAAAGAATTCAGCCATACCTAAGATTCCTAATATATCCATATATACGAGTATAAGATTCCCGCTGCGGGAAAAATGTTTACATGCTCTGCAAATATATCTTCCGGGTCTGGGCGTTGGTATTATAAGTATGTATTTACAAAAAAAAAGAAAAATGTAAGTATTACATCAGCCATATGGTTCCCATAGAACTAGCTTTGCTTAGTTTGGGGGCTAGATGGTGCTGTGTGATATGTCCTCAAATTTATTATATTTATTATTATACCATATACAACCATATATAACCAGTGCTCTTGGAACCTTGACAAATGATCAACATTTTTTGTTTACTTTACTTCATTTATTTTTATAAAACTGTATTTGTAAAATAATTGAACCCCTCTAAATAAATAAAAACAGACAATTTTCACACCGTCATGCGCCATTTCCTATTTCAAAAGAAAACAAGCCAAGCGATGCCAACAGTCTTTCGCGATATTGTCGTCGATGGCTTCATGGAGCTTCGAAAGAACTATGCGGCTCTCAGATAAAGACGAACAGCTATAAAAAGAACTAAATAAGGCCTTTAACATTCGAAAAACGAACTTTACCATCTATACTATCTATCTATCTAGTCGTGTTATTAGTTCTTTATTCCTTCATTGCACGAAACGAGCATAGTGAACAAGTGACACGACTAGATGGAGACTAGTTCTTTCGAAACCAATGTGGGGAAAGGATTTAAAGTGCGCCTCAAAGACCCTTTTCGTGCACCATCTATGCTGGATTATTTATACAACGCTAGGAAACATTTTTTGCAAATACAAAAGGTAAAAAGCCTTTTTACATTAGAGATAAACACTTGACGAGCGTTTGCGATGGGATGTTGTAAGTGTGCAAGATCGCATGCGATACAATATGTACTATGATCACAACACACAACTCGACAGCTTCGGTGGCGTGGCGGGCAATTGCTCGACAGAGACGCAAGAGGCGCGGGTTCGATTCCCGCTGCGGAAGAAATGTTTGCATGATCTGTAAATATTTCTTCCGGGTCTGGGTGTTGTGGTAACCTGGTACTCGTAGTTTCTGATACCCACGACACAGGGTATCCTAGTGTGGGGTCAGGACTATGTATGTGACTGTTGGGTATTATTTATTTATTTATTAACAGTGTAGAATAGTCTTTAAATTAACATCAATACTTTGATTCTCTGTATCGACTGCGAGCGTATGCTGACTTTAGCCATGTTTTTAAAACTGTGTAAATTTACGTACTTAGGTAAATATGTATTACCGGTAAATTTGTAGATATCAAGTCTAATCTTTTCATTGCTCTTTGACAAAGCGATCGTATCTGGATTCTCTCGTTCACTTCAGAAATATTTGTCCAGGTTTTTATACAAGCACCTTTGAAAGGAAACCTTACAAAGTTGAGTTGGGAAGTTACTTTTCAACTCAACTTTGTAAGATTTCCTATACGAATGTACAAATAATAATGGCAATAAATGTTAGATGTGGAAACGAGTATTTCAATTCAAAAGATTTTGCAAGAAAACATTTCAGTTAATTTGTTTTTAAATAATAAATAACAACCATTAGTTACATAACATAGTCTTGACCCCATACTAGGATTCCGTGTATCATGTGTACCAGAAACTACAAGTACCATGGTATCACAGCACCCAGACCCTACAAACCGGGTAGAAATATTTGCAGAACATACAAACATTTCTCCCATAGCGGGAATCGAACCCGCGCCTTTTGAATAGTACTCGCCCGCCACGCCACTAACGTCGTCGTTATTAATTGACGTGCCTCTGAAGACCTTTGCCACCGTGCTCTCCAATAGTAACTACAGGGTAATTTGTTAATAATTTCCTCTGTATTCTCACTTCACGTTAAAACAAAATTACGTACCTACGAATGCGAATGACATAACGAATATTCACAATACACCCACTACAAACTAACATATTTCACGTTGACCTCATGTTGCGCTACACTCGTTTATACGACCCGACACGACTTTAATAAATCTGTATGGTTCAGTTGACAACTAATAACGTTGTCAACTTAACCATACAAAGGTAAATCTTCCAAAAAGCCTTTTCAATTTAAGATTAAAAATATTTCCAATTATTATAAAAGTTGACACTGATGACGAGGACTTCCACGGCCTTTAGAGAAGATTGGTAATTTTGGTTTATAAGGTCATAAAATCAAATGACATTGCGCTGTCATTGGTCAAATAAAAATAAAGGCCACTGAAAAAACGGCGAGCCGTAGAACCTAAAAAGTTCAAAAACATAATCTGTGTTGTGGTGTGAGCGCATAGCTCAGCATATTTGTTACCTACCATAGTTTAGAATGTAGTTGCCATATACACTAAGTAGTAAGTAAGTAAATTTACTTACTGCCATATACAATACACTGTACTGAACACAACTCATTGCGCTTCAAAGCTATATGAAGACTCCTTTCACTATACCCATTCACCCAACATACAAACATACCTACATTACATGGCGACCCTAGCCATTAATTACAGTGTCAAGTCCATGAATGAACAAATGGGGTGTTATTTAATTATTTCACTACAGTACTATATAAACCTACAAATATCTAATTACTATATAGACCTTTTTGTATTTCAGCCTAAACTAATTTCCTCATAATAAGGCCTTTCGCCATCAATAGTAGATGATTTATACAGCGTCAGGAGGTAACTTTTACCTTCACAAACGGGACGCTGTAGAGCCCGGGACGAATTAAGATGGAGTAGTCTTGTCTAGCACCTATTCCATCCTCTCAGCTTAGTCGGCGTGCTCCACAGGAAAGACATGGTCAATACGTGCGGAGCTAACTAAGCCGCGGGTTTCCTCACGATGTTTTCTTTCACCGATTGAGAGTACTGGTATAGCGCACATTTTTTCGCACATGACTGGATTTGAACCCACCATCTTAAGGCGGGGTCACTACCGACTACACCACCAGCTTTCCTCACAAGCTTACTGTATATTCTGCATAAAAAGCTTGAATCAAATTGTCGCACAATAGATATTTTATCGTATGGTGTAAGTTTGGATGTCCGACGCGTGACCGCAGCTCGTTCTCCCATCCGCTGCACATCAGACATTTTTCACTAAACGGAATCGGTCAACCCTTGTTGTGGTCGGGAATTCGCTGTTCTGTCCGCTCAACTGATTTTCGCCTTCGGATCGTCTAGTTTTTTATGAAAACGATATTTTTTCATGCTAGTTTACATTGACTTTTTACATTCAAGCGACTGAGTGGACTTGGGTGGACAGCGTTTGGGTGGTTTTAGACTGTGTTTAAAAATGGCTAAACCTAAAAATGGCTAAGCCTAAAAATGGCTCATACAATGAGCGGCCTTATCGCTAAAAGCGATCACTTCCAAAAGGTGTCTCCTGACCCTGTATAAATCATCTACTATAGATGGTAAGACTAGTTACACAACGGAACCTATTGCTGCTTCATGAAACTAATGCATGTGTGATCAAACTTTATGAAACTATTTATTTAGACGTGACTTACATAACTACCATTGAAACTTATTTCGCGTAACTGCTTTCGTAATGTAAATTCGGCCTTACTACTGAGTGCGTATTTAGGTCACACGCTAACTCCATTTGCATTTGTCAATGGCTATGATTTTAGACTAGATTGGCACAATAATCATGTTCATTGTTGTTAATTATTATTCAAACGATTGCATCAATTTAGGCTGGATCGTATCATAATAATAGCTGGATGTAATACGTTTTAAAAGCAAAACAAAACAGACTTCAATGAAAAATAAGTTAAAACTCCTTGGAGGTTCCTTTTGTGAACGTGACACATTGTTACCTAATTTTTAGGTTCTACGACATTCCAACGCAGGGGCCCTATTCACGATGACCAAAGAAAACGAGCCACGTAACGAGCCAAATGTCATCGTGTCTCTAAACACAAACGAGACACGCCATGGTGTGAAATCAAAAACTGTATTCTGCATGCCATAAGCAGGGACTTAATAACCGTTAAATAAGGATATCCTAAAATTTCGGTTTGACGTCATACAGTTATATATCGGTTATTTCGCGTTTGCAGCGGTAGAAAAAATTCGGTAGCTGATACCAGTCGATATTACGATACCGAAATAAAATCATAACGGTACCGCAATTTGACCTTGGCCGCTTGTATTTTTCGAAGTTGTGTTCGCATCGGTCGGGCGTTTGACGCGTTTGAAGCGAGCGCGCCGTTCAAATAATCTAATGCGCGTTGCGTAGGTATGACAATATCTCGTCGTAGTCGTAAAACAATGACGGATCTGCAATTTAGCTACTTTACAGTAAATCACTTTATGGCATATTTTGAACGGCTAGCTCTATCAACAGCTCTACAGACAGACCAGACAGACCAGACAGACCAGACAGACTGGGACAGACAGACAGACTGGGACAGACAGACAGACTGGGACAGACAGACAGACTTGGACAGACAGACAGACTGGGACAGACAGACAGACTGGGACAGACAGACAGACTGGGACAGACAGACAGACTGGGACAGACAGACAGACTGGGACAGACAGACAGACTGGGACAGACAGACAGACTGGGACAGACAGACAGACTGGGACAGACAGACAGACTGAGACAGACAGACAGACTGAGACAGCAGACAGACAGACTGAGACAGACAGACAGACAGACTGAGACAGACAGACAGACAGACTGAGACAGACAGACAGACTGAGACAGACAGACAGACTGAGACAGACAGACAGACTGAGACAGACAGACAGACTGAGACAGACAGACAGACTGGGACAGACAGACAGACTGGGACAGACAGACAGACTGGGACAGACAGACAGACTGGGACAGACAGACAGACTGGGACAGACAGACAGACTGGGACAGACAGACAGACTGGGACATACAGACAGACTGGGACAGACAGACAGACTGGGACAGACAGACAGACTGGGACAGACAGACAGACTGGGACAGACAGACAGACTGGGACAGACAGACAGACTGGGACAGACAGACAGACTGGGACAGACAGACAGACTGGGACAGACAGACAGACTGGGACAGACAGACAGACTGGGACAGACAGACAGACAGACAGACAGACAGACTGAGACAGACAGACAGACTGAGACAGACAGACAGACTGAGACAGACAGACAGACAGACTGGGACAGACAGACAGACATACTTGGACAGACAGACAGACAGACTGGGACAGACAGACAGACAGACTGGGACAGACAGACAGACAGACTGGGACAGACAGACAGACAGACTGGGACAGACAGACAGACAGACTGGGACAGACAGACAGACAGACTGGGACAGACAGACAGACAGACTGGGACAGACAGACAGACAGACTGGGACAGACAGACAGACAGACTCGGACAGACAGACAAACAGACTGGGACAGACAGACAGACAGACTGGGACAGACAGACAGACAGACTGGGACAGACAGACAGACAGACTGAGACAGACAGACAGACTGAGACAGACAGACAGACTTAGACAGACAGACAGACTGAGACAGACAGACAGACTGAGACAGACATACAGACTGAGACAGACAGACAGACTGAGACAGACAGACAGACTGAGACAGACAGACTGGGACAGACAGACAGACTGGGACAGACAGACAGACTGGGACAGACAGACAGACTGGGACAGACAGACAGACTGGGACAGACAGACAGACTGGGACAGACAGACAGACTGGGACAGACAGACAGACTAGGACAGACAGACAGACTGGGACAGACAGACAGACTGGGACAGACAGACAGACTGGGACAGACAGACAGACTGGGACAGACAGACAGACTTGGACAGACAGACAGACAGACTGGGACAGACAGACAGACAGACTGGGACAGACAGACAGACAGACTGGGACAGACAGACAGACAGACTGGGACAGACAGACAGACAGACTGGGACAGACAGACAGACAGACTGGGACAGACAGACAGACAGACTGGGACAGACAGACAGACAGACTGGGACAGACAGACAGACAGATTGGGACAGACAGACAGACAGACTGGGACAGACAGACAGACAGACTGGGACAGACAGACAGACTGGGACAGACAGACAGACTTGGACAGACAGACAGACTGGGACAGACAGACAGACTGGGACAGACAGACAGACTGGGACAGACAGACAGACTGGGACAGACAGACAGACTGGGACAGACAGACAGACTGGGACAGACAGACAGACAGACTGGGACAGACAGACAGACTGGGACAGACAGACAGACTGGGACAGACAGACAGACTGAGACAGACAGACAGACTGAGACAGCAGACAGACGGACTGAGACAGACAGACAGACGGACTGAGACAGACAGACAGACAGACTGAGACAGACAGACAGACAGACTGAGACAGACAGACAGACTGAGACAGACAGACAGACTGAGACAGACAGACAGACTGAGACAGACAGACAGACTGAGACAGACAGACAGACTGGGACAGACAGACAGACTGGGACAGACAGACAGACTGGGACAGACAGACAGACTGGGACAGACAGACAGACTGGGACAGACAGACAGACTGGGACAGACAGACAGACTGGGACAGACAGACAGACTGGGACAGACAGACAGACTGGGACAGACAGACAGACTGGGACAGACAGACAGACTGGGACAGACAGACAGACTGGGACAGACAGACAGACTGGGACAGACAGACAGACTTGGACAGACAGACAAACTGGGACAGACAGACAGACTGGGACAGACAGACAGACTGGGACAGACAGACAGACTGGGACAGACAGACAGACTGGGACAGACAGACAGACTGGGACAGACAGACAGACTGGGACAGACAGACAGACTTGGACAGACAGACAGACAGACTGGGACAGACAGACAGACAGACTGGGACAGACAGACAGACAGACTGGGACAGACAGACAGACAGACTGGGACAGACAGACAGACAGACTGGGACAGACAGACAGACAGACTGGGACAGACAGACAGACAGACTGGGACAGACAGACAGACAGACTGGGACAGACATACAGACAGACTGGGACAGACAGACAGACAGACTGGGACAGACAGACAGACAGACTGGGACAGACAGACAGACAGACTGGGACAGACAGACAGACAGACTGGGACAGACAGACAGACAGACTGGGACAGACAGACAGACAGACTGGGACAGACAGACAGACAGACTGGGACAGACAGACAGACTGGGACAGACAGACAGACTGGGACAGACAGACAGACTGGGACAGACAGACAGACTGGGACAGACAGACAGACTGGGACAGACAGACAGACTGGGACAGACAGACAGACTGAGACAGACAGACAGACTGACAGACTGGGACAGACAGACAGACAGACTGGGACAGACAGACAGACAGACTGGGACAGACAGACAGACAGACTGGGACAGACAGACAGACAGACTGGGACAGACAGACAGACAGACTGGGACAGACAGACAGACTGGGACAGACAGACAGACAGACTGGGACAGACAGACAGACAGACTGGGACAGACAGACAGACTGGGACAGACAGACAGACAGACTGGGACAGACAGACAGACAGACTGAGAGAGACAGACAGACTGAGACAGACAGACAGACTTAGACAGACAGACAGACTGAGACAGACAGACAGACTGAGACAGACAGACAGACTGAGACAGACAGACAGACTGAGACAGACAGACAGACTGAGACAGACAGACTGGGACAGACAGACAGACAGACTGGGACAGACAGACAGACTGGGACAGACAGACAGACTGGGACAGACAGACAGACTGGGACAGACAGACAGACTGGGACAGACAGACAAACTGGGACAGACAGACAGACTGGGACAGACAGACAGACTGGGACAGACTGGGACAGACAGACAGACTGGGACAGACAGACAGACTGGGACAGACAGACAGACTGGGACAGACAGACAGACTTGGACAGACAGACAGACAGACTGGGACAGACAGACAGACAGACTGGGACAGACAGACAGACAGACTGGGACAGACAGACAGACAGACTGGGACAGACAGACAGACAGACTGGGACAGACAGACAGACAGACTGGGACAGACAGACAGACAGACTGGGACAGACAGACAGACAGACTGGGACAGACAGACAGACAGACTGGGACAGACAGACAGACAGACTGGGACAGACAGACAGACAGACTGGGACAGACAGACAGACAGACTGGGACAGACAGACAGACAGACTGGGACAGACAGACAGACAGACTGGGACAGACAGACAGACTGGGACAGACAGACAGACTGGGACAGACAGACAGACTGGGACAGACAGACAGACTGGGACAGACAGACAGACTGGGACAGACAGACAGACTGAGACAGACAGACAGACTGACAGACTGGGACAGACAGACAGACAGACTGGGACAGACAGACAGACAGACTGGGACAGACAGACAGACAGACTGGGACAGACAGACAGACAGACTGGGACGGACAGACAGACAGACTGGGACAGACAGACAGACAGACTTGGACAGACTGGGACAGACAGACAGACAGACTGGGACAGACAGACAGACAGACTGGGACAGACAGACAGACAGACTGGGACAGATAGACAGACAGACTTGGACAGACAGACAGACAGACAGACAGACTGGGACAGACAGACAGACAGACTGGGACAGACAGACAGACAGACTGGGACAGACAGACAGACAGACTGGGACAGACAGACAGACAGACTGGGACAGACAGACAGACAGACTGGGACAGACAGACAGACAGACTGGGACAGACAGACAGACAGACTGGGACAGACAGACAGACTGGGACAGACAGACAAACAGACTGGGACAGACAGACAGACTGGGACAGGCAGACAGACAGACTGGGACAGACAGACAGACTGGGACAGACAGACAGACAGACTGGGACAGACAGACAGACAGACTGGGACAGACAGACAGACAGACTGGGACAGACAGACAGACAGACTGGGACAGACAGACAGACAGACTGGGACAGACAGACAGACAGACTGGGACAGACAGACAGACAGACTGGGACAGACAGACAGACAGACTGGGACAGACAGACAGACAGACTGGGACAGACAGACAGACAGACTGGGACAGACAGACAGACAGACTGGGACAGACAGACAGACAGACTGGGACAGACAGACAGACTGGGACAGACAGACAGACTGGGACAGACAGACAGACTGGGACAGACAGACAGACTGGGACAGACAGACAGACTGGGACAGACAGACAGACTGGGACAGACAGACAGACTGAGACAGACAGACAGACTGACAGACTGGGACAGACAGACAGACAGACTGGGACAGACAGACAGACAGACTGGGACAGACAGACAGACAGACTGGGACAGACAGACAGACAGACTGGGACAGACAGACAGACAGACTTGGACAGACTGGGACAGACAGACAGACAGACTGGGACAGACAGACAGACAGACTGGGACAGACAGACAGACAGACTGGGACAGATAGACAGACAGACTTGGACAGACAGACAGACAGACAGACAGACTGGGACAGACAGACAGACAGACTGGGACAGACAGACAGACAGACTGGGACAGACAGACAGACAGACTGGGACAGACAGACAGACAGACTGGGACAGACAGACAGACAGACTGGGACAGACAGACAGACAGACTGGGACAGACAGACAGACAGACTGGGACAGACAGACAGACAGACTGGGACAGACAGACAGACAGACTGGGACAGACAGACAGACTGGGACAGACAGACAAACAGACTGGGACAGACAGACAGACTGGGACAGGCAGACAGACAGACTGGGACAGACAGACAGACTGGGACAGACAGACAGACTGAGACAGACAGAAAGACTGAGACAGACAGACAGACTGAGACAGACAGACAGACAGACTGAGACAGACAGACAGACAGACTGAGACAGACAGACTGAGACAGACAGACAGACTGAGACAGACAGACAGACTGGGACAGACAGACAGACTGGGACAGACAGACAGACTGGGACAGACAGACAGACTGGGACAGACAGACAGACTTGGACAGACAGACAGTCTGGGACAGACAGACAGACTGGGACAGACAGACAGACTGGGACAGACAGACAGACTGGGACAGACAGACAGACTGGGACAGACAGACAGACTGGGACAGACAGACAGACTTGGACAGACAGACAGACTGGGACAGACAGACAGACTGGGACAGACAGACAGACTGGGACAGACAGACAGACTGGGACAGACAGACAGACTGAGACAGACAGACAGACTGGGACAGACATACAGACTGGGACAGACAGACAGACTGGGACAGACAGACAGACTGAGACAGACAGACAGACTGAGACAGACAGACAGACTGAGACAGACAGACAGACTGAGACAGACAGACAGACTGAGACAGACAGACAGACTGAGACAGACAGACAGACTAAGACAGACAGACAGACTGAGACAGACAGACAGACTGAGACAGACAGACAGACTGAGACAGACAGACAGACTGAGACAGACAGACAGACTGAGACAGACAGACAGACTGAGACAGACAGACAGACTGAGACAGACAGACAGACTGAGACAGACAGACAGACTGAGACAGACAGACAGACTGAGACAGACAGACAGACAGACTGAGACAGACAGACAGACAGACTGAGACAGACAGACAGACAGACTGAGACAGACAGACAGACAGACTGAGACAGACAGACAGACAGACTGAGACAGACAGACAGACAGACTGAGACAGACAGACAGACTGAGACAGACAGACAGACTGGGACAGACAGACAGACTGGGACAGACAGACAGACTGGGACAGACAGACAGACTGGGACAGACAGACAGACTTGGACAGACAGACAGTCTGGGACAGACAGACAGACTGGGACAGACAGACAGACTGGGACAGACAGACAGACTGGGACAGACAGACAGACTGGGACAGACAGACAGACTGGGACAGACAGACAGACTTGGACAGACAGACAGACTGGGACAGACAGACAGACTGGGACAGACAGACAGACTGGGACAGACAGACAGACTGGGACAGACAGACAGACTGGGACAGACAGACAGACTGGGACAGACAGACAGACTGAGACAGACAGACAGACTGAGACAGACAGACAGACTGAGACAGACAGACAGACTGAGACAGACAGACAGACTGAGACAGACAGACAGACTGAGACAGACAGACAGACTGAGACAGACAGACAGACTGAGACAGACAGACAGACTGAGACAGACAGACAGACTGAGACAGACAGACAGACTGAGACAGACAGACAGACTGAGACAGACAGACAGACTGAGACAGACAGACAGACTGAGACAGACAGACAGACAGAGACAGACAGACAGACTGAGACAGACAGACAGACTGAGACAGACAGACTGAGACAGATAGACAGACTGAGACAGACAGACAGACTGAGACAGACAGACAGACTGAGACAGACAGACAGACTGAGACAGACAAACAGACAGACAGACATTCCATGTAATGCCTGCATTATACAGATTGCCGGTAACATGTAGGTCAAGTACTCCGATTTCAAAGCAGGTAGGTAGGTTAGGTACAAAAATACCTATTTACTTATCCATACTCCGGCCAAATTCGATTTTGAATGTTTAATACTTAACAAATATTTTTAATGGAAAACTATTGAAATTGTGTAGGTAGGTACTCTAGGTACCTAATTGTGATGTGAATCATTCTGAAGTAAAAATCTGCTGTTTGTTTGCAAACATTATAATATAATGTTTGCAAACAAACAGCAGATAAAATATTATTTTATTTTTCTAAATTGAAAATGGCCAACATACCTACATATAGGTACATTAATAGCTAAGCTTTGTTTTTACTGTGCAGCCTTGCTCCAAGCAGGATGACTCATTTTATCTTTATCGAATGAGAAAAAGCCGCGTACCGCATTTTTCAACTCTTTGGTTCGTTCGTTCGTCGAGTAGGTTAGGTACCTACCGACCAAGCAACGCACGGTGCTCTCGCTCGCACTTCTCGCGCCGCCGCGCCGCCCGATTTCGGTACCGAAATAGAATAACGGTTAAATAAGGGTAGAAAGTATTCGGGTAAATTAACCTGTACCGAAACTCATTTGCGCTGATAAACCGTTTCAACCGGTACCGAAAAGAGTCCATGGCCATAAGACTAGTTGTCTATGACCGTGTTTTGGTTTTACGTGATTCGTTCAAAATCAAGCATCCGGTCTTTCGGAAAACGATCGGTTTTAGATTGATTTTATTTTTTTGTTTACAATTTTCATCTCAAGTAAATAAATATTCAATAATAGAATTTCTAAACTCTTTCTAATATTAATTTCGTTATATTTTAAAGTTTCGAGCCCAAAAAAAAATATATAACGTAAAATGGTTAGCTAAATCAAATCAACCACAATTTGTTTCCGAACGAATTGTCAATCAAAATATTGACATATTGCATTGTTTGTTTTGAAAAAAACTTGGCTATATTATAACGTAGTGATAAGAATAGACGTTGTTCTTCGAAGACAACGTATGATATGCTGGCGCCAGCAACGCCCACACATAAATAGGAGACTGTCAAGGGATTCTGCTGAGCTGGACCCTAAATTTTCCGTGCTATTTTATAAGGTGGCCAAAGAGTTGTTTTGGTATTGTGCGGCGTTCTTGGAGGCAGGCTAGTTAATTCTGGCCTTCAGAGATGTTCTAGCATTACAACAGAAGTCAAAGTAAGTATTGTGTTAGCTAAACTTAATTTATTGAACAATAATAAAATGGTAGGTACCTAGGTTAGGTATTAGCTTAGACTGAAACCTACTATATTTACTGTATTTTTCCAGATACTTACAACCCTCAATTTCCTTATCACCAGTAGCTATCAAAAGCCAGTGGGAAACTTTTGGTTAGCACCTGTAAGCCTCTGCATAGAGTAAGCGGTGAATGCCTTGAATGATGCCAACCTACATCAAATTTCCTACCTCCGAACAAGAGAGGAATTAAATCAAACAAGGGTAATATTTTAATCAACTATTTATTTTAGTAGGTATTACATAATAGTATTTGTGAGAGCATCAGCGAACTAAAATAAATTAATTTTATTAGATTCTTTGAAAAAACTTTCACTTTCATTATATTAGTAGAATATAATCTTTATTTCCAAAAACATGAAAGTATGTACTTATAAAAACAATAACAATGATTTCTGCCTCGTTTCAGATTTGCAACAGTGGCTTAAAGGCATACCTACTCATGTGCTACCTTAGGAGGGGCAGCTCATGACAGTTATATTATGTTAAATAAATCAGAAATCATGAGGTGTGTGTGTGTGTGTGTGTGTGTGTGTTAGTGTTAACGTATGGGTACATGCGGTTGTGTAGGTATAATAAGTAATAATAAATGCATTAAAACCATAAAACAAAAAATACTCACAGCACACATACTATGCATATCTCAAGTTTCACTCAATCCATGCAGCCATTTAGAAGTAAATTATGAGGCACAAGCATCGTTACATCTTCACAAACTTTTGCATTCACAATAAAAGAGCTATGTTAAGTTATGTTATTTTAAGTTACATGTGCATATTAAGAAGTTTATTGTACATGTGTAAGCATGACTGTGTGTGTGTGTTTTAGATTGTTACATTTAAATTGTTATATTTCAGAGCCGCCCACGCACTATGCCAACACGTGGATCAGAAGCAATTGCTGTACGCAATACAGTCTCAGTACATGTCTGGTCCACTACGCCAGGGCTTCTACGACATCCTCATTGCGATGCATCTCGAGTCGCACGCCACTACCATGCGAGTACACCAGCTTCGCTTGAACAGCATCTGGAAAAGAACAGGATTATGAAATACTAGGTGGCAGCACAGGTAAAGTACGCGCTATCGTTGCGTTTTGAGCTTTACGCCGGTAATTTCAAGCAAACTAAAGCTTTCCAATATTATAGTATACATACATACATATTATAACGCCGTATCCTTAATGAGGTGGGCAGAGCCACAAGTAAACATAATAAAACTTGCAATCACTTCTGATCCAAACTTCCAAGATGGATATGGCGAACCATGGTGACAGGTGATCAGCCCATCGCCCATATAGGTGGTCCATCATTTTGGAGAAGATCCCTTTGTCGCCTTTTACGACATGCTCGGGGAGAGAAGCATATAGTATAACCCCCGGATACTCAAATGCATCAGAGTTGAGCATGTCTCAATCTCAAGTGACGAGTTTTTGACTTCTGTCATTCCGTTCAGTTTTGTAATTTAAAGTACTTATCTGTATTCAAATTTAATTATTGAGATCGTAACTTTATTAAAGTGATTGTGTGAACTTTAGTTTCGTTCGTTATTTTATTGCCTGCATGCATGCAGGCAATCTCCCTTAAGCGCAAGCTCATTGACGTATGCATTCTCCCTATCCTCACGTACGGCGCGCAGACTTGGTCTTTGACGGCTCAGCAGAGGTCCACACTCGGGGTTTGCCAGCGAGCGATGGAGCGCAGTATTCTCGGAGTAAAACTCACTGACCGAATACGCAACACCATACTGCGCTCCAAAACAAAAATCGCTGACGTTGCTCGGAAAGCAGCCACTTTGAAGTGGAACTGGGCAGGGCACGTCTGCCGTATGTCGGATGACCTATGGGCGTAAACCACTACCGAGTGGGCTCCTAATGGTGGTAAACGGCATCGTGGCAGACCAAGACTGAGATGGTGGGACGACTTGGACTCATTCATGAAGGATTGGTCCTCCAAAGCACAGGATAGAGAAAGGTGGAAGGGGGATAGGGAGGCCTTTGCCCTGCAGTGGGACGATATGGGCTAATAATCTTACTTATATTATAAATGCGAAAGTTTGTGAGTTTGGATGTTTGGATGTTTGTGCCTCAATCACGCCTAAACGGCAGAACGGATTTGAATGAAACTTGGAATATACATAGTACATGTACTGGATTAACATATAGGCTATTTTTTATCCGGGTACCACGCGAGCGAAGCCGCGGACGGCAGCTAGTAATAATAATAATGCATGCCCATAATGTCTAAGAATCAAGAAGATAATTATATAACAGACAAGTTCTTACTTTTTTGCTTGTTTTTTCCAGGGAGGTGTGCAAAAACGAATTCGTGATCCCCCTGGGACCGGAACTGAAGGCGTTGTACGAAGACCCAGAGATGGGGCACAGCCTCCGCTCGCTACAAACAGAGAGTGTTCGACCGCAGATGAAGAATGAAGAAAGCAAGCAAACTCACGTGATATCTGTGAAGATATCACGTAAGTTTGCTTGCTTTCGTGTTCCCAGACATTCGGAAGAATATAAATATGTCCCAGGTGGCCGATTTGTAGGGCTCAGTGGGCACGTGTTCTCGTCGGGTTCCGAAATAATGGGTAACCTCGAGAAAAAAATCACACTCGGTATAATCGTACGAAGTTATTAGCGTCCAGTACAAATACCAAGTAACTCTTGAATAAACAAGTAGGCAGAACAGATACGTCCCGCTCGGCACGAGCTCTAAAAATAGACTGCCCGCCAGCTCCAACGGCCGCATCCAAGCATGACTCGGCTGTGACGTCACGCTTGCGTTCTGTAGGTAGCGAGCCAGTGTTGCAGTGTGATTGTAGATGGCGCTATAATTAATCTCCGACAAATATGTATCGCCATCTAGCCCCAAACTAAGGTTAACTTAATTTTGTTCTGACACATGTAATTTTAACTGTGAATTCCTACGAATAGGTACTGAATGTTGTTATTTCGATAGAAAATCTTCCAGTCCCAATTTATCTTCACCTCGCAAAACATCTTGTTTCAGAGAGAGTATAACGGAGATCAGCAACTTGTACTCCCCCTACTTCCCGCTGGAGGTGGTCCGTGAGTTCGTGATGCAGGCGTTGGCGGACGCAGTTACAACCAACCAGGTGCACAACCGCGACCCCGTGGGCGGCACCAATGAGAACCTCTTCTTGTGAGTACACTCTTCCTGTCAGTACACTCTTTCTGTGAGTACACACTTCCTGACAGTACACTCTTCCTGCGAATACCTTCATCCTGTGAGTACACTCTTCCTGCGAGTATACTTTCCTGACAGTACATTCTTCCTGTTAGTACTCTTCCTGACAATATACTCTTCCTGTGAGTACACTCTTCCTGTAAGTACTTTACCCCTATCATCAGGCCAACTCTCATTGTAGACCGTCTCCTTCTAGTCTGTATGATGCGAGATGAAGACGTTGAGAAGCTCCTCATCATGATCAACCCTGAGACGTGGGATCCCACCTTTGACAAAGGTAAGTTACAATTCATAAAATTTTTACTGCCTTACCCACAAGTTTCCATTATCTGAAATTCTTTATTGTACACGCACGAAACGAAACAAATACACACAAAACATTAAAAAGTACATGTACAAAGGAGAGCTTAACTCTTAAAGAGTTTTCTGCCAGCAAACCTTTGAGGCAAGGGAGAGGCTTTAACATAAGTGGAAGTTATGTGTACAGAGACAGGAAAAAGAAAAACATAAAGATAAGCTTACAAATATAATAAACTAATAAGATATACTACACACAATATAAATATATACAAATAATATATCTACAAATATATATACAATATATACATACATATAAATAAATATTATTAAAAAATTAAACATTATTATTTTAAAGATAACGTAGAAAACTGAGCTCATTTTCATTTCTTATTATTACACCATCATCATCATCATCATCATTTTCCTCCTCCTTATCCCACTAGGTGGGGTCGGCACAACATGTTTTCCTCTTCCATCTTCTATCATTCGTCATCTCAGTACTCACTCCTTTCATACGCATGTCCTCTTTCACACAATCCATCCATCTTTTCTTAGGCCTTCCTCTGTCCGTGTATCCATCCACATTCATATTCAGCACTTTCCTTGTAACATGACTTTCTTCCCTCCGCATAACATGCCCACGCTAACCTATCACTCTATTTTCTTATTATTACACCGATTACCTGAAAGTTTTTAATGATAATATAGATTGTCTTTGTAAATAAATTTTTGAAGTTTCTATAAATGTTTCTAATTCTGTCCTATAGAAGGAAAAGACGAGCACAGGAAAGGTCTACTACACATGAAAATGGCGGAGGAAGCGAAGCTTCAGATGTCCTACAACATCTGAACGACATACAACTGAGGCATAGAGAGGAAGCCATCATATCTTTTGCTCACGACTTCGTAGGCGATCTGCAGAGCGATCAGTTGAGGTAACATCGGCATAAACCTGCTTTAAAAAAAAATTCTATAAATCTCACTTATATTATAAACTAGTATTTTCGCTTGCGGGCGCGGGCTGCAAGCAGCCCGCGAGGAGGTTGTTTCTTTGAGGCTGAACCAAAATTTCAGCCCAATCGGACGAACCGTTTCGGAGATACAAGCAAGAGGGGGTGAATATTGGGGGGGAGGGGGGTCAAATTTTTATTTAACTTTACTCGCCATCCTATTATCTATACGAATCCACTTGAAGAAATCTCATTTCACGAGTCATTTCGGAGAACCGATAGAAGGGGGGGGGCAAAAGGGGGGGTTGAATAAAAAGTTGTATTCCTTCGAGCACCCTCCATCCGAATCTATAAAAAAAACATGCCCTCGTAGGGAAGAATCGGGCCACCGAACGTGGGGGGGGCGAGGGGGGAGGAAAATGGGGGTTTTCGGATTTTTCCCCCACTCACCGGGACTCCCCGAACATTTCCCCCATACATCATCATCGTCCATCTCGACTCCTTCCGGGAGAACAATGATGTCAATGAGTGAGTCAGTGAGTGAGTGAGTGGTAATCGAGCTTTATATAGTATAATGCGAAAGTTTGTGAGTTTGGATGTTTGTGCCTCAATCACGCCTAAACGGCTGAACGGATATATACTTGATTAACATATAGGCTATTTTTCATCTGGGTACTACGCGAGCAAAGACGCGAGAGGCAGCTAGTATAAATATAAATATTTGAGGACATTATCATACAGCACCATCTAGCCCCCAACTAAGCAAAGGGAGCCAGATGGCTGATAGAATACTCCCGCAGCGGGAATCTAACCCAATCAATCAATGCTTGTGGCCACCAGAAACAATAATACCAGCTTGAACTGATTAAATATTATGTACGCATATTTTTCTTGCTTTCAGACGTTACCAAGAAATCAAGCAGTCAGATTTGCCGAGCGCCGTGGCTGCCAAGAAGACCAGGGAATTCCGCTGTCCGCCCAGAGAACAGATGAACTCAGTTTTAAGGTAAGTGTCTCGTCTTGTTTCAAAGTCGAAGTCTATAGTAGGTAAATAAGCACACAATCTACATCGTCGAAACTAAAATCTTACTTCTTACTATATTATAAATGCGAATGTTTGTGAGTTTGGATGTTTGGATGTTTACATTAAGTAAAAAAATTCGGCTCGCTTCGCTCGCTAACTTTTAGAGACTTCTAGAAATGGTTTAAAACTACATTGAGTTAAAAAATTTGGCTCGCTTCGCTCGCATTGGTTTGAAGCTCGCTTCGCTCGCTAACTTCTAGAGACTTCTAGAGATGGTTTAAAGCTACATTAAGTTAAAAATTTCGGCTCTCTTCGCTCGCATTGGTTTGAAGCTCGCTTCGCTCGCTAACTTCTAGAGGCTTCCAGAAATGGTTTAAAACTACATTGAGTTAAAAAATTTGGCTCGCTTCGCTCGCTAGCTTCTAAAGACTTCTAGAGATGGTTTAAAGCTACATTGAGTTAAAAATTTCGGCTCGCTTCGCTCGCATTGGTTTGAAGCTCGTTTCGCTCGCTAACTTCTAGAGACTTCTAGAGATGGTTTAAAGCTACATTGAGTTAAAAATTTCGGCTCGCTAAGCATAGGCAGCAAAGATCGCATAGGCAGCAAAGATCGCATAGGCAGCAAAGATCGCATAGGCAGCAAAGATCGCATAGGCAGCAAAGATCGCATAGGCAGCAAAGATCGCATAGGCAGCAAAGATCGCATAGGCAGCAAAGATAGCATAGGCAGCAAAGATCGCATAGGCAGCAAAGATCGCATAGGCAGCAAAGATCGCATAGGCAGCAAAGATCGCATAGGCAGCAAAGATCGCATAGGCAGCAAAGATAGCAATATCAAATTAACACATTAAAATATAATGTAACCAACCTAGGTAATGTATATTACCGTCGTACTGATAACTTGTGTTTAGAGTACGTACCTACCCACAGAACACTAATGTATTAATACGATATAGGTACTTACTCAAACACAAGTTATCAGCACGATGTCGAAACACGCAAAGCCAACGGAGTAAAGCGGCCCGATAGGACAGGCTTAAGCGCTTTTATACAAATCCTTCGTAAACAACAAGATGGCGGCGATGTCGTACCGGTAGTCGTTCAGTGACTTACATTAAAATCATAAATTGACTTTTATATTAATTTAACTAACATCTAAAATCAGGATACTAATTTACGGAACTTTACACTAAAAAAAAAATAAGATAGTTCCTATAATGATTATGTAGATAAAATTAAATATTGGTAGATATTTGTATTCCTGTTTTTTTTAAGACTAATTTTATTTTGAGTAGTTTCTATAAATTATTACCTAGTGTTCCAGAATACGGTTAAAAATTTGTTTAAAAGATTGTGATTTTCTATGCTGTTTTTTAGTAGATATTATATAGTTTATTTATAAAAGACTGATTATAATACTTTGTTTCATAAAAACATCGTTGTCTTATTTTTTCCTATTCCGTCTGATAGGAACCCGCAATTAAAATGGACGCTTTTATTATAAATTCAAAGGTTAATTGAGTAATAGGTAGGACCTACCTGGTAGGTGTTACTAGTTTAGAAAAGAGTAAATGGAGTAAAAGGAGTAAACTTGACTATAAACTTGCCCTAAGCCTCGAGCTCAACTATATACCTACTTGTCTTACCCCCGAATACTCAAACGCGACTCAGAGTTGAGCACGTCTCAACTCACGGTTTTTTGACAGTTTCTGATGATAATCTGTCAAAAAATCGTCATTTGAGACGTGCTCAATTTTGAGATGCGTTTGAGTATTCGGAGGTTAGGCCTTTTACGAAATCTACTAGGTAATTGTGATGTTTTTACAGGCTTCAAGCACATGGACCAGGAAGAAGAATCTTGGAAGGAGAATTGTCCTTGTGGCGAGGAGCTCATCGTCAGGATGAACGAGATCCACGAGAGCCTCATGGTGCATGTGTCTCTCAACGCTCTGCAAGAGCCACTGTCTGAGGTAACTATTACTAATCATAACGTAAATAACATTTGGAATTTCTTGAAAAACATTTATCTATGGAGCGAAAGACTTTAGAGAGAACTAGAAAGAGTTGAAGGTGTGAAAGGTTAATTATAGTTGAAAGAGAACTGGAATAAGTGAAAGTATAATTAAAAAAAAACTGTCAAGTGCGAGTTGGATCCGCACACGAAAGGTTCAGTACTAGTGCAAAAAAAAACTAGAATCTACAGTAATTTTTATAATAAAAGTGTTTTATAATAATTTGACGGCCTCGGTGGCGTGGCGGGCGATTGCTCGGCAGAGGCGCAAGAGGCGCGGGTTCGATTTCCGCTGCGGAAGAAATTGCATGTTCTGTAAATATTTCTTCCGGGTCTGGGTGTTGTGGTAGCATGGTACTCGTAGTTTCTGATACCCACGACACAGAGAATCCTAATGTGGGGTCAGGACTATGTATGTGACTGTTGGGTGCTATTTATTTATTTATTGTACAGGCCATAGAAGAACCGGCAAAGAAAACTCCAGAAGAGAAGTTCCGTAAAGTCCTGATCGGCACTATTGTCAGTTGGGCCGAGGAGTCGCAGATCGAGACGCCCAAACTCGTCAGAGAAATGTTCAGGTAATTTTACTCACATCTCTGTTCCAGGTACCAAACAAAAAAAATGTATCTTCGTTGCCATTTATGTTTTACACTATTTATATGTTATTCATGTAACATGATGAAACTGGCAGATATATTACAGACTCCTAATGATAATAATAATATATTTCTTCCTTCCAGTCTCCTAGTCCGTCAGTACGACGCTGTTGGCGAACTGATCCGTGCTCTCGAGAAGACTTATGTGATAAACGCGAAGACGAAGCTGGATGTAGCGGAGATGTGGGTGGGGCTGAGCCAGATCCGCTGCGTGTGCAGATGAGCCAGGAGGAGGAGGAGCTCATGAGGAAGATACTCTGGTGAGCCATCATTCCTATTTAGATCAAGAATATACGTAAGACTAAGTTGGAGGTGCGAAGTTGTAGGTGGGATTGTGCCAGATCCGCGCGCTGCTGCCTGTGCAGATGAGCCAGGAGGAGGAGGAGCTCATGAGGAAGAGACTCTAGTGATCCATCATACTAATTAAGATTTAAAAAAGACTGACTTGTCCTTAGAATAGAAGCAAACAAACAATTCCAAACCTATGATTAATAAGACTGAGATATAGTTTGTTTACTTTATTAGATTTAAAACTCATCAGATATTATATCTTATTTCAGGAAACTCGTGAACAACCACACCTTCTTCCAGCTGATTTAATCAGGTATGACTTGTTTACTATAAAACACAACTACTTACCTACATGCTCAGACCAAATAAAAAGAGTAGACGCCGCGCCGCGAACAACAAAAGTGAAGCCACACAAAACCGTGCTCCTGCAAGTAAACATACACGCTCACGCACACACCTACACTAAAACCATGCTCATCGCTCTTAGTACGTCACGAATCTTATAAAAAAGAATTATGCCTTCCTGTGTAGTGAAAACTTGTAAAAACAGCAGCAAATCACATAAAAAGTCTCACGGAATCACTTTTCACTTACTGTAAGTACTTCAAATAGCATCGTTTCTTAATTATTATACTATGAATTTAGGTTACTTGGAACACACAACCTTAAAACCTTCGACACACACATAGATAAAATGGCGGCTTCACTTTTGTTGTTCGCGGCGCGGGGTCTTTTCTTTTTATTTGGTCTGAGCCTACATGGTTCAATTTGGAAAAATTGTGTCATAAAAAATGTTGATTTTTTTAAATATAGAACTCTCTAAATTCTCATACAAACATGACCCACAATACAGAGGGACACTAGGATTATGTGTCTTGGGTATCAGAAACTGCGAGTACAGTACAGTCAACGGATCTTGACACTCGTGAAGTTAGCAGTTTGACATGCGCAGTGAAGTTTTTTCATACTGTCTACTGCTCGAAATGGCTAACTTCACGAGTGCCTAGATCCGTTGACCGTACTGTACCACAAATTGCCTGCTTTTTCTTGATAGGCACTTGATATGAATAAGTAAGTAAATAGATACCTATTATGTATGGTATGTATGTTCGTACGAGCTAGTGGCCAACTCTAGTGACGGAGTTTTTAGGCCGCCTAAAGGCCTCCGTCATGGCTTAACGACTTAAAAGCCGGGACCCATAATTTAACGTGCCCTCCGAAGCACGGAGGCACTCAGCTCGCAATGCCACTTGCGGTCAATAAACTTAATTTATTGAACAATAATAAAATGGTACCTAGGTTAGGTAGGTATTAGGTTAGACTGAAACCTACTATATTTACTGTATTTTTCCAGATACTTACAACCCTCAATTTCCTGATCACCAGTAGCTATCAAAAGCCAGTGGGAAACTTTTGGTTAGCACCTGTAAGCCTCTGCATAGAGTAAGCGGTGAATGCCTTGAATGATGCCAACCTACATCAAATTTCCTACCTCCGAACAAGAGAGGAATTAAATCAAACAAGGGTAATATTTTAATCAACTATTTATTTTAGTAGGTATTATTACATAATAGTATTTGTGAGAGCATCAGCGAACTAAAATAAATTAACTTTATTAGATTCTTTGAAAAAACTTTCACTTTCATTATATTAGTAGAATATAATCTTTATTTCCAAAAACATGAAAGTATGTACCTACCTATAAAAACAATAACAATGATTTCTGCCTCATTTCAGATTTGCAACAGTGGCTTAAAGGCATACCTACTCATGTGCTACATTAGGAGGGGCAGCTCATCACAAAAATGCTCACTTTTCTTTAACTTATTAAGTACTACCTGCCGCCTGCGGCTTCGCTCGCCTATTGCCAGGATAAAAAGTAGCCTAATGTTATTCCAGCACACATACTATGCATATCCCAAGTTTCACTCAATCCGTGCAGCCATTTAGAATTAAATTATGAGTCACAAGCATCGTCACATCTTCACAAACTTTTGCATTCACAATAAAAGAGCTATTAGTTAGGTTAGGTTAGTACCTACTACAACTACTACTAGCCCCTAGTTCTTTCGAACCCTGCGTGGTGAAAAGATTCAAAATGCGCCTCAAAAGCTCCTTTTGTGCACTAGGGCTCCGGGAGTAATAATTATTCTGTACACTAGGGTTAGGTTATTTCACTTATTTACCACATCATTTATTAGGGATATTATTCAATGGTACCTAGATTATATTATTTATTGTACAAATAATCTATTCTGCTATTAAATAGTTTAAAGAAGACTAATTTATTTACATAATTAGTAAAAACACAACCTAGTTTTTAGCAAAACACGCAATATTGAAGCATGTAATTTTGACAATTCAAAACGAGCCTCGTCTCGCGCCTACTCTCGTTTATGAAATCTGACATTGTCATGCAGAATACGATAACACGGTAATTCCACACGTTTTCCCGCGTCTCGTTTTGTTTGGTCATCGTGAATAGGGCCCCAGGTTTCCTCACGATGTTTTCCTTCACCGTTTGAGAGTACTCGTATAGCGCACATATTTATTTCGAACAGAAAAATCGATTTCGACCTGATTTGAACCCACGAACTCAGGGCTATAACTACCACTAGACCACCAGTACTTTCATTTATGGGATTGACAATGTAACCACGTGACTAAGAGCTAATTACAACGCTCAGAACAATATCGCCAGGAGCTTTATTCTCTGTGACCAAACGAAACTTGTTTGTGACGTGCCTCGTCACGTTTTTTCAATACAAAATTGTCATTAGAGAATACAATAACACAGTGATTGTACAAACGTGCCAGCGTTCGCCCACGTTACGTTTTGTTTGGTAATAGTGAATAAGGCCCCATGACGCGGCTTCGAATCTGCGCAAAACCAAAACAATAACTTCACTCTCAGTGCCTATTTAATTTTGAAAATGTTGACGAAACTATGTCCTCAGTAAGCGACTAAGCATAGTTAATGAAGCTAATGCACTATACGCGGGCATACTTCACAACTTCAAGTGTCATTTACCATACAACTTTCAACCTTATTCCCTTGTGATAGAGCTGGGCTTTTCTTCGGTGGTAAGACAAAAGGATTGTTGCGGCGGAAAATGTCTTGTTTGAAAGTTCTCGAAATGAAAGTAGGAATGGACGTAGAAGTGAAACACGAGTTTCATGTTGATGACCCCAATGCTCGGCTGAGACGCAAGAGGTGCGGGTTCTATTCTGCAAATATTTCTTTCGGGTCTGGGTGTTGTAATATTATAATTATAAGAAAGCATTTACAGAAAAGATATAAAAAAATTATCAGCTAACTGGTTTCCATAGTACAAGCCTTGCTTAGTTTGGAGCTAGATGGCGCTGTGTAAAATATCCACAAATATTTATTTATTTATTATTGATCTATAAGACAACTTAGCTTTCGTTATTTTACTTGTATACTTTACAATTTAAATCACAAGGCATTCAAAAGATTGGACCGTTATTTAATGACGGTCCAATCTTTTGAATGCCAAATTGAAATTTTTCCATCAAAAACTATCAATTAATTGATAGTTTTTGATGGAAAAATTTCAATTTGTCATCATTTGTCATCATCGATAGATTTACATTAGAGCATTCTTGAATTCCCTTTCAAGAATCCAAATACCCCTGAAAAGGATTTTTAGGAAAAATTACCTTACTGATTATTTTCTTTACTTTTGAATAGGAAAATGGGTTGCGTTTCTATAAATCATTGCACCCGACAGGTAAGGCGTCTAACACTGCCAAACTTGCTTTAATGTTCGTATCTTGCTCTTATGCTCGCAATAATGCTCATAAACTTCGAGGGCGCTCATAAATGTGCTCAGACCTACTTGCATTTACAAGGAATATTATAACTGCTATCAGATTTTATGGCTTCTATGGGCAAAGATGAACTAAACTCGAAGTAGATGGTAGCTATGTAGAGTGTAAGTCTCTATAACTGTAAATTTCATTTATTGAAATCACGAGGAACATTTTTAATCGTCTTAAAGTAATATTAGAGTTTTAAAAACCACTTCTTTAACACCCCTACAACATAAAATGTCGATACGCTTAAAGTTTCATGCGCATGGTTTACGCTATGCGTTGATTATCAGTCAGCTTCATAGAGATTTAAGTATTAAGATTTGAGAGCACTGGTGGTCTAGTGACAGTGACCCCGCCTTCCGATCCTAAGGTTGTGGGTTCAAAGCAGGTCGTGCACCAATGGATTTATCTGTTCGAAAAAAGTTCGATTATTACTGATTATTATTACTGGATTAGGTATTACTCATTTGGATTTTTATACGTTTTCTTGTGTGTGTTGAGAACCATATTTAAGCACCCTATCAAAAATGTGTGACATAAAAACAAATCAAAATAAGCGAATTACACTAAAAGGAAGTAAACTTCTACTAGTTCCTGTAAAGGTAGTAAAATTGTCGTAAATATCGAAGCAATAATACACGCCCTTATCAATTTATGTTTGGCTTTACTTTGCCGACACTCTTTGCCAAATAAGATTTATTGCGAAATGAAGGACACTACCCACGTTGAACTTACTTAGCCTTATTATTAGCGTTGTGCCAAATATTTTACAGAATATCTGGTTTTTGGCTCTTTCAATTTAAGCTTTTGGTGTCGGATTGCTGCTGCTCGGTTGTAGTACATACCTACATACCTTGGAAGAACCTACATACCTTAGATTTAGATACATACATGTCATGTCTAAGTTTGTGTAAATAGGTTAAATTCCGTTGGTAGAATGAGTTTGTCAAAAACGCCTTCACAAAAAAAAACTGAACAGAGCTCGGAACAGAGCTGAAGAACAGAGCAAGTAACTGTCACTGACAGTTACTGATGTTAATCAAAATTATTCTACCGGCCAGTGTGTTTTTATCTTTGATTGGAATTATGTTTAAAATTAATTAAAAATGACGTTTTGAGTTGATATACATATTATCACGCTTGTATCCCTAACGGGGTGGGCAGACCCATAAGAAATCATGAGAAAACTTGCAGCCATTTCTGATTTAGTCTTAAGATGAATATGGTGAACCATGGTTACAGCTGATCAGCCCATCGCCCGCATAGATGGTCCATTATGTTGAAGAGGGCGTGGTATAATATATGTAATCTAAATATTTTATAGAATATCTGTATTATAGTCACAATCACAGCACCACGAAACGTGATAATGCATAAATTAATAAAGATCCATTAGTTATTTTGTGTTTGAACGAGTCTGCGAAGGTTGAGCTAAATAATACAGAAGGAAATTGAAATAAATAAACTGGTAGTAATACGCCCAGGACGGAGTTCTCGCGATTTTTAGCTATTTTCAGTTTACTTATTGTTTACTTTATAACACACAACTAATTACAGTTAGAGTATAGTTCTAATCCCACTCTAGGATTCCCTATTTCGTGGATATCAGAAACTAGGAATACCATCGTACCACAACACCCAGTCCCGGAAGCAATATTTTCCTTGGTTGATACTAGCAATAATGATCGTTTTTTTTCTTTCGTAACCCTATAACTTGATAACTCCTTGTCCGATTTGACCAGATTTGACTTATTCACTCTCAAGTTTTTTAAGCAAAACTCCTTTGGTTGATTCTGAATGGTAATCCAAAGCATCTTTCATTCAGATCGAATCAACGGCTCGAAAGTTATGCTCGATCAAACATGCATAAATACATACAAACATGCAATACCCAAGTTTCCCCAAATCTTCGTTCGCGAGTGAGATCTATAAAATATTCATAGCACTCAGATTCAGAATCTGAATTAGTTCTACCCACACTATACGAGATTTGAGTCGCATAATATGTATTGCCACACTCGTATTGGTTCAATTAACATCAAGTAAAGCTAGTTGCCAGTCGCACAGTTTAAAACCTATATTAAAAACGTAATATAAATAATTCAGCACAAAGACGAATACAGGCCCTGACCAATATGTCAGAGGAACAAAAGAATATGTACGTGGAATATTATTTTATAATTTAGTAGATTATTTTTTTAATGTTAGCAACACTCATTTTGTTTACATTCAATTAATAGAAAATGTCACTGTCAAGAGTGTCAGTTGAAGAAAAGAAAGATTCAAGAGTGTTTTTGTTACTGTTGTCTAAATTACTCAAAATAGATGGTGAAAGGTGAACAGTGTATCTTTGATTGGTAAAATATCCCACATGAATACCTATTGAAAAAAACCCTTTACCAAATACCGCTTTTACGTTTCGTTGCAGGCAGGAATATAGTCTGTGGCGACTTGGCGAGTGTCATATCTGTAACAAAGCACTCGCCAGACACGTGGTCAATGTCTCCTTCTTCATAGGCGATGGTGCGGACACCTTTGAGACGAGATTATACAGCATCTAAACATACAGGGTGTCCCAAAAGCGGAAGCGGAAGTCCATAGATAGAGCAACCTTTTCACTCCCAGTTCTGACAATTTTACAGCAAAGTTTGTTTCAGTTTTCATTAAAGCACAATTCATATTGGGCGGAAGTTGGAATTGCACTCTACTCAACGGCGCTCTGCTCATCCACAAAACATCGATTGCCACTCAAAACTCTTTATTTAATCATAGTCTAGGTATGGTAATTTTTTTTCAAAACTACCCCCGAAACGGGGTGCAGGGGTTGTTAAAGATTGAAACTTGATTCGTATTCTTTCATTATGTAAGTTTGTGTGAGCTAATGGCCAACTCTGGTGATGGAGTTTTTAGGCCGCCTAAAGGCCTCCGTCATGGCTTAACGACTTAAAAGCCGGGACCAACAATTTGACGTGCCCTCCAAAGCACGGATTCTTTCAATACAGAATGATAACGAATTTAGAGGTTTACCAAAGAAATGCTACAGGGTTTAAATGCTGTGCAAACACGCGATGTACCTTACCTACCCAAAAGAAGAAGCTTCCGCAGGCGTTCTACTAGTTATCCTATAAAAGGTAATAAACTCTTGAGAATATCCTAAAATTCATGTTAATGAACTTTCCAATTTAACGAACATCTCTCAATCCAACCGTAAATGTTATTTATTTTGATTACAAAAGTTTTGCTTAAAATTATTTCAGTTTGTCAGATTACACAGAAGAAATAAACTGTTCGACAAACAAAAGTTTCACTCGAAAAAATATCATGATGATGCGTATCTACTATCTAATTACCACTATCTGGTTACGTTGTACATACGCGTACAAATTTCCGATTAATATCCGTGTACCAAGCGAGCAAAACCGCAGGCGGCAGCTAGTTAAATAAATAAATATACTGTGGACATTTCACACAGCGCCATCTAGCCCCAAATAAATAATAAATAATAAATAACACCCAACAGTCACATACATAGTCCTGACCCCACACTAGGATTCCCTGTGTCGTGAGTATCAGAAACTACGAGTACCATGGTACCACAACACCCAGACCCGGAAGAAATATTTACAGATCATGCAAACATTTCTTCCGCAGCGGGAATCGAACCCGCGCCTCTTGCGTCTCTGCCGAGCAATCGCCCGCCACGCCACCGAGGCCGTCTAATCAAAACTAATTACTAATACTCTTTTTTTGTAAATACATACTTATAATACATAGAATTGAAACACCCAGACCCGGAAGAAATATTTGCAGAACATGCAAACATTTCTCCCGCAGCGGCAGTTGAACGTAAATGTTTTTCTTTCAATAGTGGTTGAACCCATTTGGATGAATCTTGAAAAAGAGGCTTCTTAATGCGACCATACGTGGAAGATAAAATCAAGGAACCACGCTTGGATATATTTTTGGAAAATGATATCTTTACATATGTATACACATTATCAAACCCATATCCCTAATGGCGTGAGAATATGGTATGTGTATGTATGAATGAATGAATGAATGAATTATTTATTTGTAACATCAGCAAAGCAACAAAGAAATAATTAAACAAAATAAGAGGTAAACAAGTTTGTATGTAGGTATAATATAAGATCAATGGTGTTACAAAAAGGTCCTAATTCAGCAATGCAGGTTACTATAAATAACTTGCGCTGGTCTTCCGTTAGAACCTTTTGAGACGGGTGCGTAGGATCAGTTGTGAACATAGAATTCTGACAAACAAACAAAAAATCAGAATAACTATAAGAGTGGCAAAAAGTGATAACTACTGATGTATCCTTATGGATGTATCCCTAATGGGGTGGGCAAAGCCACAAGTAATCATATAAAAACTTGTAGCCACTCCTGATTCAAAGTCCCAAGATGAATATGGTGAACCAAGGTGACAGGCGATCAGCGAATTTCTCTTCTAGATGGTCCATCATATCAGGTAGGATACTACCCCTCGGTCAATTTTTACGACATGCTCGTCGAGTGAAGCAATTCACAATCGTGTTTATAAAACGTGTTGGAGCATTTTTCAGTCAAAACCACATAAAGTGATACAGGCCTGCTGGACCTTTGTAAATTGTGGATGTTTTCATGTAAATTATTAAAGGTAAAGGGAAACATAATTACCCCCTAACCAGTTTTGGTTTATTGGTTTATGAGAGCCTTGGGCTAAAAAGTTACCTACTAACATATATTTGCCGCAATTAAAATATAAATGAATGTTCGTCTACTGCTTCACCAAGATACTAAATAAAATGACCCAAAGTATATAGCAACGAAGTGACGATCACTGATGTCGCTAGTCTAAAAGGTTCTCGAACACATGACAACATTTTCGTCAATGGAAAGGTCCAAGCGTGTATATTATGTTAGTTTAGTTTAATTTTACTTTGTTTTTCGTTTTTCTATTTAAGTTTCTATCCAAGGTGCCAGGCGTGATAATGTATGTGTATATTTTATATGACTGTTTTAAAGGTCATCATCATAATTATATGCAGATCGTCATCGTCCCGATAAAACCAAAAACAAACAGGCGAGCAAACTTTAAAAGATTTTTGATTATTTTTCTGTGCCGGATAGTTAATAAAACGGATTGGTGAGCTTAGACCAGGCGCGGTCCGAAGGGGGGGAGGGCGGGTCACAGGGGACATGACACCCCCCCCCCGTCAAATTGCAAAATCTTCTAAAATTTTTTTTTTTTTTTTCAACCTATTTCGTCCCACTGCTTGGCAAAGGTCTCCCCCAAACACTTCCAGACATCCCTATCCCGAGCCTTCTCCCACCATCCTCTTTGGAAGGCATCGAGTTCGTCCCGCCAACGCTTCCTCGGCCGACCCCGACGCCTTTGTCCTTCCGGTGTCCAGGCTGTGGTGATGGTAGCCCACCTATCGGGAGCCATCCGACTGACATGACCCGCCCAATCCCACTTGAGCCTAGCAGCCTTATATCTGACATCAGCAATGCCGGTCATGGAACTAAAAATTTACAAAATATAAAAAAGCAAATTACTGTCCCTAGCCGCGATGCCAATAAAAATATAAGGCTACCATTTGTTTTATAATGTGTGCAATTAAATTGTGTATTGTGCAATAAAATCTGATTTACTCGACATATTTTATTTTTAGTGATCCCCTACAAAATTTCAGGCTGCGACCGCGCCTGGCTTAGACCCTACAATGTTTGCATGATTTAGAGATTTGGAGACACGAGGCAAGTCGTAAAGCGAAGCATTTTGCTTACATCTCAGATTTTAGTTTAATTTAGGTGAAAACACCCACTTCTATTCTCTGGCGGAAATGCTTTTACAATTTGCGGGTACTCGGGAAAGCCACAAACGCTTCTGAGGAATGCGCTGCATCGAGTCACGTTAATGTCTTGATGAAGCGGGAATCCAAATGGTGGCCACTGTCGCTTTTTGTCTTTATTACTAGCTGCCGCCAGCGGCTTCGCTAGCATAGTACGCGGATTAAAAATAGCCTATATGTTAATCCAGTAAATGTACTATGTATATTCAAAGTTTCATTTAAATCCGTTCAGCCGTTTAGGCATGAAAGAGTAACAAACATCCATACATAAAAACTTCTGCGTTTATAATATTAGTAGGATAGTAGGATTGAGAAAGGTATGTTGAGATGGTTTAGTCATGTAGAGAGGATGAATGAAAGAAGATTTTCTAAACAGGTGTATGAGGCGAGTGTGAATGGTACCGTTGGAAGGGGAAGACCTAGGCGTACGTACCTGGACTAAATGCGCGACTTGGAAAAGGGCCAGGTCCTGAATACCCTAAACCAACGGACATGCATAAGGAATGTAATGTGAATGAAGCGAAAGAAGTCCGATCTCTGCCTACCTCTATGGGAAACAGGCGAGATTTTATGTAGGTAAGTATAATGAATAGATTTTTAAGATGTAGTAGATGGAGAGCCTTTCTAATCTATATTTGACAATAACCGAGTCTATTTTTCATGTTTTTCTTTCATAAACACAAAGAAATAATTTGTGCTTGTTCGCTAACAACCAAGGAATGTAAGGAAACCAATATTCTATCTTTTACAATACACATTTTTCTAATGGTAAAGGAAAATATCGTGACACAGAGAAGCTAATCGCTAAGTGAAAGAGCATAAAAGGCTTCTCAGCTTCTCTGAGGCGCATTTTAATATTTTCACCACGCTGGTTTGTAATAAGTGACATGAATACATTATTCTGATCTCGTGATAGCAATATGGATAAGGGAAAGTTTACTGAGTCGTTAATAATCAGCAACGTAAAGTGTTACACATTCACATTTAATGCCTTCATATCCAAACAGAAAATTTGCTGGAACGTCTGAACCAGCAGAATTACGTTACCCAAGTCCTAAGTCAACATCTTCATGTTGAATTAAATGGAGGTGTTCACAGCGATTCTGCATGTAAATACTGTCGCAAGCAACGTGGCATGGCGTATAAACACTTTCAATCGGATAAGGCTTTTAGGCAAGCTTATAGGTTTTAATGTGCTTTGTTTAGTTTTGGTGTATGCATTTAGGGAATGGTTAGTGATTTACGCCCGATTCCAATATTCTACTAACATACGACGGACCGTCGTATTTCCAGTTCCATTATCATAGGAATTTGTAATAATTCGCACACGAAGGGTTTCGAACCATCGTTCCCGAGGACGCTTTTTATTTTATTTGGTGTTATGCGGCAATAGAAATACACACTCTGTGAAAATTTCGACTCTCTACCTACTTCTACCCGGTTCATGAGATACAGCCGGCTGACAGAAGGACGGACGGGCTGATGGACGGACAGCGAATGCTTAGTAATAGAGTTCCGTTGGCACCCTTCGGGTAAGGAACCCTTAAAAGTAAGCTAGGTCATCGTTTGCAAGAGCCGTAAGCTTTGACCGGGTATTACGCGGTTATAGGGGATATCCTAAAAGGATATCAGAAGCGTAGCGGTTTCAGGGAGAAAGTGTGGTATAACATTCACCGGGAAATCGAATTAACTGTATTTTAGAATAGAATATAATAGAAAAAATATTCATTTTGTCACCAGCACTTACCTATTATCGCCCCTAATAGGGTGGGCAGAGCCATAAGTAATCATAAGAAAACTTGCAGCCACTCCTGATTCAAAGTCACAAGATGGATATGGTGAGCCATAGTGACAGGTGATCATCCCATAGCCCATATAGATGGTTCATCATGTTGGAGAGGATACTATCCCTTAGTCGACATGGCCAACTCGCGCTTAGCCAAAAATTTACTATGCCAAAGTTGTTTTCACAAAAAAAAGAGCTAATGGTTCCTAAATCACTTTTCCGTTACTCTTCTGGTTTCAGATTTCCCCATACTGTTCCAGTTCAAAAAAACAATATTATAGGTATTCAATACAATACTTTGTATACAATATTATAGGTATAGAGCTAATTTTCTATTAAAGCAAGTATCAAAATGTTGGTAATATAAACACCGGAAATTGACTTAACAAAGTGTGTTCACGAACTTCCGCTGTAGATACCACGGCAGACAGTTGATAACAAAATGGCGTATAAATAATTTGCGTTATTTCGAAGAATATCTACTTAGGTTTCAAAAGTTCGAACGTCTAACAAAAACTTACAACCGCTTATTAAACGTTTCGTAAAATTAAGATTTTTCCATAGAGCAGATAATCATTATAATCTGTGGTCAATATCTCCCTGATATTTTCAAAAAGCCGTTTAAATAGATGTCAAAAATATTTTAAAACTAGTTGTTACTCGCGACTTTGCATACGTTATCTTTACATAAAAGGTGCCAAGGATACAATTTATCTCCTTACTAAATTTTATCGATTGTTCTGCAGTTTAGCCGCGTAAAAGTAACATAAGGACCGATATACTTCATCATTTATAATATTAGTATACATAGATGTCGTTCTCTTTTTATTTAGATTAAGCCTCCTACTCTCCCTCTTAGGGGCTCTAAGACTCTTAAGGGCAATTTCATAATTAATTATCTAATTTCCATTTAGAATATATCTTCAAGAAGGCCCTCAAAAAATCTGCGATCGATCGATGCGGCGGTCATCTTATCACTACACCCCTACCTACATTCAGAGGGAAATATATTAATATTGGAAAAAGCCTCGGATACGGCTGAGGGTATCGTAATTTGAATCACAAAGTGTCTATACTTACATCCCTTTTGACAGTATTTTCATATTATAGGCATGGATTGAATGTTGGACATGTTATTCTATCATTAAACTTTTACGCCAAACCTGAAGACGTTCTCTGTGTTTGACTGTCCCACGTTCTCCTTATTTAATTTATGAATTTATAGTATAAAAAGTATCCATTTTATGGCTTTGAATCAGGAGCAAGTATTGTTACGGTTACTTGTGGCTCTGCCCATATGTGATAATTATGTATGTAGGTATGTATAAAAACCTGTAGCTAAAATGACCAGCGAATAATCTGTAGCTAAATATTTTCCAGTGACAACACATTCTTATTAGGGCGTTGAGAAAATGAAAAATATATGATCATAATCGCCTTTAAAACCCTTCATTTTGACAACTTTTTTATAATTTTAATTGACCAGTGACACTTGCGCAACAAAGACGGATCAAACGACATATTATCTATCAAAATCGGTGCAACCGTTTAATAGTTACGAGGGAACCCAGGGACAGACATACATACAGGTCAAGCACATAACCCTCCTTTTTTTTTGCCGAAGTCGTGTAAAAAGTTATGTCACTCAATTTTGGTTAAACCATTGCGTGACTTTGTCACGGATACTGATACCGTGATTGCGCTGGAAAATACGTTACCATCCAAAGCAATATTGCAGAAATCCCTATTTTTAAGATACGTTACATAAAACGTTATACATGACGTCTGGCTGATGTTGGCTCATGTATACCGTCGTTGACGGTATACATGAGCCAAGCCAAATAGCTCAACTTTTTCAACAGCACTTCAGGGTTACCAGTACACTTGTAACGCAGCAGCAGAGGCTTTGTACTGAGGACATAGATCAAACTGAAACCTCCCCATTATTTAAATTTACAGCGAAAGAGGTCTTACAAATTATTAAAAACATGAAGAGAGGCAAGTCACCGGGGCATGATGACCTCAGTATTGAGCATCTGCAGCATGCAGGTGTGCATCTGCCCAGAATATTGGCAATGCTCTTTAACCTATGTATGAGTCATACCTATCTCCCTCAGGAGCTTATGAAGACCATTGTTGTGCCAATTGTCAAAAATAAAACAGGAGATGCCTCGGACAGGAACAACTATAGACCAATCTCTCTGGCTACTGTGGTAGCGAAGGTGCTGGATGGTTTGCTGGATGTGCATCTTGGTAAGCATTTGAACTTGCATGATGCCCAGTTTGGTTTCCGACCTGGCCTCTCAACAGAAACAGCTATCCTGAGGCTCAAGCATACTATCCAGTACTATGTTACGAGAGCAACACCTGTCTATGCCTGTTTTTTGGACCTGTCCAAGGCATTCGACCTGGTTTCGTACAATGTGCTATGGGATAAGCTCCGGACTGAAACCAGTACACCTCAGGTATTAATAAATATTTTAAAATATTGGTACCAAAACCAAGTAAATAAGGTTAAGTGGGCGGGCTCATATTCTACTGATTATGGGTTGGAATGTGGTGTCAGGCAGGGCGGCCTTACATCGCCGCGTTTATTTAATCTCTATATCAACGGTTTGATCGAGAGACTTAGCAGAACCGCTGTTGGTTGTTCGATAGACGGTACTTTTGTCAACAATATCAGCTACGCGGATGATATGGTTTTGCTAAGTCCCTCGATCAAAGCACTTGAAGTGTTGTTGGGTACATGTGAGAGGTACTCAGAAGCACATGGTCTCAGGTATAACCCAAACAAAAGTGAACTCCTCGTCTTTAAGGCCGGGAACAAGCAGCCTAAGTCTGTCCCTCCAGTCCAACTCGGAGGAGCACCCTTAAGTAGAGTAACTAAATTTAAATACCTTGGACACTGGGTTACTGAGGACCTTAAAGATGATGTAGATGTAGAAAGGGAGCGCAGGGCGTTGGCGGTGAGGTGTAACATGTTGGCTCGGAGATTTGCAAGGTGTACAAGAGACGTAAAGGTAACTCTTTTTAAAGCATTCTGTCAGACGTTTTACACCAGCAGCCTCTGGGTTAACTGTACACTGAAATCTCTTAATGCCCTGCGCGTCCAGTACAATAATGGCTTGAGGATGCTTCTGGGGCTGCCTCGCTTCTGTAGCGCATCAGAAATGTGCACAGAGTCCTGTGTCGATGGTTTCCACGCTATTGTGCGGAAACGCGTTGCCTCATTGATGCGCCGCGTACGAGGCAGCACCAATAGCCTCCTCGTCACCATACTGGACAGGTTTGACTGCCCTATCGTACGTAAATGGAATGCCATACATATGGCTTCCAGAACTCCTATGTTTAACGTACGTTAGGGTTAGAATTATTGTATTGTTTTTATTTTATGTGTTTGTTATTGGCTCGTTTTAATTAGTTTTTTGTATGGACTTATCTGAAATAAATGAATTATTATTATTATTATAAAACCTTTTCTTTGCTCGTAAAGCCGACTTATTGCAGCTGTGTTTTGAGTCGTTACGTCACTCTAAAGCAAGCTTAATAAAGACAAAGTGACGTTTATTATCGATCTGAATGTTTTGTTTAAGACATTTGAAAATCAAAGATTCTTACATACATTTAGAGTAGGAATCAATCAACACACAACCCAATAGTCTAAAATTTACCTTTATTATCTCAGTTTATTAAATTAGTCTTAAGTATATTTACGTTATTCTAGAACCTAAAGTATTTAGAAGTTACAAACTCAGAACAGCAAATCAACTTTTCTCTTTGGTAGCTAACCTCAGAAGAGCAAATCAACTTCGGTAACAAACACACACACAACATTTCGCATATAAAATATTAATACGATATACAACTCTTACGTTAATAACTAACTCGACGACCTCGATGGTGAGGCGGGCGAGTCCTCGATTGAGACACAAGAGGCGCGGGTTCGATTAAGGCTACGTTAGAAATTTTTGTATGTTCTGCAAATATTTATCCCGGGTGTAGGTGTTGTAGTATTGTGTATTATAAGTATGTATTTACAAAAAAATGTATATAATGTTAGAATTATTATGTATTTCATAATTAAAATATATATTTTGTAGCTTGTTATAAAATTATTTTGATTTTTAAATAATTATTTAATTGTCATATGATTTACAAACATAATGTACTAGTTTTTGGTTGTCTTTGATTTTTATGGAATAGTTGCTTATTGATTAATTATTTTAGAAAATTAGTTCAATTAATTTTGTAATAATTTAATGATTATTAATTAATTCTAATTAGATTTTTAAGATTATAAAACTGTAAGAAAGTAAGAACTGAGATAGTATTGTTGCTAAAGAAAAATATGGCGATTGCCAGTCTTGTAACAACAGTCCTACAGATTGGTTGAATTTAAAAATAAATAAATCGAGTTGTTCATGATAGATAAGTGTTTTTACATTGATTATCCTAAAAGCTTATAATAAGTATTCTATCAGCCATCTGGTTCCCATAGTAAAAGCTTTGCTTAGTTCGGCACTGTGTGAAATGTCCACTTTATTATTATTATAACTGACTTTCAATCAATGCACAGCCCAAACCATGAGTCTGACCCTCCTAAGGTGTAGGGGTGCAAACTCAACGTGAACGAAGCCGCGGGGTATTCCACCAGTTTAAAAAAAAACCTTCCGTTTATGGATGAATTAGAGAACTCGGCCTTGAGTCGCTTGTAAAGTCGTAAACCTCGTAACCTTACTACTTAATCCAATACAGGTCTTTAGTAACAATAAACCTTATTTAGAGTCGTCCTCAATCCCGGGTAGGGCAATGCTTGACGTAAATGACCCCTTGATGGTATAAAATGAGCGCAATATAAGGCGCTATTCGTAAGGATTATTTCTACAAAGTCCCGGAAAGTGGACAATGATAAGAATTTTATTGTCACATCTGATGTTGAAAGCAGAACCATGTTTTTTTCCGTTTTGACCCGGAAATGTATATATCCGGCACGTTTTCGGGTTAAATTGAGTGGCCAGGGCAGTAAATCTTTGTTATGACAATTTAGGTTGAGTAAATTCTTGTTGACCTTCAAGAATGAAAGAAGAGGTGAATCAAATTCTAACAATAGTATCAGTAGAACGGAAAAAGTATGGAGTTGTTTTTCTTTATTGTGTAGGTACGCCCACACACATCTATTGTGATGGTAAGGCAAGGATGAATATAGGAAAGTTCAAGTTAAGAGCTAGGTACATGAAGTTTGTTTTTTATTTGAGTTCGTTTTGGCATAGACACGTTTTATGTTCCCTACTGTAGCCAATTGCGCTATTATTATACGTTTCGTTTATGCACATTTGGTATCGTAGTATCGTGCTATTTTTAGGGTTCCGTACCCAGAGGGTGCCAACGGGACCCTATTACTAAGCATTTGCTGTTCGTCCGTCCGTCTGTCAGCGAGCTGTAGCCTGCAACTCATGAATGTAATAGGTAGAGAGTTGTTATTTTCACAGAGCTGTCAGCGAGCTGTAGCCTGTAACTCATGAATGTAATAGGTAGAGAGTTGTTATTTTCACAGAGCTGTCAGCGAGCTGTAGCCTGCAACTCATGAATGTAATAGGTAGAGAGTTGTTATTTTCACAGAGCTGTCAGCGAGCTGTAGCCTGCAACTCATGAATGTAATAGGTAGAGAGTTGTTATTTTCACAGAGCTGTCAGCGAGCTGTAGCCTGCAACTCATGAATGTAATAGGTAGAGAGTTGTTATTTTCACAGAGCTGTCAGCGAGCTGTAGCCTGCAACTCATGAATGTAATAGGTAGAGAGTTGTTATTTTCACAGAGCTGTCAGCGAGCTGTAGCCTGCAACTCATGAATGTAATAGGTAGAGAGTTGTTATTTTCACAGAGCTGTCAGCGAGCTGTAGCCTGCAACTCATGAATGTAATAGGTAGAGAGTTGTTATTTTCACAGAGCTGTCAGCGAGCTGTAGCCTGTAACTCATGAATGTAATAGGTAGAGAGTTGTTATTTTCACAGAGCTGTCAGCGAGCTGTAGCCTGCAACTCATGAATGTAATAGGTAGAGAGTTGTTATTTTCACAGAGCTGTCAGCGAGCTGTAGCCTGTAACTCATGAATGTAATAGGTAGAGAGTTGTTATTTTCACAGAGCTGTCAGCGAGCTGTAGCCTGCAACTCATGAATGTAATAGGTAGAGAGTTGTTATTTTCACAGAGCTGTCAGCGAGCTGTAGCCTGCAACTCATGAATGTAATAGGTAGAGAGTTGTTATTTTCACAGAGCTGTCAGCGAGCTGTAGCCTGCAACTCATGAATGTAATAGGTAGAGAGTTGTTATTTTCACAGAGCTGTCAGCGAGCTGTAGCCTGCAACTCATGAATGTAATAGGTAGAGAGTTGTTATTTTCACAGAGCTGTCAGCGAGCTGTAGCCTGCAACTCATGAATGTAATAGGTAGAGAGTTGTTATTTTCACAGAGCTGTCAGCGAGCTGTAGCCTGCAACTCATGAATGTAATAGGTAGAGAGTTGTTATTTTCACAGAGCTGTCAGCGAGCTGTAGCCTGTAACTCATGAATGTAATAGGTAGAGAGTTGTTATTTTCACAGAGCTGTCAGCGAGCTGTAGCCTGCAACTCATGAATGTAATAGGTAGAGAGTTGTTATTTTCACAGAGCTGTCAGCGAGCTGTAGCCTGCAACTCATGAATGTAATAGGTAGAGAGTTGTTATTTTCACAGAGCTGTCAGCGAGCTGTAGCCTGTAACTCATGAATGTAATAGGTAGAGAGTTGTTATTTTCACAGAGCTGTCAGCGAGCTGTAGCCTGCAACTCATGAATGTAATAGGTAGAGAGTTGTTATTTTCACAGAGCTGTCAGCGAGCTGTAGCCTGCAACTCATGAATGTAATAGGTAGAGAGTTGTTATTTTCACAGAGTGTGTGTATCTATTGCCGCTATAACAACAAACAATAAAAATAAAAAGATAAAACACTTTTTAATGTATGATGGTACGGAACCCTTCGTGTGCGAATTCGACTCGCACTTAACCGGTTTATTATACCTACGCATCATACATTTTCTATCGATTTTCAAATCAGCCAAAAAAAGAACATAAAATATGTTTCATCTTGGGGCACGGGTTTTGTACTAGAAATATTAATAAAAAATAAGAGCAGCATACAACAGTACTGAAATTGCACTTTTTAAATGCTAATTGTTTAATTCCATGCTAAATTCCACTCCATGCTCGACAGAAGATGAGACGCGTCTGTACCACTCGCGTAAAATTTAAAAATCAAATAATGTCGCGCTTCGCCACTCAAATGGAAGAAGCGTCTGCGGTCCTTTGTAGAAGTGTCACTCATTATGCTCCAGCAGATGTGCATTTGAATTGCTGATCACAATTCAATGACCTCGTGGCGTGGCGGGTGCGTGAAAACGCGCGGGTTCGATTCCCGCCACGGGAGTAATGTTTGTATGTTCTGCAGATATTTCTTACTGGTCTGGGTGTTTTAGTATTATGTATTATGTATTATGTATTATAAGTATGTATTTAGAACAAAAAGTATTTAAGTTTTGTATGTATCAGCCATCTAGTTGCTATAGTACAAGATTTGCTTAGTTTGGGGCTAGATGGCACTGTGTGAAATGTCCACAAATCTTATTTTACTTATATTATAAATGCGAAAGTTTGTGAGGATGTTTGGATGTTTGTGCCTCAATCACGCTTAAACGGCTGAACGGATTTGTATGAAACTTGGAATATACACAATACATGTGCTGGATTAACATATAGGCTATTTTTATCCGGGTACCATGAGAGCGAAGCCGTGGACGGCAGCTAGTATTTATTATTTATATTTAACTGGTTTACTATTTCTCAAACGTGCTTATGTAGGAGACAAGTAACCTCCAATAAATTAGTCAATCACATAGAGATAAAGAAAACCTTCAAAATAAATCTAATGATCACAAAAAGCTTGCTAAAGCCGTTGCTTCTGTTCGAAGAAGTAGGGCGAACTAATTACATGTCTTGGCGGACAGTGACAGGCAGCCTGGAACAATAGGAGCTGCGCCCGGGGGAATAACGAAGAGCCTGCCAGCACACGAGTAGCTCTAGACCTGGTATATGACACAAGGAAGCCGTGGCACAGTTTGTATTTACATTTGAAAGTTGCCGGGTCAAATCCCAGCGGTGCACTGATAGGTTCTGTTAGAAAAGTCTGTTATTTTAAAAGCTTTTATTTAACTTGCAATGTATGTATGATCGGGTCAAATCTTGCGACTAAATTTTTAAAGCAGTTGTTATCCTCAACCAAATGAGCTGAAATTTTGCATACACGTTTTGTATGGATAACATGCATGATTAGCTAAGTGACGTCATTCTATACAAAATGGCGGACTCCCATAGATGGTGGACTATGTTTTTTTGGTCACCCTTATGATATGGACATCAAATGAAAGGGTTTTCTGAGAAGAATACGATTATTAACTAAAAATAAATTTAGTAAAAAATATTTTTAAAATCAAACTTTTATTTAAATGTTCCAAAAAGACAAAAATTACTTTAAATTAAATGTATGTAGGTATGTATATTCGTATGAGCTAGTCCAACTGGCCAACTCTAGTGACGGAGTTTAAATAATAATATATTTAATAAATTGATGGGTTTGATTTAATTTATAGTTTATTTTGATTTATTTTATTGAATAAAATAAGTTTTCGACGTGAACTAACTCTAGGCTAAAATCATATAGATCTGTTGCTCCGTAGCCGCGAGAAAAGACAAAATTTTCGAATTTATAAGTTTAGTAAGATTTATGTTGACACCGTAAGTAAAGGATAGCTGACTTGTTGCCGAGTCACGAGCTTTAACAAAATGGAGGTCTTTTGTAACGTCGTTAAGGCTTTTATCGTGTCATTGACTGTCCTTTGATAGTCTTAGCTTTGGAAATAACCCAATTTTGTGTCTTTCATAAGCATTTTGTACGGTTTGGATTTGGCTGACTTTCACAAAAGATATTTTTTAAACGTTGTCCGTGATTACCTACTACCCTTTTTTGTACTGTCATCCTGGTTACGTTTCAATAGATACAAATTGTTTCTTAATTACAAAGTGACTAAGACTGCGTAACGAAGTCGCTAAACGCTATGTCTAAAAAAATTACATATGGGACTGGCATAACCACTACATTGATAATATGTCAAATATAGAACATATTATGATATGTCAATGCATGGGTAATTAGTGTAGTAGCGTTTGGCGACTTCGTTAGACGTAAAGTGACTTAGCTAAGGCCTCAGGGCCTAAAACGACCTACCGTTTTTATTCAACGAAACACGAATATAACAAATTAGCGAACAAATTAGGGCTATAATCCATTAGCCATTATTATAATTGGTAAAATACCCAATAGGGAATCGGATGGATCCATTATTATCCATTACAATATTCGCAAGATGTAATTGAGCGTTTGAACGCGTCAGCACGCCCGCCTCCCATCTAGAGTTGTATGGATACTCAGCTTTCAATTCGGCCATAATATCTGTATACAATAAGACCAGCTATTCTTTATTTCCGCAAAAAACTTATACAAGTATTTAAAAATATTATTTTCAAAATATAAAAAAAAAAACAGTTGGACTATCTTAAGTCCATAGCGATCTCTAGATAGCACAGGTGATTCAAATTAATATCACTTAAACATATACTTCGAACACACGTTCTAGGTCTTCCTGAATTGAGATTTCATACTTGAAAGCCGGGGACTTAAAAGCATAAGATTTCTATTATGTCTATTTTTTTCTGTCGGATAGGATCTTCCAGTCAGACGTACATAATATAATAGACGATGGGTGCAAATAGCATACTGATAAACGTAAACTTAACTTACTTAAACTTTCAGGATACCACACCAATATATTTTGAAAAAGGGATAGTATCCTCTCCAACATGATGAGATATAATAAGCAAGTATTCCCAAGGAGGGTTCACGTCAGGCAGGCGGCCGGTCATAAAACACCTTAGCCAAAACTCTTACAGCATGATACTTGGATCATGCTGTGCCGACCCCACATAGAGTGGGATAAGGGCAGGAAGATGATGATGACACCAATATATTTTGACTGCCATTACACAATCAAAAGTCGATGAATATTTGCCTCACAATTATATCCTCTCAGGACATCGATTTTTTTATTTCATAATAGTTTGCGTTCGGCTAAAATTCGGCAAAGGCTTCGTAGCTCTACGCGTAAGAGGCGGTCTGCCAGCTAATTGTTTTCACCATCAAAGCCTTTCGCGAAGTAGGAGGGCTGCACCCTTGTTTATTAAATTACAATGTTCATGTAGCTGGACTCATATATTCGTGATCAAGCCACAAGATACCTAAAGTACCTATACTAGTATGTCTATCTAGTCATTTCACTAGTTCTTTTGAACCAGTCTGCTGAAAGCATTCAAAGTGCGCCTCAAAAGCTGCCTATTCGTTACAAACATAAAAACAAACAAAGAAATATTTCCTCTTTATAATATTAGTGTAGATTTATTGTAGATAGTTACGTCTGTGAGGGCCTTAAAGACCATTAAAATGGGCGATGGGCTGACAAGTGACCAGTGATCACTTGTCACCATGGTTCACCATATCCATCTTGGGACTTCACCATAACCATCATGAGCAAGTATTCTTATGATTACTTGTGGTTTTGCCCACCCCAACCCAACCCAAGCCACGTAAACGCACAAACGGCCAAGAGGCTGACAACCCGCCCATCAAACGACATCGTAAATTCGCCAATCATTGGATCAGACTCGCAAGGGATCCGAAAGAATGGCGAAATAAAATACGAATTAGCATTTTTACATTTATCGATGTATACAGATTGTTTGCAACAAATGAACTTAGCTAGGTCAACTGTTAATTTTATTTTGTACGAATGCATAATGCTTTGAAATAATGTTTGTTAATCCTATCCAACCAATATTATTAGTGCGAAAGTTTGTGTGTGTGAATATTTATTACCACATATCCCCATAACTACTAAACCGATTTTGATGAAATTTAAAATGTAAATAATTTAGGCTCTAGAATAACATATCTTTATATATAAAAATGAATCGCAAAATGTGTGTAAGCGCATAACTCAACAACGCCTGGACCAATTTGGCCAAATCTTTTTTTAAAATGTTCGTTGAAGTTCAAGGATGGTTTTTACGGCGAGAAAAATTAGAATTATTGCCGGAAAAACCTATATGTTTATCCCCGAGCGAAGCCGGGGCGAGTCGCTAGTAGGCTAATAAAATTTTCGAAAATAAACTCCTAAGCCGGTTAAACAGGGTGGTAAATTTTTTATGGAAAACTATTCCTTGGTTCGATTTGCTCAAACTTACATATAAACTTTAAAATAAAGAATAAAACATGAATGTTTTAATGTTTTATTTTTTTTTAAATTATCCAAGAAAGGACAATATGAATTCAAAATGTTGTATGGGATATTTTAAACGGGCAGTGCGATTTGCTTGAAACTTCGTCTGGAAATTTAAATTACAAAATATTTGGACAGGCGTTTCAGGACTTTTTAATAAAACTCTCAAAAAGGGGTAAAATGGAGTATAAAAATTAACACCAAGCAAGCGAAGCCGCGCGTGCAAACTAGTACTTTATAAATAACTGATGTTGTGACTGTCGTAAAAGTAAACATCATTTTGTAAGTTTCCTCACGTATCCGTCACCCCAAAGCCCTGATATATTCAAAATGTGATACGTGCAGTTAATTCTTAGGAAATGTTATGATGCGTTTCCGACTTATAATTAGGAACTATTTACGGCCTATTCATAAAGCCTCTTAGGGGTTCAATTATTGCTTCGAGAGTACTGGTAGTAAATTATTTTCCGTAATAGGAGAACTAAGTAAAGATAACAGTTTGCTTGCATATCAAGTGACAATTGGTCGGACGAAATCGGAAATAGGTCGGAAATAGACTCGTTCTATCCTCGGTTCTATCGTACCTAGTTGTCAAATCTGCCTTCCTAGTGAAGAACGCAGTAACTAGTATTTTTGTCAAAAATTAGTTAGATACAAATTCGGAATCGCCTGACAAAATGCAACATTCTGTTCTCACTCACGTATCAAAACATGTTTGACATAGTTACTGCGTTCTTCACTAGGAGGGCAGAAATGTGCACACGCTCCCCTCTCGCTTATATTCGTAATCAATATTTGCGGACATTTGAGGACATTTCACACAGCGCCATCTAACCCCAAACTAAACAAAGCCATGGTTTTTTTTAACTGAAATAGGTATGCGTTTGACCACACTCTACCTGATGTTAAGTAACAGTGTGGTCTAAGATGAAGCACGCTTACCTAGAAGAAACCTATTGATTCTCGATTTAAAGACACCCATATTATACTCTTCAGGAAAACAGACCCTGGCAGAGAGTTCCACATAGTTCCAGAGAGCTTTGCTTAGTTTAAGTCAGCCATCTGGCTGAAAGAATACTTATATAAGTTTTTTTTTTATTCATATTACTACAACTCCCAGACCCGGAAGAAATATTTGCAGAACATACAAACATTTCTCCCGTAGCGGGAATCGAACCCGCACCTTGCGTCTCTGCTGAGTACTCGCCCGTCACGCCATCGAGGACGTCGTAAAAAGTGCTTTGCGATATTCTACCTTAAGTGGGTCCCGAATTAGTCTGTGACTGTACACTGATACCTTCTGAGAGTATTGGTATTCTGTCCAGGATAGTAACCTCGCATTTCGAAGCTAACGAAGGATCGAATTTCAGATGTGATTTTTACTGTCCAAACATACATTACAACGGTTATATACGGGCATGATAATATGTATGTATATTCTTTTCGCTTTTTTTATTTTCAGGTTTTAATAACAGCCGAACGAAACCCTCAGATTAGAGACCTTATTACAGTCAAATAACTAAAGAAAAGTTTGTAAGCAAAGGATGAAAGGGTCTTAGAAGGAGATCACGAATTCGAGCCACAGTCTCGAAGTGAACCTTTCTGATTAGGGCAGGGACGTATTTACGCGACGTGGTTTTTATATTACTGGCTTTAATACCAGGTATTCATTATTTCACATCTCCAACATGATGGACCATCTATATGGACGACGTGCTGACCACCATGTGTGACCACCTGTTACCATATGGTGAACATATCCATCTTGGGACTTTGAATCAGAAGTGGTTGCAAGTTTTCTTATGATTACTCTTGGCTTTGCACACCATTAGAGACACGGGCGTATACAAAGGTATTTTACCATCTATAGTAGATGATTTATACAGCGTCAGGAGGCAACTTTTAGCTTCACAAACAGGACGCTGTAGTGCCTGGGACGAACTAAGATGGAGTACGCTTGCCCAGCACCTATTCCATCTTCTCAGCTTAGTCGCCCTTGTCCAAAGATATGGTCAATACATGCGGAGCTGACTAAGCCGCGGGTTTCCTCATGATGTTTTCTTTCACCGTTTGAGAGTACTGGTAGGTACTCTTAGCGCACATAATTTTTTCGAATAGAAAAATCCATTGGTGCACGACCGGATTTGAACCCACGACCTTAGGATCGGAAGGCGGGGTCACTACCAATAGACCACCAGTGCTGTTAACGTCTACTGAAACGACATTAATCTCTCTCGTCCCGACTATTTATCCCACATGGTGGTGGGTTCAGCCCTGAAACTGAAACGACATTACTAAAGGGAATAATTAAATATTGCCTGCAGTTGCCAACTTAGTTCCGCGCACGATCCAACTGATCCCGAATGAATGAAGGTTTTTCCCAGTCACGTGCCAGCGATTGTCGGTATGTTCTACAGAGCTCCAGAAAAATACCTGATTTGATCGTTAAACTTTAGACGTAAGAGTTGGCCTTTTAATATCTAGTAGATGATTTATACAGCGCCAGGATGCAACTTTTACCTTCACTAACGGGACGCTGTAGTGCCCGGGACGAATTAAGATGGAGTAGGCTTGCCCAGCACCTATTCCATCCTCTCAGCTTAGTCGGCCTTGTCCACAGAAAAGACATGGTCAATACGTACGGAGCTGACTAAGCCGCGGGTTTCCTCACGACGTTTTCCTTCACCGTTTGAGAGTACTGGTATAATTAAAAAATTAAACGTAAAAATCTTTAAAATTTACAGATCTTTTGTGATATTTATGACTAATGTGCACTTTTCTCGGTATTTTGTTTAGTTGTGTTATTATTTGATTGGATGCATGTTAGTATCACAGTAAACAAATATAGCAAAAACTGTCCAAATTTTAACTATTTTGTCAGTTCTTTGAGAGCTTTATCAACTGTGATATATTATGTCTATTTACCAGAATGTTGGAAGATAAGCATCAGAGTTTGTATAAAAACCTTAGTAAATTGCGTTCGGAGCTCACGGAAACTCCCCAAACGTCGGTCCCTCGGTGATGTAGTTATGTAGATGTACGCGTTGATAATATTATCAGACTCGTATGTCGCAGAGGTCTTTTTAGGTCAAGCCATCATGTACTGGTCAGGAATAAGAAAAGTTTTGTACATTTTTGGGTTTATTTATCAGGATGTGTGGAATAGCTGCCTTGGGAGAGCGACTGATAGACCACTTGTTAGATATGTCGATGACATTGAAGATAGGCGAAAATGTCGACGTTTTGGAAAAGGGCCAGGTCAAGAGTTAACCTAAACCGTTAAGCGTGCATGAAGAATGTAATGAGAATGAATGAAGCGAAAGAAGTGTCAGGATCGTAGCAAATGAAGATCTGTGATCTCTGCCTACCCCTATGGGAAACAGGTGTGATTGAAGGCGTATTGAAGATAGGCAGCATAGAGTGGGGGGTTTATGGCATAGAATGAATATATTTGCATCATGAAAAATTAAACAAAAAAGAAGAGGATGATATTGTACCTACTTATTTTGTAAGTACCTACTTACAGCTTTTCAAAAGCACTTTAAACCCAACACTCAAATCCATACAGTACGATAGGTCTTATAATTGCTTTGTAAATCTTCCCCTTAAGTTTGAGGGGCATTCGGGGATCATACGTTGTTCCTGAGACCTGTCGCAATTTCATCCATCCCGCATTTATTCTATTTTTTACATCTCTGTCAATCTCACTGTCATTCTGTATTATTGAACCAAAGTACCGGAAATCGGAACAGGCTGATAGGGATACACCATCTAAGGCAATAGGGTTGAAATAGGATGGACCACCGAAGCGACAAACAGATGCTCTGTTTTTGTTCTGCTTATCTTCAGACCGACATTCTGCAATTTTACCTGCCATTTTAACAATATGCTCTGGATCTTCGTTTCGTCTTTTTTGACAAGAACAATGTTGTTGACAAATAGCATGCGCTCTCCTGTATGTACGATGTCAATGCATCCATTACCAGGAGGAACAAATAAGGCTAAAGCAGATTCCTGGTGTGGCTGTGGGAGTAAGTCTACAGCCACATTGGACTCGTCAGGACGCCAGCTGTCGAACTGGACATTGTGTACTTGTTCCGCTGTACATGGCCCGAGTAAGCTGCAGGTATTTCCCAGGCACCCCTTTTTATTTCATAGCCCACAGAATTTCACGAAACACAACAAAAAGGAAATTTTGTTTGAAAAGAAGAAAGAAAAAAAGAAGAAGAAAGAAAGTTTTGAAATAATGAAATGAAACCTTTTGCGACAGAGTATATTTACACAACTCACCCTGCAAAGGTGAATGATCAACAAACGACGCCCATTGCACCAACCTTGGTTATCAAGACCAGCTTAGCCAGTTTCATCCAGATAGGCATATGAAATCGACATAAATCTTGGTTAGCAACACAAGTTTAACCATTTTCGTCTAAATAGGAATATCGATCTCGGTGGTGGTGGGCGAGTGCCCGGTATTTGATACCCGCACCCCGCAGTGGAAAGTATCATTGCATGTTCCGAAAATATTTTTTCTATGTTTGAGTGTTGTGGTACCATAGTACTCGTAGTTTCTGATACCCACGATAGGGGTCAGAAATATGTATGTTAGCGTTGGATATTACTTATTTATAATACTTTGATCTCTCTCTCTCCTGATCCTTTTTTATCACTTTCAACATTTTGATACCTCATGATGCTTTTCGAAAATATAAATCACAAAGGATTTATATTTTCGCACAAAATTAAATTTTAACTCGGAGTTACTTCACTGACCCGGGTGAGTGTAAATGAGATTTAGCAAAAGTATTAGAGAAGTTGAACAATTAATTTGAAACTCAGGGGATGAGGGATTCTGATGAACTGCTCAAACTTGTTCAATAAAAATACTTTGTTATAGAGTTTTTATAAAATAAAACAGGTATTTTAGCTGGAAACGAGGAGATTCGATCAAAATTCCAAATATCTACAACTTCAATAAATAAATATTTGAAATAAATATTTGAGGACATGTCACACAGCACCATCTAGCCCAAACCTAAGCAAAGCTTGTATTATGGGAACCAAATGGCTGATAGAATACTTATATACTTTTTTTTTTAAATACACACTTATAGAACATAATACTACGACACAAAGACCCGGAAGAAATAATTGCAGAGTATGCAAACATTTCTCCCGCAGCGGGAATCGAACCCACACCTCTTGCGTCTCAGCCAAGCAATCGCTCGCCACGCCACCGAGGCCGTCACGTATAGCCTATAAGATGCCCTTACCTCAAATTACGAGGCCTTTGAACTACTCCTTTAACTACAAATTCTGAGTTATATACCTGCTACTTACCATAAATTCTAAACGACTCTCCTAGGCAGTTAGAAACCTCTCAACTTAGTTACTCCTTCGCTCGGCTATTTTGATAAAAAAACTCGAGCTACAAAGCGTTTTTTGTAGAATATCTAGAATTTACAGCTCGTAAAGTCTGCTCCGGCTCTAAAGATAATGCAACAGGGTACTTTATCTCCCTCTTCTACCTTTGTAAGACAGTTTTATTCAGTTTAATCTAGATTTTTGTACTTTATACATTAAATGGGAAACAAGTTCAAATAACAACACCAATTTTCTTTGTTAAACATTTATTTTAAATATATTATAATTCCATCGTCATTTTCAAATGCCATTTAAGTATATTCATACAATTATGTATTTCAAGGAGAATGTATATTAAGAAGCTACATACAGAGAAAACTATACGATTTGATACCATCTCACCCCCTGTCCGAGAGTTAACAGTAATCAAATGTTATGAAATATATATTGACACGTTAATATGTAGTTTAAGATTCTAAGTTGCCAATCGCAAATATGGCGTCGTTCCATTCATATAAAGGCTTATTATAGCGTCTTCCACCAAGTTTTTCTTTACCGTTACTCTCTTATTGACTAGAACGTTTAAAGTTACATTTGACTATGTTTTCTACTTCCTATTGACATAAGTTTACCACCAAGATTAGCTACTGTTTAATCATCTACTTTAGCTTACTTAACTCTACATACATACATTAGACAAGAGCTGCCTAGGCGACGAATCCGATGTTAAAATAAGGAGGAAACAAAGAGAGGCACCTCGGGGTCGCCGCCCGCGGCAGAAGCAGGGTCTGGGGTCGCGGGCTGTGCGTCGGGCTTCCTGATTGAGCAATAAGGCTGGGTGATTGCCCAACCGAGGAAGCGGACACCCGCGCGCCCAGACGGAGGTCAAACAGTAAACGATCCAAAAATATTTCCGAAATCAACTAGGGTCCCTGTTTTGTCGAATGCCTAAAGAAGGGAAGGTGGAAATGAAAGGTCCGTGGGATTGCTGTGGTTGTCGCGGGCGGTGGAGCGGCGGTCAGGTCGGCTGGCGGGAGCTGGCCGCCGCTTCAGAGCGCGGAGGCGGCGCGGCCGGGCCTACCCCCACTTCTGGAAGAGGCCCATGCGCTGGCAGCGACAGTTGGACCCCCAGAGGTTGCAGCGGCAGGAGGAGGAGTGGCAGCAGTCCCCAGGGCGGTGGTCGCAATTGCCGCCGCGGCGGACGCACGCGCGCCTGAAAACGTAGATCAGCGACGATCGTCTGAAAACACATCGTTGAAAGCAAGCCTAAAGTGTCTGGAAACAAAACCAGCTGGTATGTTTTTTTTGCCATATTCAGCTGTCTGGAACTAAGTACGCGAACTTGGTAAACAAAAGACGAGCAAAAGGTCGTCGAGCTACAAGTATGCGTACTTATTCGCGTGTTTGTCGGACACTCTAGTCGAGCTATGGATGTAGTCAAATGCAGGGTCGGCCTTGCTTGGTTAGACAACTGAATATGGCAAAAAAAACAAGCAGACTGATTTTATTTAGAAAGGATTTTGTCAGGAAGGGTTTTTAATATTCATTCTTTTTAGAAATGAGGGATCTTGAGCTCATATTTTATCGCAAGCTAATTTGTTTTTTAACGCTCCGCGGAATGGACCATTAAAGTTAATATTCCAGTTTTTTCTAACAGTTCACGGATGATAAATCATTCAAACATTTAATTATGTTTTATGAGTTTTAGATAAATGTTTAGAAAAAGTCTATAGGAAAATATGTCTTAGTCTGTAGAGGATAATACTCACTTTCCAACATCCTGAAGTAGTTGCAGATCAGCCGGGTCGTCTCCATAATCGGATAGGTTCACTTCGACGTCGTCGTCTCCTGTTGACAAAGTTTTTACTTTTATTTATTCAAGCATTCAGAGGAGACGTCTACAGTTATGTTAGCTAAAGTAGTTTTCTCTCAAAGGTTCCGTATAAATTGAAATGAGTCATCATGAAGTTCGCCAGTTTTATTTACACAAAATATCAACACAGACATCGATAACAGGAATTAATTTATAACGAGAACGTATTTATTTTATACAGTGATTTGATATTACAATACATCAATAAAACTCACTATGTAAGGAAACTAAGAAAATACTTCTATCCATCTTATAGCATCCACACATTGGCCCGGTTGTCCAATTCTTGGGACAATCTGTTTGACAGAATAGCTGCAATCACGAAGAAGCGTAGTTTTGATGATGTCAAACAAGTTGGCCCATGACCTCGGTCAATACGTGGACGCGCAATTCTACGAACATTAATCTACTCGTAACTGCGGGATATGTTAGACATCAAAAATTGCCATAGCTTTTGGATGCATGAGGCTTAGGACCGGAGTGAGTCGTGGAAACAAAGAGAGGCCTACACCTAAGATTAGGATTGAAACATCCTAAGAATACCTTCCGATCCTAAGGTCGTGGGTTTAAATCCAATCGTGCATCAACGGGTTTTTCTGTTCGAAAAAAATATGTGCGTTATACCAGAACTCTCAAACGGTTAAGGAAAACATCGTAAGGAAACCGGCATGACATAGAACCATGGAAAGTTCTAAATGTGTCAAGTGCACGAAAGGAGCCTTTGAGGCGCACTTTTAATTCTTTCACCACACTAGTTCAAAAGAACTAATGACACGACTAGATAGAAAGATCAGGATACTATGGGCTGTGGAATTTGATGATGAGTTTAACTAGTTGATAACAATTCAGTGTAATTTGAGCCTGTAATTTATTATCATGGCATTTTTAATATTATTCTTTCATCAGTAGGCAGATGTCTGTGATTTATGATCTAACCTTATTTAATTAAGATTTTAGATAACCGAGTCAAGTTTTGGTGACCAAAATTTGTTGGTTTTACGCGTGAGGTTATGAAAATATTACGTCCATTTAATCTTACATTACTCAAGAAAAATGGTGTACCTACTTGTGACTTGAAGTAAAAGTCTACGTAGTAATTAGCAGTAAGTACATAACGTCCGGTTAAATGAAAGTAACTGAGTAGGTCTAATGTCAGCACTAATATCATAAACGCAATAGTAGCTCTTTCTGTCTGTCTGTTACCATTTCACCCAAACTGCAACAGGATTGGATAAACTTTGCCACATTGATAAATTGCATCCTGAAGAACTACTTAGGCTACCTTATTGCTAACAAATCAATTAAAAATCAATGAGGACGGAGTCGCGGGCAACAGCTAGTTTCGGTATAAATGTGAGTGACTTCATGTGCAATGCTATAATCTCATAAAATAAAACAATTCTGTTAATTGGCATGTCATGCGAAGAGAAGAACTCCTAGAGGAAGGCCAAAGAAAAAATGGATGGATTGAGAGAAAGAGGATAATTATGGTGTGCGAAATGAATGAGTACTTAGATGACATATTATGATTGAGATGAAAGAGGAAACCATGTTGTGCCAACCCCACTTACTGGGATTAGGGCTCGATTTCACTAGGTGATGATGATGAAATGATGATGATTCTATTTGTAGATTAAACTTTTCTTTCGCGTATGTAAAAATATTGCAACGGTTACTTTCAATTTGCAATGAAGCTAACAACTCAAATCCATCAGAATTTATTGCTTCTGCAAATATTTTCAATTCGTTCTGAAATTCATTGCATCTGTCAATGTTGCCAACATTGATTTAAAGCTCTACTATTGCATGTCGGGAGTGACACTTTTATATTGCAAACGGGAATTGCGACATAGCATAGGAAAAATATCTACTTTTCCTACATAAAGTTACAATTTGAAAGGTTGAAAATAATGCAACCTTAATTTCACCATTATTTCCTGAAGCGCTCGTGGCGCAGCTTGCTTAGACGTTCTTGATTGATCGTTGAAGTTAAGCAACGTTTTGCGCGATCACAATTGGGATGGGTGACCGCAAGTGGCATTACGAGCTATGCGCTTACGTGCTTCGGAGGGCACGTTAAATTGTCAGACCCGGCTTTTAAGTCGTTAAGCCATGACGGAGGCCTTTAGGCGGGCTAAAAAACTCCGCCACTAGTTGGCTACTAGCTCATACGAACTTACTGACCCTTATATTGAGGGCCTTCAAGTAAAGTGCCTGGTAATTCACCAGTTAAAGTAACCAGTAACTTATAATGTCAATTTCGAGTAGCACTAATTAAAGGAGTAACCGTTGAAATTGTCAGAAGTTACCTTTAACCTTTACCTGCTAAGTAACGTTACTTAGGAATTAACTAATCAACACTCTACTCGGAGATGGTGAACGAGGCTCTTAGAGCTCGTTTATTTACGTTTTGTAGATCTAGGTGTTGAGCAGATAACATATAAGTTAGTTACTTACTATACTTAAGGACTTAACGCTGTAGGTACAGACATTTGATGTTTTTGCTAAAGGTACAGTTGCCTTAAGCTGTAAACGTTTCATGTCATGATGTTTGCCTAGTATTACAATATAGATTTTCAGACAGAACATGTTTTAGAACATAAATAAATAACACCCAACAGTCACATACATAGCCCTGACCCCACACTAGGATTATCTGTGTCGTGGGTATCAGAACCTACGAGTACCATGGTACCACAACGCCCAAACCCGGAAGAAATATTTACAGATCATGCAAACATTTCACCCGTAGTGGGAATCGAACCCGCGCCTCTTGCGTCTCAGCCGAGCCCTCGCCCGCCACGTCACCGAGTTCATCGCCTTAAATATAGCCTTTGTTTATAAAACAAACTCAAAAATCCTTTTATATTTTTAAATATATGATGTGTTGACGAAGCATAATAAATTGCAAGTATCTGATGGACGGTTGCCAATATCCCAGTCGACTCGTTTCAAATATTGCAGCGCGCTTCAGCCGCCAACATGGATTTAAAGCTTCACTACTCATGTCAGACGAATGACTGATGCTGTTTATCGACGAGAAAATATTGAAGCTTGATAAATTGAAAAAGTAAACAATTATGGCCATAATTTTACAGTGTCAATCAATATGGAATATTTGCACGACATGCCGATTTCCTCACGATGTTTTCCTTCGCCGTTTGAGAGTTGTACTTTATATTAATAATAAAAACAAATTTTAACTAATCGGGTACGTCTGCACCATTAATGGGGAGCTCGTCGCGTAGCTTGCTTAGGCGTTCTTGATTGATCGTTAAAGTTAAGCAACGATATGCGCGGACACAAATTGGGATGGGTGACTGCAAGTGGCATTACGAGCTGAGCGCTTCCGTGCTTCGGAGGACACGTTAAACAGTCGGTCCCGGCTTTTAAGTCGTTAAGCTATGACGGAGGCCTTTAGGCGGTCTAAAAACTCCGTCACTAGAGTTGGCCACTAGCTCATACGAACATACATACATAGGGCAAATCAATGGTGCAAACGTAACCGGGGCTCGTGGTCACGACCACTAGACCACTAATGCTCTCAGTGGGTACTGACCGGGGTCGATGTAAGAGGCGTGTGCCCACTCAGAAGCCAGCATGACGGCCGCGACCGCCAGCAAGAGTGCGCCAGCGCGCGGCATGATGCTCTGCGCAGGGCCCGCTGCTTGCCTGCAGACAAACATCACCTTTATATCCACTGCCTTTCTGTCTAAAATTGTATAAATAACACCCAACAGTCACATACATAGTCCTGATCCTACACTAGGATTCCCTGTGTCGTGGGTATCAGAAACAACGAGTACTACGGTACCACAACACCCAGACCCGGAAGAAATATTTGCAGAACATGCAAACATTTCTTCCGCAGCGGGAATCGAAACCGCGCCTCTTGCATCTCCGCCGAGCAATCGCCTGCCACGCCACCGAGGCCGTCAACTGTAGATATTATTATTTACAAAGACAAACTATAATAACTTTAAAAAGGCTCACCCAAGAACACTCAAACGCGGCTCAAAGTTGAGCACGTGTCAAGTCACGATTTTCGACAGTTTTTGATGAAAATCTGTCAAAAACTCGTCACTTGAGACGTGCTCAACTCGGAGATGCGTTTGAGTATTCGGGGGTTATTCTCAAAGGTTCTATCGTTTTTTTATTTCCCATAGGGTCCATGGAAAATATTTATAGTATTTAAAATATTTTTACATTGACACCCAATAGGTCCATGAGATTTAACTAATGTACCTACAGTCAGTATAAAGAATACAAGAGAATATTTCATTAGTTAGTGAGCCTTAGGGAGAAACAGACTAAACTTTAAAGTAATCGTTATAATAATAAGAAATGAAAATGAGCTCAGTTTTCTATCTAAGTTCGCCTACAGAAAACAGAGCTCAGATCACCGACCGCAGGTAAGCTCCCCAAAAGGCTGGCGACGTTACCTCGTACTTTAGATTGTGTTTTGTTTTTCAATGATCCACTATACCTAATGGGTAAAACTAGTTCACTAGTGTCCGGAACGAAGCAGAGATAATGAGTTTTGTTAACAGATATAGTGATTTATCTTTGCTTGGTCTATGTAATAGTATTTTGGCTTCTCCCCTTTCGGAGGAAACAAAAGCGTTAGGTAAATTGATTAAAATTGGTATAAGTAGGAGATAAAATAGTCATATAAATGTACTTCGAGGGTGACATAATCACTGCTGATTAAAAAAAAATGATCCACTATCCCCCTAGGCTACATTACCGGGATATTTCTAAGCTTAATCCTTATTCGCTATGACTAAAAAATATGTAACGCGGGCTCGTAACGATATGAACGTTAAAAAAAATGTTTCTTGTACAATGGGGCGACTTTATTTTTATTAGTTTTTGTTATATACATACATATATTTATTGTCAATATAAATACACACTGAAAATTTCAGTTCTACCTATTACGGTTCATGAGATAAAGCCTGTCCGTCCATCATAGGGACTCTATGGTACCCGAAATACCCGGGTAACCCTAAAAACAGTGAAATGTTTGAACCAATCTCGTTTCATCGATGCTAGACTAAATGGAAAATCGATGACACAAAATCATGTCAAGAATTAACCTCCTCAGTTCGATGGGGTCGCCTGCCGCTGGCAGCTACAAAACTTTCACAATGATCTCAACTAACTTTGGATCATAATCTTAGTTCTTTCAAAGCAGAGTGGCAAAAGGATTTAAAGCGCGCCCCAAGGCTCATTTCGTACACTTGACTCATGTTTTCGAACTTTCATACAGTTCTTTGACATGTCAATTTCCTCACGAGTTTTCCTTCAACGTTTTGAAGCAGAAAATCTCATTGGTGCTCAACTGAATTTGAACCCTTAGGATCAGAAGGCGGGGTCACTACCACTAGACAACATGGACTAGAGGATTTTAATTAGCTAAGCGCTTGGAAGTGAAAGATTACTAATCCATACTTAATATTATAAATAACTCCGTCTGTCTGTTTGTTTGTTACCTTTTCACGCTTAAACTACTATGCAGATTTTGATGAAATTTGGCAAGCAGATAGATTGCATCCCGGAGAAAGACATAGGCTACGTTTTTTTCATAAATACTCATAGAGGGGGTCATTCAAGCGATGAAAGTTTATAATGGGGATTGGGAAACCGAGATAACGAATGTTAAGCATCGGTGGGTACGGTCAGTATTTGGATGGGTGACCGCACTTTTTATCAAGTTAAAGTTTTAAAATAATTTTCAATGCGAACGAAGTCGCGGGCTTCAGCTAGTACGTTTATAAAGTTCTGGTGAATAATTACCTATTGTCTAATTTAAACAGAGTTTGTTATAGACAAAAGATCCTTCAACCCTCAAAAACCTTCAACCACTACCCTGTTCCATAATAAAACCATCACTGAAGGGCAAAACCATCCCTTAGAAGCAACAACAAAATAAAGACAAATGATACATCTTTATTAACAGAAATAAACTTACAACTTATATAATCATATCGATTCGATCAGTTCGATTAACTACGAAAAAATGAAATATCAATTGGGATATGTCTGATCAATCAACAATGGTTACCGAAGATGTGACACGTAAGTACCACAAATACTGTGCACTTCGGCAATTTTCGTCTAGCCTCTGAAATACGAACTAACGCGATGGCGATGTAATATAGAGATGTTACAATAATTATGTAGATACCTTTTGTTTTTAAAGGGTTGGTTCCGTTATTATTTTAATTATATTAGTTGCCTATTTGGACAAATTGGTTTTTCATATAAAGTGAGAAGTTTGCCGAAGCGCACAATATTTGTGATACTGCTGTATGTTTCTTCCACAGACTTGTAATGTATGGGTGAAACTTCCATTGGTGATGAGGCGCTGACACACCCGCCTGTATAAATCGCATCATATTACTATTAAAATCACTGGTTCTTTCGAAGGTGTGGATAAGGATTTAAGTGCGCCTCAAAGACGCTTATTCTGCGACCTACAGAGCATACTAACCTACAAAATGTGTACAGGCTTAGCCTTATTTATTATTCTTCAGAGATTTAAAGTCTCGCCTATTTCCCTAAACCTCTTATTTGAAGTGTTTTGAAATTCTCTTATTCGAAAATTCGTAGAGCGTCTACGGTCACGTAGCACCACTACGAACACAGCTACGCTTTTATGGAATCGCTACGCCGAATTAATGCGCCTTGCTATTTATAAGGGTTCACTACACATCTTTTGTCAGCGCTTTTTCTACAATATTTTAACCTCAAGATTGAGTACAGTCAGTAACGGAACGGAACAGAACGGAACGGAACGGAACAGAATACAATACAATAGTCTATTCCTAAAATTCGTAGAGCGTCTACGATCAGGTACATAACATCGCGACGAAAACAACTAAGCTTAAAAATAATCGCTACGCCGAATTAGTGATCCTTGCTATTGATAAGGATTCACTACACATCTTGTCAGCATTTTTTGTACTCTAGCCTCTTATGAGTGGAACGAAACGGAAATGAACAAACGGAATAAAACGGTATTTATCAGAATAGAATATTTTTCAATCAACACATACATATACATACATATGCAGAAAAATATAATTCAATTAAATAATAACAAGTTTTCGTTCGTAAATAATTATCAACAACAGAAAAACTTACTCGTAGCTTACTCATTGAATTCATTTCTTGTAAATCATTACAAAATTCTGAAATATTCATCAACTTCTGATACTGACTGTACCTTTTACCGCAGGTTTTAGGTAACCCTTTCATAGTAAGAGCTACAATTACAGAGGTGCGGCGTAAGTGGCCAACGAAAGGGCCAATTTCGCGTTTTCTTGCTATATCTGTACTCAAAAGGTATTTTATTGTAGTGAAGGAAGATAATACGCCGTAGGTCTTTGTTAAACGAACAACTAAATAATTGAATGAATGAATGACCGAATGAATGATTTATTTAGTATGAAAAGGAAGCTGCCAGTAGTTTTACGTATTGTTCTGTTGCAAAAGCCCATCTACATTTACACTTCTTCGCTATTACACAAAGTAGATTATTTGTAAATATAGAGGATACGGAAACTATTGAACCGAATCTGAAAATTCTTTCACAGGTGGAAAATACAATCCTTGAGTATAATCCTACTAATTAAAAGTGCGAAAGTTTGTGTGTGTGTGAATGTTGTTACCACGTAACTACTGAATCGATTTTGATGAAATTTTGAATATAGATAGATTAGGTTCTGGAATAACACATAATTGTCATGACGCGCCGCGACGTTGTCTGCGTGTTAGAATTTTATTTTGGAATGATTTTAATTTTGCGGGCCCTTCCCTTATGAGCGCTAGTGCGCCCTGTCATTGGCTCGACGAATCCAGTTTCTGCCAGCAGCCTTTCGCAGATCGTCACTCCACCTAGCCGGACGGCGTCCTACATTACGTTCTCTCCTGTTGTCTCTCATGTATCTATGATAATTTCATTACTATTACTAGTCATGTCACTAGTTCTTTCGAGCCAGTGTGGTGAAAGGATTTAATGTGCTCCTTCCATGTACTTGACACATGCTTTAGGTTCTACGACATGCAGGTTTCCTCACGATGTTTGGCACATAAATTTTTCGGCTAGAATAATCCATTGGTGCACGACTGGATTTGAACCCACATAGGATCCGAAGGCGGGGTCTCTGCCGCTGGACCACCAGTGCTCAGAATTTCATTTAAGTTGGCATTGCTAAAGTTCTAGTCTAAAGAGATAAGCAATAACTTAAAAGTTTCTGAAGTATAGCAGTTACGTTTGCGATGGATCAAAATCAAATTATTGCCGAACGGTCTACGGATTTAAGGCGATGCACACACACACACAAAACTCAGCGCGGTTTCACGGCGTCGTTCGGTACAATGTCTGTCGGCAACAGACAGAGCTATTGCTTGGTTTTTAAACTCCACTAACAGGCAACGGAACGTTCATTGCCATAGCAAAACTAATTGACGAACTCTGACATACTTTGACATATTATGACATAACTAGGTGGCAGCACAGGTAAAGTTAGTACGCGCTATCGTAACGTTTTGAGCTTTACGCCGGTAATTTCAAGCAAACTAAAGCTTTTTAATTTTATGATATAGGTAAGATTTTCTTTTAATGTATAGGTACGTGACCATAACACAGGTAATTTAATATTTTTGAAGGATGTTCTGTTTATGTTCTATGTTTGCATGCTGGCTGATAAGCTGATCAAGGTTGCACATAATTATTTTTTGTCATTTGTTGCTTGATTAACCCTTGTATCGCTAAATAAATTATCAACGTTGCTATGGTGACGGCATTGTTGTATGATGGCAGCTCAGAACATATTGTTCTGAGGATGGCAGGGTTCAAAATGTACTGAATGGCTGTTTTAAGATTTCATTGGACAACACGACATGATACTATACGACATGACAGCGCTGGGAAGGGGGGGTCACGGGTTGTCTCGCACGCACACGAAAAGATTCATGTTCCTCGGTGGCGCGGTGGGCAATTGTTCGGTTGTGACACAAGAGACGCGATTTCGATTCACGCCGTGGAAGAAATGTTTGCATGTTCTGCAAATATTTCTTCCGGGTCTGGGTGTTGTGATACCATGGTACTCGTAGTTTCTGATACCCACGAGACAGGGAAAACTAGTCTGGGGTCAGGACTATGTATGTGACTGTTGGGTGTTATTTATTATTATTATTAAATCCTTCGGAAATTAAATACTCAGAGAGGAATCTAAGAGTGTATAGGGTCGACTGATTGCAATAGTTGGAAAAAAGTTCGATTGATGGGAGAATACTGTCAGACCACGTGGCCACAGCCCCCGGCAAATGGTGGTGTGTGTAAAGCTACTAAAGACTAAAAAAGTATTTTCATACAGACATTACCGTGAAAGTTTTTATGTGAGGATTCGTAGTTGGATAAGGGTGTTTGCACACAGACCACGTCCTCGCGGCCGCATTAGATGGGTTCTTTTCTTTCTGCGGCGCAAAATTACAGTTGGGGTCGTAATATCCGTGATTTGGAGGAAAATGATAACATAATTTCAAGAAATCTTTTCAAGTACCCGGAATTTTGGTAAACATTAAATTGTTACATACAGGCTTCCATCCACAGCTTCACTTGACTCGAAAAAGTAGTCTATGCTATACCAGCTAAAGAACTATATTTATTCCAAGTTTCTTTGAAATCCGTTCAGCCGTTGGGGCGTGATCGAGGTACAAAAATAGCTACAATAAACCTCATATTCTCACAAACTTTCAGATATTAGTAGGATATTTATGTTTTGTCAAACAAATGTATCAAAAACAAGTATAAATAGGTAAATCATTTCTTTATCACAAACAGGAACTATTGAAACAAGCCGACAAAGGGTTTATAGTGCAGAAAGTCGCGATAATATTTGACACAGTATTTGAAACATTATATTTCCGATTTTCAGTTAGCTGCGCCTCCGACACAGTACGAATATATTTACGAACAGTATTCTCACAGCTCCACAGAAGCCCAAAGGCGAGTACTGGTGATCTAGTGGTAGTGATACCACTATCTGATCTTAGTTCTTTACAACCAGTGCGGTGAAGGGATTAAAGTACACCTCAAAGGCTCTTTTCGTGCACTTGATACATATTTTCGAACTTTTTCGGTTCTACGATATGCCGGTTTCCTTACGATTTTTTCCTTCAAGGTTTGAGAGTGGTATAGCTCACATAAATTTTTCGAATAGAAAAATCTATTGGTGCACGACTGAATTTGAACCCAGTTCCTAATAATCTTAATGAAAATAAATCTCAAAGGGATAAAAATAAATATCCTACTATTTTTTTGCGCAATTAACTTGGGTCAGTCTATTCTGAACCACAAAATGTTATCGCAGAGTAGTGGTAGAACAGTAGCCCAAATGTTTTTTCGAGCAGAAATCTCCATTTGCGCAAGACCGGAACCCACGACCTTAGGACCCGCCTTCGGCGTTTTAATTTATTACTTGACCAACATATCATATTGGTCAAAATCAAAGCTTTTTAGGGTCCCGTACCCGAAGAGTTCCAACGGGACCCTATCACTAAGTCTCCGCTATCCGTCCGTCTGTCCGTCCGTCTGTCAGCGGGTTGTATCTCATGAACCGTAAAAGATAGAGAGTTAAAATTTTCACATAGAGTCTACTTCTATTGCCGCTATAACAACAAATAATTAAAATAAAGTAAAAAAAATAGGGCTCCGTACAAGAAACATAATATTTTATGTACATGTACGACGGTACGGAACCCTTCGTTTGTGAATTCGACTCGCACTTGACCTTTTCAACAAAAGCACCCAAGTATTCATTTTTAAATGTCTTAAATAAGTGAAGTATCCCTTCTGATTGTTCACATCTATTCTCTGGTCTGTCTGGAATGTCTGAAGCGAGGAGGAAAAGATTATTTTATCCCGGAAGTCGGCAGTAAAGGCTTTTTAAATCGGTTTTTTTGCAGCCTTTTTTACTCAAAATTTATTATTTCTGCTAGATAAGGCTTTGCTTCATTGTAATTTAGTAGCAGAGTGGGATGAATAACGTAGCAATAATATAGTTAAGATCAAAATTACGACATGACGCAAATGGTAAGACAAAAAATAAAGATCATAGAATACCATCCCATTCTAAAAAAATTGTATACAACTATTCTATCAGCCATCTGGTTCCCATAGTACAAACCTTGCTTAGTTTGGGGCTAGATGGTGCTGTGTGATATGTCCTCAAATATTTATTTATTTATCCGATTCAAAAGCGAGCATTATCGAAGCCATATGCAACGCTGTAGGTTCGAATGAAAACTATGAGTAAAAAAACATAGATTACGAGTATGAATTAATATATTAATAAGTTATATAAAACGAGAGTCAATCGATTCGACAAATGGCACTATTTTAAAGGGATCCTCGGCGCACGTTCCTGGACCAAATCGGCGACGTTATGGAAAAGGGGATAACAAGTCAAGTGTACCTTAAACTGACGAGAGAAAAGCGAATTAAGTATGTCAGAATGTAGCAAATGGAGATCCGTGATCCGTGAATCTACCCATGTATGTACAAATATTTATTAGCAAAAAGAAAATTACAACTAATACAAATATCATTTACAAAATACAAAAGAAATAGTCGGGCTATCTAAAGACTCTTGCAAACGGTCTATAGATAGCACACCTGATCCAGCTCATCAGACGGTGGAAGCGTGCCCAAAAAATTTGTAAACAGACCAGTTCCCAGCGGGAACGTTGCCAAACGATCAACATTTTTTGACACAGCCAACGTTCTGTGAACTTCCCAGAGCACTGGCTGCATTCAGGCTTCTTTCATACACTATACACATCTACTCTCCTGGACAAGTATACATACATGGCAGCGCTTGTATCTCAACTACTCAAACATGTAAAGTTGGAATTACTTGAGAAGTTTTAACACGTTTCGGAAGATACATAACTTAGGAAGTAGCATTGTATGGCCAGACAAAATTAAAAGTTAGAGTTGAATGAATAATCAAAATAATAATCTTGACTTGATTTCGGCACAACACTAGTTAATACTTCTCTAGACCGGGAGTAAAGAAAAACAGAATGTGTCCAGCTGATTCTCTCCCCGAGCATGTCGTATAAGTCGACTAAAGGATAGTATCCGCTCCAACATGATGGATCATGTATGATGGGCTGATCAACTGTCAACATGGTTCAACATATCCATCTTGGGATTTTGAATCAGGAGTTGCTGCAAGTTTTCTTATGATTACTTGTGGTTCTGCCCACTCCATTAGGGATACGGGCATAATAATATGTATGCATGTACTAGTATGCATTCTATAGTCATTTCTCTCGGTTAGCCGTCATCTCAACACTCCTCTTTATCTCTTGTCACATTTCACACAATCCATCTAACTTTTCTTCGGCCTGCCACATATCCAATCAGACTCATGTCAAACAATCCTCGTAACAAGAAATAATCTAGTTGTCGAGCAAATAAGAACAAATAACTTATTACATAAATTCTTGGAGAAAACTTTGTTACTTTATGTGGTAACATAGCCTTAGTCTTTATTTTCTCACCAGTCATGTACAAAATTTAAATATATTAAACTCTTACGTTACTGACTGACTATCAGATTACTGCATAAACCATGAGAATTGTGGGAACATGAAACTTGGAGGGTATTACTACATAAAATATATTATTGAGCCCGTATTCTTAATGGGCTGGGTAGTGCCACAAGTGATCATAAGTAAACTTGCAGCCACTCCGGATTCAAAGTCTCAAGATGAATATGTTGAACCATGGTGAAAGGTGATCAGCCCATTGCCCATATTCCCTTTACTATTTTACGAATTCCCAAAATTCTTCTGTACATGAAGTTTGTATGCGAAAATAACTAACAAAGTAATATTTTTTTGTATTGTAATATGATTAAACCAAAAAACCGAATGAAGTCTGTGATAATCGAAATCAAAATAAAACATTATAAAAGATTGAAAATATTCCTTTGTCCGCTTTTGAATAAACAGATAACTGATGCGTTTCACCTTCAAAGAAGAATTTTATATTGAACACGTTTGGTTTGTGTTTCACAAACGGCTATCCCATTACGTCTGTATGATACACGAGTGCCTGTCCCCTACAAGTACCTACTCGCAACGAAAATATTTGAAATTAGAATCTAGAATACGTAATACAAAACAGCTGGGTAGAATGTTTAACCAAAATTATTGTTCATTCTGTTTTCAAATAATGAAACTGAAGAAATTTTTCAGGGTTCCGTACCCAAAGGGTGCCAACGGGACCCTAATAACGGACAACGGACGATCAGTGGAGGCTTAGTAATCTAAGCCTTCGCTGTCCGTTCGTCCCTATGTCGGTATCTCATGAACCGTAATAGACAGAGAGTTTAAATTTTCACTAAAACAAGTAATTATAAAAATAAAATTGAATAAAGAAATAAAAGGCAGCACCATAAAAGAAATATTTATGTAGATGTACGATGGTACTAAACCCTACGTGTTCAAATTCGACTCGCACTTGACTGGTTTTATTTTTATTCTGTGGTACACGATCTGATTTGAACCCAAAACATTTAAAGCAGAAAGCGTGGTCACTATTACGATTAGCAAGTTAATTTGGTTTTTACATATCCCTAGTTAAAAATATTGTTTAAAAAACTAGAATACGTAATAAACATAGTTGTTTATCGATTTGAGACTACAATTTTCCATATTTTTAACTCCATGACGTACACGGCTTACTCGAGTCATAATCCTCTTACCATGGATAACAAAAGGCCGCGAGTAAATTGCAATGATCATAAAATGCGCTCGCCGATACAAAACGCGTGGGTCGTATCACATAGTAGATATCATCATCATGTATGTAATAAGTATTATACCTATTTGTTGTAATGTTTGTTACCTTTACTTCTCTGCTGGACTGGAAGTAAGGAAAAAGCATAGAATATGTCCAGCTGCTGCCTTCCCCAAGCATGTCGTTAAAGTCGACTAAGTATCCTCTCCAACATGATGTACCAGCTATATGGGCAATGGGCTGATCACATGTTTCACCATATCCATGTTGGGACTTTGAATCAGGAGTGGCAAAAAAATTTCTTATGATTACTTATGGTTCTGCCCACCCCATGATTTTTTTATTTCATGCAATTAATATTTTTATCGATATATCTATACTTTTTCTGCCCTTAACCCAATAGATGGAGTCAGCAAAACATGTTTCCCTTTTCCATTTTTTCCTACCGCTCATCATCTCAGCACTTTCACAGTATACCAAACTAACTAATACCTACAAACTACTGGACATTTAACCCTCGTTTTCGCCCCCAGTGGGGTGCAAATCGCTCGGGTGGAAATAATGTTTTTAGGGTTCCATACCCGAAGGGTACCAACGGGACCCTATTACTGAGTCTACGCTGTCCGTCCGTTCGTCCGTCTGTCAGCGGGCTGTATCTCAATAACCGTAATAGGTAGAGAGTTGTAATTATTTTCACAGAGTAATAAGTATTTCTATTGCCGCTATAACAACAAATTTAATGATGAAAATAAAATAGAAGGAAACCCCATACAAGAAAAAAAAAATTAACGTTCGTAATCGATCATTGAAGTTAAGCAACACTAGCCGCGGTCAGTAATTGGATGGGTCGAATGATTTTAGCACATTTTCTGTAGTATTTTTTTTTTCAAACAATCTTAAATTTATTAATAGTGATGAAATAAAAAATTAAGGGGTCCTCATAGAAGCGACGTGTTTCATTTTTCATGTAAAATCATGAACATAGGAACCCCTACTTGTATGCCACCTATAATATAGGTGGCAAAAAAGAAACATTTATGCACATGTACGATAGTACGGAACCCTTCATGTGCGAATTCGACTCGCACTTGACCGGTTTTATTTCTCATCTTATTTCGTAATCGGATAAGCTGAAGTGAGCTTCGTATGTTTTTCTTTGTTTTATATGACAGTTTCGTATCCTCTGTCTTACATTGTAACAGATAAATCCTACTGATATTATAAAGCAAAAGTTTGTAAGAATGTTTGTGTGTATGACTCAATCACACAGTAACGTAAGACGGATTTAAGAGAGACCTGGAATATTTATAGTATGCATAGCATATCATCTTTTTATCCACGGAAAGGAGATAATTTTCTGTAAAATCACACGAGCATATACTAGAAATCCAATCCTAAGCCTTTGAATTATAACAGGCCGTTATTGGAAACTGAGTGAGATATTGTGAACAGATCGTTCTGATCAATACATATTGCTGCTCTACACTACTTCAAAGCATGAACTGGAAGTTATGAGCTACCGATGTATTGGTATATTTCAGCATTAGACGCTAGAATGCAATATGAAGCCTATTGAAATGGAAACTGGAGTAAATTGCATGGTTTGAATAGTTTGTAACGGCTCCAAGCTGCTGTTCACATTTATGTTTATGTTTAGTGTATTTCTAGTTTACACCACGAAAATGTTACTTCTGACTTAGAATATTTCAAATACTGTCCCCAACTACCCAAAACTAATAATATTTTTTTTCCGTTTCAATCGAAAAAGTATTTAAGCTTCATATCACAGTTGATTGGAGTGAAACGTTGTTGGATGAATTTCTGTGTTCTCTAGTTTTTCTGATCTTACAAATAATAAACTGCTAAGCATTTATTTCTTACCAATACTTTTTTTTTTGTAAAGACATACTTATAACACATAATTTTATATTACAACACCCAGACTCGAAAGAAATATTTGCAGAACATACAAACATTTCTGCCATAGCGTGAATCGAACCCGCGCCTCTTGCGTCTCAGCCGAGCACTCGCCCGCCACGCTATCAATGACACAGGCCACCTCATGATTTCTTTTGTTGGTATTTTGGTCTCCCACAATACAGGTTTTAGCCTAGTGTTGAGTCCATACTTTTTTTATACATTTTTTGATGAATAAACAATTATGTATTTGTAACTTTTGTTCGGCAGAGACGCAAGAGGCGCGGGTTCGATTCCCGCTGCGGAAGAAATGTTTGCATGATCTGTAAATATTTCTTCAGGATCTGGGTGTTGTGGTACCATGGTACTCGTACTTTCTGATACCTACGACACAGGGAATCCTAGTGTGGGGTCAGAACTATGTATGTGACTGTTGGGTGTTATTTATTAACTGTAAACAGAAATAAATCTAGAGAGAATTATAGACATAATTTTGGAGACTATTTATACGGCTACAATTCAAGTAAAGGCGCGGGCAGAAGCTAGTATCTAACTAAAATTGACACGATTAACACATGCACATTAAATTTTACCCAGCGTCCCTTTTGATACGGTATATCATAATGAAATTACACTTGTACATCAAAACATGCTAACCCCAGGGAGGTGTTAGTCATAAACAAATCCCTTTTGTTTCACTAATGAGCTAATTAAATTTGACATCGCGTATGTTATTTAGCTGGAGCGACAAGTCAAACGAATTTGGTTTACATAAGCGCAAAAGGATAACTTGCTATAGAATTGATAAACAAAGTGACATAATACGATTATGATCTTAATATTTGAAATTCTAATATTATTGACTGACTGACCTACAATCAAAGCACAGCCAATAAGTCCTAGGAGCAAGAAAATTTCAGTTTATTGTCCTTTTATGGTATGAGAATGCCATTTTTCACCAGAATCACGTATCTTGAAAGCTGATATCAGTAATTTAAAACAGCGTCCACGTTTGTAAAGCGTTTAAGACGTTTTAATACAAAGTCTACATAGTTCATTGTAAAACTAACCTTATGCTGTAGATTTTTAGTATAAAAATTTAATGACGATGTTTTTCCAAGGTATTTAAAACTATTGCAGAATTTTATTATTCCAGTAATTCGTTGGACATTTACCTACAGAAGGAACGAGAAATAACAAAAATAATATAAGCTTATTTCATTCAAACACAACCCATAAGTAAATTCACACATAAAATTACCCCTCGCTCATAATCGTCTGAACGTTATTAGGGTTCCGTATCCGAATAATGCAAACGGGACCAAATCAATATGTCTCCGCTGTCTGTGCGTCCGTCCGACCTTCTGTCCGTCTGTCAGCGGGCTGTATCTCATGAACCGTAATAGGTAAAGTTGAAATTTTCACAGAGTGTGTATTTCTATTGCCGCTATAAAACAAATAATAAAGATAAAATATAATAAAAAAGAGGCCATACAAGAAAAAATTATGTACATGTACAATGGTACGGAACCCTTCGTGTACGAACTCGACTCGCACTTGACCGGTTTTATTAATATTTCGTCACTTTCACAACTACGCATGAAATTGGAGCTCTAAAACATAGACTATTATGAATAAGGCTTTAAGTTCATAATTTTCTGTGTCAAACTGAATTATAACTTGACTGCAAAGTTGCAAACTAAGATTACTTCATCAAAATCCAATTGGTAAGTTATCGAAGCGAGTAATATCGAATTCAAAACTTGCTAGCTCTGCTTAGTAAGTTTTCATCGTGTAAACTTAAGCTGGATTGACATGGAAACTTTTTTTACAATGTTCGTTTTAAACCGTATTGACAGCGGGCTTTTCACACGAGAAATTTTTCTCATTGTAAAAACGAATAACACAGTTTTCATACTGCGATCACATTGTGTAGTCTAACGGATACACGCGTTAAAAGTTCATTCTTTGTTTGCTTTTTAGTTGGTTTGCTTGACAAGTCCGGTAGGTATTCGGTAAACGTGTTTACCTATGTACGTAAAAAAATGTAGGCCCCCTATATTTTATATTTTATTATTTGTTTTAGCGGCTGTAAAACTAATGAAATGAACGAAATGAACGAGATGAATGAAAAGTAATGTATACACCATAACATAAAAATAGGAACATACACAAAGAAAGCATATAAATGGCGGTCTTGTCGCGTAAGAGCGATCTCTTCCAAACAACCATGCATGGAAAAAGAGAAAAGAACAAGTAAGGGTGGCTGGGGTGTACATAATTATAAAAGCTACACCAACAATGTTACATAAATAAATTTACATAAAGAAATACACGCTCAGTAAAAATTTTAACTCACTACCCGATGGCAGTCTTCGAGTACGGTACTCTAAAAACATAAATAAATCAGTAGGTAGTGGATATACCTATAGATATTGTGTTATTGTTTTGTTCACAAAATGTTAGTAAAGGCGTTCGTATTCCAATTTGCGAATGGAAAACTCTATTTACATTCGCTTCTCTAAAGGAAATATGCAAACATGTTAACCGCAAAAAAAAAACATGGATTGGAATCGACAACGAATGAGCGCACAAACTCTACCTTTATTTTGATAACAGGAAAAATACTAACTCACATTCACTCATCCAATCAGAATGTACTACTAGTTAAGTGATTTTTGATTTTTGTCATTCAGCGTGACAATGCGGCCAGCGTCTTGGGCACGTTTCCACCGTCTGATGAGCTGCATCAGGTGAGCTATCTATAGATCGTTTACAACGGTCTTTAGATAGCCCAACTGTTTCTTTTTATTTTGAAAATAATATTATACACATGTTATACCGACCACACTTAAGTGGGATAAGGGAAGGGATTTAATGATGATGATGATGATGCCTTGTAAGTTTATCTCTGTATACATAAACAATAAAATATTCGTAGAAAATTGTTGAACAACTCATAATTTAAATGTTGCTGACTTTGTATCGTATATATTTTTTACCTCCGACAAAAACCAAAACTAATTACTAATACATTGAGCAAATTCATTATGTAACAGGTCTAAACTGAGTTTGAGATATTTTTGATGGCTTAAGTTTTGTTTTTGTTCTCTTAAACAAACTAGGGCTCAGAATACAAAAGCTCGAGAGCAAGTCCGCAAGACTTCCTTCCGTGCTTACCTAAAATAATATTGTATACCCGAAGACTTTTGTAACCAAAAATAACTTTATACTAAGACCTTTTACCATCTATATTAGATGAAAACAAACATCTAAGTTTATTACATAAGAATTTGGTCTTAGGAATCAACCTACAGCATAGAAATTAGAGCTACTTCCAACCGAGCAGAGGCAAATCAAGTACCTAAATGTTTGTTTTACTATGTACTTAAAGTTACTCGTAGAGAGCACTGATGGTCTAGTTGGTAGTGACCCGCCTTCAGATCCTAAGGTCGTGGGTTCAAACACGGTCGTGTACTAAAGGATTTTTCTGCGCGAAAAATTTATGTGCTATACCAGTACTCTCAAACGTTGAAGGAAAACATCGTGAGAAAACCCGCGGCTTAGTCAGCCGACTAAGCTGAGAGGATGGAATAGGTGCTAGGCAAGCCTACTCCATCTTAATTCGTCCCGGGTACTACAGCGTCCTGTTAGTGAAGGTAAAAAGTTGCCTCCTGACGCTGTATATATCATCAACTATAGATTGTAAAAGGCCTTAGTATACCTTACAAGGCGATAATTAGGGGTTTATAAGTACCAGTATAGAACCTCATTTAGCCTACAAAAAAGCCCGATGTAATTATTATTTGCTTACCACAATATTAGCAAAGCTTACAGCGTTTTATCTTGGCGAAACAGACGCAAAGGCTTCCAGGCTTTTTCTTTTGTTTGTTCGTAAAGACTGCCATTTTGTTTTATTAAATGTCGGCTGTTTGCGAAAGGTGAAGCTAAAAAGGATTATGAAGTTAAGCATTCTAGTACAGGTGTATTATACCTACACCTTTAAAATCTTTAAGGAAACATTCTTAATTACTGTCTTTTCTAAATAATAACTATTCAGTATAGTTTTATTCACATAATGGCACGTAAGTACAGTATTACCAAAAATATTGTGCGCCTCGGCAAATTTCGTGCTTTGTATGAATATGCAACTAAAATAATGACTAACCAACCCTTCAAAAAATAAGTATCTACATAATTATTGTAATATCTCTAATAATCTCTATATTACCAATCATCATCGGGTTACTTCGTATTTCAGAAGCTAGATGGAAATTGCCGAGGCGTACAATATTTTGGGTAAAGATTCATTCAAATTCGTTCAGCCGCTAAGCCGTGATTGAGACACAAATATCCCATGACAACACCTAGAATTTAAAACTTTTTTCAAAACGCTTTCTTGATATAAGTTATGTTATTGATTCGCCATAAAATATACAACCTATTTACTTACAAAAAATATATGTAAATCATCAAAATACTGATGAGTCAGAGGATCTCAAACTGTCGTTATTTGATGCGGTACTAAAACTTCGGGCAGATAAGGGTCACATTCTTTTATGTCTCCTATTTGTGGGCTGGAGAGATAAAATTTATTGATGATATATACTCGTCGAAACGATAAAATCGACACCTAGAAACAGCACCTACCGTAGTTTAACTTTAGCCGATGCGAGTTTACCGTAACAGATATAGAAACCGTACCCAGATTTATTCCGAACCGTACCCGTCAACAAGCCTAAGGATCGGGGCACTTAAGATGGGCGGGGGTGTAAAGGGGACACCTGTAAAATGTTTTGCTTGGAAATAAACGTTTTTTTTTAATAATATCCGATTTTAACATGGTAGCAGAGCGTATGATTTAATATGGCCATTAAAAAGACAACGAAATACATGCATAAACGGAGGGAAAAATTACCGAATCAATTCTTATGGTATTTAATGTGTCCACTGTGTTACAGTTAGCTGATGTTTACTAAACCGCTGTTAATATTTGCCAAAGAGAGAAGATGTTAGAGGTTCATCAGCCCATCATCTCCTATGTTCTATGTGCCTTAGTTTAAGTTACTTTCCTTTAATAGTAACTTTCTGTAAGATTGAAATAAATTAATGAAAAAAAAAGTTTTAAAATAAATAGTACCTATAAGAAGTTCATAAAATTCTCTGCTGGACTGGGAGTAAAGAAAAAACATAGAATGCGTCCAGCTCTCTCCACGAGCATGTCGTAAAAGTCGACTAAAGGATAGTATCCTCCAACATGATGAGATACAATAAGCAAGTATTCCCAAGGAGGGTTGACGTCAGGCAGGCGGCCAGTCATAAAACACCTTAGCCAAAACTCTTACAGCATGATCCTTGGATCTGTGTCGACCCCAATAGAGTGGGATGAGGGCAGCAAGATGATGATGAGTAAAAGTACATAAAGTAGCAGAATTATATTAAAATTCGTTTCAGAGTTATGAACAGCGCAAGTACCCGGCTTAACAAGTGCTCAGAAGCTCACAAGGTGGAACATTGTCGCAATTTCCTGTCGGAAACTTGTCGGAAATACAATGTCGAAGGTCCCTAAGTAGTCCTCATTATTGCTTCCGTAGACGAAGTAAATAGAACGCCGTATGGTAATAAGAACCGTACATATTTCGAGTTTGCCTTGCCTGGGAGTACGTTTCCCGGCAGGGACACACCTTTTCGCAATGGCTTCCAATAAACTAAATAAATAAATATAAAATTAAATAAATATTTGTGGACATTTCACACAACGCCATCAAGCCCTAAACTAAACAAAGCTTGTACTATGGACACCAGATAGAATACTTATAAACTTTTTTTTGTAAACACATACTTATAATACATAATAATACAACGGCCAGACACGGAAGAAATATTTGCAGAAAATACAAAAATTTCTCCCGTAGTGGAAATCGAACCCGCGGCTCTTGCGTCTCAGCCGAGCACTCGCCCGCCACGCCACCGAGGTCATCAAACTATTCATATACTTCCATATTTTGTAATGAAAACATCCAGAAAACGTATTTTTTTCATAATCTTCTTTTAGTAGTATCACAAGTTCTTTTGAACCAGAGTGGTGAAAGGATTTTGAAGCCCGCTGCTGGACATACTATATTTTAGCATGAACAATTTTATGCTGTCTTCTCCCTCCCCATCCCCCTAATACCCGCGACTTTACGATACGATTTCACCAAATCCGTCATCGGCCGAAATATGGTCGGACGTCGTCAGTTGAACTCGGCCGATCGAATCAGACATAAAAAAGAAGAGAGTGCATACACTACTACAACCGACATCGTTTCGATTCCATCGACATTTGATCGACCGAGTTCGGTCGACGATAATTCGGCCGATGACGAATTCAGTGTAATCGTACTATTACAATATCATAGGTCCACCGGGTCAGAGGCCGTCTTATACTTAATTTCCTGGTCCGTGATCGCAATTATCTTGAAATCATGACACCGTGTAATTTATGTAGTGATCAAACGATCTAAGTTTGGTTCTATGGCAAACTCAAGACAAGCTAATTTCATGGTTCAATTGTTATCTATCTCGGCCCCATGGTTTGAGTGATGTGTGTAAATTGCAGGAGATTGCCTCTGTCGGTGGAAGATTAATGTGCGTGATCTCTATCATTATTTTCTACTGGTTTATGGAAATCGTTATATATCATCGTCGCTTACAAATCGTACTTCCTACTATATTACAAATTTGAAAGTTTATGAGGATGTTTGTATGTTTGTGCCTCAATCACGCCTAAACGACTTCACGAATTTGAATGTAACTTATAGTACACATAATACGTGTGCTAGAATAACATATAGGCTACTTTTTATACGGGTATAACGCAAGCGAAGCCGCGGGCGGCAGCTATAAAAAAAAATATTGCCGAAAAAGGAACACATTTATATAAAAGGGTAAACAAAAATGAAAATAAAAAAATAGGCAAAAGGACTCGACGCTATTCTGCGCACATTGTACGCATTACTGGTTTTCAGTCTAGCCCAGTGTTCAAACTAAGGTGGTGGTCGAACTATAAATAGTATTTAAGCAAGTTTATATTTTAATGACATCTACTTCTCTGCTGGACTGGAAGTAAAGAAAAAGCATAGAATGCGTTCAGCTGCTTCCCTCCCTGAGCATGTCGTAAAAGTTGACTAAAGGATAGTATCCTCCAACATAATGGACCACCTTTATGAGCGATGGGCTGATCACCTGCCACCATAGTTCGCCATATTCATCTTAGGACTAAATCAGAAGTGGCTGTATATTTACTTGTGGCTCTGCCCACCCCATTAGGAATACAGGCGTGATAATATGTATTTTAATGAATCTTTCACTGATATGTAAAGAACAATCCCGAGATGGTCATATTGATTCCGAACTTTTCTTAAAACCTAATTATTCTGCTTCAATAATCCATTATTTTTATCGAAATAATCGAAAATTTTACAGAGTCTTTAATCGGTAATGTAAACAAACCTTACCACAAACGATTTGTCGCCATTTTCGGATCGCAAACCCAGTGAGAGGCGTTTGACTGCAAAATAATGTGTTTGCACACCCTTGCTGTAATTTGTTTGAATAAGCAACTAGGCCGGCGCGCTGAGCATTCGGGCTTCCGGTGGAACTAGTGTTTTAGGTGCTTCCGGACAGTTAAACAACTTTTATATTTTGAGACTTATATTTGCTTTAAATATAATTTGAGATTTATTAATTACGAACTTTTATTGACAGTAAGGAATTTACAATGAATAAAAGTATTAATAATATTTTGTAAATTTTAAAGACAAATATAATATTTTACAAACGATTATGTTATAAATACCGTTGTAGAAAACAATATTTGATTAATGTATTTTTATTAGCCGTTTTTTTGTACTCTTAAAACATTGTTAGCTATTTAATCACTCATATTCAAAACTCGTTACTGTGAAATATTAATATCAATATTTATAGCTCAAGGGATAATACAAACTCATCAAAGCGCTATATTGAATAACTTTTTCAATAAAACAACAAGTTCAAAGCTTTTTTTGAGATAGTAAAACATTTTTGTGAGGGCTTTGATAAGGAATGATTACCATTTCTGCTGCCGCTAAGTAATTCCAATTATTCCATACACACGCAGCGGATTTTCACTTGCAGCGGAATAACTGCATGGCTACAACGGCAGCGGCATATTCTCTCCAAATAAGTTTGGCCTAACAGTTCAGCTGGTAGTAACTGCGATGTAGGTTGTAGGTTTGATTCCCATCCAAGACAAACATTTGTATAATGAACATATTTGTTCTGTGTCTGGGTGTTATAGTGTATTATAAGTATAAAACAATAAAACCGGTCGAGTGTAAGTCGAGTTCACACACGAAGGACCATAATGGCGTCGTCAGAAATGTCATTGTGTAAATAGCAATTTCAAAATTGACCTATAGGGTTTTATTGAATAAATGAATTGAAGTTCGAGGTTAAGTTTATCCGCTAAGATTCGTCCGCTGACTAAACATACCCGGCGCGTCAGCTTCAACTAATTTATGAGAAGAAAAAGTCGAAGAAAATGTGAGTAAATATTATTATGTTTATTAACGTCGCTTACAATTACGAGGAGGGAAAGAATTCTCAAAGAAAATGGGCTGATAATTTTATTACTTCAGCGTATTGGATGGTACAAGCGAAAGGAGGCCTATGACTAGCAGTGGGCAAGAACCAGGCTGTGATGTGATGATGATGATGAGCGTGAATTAATGATGATATGTTGAGCTGTTGTGGTACTAGTATTATTGACAGGGAGTTGAATCCGTAAGATCTTATAAAAATAAACATGTAAGTACCTACTTACCTATAAAACAAGCTAACTATACAATCTCAAAACTTTATTAGATAACTTACCTACTTAGGTAGATAGTTTGATATTTGAAGTAGAACAAAGCCTTAAAAATAGGTTATCAACCTATATGCAGGTATGTAACAAGTGTACGTTTTCTTATTTCGTCATTCTTGTATATGAAAAATCTATCTGCTGGGATTCAAACCCATAATTTTGGGACCAAAACTTGTTTTTTTAAACGAAAAATCCATACGTGACTTATCCGGAATTCAAACCCACGATCTTCGCTTGTAAAGTGTCCTGTACCATGCACCCTGAGGTTTAATAGTCAAAGTTATCATACCACAAAATTTTTTAGTCATTTTATCCAAAGTTTTGCTTTGCCAACGGCATTTTAGTCGGTTTAAGTTATTGATTCGTGTTTAATTCGATTCAAAAGCAAATTGAGGGCAACCCTAAAATGGCGCCGCGCCAACGGAAGCAGCAGTGCCAGTTATAAATATCAACGTTAAAAATAGCTTTTTGAGGGTAGATTGCAGTGTCTGGCGGATCTGTTTTTGGCAACGACACATTAAGGCAGCGACTATTATCAAAGCCTCTTAAAATCTGTCAAAAGATAAACAATGTTTAAAATAATGCAAACGTTTTTTTTTTAATAGTGACAAATAGTGTCTTAATAAAGAACGTTTCACATTTGGAATACTAGCACTCATAACGGGATATTTGGCGCTGTGGCATGCGCCATGATTACGAAAGCACATGGCAAATACCCTGTTATGAGTGCTAATATTGTTTAAAACTATGAAAGTTTAAACAGTTATAAAAAATGGGTAATACCTACTTTTTTGTAAACACATACTTATAATACATAGTATTGAAACACCCAGACCTGGAAAAAATATTTGCACAAAATGCAAACATTTCTCCCGCAGTGGGAATCGAACCTGCGCCTCTTGCGTCTCAGTCGAGCACTCGCCCGCCAAGCCACCGAGGTTGTCAAACGAGGCTAGTACTCCCTATTCCTTTATCCCACTTTATGAGATTTACAGAACACGCGGCAGGTCACCTATGCGCTGGACAGACCATGTAAAATCCGCATTAGGAAGCAGAGTATCTGACTGTGTCAGACAGTCTGCTAACAGGGAGAGATGGTGGGAGATCGAGCGGAGAACTGTGTCCTCTACCACCAACTTGGGTGCCTCGACGTGACCACGACCGCTCTGCCAAAAGCGAAACGACAGAGAAGAAGATCCCACTTCATATGGGGTAGGCACAATATTCTTCTTCCATTTGGTCGCGTTACGAACAGGTAATGCAACGTAGATTTAAGACGTGTCCAAGTGATCCCCGTGATTTTATGGAATAAAATTTTTTGACTTTGACATTTCACTCTCAGAAGTCATCTCAACGAATAAAGGTAGTTAGTACTATGTTCTTTTTAAGCTTGTTAAATCAAAATTCTTTGTGTTGCGTTTTTTGCCGTCTTTTGTACGAGACAAAGACTCCAGTATTTTAGCATCGCCGTTGCGTTGGTTTAATTAAGGCGGGAATAAAAAGGGTAATTTCAGTTGTTTACCCTTTCCCGGGTTCGCGGTAAAGGGAACTTGATTATTTCCTGTTTAAGAAATAATCTCATTGTTCCTATGAAGATCTTGTCCAACTAATAATAAAAATCTTAGAGTTTGTGAGGATGTTTGGATGTTTGTGGATCAATCACGTGTAAACAGATTTGAATTTAACTTAAAATAGGTACTTAAAATAGATTCCAAATCGGGGACGTTTTGGAAAAGGTCGAGAGTGCCCTGAACCGACGAGAATGCATGAAGAGTGCAATGAGAGCGAATTAAGTGAAAGAAGTATGTCAGAATCGAAGCAAATGGAGAGTCATGATCTCTGCGTACCGCTGTAAGAAACAGACGTGATTTTATATATTACTACAAGAGTGACGCTGCTTGCGGAAGGTAGTTTTACATAAGATAGGCTAGAATAGATTCGTCATGATTCTTTCATTCATCCTATTACTATAAAACCAGATATTTTCATCTGAAAATTAGATTATTTTTGCTATCATTTTTCATTTTGGTATCATTAATCATTGTTAATTTACTTCTCTGCTGGACTGGGAGTAAAAAAAACATAGAATGCGTTTGCTTTTCTCCCCGAGGATGTCATAAAAGTCGATTAAGGGATAGTTGGTAAACTCCCTAACATGACGGATGGACCATCTATACGGGCGATGGGCTGATCACCTGCCTGAATCAGGAGTGGCTGCGAGTTTTCTTGTCCATAGAGATATGGACGTGATAAATTTATTAATTTATTATTATTATTAATATGTATGTATAAACTAAAACTAAGGCCTTTTACCATCTCTAATAGATGATTTATACAGCGTCAGGAGGCAACTTTTACCTTCACAAACGGGACGCTTTTGTGCCAGGGATGAATTAATATGAAGTAGGCTTTAGGCTTGCCCAGCACCTATTCCATCCTCTCAGCTTAGTCAGCCTTGTCCACAGGAAAGACATGGTCGCGTTGTCACCAATGAACGTCGCGTGGCCAACGAGTCAACGTCGCCTGGTCAACGAGTGGACATTCGCGTGGTCCACAAATTCCGATTAGTCTGTCAGCGATTGGCATTACTGGCACTCGCGAGCAGCGCGCGGTCCGTCCGGGACGCTGTATAAGGCTGCATAAGGTTGAAAGGCGAATTAATGCAGCTCGCCTTTCACTACTGCTTCGCTGTGTAGGCACGGACTCCCCGACCGTTCGTTCGGGACGTGCGTTGGCAATGCGCAGTCAAGGAAAGCCTGCGAGCAGCGAGTTGGCACCGAGTGGTCCACTCGCCGTCCACGCGTGGACAGCTTGCAAGCGAGGCGGTCCTGTGACGCTACGGAGTTGATATAGTGAGCGTATGTCCATAGAAAATCTATATAAAGAAAACAAACTGCACGAGGCGAGGCGGCGCAGTTGCTTTATTCGCTATGAGCAAACGAAATTTGACATCTCGTAACTTTTTTGTAACACGCCGCTTCGCGTTTTTGCAACACAAAACTGAATATAATACAATAACACGGTGATTCTACGCGTTTGCCAGTGTTACGTTTTGTTTGGTCATAGTGAATAAGGCTCCAGGTCGGATGCCAGGTGGCTTTAAATCTATGACCTGAAAGGCTTTGTAACGAAACCTTTATACTTATCATAGTTTATACGGAAATAAGGTAATTCCAACTGTTAATTACCAGCGTTCGGCATTGACATGTGACTATTAATGAACAATGGCACGTAACGTGTGCTTAATTAATTAATCCCTCGACAGCGCCATTTTACTTAATTAATCTTTCATTTCATCCGACTTCCTACTTAATAAATGTTAGATTTGTATCTTTGTTTGTGTTTGAATCGCTGACCGGGTGGTGGCGTGACTTTGAAACATATTCATCAAACATCATGACGGCCTCGGGCGGTCTTATCGCTAATAAGCGATCTCTTCCAGAAAACCTTTGGATGGAGAGGAATTTAAAGAAATTGAAGATTTGCCGAAGTGCGGTGCATTTTATGTCGGTTTGTGTTTGAATCTTGCTTGTGGCTCGATTTTGTAACGTAATTGAGTCGTCAGCGAAGACGTCTTTTCAATTCTACTAACGGCTTAGGGATCGTTCATTACCATATTAGGTAACGTTGTTTCTGTCAAAAAGTTCAATACATTTTTTGACATAAAAACGACGTTACTGTCTTAATTAACCATCCGTCGTCCATTAGTAGAATATTCGAACAGGGCATAACTCATCCATCCCTTATTTAGCCAAGGTACGCACTGTAGGAGCGAAAGAAATAGACGACGCTGACGACGACTTGAATGTGTCACAAAATTGCACATCGAATTTGGATGTTACACATAATGTAGTTTGTGATCTGTGATAATAAATTAAAGGTTATCTTTTATTTAAGCAGAGCCACAAGCAGAACTATGTATTACTTCATTTATTTTATCATTGCAGACGAACATTACGTGACTTATTAAGCCTTTGTTTCCTAAATGTCAGTGCCGGGTATATCCGATGATGAATATATCGGTTAAGTACGCATAGAGAAACTATACGCTGTGTGTGATGTATTGCTTTCGTCGTTTCATCTATCAACATTTTAGCATAAGCGACACATATAATATGCATAATATAATGACACACACATATAATATGTGGGAGGAAAATGAGGACTAAGACAGATGGAAAAAGACTGTTTGATGTCGTTTTTGCCTATGACCGTGGCTCTTGAAATAAAGCATTAACGACGTACTGCTCTGCCTATAGCATCATATGTACCAACTGTTATAACCTGTGTATCAGAAATAAATAAATTGAAATCGAAATTGAACAGGAATCACACCATTTTCTTGTTCCCTGTCGCTTACAAGTCACGAAAATGGGTGATTATCGACTTTGAATGTTGCTTAAATCATCTTTGTAGATGTTATATTATAACTGATGTATACTGACTAGCTTACGTGCGAGGCTTCGCTCGCGTGGTGTGATAATGGCGTTCAATTTTGAGACTTTTTGAGGGTTATTCTGAAAAAACCGTGAAACACCGTGTCCATTTATTTTTTATTTAAAGTATTGAAACAGAGTGACACTACCCGTTAAACAGTTTTCATACAATCTTTGACACCCAATATTACGTTTTGAAAGGTGCGAAATGGATGAAATAAATAGGGAAGTACGTTTGGTCAAACTGTTTATCTGTCTGTGTATCTGTTTTTTTTTTAATTATATTTAATTTTCCACTTCATCACATAGAAAACAAATAGTACTTCTAACGAGCATCGCTAAGCCGCTAAGTTGCAAACTTGTGCTCAACTTAATCGGATTTCCTACGTTTATACAACCGTGTGACCTCGAGTCCCGATTGTGAGGCTTAGCTGAATTTAAAAGTTATTTAAAACTGTCTCTCGTCGTTTTAACACGTGACACAAGAGACATAAGTACGGTAAAAAGTGGCAAAGTTGACGTACGTAGGAAACTTTTATATCCAATTCTTACATTCTTATATTTTACATACGGGCAATGGATGGAAGTTTACCAGATAACGTTGCTGTTGTAATTTAGCATGCGTCATCTGTTAGTTGAAACCGGGTACTAGGCTGTCAGTAAATAAAGGTCAAATGAAACATTTTGACTGGCTAGGCAGTGATGGATCTTAATTTTAAAAGAATCCAGATGAGACTCTTCATCAATTTCGGCCGTATGTAGACACCCTTAAATGTCAACCTGGGCCGTCTATTTAGAAAATAATAGCTAATAAATGGTAAGTACATTGGAGTATCATATTTACATAATTTCCCAAGGCAAGGTGATGAATAACACTCAATTTTTTAACCCTAAAGTTTAACTTACTGTTTAGCTTAGTGATAAAATAGTTTGTAAAATTAGTGTTCACATCGAACAACTATTTTAGTACTGTCAGCGAAAACCTATAATTAGTTTACTGTTTCTATCATAGTTATTAAGGACATTTTTTATAGCTGTTGGTTTTCCAGAACTTTGTAGCTTTCTATTGGTGAAAGAATTTTTGAAATCGGTCCAGTAGTTTCGGAGCCTATTCGTTACATACAAAAAAGAATTCCTCTATATAATATTGGTACGATACGCTGCACCATAAGGCCTGGTGTCCATGCCTCGGCATTCTCAGGGACGTCTCGGCATACCTAAGAAAGCTTAATGATCCCCTGGCACGCCGCCCTGCCGATAGTGGGCGCCAGCCCTTATTCATTGATGAATAAGTAACTAAGGAATAAGAGGCCGGTTAATGAGAAAAACGTTACTGTTTTTATCGCTCCGTTTAAATTCACCTTTAGAATGTATTCGAAGACACGAGCTCATGTGGGCTCCGTTTATTCTAACCACGCCGTAAAAAGTTTATCGATAATAACATCTATGCTATGTAAGCGAATGTCTCGGGAATATTAACGTTATGAGTCGAGGGAGTGTGGGGAATGTTGGCATTTGTATAGATGTCATAGTCAAACCTCGAAGGCCCGGCGTCCCTAGGTTTACCTAGTCAAACCTCAGGTCTGACTAAGTCCAAACCAATAGTGTATTTCTACCTTTGGCTAATGTATTTTTGGTCTATCCTAAGAGAGACTAATTTGGATAGCGCTTGGATTTTGATTTATTCCATACGAGTGTTAACTCAGCTAGACAACGGTTTAGCAGAGAGTTTTTTGTAGGTAATGCGAATTAGAAGCTTGCTTTTCTTTCTTTGTTCATTTATTCATCCTATAATATTTTTTCTTTAGCGTAATTGTTCATGACTGTATGTCGTAAAATGTTTTACACGTGAAAACCTGTAATTGGCTTTCTGTTTTTTTTTCTGTTGGTTTTACTATACCTATTTAAATAAATAAATATTCAAACGCCGTAGGTAACTCAATTTAATGAAATCGGGGATTGACCAGTCAGACCTAAATTAGGTATGTTCAATCATTGTTTTTTTTTTATTATTTAATTGCCTAATTGCCTCTCAGCTTAGTCGGCCTTATCCACAGGAAAGACATGGTCAACACGTACGGAGCTGACTAAGCTGCGGGTTTTCTCACGATGTTTTCCTTCAACGTTTAAGAGTACTGGTATAGCGCACATATTTTAAATTATACTACCTCTATACAATTGTGTTTTTTTATGGAGGCCTGTGTCCAGCAGTGGACTTCTACAGGCTGATTATGATGGGCCTTTGTCACGATACCGTTCTAATCTACTTTGTAGTGGATTGTAGTCACAAAGGTTTATAAAGGTCACGCGTAGGCGTTATGTCTATTTTCGTTATTTGTTATCAATCTTTAGTTATATTTCTGAATAAAAACGTGTAACCTTTATCATATCTAGGGTTACGTATCGGAAGGGTGCCAACGGGACCCTATTACTAAGTCTAAGCTATCCGCCCGTTTGTCAGCGGACTGTATCTCATGAGCAGAATAGGTAGAAATTTGAAATTTTCACAGAGTTTGAATTTCTATTGTCACTATAACAACAAATAATAAAAATAAAATAAAATGGGGCACTATACAAGAAACATTCTTTGTGACCAAAGTACATAGGGTAAAAGTCACTTAAAAGTAGGTACATGTAGGATGGTATGGTACTACCGGAATGACCGGCACATTATACCAAGAAACGCATGTCGCAAAACCGCACGGACCGCTCTGTGGTGTACGTTACGATTAATCCTGAAAGTATTTTATAAGCCAGTGTTTGTGAAACTGGAGCGCAGAACAAAAGCCTGCACTTGTTCCAGTCACATCCACTACAGTTTTTAATTTACTGCGATTGGTATTGCTAGCTGGGCGAGGAAAATCGATATAGACTTGTACCTACTACTCAGAAACATGCAATAAGATGTATACAGTTACATTGCATAACTTTCCAAATTGTGTCACATAATAACAATAAATAAATAAGGAATAACTTAAAAATCATGAAATTAGTTGATACCAATCAATAGATAATATTTGGAATATTTTGCCATAAGGCAAAGTTAAAGTTATGCAATAAAAACTGTGGCAGAAACGTTAAAAAAGATATCGACCTTAAATAAGTTTATGTTGAAAAATGAATATGAAAAGCTTGGGTCCTCGTTCGTTCTCATTTTATTTAATCTTTCATTCCTACTTTTTTAAGGTTTGTTACTACAGTTACAAAAAGCCAGTGAGTAGGTACCCCAACTTATATTACGTCCTTTTCATTATATCAAGGCTTACTTTCGATCTTCGTTTCTCATCGAATCGAATGGCCGACAAACACATTTGGCGAAAGTCAATTTTAGGACAACCCACTGAAACCCCAGCTTAGTTCGGCCAGACATAACTTTTGACATTTCTTTCTAGATAATAGGTACCTACGTATATAGTACGTACCTAATGGCTTTTCATAATATAGAACCCTTTTTGATGAGTTCAGAAAAAATATAACGTAAGCGATTTTATTTGCAAGATTTCTCCTTTGGCCAGCGAAAAGGAGTATTGCCTTCTGTTTGAGGGAAAAGAAAGAACTGATGAAATGAGAATGAAAGATTAAATATAGGTATGTAGGTATAGTCAAATTAGATACATAGGTAAACTAAACATAAATATAAAAAATAGAGTGCTCGGCTAAGACGCAAGGGGCTCGGGTTCGATTCCCGCAGCGGGAGAAATTTTTGCATGCTCTGCAAATATTTCTTCCGGGTCTGGGTGCTGTAGTATTATGTATTATAACTAATTATAAGTATGTATTTATAAAAAAAAGTATATAAGTATTCTACCAGCCATCTGGTACCCATAATACAAGCTTTGCTTAGTTTGGGGCTAGATGGTGCTGTGTGATATGTCCTCAATATTTATTTATTATTTATTTATTTCATTCTGTGTCACACACATAGTTCTGACCCTACTCTAGGATTCCCTGTGTTGTGGGTATCAGAAACTACCACCAGCACCATAGCACTTGCCACTGAAATTTTCACTTGCTTCTCTCGTTCGATCAATAACTAAAACCCTTAACATCTATATAATATGACTTATGCAACGTCAGGAGGCCACTAATGGGTGTAACGCCCAGGAAGATTTTCAGATGGAGTAGACTTGCCCAGCACTTATACCATCCTTTCAGCTTAAGCGGCTTATCCAAACATGGTCAATACGAGCGGGCTGGCTAAGCCGTGGCTTTCTTCAATATATTTTTCTTTCCTGTTTTGAGCACGCTATAGTTATACCTACGTAGGTATATAACGACATCCACGGATGTGAGATAGGTGGGTCTACCATGAGAACTAGGCGCGGATCCACCGTTGTGGACAGAGTAGGCGTGCCCACAACCCCAATTCATCGGAATTAAATAACATAAGACTAACGCTTGGCCGATTTTCGGGTGAACCACGCCTGTACAGAACAATAAGGTCGTTCCTAGGTCAAGTTATAAAACATAAAAAACTTATGATAAGCCCAAGAGGACTCAAAGTGAGTCACGTGACGCACCGTCGAAAGAATGATATTATTCCACGCATCTGTCTTTGAAACAAGATTATAAGAGCAAGGACAAAGTACTCTCAGCTTTAACTTTTAAAAGCTCTTCCAAAGTAGTTCACAGTTTATCCAATTACCGTACATACAATGTCGCCCTTCCTTTGTCTCATTGTCGGGTTGGTAGGTTTGTTTATGAATTTGCACTGGTGGTCTAGTTGGTAGTGACCCCGCCTTCCGATCCTAAGGTGGTAGGTTCAAATCCGGTCGTGTACCAATGGATTTTTCTGTGCGAAAAATTTATTAGATTTTGCGATAACCACCTATAAACAAACATACAAACTATAACTCTTTATAATAGTTACATAATCCGATAAGTAATAAAATTCATCTAGACAAAGCAAACCTTATTGTAAAATGAATTCAAGAAAGTTTCGCAAAGCTGTGTTTAAAATACAGATCTTTCGAGCGGAATACAAAAAGGATTATTTATATTATTCGAACTGCTATTTACCCAACCTCAATACCCTTTTCAGAGATCAATCAAAGTAAAAGACAAACCTTAAAACATTATACCTAATCTACTTTGTTTCAACAACCGACCATCAATAATGGAAGTCGGTTCATATAATGGAACCAACGAAGGTAAAAGTCCCTTTATGACTTGAGTGTATTGAGGCTTCAAGGATCGGTTTCAATACCCTGCCTATTAAGGTCGATTCTATTTAGATATATGCCCGGTTCCTATATTTTAACGGACAAAGGCTCGTTCATTGCCATAGCAACCTGTCGGAAGCGCTAGTGATGTGGCTCGCTTAGACGTTCTTGATTGATCGTTAAAGTTAAGCAACGTTGTGCGCGGTCACAATTTGGATAGGTGACCGCAAGTGTCATTACGAGCAGCCACCTTATTCACTATGACCAAAGAAAACGTATCGCGGGCACGTTTGTGGAATCACAGTGTTAATGTATTCTTTATGACGATTTTGTATTTGCAAAAACGTGACGTCACAAACAAGTTACGCGCTGTCAAGTTTCATTTGTCCATAGCGAATAAATCCCCCGAGTGCTTCCGTGTTTCGGAGAACGTTAAATTGTCGGTCCCGACTCTTATGGCGTTAAGCCATGACGGAGGCCTTTAGGCGGTCTAAAAACTCCGTCACAAGAGTTGGCTGCGAAACTGCTTTAGTTTCAATTTAACTTGAGATTTTTCTTCAAAACAAACCAACTTAGCAACTTTTACATTGCAGTAGCAACACATTTGAAAATTTGAGATGTAAATCAACAGTAACACAAGTTTCATTGTAACTATGCGTACCTACACACACACACACACACACTACACATACACCCACATCCGCACAATTTTCACAGTATTACACTCTTCCTTTTTTTGCTCTTTTCCTATATGTTTTTATTCTTTGGAATACTGATCTTGTTCTGTTCCAGAGGCGTGCGTTTACCTACTCTGCTACACTGTTTTTACTTTTGCAGTTGTCAACGTGCCATTCGTTTTATGTACCTCTAATGTTTTTGTTCCAAAATAAAAAAATTTGAATTAGATTTTTAAGAAAACATCGTGAGGAAACTGGCATGTCGTAGAAGCGTAGAAAGTTCGAAAATATGTGTCAAATGCACGCAAGGAGCCTTTGAGGCGCACTCTCACAAAATCCTTTCATCACTTTGGTTCGAAAGAACACGACTGGATAGATAAACTCTTTTATTCCATTTTTCCAATATCAAATAGCTGTAAACTGATATTTTAAAAGTAACGAACATTTTATTGTAATTCGGTTTCAAGACGAATTCTCCAGAGTTCAACCCCTAGAGTTTGTAATAAAATAACTTTTTGTAAACAAAGTCGTGAGCATCTATCTATAATAAAAACGTGTTTCGTATTTCACTTTGCCAAAAAAAAAGCCCTTTGCATCTCTCTCCTTTCCCAGCGGCCGATAAAAACAAAATCTATTCCATCAAAGAAAAGTACCTACTTCTTGCGGGATAGACAACCTTTCTTGAACCTTTTTGAAATTCGATATTACCGCGAATTTTTAGAACTTGCTTTCCTGGATATGCCACGTATTCACTGGGGGACAAAATGCCCCACGACATGTGTCGACAACCTTGCGCGCAAATATTGTGAAGGAAAAAAATCGTGAGAGAAAATGTCTGATGAAATCGCCCAACGTCGTCCTACTTCATTCTTGTCTCCCATGGCTGTGTGTTCAATAGTGGAGCAACCGTCAACCGGCGTGCTGTAAAATAGGCATAATTTAAACGTGGTGCTGTCACAGCTTGGAGAATATAAACTCGCACCAAGTCCACGCCACGTCTCTGCTACACTCATATACCATCGAGGATACTGGAACAATGCTGCTAACACCCCAGAGTCCTTCTCCGGTACTTCAAAGAGTTGGGTTAGGGAGGGGAGAGTTAGCAGATTACACCCCAACGCGAGACGTCAGCGTAGATCTTTATTCTAACAATTCGAATTAAATAAATAAATATTTGAGGACATATCACACATCACCATCTAGCCCCAAACTAAGCAAAGCTTGTATTATGGGAAACAGATGGCTGATAGAATACTTATGTACTTTTTTTTTTGTAAATACATACTTATAATACATAATACTACAACACCCAGACCCGGAAGAAATATTTGCAGAGCATGCAAACATTTCTCCAGCAGCGGGAATCGAACCCGCGCCTCTTGCGTCTCAGTCGAGCACTCGCCCGCCTCACCACAGAGGTCGCCAAAAGAATTAGACCTAATAAACCGCGCCTAAGCTTCAACATGGGAAACCTAATAAGTTGTAATTAAATAAATTACTAGAAACATTTTCAATCGCTCGTCAATACGTACATAATATATTGTAAACTGGACGTGACCAACATGGTTCGGTGTCCGAGGTCATTTCGATGACCCTTCTCACATATAATATAAATTCTTGCAAATCAGCATGTCTCGCTTAATTTCAGGGACGAAGAAAGATCGTCACACAGCCTTCCAAACCCTTAGGAAAAAGTAGGTAAGTGCAAAAGTTAAAATGAAAATATTGTTATAAAAATCGTCGCGGTGAAAGATAGGAGATTTATTACGACAGATGTTCGAAGTTTGAGGTACCTATCTCCGATACGCCGAAAGTTAAAAACTCAATAACTTTGTGCTGATTTAACTGTTCGAACGCATTTAGGTCGTTTTGAGCGCGTTTGGGTTTTAAGGTTTCAGTATGTATTTCCAACGGACGTCTACGTCTGTGACAAAATATGGTTGAAAAGTTGATTAATAAAACAATAAGGTCTCGTAATAACTATAATCAAAAAAATATAAAAATAAAGACGTCATTTTATTCAATTTTACCTGAGCGATATTATAATACATCACGTTGGTTGAAATAATTCTTACTCAAAATGCGTAGGTATACCTATAGGTAACCAATAAAAACAAACATAATCGTATACGCTACCATATTTTTAGGATTCTCATATTTCTTTTTTGTATCTCAATTCTGTTTCTCCCATATTTTATGTTTTACCATAAAAATAATACGCCCATAAGTTGCTACAACATCTCAAACGAAGTTTCTTTCTGTAACGGGAAGTGTACAGTCAGCACCATACTCGGAAAAGAGAATTTATTGGAAACCCTACTCAAATACTGTTAAAGTACCCATATAAAGGATTTTATTTAATGCCTTGTAGAATTCTTAAAACAATTATTTTAATATTGTATATTAGTAAAGAACATATATACATATGTATTCACAAAATAGGTTCGAAAGGTGACACTAATTAGATAAATCTGATAGCCATCTGGTTCCCATAGCACAAGCTATGCTCAGTTTGGGTCTAGAAAATAGCGCTGTGTGAAATTTCCACAAATATATATTATTCTACTTATATTATAGATGCGAAAGTTTGTGAGGATGTTTGGATGTTTGTGCCTCAATCACGCCTAAACGGCTAAAAGGATTTGAACAAAACTTGGAATAGTACAATGTGCTGGAATAACCATATAGGCTAGTTTAGAATAATTTTATTTTGACCTATTATATTATTATAACGCCTAGAAGTGAATTTGTTGTTTTCTCACTATAGTCCGAGGTCGCGATGAAGGGCCAAAAATCGATAGATCGAAGGCCTTTTTATGGCTCAGAGTTACTGTGGCACTTTAACCAATATTCAGTAGTAGTCCTACGGCTAAAAATGATGGTGGACCAAGTCACGAACTGTACGGTCTCTTTTAGTTCAAGCATTTTGTGTCGGAATGCTGTCGCACAATTTTCGGCTTTGTCTCGCAGTAAGACAGCTACAGAATGACAGCAGTCCGACATCAGACAGTAGGTTCATCGTAACTTCTAACTATTCGTGAAGTTTGCCGTTTCGATGCGCAGTAGACAATTTAATATGAAATAACTACACTGCGCATGTCCAACAGCTAACTTCACGCATGCCAAGTTACGTTCGTTGAACGTACTGTAGTTGTCTTTATCAGTCATCATCATCTTCCTGCCCTTATCCCACTATGGGGTCGGCACAGCATGATCCTTGGATGATGCTGTAAGAGTTTTGGCTAAGGTGTTTTATGACCGGCCGCCTGCCTGACGTCAACCCTCCTTGGGAATACTTGCTTATTGTATCTCATCATGTTGGAGGATATTATCCCTTAGTCGATTTTTACAACATGCTCGGGGAGAGAAGCAGCTGGACGCATTCTATGTTTTTTCGTTACTCCCAGTCCAGCGAAGAAGGTCTGTTGTTGGTTATGTTGGAAGGTTGTCTTTATCAGTCGACCCAAGGATTTATGTGACACGTGACATTTGCAACTTTGCCGTCCTGCTGTTCTGGCATCGCACTGCGCTCGCGATACGTCAACTATATGGAAAAAAAACCGTCCGTCCGCAGTACGACACAGGCACCGGTCCCGCGCCGCAACAGTCCTTCAACAACCGCACCTACTGGTTGTAAATCACGAGTGAAGTCACAGGCAAAGTGATGTTTGCTTTCATTAAAATCAGGAACTGAAAACTCGTTAACTTACAAAAACTCATTAACTTACAGAATGAACGTTCATCATAACTTAAAGTTTAATTTTCCTTAACTTTTCATTGTCTTCGAAACGCTTTTCTAAATTATTTATTCATACCGTAGATTATTTTGAACAGTACATAGTCACTAAGTATTTTTTTAACCAGTTTTTAACATTTGTGATGTTAGGTGGCTCATATACTTTCAAGTCACGAACTAAATATAATGTAAATTTGAAGCAATTTGAATTCAAATTCTATTTGACGTACGACTCATAAATCGACGTGCATGAGCAAAAACAAACATTATTTATTGTTTCTACCTTAATTATGTTTCCAACCCTCGCGCCCACAAAAAGATTGGCATACTAAAGAGGAGAGGCCTAATACCCAATAGGAGTCTGTAGATCTGGGCTGATTATGATGATGATGATGATGACGAAATTCAGTTTCAGACTTTATACAACTCTCTAATTGCAAAGTCGTCCAAAACTGTTGTCTGAATCTACCTAAAAGGCTCTCACAACCGACGCCGACGGACGGTTCGTTGTCCCACGACAGTTCATTTCCTATCCAAACTGCAAGCGTCAGTTACAACATCCAGTGTCGTGATTTATCACACTGCCAGATCCTGACATGACAACTAACCTTCGTCAGCTGAAAAGTCAGTACGGTACGAATGCACCTAACCCATCATTGTCATGGTCGGACGTCGACAGGCGATCAAATATGGAATCGAATGCACGATGTCAATTCACTATTTTCTTTTAGCATACGTTTGAATCGATTGGTTGAGTTCGGCCGTCGCCGTTCCGATACTTCGCTTTACAACGGATTTGGTACGGGTTTGTAACATCATTCGCAGCGTCACTAACGCGACGCAAATGACGCTTGCTTCGAAAGTCTTATGTGTTAAGGCCATGGACCAATACACACTACGGTGCCAATCCCAATCGGTAATACCGCATGCTACTTAACTAAATTCTTTATTAGTACAACTCACCGAGTTTTAAAATAACTAGTCTAGACTAGTTAAAACTGTTATTTCCCAGATAACTAGTGAAAATAACCAGTCTCTATCAGTTACTTTCCAGTAGATGAAGCCCTGCATCAGTCAGTTAGCACCCACTATTGTTTTTCCACATTCTGTACGATCCCTCGCAAGTTTCATCCACTAATTGCCGACTATGTTTACGTTTTTGTTCGACCATCAGGCGGTTGCTCTGCTTCTTGGCCATTGAGCATCCAAGCCATCATTAATCATATTCGTCCAGCTTCCGTCGTCCCTTCCAGCCAGTGTCCGGCCCATCCCTACCTGTCTTGTGATCGCTTTCTCACATCCACAACCAATGTACACACACATACATACATATCGAAAGAAGAAAGCGATTTTGCCGTATCTCAAAATATTCAATTTTACACCAGAGCATAAAAATTTTTTTATTTACAGCAATTAGTCGTGTGAACAGTAAAAAACTAGGAAAAAATCAAGGGCGTATCATAAAATTTTTCATCGTAGAAAGACGAAATATAGACCATTCGACGCGGCTTTTTTTGCTTATCAACAATCACGTTTTAAGTCATATAAGTCATTTTTTGAGAAACGACATTTCCGCTTTCTGCCGTCGATATTATCACGCCCGTATCGCTAAAGCGGTGGGCAAAGCCACAAGAAATTATAAGAAAACCTGCAGCCACTCCTGATTCAAAGTCCCAAGATGAATATCGTGAACCATGGGGACAGGTGATCAGCTCATCGCCTAGATGGTCCATCATGTTGGAAAGGATACTTTCCTTTAGTCGACTTTAACGACATGATCGGGATACCAAATTTCGATGTCCATTGTTCGCTTTTGTTCAATTATTTTTGTTTAGAAGCGACAATCAATTGTATGCGAAGCTCTACTGAAATAACACAAGCGTATGAAAACTAATACTTTAGACTGTTTATACAAGCTCCGTAAAGACAGAGTCGGGATCCTCATTTTCATGTTAATTAATAGGTAGTTGGTTTCCTTCGAGTTTTGGTTTGTTATCTGCTGATAAATTTGTTTTGCTTTGCTCAATATTTTTGTGATCCCTAAGTTTTCAACTTTATAAGGATCTACTCCCACTAAACGATATATTACTAGATCATCAACATTTTGCCTTAAAAATGAATAAGCAAAATAAAGTGCTTTGCTTTCTTTATGACAAAAAGCTTGTCATTGGCTTTGTTTTTTGTACAATCGATGACCGCGGTCATGGAATAGGGACAGAATGAAGTATGCGGAGATCTTTAATCAAAATAATTGTTATTGACATCGTAAAGATAACTTTATCCTTATAGTTTTAAGAATCAATTTGCTTCGCTTCGAAACAAATTGCACCTGCCTGAACAAAATTATCAACCTCCTAACCTAATTTAAGAGCAATCTTATTCCAGCTGCGAAATTACTTTTTGCTCTAGGACTTTTAGACAATACGCCCTCAGTTATTTATATAAAATGGGACTAGATTTTTAGACATCGGATGTGGAATTAGAACTATGATTAATCTTTTGTTTAGTTAAGATGTTTCAAGAGCATATTATATTCACGCATAGTCTCTCTTTCGTCATGTCACTAGTTCTTTCGCACCATTGTGGTGAAAAGTGCGCCTCGATGGGTCCTTTTGTGCACTTTTTAGGTTCTACGAAATGCCGGTTTCCTCACCATTTGAGAGTACTGGTATAGAGCACATAATTTTTTCGAATAAAAAAATCCATTGGTGCACGACCGGATTTGAACACACGACCTTAGGATCGGAAGGCAGAGTCACTACCACTAGACCACCAGATCTCAATCTTCATAGTAGGAGAATAAATAAATATAATAAATAAATTTAAATATATAAAATATACCTATTTTACTACGTATGTGACGTAATTGTCATTATTAATTTATTTCACCCGTAACAAATGTTTACATCAAAATGTCCCCAACAGTTACAAAACCTATAAAGTTCAAAGCTAAATCAAAGTAACGGCATATTGTTTGCGTTACCCTTTCGGTTAAGTTGTTAATTACAAAACAGTTTGTTTGGAAATTAATTTCATAAATTAATAATGGGCACGTTTTGTTATTTTACTCGAATGCCTATGACCTTTAAATTTACACTTAGAACGGTATAAACCGTTTTAAATCAGACCAGTCCCGTGATGCCCACACGCGTGGTGATAGTTATAAAGCTTACAAGAGACTAAGTAGTATGGTCCTAGTATTAACGCCTGGGGAACTAAAAAAATTGAATAGAAGATAAAGTTGCTACGCTAATTGAAAGCTAGTAACTTTATGGGAATCGTCCCAGAAATTTAACGGGGACCTAAATGCTAAATAGATCGTTACCTGAAGCCTAATTTAAACTTGTAACTACCCTCAATAAGTTTAAAACTTCAGGTGCCAGTTCAAATTGTCGTCGACGATTTGAGATTAGCAATTCTAATTTTAAAATTTGATTAGACTGTCGCTTTGGGAGACAGTAGATAAAGACTTTTTACATGGACAATACGACACGATACTCACCGACTGTGACAAAAATATCGTTATTTCTAAAACACAGAATACCAGTAAGTACATATAGTGAAAAGGAAACATTACCACAGAAACAACGTGAAAATGAATTTTCCTAAAAATATTTTATATTTACTTTGTTTCCGACATATTTTTTACTTTTGTTAAAAGAATTTTCCGTTAGAGAAAAATACATTTTAACCTAAATCTTTTTCTTGTTATGTAGGTATAGGTAAGTACTTCCGGGCATTAGACTTGGTCAGTGTAGTGGAAGGTTTAAAATGCTCTTTAGTGAGTTTCTTTTTGTGCACTTGAAATGTCTTCGAATATTTTTAGCTTTACGACATGACTTTTACTTCACGATACTTTTTTTTCAGAGATAAGTACGGTGCACATTGTCGATTTAAAGTTAAGAAAAAGCATAGAATGCGTTTAGCTGCTTCTCTACCGACTAAGGTTCTTCTCCAACATGATGGACCACCTATGTGGGCGATGGGCTGATCACCTGTCACCATGGTTTACCATATCCATCTCAGGACTAAATCAGAAGTGACTGCAAGTTTTCTTATGTTTACTTGTGGCTCTGCCCACCCTATTAGGTTCGGAGTGCGGGCTTGACCGCTAGTGCCTGTATGTACTTAGTATCGGTTAATCTAAAATGCGTTTTGACGGGGTTGGATCATTGAACCAGTGAATGAGTAATTCACGCTAATCCACTTACCCGATAATCGAATTGTTTTTGTAATGTCAGTTTTGATATAGGCATTGATTGGCATTGATACGTCCAATATTTGAAAATACAATAAATACTAAAACGCATCGCTCACAGGAACGAGAGTCAGGGCAGAGTCGAAGCTAAGATGCTAAAAACTCTATCCTATTGATCTAAATAGTAGTCAGTTCCCAAGTCCCAATGTAGTTAGTTGCCATAATATGCACCCGTGTCTCGACTTTACATTGACTCTGATTTCCATGAGCGTCGTGCTTAAAACCAGGAGCTTTTCACAAGTCCTTTTTTTTAAATAACCAACGAAGCTTCAACTTTCGAAGACGTGCCAAGTGCGCAAAAGATGCCTCTTTAAGGCGCTTTTTAATCCTTTCCTCGCACTGATTCGAGAGAACTAGTGACACGAGTAGCAAACGAACTTGAGATTCAAGAGAGAGAAGCTGTTCTGCTGAAGGGCATTATCCTAGCAGAGCGACAAATGCTGGAATTAAATGACGCAGTGGGAAGATGTGTATGAAAAACTAACGCGAACAAAACCGTGAGGCGTTACTGTATAGACGGTAAAGGTATTTTATCAAGTCACAGTTTTAATATCCTTAAAAAAACAACCACTCCAGTTAGTTAAAATTACCCCTACTTGTTACAAATCCTTTGAACTCGAGGGTAAGCAATATTCCATTCTAGTAATTAGGGTCACGACCTCCGATCAATTTTGATAGTGCCTATCGGGCATTCATTTTACGATACAGTAAATGGTGAGTGATTAATATCGGAGTGAAGGATATCCGGCTGCTTGATGACGTCACGGTAATAAACCGGTTGTGGCTTCTGTTAAGGCTTCTGATTTCATTTGTTACAAGCGGTGACAGTAATGAAATTCCGTAAAAGTAGAAGTTTCTTTTTTTTTTTGTTTTATTACTATATACTTACACAGAAAAAAGAAAAACAAAAGATACAATATGCAAATCAAAATACGTAGGTAAATAGATAAATTATTTGTAAGAAGTATAGTAAGTCTTCTTTTTGTCAAATTGTGACTGATTAATATCGGAGTGGAGGATATCCGGACTTTTGATGACGTCATAACAAACCAGTTTAGCCTTCTGTTGAGGCTTCAGCTTTCATATGTTACAAGTGGTAAAATTATCAGAGTCATTATCCAAATCGTCACATACATAGTCCTGAACCCACACTAGGATTCCTTGTATCGTGGGTATCAGAAACTACAAAACCCGGAAGAAATATTCGTAGTACATGCAAACATTTATCTCGTAGCGGGAATCGAACCCGCACTTCTAGTGTCTCAGCTGAGCACTCGCCCGCCGCGCCACCTAGGCCATCTAATACTCGTAATACTGTTTATTGATAGCGAACATTTTGTTTATTATCAGCCGTCCAAGGTTCCACGTTCAACCTATTGCCCTCGTGGCCAAAGCGCGATGCCATTGCGACACACCCGAGGGAATTGCAAATGTAATGTTTTAGTTAGAGTGCCAAAGTTATTGCCATCGTTTAGTCCAGAGCCAATCTAGTATTCTAATTTTGTTTCTCTTGTGTCCACTACACTCGTGTCACTAATTATTCACCAGTGTGGTGAAAGGATTTTATGTGTGCCCCAAAATGACTGGTGCATTTGACATCTTGTTTTCAAACTTTCTCTGTTCTACGACATGCTCGTTCCCTCGATACTTTTCTTCAAATATAAAAATCCATTGATGCATGACTGAATTCGAACCCACGACCTTAGGATTGGAAGACTAGACCATCAGTGCTCTCTTGTGTCCGCTAAACCTGTAGAGCACTAGTGGTCTAGTGGTAGCGGACCTCCTTCCGATCTTAAGTTCGAAAGTAACATTTTTAACTATAATTTGTTTTACAGTCTGTTTTTTGTACATCATTGTTATAATGTTGTTTGTTGTGACCTATGTTATTTATTTCTATATTTGATTTATGTGTCCGTAAATATTACGATTAGAATAAGTCTGTAAGGTGATACTTACGTTTATAATAAACTAAATTGAAAGAACTGACAAGACTAGGAAGATGTCTAAAGTCCTCTTTGTCTATTGATTTGCTTTTTTGTATCGTGATGGAGGCGATCTATTTATAGAGCGGGATCGTAGGCAGATATCAGCTGCTTCTCTACCCGAGCATGTCGTAAAAGTCGACTACGGGATAGTAGGTATCCTCCAACATGATGAGATACAATGAGCAAGTATTCCCAAGGAGGGTTGACGTCAGGTAGGCGGCCAGTCATAAAACACTTTATGCCAAAACTCTTACACCATGATCCAAAGATCATGCTGTGCCCCCACATAGAGTGGGATAAGGGCAGGAAGATGATGATGATGATGATCGTAGACAGACATCCTTGAGGCTTTTAAAAGCTAAAATATCAAACAAAGCCCATACTAATCTGGTATATAAAGCTCGAATCGGTCGGCGTGTCGTTCCGTGCATGGAGTTTTGTTCAGCTGTGGGCTTTTAGCTATCAATGTAAAAATTCCATGTATATAATATATCAGATAAGCCGATATTATCACGATTAGTAAATCACGATAGCCTTTTCGATAGCTCAGTACAAAATCGATAATTATACATATATATTATCACGCCCGTATCCCTAAAGGGTAAGGCAGAGCCAAGTAACAAGAGTCCCAAGATCGATGGTGATCAGCCCATCGCTCATATAGATTTTCCATCATGTTGGAGAGGATTATATCCCTTAATCGAATTTTACGACATGCGAGAGCAGCTGGACGCATTCTGTTTTTTCTTTACTCCCAGTCTAGTAGAGAAGTATAATCGATAATTATAGCTGTTGTTTTTATCTGGTACTAGTATCCACCCGGGCGTGGCTACTCGCGAGGTACCTACCCGGATAAAAGTACCTTTTGTGTTGTTCCAGATCATATTATAAGTATTCTAAGTTACAGCCAAATCCGTCATTCCGGAGATGAACGCAGCCGAATATACTCACGCTAAACACAAATTTTCGCATTTAAAGTAATAAATAAATAAACATTTGTGGAAGATTTACACAGCACCATCTAGCCCCAAAGCAAAGCTTGTACTATGGGAACCAGATGGCTGATAGAAAACTTATGTACTTTTTTTGTAAAAACATACTTATAATACATAATATTAAAACACCCAGACCCGGAAGAAATATTTGCAGAACATACAAACATTTCTCCAGCAGCGGGAATCGAACCCGCGCCTCTTGCGTCTCAGCCGAGTACTCGCCCAAGAAGATCCCCTTAGTTGACTTTTACGACGTGCTCAGGAAGAGAAATAAGTTTGCATGGTAGCTTTACCAAAAACATTAATCTTACTTATATTATAAATGCGAAAGTTTGTGAGTTTGAATGTTTGTGCCTCAATCACGCCTAAATGGCTAAACGGATTTGAATGAAACTTGGAATTTATATAGTATATGTACTGGATTAACATATAAGCTATTTTTTATCCAGGTACCAAGAGAGCAAAGCCGCGGGCAGCAGCTAGTATTATTTAGATTTTTTTTTAATTTATTTAGTAAAAAAATTTAGAAGCTACTACATAGTAGCTGTTAATAAAAATGTTGCTTCTCGTCCATTTCGCTTTACGAACGCATTTTCCACATTTATGTAGCAAATAAACTGTAGTTACGACTCCATTATGTCCCTTATATTCAGAGGAACTTCATAATAGTGTTTTTATTTACTTAGTTACAGTGTTTTTATATACGTAGTGCTTTTGGGTAGCCAAGAGCTGTTTTAGTAGAGCCGAGTGTAGACGTAATGTGACAAAAGCGACGCGAGCCTCTTGCAAAACAACATACAACAAACTCCTTATCATGTTAATAGTTACTTCTTGGTCACTTGGCTTAAGGTCAGTGACTAGGTTGGGCTAGTGAGTGAAGGTGAAATAACTAGAGCTTTCTGTAAGAAAGGCGAAAATAGAATAATTTTAAAAATAGTTTAAAGTAGGTAGTAAAGCTCGATCATTGAATTCTGGATATCTCTGGAAAAAACCCTAGAAATCTTAAAAAAATGCAACTAAAGACCACGCACATGATCTACAAGATCACTTGTTCCCAAAGTTGCTAGAAATAAGAACAAAAAAGATCCTCCGTCGCTGATTGAAGACTCAAAAGATCTCTGTAAACAACTCACCGTATCTCCTCAGGACAAAGCACTTACACACCTTTTTAAATCAGGACCCTCTTAATAAATATACAGAAAATGGAGATCAATTTACCCTCATTCAGACCCTTGTAAATATTAGATAGAAGATAGATTTTTTACCTTCAGAAGAAAAAAAAGATCAAACACGTTTAGCTTAAATGTTTCTAAAAACAATATTACAGCTCTAATCGTGATTTTTTTCTCCAATTCAGTTAGTAAGAAATTTCCCAAGAAATTGGTTTTAAGTGTGATCAATTTTGTATGAATAAAAGTTAAATTTAATAATGAGTTTGAATACATACGCGCGCGGTGGTAGTCGCGAGTCACGGGTCGCCGTCCCGTTCGGGCGGCGGTTCAGACGCGAATGAGCGGCCAGGGAACGATCCTACCCTTATACGGAGACTTACAGGCGACGACGTCACTCAGTGGGCGGGAATCTATAGAGCAGTTGTTACGTAAACTATCAATGATAAAATTCTAATTACATTTCCAAGTTACAAGTGTTTTCCGATAAATCGCGCTGCAAGGGAAATGGAATTTCAATATGAACCGATGGCTGAAACTTCTCTGCCGTGACGTCGATCTTTGTAGATATTACTCGGAATGGAAAAATTATGCCTTATATCATAGGCAATCTCAATCTTCAAACAGATTGAAAATTCTAACAATATATTTTAATTTTTCTAATTACATACTTGTGGTAATGCCTTTTGATAAACATCTAATTTATAATTGCGTAGTGTTATTTCTTTTGTAGTTTCCTTTCAAAATGGGGTATTATCATCTTCTAAGCTGCACATTACGCCATCTTGCTTGCCCAGTCGAGGGTTGTCAACAAAATTAGTCGTCATCTTCACCTTCTAAGTAGAAAAATCGTCTTATTTTTTATTATGGAATTTGCAAACGTTTAATATATCGTGCATTTACATAGACATTTTATATACGCGGCGTAGCTTGCTTAGACGTTCTTGATCGTTAAAGTTAAGTAACGTTGTGCGCGGTCACAATTGGGATGGGTGATCGCAAGTGGTATTACGAGCTGAGCGCTTCCGTGCTTCGGAGGGCATGTCAAATTGTCGGTCCCGGCTTTTAAGTCGTTGAGCCATGGCCTCTAGGCGGCCTAAAAACTCCGTTACAAGAGTTGGCCACTAGCTCATACGAATTTTAATTATTTTATTTTCACTCTAATTATAGTAATGCTTATAAATGTGAAAGTAACTCTGTCTGTCTGTCAGCTGAGGCGTAAAAATGTAACATTTTTTACAACTGAACAGATTTCGATGCTAGCAAGATGACAGATTCTATCCTAAGTTTCTGTTAGTACAAAAACATTTCATGGTTTTCTAACCATGTATGAAGGTGCTATCAGGGCAGACCTGCAGCTACTGAATCTTCACCTTACGTATGTATGACGTGGGATAAACTTAGATTGCATTTTGCTAAATACGGATGGTGTCGGAAACTATGTTATAGATTTTCATGCAATTTAAAGTTTTACTGGTTAACATGCTCGTGTTTGTTTTGGAAGGGCACTAGTCAGTTTACAATCATTATCATCATTTTCATCCCCTGATGGTCCAGTTGGTAGTGACCCCGCCTTCCGATTCTAAGGTCGTGGGTTCAAACCCGGTCGTGTACAAATGGATTTTTCTACTATCTTTCACAGAGTCCATCCATCTTTTCTTTGGCCGACCTGTACCCACATATTTTTCCACATTCATATATCTAACACTCTTCTTGTCACATGACATTCTTCCCTTTTTCCCTTTACGCGCCCGACTTATCCGTCACTGGCGCTACTTTTAGACTTCCTCTTATATACTCATTCTGATTACAATCATGCTAACATTATAATTGAAAAGTTTGTGTTAGTAAAGTAAAGTAGTTTGTGAGAGAGTGTGAATGTATATTTAAACTCACCTCCATAACGGTCAAATGGATGGATTGAAACTTGTAATACACATACCTAGATTATAATTTGGTATAAAATACAATTATTTATCCAAGTACCAAGCAAACAAACCCACGAGCCGACAATAGCCAGAAATCCAATGACGTTCATTCTTGTAGAAAAAATGCCAATAGACTTTAAGAACGAGAAATAATAAATCCTGGCTTCCCCATTCAGATCATTATTGTTATGATGTCGCATTTCTGTATTAATCTTACGACAGTACAAATCAAAAGGAAATAGGCGAATGGTCTGTTTTAATTAGCATTGCAATTGTATTGCAGCTGTCTGAGCAATGTGAGCTGAGACCGGCAATAGCTCACATAGATAGCTAGCTCACATTGCGGAATAGCTCAGACAACTGAGATCAGTTGTCTGAGCTATTCCGCAATGTGAGCTATCTGAGCAAGATTGCCTTTATTTAAAGACAGGCGTTGAGTTAATCTTACTATCCATCGTGCTAAAAGCTTTGTTTATGTAAACTATCTGTTTTTTTGTAGGTGAGTTTATACTCGTAGATATGAACTATTTAAATAATCATGTCACTAGTTATTGAGAGTATTGGTATAACGCACAGTGGCGCTTTTTTGTTTGGTAAGCGTGTAGGTAAAATTGCTGTATAAATAATCCAGTATTGGAAGTTAAAGGCCTTAGCTTCTTGGAAAGTTTTATTCGTGTTCTAAAACGGTATTTATTACTGGTAGGCACAGAATGCGCTATCGTTGCGTTTTGCAAAATGCTTTAAAATTTAAATCTCCATTCGGAATTATAATATTAGTCGACTAATACCCTATTCCAATATTCTACTAACTGATGACAAATCATGCAATACCATTGCAACATTGTTATCTGTCGAAAAGCGCCATACATTTTTTGACAGAAAAATAACAACGCTATGCCAGTGAACGATTCGTCATCCGTTAGTTGGATTAAAAAACGGGGCAAGTAAAAGACTGCAAACTAAAATTGTAAGAAAACAAAGTATGTGAAAATTGTTACCAAACAACTCACTCTTCCGTGGAATTTGGGTCCTCATTCATCAAAACAATGTATACGAAAGCGAGCGCCCTCTTTGGTAGAACATATGAAACGCCTTGGGAGGCTCGCTTTATCCCACAGTTTGTGAGTGATCCAAGAATTTTACAGCTAAGGGGCTAGCATCAGTTTATATATGACTAGTATTCGCATCAGGCTCTGCTCGCGCTACATACATGGATATAAATTTACTTACCTACGTATTACATACAAACATACCTACGTATTATCACACCCGTATCCCTAATGGGGTAGGCAAAGCCACAAGTTTTCTTATGTTTACTTGTGGCTCTGCTCACCCTATTAGGGATAAATAAATAATAAATATTTGTGGACCTTTCACACAGCGCCATTTAGCCCCAAACTAAGCAGAGCTTGTACTATGCGCACCAGATGGCTGATAGATAGAATACTAATATAGATTTTTTTGTAAATACATACCTATAATGCATATCACGACATCCAGACCCGGAAGAATACCGGTGTGATATCTCGATACGGGTATGATATTGTGTATGTATGTATATACAACATAAACAGAAACATAAAATATATATTATAAGTAGTATTATACATACGTACCATGGATAAAAAAACTAAGGCCTTTTACCATCTATAGTAGATGATTTATACAGCGTCAGGAGGCAACTTTTACCTTCACAAACGGGACGCTATAGTGCCCAGGACGAATTAAGATCGAGTAGGCTTGCCCAGCACCTATTCCATCCTCTCGGCTTAGTCGGCCTCGTCCACAGGAAAGACATGGTCCAATAAGCGCGGAGCTGACTAAGCCGCGGGTGTCCTCACGATTTTTTCTTTCACCGTTTAAGTGTACTGGTATAGCGCACATACATTTTTAACACAGAAAAATCCATTGTTAAACGATCGGAAGGCGGGGTACCACCAACTAGACCACCAGTGCTCTCTTATACGTAACGTATACATAACAGGGATATGTTTAGATACGGATTATGTTTATGAAACGTTGGCGTAAAATTTGTGACACAAATATGGGGCTTGAGTAACATTAATTATTCTTAGACAATATACGTACTCTTGCAAATAACTAAGTGTAATGAAACGATTTAAAAGGATTTTATTTACTCGTAAAATTGGGGCAGTATTACAATAATTCGTACATAACATCTAGTCATTTAGTAAGTAGCTTTCTTGCTCTGTTTTTTTTGGAATCTCTTGTGCCACGGAGGAGGGCGTTGATGTTCGTAACACATTATAATGTATACTACCATGGACATCACCATTATTCATATGCTTAAGATGAATTATGTTTCCAGAATATAATATTTATTATTAAAACCAGTGAGAGATTCATAAATAATTTGTACATGCAGTCGAACTACACACAGAAGCATTATAAATGACATCGCGAACGAAGTCGCGGTTATAGCTAGCTATTAAAATAAAACTTGAGGAACTAAATTTTTAAGTTTTCTAAATTATTAGATACTCTTAGGATCTGCGCTCAGGATAAGCAAATAAAAATTTGATAAGCAAATCTTTGAGGACTTTGCTTAAGGTATATGATGGACTTTGACGGTGACGATTATGAAAAAGGGTAGCTTCTTCATATTCCGATCGTCACCATATAAAATATCAAAATTCATTATATAAAACTTGAAAATGCTTTTAAAAATTGAATAAGCAAATTTTGCTTTGTTTTTGCTTTTTGCCGTGCTTCAGTCCGATAGAAGATAAACAGAATGCTTGCTGGTAAATTTTTACAATCACTGATCCGTATAGCCTTCTAGTCGTCTAGGGTTCTGTGAGGATAGTATACTCAAGTTTTACTGCACTAATTTCATTAGTGGAATCGTAAAACAGCTCAAATAACGCATCCAAAAAGAAAATTACATGTGCATCATGAATGAATGAAAATATTTTATTGTACACCTTACCAAATAACATGTAAACATAAAACCTAAACGTTAAACAAATTACTTTTATTTCTTCTTAAACGCGTATAGAATTCAATCTTTAGAAGACCACTGCTGGAAATAGCACTCCCCAGATATACTTCCTGGACGAAAGATTCTGTGCTGCCTCCATCCTAGTGGATTCAAATGGTGGCGCGTTATCTATGGTTATGTACTGAAATAAATAAATTGAAATTGAAATTGAAATAGGTACCTAGGACACAGTTTCAGTTTAAACATAAAATAAAACCTATATAAAACCTATGGTAAGAATACCTCTTGATATTTTCATTTTGGCCTTTGCCCCTTTCGTATAAATAGAATCAACTGAAAAACTATGATTTTCGCTGTATACGATCTTCGTTGAGGCGTCGACCAGAACCATGGAAAAATGATATTATCAAAACTACCGCATTAATCATTGGTATTCATTGGGTATCAGTGTTCAACATTATTAAGGAACAGAACACCACCGGTTTCCTACGAACACCTAAAAAGAAAAACCACAGGTTTTAATAAATAGATAGCATAAGACCGATAGTTTCACGAAACACGACATGACAGTGACACGACTATATAAGTTCTGTGGCAAGGGGCAATGACTCCTGTTCAAAATACAATCTTCCAACCATTTTCACATTTGAATTCTTATAACCCTTTATTTGCAACAAGTAAAGGAATTCTCTATACTTTCACGTTGAAGGTTTCTACGCTTTTACCGAAGGAGAAATAAAATAACAGATGCATGCAATTGTTTTGTAAGGCTGTGAGCAAACGAAGGCAAAAACAAAAGGCCCTGCACACACAACGAGGGATTTTGTTTTGCGACGATGTATCAACGTCTTTAAATAGTTCGACAAACATAGTGATTATCAGAACACTGCGGGTCTAGTGGTAGCAGCCCCGCCTTAAGGTCCTAAGATCGTAGATTCTAATCCAATCGTGCAACATATATTTCAGTTCAAAAAAATTATGTGCGCGGTGAAAGAAAACATATCGCAGAAACCGGTATTTCGTAGAACCTAAAATGTTCGAAAACATGTGTCAAGTGCATGAAAGGAGCCTCTGAGGCGCACTTTAATACTAGTAGTAGTTAGGGATTATGAACCCGCCTAAATTATCGGCCGATACTCTACGCGGTCTTGCAGTTAGGAATCTAAGGATCAACTGTAGGCGAGCAACCGCGCAAATTTAGAAAGTTTTTACCAAGGCCTAAAAACTCTCGTAAACGTCTAAAAACTTCGTGCCCAGACTTCGAACTTTTACATTACGACATGACGCGTAAATTTAGTGTAGCATTAAAACCAGCACTAATAGTCCTAGTGATTTCAAAGAAGAAAGTACTATTGATTTGACGACCTCTATGGCGTGGCCGGCAAGTGCTCGGCTGAGACGCAAGAGGCGCGGATTCGATTCCCGTTGCGGAAGAAATGTTTGCATGCTCTGCAAATATTTCTTCCGGGTCTGGGTGTTGTAATATTTATCATAAGTATGTATTTACAAAAAAAAGTATATAAGTATTCTATCAGCCATCTGATTCCCATAGTACAAGCCTTGCTTAGTTTGGGGCTGGATATGTGTTGCTACTGATTGCTGTGTGATATGTCCTCAAATATTTATTTATAAATATTTATTAATTTAGATTTTTTTGCCAAATCAAATACGTTGAGAATAAAAGCGCGATTGCTCTTTTACACTAAAAAACCTGGAAGGTTTTACCTCAAGGACACCCTAGCGACGTAATTGTATGAAATGTACTTCTGGGATTCGCTTCAGTTTGAGTGCAGCTTAATGCAATTTGTTTGGAAATGCAGAAAATACGTTCTTGAACGTACTCTGTGTAAAACTGTAAATGTAAATCTGTAGAACATAAAACATTTTATTTTAGCATTACATTTTGTAAAGCGTAGTAGTACCAGTTTGAATAAAGTATCGGCTGTGACGCAAGAGGGACATGTTCGATTCCCGCTGCGGGAGAAATGTTTGCATGTTCTGCAAATATTTCATCCGGGTCTGGGTGTTGTGGTATCATGGTACTCGTAGTTTCTGATACCCACGATCAGGAAATCCTAGTATGGGGTCGGAACAACCGTTGTAATCTGAGCTCTCTTTTGTTGGAGTTTCGATGTCTTTGAAGTTTGGGTCAGACTGGATATTAGCCAGATAGCGATACCGTTGTGATTTGCAGTAGTTGTGTTTGCTATGTCTCATAAAACAAGTTGATATAAAGTCTTGATTTACTTGTACTTCTAGACTTCTACTACGAGCATTCTTCTATGCCATTTTGAGAGTAAGCGCACTAATTTCAAACGTTTCTACTAAATAAAACACGTTCGTAAATGCCCAAAAACTTCGTGCAGAGGAACTTTCACATAATAAAATCCTTAACACGTGTCGAAACAAAGATAAATACGTTGAAGATAACTCGATTGCCCTTCTTCTTTGCCAATCGCATAAAATAAAGTTTGCTACGCCGTAGACAAAAACTACGCCGTAGAGCTATGCTACGTGGATTTAAAATTATCTACCAATAACCGCATTATATGACTGGAAGCACTGATGTTCTAGTGATAACGGCCCCGCCCTCCATACCTAAGGTCGTAGGTTTAAATCTGGTCGTGAACTATCGGATTTACTTGATTGAAAAATCTATGTGCGCTAGTGCGTCTCAAAGAAGGTAAACATCGTGAGGAAACTGACATATTGTAGAACGTAAAAAGTTCGAAAACATGTGCCAAGCGAACGAAAGGAGCCGTTGGTTCGACAGAAATAGTGACACGACCAGAAGTAGTAATGTGTGACCGCGTCATTATTCTGAGTGATAAGCGAGAATTTATGATGCAGTCGTAAACTATACTATTGCAATAACTTAGATAAGACTACCTATAGAAAATAAGTTCGGTATTGATAGCTTTTAGTAAACTGAAAATTTATGCTGCTACTTCTTATAACGATCAAACATAAACTACACAATTTAATCGACAAAAAAAGTAATACATAGTATTTATTTCATGTAACACAATACATCCACGAAGAAAATTTGGTTATGAACTTGATTGTAACATAAATGTATCACCAAAACATTTAAACTTCTTTATCTTCAAAGATTTACACAACAAAAGAGCTTGATAAACACAATCCTACAAAAACAGGTAAAAATATGGAACTTCCTTGTGCCATTACAGACATCATAAACACAGCCGTTATGGCGTAATATTGTACTCTGTACACTCCTCTTCCTATTATCTACAAGCTGACGAGAACTGTACAATTACGTTATTATTTTTACTGCACTCTTATTAAACAAATATACATCTTATTCTATAGACAATAGGATTGATTTCACCTTGTGGTTGTGTGTGGAAAGTGACGTCATGAAGTAGCAAATAACCGAAAATACTTTCGCATCGTTTAATCGGATTCACGGTTCGGTTGTATTTGTAGAAACGACTGAAAAACGAGTACACTGTTACAAATTGTCTAAAATAAATAATTGAAGCTCATAGAAGGGAAACTTCCTAAAAGCAAGTAATATAAACCACTGTATTTATCGTCGCTGTTTCACTTGCATTGGAATTAAATAGTCTCTGGTAAAAGTATAGCTAAGTGAGAGAATTTTTTAAATCGTTGGAGTAGTTTGTAGCACAATCTCCTACACACAAATAAACATATTTTAAACACACATATTTACCTTTTTATAATAATCCTGTACACGTGATTCAGATGTGATTATTATGTAAAGAAATACACGAAAAGAAAGAACATAGAATGTGTCCAGCTGCTTTTCTCTCCGAGCAGGTCGTAAATGTCGACTAAGGGAGTCGACTAAATCTTCTCCAACATGATGGACTATATAGGCGATGATCACCTGTTACCATGGTTCACCATATCCATCTTGGGACTTTGAATCAGGAGTGGCGGCCAATTTTGTAATGACTATTTGTGGAGTTACAAATATACGTATACAATCTAATAGTAGACACGCCGATGACATTAAACAATAAATACTAACTAATTTTATGCAAGTTTGTTGACATTATTAAAACAGTCCACAACTGTGCGGTTCACATGACAATTTCTGCCTTGCACAACTGCCGCGATACTTCTCTGCTGGACTGGGAGTAAAGAAAAAACATAGAATTCGTCCAGCTGCTTCTCTCCCCCAGCATGTCGTAAGAGTCGACTAAGGGATAGTATCCTCCAACATGATGAATCTATATGGGCGATGGGCTGATCACCTGTCACCATGGTTCACCATATCCATCTTGGAACTCTTGGATCAGAAGTGACTGCAGGTTTACTTATAATTAATTGTTGCTCTGCCCACCCCGTTGGGGATGCGGACGTAATAATATGTATGTATGTATGTATGTACAACTGCCGCGTGGAATCAGCTGCGCGCCAGCGGTTTTTTCGGAATTATACGATTTACGGACCTTCAAGAAACGAGCCTACTCTTACCTCAAAGGCCGGCAACGTACTTGCAGCTCCTCTGATGTGCAGGTGCCCGTGCCCGTTTGGAATCCTTTGAGGAGCTCATTCCCCTTCGCCACACTGGTTCGATTGAACTAGTGACACGACTAGAAGTAGTAGTAGCTGACAGACACATGAGTGTCAGTTCTATGAGCTCGTGATTTTATTTAGTTTTTGTGAAAATATTGTGGCGGACGTGTGAACGGTTTTCGTATCGGTTTTGTGTGGTTCAATTAAACGGTTTGTTTTTTTTAACAGCAAAATTGTTGCTGAACGTAAATCACATTTAGAGGTAGGTAGGATTTTTTATTAATGATTTATTGTGATACACACTGATTAGCTTCTAGTTTATAATTTTGTTTGGAGGTTTTTAATAATTGTTCCCATTTTTAGGTTTGAAGCCTTTCAACCTGTATAGTGCTGTTTATAAGAGCGTAATAAAGTTGCAGAGAGGTGATGATGTGGTCCGGATGTATGACATCAAATTCAAACTCTTACAGTACGATACACTAAATCTATCATCGGCCGAATTATGCTCGGACGTCGTCGATCGAACTTGGCCGATCAAACGTAACAAATTATTTTATTTATTTATAATAATTTTAATTATTTAGACACAAGTTAATTATCAAGATAACAGTATACACGGATGACGGATTTGGTGTTATCGTACCGTTATGCCACTTCCACGCCAAATTCACGCCACGCACATACATACATATTATCACGCCCGTATCTCTAATGGGATGGGCAGAACCACAAGTAACCATAAGAAAACATGCAGCCACTCCTGATTCAAAGTCCCGAGATGGATATGGTGAACTATGGTGACAGGTGATCAGCCCATCGCCCATATAGATTGTCCATCATTTGTCCCTTAGTCAGCTTTTACAACATACTCAGGGAGAGAAGCATCTGAAACGCATTTAATGATTTTTTTCTACACCCCTTTCACTCCTTTCAAAAATGGGAACCGCTACTTATATTATATTCCAATTATTTGTAAACAGCGCCTAAAATATTTAAAAGCCCTTTCAAACATTTCAGCGGACTAAATGTTCATTAACTAACCCTTATTTAAATCAGAGCTTAACAGCTAGGCAATTTAAAGAAACGCGCCAGCCATCATCATCAACATTTGCATATTCAAAAGAGTACGGAAGAAGCAATGATGTTTTTAAAACGTCTTATTTATTCAAAAAGCCTTTATCAAAGGATGTTGGATATTTTATTAAAATTCATATTTATCTTGAGAATGCGATAAAAGTTGTTTTGGAAATCTTTGTTTGTATAATTTAAATATAAAGCCTATAGGAAAATAACTCAGACGTCGCCCTCTAGTTTGCGAGTCTAAGCTGTGAGGGGGAAAGTGCACGGGTAACGGGTGGTAGGCCTGTGAACATCGCGGAAGTGGCCTAACTTAAATGGTCTGCCTATAATAATTATAAATGTAGTTTGATTGATAGGATAAAGGTGTCGGACTACGTGGCCACAGCCTATATTGAAATTAAAGACATGTAAGTAGAGTGACAAAAACCGGTCAAGTCCGAGTCGAATTCGCGCACGAAGGGTTCTCTATTATCGTACATGTACAATAATGTTTCTTGTACGGGGGCCCCTTTTTATATTATCATTCAGATTGATGTAAACAACGCCGAACTTTTTTTTCAGAGCCTCCTTTCTTCAAGCGCACTTTTATAGTCTCGGTTCATTGCTGACAGACACCCGTGGTCTATTGGAAGCGGGCCCCCCTTCCGATCCTAAGCTTGTGGATTCGCATCCGATCGTACACCCATGGACTTTTCTGTTCGAAAAAATTATATGCGCTACACCAGTGCTCTCAAAAGGTAAAGAAAAACATGAGGAAACCTGCATGTCGTAAAACCTCAAAAGTTCGCAAATATGTGTCAAGTGCACGAAAGGAGCCTTTAAGTGGCACGATTAGATAGGACGTGACTAAAGCACAAAAATCTTCACAGGCATTAACTATTTCGGAAGAAAGAAAGTAATAAGATTTATTTATTTAGCACAACAAAACAAACAAATTAAATTAATAGCGGAGAAGAAACTAAAAATTAGGTACAAAAGAGAGAAAGAGGGCAAGTAAATACCGACGAACCTACATAAAAGAACCATTAACCCTTCCCGCGAACCAATCGGCGTTGTTGTGTGGCAAAAAAGGTTAAATCTCAGCATGTACTACTTCCAGAATAAACTGAAAGTAGCGCTGGTTTTCAGATTTAACCCTTAGGGTGAATTTACAACGCGAAAACAACACGCAAACAGTAAAAAGAAAATTTATTACCAAGTAAGTAATAAATTTATTTAGGTACAATCAAAAAAAAAATATATCATCATCATCTTCCTGCCCCTATCCCACTCTATGTGGGTTTTAGCTAGTGTTTTATGACCGGCCGCCTGCCTGACGTCAACCCTCCTTGGGAATACAAAAAAAAATAATATAAAATGAAATATAATACTTACATGAATTAGGTAATATTAGGTTTCTGTGCAGAAATAATTGAGTGAATTGTGTGTACGGCAACTATGATGTAAAGTGACATGCCAGCAACTAACGTTGACACATTGTATAGTGTGAAAGTGGCAAAGAGAAATATTATTAAAAATTCATAGCCAATTTGCAATCCACGCCAAAACAACGCGGCAAAAACGTGATACCCACGTAATACATAAATTAACATTGAAGAGTGAGACCTTACAAATAATTAACATGAAGAGTGCTAGAAGATTGAATCTATCTGTGTCCCAAGTATCAGATAAATCTGCTGTTCAATAGGAACAAATACACTACTACTAATCATGTCACTAGTCCTTTCGATCCAGTGTGATGAAAGGATTAAAAATTCACCTCAAATGCTCCTTAAACATAACAGAAGCCTTTTACCATCTATAGTAGATGATTTATACAGCGTCAGGAGGCAACTTTTATCTTCACAAATGGGACGCTGTAGTGCCCGGGACGAATTAAGATGGAGTAGGCTTGCCCAGCACCTATTCCATCCTCTCAGCTTTGTCGGCTTTCAACAGGAAAGACAATGGTTAATACGTGCGGAGCTGACTAAGCCGCCGGTTTCCTCACGATGTTTTCCTTCACCGTTTCAGAGTTTACTGGTATAGCGCACATAAATTTATCACACAGAAAAATCCATTGGTAGATACATGACCGGGTTGACCTTATACATACTAACACACAAATTTCGCATTTAAAGTTATTTAGGTCCCAAAGTGACGACATTCTCGCGGCGACAACCTCTCGCATTCCTTTGAACGGAAACCAAATAAAAAGACGCGAAAGGAATGGAAAAAGGACTTTAGCTTAAATTGGCTAAAAGGTTGCTGTAAATAAAGTATATCTAGATGGTAGTAACCATGTTACAGTCAGCAAGGAAGATCATTAACATGTGATGATTTTTAACTTCATAGAAAGGCAAAATTATGTAAGCGCCAAAATAGGCATATTGAGTTATTATCCTAAAATAGCAGTCTAAATACAAAAATATGAATTGCTGGACATAGAAAATGAAAAAAGAATGAAATCTTACGTTGACGTCATCAAAATTCGATAATTAGGTAAAAAGTTATGATTAAATAACGAAAAAAATGAACTTTAAACGGCTTTTTCTCGATTGGCGCTTACGTAAATTTGCGTAAATTTGCCTTTCCAGTGACAATATTTTTTAACTTTTCGTCTATTATTTTCTTACTTACCTGCAGCTGTGAAGCGCTCGTGGCGTAGCTTGCTTAGCCGTTCTTGATTGATCGTTAAAGTTAAGCAACGATATGCGCGGTCACAAATTGGGATGGGTGACCGCAAGTTGTATTACGAGCTGAACGCTTCCGTGCTTCGGAAGGCATGTTAAACAGTTGGTCCTGGCTTTTAAGTCGTTAAGCCATGACGGAGACTCTTGTGACGGAGTTTTAGGCCACCTAAAGGCCTTCTCCGAATTAATTTATTTGAATATTTACCTTGACCCATGAGAACTTTCAAAGCACAATTACCTACTCAAAAAGACGAAAAAGTTAAAAAAAATCAAACTGTAACAATTTTTTTCGCTAACAGTACTAGTTGTTTCTGATACCCACGGTATAAGGAATCTTAATTTGGGGTTAGATATATGTGACTTTACTGCCAAAGGTTGTATACAAATAGAAAGTGGCCTACATTCAAATGTCGGTCTACCTAAAGGTCAGCAGACTGAATCATTATAGATTTGGATACTTTTCATGAACATTTTTCATCTCTACAAGATATGAGAGCATTGGTGGTCTAGTGATAGCGGCCCCACTTTCCCATCCAAAGGTCGTGGGTTCAAATCCAGTCGTGCACCAATGGATTTTTCTGTTTGAAAAATGTATGTACGCTATACCTAAACGGTGAAGGAAAATATCGTGAGGATGTCGTAGAACCTAACAAAGTTCGAAAATATCTGTCAAGTGCATGAAAACAGCCTTTGAGGCGCACTTTAAATCCTTCCACCACACTGGTTCGAAAGAACTAGTGACACGACTAGTAGTAGATCTCTACAAGATTATCCAAAACGGCCTGGTAACTGTAAAAGTCTTCGAATTATCCAGTTTTATCAACCTCCGGAAGAAAAAAGCAAAGCCAAAGGTTCCAATGAAAAATTTCAAAGCAAATTTGAACCTTATATAAGAGTGGCGTACGAAGTGAGAATCGATGTATGCGATTTCAAAATTATGTTTCTTAACTTTTTAATTTGCCCCCGAGTTTTAATTAGAGTTCGAGTGAGTTCCTGAAATGACAATAACCCGAAAGTCAAGTGTCAAAACGGCAAAGCACACCACGCATTTGCCGGTCTTCGGTCCGCTTATGAAAGAGAATAGTTCCGATATTTCTCTTACAGAGCCTTCTAACAACCAAACTAAGGTCGCGGCTCATACGGTCGCGTTGTGGAAGGGCTAGTGAGCGAAGACCCTAACTCGACCTTTAGGCTCTTCAATATTGAAAAAGGAAAAGGAAACAAGAAAATGCGCACTTAGTTTTAAACTCAAAGCCACCACTCAATGTCAAACCGACTTTGGAAAAAGACACGTAGTAAATTACTTTATAGTTCGTAGCACTCACGTAGCGGCGAGCTACGACAGCTGCTTCTGGCTAAGACGGTGCTACGAGGGTGATTTGAAGCTTCCTACTATCATACTATAGAATTCATATTTCTGACTTTGGAAAAAGATACTTGGTAAATTACTGTATAGTTCGTAGCACTTACGTAGCGGCGAGCTACGAGAACTGCTACTGGCTAAGATGGTGCTACGAAGATGATCTGAAGCTTCCTATCGTACTACTTTAAGTTCCTACCTTTACTTACCGATAAGATTTGTCTAAAACTTGGAATGAATTTTATGAACTGGATTAACATATAACCTGTTTTTTTGTGGGTAGGTATCATAAGCGTAGCCGTATGATACTAGGGTTCATGATTTTTTTAACCAAGATTCCACCAGTTTGCCAGTCTGTCCAAACTCCTTGACAGTAACGTAAAAAGGTCAAAGCAATAATATGTACATAGTTTCTGTGTCTACGTGGGACATAAGGAGATAAACGTCTAGTGACTCGGCTTTTCTCTTGCCGCGTACTGGGAGCTTCCAGTGCACTTTGTATTAGGCACTTTAAAACTAACATATTACATGTTAGTTGAATTCTGACCAAACATATGAAAATGTTTATTACTGTAACTGTTTACAATTTTGTATAACTAGGTTGGGACCTTGTTGGAACCTTTTATTAAGTAAAATACACAAAATATATATCTACATATTTTTACATTTGTGTTTTCTATAGTCTCTATCTAGTCGTGTCACTAGTTCTTTCGAACCAGTGTGGTGAAAGGATTAAAGTGTCTTTTCGTACATGTTTTCGAACTTTCTACGGTTCTTTCTACATGTCAGTTTCCTCACGATGTATTCCTTCACCGTTGAGAGTAATGGTATAGCGCACATATACTATCTTGATAGAAATATACTCGTAGGTCGTAATTTGTGATAGGAGTAGATGAAAAACGTTGGGCAAACCCCACCTAGTGGGATAAATGCAGGAAAACGAGGATGATGAATTTGTATTATTCTTTGGTCAGAGAAAATCATTAAAATAATTATTCCTAACTAAACAAAAACCAAATGTTAGTGAGACGTTTTAATCAATTATTATTATTATTCCACATATTATACTTTTCTTAGTTCTTTTTTTATGTTTTGAAATGGGAAGTACTAAATCAAAATACGTACTTAAAAGTTTATATGCAGTCGAACCCATACAATTGAATGAACAAGAGCGAGGTTCGCTTTGATGAATATGAAACGTAGCTTTGAAATGCTACGTTCTGTGCAGCATTCATGTTGCATTTCCACAAACCCAATAAATTATATCTCAAGCGTCCATTAATAAAGGAGATAGAAGCCGGCGGTTTCAGCGAGCACTGCAAAATATTTATAAGTGAATCAAGAGTATGTGACAGTGGTGGGTTCCGCATGTATTTGGCTCGACGGATAAGTATCAACAAATAAATAAATAACACCGAACAGTCAAATAAATAGTTCTGATCTTAAACTAGGATAACCTGTGTCGTGGGTATCAGAAACTACGAGTACCATGGTACCACAACACCCAGACCCGGTAGAAATATTCGCAGAACATGCAAATATTTCTCTCGCTATATTTCTTCTGGGTCCGGGTGTTGTGGTACCATGGTACTCGTAGTTTCTGATACCCACGACACAGGGAATCCTAGTATGGAGTCAGGACTATGTATGAGTTAAAAAAAAGGGCAGTGGTCGGACATCTGACATATTAAAATGTACGACAATGCTGAATGTTGCACTTATATGCTACGGAACTCTAAAAAGGGAACGTTATTTATTACGTACTCTTCCATTAGGAGGGTGATTGATAGTCTGGTGACCTTTTATCGAGCGACATGTTGTGATGACGGCTTTATATAGAACTCTCCATAGATCACTTATGTATGATGCACTATCTACTGTCTACCATATTTCTGAATAGGGCACACCCACACATTACTGAAGGGCTATAGAAATATGAAAGGATACCTTTTTTGTTAAGGAGAAAAGGTGCACGTTTATTAAGATTTATTTTTACAGATGTATTATCCTCTCCAACATGATGGACCACCTATATGGGCGATAGGCTGATCACCTGTCACCATGGTTCACCATATCCATCTTAGAAGTAAATCAGATGTGGCTGCAAGTTTTCTTATCTTGTGGCTCTGCCCACCCCATTAGGGATATGGGCGTGATAATTATGTATGTAAAAAATAGAAAATTTAAAAATAGATATGTAATACTCATAGTTTACGTTTAGCTTTGTCAGATGGCAGATATCAACACTGATAAGTTCCTTAGCGCGAAATTTATAAACGTTAAGAACGTTTAAAATTAGCGCTATTGTCTTTTAAGATACACAATACTTCCATACATTCGAAGAAATATATATACAAATACCTCGACGACCTCTGTGGCGTGGCGGGTGAGTGCTCGGCTGCGATGCAAAAGGCGCGGGTTTGATCGTTCAGGAGAAATGTTTGTATGTTCTGCAAATATTTTTCCGGGTCTGGGTGTTGTAGTATCATGTATTATAAGCAGGTATTTACAAAAAAATATATATAAGTATTCCATCAGCCATCTGATTCCCGTATAAGCTTTACTTTTGGGGCTAGATGGCACTGTGTGAAACGTTCACAAATATTTACATTATTTTATTATTAAATACACACATACTGATTTCAAAAAGGATAAATATTTAACAATTTCTAACTTAAACATAGGTACAGATACACAGACGAAGTGTACATGTACATTTGTTTTACAAAATATGGTTTCTAACTCCAGTAACAGCTGAGCACAGTTACTTTTCAGCAAAGCTGCTGACAGCTGTAGTGAATAAACAGCGTAAACCAGTAAGCGCTTCAGATAGCGAAGAAGGATATACAGCGAGAAATCAAGCTGAGCCAAACCTGATGAAATATGTATGACTTCCACCAAACCACACCGAGACTTAGCTTCTGAATGTCTTCTGAGCGAATAAAGGCTGGCACAAAGGCCACTGTCGACTACTCCTATATTCTATAACGGACGACGTGACGGCCAAATAGCAACAATGTTATAATAAAGTTCGATTTATTGTAGAAATATTTGGCGCTTTTCGACATAATAGTTATTCAAAATTGCCATATATTTTTATCATAATATGAATCCTTACTATTATTATAAAGCTTTTTATTACTATTTTTATAGTTAGCTGAAAATTTTTAACAGGGCATGGGTTAGCTTTAAGACTACATCTTGATTTGACTAGATAACAGTAATGACTAGATCGCTTTCTGACTAAATCCCGATATGACTATATCGCTTTAGGACTAAATAGCTATCCGACTATTATACATACGACCTGTTATCAGAGTGACTTAGTAAACAATGGTCTTAAGTGCAACTCATCTCATAGATTCACGTCGGATATAATTTGAACTTTGTACAGAAACGGAATTTATATTCAGGAAAGGATTATGCTATATCCGAGATATTCAAATTACGGTCACCCACATTAAGTAATCCCCCGTGTAATCTGAAACCTCTCGCCATGGTCATGGTGATGATGAAAATACCATAGCGAGAGCACTGGTAGTCTGATGGTTGTTCTGCCTTCCGATCCTCAAGTTGTGGGTTTCGGATCGGCAGTGCGATTTTGTACCGCATTTGGGTCAGCGTCGCAGTCAAGTCAATCTACGGTGCGTATTACTTATGCTAGATATAAACTTTACATTTTACCAGCCCTCTTAGTCCTGTGCGTCTTTTCTCCAAGGTTTTACATGCAGTCGACCCCACGCTCTGTCATTTGCTCTTAATTTCCTTTTAAAATAGACGTTATATTTCAAGCTTTTAGGGCGGAACACTTTTAGGCTTTTAAAGCTTCAACACCAATTTCGCGGCATTAACAAACCTTCCGCCAATTCGTTTATATTCGAATCTCACCTTTTTGCGTTTGAATAAACATTTTTGCTTGTTATTTAAAATACATAACAGAATAGATTCAGCCCGGCTTCGTTCGCATGGAAAGTCGTTAAAAGTAGTATAAAATTTATATTATTCCAATTCAGCCAAATCGATTAAGCCGATACATTGTATCTGAATCACAATAATGCAAACATAAATAAAACTAATAATAGTCGACTAAGACCTTTCCAAAATGATGGATTATCTATATGGGCGATGGGCTGATCACCTGTCACCATGGTTCACCATATCTTAGGACTTTTAATCAGAGGTGGCTGCAAGTTTTCTTATGTTTACTTGTAGCTCTGCCGACACCATTACGGGCGTGCTAATATGTATGTATGTACGTATAAATAAAACTTTTACAATGGTGTTCTAAGTAAGAAATCCCTGTAATTCAACTTCTTGAGATCGCATCGTGAAGATGAAGTTACGTTTCACTATACGAGTAGTACCTACAAACGTATAAACATTAATAATAGCTGCATCGGAGCCTCTTGAAACTAAAGTATGTGTAGGCCATGCCAAAAACTTTGAGGATGCATGATTTCAAGCCAAAACTGAATTTGGTATGCGGAGCAACCAACTAATATTGTTAAATGGCATGACATTTACCTGGCAGAATATTACCGTAGATAGTAACGGGGCCACATGTTCAATATCAGTTCATTTCACTGTTATTGATGTCGTATCAAACTTTAGCACGCGATAAATATTGATGGGTTAGCAAAATAAAATGAAGACTTTTCGAAATTGATGACGACAGAATAGCAAAACTAAGAGAAGGTACTCGTAGCTAAGGTTATAATGGATAAGATTTATAAGCAGCAGTATGATGATGACGACAAACATAACCCATTGTAGAGTAGATAAATAAATAAATATTTGTGGACATTTCAGACAGCGCCATCTAGCCCCAAACTAAGCAAATCTGTACTATGGGCTTCAGATAACTGCTAGAATACTTATATACATTTTTTTGTAAATACATAATACTACAACACCCAGACACGGAAGAAATATTTGCAGAAAATACAAAACTTTCTCCTGTAGCGGGAATCGAACCCGCGCCTCTTGCGTCTCAGCCGAGCATTCGTCTGGAAGAAATTGCTCTTAGCAATAAGACTGCCGCCGAAAACGAAACGGTTATTATAAAAATTACAGTCAATAATTATTACAAAGATAAATTGTCTTGTCATTATCATGTATTTGTTTTGAGTTTTCAGGATATCTGGGAAACAGAATGCAAACTAAATACACCCGGTGCGGTAATCAAAAGGCTTTGCCAGACAGGCCCTTCATTAACTTCAATTAATTGCCTCGGCGCTGCAGCGAGCTGTGTGGAGACGGCTATAGTGCGAACCAGAGTCAATGATATTCAAAGTCATCAAAAAACCAAAACTACGTCATTGCTTCATCAAAGTGGTACAGTAATTTTAGACAATGTTTTTCTTGTGGATAAATAAGGTCGACTAAGCTGAGAGAATGAAACAGGTGCTGAGCAAGCTTACTCATGAAAATCGCCACAGACATTACAGCGTCCCGTTAGTGTAGGCAAAAGTTGCCTGCCTTTTCGTATAATAAACTAGAAGCCGCGGGCGGCAGCTAGTTTATTATACGAAAAATGTTCATAAACTACTACAATCTTATTTTGTACATACAACTCATTCCAAAATACAAATGTACAATAATAATAATAGTACTCAGAGAAGTCTTCCACGTGACAAATCTTGATGGTGGATGTTATTACTCTGAGAAACTTTCAACAAGACACCAGAACCGCAATTTAAATGAGTTATGAGGAGTAATTTTTAATTTTTATTTGACACTACGCAAATTCCTGAAACAAGAGTTCATATTTATCATCATTTAGGAGTATTTGAGTGTTCTGGAGATAAACGAACAATAGGTAAAATAATAAAACCCAACAGTCACATACGTAACTCTGATTCCACACCAGAATTCCCCGTGTCGTGGGTATCAGAAACTAGGAGCACCATAGTACCATAATAGTCATACCGGGAAGAAATATTTGCAGCGGGAATCGAACCCGCACCTCTCGCGTCTCAAGCAGCTCATCTGCCATGCCACAGAGTTAGTCAATAAAACATTTTATAATGAACAATACTGAAATCAGAACGTCTATCGAGCCCGATTTGGAGCACATCATTTGATTTACCGATAATTCTACCTTCGATGTCGTGATATGAATAATTTAGCATTTCCGCTGAAACTCAATTACCCCAAAATTTTATCTATTTACACACGTCCGTGCCGTGTCAGGGACGAGATGTTTTAGATGAATTAAATAAATAAAGGCGTGGAGCAAAGATTCTTGAATGGCGCCACGGGCCGGGTAACGAAGTGTAGTACGGATAGGATAGGTGACATTGTAAATGTCGCGGGTGGTCGATGGATAGAGGCTGAACAAAATCGTTTGTCAAATGAACAAATATTTTGTGGACATCTCACATAGCGCCATCTAGCCCCAACCAAGCAAAGCTTGTACTTTGGGCGCTAGAAGGCTTAAGAATACTTATATACTTTTTTGTAAATACACTTAATAATACACAATACTTCAATACCCAGACAGACCTGGAAGAAACATTTGCAGAACATACAAACATTTCTCCCGTAGCGGGAATCGAACCCGCGCCTCTTGCGTCTCAGCCGAGCACTCGCCCGTCACACCACAGAGGTCGTCGGAAGATAACATTATTACTGCCTATCATTGACTATTTACGTCCAGTGTAAAAATATCTACTTCATACTAGAAAACATGTAATTGAAACATTGAATAAAATTATTGTAAAAACAAATTATAAGTCTATGGGCTTTAAATTAGATTAATTTTGCATTAAGAATATCATAAAATGTTTGTTCGATAAGCCATTTCTTAAGTCGACTTAAAAGAGCGCAGTGGGGGCGTCAGTGATGCTAATAGGGATACGGTTGTATACAGCTGGTCCCATTGCATGTAACAACTTAATAGTGTTAATTTTTTGTGTTGAGATATGACTTTCTTGGTCGACAAATAGACGAGGCCCTTCTTAAGAGGCCCGTCCAGTATCCAGTTCAGTTCCAGTTAAAATTGAGAACAAAAAGTTTAGAGTCGCTGAGCACAGCCCCACGATTTCATGAGAGCAGGTACTAAACAAAAACAGACAAAGTTCAAATTCAATGTCAAATGATGAAATCACCACCTAAGTCCCTAAGTCCTAATCATCCTCGGTCACCATGGTTCACCATATCCATCTTGGGACTTTGAATCAGGAGTGGTATGTACTAAAAATCTATTAGTCTCACTGAAAAGTTCAACGCTTTTACATATTTATATAATTTTATCAACAGATCCCAGCATCTTTTAAGTGAATTTGCAAATTCAAATGTCTAACTGTCTAAGTGTCGCCGCACACGACAGGTTTTATTTCGTTCCGTTGCTACACCGCAGCGCTCATTAGCAAATGTCTGGTTTTGCCTGTGACAGACAGTCAAATAGAATAAAACCATCTTCAATACCTTTCCTTTTATCAAGGCATTTATTATTCCTGTCACTGTCACTTTTATTATGTAACGCTGTTACCTTGTACCTTTTATTTTCATGACAATTTTTTATCTAAATACATAAAACTCACGTTAGCGACTAGCTGACTAATCGACTGACTAACTGAAAATCAACATACAACTGAAACCTCGAAGTCTGAGTCCTAGAAGCATGACTTGGAGGGTGTATTCCTCATCTTGATCTAGTTATGAATAAGGGTTTAATCTTTTATTTTTTCATTCCATGTTCGAAGTAACTATTATCCTAATAGGTACCTATATTTACCCTGAGGTCTGTTAATTATAGTTTCTGTAAATTAAAAAGATATGAATGAAGAAACTTTAAAAACAACATAATGTTTATTATTTTTGCTGTGGAATAAATACGATACCACGTAAGATTTTTCAAATTCACCGAATTAAGTCATTTCGGCACATAGTCATTACTCCGCTACAAAAAAATCAAAATACCTATTTTTCTCGCAGGCGTAATAACCGAGATTATCATATAAAGTGAAAATCTGCGAAGCACATGTAATGCGCATACGTGAAAGGGATGGCATTTCGTAACGTCTAGCTTTGATTATAATTTATATAAAGGTGTAACTGTAGAAAATATTCAAATATTTATCTTATTAAATTTATAAATTAGGATTCTATTTGTATTTTGAATAGTTCCTCCTTGAATACTTCCTCAATAGAAAACTTACCTTGTTATTAGTTTTATGTGTATAAAACTAATAACAAGGATACCTAGAACGTACCTAATACCTAGGCACGTTCTAATTATTCAACAGTTACAGCCAACCACAATACTTGCAATTTGATATTAGTGAATGTATAATCAAAATTATTCGTATGACTTATGTATATAAAATAATAGAATATCATATTATGGAAGTATCTTTAAGAAAATATTTTCTCCAAAGAGATCACAAAATAAGCAAAATAACTTTTTGGCTTTGCCCGAGTTGGTAAAAATAACCGGGAAGGTATTTTCTATGAATAAAGCAGCTAGTTGGGAACCTGTTGAAAGGAAGATGGGGAAAGTTGGGCCGCCAGCGGCTCTTCATAAATAGAATTGCTCAGCGCTTCTGTAATTTTCTTGACGCTGAACTTGGAAGTTTTTTATTTGGAAATTGCGTGGAAAATCTGCTCTGAAACTATTGACTTTTGACGGATTAGTGACTTTCGTGAGTACCTACAACTCTTCTAGTATACCCTTAGGCCCTTGTATGCCCACTACCTTTCAATAACCAAACCTTTTAACATCTGAGTTTGACCATTTGCATTGCCTTTTTATGTTCCTACCAGGACGGCCTGATTATGGAACGAGTTAGTAGGAATAAAGCCATGAGCACCAACCAATCTAAGGTTAGATTTTATGTAATACTATGAATTATTTTATAATCTATCATTTTCGTCATGTGTTTAAATTAATTGTAGGTAATATTGTTTTCAATCTCTGGTATTTAGCGAGAGTATAAATAGCGCGGGGCAAATACCACAGATTCCGACAAAGGGTGAGCTCAGCTGAGCTTTTGAACAACGATGAGAGCACGCACGGCCTTTAACCAATTCTATTTTTGAGGAAAAAGTGACGATTGTTCTTCTAGGCTTTGATGAGAATAGCATAATTTATTTATAGATAAACAACATAACTCAAAAATCTTCCTGATCGATGGGTACGTGTCTGTAAACATCACAAGACTGGTTGTGGCTAGGTGGTCCGCATTGTCCGATCAAACTACAAAACACTTTTTTTTTGAGCTAGTGCGATCATTTGGACCACTGTGTTCCTATATTATTTTTGGTTCGATTATTCGGACTTTAATAACTTGAGTGAGGTGACTTTAAATGGTTTACCTATACTTAGTTCCATTGCAGTGATACTTATAATTTTACTGAGTTGACCTTCTTGCAGCCGTTACAACAAATAAACTTAAACTCTAAGGGAAAACATTTGGCATTATTACTGATACATGAAGTGAAATTGCACTAATTAAATGCCCTGTTTGTTATTCAAGAACAAGTACTAAAGCAATAAGCCTGAGCTCCAACTTAAGAAACTAATTTGTATGAAGAGAACAATACTTTGCTCATTAGCCAAATGGAACAACCTTTTTCATTGTTTTAAGAAACGAGACTTGTGTATTTTAAAACATTTAATGTTTGTGTCTAAACCATAATTTTCCTGCCACATATTTCGGAAATTTTTGGTCTCTTTTTGATCTTTAACATGGTATATAAATTAATTATATATATTTGCATTTATATTTGACGTCATTATTTCCGAAAAAGATAAACTTTGCTGATCAATTCCAGAACAACTTTATTTTCAAATGAGAGAATTTTCTAGAGAATATTTTACACAAAAATCTAGTACAAAATATAATAGATATAAATAGTTATAGTATATAGATACCATAATAATATAATGACAATAATAGATAATGATGACCGAAACTCAATACGCTCACGGCTTTGTTATAACAATCACAAAAAAGTAACCTTATCATTACAACTTCCGGTCATTGTATTCAATTTTTCGTACTTGTAGATAAAATCAGATATTACAATTAAACCTCAAATAACATTTATCAATTTCTACATCAAAGCGCAGCCATATTTTCATTCATCCGAAAATATTACAGTAATTTCACGTCGCACAAGTCAGCAGCGAGCTCTGAAGCAGGAAATTGAAATATCTGAAAGGGGCGAATAACCAGTTTTGAGTGAATAACTAAAAGATTGAATTTTAAAGTTAAAAATAGAAATAACATGCTGTTACTTGGAATACGTCTGGACTTTGCTATTCACATAATAAAAATAGCAGCAAGTTTCGCTGCTCATGGACATCAGTGGCTGATATAAATTTTTATTATTTTCTATCTGTAGGCGAACTTACTCGTAGATAGAAAACTGAGCTCATTTTCATTTCTTATTATCATACCGATTACCTTAAAGTTTTAAATGTTATTGTAGTTGGTCTTTGTAAATAAATTGTTTTTAAAAAATATATATAAAGTAGGTAATTATGTAGAATATGACAATATTGATTAACTAAATACAATTAGTACCTGTGTTTTCTCGTAATGTTTAATTTAATTTTGAACTACATTATAAACATTTAGGATTAGGTTTATATCATTTATTCACAAAATACAGTCACTTTCTTGTGAAAAAGGTAGGTACATTATTATGTAAGTAGGGTTCTAGGTCATTATATGTATAGGTATTACAGATAGTTTTGGCTCATCTAACGCATTTTATTTACTTGGAAGTGAACGGTCTTGGATAATATGGTAAGCTAGTTTAGTTTTAAATGCGTTAAATGAGCTTGCATTATTTATTTCGGACGGTAGTTTATTGTATAAATGTGCTCCTTCGTAGGTTATCATTTTCACATTAATAATTTTATGTAAATTCGGATGTGTTGATTTTAATAGATATGAAATACATTCACTTTATATTGATGATCTTTTTGATTCTCCTTGGTTTTTTGTGTAGAATCACCGATGGAGCTTGTTACATACCTATTTACTACGACTTTTATGATTATTACGATATTTATCCTCCAGTAGTTAAGTATTCTACCACAACTAAACCTAGATCTGCTAGAACTACTAAATCTACTATAAGACCTACTAAATCTACTATAAGGACTACTAAATCTACTATAAATACAACTAGTATAACAAGTACGACTATGTCTACAGAAGTGACTACAAAGAGAACTTGTAATATTTGGTGTTGGATTAGACAAGTGGGTCTTTTTATTGTACAACAGTTGCTTAGTGATAACTGAAATAACATATACCTGGAAGTGGTAGTTAAATTGATTATATATAATAATATGAACGTTTTTTATTTAATTTAAAACATTAGTAGCAGTTATGGCGTAATTTAAACGCAAATATATTTTTTTTTAGTATTTTTCAATTAAACCTTAAATCCTTTCACCACAATGGTTTGAATAAACTAGTAGAATAGCGCTTCTGAAGTTAAATTTTCAATTTATTTTAAAACATTTTTACTTCAATTATAAATCACAAACGACAAAAATATATATTATTTTGGAAAATAATAGAAAATTCATTATAGAATTATGAGTAGGTAGGAAATAAAACTATTCAAATAAAATAATTTGTTGACATTTCACACAGCTCCTTCTAGACCCAAACTAAGCAAAGCTTGTACTATGAGAACCAGATGGCTGATAGAATACTTATATACTTTTTTTGTAAATACCAGTACATACTTATAATACATAATACTAAAAACCAAGACCAGGAAGAATTATTTGTAGAACATGCAAACATTTCTCCCGCAGCGGGAATCAAACCCCTCTTGCGTCTCAGCCGAGCACTCGCCCGCCACGCCACCGAGGTCATCATTTATATTTTAATATTGAAATGGAAGACTGTTTTAATTGAGCCAAAATCTTTTCAAAGGATTCAAGCGAGTGATTCGAGGAAACAATAAATTATTTCCAGTTTTAACGTTTCCCTGTAATTGTTCCCTCTGGCTTTTTTGCTAAGTAATCATTTTTTATCTGAGCAACAACAGAATAAACTCTAAAAAAATATACCCAATTACGAAAAGGAAAGAGTACTGTTAGTCGAGCACAAAAAAAGCGAAGCCGCGGGAAGAATTCATGTTCATAAGGAATAATTTTTAAGTAAATTAAAAAATAGCAAAGCGTGGTTTTGACCACGCATCTATTTGATAGCGTTTGGAACAGAAATAAATAAATATAAATATTTGTGGACATTTCACACAGCGCCATCTAGCCCCAAACTAAGCAAAGCTTGTAACTATGGGCGCCAGATGGCTGATAGAATACTTAATATACTTTTTTTGTAAATATATACTTTTATAATACATAAAACTACAACGTACATTTAAGTTAACTTTTTTATTTCACTATTCTGATTTAATTGAATAAAATACTATTGAATTTCGAATATTTAATTTCATACAACTAACGCACCATTACTCCGAAAAGCCTTCAAAAGAAATTTCAAACACAAATTCGAGTAATAAAAGCAAGATGTATTAAAAAAGTTTTTCAATTCAATCAATTTGGTATGGGTGCCAGTTTACTTGGAACATGAATTATTTAGTATGGGAGCTACGCTCATTGAAACCTGATAAATATTGTATAATCTGCCTTTCAGACTGAAATTAGGTACTACCACTACTTGTGTCACTATTTCTTTTGAACCAGTATGGTGAAAGGATTTTAGTACGCCTCAAAGAGGCTTTATCGGCACTTCAGTTTTTGTACTTTTCATGTTATGTAACTTATTATTAGGTCCATATTATGAGTTGTAATATATACACGATGATGTCATCGCAAACTGCGTCCTAACACACCTGGACATTTTAAAGTCGTTTTGAAAAAAGGTTCCGGTCCGAAGAAACTTTTTTCTTATCGTTACGTACAATAGGCGATTGTTTCCACAGAGTATATAAACACTACACAATCGTTGTAACAACACAACTCGTACGTAAGCAAAGAAGGAACAAACGGAAACACACCACTTGATTAGTCGACATTTCATAATCTCCAAAATCAGTTGACCAACGATGAATTAACTTGCGATAATTATTTTTTTAAATAACTTGTGAAAGTTTCGCGTGAAAATGGAAAGTAAGTACATCATTTGTAGCCAAAAAATAATAGAACCAAACATTTTTAAGTCGTTTTTTAAAAAGGTTAAAGCAAATATGTAAAGTACCAGGTCTGATCTTTTTATTTAAGACTTTTAAGGCCTTTTTATCTGCTGCCCTATTTGTCTTGTTCAAACAAAAACTTTACGACAAATCATGACGAGTAATTTCGGTATAAAAAGCAATAAAGCCTCCTTTTATTTGTGTCTGTCCCTATATTCACTTGATCAGTATTTCACGATATAAAAACAAATGAAACCACAAAAGAGAATCTACACTACATTTTTGTAAAGGAAAATCCTCAAAGCTGTACAAAAGAATGTTTTAATGTCGGTATAAAACTTTTTATTGTTTCTCGTTTCTTTTAGAAGAATTCTTGGTAAAACAAGAACAATGAAGTGCGATTTAACTCTTATATGTAGGGTTCTGATCAATCAGACTATTCACTTTGCTAAGTACATTTCATTTTATTTAATTAATCAGGTTGTTTAAATTAAAATAGAAAACTATTATACACAGAATAGGTGTGTATAATAGGTACAAATATAATATATTTTGTAAGTTTTACACCTTTTACTCTATTTTCAACCATTTGCAATGAAAATGAAAATATTTTATATTTTGAAGGGTTTTGGAACCCTAAAAGCAAGTATTATTTTTAAATATTACATTCTGGGAAAAGGTTCACTGAAAATATTCTGAAAAAGGAGATCGATTCATAAGCGATTATGTGGTTTACATGATTTTGATAAATAAAGGTATTATTACAACTTCAAGATCCAAGATCTGAACTCATCTTATTCCTATAAAAAGGTTTAAAATGTCATAAACATAACTTTAAAAATAACGGGATGAAAATTACAAAAGGGTTTGAAAGCAAAATCGTAAGTTCCTTTATCTTTGCTATTGAATCGCAGAGTCATCACAATAGCCTTTTGAGAACTGGTGAATCTGGTGATTCGTTACATTATAATCACCCTTTTACCCGTTCAATATCGTGAATCGCCAATACCATTTTATGGGTGCTATTTCAGAAATACTCATCATCTCGACAATTTTGCTGGCAATTACAGTGAGAGGTTATAGAACGAATTATTTCTCTCAGACGATGGAGTCAGAACCTTCGATTTCTATACTCTACGCTCGCGACAAGATGAGCGATAAAGTGACGAACGAATGCCTAACAGAAATGTACCCGAGAAACCTGTACAAGTACCCGCTACACATAGACAGGAACGACATCCCATGCATAATCCACTGCGTGTTAAAAAAGTTCGGCATCATGACCAACGATGGCTTTATTAACATAAAAAACTACTACAGACGAGTCCAAGCCATCCATCGATACGATCCAAGGATTTTGATCTCAGACGTGGGCGAGACGTGTGCGTCTAACATCAATGGGATGAATCTTGACCACGACATCTGCAGAAAGGCGAAGATCTTCAATGACTGTACGCAATTGTACGCCATCTCCTACACAGAGCCCGATGAATGGAAGTGATTGATTATTTTTTTACTTTTGTACTCAATAAAACGAATAACCTCCTTCTCGTTATTTTATTATGGTCTTTTACGACAAAGTTATGGTTGAATAATTTTTGAAAACGAGTTTGGGTGCCTCTTGCTAGCTGGCCCGTGATAATAAGATTTTGGAACAAAATGAACGGGCACTCTGCATATCAAAGCGAAAGGTTTCCTTTAATATTATTAAAGAAAGTGATGGGTGTTGTGCCTGTGGAAAGAAAACCAACTCTCTGTTTCATAAAAACATAAATAGACATGATGTCTTGATTACAAACCGAAATCATTATGATTACTCAAAGTTTTTATGAGCTTAGCTACGTTTTGATGTTTTTATATCCAAAGTCCACGAACTAAAGTATTATTGCTTTCCATAGAACAGCGTAGAGATCTGACACGTGTAGGTATGTTTACCTACAGTTGAGGTATTTCATGGAAAATGTCAAATTAGTCAAAATAGCGACCCTTACTTTGAAATTGCAATTATGTGACTGTTATCTCTCGTCTGATTATCTCTCATCATTATCTCTATCGCTGAAGCGTAACACGCTCCAAAACTGCAAAATGTTTGAGGTTTTATACTTTGTACATCTGTCTAACTCTGTTATTATGAGGCGTTTGTATGTTTATTTGTATGGGTTATCTCAGAGACCACTAAACCGATTCTTAAAAAAACTTTCAATCTTAAAGAACCTGTGTGTTTCTTTTGTCACCCTATCGGTCCCTTTCTGGGTCGAGATAACGACTGAATCCCTGTATGCTTTTGGCTATCAGTGAAACTAGACGGGTTCAGCTAGTCTAGAAATATTATTACCAACCCACGTTATATATGTATGTATGTTCGTATGAGCTAGTGGCCAACTCTAGTGACGGAGTTTTTAGGCCGTCTAAAGGCCTTCGTCATGGCTTAACGACTTAAAAGCCGGGACCGACTGTTTAACGTGTCCTCCGAATCACGGAAGCGCTCAGCTCGTAATGCCACTTGCGGTCACCCATCCCAATTTGTGACCGCACATATCGTTGCTTAACTTTAAGCAAGCTACGCTACGAGCGCTTCAAAAGTAACCCACGTTACTTCACTGTTAGGCAAATACCCATCGGAATAAACGTCTATGAAAAATTGGACGCCCATCGCTTTTAATAACGATCACAACCTTGGAAAGCAGAGCTTCTCTGCAAAAGAAAAACGCAATGAAAAATTGCGTGGGAGAGAGGGCGGTCTCTCAATAGGATTAGCATCAACCCAGGCTAGAAATATTGAATTATTATTAGCTTTGCCTCCCTCCACTGCAGAAGGTGTAACTAAAAATATTTCCCTCCAGTCGGATACAAAGAATTATATGTTTACATATACATCTTTGGATATTTCACACAGCGCCATCTAGCCCCAAACTAAGCAAAACTTGTACTATGAGAACCAGATGGCTGATAGAATACATAAATACTTTTTTTTTGCGGACCCAAAAGAAATATTTGCAGAACATACAAACTTTCTCCCGCATCGGGAATCGAACCCGCGCCTCTTGCGTGTCACTGTGCTCCACTGTCCTGTTCTGTTAGATAGTGACAAAGAATTACAGGGTGACCCTTTATTAGTGTTTTAGTTATGGAACATTTATAAGTAAATCGCTACATCCCACGTAAGCATTATCTCAGAGCCACATTCCGTCGAAATTATTTTGACACACACCCACTGTTTGCGGTGCCTCTTTGACGCACATCTGTTCTACGAGTACAATAGAAAGCATTTGTGTTAATCACCTAAAGGGCTAGTCAGGGGAAGGCACGTCCAAACGTTTTATTTGGTACATGCTCACATTTTGCAGTACTTAACTTTCTACTATGAGGAATACGAAATACGTGAGAATACTTAGTTAAATCCCATTTTAGTATCAATGACATAGATTAAATCATATTTACTATTTCATCATCATCATCAACATGTTATAGCAGCCCACTGCTGGACATATGCTTTCCCTAATGAGCCTATTGCGCCCTATCTTTGGCTTGACTTATCCAGTCTTTGCCAGCAGCCTTTCGCAGATCATCACTCCACCTGCACGCTGGAGTTTGTCCTACATTACGTTTGCCGAGTCGCGGTTTCCACTCAAGAACTCGTTTACGCCAGCTATTGTTGGTTCTTTGGCAGATATGGCCAGCCCATTGCCCCTACTAAGTTGCTCCCTAGTAACTGAATATAGAGAAAAATAATTGTGCTAGCATTTTTCTAAACAATCTTTCGATTTAGCTCACACAAATCTATCTAGTCGTGTCACTAGTTATTTCGAACCAGTATGGTGAAATTATTTAAAGTGCGCCTCAAAGGCTCCTTTCGTGCACTTGATACATGTTTTCGGACTTATTAGGTTCTACGACATGCCGGTTTCCTCACGGTCTTTTCCTCACCGTTTGAGAGTACTAAATATAGAGCACGTAATTTTTTCAAATAGAAAAAACGACCTTAAGTTCAGAAGGCGGGGTCACTCAAATGACGTAAAACCGTATTATGTTGCGTGATATTTTATGAAGGTAAATAAAACGTTTCAAAATTATTTCAATGAATAAAGAATTTCTGACTTTGACTTAATCTAAAAATATAAGTTATCAAACATGTTATTTCCAGGAAAAAATTGTAAAGGAAACTGAATCCTCACAGCGCAAATTAAAATTGCAAGAAAAATAATATTGCAAAATGTTATATCTTTCGTTTTTCCTTTGAAGTTTTTCCTTGCTTACATAAATCAAATGCGTAGGTAGTTACTCAAAGGCATTCATCATTAAATACATTATTATTTTTTCTTTTTTTATCGTGAAATTGTGTTATTTTGTTCGTGTCACTAGTTCATTCGTTCACTAACCAATTTGGTGAAAATATTTAAAGGGCGCCTTTAAATACTTATCCACACCGGTTCTATTGTTTTAATTTAATCATAAACCAAACAGTGTTTCTTCTAGTTTCCGTCTTCATGGTCCTCCTCGTCATCAACGCCGTCCAGGCGCGTATCTCCGTGATGTACGCGCACGACAAGATGAGCGACATGGTGGCCGAACAGTGCCTGAACGAGATGTACCCAAAGGTATCCATGAGTATAATCCATATTATAAAACCCCGTAGATATAACGTCCTCTCCAACATGATGGCCCATCTAAATGGGCGATGGGCTGATCACCTGTCACCATGGTTTACCATATCCATCTTGGGACTTTGAATCTGGAGTGGCTGCAAGTTTTCTTATAACTTGTGGTTCTACCCACCCCTTTAGGGATACGGGCGTGATTAGTACATAATGTATGTAGATAAAACCAACTCTCTTTTTACCGACTTCAAAAGGGAAGAAGTACTGGCTGTGGAGGAAGTGACAGGCCCTAATAACCGTTATCTGTGGGTGTAGGTAAAGAAAGTGGAGCTTCAGGAGTCAGATGAGCCCTGCATCATCTTCTGTGTGCTGAAGAAGTTCGGCATCATGAACCCAAATGGAATCATCAATTTAGAGGCTTATAAGTAAGTACCGTGTCTGCACCAGGCCATTGACGACCTTGGTGGAGCGTCCAATGCTCGGATAAGATGCGAGAAGCGTAGATTCGATTCCCACGAGAAATATTTGCATGATCTGCCAATATTTTTTACCGGGTCTGGGTGTTGTGGTACCATGGTACTCGTAGTTTCTGATGCCCATGACACGGGTAATCCTATTCTAGTGTGGGATCAGAACTATGTACATGACTGTAGGATGTTATTTTTTAACATTCTATTTATTCATTTTATTGTTAATTTTGTGTACCAACTTGCTTGTTTCGTGAAATCAATTGTTTTAATCTATTCTATTATCCTTTACTGTTTGAGTACTACATCCTTGTATGTCCATTGATACACGACGACACGATGCCCATTGGTTTCAAACTCACGACCTTGTGCAATGTGTCAACCAAAATTGCTATATTTTGGAGTTTCTTTTATTTATTCATAGAAACTCTTATACTCATTTCTAAGAAATGAAATTAATTTTCTGTATTTTTAGAAATCAATCTTTCACAGTTATATTTCTTATTTTTTCCTAATCTCGTTAAAGTTGTGTAACCCGAAGCTTTTAGACGAGAACAAAATTAATTTATTTAAGGATTACCGGATCTGAATTGAATTATCTCCTTCATTAAGCTTAAACCAGTCTCTAATGGCCCTCTGTTGATTCTCTCATAATCTCGGAGCGTTTTCGGTGACCTCATTAATTACTTAACAATTAGACCGGCGACACTCTAAACAAGTGGACACATGATACAACAGAATAAGATTATTTTTCTTGCCTTAAGCTACTCACAGACAGGCGCGGTTGTGACCGTGTCCGATTCGAATGTCTGTCACACAATGTTCACTAGCATTGATTGTCACGAGCCACTTGCGAGACAGAGTGACGACCGTGACGAAATCAGATTCAAACGCCCACCACATAATGCCCACACTCGCAAGTTGTCACAAGCCCCGTTCGAGTGTTGCCGTGTTACCTATTGCGTGTATAGTAGCACACCGCATTTGCTTAGCGACGCAGGTACAGTTTTAATAGAACTTACAAAGTTTGAAAACAATAGTCTAGTACATGAGAAAATGCATTTTGACACGTTTACTTTAATTCAAACATACTTTTGGCAATCCTACTAATATTATAAACGCGAAAGTTTGTAAGTATGGATGTATGGATGTTTGTTACTCTTTCACGCCTAAACTGCTGAACGGATTTGAATAAAACTTGGAATATACATAGTAGGTAGATGTACCGGATTAACATATAGGCTATTTTATATCCGGGTACCATGCTAGCGAAGCCGCGGGCGGCAGCTAGTATTATTATAAATGTGAAAGTTTGTGAAGATGTTTGTATGTTTGTGTCTCAATCACGCCGTAACGGCTGAACGGATTTAAATGAATCTTGGAATATACATAGTGTGTCTGCTGAAATAACATATAGGCTACTTTTTATCGGGGTACCACGTGAGCGAAGCCGCGGGCGGCAGCTAGTATTTTTAAGTTCAATTTTTTTTCAAATTCTGATGGGCCTATATGGGCGATGGGCTGATCACCTGTCACCATGGTTCACCATATCCATCTTGGGAGTCTTGGACCAGAAGTGGCTGCAAGTTTTCTTATGATTACTTGTGGTTCTGCCCACCCCGTTAAGGATACGGGCGCGATAATATGTATGTATGTATTTTCAGAAAACGAGTGTTAGTAGCTCGTCAGAACGAGCTGCAGAACTCTCCCACGGACTACGGGGGCACGTGCATAGAGAGCGCGGAAGCCACGCAGCACAAACAGGACGTCTGCAAGAAGGCCAAGGTCTTCAACGACTGCACGCATTTGTATAGGATACTGTTGAAGTAAACTGTTCTATAGTCACAATGTTTCATTTAAACTTTGATCAAACTAATCAATCCTTTGAGATCTCTAGTCTAGAATTTAGCTTCGCATGCTATGGAAAAATAATTTATTAATACTAACCCATTCTCTTAACTCTCATAATTAACTTCTTCATTACGAGCTGAGCACTTCTGTGCTTCGGAGGGCAGGTTAAATTGTCGGTCCCGGCTTTTAAGTCGTTAAGCCATGACGGAGGCCTTTAGGCGGCCTAAAAACTCCGTCACAAGAGCTGGCCACTAGCTCATACGAACTTACAATCTCAAAATCAAATCGAAGAGAATTTCGAAAAAAATGGGTGTACGTAAAAGTCGCAGATACTGTATAGTTCTTTTTATGAAGGTACCTACGTATTGAGATTTCCACATTACGATCAAAGAAACATAATGACTGACAAATAACATGGGTATATAGACTGATAGATGACAAAATCTCATTGAAATCACAAGGAAAATGACGCTGAAATAATGTTTGCCTATAATGAAATATTTGGGCCCGAATTTGCGATTTTAAATGGCATGGGCTTGCTCAGCACCTATAGTATTTAGGTCCTATACCATCCTCTCAGCTTATGCTCGGTTCCAATATTCTACTAATGCACGACAGATTACCCACCCACCCACCATTACCCACGTTTTATCTGTCGAAAAAGTCACACTTTTTTTGTCATAAAACACCGTTGAAAAATCCGTCTACCGTTAAAAAATATTGAAATCGGGTACCGTTTCAAAGGATCCTTTTAGAAGGTACATACATAAATACTAACTATTCAGTTGAGCGGAAATGTTTACCGATATCCAAACCAAGTTTATATCAACAGAATATTAGTATTTGCTTCAGTAAATCAGGCCCTCCCTACCCTTGTAACGATCCCTGATCTGATACGGGTCAAGGTGGGTAATGAATCGAATCGACATCCGATCCTTATCACCAGATACCGACTGCCCATCTTGTTAAGTTTGCAACGCCATTATAGTGGCGATGGGAGGTACTTACAACTACCTTCGTCTCTATGACATTTTCCTGTGGCATTTCCCATTTCCATTTTTACATTTTCTTATGAAGAAGTATAATAAATGTCAGGCTACTTTGGAAAACTAATCAAAATTATACACGTTGAATGCCACGCGACTTTATTAGAGTTGAGTTTTTTTTTACACAAAATTCATCAGCTCGCTAAGTCCTGAGTTGAATTTCAAGATTATTTTTCTGAGCTGGATCAGGTGAGCTATCTATAGACCGTTTGCAACGGCCTTTAGATAGCCCGACTGTTGTCGGGCTTGTCAGTCTGTCAATCAGTCAGTTAGACAGTAACGTAAGAGGTTTAGGTGTTTGATATACATACACATATATGTCTCAAAGATATTGTCAATGCATTTTAAACAATATCACAGGCCAGATTCATTTCAATTTTGCGAATTCAATGAACGTAGTCAGAAAACTAAAAACAAATGAACGGCGTCCTTAAGCCGCGTCCCCACAACACTTTAGTCGCCGATGACACGCATGTAGGGTCGCTGGCGATCGTGTGGGCATAGTATTAGAAAATACTGTTTGAACACATCGAGCTGAAGCTGAACCTTCTTAGGACTAAGAAACCCTGTACTTTTCTTTACTTTAGTTGAACCTAATGTAATAATAATAATAATAATGAACAAAGACTTGAGTAAAGTTCGCTGAGATTATCCGCATTCACAAGCGACACAATATCGCTACCGTGGACGCAGCTTTACATTGTGAAAGGGTTACTGATTGGTCCGCATTCATAGTTACGGTAAAGACTACCTAATACAGGTTCTGCCTTTCATTTTGTTACTTTTGTTTTGAATAATCCGTTATATGTGTTTTGTTTACCTAGCAGGCAAAGAAAATGTAACTGTTTTACTTGTAAAAATCAGCAAAAAATCAAAATATATATAGCCTATAATATGTAGCCTCTTAGAGTTGATGCAGCTTTCTATAAGTTAAAGAATTTTCATAATCTTTTCAACAACTTCTGAGGTTACCCCTTTACAAACAAACTTAAAAACACTACCTCTTAACTTGTGTACAATTATCAAAAGTCTAAGTTAAAATGATTGAAAAACTTACATCAGATTATTATCCAAATTTATTAACCACTCAAAAGTTGGGATATGACAAACATAGCGATCTTCTGTATCCAGCACCAGATGGAGCAGCTCCTCTTCGGTTCATCTTCCTCTTCCTCTTCTTGAGGAGTTGTTGGAGGTGGAGTTGTCGCCTCGCCCTCTTGGCAGGTAACAGCGAAGAGAAGACAAGAGAAGAGTAAAGCGACCAAAAGTCTGAGCAATATTTTTCGGAGCATTGTGTTTTCTCTCACACTGTCAGTTGTTGTTTGAAGTTTAAAAGCAAATGATATTTCGTTTCGAATCACGTTTCATATGATTCTTATCTGTTACATTTGGATAACAATCGTCATTTATATGTTAGGGGGCGCACATAAAGGAGTATATTATGTTACAATCTCTGCTTTAATACGCAGTAAAGCCGTGTAGAGAAATTCCACATAACTTTGTTCCCATTTCATATTTTCTTTTATCACGAACATTTTATTTACTCAAATATTTCTTACTATACCCTGTTTAGGTTAAAGAGGTGTTGATTTTGAAAACTAGATTAGCCTATGTCTTATTCCAAAACCTAAACTATCTACATTTTAAATTTCATCAAGATTGGTTTAGTAGTAACGGAGATATGTACGTGGTAACAAACATTCACACACACAAACTGTGAATTATAATATTAGTAGGATAGATTGAAATGACAAGGGCGATAATGATTATCAGAGCTCTGAAATAAAGTTTGGTTTTGGAAAATGCAAAACAATCTCGACATTTAATCCCCTAAAATCATCAGTAAGTATTATGTGTCAGTGCCTTAATTCTAATTTTGTTTGAACTGATTTTAAAATTGATACCTATTCTCTGTGCCCTGCGTTATTAAGTTAATTACATTATTGGTTTGTTTTTCATGTGCTCAGTGAATGGCCAGATTCTTTTTTAATAATGTCAGACCTTGACCATATACCTATAATAGTAATTTATGCAATAATTTAGGTAGGTACCTTCCTGAACTTTATCAAAAAGAATATGCCAATATTCTATGGGAATTTGACAGATAAAGCCGATTACGATTATCTATGTTCTGTCATATTACTAAAAATCGAAACCAACACTGCGCGGGCACTACAGTGTCCTATATTAACATATAGGCAAAAGTTGAATCCTGGCGCTGTATAAGTCTTAAGTATATAAAACTCTTAGGTACTGTCTGACTGACTGACAATCAATGCACTGTCTAAACAGTAAGCCCTAGAAGCATTACTCATGGAGGATATATTCATCTAATGATGTAGGGATGCGCAAAGACATGAATGCCCGAAATTAAACTCCTAGAGGACGCAACGAAAACACTAAGTTAATGTAAAAAAAGGTTGACCGGGACTCAGAGTTGAGCACGTCTCAACTCACGGTTTTTTTGACAGTTTCTGATTAAAATCTGTCAAAAAATCGTCATTTAAGACGTGCTTAACTTTGAGATGCGTTTGAGAATTCGGGAGAAAGACGCGTAGAACGCTTTCTACTAGTCATTGTAATATACCTAGATGGTAATGACCATAGCAGTCCCAAATTTTTAAAGTTTAATTCAAACCTACGTAAATCTACGCAAATTTTATTGCAAAGACAAGAATGGAAGCCTAACCGTTGAACGATAAGACTCGCATTTTGTAATAATTTGTTCTCCCTATATCTCGAGACGCGGAATCTAATAAACAGCTATGGCAACCGACGCCAGAGTAACGAGACCTTCATATATTTACTTGAGAAATTGGATTTTTAATTTACTGGTATTGGATAAAAGTTAGCCTATGTGTTACTCGTATACTAGGTCACTAATAAAAAAATACTGTCTCTGATTTGTGTTGATAAGTAATAAAAGTATAATAACATTAAAAACTTTTAGCTACTCGGTTTGTACATAGTACAAGCTTTGCTTAGTTTGGGGCTAGATGGCGCTGTGTGAAATGTCCACCAATATTTATTTAAACAACCGGTGACACCCACTATTGGGTAAAGGAAAAATTTCTATCACGCCACTCCTGGTGGTCTTGTGCCAGCTGGGTCCACTGCTTCTAGAATTACTGACCATCGGGCAGATGGTCTGCCGCCATGATTTGGTAACTGCTTTGCAAACTTTCTGATTTATTTAAGTAAGATATACTAGGCAATAGAATCGATAGGAACTTTTTTATACGTATTTCTCTGTTCTCATTCTATTTTTATGAAATCAATAAGCAGACTATTATGTAGTTCGAAATAAGGATAAACGGCAGATGGAAAGCTTATTATCATCTAAGCGACGAGTGACCTAGATAAAACGGTTTCAAACGTACATATAGACGCTGGAGCAACATATTATAGATTCTAGGATTTATAATCCAGTTAAGCTAGAATTTTGATATCTAGACTTACTAACTTTTTAATACCTAAACCTGTCATAATTGTACTTATAAACTAAGTTACCCGTAGGTAGTAGGAGTATTGTCCTAGAAAAATACATTTGATGTTCAAAATTTACCATGAACTTCTGTTGCTAACCTTTTGCTTGTCTCATAAATATAAGTAAAGGAATCTATTTAAAACTCTTCACTGACTGATTGACAACGAACACACAGTCAAAACCAAAATAACCAAAATAAGCATGAAACTAAGTCATGATTATAAGCATGAAAAAAGCACCGCCACACCATAAGAGGAATGTGGCGGTGCGCTAAGAAGGACCAGCGGGAGCATGAAGTTTGTATGGAGAAAACTCAACGCGAACAAAGTCACGGAGCGTTTCACTAGTTAGTAAAACCATAGCTCTTTTAAGACCAGCCATTCCTAAACCACATAAATGTTTCAGCTCAGTGTTTCATTATTTACAGACTGTCGCGAATAAACTGAAACGAAAATTAAACGAGTCTTAAAGTCGTTTTACAGTCATTAAAAGGCGAGGTTTATTTCCAAGATTTCTAGTCTTTTAAATGTAACAAAGATACTAAGATAGATAGTATCTTAAACATTGATTAACAAAAATATAATTTAAAGCCCCTCATGTTTTTACAAAATACAAAGGAAACAGTCGGGCTATCTAAAGAACGAAGAACGTTACAAACGGTTTATGGATAGCTCACCTGATCCAGATTGTCTGAGAGTAACTTAAAAAGCTGAAAATATATTCAAAGCTGGGATTCCAGGCGGGATTACCTATTTTTCGTTTTGAAACACTGGTGTTCCTATTGACCCCGCCTTTTGATCTTAAGGAATCAAGTCAAAAACTAATGTTTCAGTTAGAAATAAAAAAAATTGCAATATGTTTAGGTACTCTAAAAGAGTGGAGAAAACCATCGTTATTAAAAATGTCTTCTTCTTTCAACTTTAGCCTCTAATGTCATAGAATTTAAAAGTGTATAAAATCAAGTAAAATGTCTACAGCTGTGAAAACACTAATAAGGGCGTGCCATTTTAAAAGTCCTCTATAATTTCACCGTTTGAAAGCACTACTTTCCATTTTCCATTATTTAAGTTCTGAAAGCAATTTGTTAGAACTACTATAATATTGTGAAGTGCTTATTGTGATCGTGCAACGTTATTGAGTACTTAAGTTCCTTGCAATTGGTGTCCGCTCATTTTACAAATGGACGACAAAGTTCAATATTGCACTCAAGTTTCAACTCGAAAGTTAAAATGAGAGTAATACTATCTGAAATTAACGTCGCCTCAAGCCAGCATAGTCCTTAGAGTAAATGTTGTATATATTTTTACGTCCAGTAAAAATGCTCATGATTAAAATTAAAGTCATTTACCTACCACCTTTTCGTATGCAACGTCCAGTGGCCACTTTTATCTACACTGACGAGACTCTGTAATGCGAGCTTAGACAATTTAAGAAGAAGACGTATGTATTTAACTAAATACATACTGTCGCCTGCAATAATATGTCTGCTATAGGATGCACACATTTCATAACATTCAAAATTGTATGACAGCATTACATTACTTATAGAGCAAAATCAAAAATTATGTGCAACCCATCAAGTGATATTATTATTTATAGGCGACATCTTATTTTACTACAAAAATAGCTAAGTGTGGTTTCTGTATCTTCCATGCATAGGCGTAATTTAATTTGATTAAATGGGATCATTTACTTAGAAGATTTAAAAGATAAAATATTTTTGAATTTTGAATTATTGTAGGCGAACTAACTTCTATAACGTATATCTGCTGAGTCTGATTGCAGAACTGTGGATTGGCCGATCATGTTATCATCTTAAAAACGACTTATAAACGATCTTATAAATTCAGTCCGCAGTTTTGGCCACAGGATATTAAAGTAAAAATGTAAGATTATTCTTACTGTAAAGCAGTACTACTGTGTACAACATCTCTCGAGGGACGCCGAATCAGCGATGCTATGAAATTGCACTTTGATTAATTTCTTCGCTGGAGATTTGAGATTAGAACTTCGCTGGAGAATTCAATATTGGAGTTTTATCACAATATTGTTGTACTTTCGACGAGTATGTCCACAGGTGGGAATATATTTTTAAAAATGTAATCATACTGATTGCCCGGTTTCAATGCTCTACTAACGACGTTTTCCTTTAAAAATGTATGTCGCTTTTCGGCATATAACAACGTTGCTATGGTAATGGTAATCCATCGTCCGTTATAGAATATTAGAGCCAGATATTAACCGCAATTTGTATCTAAAATCAGAAATCCTAAACCAAGGAAACCTTAGACATTATAGCTGAAAAGATTTTTATAGGTCCCTTTTAGGGTGCCGAAGTTTAAACGAGCCCTTATAGTTTCACCTTGTCTGTCTGTCCGTCCCAATTTTTGCTTTTTGTGTCATGTAGTATACAGTTGTGATAAAGCAATCATTCCCTTTTCAATAAAATAAACCAAGTTATTTTTGTTAGCGTATAATGTCAGCTTCACCGATGTTTCAGTCAGTCACGGCTTACATCTAAAGTAAATTATAATAATTAAACAATGATTATCATACATAATGTCACCATTGTTCATCAGGATTTGCAAGTTTTCTTGTTACTTGTGGCTCTGCCCACCCCATTAGGGATACGGGCGTGATATGTATGTATCATAATTAATTATATAAATAATTTTCACAGTTAAATACTAGTTTAACGGGTACCTAGGATTTGTAATCGGTTCAATATGCTTCGCCAGAAATACTGATTTTGGAGCTTTTTTGACACGACCTTTTCTTTCCGAAGCTTGCTTAGTAGTTCTGTATAAAATGATTTTCAGACGCATGTTATAAAAGCAGAAATAGACAGACCATTTCGCACCTGGCGCAACCGCCAGCGCCACAAAAGAAACTCTGTGATGCAACAAAGCCCATTGTTGGCTCTCCATCGCATTTTCCTTTTTATAAACCTCGCTCAGAGATTATTCTTACTCGGTAGTTCTGCGCATGACAGTGGAGTCTTACCCGGCAGGTTCATACGAAAAAGTTACAGAAAATAGTTTTTGGTGGCATTCTGTAAGAGAAAGATTCAATTAATTAACTGAACGAAAACTTGCTTGGGTATGTATCTTGTAACTTTTTAATTGTTCGTATATCTTATTTTTACCAGGGGAAAAGCAAGGCAGGTTATCTGTGCAAGTATAGTTTAAAATAACAAATTTAGATAAGAATTGGAAGTTTTAACGTAAAATAAAAATAACAGACTTTCGTTCCACTGTTTCATTACGATTTAAGAATTTACGAATTAATTCTTAGCAATATTATTAAGTATTTAATTAGTCAGCTCTGTACATACTGACCATGTCTTTCCTGTGGACAAGGCCGACTAAGCTGAGAGGGCGGAATAGGTGCTGGGCAAGCCTACTCCATCTTAATTCGTCCCGGGCACTACAGCGTCCCGTTAGTGAAGGTAAAAGTTGCCTCCTGACGCTGTATAAATAATCTATTATAGATGGTAAAAGGCCTTTGTTTTTTTTTTAATCTTCCAGAAAGATGTTCACCCCGTTTCTGTTCATGGTACCATGCCTACTGGCTGCTGCGTCAGCGACCGTAACCCGGGGCTCGTCGGGGACGTTGGTAGACTTCACAGACCCTAAGGTAAACTGCTAATCATGCCACAGGTGTATGTTGGAACGTAGTGATTCCCAATTCAGCCGATTACTATGTAGGGCCTAGATTCTAGGCCACTGAAAGTTATTTTTCATTCAGTACTAGCATTGCGCACATATACAATGTAACGGAAAAATCTATAAATTCTTTATTCTTTATTGTACATATAATATATAAAGCACATAAAACACAGACATCAAGTAAGGACATTGTACAAAGGCGAGAGAAATATAAAATATATGGTAGGTCCGGATTGAGTTCGAACCCACTAAATCCCCAGATAAGTAGTGTACTAAACCTGAGACTTCGTAATGATTCCTTAGCAAAGTTGGTTGTGCTTGAGTTTGCCAACGGCTAAGAACTTATTTTTAGCCCCTCTTAGGTCGGACACTTTTAAACATTTGTAATTCTATGTTTATATTTGGCCTGGAATATCCATGGCAGAGGTAACATAGATGTCCCGTTCCAAACGCAAACAACTACTCGTCGTGTATATGTAGATTTAGTTAATGTAGATTAAAAAAAATGTCCCAACCAATGCTACTAGTAGGGACAGCATCCTAACTTTAGAACTCTTAAAAAACGAGTCACATTGGGTCACACCAAATTAATTGTCTAAGTAAAAGTTGAAACTACCAGGAGACCAAGACATAATAGGAGATGAATTAAACTAATACTAAGCCTGTGGTGTTTTTCCTCGTTTCTGCTGCTCTTATAATAAGCATTAGAGACTTCCCTTGCGTTACGGAAACTGTTATTACTTCGTTATTACACTTTCTCTTATTTCTTGTTAGAGATATTTGGATATGGTGCGCCGTAGAGACACCCAGAATAAACTCTGTTTTTATTGTAATTGGCCAACCGCTTTGGGTATATTATTTGTGTTTTCATGTTATGCTCATTGTCTGGCATAGATATATCCTACGCAAGCCCGCATTTCTATTTCACCAAAGAACGGTTAGTCAGTTCTATTATTCAAAGAAATGTCTAGGTTTAACTTTAATACATCTCTCCTGGTTTAATCTGAACAGCGAAAACTAAAGTCGTTTCAAACAAAGTTTTCAGAAAGGTGACTTACATTTTGAAATTCTGAAATTGTATTAAATTGACCCAGTCTCTGAACAAAAACCGTATTACTTTATGCATAGTATTTTACATTCTACAAAATTAATAAAGTGCATTAGGTAATTTATATTGTAAGCCAATCAAGCCCCAAGTTGCGGTACTGAGTGAAGCAGCTATTACTAGGAAGTATAATGTGTTTTAACCCGCTGCTACATAATACGACACCAACTTTCACATTTATAATCAGAAGGATGACCTCAGGTACAAGGACATCTAGACGCACTAGTGCGCATGGCGCAGTCGTGCGTGATCAAAGTGCGCGCTACACCGAAGGACGTGAGAGCATACTTCACCAACTCGGCGCCGACCGCGAGGACCGGCCAGTGCTTCGCCGCCTGCATGCTGGAGCAAAGCGACATCATCAACCATGGCAAGGTGAGAGAAATTTAACTGAAATTGTGGCTTATGATCGTTGACATAGTGAGAAGTCAGTGGCGCGCGAGTTCTCAGCTCGATTCCCGCTACGGGAGAAATGTTTGTATGTTCTGCAAATATTTCTTCCGGGTCTGGGTGTTGTAGTATTATAGGTATGTAGTTATAAAAAAAAGTATATAAGTATTCTACCAGCCATCTGGTGACCATAGTACAAGTTTTGCTTAGTTCAAGGCTAGATGGCGCTGTATGAAATGTCCACAATTATAAAAAAAAATCAGTAAAACTATGACTATATTGCGGCGCACAAAAGGTCGTCGCTAGCCGACGGCCCAGGGGAGAGGCAAGCTCATAAAAAGGTTTTTGAAAATTAGGTACAAGATTTTAATAATAAAATGGCCTTTTTTTATTAAGTAATCTCTAGGGAGAGTCAGCTGCCCCTAACCCCCTTGGCGACGCCCTCGGGTGAACCAATATGGCCGATGATAATCAACGCATCGATGCGTAGCTTCCCGTGGGCCGAATTGGAGGTTGCTGCTTATATTTCATACAAGAAAAGTTAATTATACACTTTCATAATATAGGTGTTGTAGTATTATAAGTATGTATGTACAAAAAAAGTATATAAGTATTCTAGCAGCCATCTGGTTCCCTTAATGCAAGCTTTACTTAGTTTGGGGCTAGATGGTACTGCGTGATATGTCCTCAAATATAGTAATATAACTGTTGAGTGTTTAAAAAAATATATCTACTCGATCGCACTCTGATCAAGAAAATCAAACAGTCGCCGTAAACAACTTTCTATTTGATTTCCTTGACTATGATTGCTTGGCCTACTTGAAACTCGGCAAATAGAAATAGAAGAGCGGAAACAATCGAATGTATTAGAGAACCAATAACTAAAGACTGCAGCGAGAAGGAACCATTTAAAATGTATTAGCAGGTAATTCATTTTGTAAAGTTTGATAAAGATTTGTTGATGTTTCTCACGTAGAATATTTTGGCTCGTAACTTTGTCTTCTATAAAATTTAATTAAACATAAAAAACTTTTACGTTACTGGCTCGCAATCAACGTAAACCATAGGTTCTAGAAGCGTTAAGCTTGGATGGCAGATTCCTCTTATGGTGTAGGGGGCACTCAGCAATTTCCGAAATTTAACTCCTGGACGAAGCGGAAAGATGAAGTTTGTATGAAAAACTCAACGCAGCCAATATCGCTAGACGTTTCTAGAATGGCATAGGTACCTATACCGATTCATGTATGACGCATATTTGCTATCTTTTCACAATATTGTGAAACTTCGCTAAGGATCTCTGGACCGTTTGACAACCGGATAATCTTTTAGGCACAAAAAACCGGTCAAGTGCGAGTCGAATTCGCACACGAAGGGTTCCGTACTTTAGATCCTTTCACCACACTGCTCCGAAAAAACTGGTAACACGACTAGATAGATAGATTTTATTTTTATTTCAGAGGAAAACAAAGTCTCAAATACTTATAAATAAACAATTGATACAGCTAAAGGGACAATCTAAAAGTTTCCTCATAGGAACGGGATAGTGAAGGCCCGCCTGGTGTGTCATCTAACTACGTTTCGAATATTCTTTTAAATAATGGTTGTTTTTTTTTGTTATAAGTATAGTTTAAGTTTTTCTTGGTTTTTTATATCCATTTTTGTTTTTATGAGTAATGTGGTCGCAAAGCGATAAAGCCCATAAAAAATTCAAGAAAAAAGATGGTTATCAAAACAGTCTCATACTAATATTCTATCCACAGATAAACCGTGAACTGCTGATCCACCTCGCCAGCCTAGTCAACGGGAAGAACTCCCGCGTGGTCCGCAAGCTGAGCGGAGTCTCCCGGCTCTGCCTCGACAGCATCGATGGAATGTCGGACCGGTGCCAGCTGGCATCGACCTACAACGACTGCCTCAACGAGAACATGATCGAGTTCGCTTTCCCGCTGGACATAGCCGAGGAGGCGGTTAGGAAGATGCCCTTTCATTTGATAGCGCCGAAGTAAGTAAGTTAGTTTCGATAAGTATTTCCAGACTGCTCCACTGCGAGTTGTAATAACAACTTAGCAGTAAAAAAACCCGACTGCGTAGAATTTAGTTAGTAGGTACATCTGCCATATTATCTGACGACCTCTGTGGTGAGGCGGGCGAGTGCTCGGCTGAGGCGCAAGTGGCGCGGGTTCGATTCCCGCTCCGGGAGAAATGTTTGCATGCTCTGCAAATATTTCTTCTGGGTCTAGGTGTTGTAGTAATATGTATGCATTTACAAAAAAAAGTATATAAGTATTCTATCAGCCATCTGGTTCTTTGCTTAGTTTGAGGCTAATTGGTGATGTGTAATATGTCCTCAAATGTTTATTTATTTTATCAGGTTTTTTGACACATGATGATAATGATAAATAAATAAATAAATAAGGCTTCTTAAAGCAGCCATATTGGTTTTTTTTTTGACCCATTCGTGTCAAAAAAGTGTCATAGGCTGTAACTATGACACTTTCGTTATCCAGATAAATCCAATGACACCCCATTTGTTAAAATTCGTCCAGCCGTTTAGACCACAGCTTTGACCAAAGGAATGCACAAACATACATACATACATACATACATACATCTCTCACACATTACCTTCCTTAGCAGTTCGGGTAAAAAGTATAAAGCGCTAGTAACAGTAATGATACGTTTTACCTCACTAACGCCGTGATTTCGTCGTCGATTTTTGTCGAACGTTAAACGACGTATTCATATTGTTTACTATAGGCGTTAGCCAGTATACTCTGGGAGAACTCACTGTTGATAAATAAATAAATATTTGTGGACATTTCACACAGCGCAATCTAGACCCAAACCAAACAAAGCTGGGAAGAAGGAACATGAACCCATGGGAACCAGAGGGCTGATAGAATACTTATATACTTTTTTGTAAATAATATACTTATAACACAACACATAGACCTGGAAGAAATATTTGCAGAACATACAAACATTTCTCCCGCAACGGGAATCGAACCCACGCCTCTGCGTCTCAGCTGTACTCGCCCGCGACGCCACCGAAGTCATCAAATAAATATCTACTTGTCATTTTAACCCTCAAATCTCAAAGGGGTCGTCGAACTTTAATGTCCAAAGGAGTTGGATCAGGTCCAAGAATGTCTGCAACCCCCTTTTCAAGTGCCTCTTTATATGTAACAGGTTGCAAGCCCTTCTCCTGTATGTTCTTGTACAACCAATCTTGTATAACCAATGAATATTTGTGAAGTCCCTTACTTATTACAAAAGTTGGCCCCGGCCTCGCTTCGCACTGCCATGATAAGTATGCAAATTGGTTCTGCAACTACCTGAGATATTTTATTAATGAAGTATCGACGTAGCTCTTCAAGTATGCATCGGAGTTGGCGAACTTTCAATTACGTGCTTATAAAAGGTGGAAGGGAATAACAGGCATGTATGTTCACATAATGAAAGAGATCGCTCTTAAGCGATTAGACCGACAATAGTACTCTGTTTTTTTACGTATTTAGTTATATATATTTTTATTTACACGGCTATATTGCGAAGTTTCTCGTTGCGTCCTTGTCTATCCTATGACTGATCGTATAGCTGCACCCGTCACACTACGCGAGTTTGATAAAGTACGATAAGGCGCAGGGTTAAAGAGGATTCCACAGATTTAATTCGACTAATCATCTTCTATTATTTTTTGTTTCAGTTTACCGCAGGAAATAAGGCACTCTCAATTCTGAAAATAAAGCTTTTATTCATAATGAAAGATGAAATAAGTTCTATCGTGTTTATAAGTTTTTTTTACTAAGTAGGTAATTACTTTTGTAAATTCCAGTAAATAAAATTATAATAGAGAATAAAACCACTTTGTGTTATTTGTAGCCCCAGGAGAAATACTTAGAATAAATAAAAAATAATGGCCTAAACATTATTTACTGCCACTAAAAATACAATAAATCTATTTACTGAAACTACTTCTAAGTACACGACTCTTCAAATAAAATTCCAATCTATTTGACGTTCCTTTCAAGTCCGTAGTGAGCAAATAAGTTAATATTTACCTCCATTTATGTAGGTATAATGGAATTCTCGTCATTATCATCATCATAACAATTTAAGCCTATTACGAACTATGAAAGGTGTATAAGCCTCCTTTTGATTTTTCCACCCTTTCACTTTGAAAGTTCACTCGTCGTCAACTTTGTCGAGGTCTAGCTTTGTTTTTCAATAAAGTAAGTAGTTAAGTAAGTTCGTATGAGCTAGTGGCCAGCTCTTGTGACGGAGTTTTTAGGCCGTCTGAAGACCTCCGTCATGGCTTAACGACTTAAAAGGCGGGACCGACAATTTAACATGCCCTCCGAAGCACGGAAGCGCTCAGCTAGTAATGTCACTTGCGGTCACCCATCCCAATTGTGACCGTGCACAGGGTTGCTTAACTTGAAGAATCAATCAAGATCATCTAAGCAAGCTTCGCCACGAGCGCTTCAATAGTAATAATACTCGTATCCAGGGAAATAACGATGGGTATATGTGTAGTGGACTTTATAACCCGGCCGGTATTCAACGTCTGTGAATTTAATACCTCCAATCGAGGTCGAGTATCACTCGGTTCGATATATCTGAAATTGCTTTATCTGATTAATAGAAATCTGTTTAGATAATACCAGACACTCCAGCTTACAATAGGTATAATCCTCAGACTTAAACGTGTCTACAAATTGCTGCCGATTCTATTTTAGATTGTCCTCTAGTCATGTCATTCGTCAAAGTAAGTCATAATATATAGACGTGCATTCATTTAATTTGTGACAAAATCATTTGTCATAATATAATGTATACTAATATTTTATAGAGGAAAGTTTTTTTTGTTTGTAACGAATAGGCTCCGACACTACTGGACCGATTTCAAAAATTCTTTCACCAATAGAAAGCTACATAAAACACCTTAGCCAAAGCTCTTACCCCACATAGAGTGGGATAAGGACAGGAATATGATGAATTTCATGTTTTCTGGTACTCTATCTTATTATATCGTAACAAACCGAAATAGAAAACTTTTCACAAAATGACTGATAAGAAGTAGCCTTCAAACAACCCACCTTGTTCAAACAAGCTTTTAGTTGCCTTAGGCGTCTTGTCCACTGAAGCAGTATTATAAAGTATATACAACACGTACTGTATTATTATGAACTAATAACAACCCTTGTTATTATAATGTGATAACGTCAGACGTTGAAAACTAATACCATTTTGGTTGGGACGTGGAATATAATATATTCGACGTCCATTAGTACACTAAAAGTAAACTTGCGAAGCATGCTACATAATTATGTGACTTTTGAATTAATTAGTGTAAGTGGTCATTACCGTTCTAATTCATCATCATCATCATCTTCCGGCCCTTATCCCACTCTTTGTGGGGTCGGTAAAAGTTTTGGCTAAGGTGTTTTATGACCGGCCGCCTGCCTGTCGTCAACCCTCCTTGGGAATACTTGCTTATTGTATCCCATCATGTTGGAGAGAATACTATCCCTTAGTCGACTTTTACGACATGCTCGGGGAGAGAAGCAGCTGTACACATTCTACCGTTCTAATTAAAAAAATAAATTGATAAGCATCATCGACACTGCGCTTGAATGACGCTCCAAACATTTGCGTTGTAACTCTGTCGCAGCGTCACTAAACTTGCTTCGAAAGAAGCAAGAAGTTCCTTAAAAAGTAACTACCTTAAAAAGTAATTCCTAGAAACTTCGCTATTTTCACTGATGACATTTTACAAATAGACGGGTCGTATATACCTACGTCAATATAATTGAACTAATTGATAATTATACAAATATTATAAAACGGATGGATTTTTCTGTCGAAAAATGTATGTGCACTGTACCAGTACCCTCAAACGGTCAAGGAAATCGTGAGGAAATCGACATATCGTAGAACCAAGTTCGAAAACATGGTGCATAAAAGGAGCCTTTGAGGCGTAATTTAAATCCTTTCACCACACTGGTTTGAAAGAACTAGTACACGACTAGACAGGGAGTATATAATTTCTCTGATAGGATCTTTTTTCGCTGATCAAAAACAATCATTTATTTAGAATTTTGATAAACTATCGATTCCCTTGATGGTTTTTGGAATATTATTGCATGTGGATAGTGGACCTTAGTCCCTCTATTTATCGTTTCATGGACGTTTGTTTGCACACAGTCCAATAACTTACTGTTTGACTTGCCTCAATAGGTTCTGTTTGTACTTAACTGTTCTCATTGTAGATACCCGTAGCTATGTAGTCAGCATGAGAATTCAAGAACATTTGAAGATATAGGTATAAATATATACAAAGATATAAAGGGTACAATTTTTTTTCCACTCTGTGAAACGAAAACGTGATCTTAGTGTCACCGCGACAGTTGCTAACCTTGGGCAGTTACCTTACTATTATTTTGCCAAAATACATACATTTACGTATCTACTGTTATATAATATCTTAGTGTGACTGTGTCTATGTTCGTAGCACGTCTACGATCGTAGCAGGTATACGTCCGTAGCACGTCTACGAATAGGAGTCTAGTGTTACTGCAAATAAAAAGTAATTGATAAGAAAGTATTTATTCAGGACGTAATGTTTACAAACGAAATGAGTATATCGTATACTATGACTATAATGTAATGCTTGTTCCAGGATACAGGTCCATTTATATACAAACATAATTATCACGCCCGTATCCCTAATGAGGTGGGCAGAGCCACAAATAGTCATAAGAAAACTTGCAGCCACTCCTGATTCAGAGTCCCAGATATGGTGAACCATGGTGACAGGTGATCAGCCCATCGCCCATATAGATCATGTTGGAGAGGATACTATCCCTTAGCCGACTTTTACGGCATGCTCGGGGAGAGAAGTAGCTGGACGTATTCTATGCTTTATCTTTACTCGCAGTTCAGCAGAGAAGTATTAATAAACTATTTCATAAATAAATAAGTTAAATACTCTACAAGCAACTTACAGTACTAAATTAGGCATAATCTTAACTAATAGTTTTAGGTAAATTTACGTACATACATATTATCATGCCCGTATCTCTAATGGGGCGTGCAGAGCCACAAGTAACCATAAGAACACTTGCAGCCACTCCTGATCAAAAGTCTAAAGATGAACCATGGTGTCAGGTGATCAGCCCATCGCCCATGGTAGATTTACACAGAGTTAAAACATTAAATATTTTAAATCTACTTATTCTTCACTAAGTAATTTATATAAATCTGAAAGTAACTTTTTTAGGAACATAAGAACAGTTTCAATCGATGTTTTAAGGTACATATTTTTGTGATAGGTATATATAAAATGTTACGTATTTTTATATACATTTAAAATTTAATTCGTATCGTTATTAATTTAATTACTAAAATCATCATCATCATCATTCTGTACCCATAGCTGAGTACCATGTCATGGCTACCCATTTACGACGTTCAGATCTGCATTATTTTACTATAAGAGAGTAAAGATTTTTTCTTCTGTATGTTTACCAATATTTTCCACAGTTTATACTCGCTACTGACTGTAGTAGATATATATGTACCTTATGCATGTACACTACCACAGGAGTTCTAAAATCAAAACGGACACTCACACTCTATCGTCGACCCGTCTTACCTCACCTCGTCCACGATTTCGTATGATTTTCGATTCCCGGTGCGGGTTCGATTCCCGCTGCGGAAGAAATGTTTGCATGATCTGTAATTTCTTTCGGGTCTGGGTGTTGTGGTACCATGTAACTCGTAGTTTCTGATACCCACGACACAGGGAATCCTAGTGTGGGGTCAGGACTATGCATGTGACTGTTGGGTGTTATTTATTTATTTAAATATTTTCTTAGAACAAGTTATCATACATATTTTGTACTAAAGTCGCTAGCGAGTAGGTATAGTTTTGCAAGAACTCAAGGTAAACCTACACCAAAAAACAAACCTTTGCCACAAAAAAAGACGATCTCTTTAGATTCCAGTTTATGAAGATATTTACAGCTTTTTAAACATACATTTTTTATAAACTCTTGATGATCGATGCTCAAAGAAACAAATACTGAAAGGATTGAAACAGTTAAGTTTAGACAAACAAACATGCAATCGGAAATAGGTCCTAGTCACAAAGCTACTTCCGGGAAGTGAGCTCAGCTTAAGCCTTTACTATGTCACTCTAAGTTACTGTGCAAAGCTCCCACACACTCAATGAACTGAGAACTTAATTGAATATTGATTGAGATGAGCATTGAATTGAACACTGTACGTTACTGTACGTAACTTCGTAAATACGAGTTTATTAGTGTTACGAGTAATGAATCAAGGTATAGATTGAATTTTAAAGATCTGACGCGTTATAAAAATTGTAACTTTTTATCAAGTTCTCACGGATCCAATTATGATTGAGAGTTTTTTGAGTATTTTGATGACATTCGCAATTATTAATTTAAATTATGATAAAATTGATGTTTTAAAACTATAAAAGCCTTAAAACTATACAGATTAAGTTTTTTTCCAGGGCGACTGAGGCGAAGTCTGAAACCATGAGAGTTATCGGAAAGACATGTTACGAATTACGTGCTCGGTTAAAAAAAATAAGTTCTGTATGAAAAAATAACTTTTTTAATAGTTCTGACTATGTGCCTAAAGTCGTGGAACATCTTCAAAATTGAAAATTTATAAATTCAACTTTATGAATACAGCAAAGGCGTACGTTCAGACTATGCGCTAGCAAAGCTATTAAATCCTCTTTTGCTGTATATTCTATTACCCATATGAAACTTTGTTGTGCCCCGTATGGTCACCGTTGACACCGGCCGGCAGTAAGCTCAACCATTCTTGTTTAGCTAATCTTATCAAAACTGTGTTACACTTGGCATAATAACAACAAATTATTGATAAACATACGCAATTTAACTGAAAATACCTACTCTATTGTACTGTAGAAATGTAGTAAATCTTTCTAGACATAATCTTACTCTAAAACGACATCTATTTTCAATATAGGTACCTTTGACGTGCCTATTATACTAACATTTCCAATTAATCTTACACTGGGGTCTGTCAGGGTATCTCTTCTTCATAGCGCCGATGATCTTCATGTAGCGTTGCGTGTTGATCCTCTCAGCGCGGGCGTGACGGGTGGCGCTCTTCAGTGCCGCCGCGTGGCAGAGGAAGGCGCCATCTAGCACCACCATGCGGTACTCTTGAAGGCAGAGCTCTAGCATCTAGGGAAGAGGATTTTCAGATTCATATAAACATCCTTGAGTTACTTGATGATGCTGATGCTGATGATATGTGAAATTCATACGTAACTGATCAACTGACTATTAGGCAGACTTACTGACTAACAGACTGACAGTCTGACTGATAATCAACCCAAACCATGAGTTCTAGAAGCATGGAACTTGAAGGGTATATTTCTGTTATAGTTGCACTAAATTGCACTAAATTCAGTTTCTAATCCCTGAATACTCAAACGCGACTCAGAGTTGAGCACGTCTCAGTCACGGTTTTTTGACAGTTTTTGATGAAAATCTGTCAAAAACTCGTCATTTGAGACGTGCTTAACTCTGAGATGCGTTTGAGTATTCAGGGGTAACGGACGCAGCGGGAAGCTGAAGTTTGTACGAAAAAAACTCAATGCGGACAAAGTCGCGAGCTTTTCACTAGTTGCACCATAAGGCATTTACTTGATCCTAAATGATTTATCTGCCTAAATTGGGATGTAATCTGGCCTAACCCTTCAAACAGAGGGACCCATCTTCAACTTACAATGGGACTACAAGGACTATAGCTATTGAAAATTGAACAAAAGCGTACTCACTTATAACAAGAGAAATTCCAAGTTTATCCTTAATAGGGTCGATTTCAATGTTCAAACTGAATAGTTTTAAGATCTAAACTGAGTTTCAGCTGTCAAATTATATGAAAATTTAACAATGGTAGCCCTAGAACTCAGTTTATAAAAACGCCGTTCAGTTCAAGCGGAGAAACCGAGAAAACTCGAAATTATTTGTTTTAATAAGGTGCATATGATATGACCAGAGTCTAAGCTTATCTATAAGAAAACTTATTATTATTACTTCTGATTTAAAGTCTTAAGATGGGTATGGTAAAGCATGGTGACAGGTCAGCCTATCGCCCATATAGGTAGTTCATCATTTTGAAGAGGAAACTATCCCTTAGTCGACTTTTACGACATGCACCGAAAGAGAAGCAGATGGACGCATTCCATGTTTTAACTCTACTCCCAGCCCAGCAACGAAGGAGAACTTATTAAAACAAAGTCATGAATATTCTGAAAACGTCCCGAAACGACCAGACAAGGTTAACCTAACAGTGACCCACTAAAACAATCCCGACAGACTCAGAGATCCGAACATCCACAACTTTCTCAAAATTAAAAGCCTAAAATAATTGCTTTCTTTAATTTAATTTATTCTTTATTGTACATAATATAAAACACAGAAAACACAGACATAAAGTAAGGACATGTACAAAGGCGAGCTTAACCCTACAGAGAGTTTTCTTCCAGCAAACCTTTAGCTAGAGAGAGGTGGAGTATAGATAACGGGTACATGTACAAAACAAGACAAACATTTAAGTATGCAGATAAATAAATAGTGAATGAACTACAAACTAAACCTATTCCTTTTTACCAATCAAAATAATATACCTACATATACTAAAAATAAAATACCTACACTATTGCCTACAAAAAAAAAAAAAAAATATAAACTACTTAAATATCTGATATAATAGACCTACATAAGATACATACATATTATTATATATACCAATATTATAATAACTTAGCTAAACAGATAAGAGGAGATGCTCTTTTACTTTTCTTTTGAAAATATTTATGGACTGACATTCACGAACAGCCTGGGGTAGTGAGTTCCACAACCTTACAGCGTGAACCGTGAAAGAACCGCCATAACGGCTGCTTGAGTGAGGTGGAGTTTTAAGAAGTAAATGTTTAGAAGTTCTGCATGGCTCACCACGGGGGACAAGAAACTCGAAACGTTCACGAAGGTAGGGAGGGGAGACAGAGCTAAAGAGGATTTTAAAAAGAAGTGTCAAGACATGAAGATCCCGACGGCGACGAATTGGGAGCCACTTGAGTTGTACTCTGAACTCTGAGACGTGGTCAAACTTGCGCAGCCCGTAAATAAAACGAATGCACAAGTTTTGAAGACGTTCGAGCTTCTCGAGTAGCTCCTCAGCAGCATCCAGGAAGCAGACGTCTGCATAATCTATAATGGGTAACATTAAAGCCTGAGCAAGGGTAATTTTCGTTTTAAAGGGGAGGAATTTTTGAAGACGTTTGAGTGACTGAAAGGAATAGTGAACCCGTTTACTAATTTCATTGACCTGACTGACCCAAGATAGTTTATTGTCAAAAGTAACACCTAAATTCTTAGCACTTGCAGTGTAGGGGATCGTGACTCCATCATATACTACGGGCGGTACAGTAGAATTACTAACTATATTTAGCATGTATGGGCTACCCATGAGTAAGGCTTGTGATTTGGATGGATTGACAAGTAGCCCAAAAGTTTTCGCCCAATTATGTATGCTAACCTACTTTCTGATAAAAATATAGTGCCCATTATTATGATAAATCATCTCATTTACGTACGAGTATATTACTGCCCTCGATAATCTAAGGTCATAGTTAAATACAATGAATACACAAATTTGCTCCGGTGACTTACAAAAAAAAATTATAAAAACCCTAAACAAATCAACTAACTTCGAACAAGTAGCACACAAATAAACACACCCTTATTCCTCGTCCAACCATTTAATTTACTTTTGAAAGTGAGTTTACAGACATTTGGTGATATCCTAAATCGTTACCAAATCGATTTCTTATAACAATCGACTTTATTTGTGAAAAAGTTTTAATCGGTTTAACACCTTGATATTTCATTTTTACCCTACGTTTTATTGTTGTATTCATACATTGTTTTATAAAATTCCAAAACGCAACCCGCAGTCTATTTATGCTTAAAGTTTAAAATCAGTTTTATGCTGTTACTTTTGAACTATAAGTCCAATCTCAAAACACTATAGAACAATATTTGTTTAGTTTTGATATAGTAAACGAATGAAGAAATAACGACTTTGAAAATTGGTGAATCCTAGGTCCGGTCTACTGAAATTGAAACCGTCAGCTAATTTACTATAATATGATTTATTTTAATCCTAAAGTATTATAAAGGCTACTTTTAGCTGATGTAACTACGAGTATAGTAATTCAAAATGTTAACTTTCCATTCGATATTTTTTTTAACTGAGACATTTCAGGCATTTTAATGTTGTGGTGGATAATAAATAGGGTAGATAAATATGACTAGGCAGTATAGATTTACCATTACCACGCATTTCAATGTTTACTTTTATAAATCATGGAACAGTTACGTTCTGAAGCTCTAACTCTTAGCTTTTAAAAGAAAAATAAAGGTTTGGACGAAGTAAACACACCTTAAATACGTACAAAAATCGTGGCTTATTTCGTCCCAAAATTTTAAAATACCAATTAAAAAAACAAAGTAATAAAATAAAATGATCTTGCAATATAATTCTAATCAGAAATTATTCGAAGTGGAACGTGCTTTGTCTCCTAATACGCTATTACGTCGACTAGGTTTAAGAATAAAGTCATTTTTATAAAACCCAATTGCCCATTTAGCCGTAGTTCCGCCTAAAGACATTAATTTGGTGATCTTATCTTAGGGGCAGTGGTATCGTGTATTTCTATAAAAATCGAGCTTGAAAATACAGCAAAAACGTTTTTAAACGCTTCAAAATACCTCCAAAGTATAGAGGTTATTCCTAACAAAGCTTTTCGCCCAGTTTCATTATAAACGAACAAAAGAGTAAATAAAACAAAATGTGAAACAGAAGATTATAATTTTCAAATAAACAAAAGCGATTTGTTTTCAAATGTAAGAGATAAGAAAACACTGCCCTATTTTAAATTAAAACACTTCCCTTTGAAATACGCATTTTCACATTAAATTTTAAATGACCCAATTTAGGGCAGACCTTTGCCCAGCCGTGGGATGACATAGATTATAAAAAAAAATTACAATTTCTGTAACAGGCCTTTTTTACAATAGTGTTTATTAACACAAGAAAATCATGAAATAAAATAAAAACAAAATAGGTACCTATTTAAAAGATGCGACATAAATAGGCGGCCTTATCGCTGAAAGTGATCTCCTCCAGGCGACATTTGGATGTACAGAACAAATTATTTAACATATATATATATATATTAAACTAGGCTTATAATCTGCCAAAAGATAAAAAATGCTTATTGCAATTTCTTCCTGTTAGGTAGGCAAACAGTGACATGGCCAATTCTAAATTATATTATGACCGTTTATGCAAAAATATTCATAAATTTAATTTTACTTTATCGAACAGCTTTTGTCAGTCATTTAAATATGCTAGGACTGAAGGGATTTTTGTAGGAATCAATTTCTGTGGGATAACTTTGTTGAGAATTAATAGATTTTTGTTGATAATTTGAAATAAAACTGACATACTTCGGATACGTTGAGGAACCCATAGTCATCGCATCCACTTGCGAGTTAGACACCTTTTTCTTTCTCTCGAGGCGAAAATTGTACAAAACATTGCATTTGATTTTATATCCTGCGTTACTAGCTTCAGTATCAGTGTCATATTTCAATCTCAAAGTGTAAACTATTGAAGAATAACTATACAAAGTCGATCTCTGCGCTCGTTTGTACGTATCGAAATCTTCAAACGTCCACGCTAGGTCGGGCTTTTCAGGCGAATGACAAAGGAAACCGCCGTCTAATATCACAAACTTGTAGTTTTGAAGGCACATTTCGAGCATCTATGAAAAAAAATAAGCAAAGGCATGGTGAAATAGTACCTTTCTCTACCCATATATGACAATGTCTGTCATAGTTTTTGTAGATGATGTAGATAGTGTATTAGATGGCAAACAGGACAGGCACTATTTTTCTTAGGGGTTTACCCCAGGGGCCCACAGTTCTGTTTGTTAAAATGTTTACTCTGTTTTTTTTTGGGATGGTTATGGTCTGATTACGGGATAGAAGCCGTTGTTGTGAAGATTCGTGTTACCTGCGTCATTTTGTCCTGGCGTCCTTCCCAGGAGAGCATCTCGCTGTACCAGGGTTCCTTATGCGTGCCAAAGTACAGCGGCTCCCAGCGGTGGTAAGGATACTCGCGTCTTGCTATCAGCATGGGCTGCGGAAAACAAATACTGTAAAGCAAATCACATAATACAAAATAGCGCGGTTTTGCGGTCCAGCTTATTACTTTCTGAAACTTTTCTATAGCGACGCTCAAAATATACTGAATCGTGTGTCATGTAACATGAAACCGCACGGGTTAGCGAATCGCCTTGTCTCGCTCGTCTCTCCGTTCATATCTCGCTTTCGATTCAGTGGTTCGGTATGAACGATAGCCTAGCCCTACTACTAACCGCCAATCACTGACAATGGAAGAGGTTGATTAACAAAGTTTTGCCTGTAGCTAGCTTAGAATAATCTTCTAAAGAGCTAGAAAATATTGATACAATTTTCTTTATCCTTAAAAATATTAGGTAATATATATAATAGGCAACTAAAACTAAATGCGTCAGTGTTTCGATAATCGAAGCTCACAATACCCAGAGAAAGTGGGAAACTCTGAGCATTCATCAAACTATACTGAAAACTGTCATAACTTACAAGATTTATCGCACTCTTTCTTTGGAGTTTTCGCTTCGGTAAAAGCGTTAGGGATTATGGACGGCAATGCTGTTGATAATGGCTAGGATAATATAATAGATGTCAGTAATAAAAGCTTTATAAGAGAACCTTTCCTAATATTGTGAGCTATTTTTCCCCCCTAGGTAGGAAAGGATGCTACACAAAAATATAAAGATTAAAGTGTTGATTATCAAGTGTTTATTACAGGAATTTTATTACCAGAAAAGGAAGAAAATTATCGAAAGGTTTTACAGTTCTTTTTAGCCGCATCTATTACACACTACTGTCCTAGTTACTATGAGTAAATAAATAAAAGATAAACTTATTGAAACGCTTACAATTCATAGACGAGACTATTACAAACTACAACGCCGTCATTCACAGTACATCCACCGTTCATCTACACAATACTACTGTAATTTACCTTCGTCAGTCAGCTCTGACATATCCCACGATCAAAAAATTACACTCCAACACTTGGTTCATCACAACGGGTAAAAATTAAAATGTAAATTAACAATAAACGGGTTTAATGACCTGCCCTGATCTACTCTGCCTTGTAAATCAACCGGATGCCCACTTAGTCACGGCCTACTCAGGAGTATCAGTCCACCGCACCTCACCGCTGATTCAACGATCCACAAAAATAGAGTTTTTGGTTATATTTGGTTTGTTAAATTCCGTAATTGACGAAATTCGCGCGAGCGAACCTACAGGAACGCTTGATTTAACGACCCTATCAGACACACTCACTCGACTGACACCAGCCACCACAAGGTCACAAAAAGGCAGGGAAACGCCACACCAGGACTTTCGGTCTTGTCACAGCAGCACAGCAGGGGACGCTGGCGCTCTGGACCCTCGCCGACGACAGCGTGCGCCAGAAGGCGGCAGGTAGAAAGGTTGCGACACGTGCTCGCCACGTGGTCGCGCCCGTACGGAGCACCTCTTTTCTGGAAAATTCATAGCCCGGCGTAAGCGAAAGTGCTCTTTAGCCTGCGAAGCGGGGTGCAACCTTAGCAAATCTGCCCTTGTGTATTCATGCACAGGGTTGAGGATGTCCCACGAGCTCCGCTCGGCAATCGAGGAAGACCAAAAATCAAAGATCAAAAGTTCAAGACTCTTACCAGAGGCACAAAGCTGATAATACGCACAAAACACGTGCGCCCGAAGGAATCACACGCGTGGGTTCTCCCGTGGATGATTCCCGCTACGCCAGACACAGAAGCCAGGATATATTAGCCAGCAAATACGATTTTCATCAAAAGCTCCACGCCACGTTCTCCACATCGATCCGTCAAAAAGATCCTTGCCCTCTCGCTCTGACCGAGCGAGACGAAAGAAAGAACTCAAACGACATTGACAGTTCGATCCGTCTTGATAGGGACACTGACACTCACAAATCGCCCGTGCCAAGCCAGAGTGTGACCAGCAAAAACCAAAATTATTACCTATCTCGCTGAACGGAACTTTCAAATAAAAAGGGGGGAAAAATCGAACGTTACAATATCCCTTTGGAAGACCACTTTAGAGGATTTGAAAACGGTATCGCTAAACCTTATTTTGATCCCAGTGGAGCACAGCGTCGATTCCTAAAGAAAAACGTGTTAGCCCTTTTAAAAGCTTGGATTAGGATTTAATAGCGAATTTATTAGCAAAAAGATAAAGCCAGTTACATGAGAATATTAAGCTTAAAGTAAGTTGAATTATGTAGAATATGTAGATCAATATTCATCTTCACGACTTTATCCTGTAAGATTATGTGACAATGTCTAAGGGGCTATTCCGAGTTACGACCAAATATTACATCAAACAGTACATATACACAACATAACATAACATCATATCATTTAGGCTAATAGGTAGATAACTAGGTAATAAAAAAAATATTGGTCCTAAGACACAACCGGGAAGACTATTAAGATCTATCACGGCTTACGCCATAGATGCGTGCGTCACCTCATACAAACACAAGAGATGATTCATAACCAACGGCCTCCTGTCACCAGTCCAAGAGCCGCGAAGTGAAAAAGTGTTTGACTGCAAAGTGTTAAAGCAACACGACGATCTCGATGGCGTGGCGGCCGAGTTTCCGGCTGAGACGCAAGAGGCGCGAGTTCGAGTTCCGCTATGGGAGAAATGTTTGTATGTTTTGCAAATATTTCTTCCAGGTCTGGGTGTTGTAGTATTATAAGTACGAATTAACAAAAAAAAGTTTATAAGTATTCTATCAGCCATCTGGTTCCCATAGTACAAGCTTTGCTTAGTTTGGGGCTAGATGGCGCTGTGTTAAATATCCACAAATATTTATTTATTTATTTAACTCGTGACCGTTACTGCTGTTTTAGTTTCCAATGTGCATAGAATAATGAGACTCATTACTCCCAGAAACACTAAAAACAGGTTGTAAATCAGGCTTGCGCAAATTGCTACTCGTTACTGCAATGGTTATTGATTGTCCAGTTAATCCTATTGGAAAATGTTAGTTTGAACAAGGACTCAACTCAAGTTCTGAAGCAAACACTGACAAATTTACGTAGCTCTATACCTATCCTTGGGCGGCCTCAGTAGCGGGCAACAAACAGCTCGGCTGGGACGCAAGAGACGCGGATTCGATTCCCGCTGCGTGAGAAATTTTTGCATCTTCTCCAAATATTTCTTCAGAGTCCGGTTGGTGTACCAGGTAGGACGTAGTTTCTGATACCCACGAACAGGAAATCCTAGTGTGGGGCCAGAATTATGTATGCGACCGTTGGTTGTTATTTATTAATTCTTAGTTTCCGAGGCGCTGATAACCAATCATTTAATGAATGCCTACTGACTTCAACTTTGATCTCCAATTCACATCAAGAATAGTGTTTTGCAAAATAGGCCAGCAAAAGAAGGAAATGGTAAGTTTGTATGAGTTAGTGGTCAACTCTTGTGACGAAGTTTTTAGGCGCCTAAAGGCCTCTGTCATGGCTTAACGGCTTAACGTGGCATTGCTTCGTGAGGAGGGTGATCTACAAAAATGTTTATAGTATTTAGTATTAATCTAATAACTAACCCTAATTATATGTGCTTTACTAACAAATTATGGATCGTGTAGTCCGAAATAAAATCATTTTATTTTATTTTTTATTTAACGACGACCGTGACCGATAATTTAACGTGCCCTCCGAAGCACGGAAGCGCTCAGCTCGTAATGCCACTTGCGGTCATACATCCAAATTGTTATTGCGCACAACGTTGCTTAACTTCAACGATCAATCAAGAACGTCTAAGCAAGCTACGCCACGAGGGCTTTGATGAAAGCGCTAAATGGTAATGAAAGAATAGAATAACATGAGTATGCGGACCCTTTCATAAAAACTTACACAAGATTTAGACACTTGTTTTAGTTTTATTTACTTTATAAATACGTTTCCACATAGTTTCACATTTTTACCTGATGTACTTACTCTGGAGGACTGAGAGTAAAGAAAAAACATAGAATGCGTTCAGATGCCTCTCTCCCCGAGCATGTCGTAAAAGTCGACGATATACAATAAGGGATAGTATCATCTCCAACATGATGGACCATCTATGTGGCCGATGAGCTGATCACCTGACACCATGGTTCACCATATTGTCATTACCTACTAATCATGTATGTACCTACTTTTCACAATAGGATCAAATACTTTTAAATAATTCTGCAGGAAACTCAGTATCTCTCGCGTCACAGCTGGGCACCGATATCGCCGAGGTCGTGTCTCCGATTTGTATTCGTGAAATGAATCTATCTTTCCTACATTGACCTTATAAATATTTAAATGTTAATATTTCAGTTTCCCGGCTCAATCTCATCCAAATCCAAATTAGGAGGCGTCAGCCTACTACAGAGATGTCAGCGGTATAATAAGGAGAGTGCTCCAGTTATACTTAATGTTGGGATGGTGAAATAGTTATACCTATTAATACCCCGGTGTTGCCAGCTATCGCTCAATTTTGCGGGATTTCCCCAAATATCCTATCCGTTTTGGAGTAAGGCCAGGTCAAGAGTACTCTAAACCGACGAGCATGCATAAAGAATGTGATGACAGTGAATGAAACGAGTGTAGTATGTCAGGATCGTAGCAAATATGCAAGAAAATTAAGATTTTTCATTAATATAAATAAATATTTTTAAATTGGAGTAAGAAACATTTTTTTCATGTGTAGTTGGCCACCCTCTCTACAAGAATTAGTTGGCAATTAGGTGTGGGCGAGGAACTATGAGAGGCGAGATGAAGTAAATTTATTAGAAACGCTGAGAGAGCTATTGCTTACAAACTGATAATATTCATCAGTCCTACTAATTACATACCTACATACAATTAGAAATATTAAACAATAATCATTTATTGAAATCACTAAGATCATTTTGAAACTTTTTAAATCTACGTTTTTTTGCGGAAATGTTCTGTTTCTAACTTACAAACCTTATTGATAAAATATATGAAGCGTCCCAAGCTTTTTTGTCATTCAGATAAGAATTATTAAATAAGTAAGCTTTTTGTTCAGTTTTATAAAACCACGCATAATTAATTGCCAAACCGGGATGTTATATCTCTGTAAACAACATTGTTTACTGCGTATTTCGTTGATTACACATATATTATTTTAAAATGATCAATATTAGACGTTAAACATATATGTAGGACGGATAGCTTAATTCAAAAACGTCTTTTATTTACTTACCCTACTTTTAAGAAGTTTAACTTGAAATACTATTCAGAACCATACCATATTATTATATCTTACGTGACCATAACTTGTAACACGGGACTGAAGAGATTCATATGACATCGTTTATGAACTTAGCCCATCATGCAAAATGCCTATTTCCGTAACACGATCAGTACTGTCCTTAATCCGGTTTTAATTAGTTATTCCCCGGTCATGTCCTGCCCACAGAATAGCACAAACTGAGTATCACCACCTCGTTACTAAGACGACGGGCGAGGGACTGAATAATGGGGACACAAGCATTCCCAATCATCCCAGTGAGGAAGGGGTTAATAGGAACCTGTCATCATCACACGTTTGATGGATACCCTTGGGACTTTACGACTCAGATTGATTTAGTACGGACATTATGGCGTCCTTCAATCATTACACCGCGTTTTCACCAACAGTTACTAGACGTTATTACAAACAGGAATTTGTAATAACATGCCATAATGAAAAGATTCATAAAACAAGATTAATAAAAGATAATAATCTTAAAAGCTCTTCAAATGAAAATAAGCTCATTCTAAAATATTAAAAAAAATATTGTTCTGTTTTCAAAGTTTCATATTTTCCACAAAAATAATTCCCATCAGCGTTCATAATGGATGAACCCAAAATCTTCTTTGTTTCTTTTTCTTATATCTTCTTATCAATAACAGCCTATTATGGTGCCTAGTGTACAAAATACGTTCAGTCCAGTTGAAGGTCGACCCCTTGCTGCACGAAATAGCGTCGCAGTTTTATGCGCTGCGAATTCGCATAGCGCTGATTCGCAGTTTTGTGTGCAAGCCCTTACTCCCGTACCAGTGGCTGGTTCTGGAACCGGGATGAATAGGAAAACGTGTCATCCAACCCGGTTGATCTGGTTTTGTTGATCAACGGGCTGGATAGCATAAAAAAGTTTCATTGACCTCTGAATCCCTGGTTATATTGAAGTGGATAGCACAAAAGCCCACGTGTCGCAAAAGTTTGGACAGAATTAATATTTTTCTGTTAAAAAAGCTTCTAAGTAGTAAATAGGTTATTGGGCGATATAAGTGCTCATAATCTTTGAAAGGGTTATAAAAGTGGGGTTTAATAAAAGGAAAGAAAAAAGCAATGACATCAAAACCGACAGTTCATATCATTTTATGGCGTTTCAAAATGAAATGTCTTTACCACCAGTAAATTACTTTTTGTTTTGTTCACTGGTTACAGTTTGAAGAACACAATGTTGTGGGACACAGTTTTTTTTTCATGCTATAAATAAAATAAATATTCGTGGACAATTCTTTTTTATATTGTGTAGTTCGTGCACAATATTTTTTTTTAAACTGATGCTGACATTCTTACGGCTGAATGAAAAGACGCCATATGATTGGCTGGCCAAGTGTCACTGTCACACTTTTTTTTATAATTCATTAAAGCTATGGAGCTAGAAGCATGTGCGACTATTCAGCCGTAGGGAGGCATTTTAAAAAATAAAACTTTTGTTTCGCGGTTTCTAGATTAGAATCTATTAGAATTAATAAAAGTTGCACCTTTTTGTAAAACTTTACTTTCCCTGTTGTATTGATGGCAGAGGCGCGTGTACCTGAGACTTTGACTACCTAGGGCTAGTCAGGCAATTGCTGTGCTGGTCTGGTCATGAAACGGAGTGCAGACGGAGACACATAGCTTTAGGTAATTATATCCAAGCAACTAAATTAACCAAATTCAATCAGTTAAACAAATTGAGAAATTCAAATTCAAAACGAATCATTCAGACATGGGAAACAGATCACAGATTCAAGAACTGGATAAGTTATAAAAACAAAAGCAGCCTTTCCATCACCTTATCTTAACAAAGGTCCTTGTAATAATAACACTACCCAGTCATGTTGAGAGCCAGTGTACATGAAGACATAATTACGCGGTTGTATTAAACTGTGGCTGCCATTCAATACGCCCGTTGATTGACTCGCCCGCCACATGGCTTGATTGAATCTCCTAACAGACCGCATGTGGAAATAGAGCCCAGTCCATGTACCTGTCAGCGTTCCGTATCTTGCGGTTTGATCCATTTATTATTACTTGATTGAACGATTTGCTGTCATCATTGTCTATGGTGTTGTTGAACGTCATGGCTGATGTATTTAAAAATGAATTATAGAATCCTACTATATTATAAATGTGAAAGTTTGTGAGGATGTTTGTATGTTTGTGTTTCAATCACGCCTAAACGGCTGAACGGATTTAAATGAAACTTGGAATATACGTAGAACATGTACTATATTAACATATAGGTTATTTTTCATACGGATACCACGCGAGCAAAGCCGCGGGCGGCAGGTAGTAATCTATAATTAGCATTCATACTCAAGCGTAAAGCCATATCGTCTTAAAAACTTCCGCCATCCTGAGACAATATTCCAAAATCTATTTACTCTAAAAGATGATGGACCATCTATATGAGCGATGGGATGATTACCTGTCACCATGGTTCACCATATCCATCTTAGGACTTTAAATCAGAAGTGGCAGCAAGTTTTCTAATGTTTACTTGTGGCTCTGCCCACCCTTTTAGGAATACGAGCGTGAAACCACATATGTATGTATGTATAAGAAACAATGTTTCTTTTGAGTAGGAGTTACCTACATGAAGAACTCACGCATTTTGGGCATGATCTGTATTTATTGTCAGTCAGTCCTTCACTCACGATTAGAAGACTACTACTACTTACTAGTCGTGTCACTAGTTCCTTTCGAACCAGTGTGGTGAAAGGATTGAAAGTGCTCCTTGCTCAAATGCTCAAATGCTCCTTTCGTGCACTTGATGTTATCGATCATTTTATGTTCTACGCCATGCCTCACGATGTTTTCTTTCACCGTTTGAGAGTACTGGTACAGCGCACATAATTTTTCGTTCAGAAAAATCATTGGGGTACAACTGGATTTGAACCCACCTGCACCGTTTTAAAATCGGAAGGTGGTCCAAAACTTTACTATAATATTGAACTTGGCTATTTTATTGCTCTACGTTGGTTGGTAATTAATCTGGGTTACTCTAGTGCTATTCCTGAGTAATTCAATCTACGAAACCTTAGTTTAATTGGTTTGTGGATGATGTGGGTAGTTTTCTATGACCGCAATTAAACTATGAACATCAATTAATAATTAACCGCCTACGTCGAACAAAAAGGGGGCTATGATGTTTAATCAATAGCTGATACCGTGAACTAAAAGTGTGAAATAGATTATTCAGACCTCATAGGCTATTTTCTTTAGATTAGTTACCGTCACCACCACATATTATTCACACAAATTAAGATTTAATTTACAAAAATATCCCAATTTAATAAATTCCCATGTTTGATCAGAATTATTGTGCAAAATATTGTATACATCATGAGGAAACTCGCATCTTAGTCAGCTCCGTACGTATTGACTTTAATATACGTAGGTACGAATGATCATCATGGTGGACTATGTATTATGGGCTGGCCACCTGCCACCATGGTTCAACATATCCATCTTGGGATTTTGAATCAGGAGTTGCTGCAAGTTTTCTTATGATTACTTGTAGTTCTGCCCACCCCATAAGGGATACGGACGTTATAATATGTATGTTATTGAAATTAGGTTATGTTTAAAATAGCATGACATAATCACTACCATGGTCTTACAAGCTGTCAGGTGAAGATGACTAAAACAAAAGAACGCTTTCCTTGAGCACGTAGAAATAATAGAACTGTTACAATGGCGATGTAGGGCAGCTGAGCTCAGCGCAGGCTTCAGTTTACACGATGTAAATATGGAGGAAAGTATTTTTAGACGCACGTAACATCTTGTATGGGGATTGAGGATGTTTGCTGAAACACATGGAACAAACGCTGACTTGGATGAAACTATAGGACGAGTACTGTGAAATAGGAGGGTAGATTGTTTGTATGTTCGTCGCTGCTGTGATAGACACGTTCCAATAGTTTCAGGTACCTAGTTAGATAAACAGGTACCTACTTATTATTTATGTTTTATTTTGTAGATTTTTATTTTTGTTTTTTAACTTACTATAATATTTATTTTATTGTCTGTGTTCTTTTAATTGTTTGTTTAAACCACCTTATATGAGTCAAAGTTGATTGAAATATAAAAGTTGATGCTGTACCTTTCATCACACTGGTTCGTAAGAACTAGTGACACGAGTAGCAGTAGTATTCGAAGATATCGTAAAATGTATTAAAAAGCGAAGATAAACATTAAGATGTTATGTACTTTAAAGGAGAGGCTCCTAAAGGGCCCGTCCACTACACATAAATAAATAAAATAAAATAAAGAGTCAAGTGCACGAAAGGTGCCTTTGTGGCGCACCTAAAATCCTTTCACCACTGGTTCGTAAAAACTAGTGACACAACTAAATAGATAGTATCCGTTCAACACGTATATCCATTCACCACACTGGTTCGAAACCAATGAACCACGTAATAATTTTTCACGAGCATCCCAGTAACACGAGTATCTCATCACAAATCTTCTTTATATATAAAACAGTAAGCATTTTTTCGAATCAACGCACAGAACAAACTGTTGAAGCTAGAAACTTGAAATATGGAAGGTAGCTTTCTTTTATAGCAAAACTACCCATTAAGGCGGATTTTTCGAAATTCAACCCCTGAAGGGGTGAATAGGGGTGAACACGTTTGTATAGAACCTTTGAACGCGTAGTGCAATTTACTTGAAACTTCGTCTGGATACTATAAAATGCAAAAATAATGAATACGTTTATTAGAATTTTTCAAAGCAACCTTTACAAATGAGTGAAATAGGGTGTCAAAGTTTGTATGGGAACTTTTGAATGGGTGGTGCGATTGAAACTCAGTTTGAAATTTTAAATAAAAAATAAGATCAAGATTTTTCAAAACAACACTTAAAAGGGGACAAATAGGGTATCAAAATTTACACCACGCGAGCGAAGCCGCGTATGTAAGCTTGTACGTCATAACCCCTGGTGTTCACAGCAACAATAATGATGTTCATGTCAGATAAAATCCCTCCGGCAGAACAAACCGAGCAATAACGTCCCATTTCCGGGACATTTTCCTTGCGCCCGGAGACCGTCACGTTGGACTTTACCCAATTTCGCTAACCAGACCCTGCGAGGGTCAAAGTTTTAGTTCCAAGTCTCGCTTATTTATAGAGCTTGTTTGGTGTGGAGTTTATTGGATTTATCACTGAGCCGGAAAGTTTAAGCTGGCCACACCTTACAAACTTAGTCAACTTTAGGCTATAGTTTAGTATTATCAAGAAACATCACTTATTTCAAGTGTAATAAAAACGGTTTATTTCAAAAATATAATGATTTTTTTATGAATATACAAAACTAGCTTCCGCTAGCGTCTTCGTTCACGTTGTATTCGGATAAAAAGCAGTCTATGTTGTTACAGGTCACGAACTGTGAATATACCAAGTATCTTTACTTCTCTGCTGGACTGGGAGTAGGAAAAAACATAGAATGCGTCCAGCTACTTCTCTCCTCGACTAAGGGACAGTAACTTCTCCAACATGATGGACCATCTATATGGGCAACAGCAACAGGCTGGTCAACATACGGTCACCAAATTCATCTTGGGAATTGAAATCAGGGATGGCTGCAAGGTTTGCTTATAGCTACTTAATGCTCCGCCTACCCCATTAAGAATACGGGCGTGACAATTATGTTTGTACGTATTGTATGTATGTCATTCAAATCCATTCAGTCTTTACGCCGTATCTGAGGCACAAACGTACAAACGCTCTCACAAACCCTAAATTTATAAAAATCATATTTTTTGTGAAATAGCTATTTGCCAATAGAATGTAAATTAAAATATCCAACATAAATTCAGTTGATTGTAGTCTCTTTCATCGCTATTTCCTTCTTAACCTAACACATTTACAACATAATTAGTAGGTATTACGTTACAAAAACTCATTTAACATGTTGTATACGTCGTGTTTAATATCAATTAGAACGCTCATGTTCCTGGTATATGAGAGAGCTCGTTAGATTTCCCTGGTAAAGCAATGGTTTCTTAAATGAAACATGATGGGTTTTTAACCGACTTCAAAAAATAGGAGGAGGTTCTATGTTCGACTGTATGTATATTTTTTTTTATGTCCGACAATAGTGAACCGATTTTGATGATTCTTTCACCGATGTATAGAGAATGGTCCCGAGGTGGTCTCATATAAATTTTATGTACATATACACACATAAAATTACGCCTGTCTGCCATAGGCAGAAATCACGAAGCTCCATTTGCTGCGGTCCTGACATACTTCTAATTAGGACTTCGAAAATTTTCGATTCTTTAACCCCCCCATACTCAAACGCGACTCAGAGTTGAGCACGTATCAACTCACGGTTTTTTGACAGTTTCTGATGAAAATCTGTCAAAAAAATCGTCATTTGACAACGTGCTCAACTTTGAGATGCGTTTGAGTATTCGGGGTTATGTCTCCTTAAGCTAAACCGCGGAGGTCAGCTAGTTTGCTTTAAAATTAGACATTCCAGGAAAGGAAATCGAGCCTTAAAACTGTAGGCAGTTTACTTCCATAACAGGATCCGCTTCTCAGAGCTCGCAAGGATCGTAATATTAACGTGCGTGTACAAGTCAATGAAATATAATGAATTCGTTCATCTCAGGTACATGAAATAAAGTAAGTAATTTTTATCCGTTACGATATTATATTTTTATTTTCTTATAGTCCCTATCATGAATGCCATAACAAGTGAAAAGAACATGTAAAGCTTTTTAACGACTGAAGCATCAAAACGAAAAGAATAATTATGTATTTTTAATAAAAATCTATCATGGGATAATATTATGACGAAGGCCTTTAGAAAGCCATGACGGAGGCCTTTAGGCAGCCTAAAAACTCCGCCACCAGAGTTGGCCACTAGCTCATACAAACATACTTACCACAAAAATTATAAATGCGAGAAGTCTTGTATGTTTAATCACGCTGATATGGCTGAATTAATTTGGATGAAACTTAAAATATACATTCGTGTTCTGAACATAGGCTTTGGCGTATTGGGCCCTACTCCATTGAGTATGGCTCTCTATTTTCGTTGACTTAGTTGTAGGATGCTATGTCGCCTTAGCCTTTTCTGGGGTATCGGTTCCAACAGCCTAACAGCTAGGATATATGGGTGACTGTTGATCATTCTCCACACGAGCAGCCTCCTCCTTCACTGTGCAAACTTTTAGCTGGTGATGCAATTCTACAGTTGTTACCATGGTGCGTTTGACATCATCTTGAGTATTAAGTTTTGAACTCTCTGGATGATGTTGATGTTTGAGACAGAGGATGTTATAAATACTAAAGTTAGTGAGGAAGTTCAAATCCTGGTTAAGATGTGATAAGGCGATAAGCTTCCTCAAAGTGCAACGACAACGCGCGCGTTCTTATCGAGTTGAAAGCACGGGTACAGGTAGTCTAGTGGTAGTAACCTCGTCTTCCGATCCTAAAGGCCGTCGGGTTCAAATCCCGTCGTGCACCAATGGATTTTTCTGTCCGATTTTTTTTATGCTTTCAACGGTTAGGAAGACATTGTGAGGAAACCGGCATGTCGTAGAACCTAAAAAAAACAAGCTCGAAAACATATGTCAAGTGCACGAAAGAAGCCTTTAAATAGCAATTTAAATCCTTTCACCACACTGGTTCGAATTAGTGACATGACTAGTAATAGTACCTCGATGATCCCAGGAGAGACCCGCATGAGCCAGGTCTGCAGACCGGGAAACCTCTGGCAGTGTGAGCAGAACTTCTGATGGAAATACATCGCGCGGTTCGTCGCCACCATATGAACCAACCTGTTTGGACAATGAAAACATGAGTCAAACAAAAGTAGCGACTTTGAAGGAAGTTTTTTTGAAGTCTGTTTTATCTATAGATTTTATCTGTACGTAACTCTTAACTCATATGGAACAAGACTTTGAAAATGTCGTGAGCCTATCTTGCTATTCATAAAGTTTATGTTTCTGCTGTAGGTAAACTCGTAAATCCCAGTTGAAATTAATTTTCGGCTCACAAAACATATAACAAAGTTTGAATTAAAAACTCGAAGTACAGCATTTACGCAACCTAAGATCATTTTATATAATGATTTATGTAAAGGCGTTATCAGCACTTGTATTGTGGCAAGAGAATAGTATATTAATTCCCTCGACTTTCAATTAGATGCCATTATCGCTACACGTCTCTATTATCGACAAATTAAGAATATATTCTTCGAAAGTTCTTCATTTTAAGTGCATGTATGACACGTCTATCTCTTAAATTGCATAACATACAATTTACAAAGATACCACGCGACATAAACCGCTGATAAAAATAAAGTTTTAAACCCTTTCCCTCTCGTAAGACGTAAAACGGGACAGCAATGCTCGTAAATGTCATTTTATTTTATGGTAAAGAATGTTATTTAGGTACCCAGTGGAAAAGTAGCAGCCGTTTGGTTCGCTCGATTTGATCTAAAGACGTCTTTCTAACAAAAGATAAAATTGGAGTCGTATAAAGGTTCTATTGTGTTGTTATCAAGTTCCACAATGGACATCTGTGACTACTTTGTTAATACTTTCTAGACCAGGACTTCGAAGCTTAATATAGTTCAAACTACTTAGATTGTTTGAAGTTCAACAAATCTTAAAAACAAAAATAACAAATACATATTTCCACAACACCCCGACCCAGAAGAAATATTTGCAGAACATAAAAACATTTCTCCCGTAGCGGCAATCGAACCCGCGCCTCTTGCGTCTCGACCAAGCACTCACCCGCCACGCCACCGAGGTAGTCAAATGTTATTAAGTATATGAATGTTTGTTATTTAAGAGTATCTCCGTAACTACTAAACCGATTTTGATGAAATTGAATGTTGATGAAATAATTTAGGTTTTGGAATAACACATAGACTAATCTAATTTTCGAAAATCAACCCCTAAGGTGGTTAAACAGGGTGGTATAGTTTCTATGAAAAAAATATTCTTGTTCTTATATTCTTTGATTCGCTCAAAACTCGCTACATATAAACTTTAAAATAAATTATATAACACGTTTTATAATTTATTTATATAACACCCCCCGGGGGTTCAAGGGAGTTCTAAAGTTTGTATGGGAACTTTTTAACAGGTGATGCGATTGGCTCGAAACTTGGTTAGGATACTTTACAAAATTGTTTCAGAATTTTTCAAAATAACCCTATAAAAGAGGTAGAATGACGTGTCAAAATTTACAACACGCGAGCGAGCCGCGCGGATAAACTAGTTTGCAAATAACGTTTACTTCAATACGGTACCTAAGGTCTCTGCCTACTACCACGGTCCATACCCAGACTGTCACCAGCACAAACAGCAAAGCCAACGGTCAAAAGTCCGTCAAAACATGGCATACAAGGTACTAGTCCTTTTAAGGTCTGCTTATAGAACGTACGTCGCCATATTGAAGAAAACATTTCTGATATTTATATTAATACCTCTAAACATGCTTTAGTAATCAGCTTGAGTCTCTTCTTGTAATAACAAGACGTATATTATGTATATCACGTTAGAATTCACATCAAAGGCCTCTCTCTTCCATTGAAATTCCATAAGAAAATTACATTCAAGAAAAGTCTGACGTTGAATTATCAACAGAATTCCAAGGAAATTTATACACAATGCACTATATTCAGAGAGAACTGCAAAGGGATATCTAAAGAAAATCTACAAAAGATTTTATTTACTGTACTGTCAGTGTTCAAAGGATATAAAGGTGTACTAAAATAGTTCTGGACAATAAAAGAAACACTACAAAAGACGCACAGACTACCTGTAGATCGCCGAGCACAAAGAGCAGATTTTTTGTAGCGCACATCAAAGCTCTTATTTTATCCTACTTTTCTCGAACAGTTTGATAGAACGCGACCAGGACATTGCTACAGATGACGTGTTCTATGCGATGGACTATAGAGAGGGCTATGTATAGATTTAACACACGTGTAACACAAGGGATTCTGCGAACTTGTCGCGTAGGTGGAAGCAATATGTCACAGAGTTAAAATAAGCAAGTTGAAGTAGCAATCTGCAGGTCATATAGCTCGAAGAACAGATACAGTTATCACGCACGGTACGCCCCATATCCTAACACTTTCAAAAACTTATGTGGCAAAGCCTTACGAAATGTATTAGTTACTTACGATTCTTTATCTCGAGGTATCTCTTCTCCCCGCTCCACTTCAAACAGCGGTACAACAAAGACGGTCTTAGCAAACACGCAGCCATCATCTCTCTTCTTGTCTCCCATCAGCTTCCTTACCATTGTCAGGAATTTGGGCGCTAGACCATCACTCGGGACCATTTCTATATCAGAAACGAGAAAATAGTTGGTGATAGAGGCGTTCCTTGCAACGTTCCTTCCCACATTTATAGGGTAAACCAAGTGGTTTTCTCTCCTAAAGGTAGTAATGCCGAGCGATTCCAACCCAGAGCAGTCGTTGAATTTCAAACGATGAGAGCTCGCACTGGTTTTAGGCATTCGTCTCATCATGATATCAATCTTTTTCTGCCGCGCCCATGCAATATACCGATATCGTGTTTTATTGTTCAAATTCCTGTACTTATCGAGTTTCCTTTGCATTATCTCTTCAGCACTTATATTGGCTGTTGTTGTCGGGATATCCGTTGTGAGGATAATTTGATCCTTCTTCGGGATCATCGGAGGGTATTTTTGGGGGTAAAACAAATGCATAGAGACCTTGGACATTCCAGAATAGCAATGGCATAGTTGCACCATAATCTGCATGGCTATGTCCAAGTCATAATTCGGAACGAAAACTGCTAGACTAATCGGTCCGTCCCAAAATCTTGCTATTTCAATAATGTGATAGAGAAACTCTGGTGTTGCTTGCGTCGAATACGTCACCGCTTCATACTTGCTACGGTTTGCATAAGCTCTCCCTCTGACAGCATTATAAATTACTCTATACGGACCCTTCCTTCCAGCTTCGGGAGATGAGTACAAAGTGAATGTGCCCCATTTCAAGGTTACCGGAAGGCCGTAGTTGAATTCGCAGTAGCTTCTATTTTCGTTAGGCATTCGACCTTGTAGGAAACTGCCCGGTCGGTAGTCAAAGTCACCGATCCTTTGTTGGATGTGTGGGTGGCCTTGGTGCCGGTAAGCATACAGCTGGAGTATGGCGATGATGGTGATGATGAAGGCGGCGATGAGGAGGAAGGTTGAGTGTTTCCGTGACAGCCGAAACGAGTAAGCACCACATATTCGTAGGCATCGCGTCATTTTGAACATTCATTGTTTAGTATTTTGTCGGTCGTTTAGAAAACATACCTTACTTCCTGTAGCTACGCTCCTATCCACAAACTTTAATTGCTCTCTGTCCAACTCTGAATATTCTCAATATCATTTTCAAAACAAATAATTTAGTAGTTTTCTTCCATCACTGTTTATTTCCTAGATTTCTTCATCAACAATACTCAATTTAAACTACGATAACGAACCGCAATTTAACCTTCGAAACATCACTTTAACACCACTCCCTCTACTGTTTACAAGAACTGCAATACAATACAAGAATTAACTTAATTTCATTGTTTTCTATTGGAAGTTATTCTTTTTCGTGGAATTTATTTACTTGCCGAAATAATATTTTATTTTGACAGCTGGTTGCGCGCGCTGTCAGCCGGCACATGCGCACCAAGGAGATCGATATCACTGCATACATCCTTCTTGGAAAAATCTTGTTCCGCTATGGTTCCGGGACGATCGGAAGAAAATCTGACACAACTAATGAAACTGTAGAAATTAAAGAATGTATACTTCTATCTGACTGTTTTATCAAAGTACTTACAGCTTGTTATGTAAGGACTCGTACTTGTTTGATTCCATTGAAATAACTAAAAATAAGTTTGTGTTTACATAAAAAAAAGTATACAAGTATTCTATCAGCCATCTTTGCATAGTTTGAGGCTAGATGGCGCTGTGTGAAATGTCCACAAATATTTATTTATTTATTGATAACTACTAGAAGCTGTACCTACCATTTTTATGACTATTCTGTCATAAAAATTTTACAATTTTACTATTCTGTCTGTATTACAATGAATAAATTTTAGAATTGAACTCAGAAATTACTTAGTTTCCCTAACATTTCACTAATGGTGGTAAATACGGAATTGGGTGGTGGTGAAAATTTTGCATGCAAATCCAAATAATCGAATCTAGATCAGCAAAGACCAACAAAACCGCGTAACTTCCAACCAAAGTTCTTACAAGTCCGCGAAATCCACCCATCCAAACTTTTCCTGTTGATGAGCAGTCGTACATCGGAAGTTGTTCCAACTTCGAACACGCTACCAAAAACCTATTTCTACCTATAATTGCTGCCTCAGGTTCAGTACTGATCCAAGATTTCTGGAAAGCACTCAAGTTATGAAAAAGGCTTTGAAGGAAAAATTCAAAAACAATGTCCATGTCAAACCTTTGTATAGAAAAATAAAGCCGAAGAATGTACTATGTGTACAAAGTTGTTACAATCTAGATGGCGATGATTTTACTGTGAAGAGAGAAATAAGTGATGTGAGAGGTGCTAAATTAAACCACATTAGGAAGAAACAAGGCTTATTTTCCCCTGAAGCGTGTCAATCAGACTCAAAAACAGTCATCAATAAAGTGTATAATTTAAGAAACAATGAGATAAAAGGATTTAAAATGATAGGAAATACTGATAATTCTAGCGAAAATGGAAAAGAACGAGTGAATCAGTTTGTACAAGCAGATAAAATATCCATGCCAAACCTAGTAAGTCATACATCCAATAAAACAGAAAAACACTTTAGACCCAAAAATATAGAGCAGAAACATGTCTACCAGTATACCAGTATATTTTCTTTTCATAACATCCATAGAAGGGGCCTTAGAGAGGCCCATAAATATTTTTTGTGTTTTGTTTATCCTTAATAACATATTAAAATCAATAAAAAAGTATGTGTGGTTTAAAATGTACTTATGTATATACACACACATTTTTTCCCTCTCCTGTAAATATCCTACTAATACTATAAATGCAAAAGTTTGTGAGGATGTAAGGATGTGTGTGTGACGATGTATGTTTGTGCCTCAATCAAGCCGTAACGGCTGGACATATTTGAATGAAACTTGGAATATACATAGTATGTGTGCTGGAATACCATATAGGCTACTTTTTGTCAGTATATCACGCGAGCGAAGCCGCAGGCGAAAGCTAGTTTGACCATAATTTTTTTATGTAACATGTGCCCTTTCTGCAGTTAGCCATTCATTTTATTTTGATTTTGAGCCGTTTTCAGTGTTCAGACACATGGCTGCGAGTGTACCCGTTGCCACAGGATGTCAAGGAGTCCGTGTGTTCTACCATTTTCCGATGCGTCGTCTGTCAGTTTGGCTTGGCGAGTGTGCTGGTGCTCTGGACTATAGCCTGGGTGTTCGTGATACATTCCTTCGAAGGTCAGTTATACTCACGAAGGAAAGATACATCCTTCGGAGATAAGTCACGCATGGCCACTGTGAAGGAGCATGGTCTTCATACAATTTAAAATGAGACTAATAATAAATAACACCCAATAGTCACATACATCCTAAACCCACACTAGGATTACCTGTGTTGTTGGGTATCAGAAACAGACCACGAAAAGAAATTTGTCAGAAAAGTTATAGTCATTATAGAAACAACATCTTTTTTTCCGATCCAAAAGCTGTTTCTTATTTGGCTCACGCTCAACGGAACAGTAATGCGGCCAGCGTCTTGGGCACGCTTCTACCATCTGATGAGCTAGACCAGGTGAACTATCTATAGACCATTTGCAACGGTAGGCCCGACTGTTTCTTTTGTATTTTGTAAATAATATTTGTATTAGTTGTAAGTTTTTTTCTCTTCTTTACGGTCACAGCTTTACATTTGACCTATGTGTTGTTTTCAGGTCCGTATGAAGTGAAGGTAGCTCAAGACTTTGAAAGAGAACAGAATCAGTTGGTAATCGACCTTGCGACGGAGTTGAGACAGGTATCTAATAGTAGACCACTTTCTAGGCTTTTATTTTGTTTTATTTGGGGCTTATTCGCTAAGCGAAAATAAAATTCGTTTATAATAATTTTTACATCGCGCATTTTCAGTCGAAATGTGAATATAACTTTTGTTGAAAACAGACTGACAAAATGATACACCAGATAACGCGATGCACGAAAATATCGCTCTTTTCCCACGTCATATTTACAAAGTATAATATCTACCTAGAATGGCCAATTTAATCACACAATTTAAAACAATTTGGAACCTTAATCTCTTTGCTCTATAGCTCATTTTCGCTTGACAAAAAGATAACTCAGCTTTAGTTTCGAGACCCGAAATATAAGCATCCGACGTATATTCCGTTTTAATTCTAAACGAATAGAGCTCATTTTGCATTGTGATTTGTATACAAGAGGTATAACCTAGCTTAAAAGCTTCATATCCTGAAAAACTATGTAAGCTGATAATTTGCATAGCACGGTGCTTCTGACTCCGTTGAGCTACCTGGTACCTTACATTGTTTTCAACTATAAGCCAGCGAAGTCTACTCATCTTTCAAACAAACCTTCGAAGATACTACTACTAATTAATCTGTGAAGCTATCTGATATTATTTTAAACAATGACTTCCGCGATACCCTAATTGCTGTAGTAATCGATATAACCCGAAAACGGAAACTACGAAAAACTTTTATTACGAAAAACTTGAAGCTAGTGAATACAGTGAAGCGCTCGTGGCGTAGCTTGCTTAGACGTTCTTGATTGATTGTTGAAGTAAAGCAACATTATGCGCGGTCCCAATTTAGATGGTGACCGCAAGTGGCATTACGAGCTGAGCGCTTCCGTGCTTCGGAAGGCACGTTAAATTGTCGGTTCCGGCTTTTAAGTCGTTAAGCTTTGACGGAGGCCTTTAGGCAGCCTAAAAATCCGTCACAAGAATTGGCCACTAGCTCATACGAACTTAGTTAGTAAGTACAATCAGTACGAAAAACATATTATAAAAGAACACTCAAGTTTGATGTCAGATATTTTATTTTTTGTCAACCATCCGCATGCGTTCATCTACTAAGATCTTTAACATCTATATTAAATGATTTGTACAGCGTCAGGAGGCAATTTTTCACCTACATTAACGGAACGCTGTGCTTGGCTCAATTTTACATAGAGTAAGTTTGGTCTAGTCCACAGGAAAGACACGGTCAAACGTACGGAGCTGACTAAACTGCTGGTTTCCTCACGATGTTTTCTTACATTGTGAGTATTGGTATAGCGCAGTATAGCACACATATTTTGTGTGTGTCTGCGTCGCTGCTATATATATATATTCAATACTACAGCTACTTTTTAAGTAAATCCTTCTGTACCTTATGCTGTCGATGCTCGCTACTCTCGCTAGTTATCCCGACTGAGTTAACATCAGCATTTTCAAGTAAATACTTTTAAGGTGTTGTTAATAAACTGTGGAATTACCTCTCAGCTACGGAACATTTTCTGCTTGAGGTGGAATTAACAGTTTATTTTGCAGATACAAAAAGGTTTTAGAGGAGAAACGAGTAAAACTGGTCTCCAACCTTTTTCGACCAGGTATTACCTCATTTCATAAATGGAACCTTACCGTCCAGGCACAAAAAAGGAAAAAAACCCGTCAAGTGCGAGTCGAATTTGCACACAAAGGGTTCCGTACCATCGTACATCTACATAAATGTTTCTTGTATGAGGCCCCCTTTTATTTTTATTATTTGTTGATATAGCGGCAATAACACACTGTAAAAATTTCAACTCTCTACGGATTGACGGACGGACAGCGGAGGCGTAATTTTTTTTTTGATGTTATTGTGATTTGTTGATATAGTGGCAATAACACACTGTAAAAATTTCAACTCTCACCGGTCTGACTGACAGACAGCGGAGGCGTAATTGGGTCCCGTTAGCACCCTTCGGGTACGGAACCCTAAAAAGATCAGCAAACTTTTGACAGAACATTGCTTTTTTGTGCCAGAACTGTGACAGTCTGCTCCTCAGTCTGATCATAGAACGGGGTAGTACGCGGAAGCTCCTATAGGAAGCCAATTTCAAAGATGTTCCACCAAGTAGTCTGAATAGCACACACTGGTAAAATACTCTCATGAAGCGCTCGTGGCGTAGCTTGCTTAAGCGTTCTTGATTGATCGTTAAAGTTAAGCAACAACGTTAAAGTCACAAATTGGGATGAGTCACCGCAAGTGGCGTTACGAGCTGAGCGCTTCCGTGTTTCGGAGGGCACGTCAAACAGTCGGTCCCGGCTTTTAAGTCGTCAAGCCATGACGGAGGCCTTTAGGCGGCCTAAAAACTCCGTCACTAGAATTGGCCACTAGCTCATACGAACACACATGAAACTCTGAAGAAAAATATCATGTTACCTAAAACAGTGAAATAGCAGCTATTATTTTATCTAAGAATCTTGTTAATTCGTAAGTTTTTTTTCATTTCATTTATATATTGTATTTTATTAACATATAGATATTATCTGAAATAAATAAGTATTATTATTATTATTACATCGTGAGGAAACCCGCGGCTTAGTCAGCTCCGCACGTATTGACCATGTCTTTCCTGTGAACAAGGCCGACTAAGCTGAGAGGATGGAATAGGTGCTGGGCAAGCCTACTCCATCTTAATTCGTTCCAGGCATTACAGCGTCCCGTCTGTGAAGGTAAAACGTTGCCTCCTGACGCTGTATAAATCATCTACTGTATAGATGGTAAAAGGCCTTAGTTTATTATTACACTGCCCTCTCGTGTCTCTTGTCACGTCCGCAATATCGGGCGACGTTCTTCAAAACTTCAAAACTTCCAACGCCCAAAGATAGTTTACCCAAGAAGAGCAAACAGATGCCTAACAAAAAGGAGCTCGATCATCATTTATCCTTACTTGAATCTTTCAGCCCGGTTCCAATAGTTCACTAACGAACGATGGATCGTTTATAAAATTGCTTGCGACTTCGCTCGCATGTTACCCGGATAAAAAGTAGCCTATTATGTTATTCCAGCCATACCTACTATGTATAGTCCAGCGATGCGCGATCCAAGAGCTGGTTCTTATTTGGTTCAACGGATCAGAATTGCCATTCAGCATGGTAATGCGGCCAGCGTCTTGGGCACGTTTCCACCGTCTGATGAGCTGGATCAGGTGAGCTATCTATAGACCGTTTGCAACGGCCTTTAGATAGCCCGACTGTTTCTTTTGTATTTTGTAAATTATATTTGTATTAGTTGTAAGTTTCTTTTTGTTAATAAAGATTATTGTATATTCCAAGTTTCATCTAAATCTGTTTTGAGACACAAACATATGATTACTACGAAACTACGATTAAGTTTCACATCCTCACAAACTTTTACATTTATAATATAATAGGATAGGATTTCCATAGCAACTTTGTTGTTAACTTTGCTAAAAACGCCATTCATTTTTTTACATAAAACAACGTTGGTAATGAGGGTTCCGTCGTTCATTAGTAGAATATTGGAACCGCGTATTAGACGAACCCACAAAACTCGTATTTGGTGAAGTCCAACACGCCAAATTCATCATACTCGAGGACAAAATAAGCGATGTTACGGAGCAGTTTGCGCACATCCCCAAAATGAAATTTGAATATGCTTAGCGTTCAGAACTTCCCTTGGGAAGGTCTGAGGCCCGTTTCTCGGGAAATAAACTCCAGTAAGATAATTATCTTAAGTACCATCATTTGTAATATTTTTGCAATTATTTATATAACCTTATTTTAAGCTCATATATTTTTCCAGCTAGCTTGCAAAACGTGGGCTACATGTGGCAAAAGTAGCGACTTCAGTCATAGTGAATTGAAGTTATAGGTGTACATATTTTTTCCTTTTTACGACGCATTAAAATACATTTTCTTCATCGCAAAAACAGTTACAATAAGTATGAATACCTACTTTTTACGTGTAGGTTCAGAAGTGATATGAAGATCATCATCATCAGCCTATAGAAATTCACTGTTGGACATATATCCTAAATACAATGGTTTTTTTTGTGCTGCCTTCCATCCACTAACGACAGAATCCAATGCCATTCCCCGTAGACACATATTTTTGTACTACATTCGCTAGCGAGTATAATAGCACGGGGAAACCCATACCACCTCATTGGTTGGCTGAAAGAAAATCCTAGGCCTATGGAGGGCTAGGCCTCCATATGCGCAATGTTTTTGTTTTGTTGTGCAATAAAGAATATAATAATAATACTTCTCTGCTGGACTGGGAGTAAAGAAAAAACATAGAATTTATGTATGTATGGTTTGATAAACCCATAGTAGAGTTTAGATAGGCAGTTACGCCATTGTAAGGACTTTATATTTGTCATTAGGATCAGGCAAGGCTATCACAAAGTTTTTATTACGTCGAGACGAGTTTTGGATGTTTTCGTATAAATTAATCGAAGTTCTTCCGGTCTGAAGAAGCCTGTTCCATGCAGACTTTGAAAACTAATCACGTCCAAGTTAAATTAATATTACCTTCTCGAAAAATGACAGACTTTTGTACTTACTACTAAATGGAAGTTAAATCTCGTCTATAGAGTGGTATCATTAAGTGGACTTCGCATAGTCATGCCTGTATCAATAATAATAATAATAATAAATAATAATATTTGTGGACATTTCACACAGCGCCATCTAGCCCAAACCAAGCAAAGCTTGTACTATGAGAACCAGATGGCTGATAGAATACTTATATACTTTTTTTTTGTAAAAGACACGGAAGAAATATTTGCAGGACATACAAACATTTCTCCCGTAGCGGGGATCGAACCCACGCCTCTTGTGTCTCAAATTTTCCTATAAAAGCACTAAAACGATTTCAATGTAGTTTTAAAAATTCAAATGCCGAACAGAATCGTTTCAAAGGTTACCATCTATTTTTATCACCGAATCTATTTTCCACATTGTACTGGTTCTAAAATTTAACCGGTTTTGGCACTACCCAGCTGGCAGGGAGCCAGACAGCGTATTTATCAAGACCCGGGGGAACCCGGATAATAACGGTTGTATCTGTGGAAATAGGAACGGACGTGTTTTATCAGCGGCTGACTGAGGCCGAGGCTTTAGTTGTGGCTTTGTAAGCTTCTACTATGCATATCGCGATGGATGTAATGGTCTACTGGAGTTATTTTTTCTCTGACAACAGATAGTCGAGCAATATAGAAGGGTGATAGATGGAAAATCTTTAAAAAAACTTATACCTACTGCCAATTCAAGTCACTGTTCTCGAATACGTGTCAAGTATCCAAACTCTCGATGTTAAAACTGAAACGAGGAAACCCGCGGCTTAGTCAACTTCGCTCGTATTGACCATGTCTTGGCCGACTAAGCTGAGAGAATGGAATAGGTGTTGGGCAAGCCTAATTCATCTTAATTCGTCTCGGGCAATACAGCGTCCCGTTTGTGAAGGTAAAAGTTGCTTCCTGACGCTGTATATCATCTACATAGATCGTAAAAGGCCTTATCCATCCAAACTCAAAGTATCGTCAGTATTTAGACAATATTTTAGGTTTATCTATCATTGCTCCATCCATTACTATTTCAAATACAAATTACTACATAATAATATCCAGAGTACAAGATTCTTTAAAATATGAAGGTACAATGACATCCAGATCGGATCTTTTTTTAATGACTATTATGTTTGGTGTACCTAGTTGTGTAGAATGATTTCAATCGCCCGTGTACCAGCTCCAAAAGAAGGAATAAAAACACAATGAATGGTTTCGTTCCGCCATGTAACTACGAAATCTAAAAAAATGTGTACTACGGAGCTCAAGTCCGTAGAGATTACGTAGCAATTTCGTAGCAAATAGCTACGATGCTATGTATTTGTACTTATAGCTAATCTAAGTTACAACCTTCTAAAAAGAATACTAAAAGCATTATTACTATTATTTTCTCAACACTACTTACAAATCGAAATATATAAAACTCTTACGTTACTGACTAACTTATAATCAACCCAGTCAGCGCTTTAATAATAAGTCCTAGAGGCATGAAAGTTGGAGGGTATATTCCTTTTAGGGGACTAAGAAAGGAATTTCAGAATTTCAACCCTTTGAGGACGCAGTGGGTAAATAAAGTTTGTATGAAAAAATCTACATACATACAAATTATCACGCCCGTATCCCTAATGGGGTGGGCAGAGCCACAAGTAATCATAAGAAAACTTTCAGCCACTCCTGATTAAAGTCCTAAGATGGATATGGTGAACTATGGTGACAGGTGACATGCCCATCGCCCGTATAAATGGTCCATCATGTTGGAGGATACTATCCCTTAGTCGACTTTTCTCGACATGCTCGGAGAGAGAAGCAGCTGGACGCATTCTGTTTTTTTTTACTCCCAGTTGACAGAGAAGTCGAAAAAATTATACGCGGACAAAATCAGTAAGCTTTCCACTAGTTCTTTTATAATAACAATAATTCCGTCGAATATTAACAAATACCGAATAATACAAGCAATTCTGAACCTTTTTGATATTCAAGGAACAAAGCGCAGTGAGGTATTTTAGCATTCCAATGCTATAATAATTTACTGCGCTCATAATAAGGAGCTATACATACTTGGGTTAGAATGCCTTGTTGGTTTGGAATGTTAGCTGCATAATTTGCGATTGCAATGTTTGATTCCGGCGTGATTGAAATTGACGGACATTGCAAATTGCTGTGGTTATGATAGACACTGCTTTGGCATTGTTGGGTTCAATGTTGTGCCGCGTTTTCACTTGGGGACATTTGCCCCGCAACACTGTCGCTCGACAAAAATTCTACGTGTTGCGCTACATCGCAGGACACCTCGCCCGACATCGCAGTCGACATCTACGCGGGACATGACATGTACTAGTTGATGGTCGCGGAGCGTCGACACACGCGACTTTCTTGTTCCTCGTCTTGTCAGTCGCCCGCCATATTTTGCATAGTGTAACATAGAGTAAGTTTGACGCTTTTTGTTCCGCTAAATGGCAGTAGTGTGGTCTGACGAGCGACATACTAATCACCACTCTGGGTAGTTTGAACAAGGCAAATGTTGAGCGACGTTGTCCCGCAAAGTCGTAGAAACATACTACATAATACCGCGATATATCGCTGCGACATGTCCCCTAATGAAAACGCAGCCTTATGTTTAAATATTAGCTATTAGCCGATACCCGTGGTTTCACCCACATACGATTATTTATACAGTGTTTTTCATCACTTTATCTTTTAACTTATCGTCAATGTTTATTATTAGACGACCTCGAAGGCCGAGAAGCGAGTGCGGGTTCGATTCCCGCTGCGGGAGTGCATTAGGAGAGGAATATTTGCATGTTCTGCAAATATTTCTTGTAGGTCTGAGTGGTTGTGGTACATACACAGGGGAAATCCTAGTGGGGAGGGTCAGAAGTATGTTTGTAACTGCTGGGTATTATCTATTTATCTGTAGAATTTCCAAAATACCTTTAGCTACATTACGTTCTCTGCAAATGGGTATAATCTTTCACTTTTCACTCAGCATAATAAAGTTACTTTATTATTCTCCCCACACACAGTATGCAAAGCGTTACAAATTACAACACATCACGAGGAAGCGATATGTCTTGGAATTTTCATTATGCCAGTTCTGTACCGTTACCTCAACATTAATATAAAAAATCCACATTATTATAAAAAATCACACTAATCACTCCGATATTATAATAATAATAATAATAATAAATAAATAACACCCAACAGTCACATACATAGTCCTGACCCCACACTAGGATTCCCTGTGTCGTGGGTATCTGAAACTACGAGTACCATGGTACCACAACACCCAGACACGGAAGAAATATTTACAGAACATGCAAACATTTCTTCCGCAGCGGGAATCGAACCCGCGCCTCTTGCGTCTCTGCCGAGCAATCGCCCGCCACGCCACCGAGGCCGTCAATTATTATGCAAAAGTTTGTTAGTGTGTTTACTCCAAATCCGTAAAGGCTGAAGGTTTTAAGATGATACATATTTCGTGACCAGAAATATCAATAAAATTATTTCATACCCGGATAAATGTAGAGCTACTTATGATATTCTAGCTTCCAACCGCGGCATCGCTCGCTTTGTACTCGCATAAAAGGTAACCTATATGTTATTCGAGCACACGTACTACGTATATTTAAAGTTTCAGCCAAGTCCGTTCAGCCAATTTTTAAAAGAATAGGTTCATTTTGGACTTGTTTTTCATTTTACAGTTATGTAACAAAGTTAGTAATCGGGAATAGCGTAGGTAAATGGCACATCGCTGCAGAACACGAAAAAGAATGAAACCAAGAGCAGAATCTAAATACCAAGTCTATAGAAAGAGCGCCTAAGATTTTATACCTACTATTCATATTCAAACCTAATCTAAAAGTGGCTGTAAGAATGAACCTTTTGTCCATAGGTCATACTCAAAGCAAAAATACAAAATTACACAACGAACTCAATTTCGGCAGCCGGAAATGTCCTTTATGAAAAGTCTCGTCTAAAATTTTTACATGACAAAGGACCCTGCCATAGCTCACAAATACCCAGAATTCTTTAGCGGCCCGCAGGGCACGTCGGGAATTTAGTGGCAACACTGAATTGGGAAGAAACCTCATACTTCTCAAATATGTTGGGTTTTTTTGCTGGATGGGTCAAGGTCAAAGAAATTTTTAGGGTTTTCTATAAAAGGCCGGTATGTTGTTGCCAGGTTGTAAAGTAAGATTGCCTTTGGATTATGGCCAGTACCTACGAGTATTCTGTTCCCATTTGTCAACTCGAGACAACAATGTACGAATGTCTAAGATGCATATTCGTGGGTTAAAAGTTTAAGGCCATATTTGAATAAATAAATAAACCATGTCTGAAAAGTCTTACTTCACACAGCACTCCACGTACGTAGGCAAGTACAAACATAAAATACAATATTGTATATACAAATACTCGTTTCAACAATACTAGTGGAACAAATACTGCAATCACAAACGCTTGTGGAATACCAACCATAGTTGGTACAGCATGCAGCAGAATTCAAATACCTAATTGGATGAACAATTTGTCTACCATTGTGATATCCCCTCACGTCTAATAAAACTTCTGAATTTTGCATGCAAACGCAGTTCACGAACATGTTTTCAGAGTACAGGTATTTCATCCTATTATAAATTTGAAAGTTTATTGTATTTGTGCCATTGAATCACGACGTAACTGCGGATCGGATTTTGATCCAACATGGATTTTACTGTACCGTACATACATAGATACCTACCTAGTTTGTGACGCTGAATGAGCAGGCTACATTTTTTTATACCTACGCGAGCTAAGCCGCGGGAAGAATAATTATTAAATACTAGCTGCCGCCCGCGGCTTCGCTCGCGTGGTACCCGCATAAAAAATAGCCTATATGTTAATCCAGTACATGTACTAGGTACCTATAGGTATTCCAAGTTTTAGTCAAATCCGTTCAGCCGTTTTTGCGTGAAAGAGTAACAAACATCGATACATCCATATATACAAACTTTCGCGTTTATAATATTAGTAGGATAGTAGGATAAGATTTTATTTAGCTCAAGAAAACCGGTTAAGTGCGAGTCGGATTCGCACACAAAAGGTACGGAACCTTAATCACTGGCTCGCACTCGTACCTACTATTTAGGGCCCCCTTTTATTTTCTTGTATTATTTTTTGTTATAGCGACAATAGAAATACACACTGTGAAATATTCAACTCCCTACCTATTACGGTTCATTAGATACAGCCCGCTGACAGACGGACGAACGGACGGACAGCGGAGGCTTAGTAATAGGATCCCGTCGACATCCTTCGGGTACGGAACCGTAATAATTATGATTTTGTGAATGAAAACGTGAAATTGCTTCTTTCTCGCTACATACATCTTTATATCAAACCTCTCCTACATCTCATGTAACCCGCCGTTTGCGTTCAATTTCCGAGGTTTCTGTGTTCATCTCGGCGCCGTAATTAACCGTTAATAAACGAGAGCAGGTAGACTGACGGAAACAGCGTGAATGTGGCGCGTAATAAAGCTTGAGGCTTCACTTCACAGTCTATGTCACTAGAGTCACTAGTTCCTTCGAACCAGTGTGGTGAAAGTATTTAAAGTGCATGTTTTTTAACTTTCTACGTTCCACGACGGTTTCCCCACGATGTTTTCCTTCGTCGTTTAAAAGTCCCTATAGCGCACATAAATTTTTCGAACAAAATACCTTACGCACGACTTGATTTGAACCCACGACCTTATGATGGGAAGGCGGGGCCGCTACCATTAGACCACCAGTGCTCTTTCCACTATTATTTATTCTGTGCTCTCGCCTTGCAGTAGTTCAGAGATGACGTCGTAAACTCTATTAGATGGACCACCTAAATTCTATTCTGTCTATAAACAAAACAGACATGTCACGCCTGTTTTCTATAGGGGTCGGAAAAACCATGAATCTCAATTTGTTACGGTCCTGACATATCCAGTAGTACCACAAATATTGTGCACCTCGGCAATTTGCGTCTACCTCTTGAAATACGAACCCACGCGATGATAATAAATGTAATATAGAGAGAGATGTTACAATAATTATAATCGTCACTGGAAAGGCAAAATTACGTAAGCGCCAAAATGGCGCCAAATAGGCATATTGAGTTATTATCCTAAAATAGCAGTCCAAATACAATCATATGAATTGCTGGACATAGAAAATGAAAAAAGAATGAAATCTTACGTTGACGTCATCAAAATTCGATAATTAGGTAGAAAGTTATGATTAAAAAAACGAAAAAAATGAACTTCAAACGGCTTTTTCTCGATTGGCGCTTACGTAAATTTGCCTTTCCAGTGACGATATAGATACTTATTTTTTTAAAAGGTTGATTCATTTATATTTGCTTTTTACTATAAGTTGCATATTCGGACAAATTCAGTTTTCATACAAAGCACGAAGTTTGCCGAGGCGCACTATATTTGTGGTACTACTGTACTCTCGCTTCATTCGTTCTCATCACATTCTTCGTAATTCTTTCTCCAAAACGTTCTGTCTTTACCTCAGAACAACAAATCAACTTGTCTTTACAACCAAAAACCAAAGTACCAGTATGATCTCTATTTTTTCTTTTATTTACAGGTATACTTCGCTTGGCAGGTATACTTGGCTCTTCAATATCACTACATAGTATAAAACAAAGTCGCTCCCGCTGTCTGTCCCTATGTATGCTTAGATCTTTAAAACTACGTAACGGATTTTGTTGCGGTTTTTTTAATAGATAGAGTGATTCAAGAGGAAGGTTTATATGTATAATACATGCATAATATAGTAGAAAAACACTGATAATTTTAGAGGTTTCTAATGTGATGTCGTGAATAAACACATTTTTTTGCGCTTACATTATTCTGTAGTACCTATAATTAGTATCAGCATTGCACCCGTGCGAAGCCGGGGCGGGTCGCTAGTAATTCATATAATACGACTCTTGCGCGGCTGCTACGCTAACCCACTAAGGAAATAGGCTAACTACTCTTACTTTTAGTGGCAAAACTATAATTGTATGTACAACTCATGTTTTTTCTGTTCATCCTGAAACCGAGTTGTCCAGTCAGCTCCGCCTTCTGTGCAGGTTGTTGGTTCGATTCCCTGTGTAATTAACATAGGTAGATGTTTGTTTTGTGGTTCAGATTTCTTCCCTGGTCAATCTCCCGGATTTCCCTATACCTACCTATAAGTATTCTTAAATAGGAATAGGTCATAACATAGAGAAATAAATTTAAGTTGATTAGCTGTTCTGAGGGTCATAACATACTGGTTGAATAATATTTTTTACGCGTCAATACAAAATATACTTTAGCCTACTTTATAGGACAGGACAGTAAAGATAAGAATGAAGGAAATGACGTGGATATATCTGGGTAGACCAAGCGCGACCATGAAGGATGCTTTCCGTAAATAAACTGGGCTAATGAGCCAGCCAATACGCGGAGCCCTGCGGAAACCCACTCGGGGAGTGTAGGCAGTTTTCTAGATCGTTAGCCACCGCCTGGCGAAGCCTTATCAGGCACCGAGGACCTATGAGGGTGAGATCGTATGTTACTACACTTACGGACAAAAATATACCCAAAATAACCCTTTCTGGTCGATGATATTGTGAAAAGAGTAAAAAGACGGACTGTGTAAATGAATGCGACATTTTTAAGACGTCCGGATTTGTTTTTTTTATATAATACCTACGGAAGAAGGCCTCAATTATTGGCACAGAATAAAAGCACCCTCTACGACAAAGGACTTAATTGGTTTCTGCACGCTGCGATCCAATTTAAATATTCAGCGGGTGTTATTATTTTGTCCGGAAGTGTACCTATGTATCGTGTAGTGCCTTGCCGGGCCATTAGGCAGGTGTTGTCAAGTGCAGCCCGAGGGTCGTACTTGACCCTATGACGTCACGAGCTCACTGGTGCTAAACAAACATTGGGGTTAGCCCGGTCAACGTGTAGGGACTTAAGTAGGTCCTACATATTGAACATGGATTACGAGATAATAGGCGCCATTTAGTCCATTAGAATTATTTATCCATTTATATTATTATCCGTTTAGAATTGTGCATTATTTTTGCCCATTACGATATCTGCAATACCTGTCCTTTCTGTTACGCGATGCCATTCTGATTGGACTACGTATGGACTTGAGAAAATAAATGCGTCAGAAAAACGCGCTTAAAAATAAAATTGTAAGAACAAGGTACATTCTCAAAAAAAAAACAATGAGCGGCGGCTAAACAACCGGCCATCAAATTATGTATTGATCGGATTCATAATTCATTTTCTGTCGTGGTTTCGTTCTGTCCTACCGCACTTTACAAAACCTTCAGCATCATCATCATCATTTCAGCCCAGTATCACCCACTTCTGGGTACTTTGGTTTTTGCCAGCCTCCTCTGTCTTGTGCTTGTCTTATACATATTTTAACCGCGACTTTTTCTATGTCCTCAACTATCCAATTCACTGTCGGACGTTCTAGATTTATTCAATCTGTCTTCGTCCACACCTAAAGCTTTGAATCAAAAATCCTTAACTCCGAAAACATTTTTATTTCTGAATCCGTAATATTGTTTCAGATAACCCCTCTATCACCGAAATGGCGAGAGGCAATCCAGAGGCGGATCCAGGACGAAAGGCAGCTCACAATAATGGCGGTGGGCAAGGGCGCCAGGGCCCACCCAGGGCTGTTCTGGGACCTCCCTGGAACTTTCCTCTTTACTATCTATGTGATGACTGCTTTGGGTAAACTACGAAAATATTTAGGCGGTACATTTTGAAAACAAATCTTACTTCTTACTTATATTATAAATGCGAAGTTTGTGAGTTTGGATGTTTGTGCCTCAATCACGCCTTAACGGCTGAACGGATTTGAATAAAACTTGGAATATACACAGTACATGTACTGGATTAACATATAGGCTATTTTTTATCCGGGTACCTAGCGAGCGAAGCCCCGGGTGGCAGCTAGTACTTACATAAAGAACATAACTACTTGTGAACTATTAATTAACTTGTGAAAAATAATGAGAAATTATCAAACCAGGGTTCGAACTCGCGTTTCCGCCTCAGATCTACAACGCAACTGAACCATAGTCCAAATATCTACATAAAATTATATTACATCATTTCAGGGTTTGGAGCACCAGTTCCCCACACGGTATGGGGTCGGAGTGCGGCCCTAATCTATGCCTTCGTTTCCATCCCCACTCATATCTACCTCAGTATGTCGACAGATAGCCTATCCTATAGTCTAGATAAAACCTAAAGAGCCTATTCTTGTTTAAAAACATCACAAACCTCAGAAGTGAGCCTATAGGTAGATAAGATACATGACAGTAAAACACACTTATGTGTGATGTTTCTAAGTTTTGAAAGATTTTTTACACGATTTTTTATAGATAGGTAGGTACCTATTTATCACGTAGTTAGTTTTATTGTTCCATTTTATAGAAAGCTCCGTCTAGAAGGACCGACGAAAAAGCATGTCTTTTTGTTGCTGGTTCTTTCTACAATAGATTAGTTCGTCCAGGACACATTTGTTGATCACGCTTTACAGATTATAAGTAGATCTCTACCCAAAGATCTCATATGGGGTTAACATACATACACTCCAACGGGTCGTCAAGTCAGTCTCTTTGTTCCGCCACCTATAACATTTGAATATTCCGAATTAGGTGGGGTTAACTTTACTAAAGACCATATTTTTCTCAACACAATTTTAGTGGTAAATGCGAGTACTTATGCTGTGGCGAAATTAAATGCGAGTCGCTGCCCGTTGATGAGTAAACATATGAAGAGACAGTCATTCATAGAAAAAAGGAGCACCCTGGATACTAAAGGTGAGTAGACAAGACATCATAAACCTTAAGGTAGACTTTCAGGGCAACAGTCAGTGACTCCATTCATTTATTCATTCATTGCCATTCGAGCGGTATGTATAGGTATATTTTCTTAGTAGCTCTGTCACAGTGTCACTGACACAAACAAACTGTCACAAGAGTTGGCCACTAGCTCAACGAACTTACTTACTTAGGTACTGACACAAACGCTAAAATCGGAAAAATGTTGATTTAAATAAAAGGAATCGTATCTAAAACCATTCTTAGTACCATTCTAATGAAACCTTATATATACAAAAAGCTCTTTTCTTGATGGTCCCTTAACTCTGAGAAAATTATCTATCAATGCCTCCTTAACGATAATGTAGGCAGGTAAGTACTTACTACTTATGCGGTATTGTGGGCCAGAGCACCCACGCATTTACCAAATTAACTACTCAGTGATAGGTAACTGCCGATAATGCTGAGAAAATGTCTGTAGCCAAAGACCACAGATTATAAAGCCAGATTACCTAAAAGGGTACCTATTATAGTGATAGATACAAGGTTAAGGTATAGGTTAAGCAGAATGAACATAACGGCTTTGGTATGTAGACTTTTAAAAAAATTAACTAATTTTCATAACTAGTAGAGTACGTGAACGATTCGACCTACGACCCACCATGGGCCCAATTAATTTGGAATACCTAAATGTTGGTGTCCTTTTGACAGACTTGGTCACAAAGAACTACCAATTAGATAGACGGAACCTATATTTTTTTGAATATTTTGATTGACGTTCGTTGATAACCATCAAGAATTGATTTTTATGCTAAAGATAATTTAAAGATCTAATCTAAACAAATTAAGGACAGAACCCGATTGGTGAAGAGTCTCGAAAGATTTTTGGGTGTTGCCAAATTTTACCTACACTATTTAAATAAATAAAAAAAACCGCGCGCGTGATCTCGAGATGAGGAAACTCTCCCGCGCCCGTGAACGAGGGAGGGGTCTGAGTTATGTGGTTTACATAAAGGTTTTAAATATATAAGTATTTTCTGAATTTCTAGTGTTTTCAGTTCTAATGTTCTAGCAGTTTGTTAGTTTTAGCTTTAACGCAAATTTCAAAAACTTTTATAAGTATTCAGATTCCAAATTCGTTTGAAACTCGGCAACCGACCAAACTAAAATTTAAGCCTAGGCAAAGTAACTACAACCACAGACTACATCCTTTAGTTTTGCGAATGTTTACCACTTTCTCTACACCTAGGTCTCTTGCGGTCAATTCGCTTTGCTGACCACATTTGCCCTAAAATAAAACCTTAAGCTTCCCAGAAAATGTGTATAAGTAAAAATGTTATAGACGGCCTCGGTGGCGTGGCGGGCGATTGCTCGGCAGAGACGCAAGAGGCGCGGGTTCGATTCCCGCTGCGGAAGAAATGTTTGCATGTTCTGCAAATATTTCTTCCGCGTCTGGGTGTTGTGGTACCTACCATGGTAGGTACTCGTAGTTTCTGATACCCACGACACAGGGAATCCTAGTGTGGGGTCAGGACTATGTATGTGACTGTTGAGTGTGTTATATATTTAAATGGATCTGGCTCGAAAGACCATTAATTTTAGAACAAAGGAAAAAAATAGGTACAATCTAATTCCTTACAATCGTTTAAAATATTATGAAAATATAACAAAAAATGCGCACTCGTCCAAAAGGTGTGTCTGTGTAATTCTAGTTTCTCAGCTAATAGTCTGCATCGACATAAAGCTCATCAGTTACTCTAGCTTTCTTTCGTAGAGCAGATAAGGGTCGGTAATTGTAACAAAGATAGATTAGCCCTAATATAGAGTAGGGCCTGATTAAGTTCTCATCAATCCATCTTCGTTTATCATCGAAATTTCTTTATTAGGTAGATAGTAACATTACAATAATAGTCAGGTCGATTCTGTTGTGTATTTTCCCCTCAGAAAATTTTCCAAACTTAACTTAATTTGACAACTTTAAAATTATAGCGATCCTTGTTCTCTCAATGTATGAGAAAGGGACGCCAATATGTTTAGGACTATCTACATACTTACATTTATTGTTCTGAGATACTTACCTATACACCCATAGATAGAAAGAAGTTGTTTTCTTGATTAGTCATTAATTATGACAGGATAAGTCGTTTCGCTAATGACATAGGCTCAGAACAATAAATGTTCTGAGGACATAGGTAACGACTGTTTCAGAAAGTCCTAGCTGCAGTAGAAATTCAGAAACACTGAAAACATCAAGATGCAGCACATATCGGAAGAAAATTATGGTGAGCTTTTTTATGATCTAGTTTAATTTACTGCGTCACAAAAGTGCTTTATCGTGAACGTCTGGATGGCACGTGGAGTGTCATTCTTTGTAAAATACTAATTTCTTAGGTCGAAGACTCTTGTAGATGTGTTTCCCAGAAATAGGTAGACTTACCTACTTACCCCGTAGAAACACTTTTATAAAAGTTGCGCTTCTGTTCCTTATAGATCCATATTCGGCTAGTAGGTATACTAAAATAGAAGTTTTTTCAATCCATATTTCGTTTTTTTTCGACCCGCCTACTTAATTTAACTAACTATGTACTTACCTAATAAATAAGTAACGCTTAGAAGTGCGTTAGGTTTGAGTGTGTATTTAAGGTTAGTTATTTAGTTTTTCTTATTATCTCTATGTACTTTTTCCAAGAAATAAAAGGCTTTTTATTTATTTATTTACTACTTGCAGCTTTGCGTCAGCGTACTAAACGCGTGTCGTTGCGTGCCCGCCATTTCTATTCTTTACTACGCTTGCGGGGCGGTCGCGTTCGGCGTGCTGCGTGGCAGGAGCGCGATGGAAACCATCATGTTCCCGCTGGAGTTCACCACTACCGGGGGACTGGAGCATGTGAGTGGAGCAGTTGTCGTAGGAGTCGACTTAATAATAACACCCAACAGTCACATACATAGTCCCCACACTAGGATTCCGTGTCGTGGGTATCAGAAACTACGAGTACCATGGTACCACAACACCCAGACGCGGAAGAAATATTTGCGGAACATGCAAATATTTCATCCGCAGCGGGGATCGAACCCGCGCCTCATGCGTCTCTGCCGAGCAATCGCCCGCCACGCCACCGATGTCGTCAAATGAGCGTAACTGTTCTGTTCCTAACTGTGCTACGTCCGTAAAAATGATTACAACCAGCATATCAAATTGCATTTCCAAGGTAAAAAGTGACACTTTTGTGGTTGAATTAAAATGTTTTTATGATAGGAAATATTGTAGCCACATATTGCAGTCAAAATATTACCTGTTTAGAGGCACCAAATGTTACGGCAAATATTATTTCTAAATTCCACGCAGTCAAGATTTTTTAAGACTGCGTTTTATTTAACACTTGTACTAGGTAGGTACGGTCGGGATTCTAATTTTCCCCCGAATACTAAACGCGACTCAGCGTTGAGCACGTCTCAATTCACGGTTTTTTGACAGTTTCTGATGAAAATCTGTCAAAAAATCATCATTTGAGACGTGCTCAACTTTGAGATGCGCTTGAGTATTCGGGGGCTAGACACTTTCTAAATTATAATATTAGAATTCTTTATTCACAGGTGTTGGGACATGTTCGTATCCTGTACGGATTCTACGTGGAAGGCGCGATGATCTTGCTGTCGTGTGCGGTGGCCACCCTGCGGAGAATCAGCCACAAGTCCATCAACTCCATCGCTGAGAAGTACAGACTGTTCCAAGTGGCAGTTTGAAGGGTATCCTATTCCTAGTACACATGATCGGTTCACAGATCTGTGGAGACTTACTAGTCAGTGGGATTGGAAGAATTTCATTTGTCGAAACAGACGATGCTAAGAAAAAGACCGGTCAAGTGCCGGTACCATCGTACAAAAAAAATGTTTCTTTTGTGGGGCCCCTCTTATTTTTATTATTATTTGTTGTTATAGCCGCAATAGAAATACCTACACTCTGAAAATTTTATTGCAACTCTCTACTTATTTATGATTCATGGGATACAGCCCGCTGACAGACGGACGGATGGACGGACAGCGGAGGCTTAGTAATAGAGTTCCGTTGGCACCCTTCGGATACGGTACCCTAAAAAAGTACCAACCACATTGCCCCAAACCGAAATCGTCATTTAGTGATCTGTGCTGCAATGAGAGATGTTAATGAGAAATGCATTTAGCTATAGTGAAGATTCGTAGCTACGTTTGTGCGTAGACAAATCCTGGTCACGGCACCACATTTTATAATATTAGGATAATGTCCTATAGATTTTTTTGCCATCAGGTATACTAGATAATTTATTTTTTAGCTGTCAAACACTGCATTATTCGATACGCGGTTACGTTTGCACCATTGATATAGGCTCAGCGTTATTTTTTTTTATCTTTCGATTGTATCAAGTAACTCTAGATTATGAACGGTGGCGGCTAGATTTTTTCTAGTAAATTAAATTAAAAAAAAAAACAATGTATCTTTTAATTATTTATTTACCTACATTTCCTACACACTAGTCAACGGCTATGTACAGCGATTATTGTATATCATGCAACAGCAATAATCTTCAATGAACTCATATTCATAAATACTCGACATATAACTTTGTTTTTTTTTTGAGGCCATTTTAGCTTCCGCCAAATAAACTGTTAAATTCTTAACTGTTTTGTAGGTAGTACATTAATTTTAAGGAATAACCCTCAAAGTTATAAGGCATGTAAGTGTAATTTTTCTAATTTTTGCAACTCAAAACTATGACATTAGCTACAAAACTATTATCACAGAAGTAAAGAAACATTATTGGTTTGAATACCGGCTTTTTGGTATAAAATATACGACAAAATAATGAGTCAATATGAATAATTATATAAATATAATTTAGAATATTCTACATTAAGAACATTGCTCTCTGTTTGAATTTGAGATATAAAAAAAACTTCAAAAAGAAAGTACTAATTTCAGTGCAGCCATTCTTTCTCTATTCTTCTAAAGATAGAAAGAGAGAATCGATGTTAAAGCGAGATAGTATAACCTTTATAAGAAGTTTTTTTTTATAGACCCCAACCACTCTTACAGCATTACAAAGGAGTTTTCAAACTCCAAAAATCTCATATCTAGAACTATCCTACGCCTTGCTTCTGTTGGATTCTTTAACCACCTCATCTTCAGTCTCGGGGGACTCGGTTTTGGCGGCCTTGGCGGCATCGGAGGCCTCGGATGAGGGCTCTAGGGACTTCCTATTGAGAGCCTCTTTGATCGCGTCTACTATGTTATGCGGCTCAGCTATGGACACTTTTTTACCTGTAAATATGTAAAGATTGAAGGACTTTCGTGTATCCAAGTAGATGATGATGATGATGATAAGAATATATAATGTTATAGGTAAGTAAATACAAGTGGATCCTACGTGGTCTTCTTAAAAAGAACTCAACAGTCGCCCCACAAAGGACTCCCAGAAACTACGATTGTCATAATACCATAGTACGAGTAGGTATCATAAACACTTAGACGCGAAAGAAATATTTTCAGATCATGAAACCAGTTCTCTCGACGCAGAAATCTAACCCGCACCTATTGCGTCTCAGTCGGAAACATGCCCGTCGCGCCACAGGGGTCGTCAAATACATTTATTGTTAACGACACCCCCAAACGAAGCCCCTAGGGGTGTGCCAAAAAGGATTTGTCGACGACACTACTAATGAATAGTGTTGTTGCCCTGATAAATATTCGTATACCAAAATATTAATTAAAATATCGTTAAAGAATATGTATATCTACCATTGAGAGTATACTGGCTCGATATAATATTCTTAAACGATAATATGTTATCCCAACATAACGGTAATGTCGTTAACAAATGCTATTTGTCAACGACACCCCAGGGGTGTCGTTTTGAGGGTGTCGTTAACAATGAACAGTCAAATAAACCTAATTTACTTCTACCTTTATCTAAATAGTAAGAAGAGAACTAAATAGGATTTCTGTACCGGTGTACCGAACTACACAAAATGTACTCGTAGGTATCTAAGACTAGTTTATTACTATGGTAATTTTATGTGACTCACAAAAATGACTTGAAATCAACTTTTTTTCTCATTTACACTGTGTCACCTATAAAAAACCCAATGTATTAGGTATTGTCATAGATACACAATCTGATGGATTCCGTCAGGAAAAGATGAAATATCATCATCATCATCATAGCCTGGCTAACTATGATCAACTGCTTGTTAGGCAGAAATATTACAGAACATGCAAACATATTCCGTCACGGGAATCAAACCCGAGCTTTTCGCATCTCAGCTGGACATACTCGTGCCATAGGTCGTAAAAAAAAATCGATCTGAACTATAATCAGAACATTTAGGTGTATAGCATGATGGTGTAGGGATAGTCTGAGGGTACAAAATGAAACAACTTTCCAACTTCATTTGAATATATTCAAGAAAATACTTACAATTTTCACAACACTAATGCATAACCATCATACTATATGCCTAATTGTGTCAGCATCAGAAGTTGATGACTTATTTCGTTTAATACTCCATTGTATTGCACTTTTTGATATACAATTTTGAATTAATCATATACTTTTGATGTTGACTGTACGAGAGCGAATTGATATCTATATTATACTACAGTTAACGATAGCGCAGGTACATTATTTTCATAAATTAATTTACTTTGGTCGCAATTTTAAAACTTTATATGTGTGTACAATGTTCAAGCGACTCGCAGCGTCTAAATGCATTTAAAGAAAATACATACATACATTACATAATTATCACGCCCGTATCACTAATGGGGTGAGCAGAGCCACAAGATAAGAAAACTTGCAGCCTCTTCTGATTTATTTCTAAGATGGATAAGGTGAACCATGGTGACAGGTGATCAGCCCATCGCCCATAATATAGGTGGTCCATCATGATGGAGAGGATAATATCCCTTAGTCGACTTTAAAGAAAATATTTACACATTAATATGCGAAAAACATTTTGATAAATACTTTGATCTCGAAGACGATATTTAAACAATTTTAAGAGGCTTTATTATACCATCGCGTCTAGACCAAGAAATAGCGCTACGGATTTCGTGTGTATAAAAGAAATACAAGAGTGAGGCTGCGCAATCTAAGTAAATTACAAAAAAAAATACAAAATGAATCAAAAAAACTGGTTTCAACAACTCGACAAATAGTTATTACCTACCTATCAAAGTAAAAATCATCTTAAAATATTGCAGTGTGAGCGAGTTCTAGATCAAAACATACTCGAAACATGCATTTTTCAAGGATTTTTTTAATCGTGTTTATTTTTCTTATGGTGTTTTCACCTTGAGGAACCAAAGAACAAAATTTAAAATTTAATTTTCGTGTTGAATAAATACATTTTATTAACTAACAACTACATCTTCTACATCGATTTCGGTGAGCAAATCATCTATGGCACACTCTTAACTGCATTTCACAAAGTTAATAAATATTATTTCTATAACGCTATATGGTAATTAAGAATGTTTCCAAATAAAATATAGTAGATAATGTTAGTTTTCAAGTTTATATATTTTTTAACCTCTCAAAATTTTATTAGAAGTATGGACAAGGGTCCAAGTTGGTTTAGTCCTAAAAACTACACACAAGTTACAGAATTTCCTAAACCCATTTATTTTTTTTGAAATAATCTATTTTATAGATACTTATTCCAAAATATTCAAATTAATTCACAGACGAAAACCTCTTGCCTCAAGCATCGTATAACTCAGGATTCTGCTCTCTCTTTTTTTTTATTGCATTTTGGTACCCTAACGGTGTGTCAATTTCTATAGTTTTTGACGGCTGCCTGAGATAGTCATTGAAGCCATACCGGTCCATAGGATCATTGTATATTGCCGCTATGCAAACAACAACTGATAGAATGAAACCGAGTATGAAAGTGTTACGATTAGTCTGAAATGATTCGGCTAAGCTCTCTAAGAACGTCCACGCTTGTGATTTTTTCTCTGTATATTCCGAGTCGCGGTTCGTAGGATGTATCTTTTGTGTATCGGCTTGCGAATCCGAATTTGGGGGAACGGACGAACTTTTTGGCTTTTCTGGAAAATAAATTTTGATGTTTATTTTGGTTGCAAGTTCATAAGTTTTATGAGTGATTTGATGAGATTGTTATACATTTATACATTTTCCAGTTTTGGGTGCTGTGCTTACCCGCCAACCTTCATGTCTAATATTACAAAAAGTAGTGGGTTCAGCGTTACCAATTTCTAGTTCCCAATTCGATGCCCAGTTTCTATATTTAACTGACGGATGTATGTATTCTTGTTGACAGAAATTATGTCAATGAACGCCATATTTTATTGTTAAAAAACAACGTGGTAATACGCATATTAGTTGTGGACGAATTTTCCAAAGTAGACCGCAAAGATTAGAAAATAACCATAAACAGACGATCCCGCTTTGAACATTCAAAAAGTTTTTACGAACCTTAATCTTATAAACTTGCAAACCAATCCTAACAACAGCAACATCTAGTTTATCAACTTTACTACACTCATGTTACGTTCTACTGCCTCTTACCATCTCTGTCGTACGAGACGCCTAGTATTTGTCCGGGAGTGTCCTCCTCTAGCTCCGCGTACGCATACATAAGAGCCTTTTGCTTCGCTGACAGCGTCTTTGGAACCTGGAATCGAGGGTAAACTATTTATATTTCATTTCATTATTATTTTTAGGGTGTATTTGCGACAATTAGCTAACTTGTCCCCGGGATTGATTCTTTTGTGGCTTGTGCCCCACCAATGAACCTGTTGCCAAGTAACTGTGTTTTACAAAGTCGTTGGGCAACAAGGAGTAAAACACTCACTAGATTTTTGTTATATTCCACATCATCCATGATATTATAGAATAATTGCTCATAATTATCATCAGCCTAGCCACTGCTGGACATACATCCCAGAATGAGCGGGGCCGATCTTCGGCTTGACACAACCAGTCTCTGCCATCAGCCTTTCGCATATCGTCACTCCAAATTGCTCAGCTCAGCATAACTTGATGCAATGCGCATAAAGTAACCATATTTTCTAAACTAACTGCAATACAGATGAATAGAATTCTTCTTTTTCTTCTTCCTGCCCTTATCCCTCTCTATGTGGGGTCGGCTAAGAGGTCGGTAAGAGTTTTGGCTAAGATGTTTTAGACCGGCTGACGTCAACACTCCTTGGAATACTTGCTTATTGTATCTCATCATGTTGTAGAGGATACTATACCATGATACTACTACTATATACAGATGAATAGAATATTACCTGTATTTTAATGTGGACATAGTGATCGCCGTATCCGTGCTGGCTGACGCGTTTCATGCCTTTCCGGGAGAGCCGGATCGTGCTGTGAGATGATGTGCCCGGGACTACCTGTGGAATTCGACAAAGTAGAAGCTTAGAAATACGATCTGGGGGTTTGATTCTCTTTCCATCGTAGAAAACGATTGGTAGCCGAGCAGTGTTGCCACCTTGCATTTTTTTAAAGCGCTAGGTCAAAAATAAAATGTCATCAGATTTCAGAAATTTGGATTAAAAAAAAACACCAAATTCCGCTAAATTATTTCAGATTAAAGAAACCGTAGTTTAAATTAAAAACGAACGAACAAGTATGTAGGAGATAGAGAAAAAATAGTACTTAGTATCTTATTAATTATACAATTTTACGTAGGTATTTTACCTACGTAAAATTGTATAATGTTTAGTTTTAGTGTTTTTTTTAATCCAAATTTCTGAAATCTGATGACATTTTATTTTTGACCTAGCGCTTTAAAAAAATGCAAGGTGGCAACACTGCTCGGCTACCAATCGTTTTCTACAATGGAAAGAGAATAGAAATGATCTTGGCTAGACCCCCTGGACAAGAGAAACTAACGCCACGCCACCAAGTCGTGCCAATCAATGGAACGGCACCTAGAAACAATCCCTCTGAGACCACGTCTAATTATACACAGCCGATTGCAGAAACAAAAGGAAACAAAACAAGTTACTTCAAATCCATTCAATTAGAGTGTGATTTAAATACAAGCATGTAATATATAGATATGCAGTATGCAGACTTTCGCTTTTATGATATTTGTAGGATTGTAGAATGCTATGCTTCCATCAAGAAGGAAACGTCAAAAAATAATAAGTTTTTGATATTTCTACATCAATTCATTTGAGAGATCTAACTGTGTGGATTTTCACTTACTTGTAGCGTGTGATCTTCATACAGGCCTTGTATCCTCACGCTGCCGCCAAGTAGTGCTTGGGAAACGGAAATCTGAAATACACAAAATAACAAATGTTTTTAAAATGGCATAGAATCTAATCTAAATAAAGCTTTAGAACACACACTAGGATTTCCTGTGTATTGGGTATTAGAAACAACTAGTAAATTATTGATACAACTACATCCAAAACACCAAAATAAATATTTGCAGAACATGCAAAATATCTCCCTCCGAGTTCGATTCCCAGAACTCGCACCTCTTGCATCTCAAAACTTGCTCATGAAGTCATCAAGGTCTTCCATATATCGTACTAGCTGCCGCCCGCGGCTTCGCTCGCATGGTACCCAGATAAAAATAGCCTATATGTTAATCCAGCACATGTACTATGTATATTCCAAGTTTTATTTAAATCTGTTCAGCCATTTAGGCGTGATTGAGGCACCAAACATACAAACATCCTTACAAACTTTCACATTTATCATATAGTAGGATTGGTAGGGTTATACATAGGTACTGTTTTTTGAGTTTATCACATTTTTCTTTTACCCTGGAACCAACAAAACTTTAAGAAATACATACATTGCACTCTGTATGCACGTCGGGTCCGTCTCGTCTGAAGTAGCTGGACTTCTCCACCTTGAAGGTGACGAATATCTCATTGCTGCCGACCGCCATGCGCACTGTCTGGCCATCCTCCACCCCGGCCGGGACCGGTACGGTCACCTTCTTACGTTGCACCTGTTAAACAAGACAATTTTCACTTCTCCAGCATGAAAAGAATGCCTTTCCTTCGTAAAAACGCAAAATAGCCTTTTTGCTGCGAGCGTAAATAAATGTAATTGAAATTTCGAACACCTTCTTTTGGATTTAAAGCGCTGAAAAACAAAATGGGCCATGGTTCATTCAGAAACTCATTTTGGCCTAGCGATTAAACTCATAGGCACAAAATGTTGTATGTTATTTATTGTAAGTTTATAAATTGCTATTGCAATTTTTTTTATGTCTCGTACCTTTAAATCACTAACTGTGCTCAGTAGTCTATATTAGAATACGCTAGTTCGTGATTTAAAGCAGTCGCAGCAAAAAATAACTTTGTTGAACAAATAACTATTGCATTTTGCATTTGCATACAAAATGTTTTTCATCTTAGAAGAAACGCACACTTAAGTTTTATGCCATGCGCAGTCGAGTGGCGCGTTTGAAAACGTGTTGCGAGATGACGCGTTTTACGAAAGAATTACGCAGTTTTTTTAGGAAATAGATAAACAGATATAACATCAGTATGAATACGTCCACTCGCTCCAACTATGGCGCGTAATGGACAGAGTAATGATGTCCCCTAGTGTCTCAACTCGTAGAACGGATCTGGAGTTCACACGTATGCGATTTACAAAACGCAATGTATAGCAAAACGCTCGACTGCATGAGGGCGGAATGTATGAAGCTCTAGTATCTCGCGATTGGCCACGCACGCGCGACTTGACTCGACCCCGTAAATCGTTTCATTTGGACGAGCTCTAATTATGTGCCTACTACCTCTATCCATAACTTGGCCTGAGAATAGAAATGTGTAACCTTAAAAATCTCTAAGATTGGTTTAATCATAAAATATGACCATTTTAATTTAGAATACTTACAGACTGTCCCTTTCCTTCGCACTCGACACAAGGGAATTTGATCAGCATCCTAGTTCCATGGCAGTGCCGGCATGTGGAGCGCATCACAAACGGACCTAGAGATAACATTAATTTAAAATGTACCAATGACCAGCAAGACCCTATACAAGAATCTCTTAAAAAACATAAATATTTTCTTCCAAGAGAATATTTTATCCTAAGGCAGAAATTAGGCCTTTGTCCAACAATAGAACAGTATGGGCCAGCAATAACAGTAATATCAATTTGGTTGAATCAAAAAAAAAGGGTCCCATACAAGAAACATTTATGTATGTGTACGATGGTATGGAAACCTTCGTGTGCGAATTTGACTCGCACTTGTCCGCTTTCTTCGAAGTAGTATGGTGAGAGGATTTAAGTGACCCGAGTTGCTCCTAATGTAATCAGTGTCATGCTGATTAAAATTCTCTTACCTCTAGAGAATGTCTCCATGCCAGTTCCATTGCAATAGGTACACTTGATAGCTTTGGTGCCGGGCTCACAGCGGGAGCCCTGGCACTTGTTGCATGTGTCCACCACATTGAGGTTTATATCTTTGTTCACACCGCGAGCTGCCTCCGTGAAACGCAGATTTACTATAACCTGGAAAATTATTTACAATTAGAATTAGGTGGGCCATAAATGGTTTTGGCTAGCACAGGACCATGTTGGATGGCACAAGGAAATGGCCTACTCCTAACAGTGGGCAAAAATAGGCTGATGATGATGATAATTTCATTGGGTGATGTAATTCATAGTTTTTTTTATCTGCAATCAATCTCTTGATGTGGGGGTATGAAGTAGTTAGTTAGTCTTTTAGGAGTCTCTAGTGAACATGTGTTGTAAAAAATTGTGCTATTGAAACAGTAAAATGTTGCATCATTTTCATATTCTATGGGTACCTACAACCCACAGCAAAAGAATAAATGGCAGATCTGACAAACAAAATTGTTTGAAAAAGCCACACCCATCTTAGATATTATTTGAGACAGTTTTGTCAATCCTACCCAAGGTTTGCACAAATTATGGAAAAAAAAACAATAGTTTTTGAAGAAGCAAAGTTGTAAAACAAGTTACCACTAAAAAATTATTTTTTTAACTCAGCTAACTAATTCAAAATAAAACTTGCTCACTATATCTTAGCTGATACAATATGAAAATTACATTAACTGAATACCTGCCCTAAACTAAATTTTGTAAGAATGACTAAACTTGTACACTACACTACTTTGTACACTATTATTATTGTTCTAATGTAAGAAATGTTTGTCTTTATGTGAATAAATCTAATAAACCTTATTATTATGATAAGGAATATTAATACCCAAGCTTTCTACAACTGTAATCATCATAATTTACCTGCCCTTTTCCCACTACGGGGCTCAGCATAACATGTTTCCTTTTTCCATTTTCTCCTATCACTCGTCATCTCAGTACTCACTCCTTTCACACATTTCTTCTATCTTTTTATTGGCTTTCCTCAAGCTGCATATCTATCCACATTAATCCTTTACTTCTATCTACAGCTGCTATGTTAAATGTAATAATCAAGTGTTTAAGGTTTATAAATAAGTACCTCTTGAGCAGCACCAAATCCAAACTGGCTCTCAGCAAAATCGCTGAATGTGTCACTCTTGAATCCAGCATCACCAAATATCTTTCGGAACAGCTCTTCAGGATCTATGGTGGACTTGTACTGCCACTGGTGGGTGAAGCCATCTGTTCCAGATGGGCCTCCACCCATGCCCATTTGTTCCGATGTGGTGCCATATGTGTCATATTGTTTACGCTTTCCATCATCTGATAATATCTAAAACAAAATAAGAAAAGATACAAGACTGACTTTAGGGCATAAGTTTTGGTTTCTAGATTAAGCATAAAATATTACTGAATTCGATTCTAGGTACTATTATTCTACGACTAAGTTGTCTGATAATAAAGATTTATTATTATTATTATTATTATAATTATTATTATTATTATTATTATTATTATTATTGTGGTAGGTAGGTTCATAATACATAGAAACTGGTCAAAACCATGCATATAAAGAAAATTAATATTTTGAACACTTATTTGTATCTTGATGTGTGATATGAGTCTATAGTATAAAAACAAACCTCATAGGCTTCAGAAACTTCTTGAAACTTTCTGGAAGCTTCAGGATCAGATTTATTAGCATCAGGGTGATACTTCTTTGCCAGTTGATAGTATGCCTTTTTGATATCTTTGGCGGAAGCATTTTTGGCTACTCCAAGCACTTTATAGTAGTCCGTCCTCGCATTTAGACTGCTGCTAGTATGAATGAACCTTTGCCGTGCTCCAGAGATAACTAAAGACAAGAAATTGAGGTTATTTTTCGAAGATGTCATTGACATCACAAGACATTACGAAGACCCAAAATATGATTTTGTCATGAAGAGCAGCAACTTTATTATCATCTAAACAAGTTATTATATTAAAAATTGGCTAAATACCGGTGATGTAATGGAGGCATGTGAAACTTACAATTTTTACAACCCAATGAAGTCACAGTGAGAATTGGACCGGACGAAATTTGATCACAATTAACACACTTTTTGTGAACGAAACGATATGGAGTTTTAGATAAATTACTCGTAATTACGGCGCTAAGAGTTTTAGGATTCAAAAAACCAAGAACACTTCGAGTCGGAGCCATTTTGGAAAATAAATTACAGAGACAGAAAGACGAACATAGTTGACATTGACTGACATGACACTTATCACGCAAATAGATTAGAGGCCAAAAAATATAAGAAGAAGAAAATATTCAGTCGATGTCTATAGAATTTTAGACGATTAATCTACTTATTTACTTTGTAGTTTGTTACTAATTTTGTTAGTTACTAATTTTTCAACTTCTGTTTAAAATTTTAATCCCTCGATTTTTGGTGCTGCCATTATATTATACACACATCACATACACCAAGTTTAGGATAAACCTTAATTTATATAATGGTCTAAACACTGTATGAAATAAGCTAGGGAATTTGAATAAATGACTAAATACATAGGTATTGGTTTTCTTTATTGTGTATTTATTGTTCTGAGATTGTACCGAACTTTACATTCGTGAAATTAGACGTTTGTCATGCGCAGTGCAGCTTTTTCATACTAAATGGTTTTTCATCTACTGCGCATCGAAACGGCTAACTTCACGAATGCCAAGTTCCGTTGAACGTAATTCAACTTTGATTTCTGTCAACCAATGCCTCAAAGTGGGAAGGACACTATTAATTTCTGGCAAGTGGCAACTGGCAACATTATTTTCCTGGGCAACGGTAGGCAAGATGATTTATAAACAAAAATCGAGCTTAGAAAATGCCAATTATTCAAGCGAACATTAGGAGAAACGTTTTGAATTGGTCATAAACTAATAAACTATTTACTTAACATTGTGTTTACATAAAAACAGTGCATAAACATGGCTTCGACAACAGTTCGAGATCAAAAGATAGAACAGCAAGTAAGCGAAACAATTTTCATCAATAATTTTATGAACCCTTGTATAAATCCGCTGTCGGTGATACTACTTAGCAAACTAATGCTTCTGAGCGCTGTAATTTATATGTGCGGCTTTCCATTTTAGCGACAACTAATGGAACAAAAGATGAAGCAAAAACGCCAGAATTCTGGGCTGGTTCAAGCCAACGATCTGAGGGTTGGGTCCGCCAAACGCCCTATTTCAGGTAGCCGCTCTCGAGAGCTGCATGGTGAGTGCATTTAGCCCATCATCACCTCATCTATTATTTATCTCAATATAAGCTTGTTCTGCATGAGTTTGAATGTACATTTTGGTTATGCTCATTTTCTTTTCGTTTCATGTCAGGGTATGATGGTCCGATGCAATTTCTTATGTCGCCAGTCAATCCGGACCAGGTTATTCCCCTCCAGACTAACAGAATTTCAACCTATGACGGTAAGTTAGAGTGCCTCACTTCTTTGGGTTGTTTTGGCATGGTCATGTACTTCATTAATACTTAACTCTCCCATTTTCCTTAAATTATGATTCATATTGTGTTTTGCTTTTACATCAAAACTTTAAACACTCATCAGTTCAATGTTAGTTCAATATGAAACTGCATGGTGAGTCAAATAATAAAGTATTGAAATATTTTATTTAGTGTTCCGTCTCCTAGCTTAATTTGTTCCAATTTTAGAGATAATTTTATTCACACACATTCACTCTCATTAGGAGAAAAATTTACTTTAGTTGGAGTAGTTGTTTGAAGGTATAAATTATACTCTAATATCTAGGAGTACAGATTATTTTATAAGAAGAGATTGGATCATACATACATACATATTATTACGCCTGTATCCCTAATGGGGTGCAGCAACTCCTGATTAAGTCCCAAGATGGATATGGTGAATATTTATTGGTGAATCATGGTGATAAGTGAACAACCCATCCCCATATAGATGGTCTATCATCTTGAAGAGGATACTATCCCTTAGTCGACTTATAGATTTGATCATTAGATGTATATTTGCCTAAACTTCATGGGCTTACAGTTACTTACATAGCACTTATTTAAATAATCCTGCACTCTTTTATAATAAATATGTAAGTAAAAAGATAATGTTTAATCAGTCAAAAATGTCAGTGTTGATTTAGGTAGCTCGCTCAGAACCTTTCAGCTATGTATTTTTTATGAGGAGCCTTCGCTAAGTAGTGGACTTCATGTGTCCGATGATACTGTTGACAAAATTTTAAAGTAGTTGTTGGTTTGATTCACTTTATCTCAGAATTTTGTGATTAATCAATATCTTTTAGAAGCCATTCCCACACTTCCATAGCTAAAAAATAACTAGATAAATAAGCATCAAATATTCTGTCTGTCATTATTACATAGAAACCTGACACAAGTAATGATTGACCTTCAAGCCAAAATCTCATTCTATATCCACTGGTATTTATAACAAAAGGGTTTGTTTTATATTAAGGTACAGAGGTACACTATTGATTTAGGATGTTGCTTACATTATAAATAAGCTAACTCTGTTGACTGAAGTGAAACAGGACTTTATTTGTTGTATTGTTTTGTTTGTGAATAGACCAGTCTTGGACGAATAAACACCACAGTGTAAAGTGAATTAAAAAAGAATTTGAGAAAAACCCATTAAGTATCTTAAATAACCTATTTACACTTTCAATTCAGTATGCAATACTCTTGTAGAGTATTGCATAATTTGAATGCATGAAATAAAAATGCATACAGTCATTGTTAAATATATTTTTTTTAAGAAATAAGGTATTTTATTATGTGTAAAACATCATGATAGTGTAATAATTTTCCCATTTCAGATCTAGGAAACCAGATCGAAGTCCTGACTGTAGGTGAGGATCACAGTGGAGAGGAAGACGATGAGAGTGTACCGGTCTGCAGCATGGCTCGGGACGCGAGTGTGGACGACATCTGTGCCGACGCAGCCGTGGCGCCCATGCAGGCGCAGAGTGCTAAGCGGGACGTGTCGCCTAGCTCGGTATGTGTTATTGGGTAGTTTTGCACTTAATTCTTTCAATTCTATCAAAAGGAAACACGACTATTACAACAAATTTACACAAACGAGACTTAAACCCGCAACTATAATTATGCCCGCTTAATACAGTATAATATAAATATATGACATAAAATTTGACAAGATTTCATAAAATTATACAGATTTTATTATCTGGTGAAGTCTGCATTGCTATTATCTTTTTGTAGGCATAATGAATATGAATTTCCAGACTTCTTGACACGATATAAACTATTTTCCAGACCACAGAAATCGAGGGCTCAGTGGAAGGTTCGGTAGAATCCTTTGTTGTATCTCCGGCCAAGCATGGAACACTGTACAAGTGCAGAATCGCGCGCGATCGCAAAGGCATGGACAGAGGGTTCTATCCAACTTACTTTCTACATTTGGAGAAGGATTATGGGAAAAAAGTTTTTTTATTGGCTGGTGAGAATATTTTTATAAGGAAATTATAACGAGTCATACAACGAACAAAACGTATTTAAGTCGCTAATTTCTTCATTTTTAGGGTTCCGCACCTGAAGGGTGCCAGTGATGGCACGGAACCCTTCGTGTGTATTTTTTTTTAATAACTACTGCTGCAGTTGCCATTGTACTTTGACGAATATTACCTTGTACCTATTCCAAAATATACGATTATTACTATAGGAATGTAGAATGTCCGGCAGAGGAATTAGAACACGACAATGTCAAGTTAGACTAGCGCAAGATCACGGTGGATGGCACAAATTAAAGGACCTTACCCAGCAGTGGATGAAGTCGGGTTGTAGAACATTAGAAGCTTTGTTCATAATATCTGTCTACGTTTTGATGTAGCAACACTATAAGACTGGATAATGTGACCAAAAATATCTTTGTCCCCAGGCCGCAAACGCAAGAAATCCGCCACATCGAACTACTTAATCTCCACGGACCCGACCGAGCTCACTCGCCAGGCGGACAGCTTCGCTGGCAAGCTGCGATCCAACCTGTTGGGCACTGCCTTCACCGTGTACGACAACGGCAAGGCGTGGCGGAAACATGACCACACCAAGACTAGGCATGAGCTAGCTGCAGTTGTCTATGTAAGTTTGTTTGTGTTTGAAGATTTTTACAGAAATCTGAAACATCATTGATTAGGGTTAGTATCTTAGCGGCTCGCTTCACTCGCCCAGAACAATGGTAACCAGGCAGTTTCTATGTAAGCATCAACTACTTCTACCTAGTATGACAAACAATTCGTCTGCGGAATTGGACAAAAATCGCACATTCATAACTTTATAGTTATAATTTAAAAAAAAACTATTTTACGGAGCTCGCTGCGCTTGCCAATTACATTTGGTTGGCCTTATAGCTCAGTAATAGAAGCTTTCTTAGTTTGCGATAAGGTGGCACTGTGTGAAATGTCGTCTACCAGTATTTACTTATTTTAAATAAACACAGAGGCATTATCTAAATGACTACAAGCTGAAGGCTAACCACTATTTCCAATAATTTGTCAATGTGTCATCCAATCAGTAGGTATTTTATTGAGGTTGAAAAGAAAATAAAAACAAACTTATTTTTCCAACAGAAACTAGTACCTACTAGATCCTACGTCATTGATTCTCGTAGGTAGGTACTCCTGACTCATTTCATTCTCCTGCGGTTTTAAATAAAAAATCCTATTAAGTAATAATAGGACCGTGGCGGTCGGTGGAGTTTGGTGGACACCCTTGTCCAGCTGTGGGACTACAAAGGTTAAAAAGGAGGTAATGAAGGTGATGATCAATATCAATTGATCATCACTCAGTTGACAAACGTGTCGGGCGAATGTCCGGCTGAGAGATATTTACGGGTTCGGTTCCCGCTGCAGGGAAAATGTTTGCATTTATCTCGCTCACGTTTTCTTCGCCACCTTCTGAAGCACTACCATGCCAAGATGTTAGAAACAACATTGCTAATTATTATCTTGAAATGTTTGTATACCTGTTTGAAAACCATTGTGTCTGTACTGTAACATTGAAAAAGTCTTGGGTACTATAAAATGCATCATTGAACGCCCCGTTTATGAAGGCCGATCGACACGCATTACCAATCGAACGTAGCCTTTGATGACGTCATGAAGGTCACCTACTAACCTATCTATAACCTTACTTATCAATAGGTTACCTATATACATAAATGTATTCACTGTTGCCAACCTGCGTAGGGTCTTCAGATATTATGTCAACCTTTTTATTAAGTCTATATTTGTATTCTTATAATAAAAGTGTTGATAGCCCACAGTTTGTCTTGAAAAGGTTTCAAATAGCAAATTCCTTTCGCTGTGGTTTTGTACGCAAAATTTTCCTTTAAAGTCGTAATGCGATAAAAATGTTTGTGGTACATATTGTATTGTTTTTCATCTGGTTCTAAAAAACAACTTACCATTTCGTGACATAATTAATAAATGGTCACTGTCTACCTACGCAATGTTGTTCGAAGACATTGTTTCTGCGGTATAATTCCACTCAAACTATTCTTCTCACCTTCTAGGACACAAACGTTCTTGGCTTCAAAGGTCCTCGAAAAATGACTGTGATCCTGCCAGGCATGACTCCAGATCGCGAGAGGGTCACCATAGCCCCACAAGACGACAGCGAGACACTACTAGAACGGTGGAAGGCACAAACCCTAGACGATATTGTTGTCCTTCACAACAAAACACCCGTATGGAACGATGAGACTCAATCCTACGTACTAAACTTTCATGGGAGAGTGACGCAGGCAAGTGTGAAAAACTTCCAAATAGTTCATGATTCTGAGCCAGACTATGTTGTAATGCAATTTGGAAGAATTTCCGAAGATGTTTTCACGATGGATTTTAGATATCCGCTATGCGCTTTGCAGGCGTTCGGTATCGCTCTAAGCTCGTTTGATAGCAAGCTGGCTTGTGAGTAAATTTTACACTTTTTGAAGAATATTACAGTTCTGTTGATTAACACTACGCTGAAATGAAACCCCCATTGTCACTGCGGACTTCGTAAGTGAATTTAACACACAAAGAATCCCTAGGTCTAATAAGATCACGACTTCAGACATTGAAGTCCTCAAAGCAGGTACCTATACCTACAAAAGTGTTTTTATACACGAATATTTCCAATTTAGCGTGGTTATAATTAACAGAACTGATATTGTTTCTCAGCTAACAAAGTATTTGAAGTTTTTACGTGTTGCATTTATTTACACTGGGACTGAAGGTTTCTGTAAGATTTAATAAACGGATTTATCTATAGCCAACATGACGCTATTGGTGAAATAGTCAAAGATGAAAATGACTAAATCAGTATTTATTGAATTGCTCATTGCGATCAGAGGGTGGTCAGTTAGAGCCTTATTCTTCGTGATTTTTATTCGTCATTACATTGATTTTATTTGATTCTTGGACCGAGACGCTTGGACGTAAGATAGATACTTGAATAAACAGATTTTGCATACATAAAAAATAACTTGATAATCTGAAAAAATATACTGCAGCTACTCGAGAAAAAACTACTATTTTGTGTACTAATAAGTATTTAGTAAGAACAATGCACCCTTATTTTTCTTGGTCTGAGTTGAAAATAAGGCTTATCACAATTAAGTATTACAGTATATTAAACTACCTGAACTACTCAAAATCACACATTGATTTGCGGTGCTTCTTGTGTTGTGATGTTGGTTGTGTTAGTTTTGCATTCCATCAATGTGTTTTCTAAGTATTTAATTCCTATAGCTGTTTTTATTGCTGTATTTATTTTAGTAAATACCATGACATTAATGTGATTATACAGGGTGGAATTTTCTTAGCACACCTGGAGGGAAAGTACCTAATCTAAATACTGAAGATAACAATTTTTACTCAGGACATTTATCTTTATTTTTAAAAAGAAGCAAAACAGCTTCAATGAGTTCTGCAAATACGCTTGTCACACCTGGGAATTGACCGACTAAAATCTTTAAATTCCACCCTGTATATTGTCCATTCTGTTTAACTCCCAACGTATATCACCCAGCCATAACTTACCAATTCACAATTATTACGTACAAATTATTGTTTAAGTTTAATCGAATTAACGCACTAGTCATAGTTTTTATTTTATATTTAGTTGTAATTATTTCAAATCATGTTAGCTTTGCGCACAATTTTAGATAGCAACAAGGCAAGCAATTGTTTTAAGTTACTCTTTTTTAAATGATTTTGCTTTGCAGCTATGTACTTAATATACATGTTAGTATATAAAATATATTATACATTGGTGTTAGTATATAGGTAACGTAAATTAACTAACTATATTTCAATGAATTTTGGTCTTAAACATGGTATATATTTTTAATATGTACCAGATCAGTATTATTAAAAGATCCTAAAGTATAATTTTTTAAATTGTGTATGACACCTTGCAAGGTATGTTACGTCCTTATTAATGAGAATGTAGATAGGTATTGTTTAAGCTTCACATTATATTTTCCAGTTAAATCTATTGAGCATACTTTCTGAAGGAATTTTTTGTATGGTTAATACCTCTCTATGTCCAATAAACCTCACTATTAAGATGAAATGCGGGAGGAGGGACTTTTAGGGAAAATTAGGTATTTGAAGAAACTATCGCTGTCGCTTGGTGACGGCCGTGCGATAAGGGCAACTGCAGATCTGGCTAAATAGCCTAAGTAAAATGTCATAATTCGAGGTATATCCCTCGCCTATTTCCTCCTCCAATATTGGACCAATTTAAAAGATATTTCACAAACGGAATAAGAAGAATATGTACTGTGTCCCTATGTTTTTCTTTTTTCAATAACAGTTGTCAGATTGTTGATAGCGGTATAAATAGACAATTATGAGCATTTTGTGAGGGTTCTAGTGCTTATAAATATAACGTATCATCAAAAAGGAAAACATAGGCCCATGAGGTTGATATTTATTTTACTGTAAAAATTCATTGTTTTAAGGTCATAAACTAGAAAGAAAATAGGCGAGAGCGGTTCTGGAGAAAAGACCACCCGCATTTCCTCTTAAATTATTAAGTAGGTACTTCCTAGTTTTGGTTTCTTTAAAATTACCTACCCTATTCACTGCCTTAAAACCAAAATTTAACTTGAATTTGAATTTACACTGTTAGAATAAATAAATGTGTGCCTATTATAGGTTATGTGTGTATAAATAAACAATAATAAAATAAAATATGTAACATAATTAAACATATAAACATAAATGCGTCAATACATAATGAGCTTCTTGTAGTTATGTGTGAATTGAATTAGCATATTTTTATCCACATTATACCTAATAATAAAAATGTGTTAGGAAATGTCCATTGTAACTAGATTCGTAATTTTGTCGAATATATTTTTAAAATGCTCAACCATGCATTTTGTTACTTAAATCTAAAAATGATCAAACCTTAAAATTATTATTTTTTACATAATAATATTGACTACATATTCGTAAATCACATAAATTAATGATCTCTTTAATATAATGTATTGGTCTTAGGTACCTATTCTGTATTGATATGTATCATATTTTGGTGTCCTGTGCCTTTCGTAAGGATAGAATAAATGTTTGTGCCTTTTGTTTTATGTGACCTGTGTATTATGGCCATTGCAGACCTAAGCATGTTTGGAAAGGTCATTCCATTGACCTACTACCTAGGTACCTAATCTACCTATATAATTTATTTCAATTTTGGCTATATTTATTAGGCCTAACTGCAGTGTTAGGGTTAGGTGTGCAAAGGCCTTCGTGTATTTCGTACCCGATGCTTCTAGTAGTATGACTGTCCAGTTATTTTAGTAGATACTCATAAGAAAGTTGCATAGCTTTACTTTGCAAGTATGAAACATGTATGAACACCTATAGTTTTATATTATCTGATCTGACTGCTGAGAAAGCTTTCTTATGTGTACACTATCACTGGTTGCTTATTCCTTCGAAATGTAGATGTGTGTTCCACCATTCCAATATAGAAAGATCCTGTAGCTGAGATTAAGATGTGTCCAAAGATATTGTGTAATCTTGTAATCATGGGTGTTAGAGTAGCTTGTTTAATATTTTAAAATAATTCTAATACAAATAACTCCACATATTCAAGAATCGTATTCTATAGTATTTCAAATTCAGGTTTTATGGAAATTGCACAAAATAGTTATATAAGAGTTTTTTTCTTGCTCTACTCTAGTTTTTTTAATACTTATATCGGTGAACATGAACTTATGAAGTATTGGAGCTTAAAAGAGAATACATTTTCATAGTATTAGTCACTTACACATACACTCTTCATAGTATTTTCTGTAATCACTGAAGGTACTGTAACTTTGCTGTACTAATCATCTGTTAATTGAAAAGTTTGTGATATGTTTTGTAAATAGGTAATATTGAATGTTTGAATTATACATTTGTACTACTTGTATCAAATAAAACACTATACATCAGAATTATTAAGTCTGGTTTGAAACTTTTGACTGTAATTTACCTACCAGTGCTTTTATTTCAATGGCACATATTAAAATTTTGAATTGGGCAAGACATCTTGTTGTGAAGGTTGCAAAGACTGTTGATTGAACCATAGCAATAACAGCACCATTGATATCTGCTTTACAACCATGATCAATGTACATTCTTTAAGATGGTCTATGCAACTGTCACATTGTACGTCCATAATATGTATGTAGCAAACAATGAATATTGCTGTAACTAAACATTTCTTATTTTGTGATATAGTAATCATGGTTTATTCAATATAATGATTGGTGCAAAAAAACTTTGTTTATATTAAATAAATAGTATTGTGTATAGTATGTGAAATACATACTTACATAATATCATGCCTGCATTCCTAACGGGGTGAGCATAGCCGCAAGTAATCACAAGAAAGATTTGCAGCCACTCCTGATTCAAATTCCCAAAATGGATATGGTGACAGGTATTCAGCCCATCACCCATATAAGATGGTCCATCAAGTTGGAGAAAATACTGTCCCTTAGTCCAGAGGTGGCTAACTTGCTTAGGGCTGTGATCTACTCGCGGAATGAATGTATAAAAGGGCCCAGTTAAATAGGCCTGCCTATGTATGCTTCGTAGGTACCTAAAGTTCAGAGTGAGCCTGGCTGGCTTTCGTGATCAACCACCATGAGTCCGGTGATCAACTTGTTGGACACCCCTGCCTTAGCCTAGTACTTTTACAAAATGCTCAGGGAGAGAAGCAGCTAGATGCGTTTTTTTCTTTACTTCCAGTTCAGCATAGATTATGTGAAAATGACTACCTATATTATCATCTGCCTATTAGTCACTCGAAATTTAATATGACTGAAAGCAAACAATAACTGAGGTTTTCACATTTTTTATTGTCCTTATATTATAAAGAGAACTTATTCTGACTTAGCCGCTGCAGCTTTAGGTTTCTTCGCCTTGATGGGCCTCTGGGATCGGAGGATGGCGGACACACGGCGCAGGGTAGCCTTGGTCAGGTCAGTGCGGTAGTGATTAGCTTTCAGTAGTTTCTTTACTTTGAAAAGTGATCTCCTCGCGCCAGCCTTGAATGCCCGGGAAACGGAGTTCTTGGCGGGCTTGTTGGTGGCCTTCGCTTTCTTCAGAACAACACTAAAACCTTTTTGGTCAGGATTCTCCACCACGCTAATTGCCTTCCTTTGGACCAAACCATTGTATCTGTACGAGTTGAGGTTAGTCACATTGTTGGGCTCCTTGCTGAATGGCTTTTTGATGTCACGCTTTTTTACTAAGAAAGCGTTGTTGTTGCGAATGATCATCCAGTTGAGATGGGACGACATTTTTGTAGTTTTGTTGAGAAAACTCCGGCAAACAACGTGTTCACAAGACGTGATCGCAAACGAAAAGGATCGATTTGTTGTTTATGGTCTGGTCTACGCTATGGTTGAGACATTGACAGTGAGTGACAGCTTAAATCTCAGAGGGCTAAATAATTCTATTGGGAAGGCGATGGTGACAAAGACCTTACTGCCTTGTCTTCTTCATCCATTTATAAAATCGACTAAATTCTTTCGATTATAGTAATTCTATCGATCTATGGATTTTCTAGTCTATGTTTATAAATTACCGTTGGTTGATCTTTTTTTGACATCTATGGTGAAGTGAAATGTCAAATTCCAAACTAAACTTGTCTGGTACAATTTTCGTGTTGGTTTTCTTGTTTAGCTTTTTCTTTATTATATTTACAGTATTTTCTATAGTAAATGTAGTTCTTGTGTGTGAAAAATTACATGTGATTCGTGAAAAGTGCCAAATTGATGTCTTGTTATAGTTGGTATTATGAATCAGGTTGATCAAAATATAAACAAAGATATGATTGATTCTGAGCTGATTGACGTGGAATCGTTGGATTTTAGCGATGATCAGACATGGTGAGTACCTCTGTTAGTGATTTACATGATAAGGAAACTATCGCTGCGTAATTCTTCAGCCGTGTCCGGTCATCACGTCAAGTCTCTTTCAAGTGCAATTTAGACCAAGTCAATTATTAGTTCAGTGAACATTTCAGGTCTAACCAGTTTGTCTACCAAGATCCCAGTGTGCTTTTTCACTAGTGGGTGCTTTTTCTATGACTCATGTAGGTAGACACAGATGTTGTGATGCATCTAATGTGCACTCAAATATTTCTGAAGTCTGACAGATACTATCACCTGTTTTATCTTCCTAAAAACATGAATCCTTAAATTCATCCAACTCAGCGTCTTCAAAATTGTGGCAAATGCTGTGCATGCTTGTAATTGGTGCACATTCTATAGTACTATTTTTTGTAAAGTATCTTGTCAATATGAATTATGTGTAACTATTGGTGTTGTCTAATAAATAAAAATAATACAAAATAAAATAACAAATTGCTGTTAATACCTATAATGCTGTATTATTTTATTTGCCCACCTCATTAGGGATATGGACGTGATAATATGTATGTATGTAAGTATGTATTTTGTTTACATGTCTGTTTAATAAAAAATATTATAATGTCAATACAGCATCGGCAAAGTGTTAAAATTTTCTTAGGGAAAAAAATTTTGTCTATGCCACTCTAAAGCCAGTCTGTAATCATAAATCATCACTTCTGTTAAGTCCATTAAAACACCATATTTCGGTAAATATGTTTATTGTGCTAAGTAGCAACACGACACGTAAAAACGAAGTGAAAATATATATCTACCCTCTACTTAGTCTATCTTATTATCAAAGAAGAAATGGCAAGTACCCACTAGAAATACACAACAACTTCCATTCCATAAAAACAAGTCTAAACAGTATATTCTTTTTTGATAACATGTTTGGGGTCGATGACCAAAATGGGAGATGCAATGAACTCATCCTTTTGTTTGCAATGGAGGTAATTTCAGAAAGACATCTATACTGAGTTAGATCACCATGTTAGCATTTCTGGGTAAACTATATTTGGTACCTCAGAGGTACAAAATAGATCCTCCAGATTTTATCTCGCTTCTAGATAACATCTGGTGAAAATGCACACAAGATCAGGGAGTCTGGCAAAACAAAAACCTATACCCAACAGTGGGTGATACAATGTGGTCTCAGGGTTCTCCTGAGGGGTGACTTTGACCTACAGCTTGGCTAGCATGCGACAGACACCTTTCCTAATGTGACTATTTTTATTGCCAGGTTATGGAATGTCCCGGACGACTCTGGTGAAAAGGTGGATATTGTGGATTGGAACCTGTCTTGCGACTGGCCAAATGAAGACGATGAATACTTACAATTGGAAAAAGACCTTAACACAATACTAGATAATATACTCAAAAGTGAGTACCTACCCTAAGATCACATTAATTAAAATTATCCAAAAAAAAAATTTATGACAACAATAAAGTTAATTTTATGTTATTCTGTACGGAAGTTAGCTGACAGTCTGAAAAAGAGGTTCAGTTGCTTTCTTATAGACCAAGATGACACCAGCCACTATAATTTTGGTACAAGTTTTGGAAAATTTACAACAACATCAACAATTTCATTTTCAGAAATCACTTTCGGTTTGCAAATGAACTTTTTCAAAATAAAAATGGACTATGAAAAACTTAAATTTGTAGAATGTACTCGTCAAGCCGTTTCATTAGATACCAAACATGATAGTTAGGAAACACATCACTTTATAGACGTCTTACAGTAAGGAGTTTAAAATTATGGCTTTTCTGCGACCTGACTGTTTCTTCGATAAATTGATCTGAAACATTATAAGAGAAACCATGTTTTTATCAATAGTTCAGCCAAACTGGAGATACAATTTATGTAAACAAACCCATACTTAACCTAAAACTAGCTTTTTAATTACATGTTTATGGAACTTTTTATTTACCTAATACTAAAGTAATTTCATCGCAATAATAAAAAAAATATGCGATGGTTTGTTAATATTAATTGTATCTCTAGCTTGGCAGAACTATAGATTTAATACAATACAATACATTCATATAATGTATTTGTAATGTGTACAATTAGTTAGGTATATAAAAAATATATCCTTTGATTACAATGTCAATAAAAATACCCTCCACATTGAATTCATTAATAAAAAAACCTATTAAATTGGAGGGAGTGATTGAGTGATTCCTCCATCATCGCCATCAAAACAAAGGTATGTAGTCATGCACAACCGCTTCTAGCCGATTTAATGACATTCGACACGCGTCATAAACTCAGGACAAAGATCCTATTACTGGGTCTGAGCTGTCTTTCAGGTATACAACGATTTGGGTAGCGGTACAGAATTACAACATCTATACCTACCGTTTCTCTGTAAAACCTTATCATTGCATCATCATCAGCCTATAGCAATTCACTGCTTGGCTGGTATAGGCCTACCCTAATGCGCATCTTGCCCTACCTTCTTGACTCAACCAGTCTCAGACAGCCTCTTATAATTTAATTTATGACCACTTTATTCATCATAAGTAATGTATTCCAAAATGTTTTTCTTGTTAAGCCTTATGATGTTTGATAATAATGAATTACCCTTCACACTACTTACTACTCATGCAATTTCTCACACAATGATATCCTTCATCATTTTAGAGTACCCGCATAGCGCACATACATTTATCGGCGTAAATATATTTCTGCAAGACCGGATTCAAACCCATAGCCTTATCGTATCGAGACGGATCACTATCACAAGACCACCAGTGCTCTCAAATTATCTTTGGGCAATAAGCGTTTAGACACGTCCTTAAAAAAGTATTTATCTATGTCTTGTCGTAGTATAAGTACCTACGTAATGTTGGACTGTAGTGACTGTATGATAAACAAAACCATGTTTGTTGACCTCGGGCACATATCCTGCGAGGGAAGGAGCAACTTCCTCAATAGAATCCGTTTTCTGTATGTAAATGCAATGCCTCCTCTTCCACATTACTTGTAGATACGTAGACAATCTTACATCTTAGAACTAGTAGGACTGGAAATGTATACGAGTAGATTGAGCCCTTAATATCTCACGCCAAACGCCAATACATACATCTATGATATAATACTCTATTCCATTTGAATTCCTAACATGCTTTTTTAATCAAATTAATTGTATCGTAATTTTAGTCAGACCGTCTGTCTTTTAAGCGTTCCGAATCAAAATGGGACAACGGAATTTATCATAGTATGCCTTCATCCGTGCATCATTATTTCAGCAATGACTAAAGCTGTCGACTTAGGAGGACAAAGTTCCAAAGTAAAGAGAATCGTACTTGACAATCGGTTTATTTATTTTATTGATTTACATCAGTATACAAAAATACTATTCAATGTCAGTCGGTACTCATCCAATTACAATGAGCCCACTCGACGAACGGACGTTCCTACCTACAAACTATCATTGTGGACTTAGTTATACCTAAGTCGTAAAGGATATTGTAACGTGACTTATCGACTGTGAAGGCTGGCGTGCGAATGTGCAGCTACTTATGCGAGATCAGGAAAAACACAGGAAATTATATGCAACATGTTTGGTTTGATTGATTTGTAAATGAGCAGTAAAGACGTTTGATTAAAATTTTTACCATAACCATGCGATTTGATGTAATTTTTACAGCATGCGATAAACCTACTTGAAGATAACAAAAAATGAGGATTATTTTACAATTTACCCATTCATTTTGTAATGCAGAACTATGAAGTCGCATGTTTATTTTCATCTAGCGAAAGAATTACCAATAAATCTGACAAAGAACGAGAAAATGGAACACGGAAAATTCGTCTGTAGGCGCCATTCGAGAGTAGAAATGTCACAAAACATCTAAATTAAGAATGCGAGACCGCATTTCCGCGTAAGATATTTCTTGCAACTATCATTCACTGCAAGTTCTCAGGGGAATTAGAAAAAGTTGTCGCGAGCTTCTTTTCATAGGTAATAGGTACGAGAGAGACTCGCAAGAAGGCGATTGCTTGCTAATTGATAATTGCTCCGGAAGTAGTCGAGGACCGGTTGCGGGCCAGTTTCCCATTAATAACTGCGTCCTTCGGGCAACATGCCTTATCCAGCTCGTTGTACAATCAACTCCAAGCAGATCTAGAATGAAAAGTTGGCATACTTCCTGATACAATTACTTTTGGACAAGATCCTACGACTAATAATAATTATCTCAATGAGTTCAACGTGCAGCTAGAATCTAATACGTAGCTGAGCTGTACTTCATAATACTAAAGAGTGGCCGAGACATGGGCATAAGATAACTGTAGGTTGTTCAACTTCGAAATACCTAGTTGGGCAGACAACACCATCAAAGTCGTAGATCTTTAACTAGCACAAACGGGTTTTGTCACCCCTTGACACAGTCGAACTGTGAATGATGATGATGCTTCATAAACACGGATATTTCCTCAATATTCCTTAGAGTTTATTACCTTAATAGGATTTCAAATGGCATAAGAATCCGCGCTGATCTCAAGATCAATATCAATAAGATTTGTGGATTAAATGTGGAGCGGCGGTCCTCTTCGCTCGACTGTACTTGATTTCATTTAGAATCTAGATTAGCTCTACGTGGGCTGACTCGCATTTAAAGCACCTATATAGTACATGCAACTCATGTTCGCTATGGAACGCCTAGACAATCAGATTATTGCTAAGATTAACGTTTATTTGTTTCGAATAGAGTTTACTAGATCTGCACCTTTTCTACATAAAAACTCTAGACAGTAAAACGCTGTACTCTGAATGAAACGATACATCTAGAATAGTCATTAAATCATTGAAACATCCGAAGTTTAATTCAAACAACCAGTGTAGAAAATGGTTGTTTATTTGTGGGGGGTTATCTTGGAAATAACTCGAATCGATTTTGAAAATTATTACACTGACAAAATGCTATACTATCCCTGAGTGATATAATATAGGCCATAGGCCATCACATTATTATTCCTACGCTAGTGAAACGCACAGACACAGGTAGTCCATGATAAAACACACAAACACAGTTGAGGAACAATTCCTTGAGGTTTTCTTGGTCTTAAAATACAAAAAGAAGGCGCATTAATCCTTTTACCATGCGAATAATATAGCTAACAGAATCCTTAATGGATGCGATAATAGCTAGAAGTGACGGAAGATCGAGTAAACACTTTGATATTAAGATGAGATGTTTACGTTCGCCGTGACAGCGTCTGAAGCTGATGCCGACGATTACGTCAACGGATACTTATTCAATGAAATTGGCACAATCACTGCTCTCATAATGCCTACAAATATGCAGATAGCTGTAAGACCGAATTTGTTACAGAATAGCCTAAAACTAGCTGAATATGTTTTACGAATTTGTAGAAAAGGGAAGTTTTTGTCATATAAGAATTTTATTTTTTTATGTACTACTTCTTTGACTTTGCCTACGCTTATCAAAATGCCTGTCATGAGAATCACATGCAGTATTTTACAACAAAGTAATGTGACATATCTGAGAAAAGACAAAACCAATCTGACTAATTTTGTAGGTCACTTCAAGTTGTTCAGAACTCGGGACAAAATGATCTGACTTTTTTCACTTAATTGATAAATCAAAGCGTTTTAAGGTTTCTGAGAGTGATGTAAAGAACATTCGCATGCAACAGACACCCACGGATCGATTAGCATTCGAAACTTGCGTATAGCATTTCACTTTCTATGCTACATGCAGCCTGAGATCCGACACTATACCTACTACAATAGTGGATACATAACATACTCATCTTGTGTATGGTATGCATGACACACTTGCTGTAACAACTTAACATCGTTACCAATCACAGATATGTAGCAAAGATCTAGTAAATTCACCTATTTCATACCTCTATGGTCTATGAGATTTTCAACAAATCCAATTTCATTTTAAACACCGTTTACCTGGCTAGGTTAGTATTATTTTCATGTGTTAAAGTATGTCATAATCTTCCTTTACCTACCCCCATTTCAATGGATGCGTAGCTTGCTTAGACGTTCTACGTGTCACAATTTTGATGGGTGACCGCAAGTGGCATTACGAGCTGAGCGCTTCCGTGCTTCGGAGGGCACGTCAAATTGTCGATCCCGGCTGTTAAGTCGTTAAGCCACGACGGAGGCCTAGGCGGCCTAAAAACTCCGTCGCAAGAGTTGGCCACTAGCTCATACGAACTTACTTTACTAGGTGGGGTTGTCGGCCGGCACAGCATGTTTCCATCTTCTCCCATCACTAATTGTCAGATCAATACGCACTCCTTTCAAACGCATGTCTTAGTTGCATGTTAAAGTATGTAAAGAATGATTTTTGCATCCTCAAAAGACATTTTTTTTTCGGTCAATCTCTTGATAATACAAGATACACCATTCTCAAAATGCAAACCAATAAGCTCACAAACTCTGAAAATCCAACCAGCAGTCCTACGAGAACACCATAACGTAAATCGTCCGTGTTCACTTATGTGGCACCTAGTGTAATACATAATCAATTTCATTGACTCCCAACTATATTTAGACTTGCCTAGATATTGATCCACCTGGCCAGCGGGCCGTGTTCTACTTCTATTTGCGTCAGCGACCTGCAAATATCAACACTGCTAACCTTTTCTTAAAAGGGACAAATAAATGTCCTAAAAATTTATTAATAGTCCAGGCTTAAATACTAGGTAAATCGGACAAGAGCTGCAAACATAATGAAACAGATAATTACAGGAACTGACATTGATTGATGTTTGCCTCGCTCTAATTTTTGTTACCTAAAAATATATTGTAGAAAAAATCCTTCCTTATTTGAATCCTTTTTTTTAACCACGACGGAACGGAGCGTTTGGCCTAAGGGTTATATGTTTGTTTATTTATCTATTAATTCATTTATTTGTGAGTTTGTCTGTTACCATTTTCCTCAAAAACTACTGAACCATTTCGATGCTGATTTTTGCATTTAGTATCATTTTTATAAGGTTCCTAGATAATTATGTTTTACGGCCATAATCCAGTTTAAAAAAAAACTCTTATAAACGGGCTCTTAATCCTACAGTCTACGTAAAGACGCGTGCAGAAGTTAATAACTAACAAATAACTGCTAACTCAACATGACTAGAAACTTTGTAACCTGTTACTATTCTTTGTTATTAGTCTTGCTTGACTGCACTTTCCTTTTTGTACCATAGGCAAACTTGTTGCCCTAAAATTGCGCTATCCAAATTGTCGTCACCAATCACGTACCCTGTCATAACATAAACGAATATTGTAACAGCCATCACTCAGTTTCCTGTCCACGCAACCAGCTGCATGCGGAATGCAAATCCACCGATTTTGGCACAAATTAACCCACTTCTATGCCGGCAGTGCCATGCCGAACACGTTTCTAACACTTACATAACGAATTAAAATGAACCTTGTTCTGATCGGAATAAAGGTGATAGTTTTGTATATTTAAGATGCGTTTTTATGGGGTTATTGAACTTTTCTGATCTTTCATTGACTGCAGAGTAATGTACTTCGCTTCGGTCTTGATGGTAAATTGTAATTTAAAGGATAAACAGACTATTAATTAACTCGGAAACAAGTCTACCGCTTAGTCCGTTGTTTTCTTAGTATCGGTACATTAAATTTAGAGCTTTCAAATGGAGTCTATAATCTTATTTGTGTCGATTGGACAACCTATATGCCATGGTGAGCATGTATCCGGCTGTGATACGAAAGGTGGGGCCTCCATTCCCGCAGCAGGAAAATGGTTGCATTGTCGGCAAATATTTATTCCTGGTGTCGTGGTACCATGTACCAGTACCGTGGTACTCGAAGTTTCTGATCCACGACACAGGGAATCCTAGTGTGAAGTTAAAACTATTTATGGGAATGGTGTCAATTACATATATTAAATAATAAGGAGGATGCTTATGGCGGTTATAAGTTTAAGGGTTTTCAGTTTTGCACGTTATTGCCATTAAACTTTCATATAAATCCTTTGTTCCAGATGACATCTTATCAATACCGGACAGGCACAAGTTCGACTCTCGCACCTATGTCAAACCGAAGAAGCGTGCGCAAAGACCGAGCATACAATCCATTGTCGAGGTGTCTTCCAACCCCCCTTCCATGTCCCCTTACCCTTCCCTCAACCCGCCACTTCACCTCAACCCCCTCAACTCCTCGAATAAGTACCTGACGTACAACAAGTATACGAACCCGCTGGGGGCTATCAGTCCTATGCTGAGATTGAAAACGTTCAACGTAGATACCAATACGGATAATAGTATCGCGGTGAAAGAGTATGCTATGAAGCGACGGAGCATTATACAGGATGAGGATCCACAGGTAAGAAATTATGAGTACATTTCTTTCTAAATTGACGGCCTCGGTGGCCTGGCGGGCGAGTGTCCGGCTGAGACGCAAGAGGCGCGGATTCGAATCGAAGAGAGAAATTTCTTCTCTTTTTAGCACTGAAGTACTTTTAGCACAGAAAAATCCATTGGTACACGATTGGATGTGAACCCACTACTTTAGGATTTATTTATTTATTTAATCGTATGACTATTAAAGTAGGCGTAACAAAATATTAAAAATAAAATAAAATTATAAACTTAAAACCTAATAATAATAACTACACTAATATAATTTATAAGTGAATACACAGATTCCCAAGCCATGGATTTGCAGGATTTTAAGGATGCAATTTAGGATTGGAAGGTGGGGTCACTACCAACTAGATCACCAGTGCTCTCATTTACAGAATATACCCAATATAATAAAACTTATGTTTCTGACTGGCTGACAAACGCGCCGGCTGAACCACGGATTTCTAAACTATAAAGTCCTAGAAACTCGAATCTTCGCGTGTATACCTCTTTCGTGCACTAAGAAAGGGATTTCCGAAAGTCAATACCTCAGTCAAGTACACAACGGGGAGATGAAGTTAGACTCAACGCAAAGTCACGGGGCGTTCTACTCGTAACCAATATACCCAGACCTCGGCATACTTTGTTGTTAACTTGACCATGACTATGAACTGCCATACCGATCATACAGTGGCTATATATTGACAAATGAGGTCATACATATTATTACGTCCCGAGATGGATATGGTGAACCATGGTGGTAAGTGATCAGCCCATCGCTCATATAGATGGTCCATCATGTTAGAGAGGAAACTATCCCTTGGTCAACTTATACGACATGCTCGGGAAGATAAGCATCTGAACGCATTCAAGAGAAGCGAATAAAAGGAATATATACCCTCTTAAGTTTAAGACTTATGGTTTAAGCTGTGCTTTAATTATCAGTCAGCAACGTAAGGGTTTATATATTTATTTATTTAAGTACACATACATCATAAAGTATTACAACATTTTCAAATAACACAATCACATAAGAAGATATGCCTATGAAAAGATCAATTTTAGTAAGAGTAGGTTAACGTTTAATTTTTTAAGCACCTTCGCTTAATAAACCTTGGCATAAGCACTCAACATAAAACCAATATGACCTCATTTAGCCGTGGCCTTTTATGGTTATTAATTCTTTAGGTAAGTAAAGTACTAACCAGGCTGATATACCTTCTGTGCCTCTCTCATAAACTACTACTACACGTTTCTCTATTTCTTTCGAACCAATGTGGTGAAAGGGTTTAAAGTGCGCCTCAAAGACCTTTCGTGCACTTGACACAATGTTTGCGAACTTTTCCAGCTTCTACGACGTGCTGGTTTCTTCACGATGTGTTCCTCCACCGTTTGAGAGTTCCAAAAGAAAGGGTAAAAAATAGTAAATTATATAGAAGTTTTTATTCATCTCTGATATCAGATTCTTTCAAAATCTCCATGTAGTTTTTTGCATAGAGCACTCGGCCAAATGTGATAGGATCTGTTCTCTGACTAATGTGGCTGAAGTGAAAGCACAGATTAATGAATAACTCCTATAGTGAAAGTTCAGTCACTGTTTTGGCGTTACTGCTTTATTGGAAGACATTACTATCAGTTTCTACTGTGTGGACTTCTATCCACTAGAAAGACAAACTTCTGTCCACTGCTAGATTTGGGCCTTCTTCATTGATAATAATAACAACACCCAACATTTCTTCCGCAGCGGGAATCGAATCTGCGCCTTTTGTGTGTCAGTCGAACAATCGCCCGCCGCGCCACCGAGGCCGTCAAATGATATCTAAGACGATTGTAATTTGTCCTCTTGTTAAACTTAGACACATATTTCGTCCCTTTTATTTCGATAGCCCATTATAAATAAAGTATGGCTTGTTCATTGGAGAAAGTAGGCGAGTATTATAGCAGATCACATTTGGAACAAACCTAATAAGGCACCGATGTCTGTGGGTGGGTTCTTGACCTCGCACGACTAACCAAAAGCCGATCTCAATTTGTTTCGAAAGTATTTTTTGTCAATCAATTGGCAATCCAATTATAGTCCGTCTTTATACGCTTGTTTTGGTTGTGCGATGAGGAATTTCTATTCTATTTATTAATTAGATTCAATTCTATTGAACAATGGTTTATTTATTCAGTAAGTGCCGAACTTCCAAACAAAACTATCCATTATTTGCTTTATCAGATATGTATTTATATGAAATGGTCTCATGATGTCAGTACAATCCAAATTACGATTTGTTGTGACTTCAAATGTTTACGAAACCCAAATAAAAGGTTATTTTCGATTAGATTTATTGTACAATGCTGCATTCATCGACGAATCCAGTCTGATATGTATGGCATTAAATGGGAGAAGTTTATACCCACGAGTGTGTAGATCTCGATAGTTCTAACTAAAAAAAATACTAGCTGCCGCCCGCGGCTTCGCTCCCGTTGTACCCGGATAAAAAGTAGCGTATATGTTATTCCAGCACACGTATTATGTATATTCCAAGTTTCATTCAAATCCGTTCAGCCGTTTGGGCGTGATTGAGGCACAAACATACGTCACAGCCCCACAAACTTTCGCATTTATTATATTAGTAGGATATTTACGTTTCTAAATGATCCTATTAGTTATTTCAATGAATAAAATAAAAGACCTTGACTATGAAAGTGAATCTTATAAGAAATAATAATAGCAATAACATTCCAGTCCAGACCAAAATAATATCGTCACTGGAAAGGCAAATTTACGTAAGCGCCAAAATGGCGCCAAATGGGCATATTGAGTTATTATCCTAAAATAGCAGTCCATATACAATAATATGAATTGCTGGACATAGAAAATGAAAAAATAATGAAATCTTACGTTGATGACATCAAAAATTCGATAATTAGGTAAAAAGTTGTGATTAAAAAACGAAAAAAATGAACTTTAAACGGCTTTTTCTCGATTGGCGCTTACGTAAATTTGCCTTTCCAGTGACGATATGGTTTCTCAAAAATTACCTAATTGTTCAGCAATGTTACAGTAAAACTGTACCTAAGTAACCTGCAACGTGGAATAGAAACCTTATTTATATATCCCTAAGTGTCTGTTTTGGCTTGATTCGCTTGATTGTATATTTTCCGTTTATTTCCTCTGTGCCACAGATGATTGATAGCAGCAACAAGTAGGTACTGTTACAAAACGAATCGTGCATAAGCTGCTACATTACAGACGTTTATATACGTTTATTTATGTAACCAGTCATTTATTAATGTTAATTTCAATTAGGTTTGTTAATCGATTATGTTATGAATTTATTATGACTGTAGAATCGAATTGATTAAGTAAAAAATTGCGTTATATTAGAGCAACATCAGCTCAAGACAAATTGAAAGTCCTACGTTCAGTAGGACCTCTCAGTAGATTTGTTTATTTATGAATGCAATACTAAAATTATACGAGTTTTGTAGTAAATCTTCTAAATGAATGACACACTGCAAAAAGTAATGAAATTGAAATAACGTATTACTGATGTCGTGTGACGTATGCAGGTGCAAAAATATCTTCATTGCATAATCGCGCGAACTGATCATCATAGAATCGACGGTATTTATGAATTTAATATACAGTAAAACGTCTGCGAGTTTTACCGTACTTTTAGGATATTACATACGATATCTCGTTTGCTACGGTCCTGACTTCATTCTTCATGCATGCTCGTCTGTTTAGGGTAACTAACTCTTAACCCGGCCTTTCTCCAAAACGATTATACTACCTCTTTTAATCCTTCTTCTCTAACCCGCAAGCCGGTATCTGTACCAGATGCATTATTTTGCTAGTCCGTCGCTGTCGTTTGGACAGCCTGTCTTACACACTTGTTGTGCGTACTGTGAAGGACGATATGAGTAAGAAAAGAGTGAGATTTGATACGACGTCTGACAGATAGCAATGGACGCAGAATATATGTTGTGACTTCTCCGATAAAGTGGGAAAATTACAAGGAGATGATGACCTTCCTCCACTTGGTCAGACCGTCTGACCTAAATAGGGTGGGCAGAGCCACAAATAAAAAATTACAAATCAAAGTCCCAAGGTGGATTGTATAACGCAACAGTATTTAGACTTGATACAGTTAGATTTTAATCACTTTCCGTTGTGTTTCCGCGGAATGGAATACTTTGCATATCTGCACTTCCGTGTATAACAATGTTATGTGAATATTGTCTGAATGTCGGCCTATTCCTATGAGAATTCACATCAGGCTACAAAGAAATAAATATTTATCCATCCCCACCATTTAAAAGTTGAAATAAAATAACTGAAAAAAGCTAGCTCTGTGCATTCCTTTCTCGCAGTTATAGTAGCATTCGCCAGCGGCTTCGCTTTAGAACTATTCGGTCCGGTACATAAACTGTACATAATATTCTAGTTTTTTCATCCAAATCCGATTAACCGTTTGGGTGTGGTTCAAACACAAAGATAGTAAGATAAGATGCTATAGCAAAACGAAATGTGCTAAATATCAATGCCCAAGCGATCATGGGGCACTCTTGTCTTCAAATACATTCTTCTTCTTAGTCGTACACTCGTGACGGAGTGGTCGTGGCTATGGATCGTCTGCTAGGTTGGTTGCGGCTTTTGCGATACTTCTCCATCTCTCTCTACTCATGGCACTGCGTGTACATTCAGTAAGGGAACACTTCGTAGATGATTTAACGTAGATGATCAAATACATTAGGTAATCATTTGTTGAATTATTTTTCAATGATATCTTTACGCTATATTACTTCATGAAAAGTGTATGAATATTTCTCAGGTTTGGGTAATACATAGTTACAAAAGCATTGTTCATTTGTTGCAGCTAGAGGACATGGACGCAAATCTAGCCTCGGATGTGTCTGGTCGCCTGTCTATGGAGCACACGCCTTCCAAACCCATCAACATCGACTTGTCTCAGCCAGCACACAATATACACAACACTTTCAACAAGTAAGTATTCACTTCTATAGCTATAGGTCGCGCTACGTAACATGTACTCAGAGGAACAAGAACATAAACATAAACATTAAACATAATATTATAAATGCGAAAGTTTGTGAGTTTGGATGTTTGTGCCTCAATCACGCCTAAACGGCTGAACGGATTTAAATGAAACTTGGAATATACATAGTACATGTACTGGATTAACATATAGGCTATTTTTATCCGGGTACCAAGCGAGCGAAGCCGCGGGCGGCAGCTAGTAATCCAATAAAATATCTATGATGCAACTTTTTTAGTGACGACTATATCAATATTTATTTATTTATCCACTAGAGAAAAATATACTCACGATTATGAATCTCCAAGCTGGTTATATCTCCTTTATACTCTGTTGGAACACCTTAGTTTTAAGGATCCAAATAGCAATCTTCAGTGAATTTAATTAAAGTTATATTAATAACTAGCTGCCGCCCGCGGCTTCGCTCGCGTGGTACCCGGATATAAAATAACCTATATGTTAATCCAGTACATTTACTATGTATATTCCAAGTTTCGTTCAGATCCGTTCAGCTGTTTAGGCGTGATTGAGGCACAAACATCCAAACATCGTTACAAACTTTCGCACTAGATGGCAGCACAGGTAAAGTTAGTACGCGCTATCGTTGCGTTTTGAGCTTTACGCCGGTAATTTCAAGCAAACTCAGACTTTTCAATTTTATAATATAAGTAAGATAGTGGAAGCTTAATTATTATTCGCGTCATGCACCTGAATAAACTTCATTGTTCCAATGAAACTGTATGTTTACTGTATACTCGTGTTCTCGTTAATATCGCAAACTTCACCACATATTATTATTATTATGTAATACACACGAACCATGGAATGATTAAACTCTCCCGACACTTATCAGTAAGATATGGTAAATAAGGCCTTTTACCATCTATAGTAGATGATTTATACAGCTTCAGGAGGTAAATTTTACCTTCACTAACGGGACGCTGTAGTGCCCGGGACGAATTAAGATGGAGTAGGCTTGTCCAGCACGAATCTATTTCATCCTCTCAGCTTAGTCGGCCTTGTCCACAGGAAAGACACAGTCAATACGTGCGGAGCTGACTAAGCCGCGGGTTTCCTCACGATGTTTTCCTCCACCGTTTGAGAGTACTGGTATAGCGTACATACATTTTTCGCACAAAAAATCCATTGGTACACGACTGGATGAACCCACCATCTTAGGATCGGAAGGTGGAGTCACTACCAACTAGACCACCAGTGCTTTTAAGATAAGATATGGTATGACTCCTAGACTAGTATTGTGGGTATCAGAAACTACGAGTACTTTGTTAACACAACACCGAGACCCGTTAAAGAAATATTTGTAGAACGTACCAACATTTCAACTGCAGCGGGTATCGAAACCGCACCTTTCGCGTTTCAGCCGAGCTCACGCTTTCTATGCCACCGAGGTCGTCACCAAATTTAGACTTTCACTAAAGTAACTACTAAGGATTGACTCGAAACACATAATGCTTTATTTCTTTGTATCCCACAATTACATAAAAGTGGTGGCAAGTTTACTTTCAAAATTTTAATTACGAGTACAATAGAATGTAACATCTAAGTTAATTTAAGTGATCTCCATACGGTCTGAGAGATTTGTCTCTAACGAGTCTGGGACTGAACATCTTGTGTTGTCTTTGTAGATTTATTTTAAAATGATAATTAATGCTAGTTCTTGTGATTTCGCTGTGGCCTGTTGTGGATTTTATAACGGGTAACTATCATTGTGACTTATAATGGTCATTCATTTCTTTTGACTGGTGCAATATCCTACTACGGTGAAAGTTTGTGAATATTTTTATTTTGTCATGGCTGAACTATTTTTGACGAGCTCGGTGCCGTGGCTGGCGAGTGCTCGGCTGAGACGCAAGAGGTTCGATTCCCGCTGCGGGAGAAATGTTTGTATGTTCTGCAAATATTTCTTCCGGGTCTGGGTGTTGTCCTATTTTAAGTATGTATTTTAAAAGAAAAAGTATACTATCTGGTACCCATAGTAAAAGCTATGCTTAGTTTTCTAGCTTAGCTAGATAGCGCTGTGTTATATTTATTTATTTTGGATGTGCAGCCTAGCCAAGGTCGATCGTGTATATAATTTAATGTGGTCTTTTATGTATATAATTAATATTTGATCCACAGAGGTCTAACAAACATAATGAACGAGCGCGGTAGTCTCACCATGTACCAGAGCGGCGAGTCTCTGATGCGGATGTCACCGCCGAGCCTCGTGTCCTCCCTGATGATGGAGAGCTCCGGCAACTTCAACCCTGAGCCGGAGGGAAAAAGGTCTATGCCCTCGCATAGAGACTCCGGTATGTATTATATCGAAAAAAATTGTCCGTTAGAGACTGCTGAAATGATCAAATTGAGTAAATACTTTTAACGTTGAATGCATTCGGAACATTATTTCAGGTTTGCCAATGTCAGGTCGTGACAGCATCGACCCAATGATGACCAGCATGACGCTCTCCATCCTTGATGAAAAGGATATGAGTACCAGTTTCCTCTCACAAACAACATACCCTGATAATGATAGTCTCATGGACTCCTTACCCCCCAGTCTCGTCAGCTCAGTCAACTCCTCCTACGTAGTTAACTCCATGAAGTCTAAGGAAGACTCGAATATATTTAGCTCAGCGACTTTCACCCATCTAGAACAATCTGAAAAGTTACTCTCAGCCCGGCCGCGATGCCAACTCTACAACAGCTTCAGAAGGGAATCCGGCATTAAAAACTCCGAGAGCTACACTAAAGCGAGAGAAGAAGCGTGCCAAATAGACGCAGTGAAAGTCCTGAACGAAAACGCGGATAAGAAAGAGTCGCCTAAACCCAAAGTCGAAATGGCTGAGACGATTACTTTACACTTCGCGAATAATAGATTCAGGAACGACGCTGAGAAGGAAAACTTTGAGCGGGACGACACATTTTACAAAGATATGGGGTTACCTAAGCCCGAAGACTCGGGTAAGAACAGCTTGAACGTAACCCTAGGTAAACAGGAGCTAAACGAGATTATTCAAGCGAGGCAGAAACTGTCCTTAGCGAGGAAAGGTTTGCCCAGCGAGCCGGACAAACCCTTGCCGAACCAAGCAGACAGCTGTCCGATTAAAACTATCCAACTCCCGAACCAAACTATCACAGTACCGAGACAGAGCATGGAGAATGCAACAGAACTGCTTTCTAGAAGAAGAGCTTTGAACGGTTTCGAACGAGAGGAACCCGCAACGAGGGATACGCCTAAAAGAAACGCGACTTTTAAGAAGTTGTCGCCAAAAGCCAGTGCTATGGATGCTACGGTTGTTTATACAAAGGAGGACTCTCAGACTAATGATATTATAGATATTAACTCGGCGACCTTGAATCTTATTGATGGAGAGAGGACATTGCAGCAGGAGGTAACACATAATGTTATTTACATCCCAATAGCATCGATGCCGAATATAGATTGGCTCATAAGTTCATAACCAAACAATGAATTATTTAGAGTAAGAAGAAATATCCTAAAAGAAAGCTTGGATGCCTGAAATTTATTAAGGCGTATAAAAATGTACGCTATTTATCATGAAACTTAAGATCTTTCCCACAGTCTTTTTCTTTTGTTTTAATTTCAATGTTGTATTATTTTACTCTCAACCTGCAAGGCATTTTCTATCCTGTTCCCTACAGAATACGTTTCAATTTCCAGGAGTGGGGTTCCCAGGAGCGAGCGATGGTCGCGTCCAGTGAAAGCACCGACACGGGCACATTCAGTTCCTCAAGTCCCCCTGAAAGTGTTCCCGACACGGCGCCCCAGCATGACCCGCGTGAGTGGTTTTATTACAATATTCATATAAATAAATATTTGTGGACATTTGACACAAAGTCAAAGTCAACAATTTTTATTCCATAAAATCACTGGGATCACTTGGACACGTCTTAAATCTACGTTGCATTTACACCTGTTCGTAACGCGACCAGGCGTGGAAGATACAGGCAAGAAACCACGCTTGGCTATTTTTTGCAAAATGATCCCTTTACAATCATGTTATAAAAGGAGTTGGAGCATTCAGTCCCAAGCATTTTTATCTTCTATATAATCGGATATTTTATAGTAAGCTTTTTTATACAACTTTTGTTTTATTAGTGTTTTGAATTTATTAACTGACAAATTTGTCATCTCGCTTGGGACTTTGTTATAGAAGCGTACACATTGCCCTTTAAATGATTTATTAACTTTACCTAGCCTAATCGTGGGTACAGCAAGTTTATCCTTATTTCTAGTATTAACACTATGATTATCACTATTTTTCTTAAACTTACTAACATTTTTATGTACGTACATCAAGTTTTCGTAAATATATTGACAAGGAACAGTCATAATGTTTATTTCTTTAAATTTATTACGTAATGACTCCCTAGGACCCAGGTTATAAACTGCTCGAACAGCCCTCCTCTGCAACACAAATACGGTGTTTATATCTGCAGCACTCCCCCACAACAAAATGCCATATGCCATGATGCTATGGAAGTAGCTGAAGTAAACTAGTCTAGCTGTATCTACGTCTGTAAGTAGACGTATTTTTTTGACTGCATATGCCGCAGAACTAAGTCTCTTCGACAATTTATCTATATGTGGGTCCCATTGAATCTTTTTATCTAAGGTTATGCCCAAAAAAGTAGTAGTGTCCACGAGATCTATATGTTCATTTTTTATTTTTATATGAGAATTATACACAGCGCCATCTAGCTCGAAACTAAGCAAAGCTTGTACTATGGGCACCAAATGGCTGATTATAGGATTCATAATTATACTTTTTTTTGTAAATAGATACTTAAAATACAACAACACTCAGACCCGGAAGAAATATTTGCAGAACATACAAACATTTCTCCCGTAGCGATAATTGAACCCGCATCTCTTACGTCTCAGCTGAGCACTAGCCGGCCACGCCATCGAGGTCGTTAAATATTACTCACTATGCTACGAATATGATAAATCATTGTTCTTGTACAATATTAAACACTATGCGGCCCTACTGATATAATAAATCCAAAAGTTTGTTAGGATGAGAGGGTGTTTGTGCCTCAATTACAGTATGACGGCTCAGACCAAATAAAAGAAGAGTGATGAGCATGGTTTTTGTGTAGGTGTGTGCATGAGCGTGTATGTTTACTTGCAGGAGCACGGTTTTGTGGCTTCACTTTTGTTTTTCGCGGCGCTCCATCTTTTATTTGGTCTGAGTGTGACGGCTGAACGGATTTAAATATATAGGTACATATTATTAGTCTACCATAGATCTAAAACAGTAGTAATATTGACTGACATAGTCCCATTATTCACAGATACACAAGTGTCATCCACCCCACTGATGACCATCCGCAAAGGCGCGAAAAACGATCTACTGAACCTCCACACAACCATATCTCCTATCTACGACATGGTCGACGATAAGTCTTACACACTCACTAAAGCGCCCTCTGCATCTATGGAAAGAACGTACGACGTACGCAATACAACTGTTATAAATAGCGCTACGATAGTGAAGAAACCGTCTGCGAAGAGAGATATTCTAGCAATGAAAGCTAGGCCGGAGAAGGGGTTGCCGCCGACGCAAATGAGATCGCCCAGTTGCAGTCGAGTTCCGCCTACTACTACAGGTTAATGTTCTTCTAACTCTTACATGTAAGCGATAGTGCGCTTCAGCGTTTTTCAAGCGCTTTGCGGCAGTGCTGAGAGGTTAGAAGTTGCTCACACAAGCACCAAAGTTGCATGTTGTTCTTTAGAAAGTAAAGATTGTTTCCAAATAATGTGAGTGAAAAAGCATGAGTCCAAAAGTATCCAATACTAAACTGCCAGATGTGCTTATTCAGCTATATATAAAAGCCATTATAAAAAAAATCACTTCGATTCCTTTTCTACAAAAAAATTACTGAAAGTAATATTTTTTTACTGATACATAAAATTATACTCTTATTGAGTTCTCGTTGCAAAAGGAAATTTGTCAGCTGAGTGCTGATCGGCACTTTAAACAGACCCTCGAAATTATTTTTTGTTGTATATATTTCAAGTAGTTTATACAAATAACTTACCTAACCGTTATCTGGCTGGCTTACTAATCTTATTAATATTTTCAGTGTCGTACGCGTCAATGGCGCCGCCGTCGGTGCTTCCTCGGAAGACCAGCTTGCCGACCTCTAAGCTGAGGCAGTACAGTTCGCATAGAGAGCTTAGCAGGATACCCGGTAACTAACGGCTTTACGCATTTACCCACAGAACCCTAATGTTGTGTGTTCTCTATCACACTAATATTATGAAAGGAAAGTATTTTTCCGAGTGTGTTTTTTTTTTATATAGAAGATATGCAAACACATGCATTAGATAATTTACCTTCGTATTTAGTAGTATGTCACAGCCGCTGTTACTAAGATGCATATATTCCATGGCTTTCAAAATGATGCCAGACTAGCAATGAAACAAGCTGCAACAGAAAAGCACACGGCAAAAGTTATGTAACGATGGGCGATGGGCTGATCACCTGTCACCATGGTTCACCATATCAATCTTGGGAGTCTTGGATCAGAATTGGCTGCGAGTTTTCTTATGATTACTTGTGGTTCTGCCCACCCCGTTAGGGATACGGGCGTGATAATGCTGATAATAACATGCTGAGTTGGGACCATTTTGCAACTGTTCCATAATTATCTATACTAATATTATAAAGAGGAAAGATTTTTTGTTTTTTTGTTTGTAACGAATAGGCTCAGAAACTACTGGACCGATTTCAAAAATTCTTTCATATTACATAAGTTAGTTTAGTTTTAGTCTGTTGTTTGTTGCAAATAAATAATTCCGATTCTGATTCTGATAATATGCATGTATTTAAAATAGAATGCTGCAAAGTCACGCCTGAGTCAATGAACAGTCTGGTTTTTTTGTTCCAGCGGGCCCGGCTCCAGCAATACGCGACGCGCCGGCCGGCCGCACGATGTTGCGGCGCAACGTGTACGCGTCCAACCCCGCGCTCAGCCCCACCGCCGCACCCGACCACTTCGTCATCGGCGCCCACCCACAGGTAACATCACAATAAATAAATATTTGAGGACATATCACACAGCGCCATCTAACCCCAAACTAAGCAAAGCTTGTGTTATGGGAACCAGATGGCTGATAGAATACTTATATACTTTTTTTTGTAAATACGTACTTATAGTACATAATATTACAACACCCAGACCTGGAAGAAATATTTGCAGAGCATGCAAAAATTTCTACCGCAGCGGGAATCGAACCCGCACCTCTTGCGTCTCAGTCGAGCACTCGCTCGCCTCGCCACAGAGGTCGTCAATGTTCATTATTTTGAAACCACCTTTGTAACAACGAGAGCACTGGTGGTCTAGTTGGTAGTGACCCCGCCCTCCGATCCTAAGGTCGTGGGTTCAAACCCGGTCGTGTACCAATGGATTTTTCTGTGAGAAAAATTATGTGCGCTATACCAGTAAACTCACAACGGTGAAGGAAAACACCGTGAGGAAACCGGCCAATCCTAGGACGTAAAAAGTTCGAAAATATGTGTCAAGTGCACGGGAGGAGCCTCTGAGGCGCACTTTAATCCATTCACCACGCTAGTTCGAAAGTACTAGTGACTCGACTAGATAGATAGAAAAAAGGTGATGATGCAGTAGCCGTGGGAGTTGGTCACATCGTAAGCCGCGAAAAGCGAATAGATAAATACAATACACAATACAACTTTATTGTAAAAAACACAAATTATAGAAATAAACAAAAAAAATTAAGTAAATTAAAATAAGTATAAATATGCGTCATACAATGGGCGGCCTTATCGCTGACATAATCGCTAAATAGACTTACGCAGTTAATAGTAGCCTCTGCGTGTGCATCCTCCGCCGCTAATTTCCTAAATTTCTGTTATTTTACAGAATGAAGAAGAGAAGCCAGCAAGGTCTGTGATCACAAATCCCCCCGCGCTCGTGCGGCAAGGCACGGAGACGTTACGCAGGGAGCGACCGCAAAGCCAGCTGGTCGCACCTAGAGATGTGAGTTATAACTATTTTTTTATATTGCAACTAGAATTTTTGGATCAGTGGAATTCGAACCCGCATTCTTGCCAATGACCAACTACGACGAATCACGCTGACTTCGAAAGTCTTAGTCACATGTTTTGTTTGTTGTTTTAATACAGCTAACTTTTAGTTCTACTGCTTGGTTTTAGTGTTGCTTTGTGTTTTTTTTTTCAATCGTATTCATGGTGGTTCTTATTTTATCACTCTGATCTGATCAAGAATCACAATTTGGTCGCCAAAAAACCTAGGATAAGACTAAATGCGCCTGTAAGGCTGACGGAGAAAGAACCAGTGTACTAAACCTACTTATTTTTATACAGTTTGGTCTTAAATACAGGCCAAAAACATCCATCCGCACTCAACTCTCTTTTTGACAATGTAATGTTAATATTTACACATATTACAAAATACAAAATTATCACAAGTTTAGTGCAGACGGAAATCATAATTTCATTATAATAATCCATTTGTTCAATGTGGTGTTGGTTTTGTGTTGGTATGTCATGTCCATGTGTGTAACGCCATGTCATGTAACATTGTGACTTAGCTGCGGAGCGGCGTGCCATTGCAGTCGGCGACAAGGAATCATCACCTACCTGTAAGTACCTTGTAATGCGGTAACAATACTTCACTGTCTTTGAAACTTGTAGCGAAAACTGTATTACATAAAACTGTAGCCGATAAAACTGTATTTTCAATTTAATTTAGTGCCACCAACATTATGTACACCGATTCATTAATAAAAAAATATATATAAAAGCTTAAATCTAAACATGTCAAGTGTCATAATATTAGAGGAGACAGACAGCGTGCTAGAGGGTTAGAGCGAGTTACAGAATAGAAAAATAAAAGTAAACAATAAAAACAAGTAAAAATTAACAAAGGATAAATTATAAAATGTCACTAGCTTAAAAACTAAAAATAATTACAGAATACTAAAAGATACAAATAAATAAATAACGAATTTGACTAATATTACATTAAAATAAATGAATTAAAGTAGTCACTCTTTTCATAGATTTACATCAATACTAGAAATTTTATATCCTGAATCTAGGTCACGCCACCTTTATTTGTGGTTTAAACTGTTATTTCATAAAGTCGACTTCATAATGTAGTGTTTTGTTTATTTTGTTTTTGTGTTGGTTTGGTTTGCATGCATTTTTTCATACCATATTGCTTTTACTGCTTTTTACTACATAGCGCTAATATTTATTATTCATATATTGATGTAGCTGGAACGAATTCCGCAGGCTAAAACAGTTTTAGTCTCTTGTAGTACTCACCATAGTGCAGAAAGCTTATGCATTATACATTTGGCCCTGTTAAATCTCAATATCGAACGAAGAAGCTAAAATAGATAGAACAAGGTAGAAGTAAACATAGTCCCAATATTGCTAGAACTCATTTGTCAATCAATTCATTGATGTTTTGAACAACAGCCGCCAACGACGAGGCCGTATTCGATAGCGGGCGCCTCACATCTCAGAGTCAACCGGCCAGCGTCGGGGCCCGCACAGAAACCAACGCCAGGTAACTCTCAAAAGAATATACGATACCAATAAATATAAATTGAAGTGAGAGTTCATATGTGCCATATGCCGGAGGAATTGTGGGCCACTCAGTGAGCCCCACAAGGCGTTAAGTGACATCATGGCCGTCCCAAGCGGATATGGACTCATCGATGGATGAATTCGATGCCCATTCTACAAACCGGCCCCAGATCGGGCGAATGGATAAAGATAAGGAATGCCTTTGTCTAGCTACTGCTAGTGATCCTACTGAATCCAGCAGCCTTATTAGATTAGAATAAATATTGTAAACAAGCTTGGTACGAGTAGATTTATTTTAGAAAGGGAAAGAAGAGCCTAGGAGATTACAGATACCAGAACGGATCTTAAGTGCTGACCCTTCTCTCTAACTCATGCCACTCCACTCTTCCCCCAGCGGGAGAAATGTTTGCATGTTCTGCAAATAGTGAAATAGTTTCGTTGTACAATAGTTTTGTGGTGTCATTGAACAAATAACGTTTTTGGTTGCAGTGGTAGAGCAACCGCGGCCGGCGTCGAGCAACGAGCCGCGAATGTCTGCTCTGCCCAGGCCGTCGAGGTTGCCCGCGCCACGACGTTCCCTCCGGTAAATCCTTTCACCAAACTGGTTATCACCATTAAACAAGACCTCTCAACGATTTTATTTTGTCACCTATGATTTTTATTCTAGCGTACACCCTCGTAGTACCCGAAATAATAGTAATCCATTATGTAATGCAGGTCATAAACTATGTGTATTCCAAGATTCAGCTAAAATTCAGCCATTCCGTTCAGCTGATATGGGCTTGAGGGGGATCCAACACATTCACACATCATCATCATCATCTTCCTGCCCTTATCCCACTCCATGTGGGGTCGGCACAGCATGATCCTTGGACCATGCTGTAAGAGTTTTGGCTAAGGTGTTTTATGACCGGCCGCCTGCTTGACGTCAACCCTCCTTGGGAATACTTGCTTATTGTATCCCATCACGGAGAGGATACTATCCCTTAGTCGACTTTTACGACATGCTCGGGGAGAGAAGCAGCTGGTCGCATTCTATGTTTTTCTTTACTCCCAGTCCAGCGAAGAAGTAATGGATAATAATATGGGGAGATGATGATGATGTAATTTTATTCGTTTTATTCCACAGGCCACCGTCAGTGTACACAGTGGCGCCAACGGGTGACGCGGAGAACTACTGACATTTGGCCTGTTGCGCCAACCTGCTGGGCGGCGGGCCCTAGCCTGCACTAACCAACTAAATTGTTGATTGACTGCTCTAACCAGACTGATCCAATGTGCATAGTGTCCCTCAGTGTTTATACCTTTTTAGCTAAATCATGTGAGTTTGGAGTTTGTAGTTCCTCAAGGAAGTACAGGAAAGAGGTCTGTGGATCAATGACAAAGTAATAAGAGTACTATAGATTATACTATAGACTCAATTAATTGAATAATTTTTTTAAAGTAAAAGCAATTTTCGAGTGCGATGAATGTTTGAATGAGCAGAACAATGACGAAAGGTCTGGCTGGCTTGTAGAAGAAATCATTTAGTTCTAGAAATGGCCGCGGGTGGCGCTAGTAGCGCTAAACACGTAGCGGAACAGCGACATCTATCGATCAGGCGTGGAACGATGACAAAGTACTCTTTTTAAATGTTTTTCAAACTCTGAACTCAATTGAGCCATTATTCTTATGAATGTTGTAGTAATTTTTAAAAAAAAAAATATCGACCAATTTTGATTAGAGTTTTTATCATTTCCAACTATGCTACGACAATAAATTGATGAGATTTTCTTGAAGTTTTAACTCTAAACTTACGAAAAAATTCTTTTTAACTTTGTGTCTTGACTCTCCTAATTAAATATGTAGACGACATTCAAAGTTTTCATTAGAAAATTTTGTTCATGTTTTTAAATGAGTATGTGAAATCAACTTTTTTATATGAAAAGTTAAAATTTCGGTTACTTAACTACTGTAATGAATTTGCCAATGCTCTCTTATCCTCTCGTTCTTATCGCCATCTTAGCCTAAAAAATTATATAAATTTAAAAAAAAAGATGGTTTGGTACAAAGACATACAAATTAAGATATTATTACTAATATGTTTACAAAATTAGCATATTAAAGTGGATAACTTTGTTCTTAGTAATTTATTTCAGAGTATGTTTAAGATTTTGCATTTTTGTTTAGAGATTGTAATCTTATAGGGGCATGTAATTTAATTGTATTGTCTAATAGATGTAAAATTTATATTGTATACTGTTTGTAATATAACTTATATTCACACGGCACATTTATAACAAAATGTACACATAAAAACCCATTATCAAGCAAATGTAACAGACATTTTGATAAAAATAACTCATTGAAATTAAGAAACGCACAAAGTTCTATATATTTTATAATTATATCTTGTACATTATGTAAATTTCCGTTATAACTGTATCTAATCGAAAAATCTTCTATATCTAATCTAATGTAATCTCCAAACATTGGTCCAGCTTGTGGACCAACCTGTTTGACTGCGTCAAAGTGAGGGCTATGTTGGGTATTGATATAAGCTTTTGGTGATATCATGTTAGCAGTTGATCATAAAACAAATAGTGGTAAAAAACGGCTCAGCAAGTTCTCTTCCTTTATTTCCTTCGTCAGCCATAATCTCTGCACTCACTTATTTCTTAACCATGTCATCTTTCACACAATCCATCCTTTTTACCATTACTTTACTACACTACATAGTAATACTGTCTAACATGGCCAACACAAGATGGGCCATTGTGTAGAGGGTCATTGAAAACTTGAAAATTACATATCAATATAACTTTGTAGCTTTCATTGTCAGCTTCAAACATTACATTGACTTATCACAAAAGCATTGTTTGTAAAATTAATGTAAGTTTATGTGCAAAATCTTACTATTTCAGATTGTTGGAATCGTTTACACTCTAAAAATGGCGTAGAAAGTACAAATACTTTTGTGATAGTTCATTGTAGATGTTGATAAAGATTTGTATCTCTATCATGCTTTATACTCTGGTACCTACGTTGTATAATTGCCTATTTCACTAGTTTTTTTGTCAGCTAATTCCTGTCGAAAAGACAGTGAAACAACTATTCTGGTTCACACATTGGATCAATGTGTCGCTGCTACATAGGACAACCTGAGAAGGTTACCGATTATAAAATAAAGATTTGGTACCTACCTCACTATCTTTTTGGCGGCTTAGCCATCCTATGCCGCAACCACACATGGCCCAACTCATAGACCAGCTTATTTGACTGTGTCGAATTTATAACTCAAGATGGGATAATACAGTAATCGCTGTTATTTTATAGCGGTAAATTTGACACAGCTGAATATACAAAAGTTATAAATATATATTATTGGACATCGATATTTTCCGGCCAAACTAATATTTAATAAATCTAATAAGCCTATTTTCTGCGCTCAGCCATATTGCTACTGAAATCGTATATTTTGTAGTTTCGTAAACATGTACAGTTTGATCATAAACGTTAAGTTTGCTAAATCTAATGTTTCGCCCATTACGTCACGTCTGATCTACACAAAAGAGAGTTGTTTCATTATCTACTGGTTAATGTAGTGTATGAAAACATCTCTCAAAAGTATGATACGGTCTGACGATGTATTGGTGGAATCCAGCATATTGTTATACAGTTTACAATAAAAGTTATAGGTAACACAAAAAATCCTAAACTCATAGACATTGTACTGAAATGTTTGTGTTCACCTTTGTCGTTGACTGTACCTACGATCGCGGTGCGGTTAGTTTTGATACGAGCGACGTGCCTTATTTAGCTTAGTGTAAGGGATTTTGTTTCCATTTTCTAATAAAATTACGTATTTATATGACTTTGTTTTATTGATATCCTGTGAAAATCTGTCCCTCAAATCAATATTAAAAACTGCGAAAGTAATTAAAGAAGATAGTCGTATATTTATTACCTACTGGAGGAATAAAAACTACTGATAGTTGATTTATTCAGTGCCAGTAGGCAACTTTTGCTTACACTAGTGCTGCGGAGCTGACTAAATTTCCTCATGATGTTTTCCTTCATAGTTTGAAAGTGCCTAGGTAGGTAGGTAAGTAGTACTGCTGATATAGAACAAAATTTTTTCAAACAGAAAAAGTCATTGGTGTACGACGACGGGATTCGAACCCAGTCCCAGTTCCAGATTGGAAGACGGGGTTACTATCACCAGACCTCAGACCGGCAAAAGAATTCATTCTTGGCAGAAGAAGCGGTACCTAGGTACAATAAAAAAAAATTAAATCCTTGAAAAAACCTTCAAGAGTTTTTGCAGTTAAAGGAGATAATCTATCTAAACTGGGTTAGCTGAGAGGAACACGACATAGAGGTGGAACGAAAAAACTATGGAATAATCGGAGTTTAAAATGTCGTGGAGTATGCTATAAAGTTAGATTTCCCAAGAACCACACTCATTTTATTGCATTTTGCATACTGATCTTATACTGATAAAACAAGCCGTGGAGCATGACACGATCCGACTGAAATTCGGGTTTTAATGTCTAAATAAAATAATAGTACATACCCTAAACATGTTACATAAATATTCTTTTTAAATTATCTTTAAGGCTTACATAATGAGCAAAATAACTATTTAAAATGAACTGTTGAACAAGTCATTATACCTTTTCATTGGTCTATAGCACGATTCGGATCGTTTTGTGCGATACTAGCGCTCAACTGTCACTTTGACGTTATATGCATGTGTGTGTCCAATGAAATCCGCACGTTACGTGAGTGTGCGAAGTCGTGAATGCTGTCTACGAGTAAATTTTGCTTTTTACCTTTTTATTTTTATAGATAACCGAAACAGACGATGTGATTAGTAATGTAATAACTCAAAGTGATAACAATTGTGATATGCCATCGTTATGGCCTCTAAAATACGCAGTGTTTTCATCCACTCTGTGATTCCATGCAATAACTCGTCACTTCAGTTGTTTGTCAATGACGTCTGCGTTTAGCGCAGCAAAAAGTGGAATTTTATTTTGATTGTGACAAGTAGTGCAAAAGTAAATTGCATGAATTGTGTTTACCGATGAGTGTTAGTAAAATGAATGAGTGTCTTCAGTTTTGGAACCTTCTTTTACCAACGGGCGACAACAGAGCTGGCTCATGAAGAAAGGGTTAGTTTACCTGTTTATGTTTACTTTACTATGTTGTACTTGCATATCACTATTGTTATGTGCAATACCTATCTACACCACTCTCTTTTATTCTAGATAAGTTATATTTACTTTAGAAACATATAGGTTAGAAGTAGGTCTACAACCAAACAGTTTACAGTTATTTTGTAAACCTAGGTTAGGTTTGTAGAAAGGCCCTTCCTATGGTCTTATTCAAATTATATTTAGAATATTGAGAATATTGTGTATTGAGGATGAGATGATCATTTTCTTTTGTTACTTTCTCTTGCTGTGGAGTGAAGGGAGCGACAGAGATGGATATATATCTGCGGTGGTGAGACAGAAAGAGATGGCGCTCTACAAGTTTTGTGGCTAGTTAAATTCACACATGAAAACTTTTGCAATTACTTTTTTACTATAATAAAGTACCAATTACAAAGACCTTAGTATAACATATATAATCATTTGTTTCCTATATAAATTATGCACAGTAAAAATAACAATTGTTATTATTCTAAATTATGTCATTAGGTATATTATAACAAATAGTTGATATAAAATACAGATATGTATGAAAAGTGGTGTGTAATGTCTCTGGATAAAAATCAGTTAATAACACCAGCTCATTTGTGAATATTAATCCATATCAAGCTCCCACTTAGCACTGCATTATCACTAGATCTGCTAAAGATGGCCAGTGACATAGTGGCATTCTCCAGGTGACAGGTGACTCTCCCCTTTAAATCATGAAGCTTTAAACCAGTTTTTTTGACAACTTGGTAACCTTGACCTTTGCTTAACAGTATGTCAAGGGTTTTCTCTTTAAAAGGGAATTTGCTTGGACAACTGGTTTTGTGACATAATGGAAAGGTACTTTTTGAATAATCTTCTGCGAGACCTTTCAAAAACAGAGCTATACTACTACTAGCCATGTTGAATCAGTTATTTATTTATTTAATCGTATGACAGTATCATAGGCGTAACAAAATATTAAAAATAAAATAAAATTATAAAATTAAAAACCTAAAAAAAACAAAAATAATAATAACAATAAAACTAAAAATATTCACAAGTCAATACAAAGATTCCCAAGCCAAGATACTGCTTCAGGAGGAAGCGTGGTGAAAGGATTTAAAATGTGCTGCAAAGGCTCCTTATGTGCACTATGGCTATTGCTGTTCAATGTTGCTATTGAATAATCTAAAATGAAAATATGACCAGATTATCAGGGATCAAGTTATTAGAGGGTAGTGCACAAAAGGAGGCACTTTGCGGCACACTTTAATTGTAGTAAGTAGTAGGGAAATTAATATATGGATGGATTAATTCTTTATTGTGCATAATTGAATTAAATTAAATAAATTTATGTAGGTACTTAAAAAAAAAATGGAGGACTTATCGCTTCTCGAGAAATTTCTTCCAGACATTTGAATGTGAACAGGGAAGGTGATTTATTGTATTTCCGCATTTTAAAATTAAAGTAATGGCTGGGTAGTAGAGGGTAGTGCACATAGATAGACGGACGAACAGACGGACCGAAGGACAGCGGAGGCTTAGTAATAGGATCCTGATGACACCCTTCGGGTACAGTACCCAAAAAAATGTGTCCAGGTTGGGTTGATAATCACAATCTTTAAGCAGTCAGCCCACAGTCAAATATTCAGGTTCACAAGATTATTTTGATAAGGCCTAAGAGGATAGTCAGAAACTTCCTATGGCTATTCCACAAGGAGGAAGTTTGAATTGTTTTTAAAATCAAAATGGATTTTCTATCTAAGGACCCTGTATAAGCGTATTTAGACCTTATCATCCTGATCTTATCCAGACATAATTAATGTTTCATAATTGAATGAACAATCCTAGCATTATAATTGTGTGAAAGTTAAGATTTATTATGTTTTCATTTTGATCCAGTTCAAACAGCTGAACCAAATGGTTTGAATGAAACTTGGAAATTTGGAATAGACATTTTTATTTTCCATGGAATAGCATTATGGCTTTTTTTTCATTTAGGAACCTCACACAAGCAAAGTAATTTGCGAAAGTTAGTAAAACCTTAATCTGATAAAGAAACCTAAATATTTTTGTTGGTGATTGATTGGTTTTAAATTGCTTAGCCTTGACGCCCATGACCTAAATAAATGCTGTTTAATTAACACCTATTTATTAATCTGAAATTGTCATGCTTTGAAGTAATGCCCATGCTTGCTTTTAAATATCTAATAGATATTAAAATATTCAGTCTAGCCCAGAAGTTATGGGTTTAATTCAAGTTTTTGAATATTAAAGTACCTAATAGGAGGAAAATATGTTAAAATTATATTCTCTATAAAAAAAAACTCACCTAATCCATAAACAAAGAATAATATTAACACCTGTCAAAGTGGTAATAGTCATCTAAGCATTATTGTAAATTTAGTTAAAAGAAATCCAAATTAAGCCCATTCAAAGTGACTTGTACACATTTAGATGTAACACAAATAAACAATTTTATATGGGCCGCACATGTGAAGGAGTTTGAGATGAAATAAACTTGTAGAAAACATTTCTGGCTTTATGCAAGTAGGATCCTATTATTTATTATTATTACCTATTAGCTGCCATTCGCGGCTTCGCTCGCGTAGTACCCGGATGAAAAATAGCCTATATGTTATTCCAGCATACTATGTATATTCCAAGTTTCATTCAAATCCGTTTAGTCGTATAGGCGTGATTGAGACACAAACATCCTCACAGACTTTCATATTTATAATACAATAGGATTGGTAGAGAGTTGAAATTTTCACAGAATGTGTAGGTATTTCTGTTGAACCCTTCGTGTTTTCTATTTAATTTCGTCCACTGGTAGTTGCCTAAGTAAGTTCACTATCCCTGAGTGCTGGTAGGAGGCTCGGGATAGGGACGTCCGTAAGTCTATGGTGATACCTTTGCCTAGCAGTGGGATTATTTAGGTTTGATATACCCAATGACCAAAGGGCTGGCGCTTACCTCGGACAAAGGATAAGTATAGCTATCCAACGAGGTAACGTCGCCAGCCTTTTGGGGACCTTACCTGCGGTCGGTGATCTGAGCTCTGTTTTCTATCTGTTGGCGAACTTAGATAGAAAACTGAGCCCATTTTTATTTCTTATTATTATTATACCGATTACCTTAAAGTTTTAATGTTATTATAGTTTGTCTCTGTAACTGTGTTCTAAATTACTTTAGGTTTAAAAAATAAAATAGTTCTCAAAGCAGAACCTGTGATGATGATGATGCGATGCGTTAAAGAATAACATAACTAGCAATCAGCCGTATGTAAGTAAGTACCTAAAACTAATCGTCGCAGTGTGCGCACGCGTCGCTCTCGTAATCGTTATCAGAGTTTACGATTGGTCTGCTCTAATTCTCGACCAAAATCATTTAGCGCCTGACGTGTGTGTGACGTCGTAGGGGAAGAGGAGGTGGCTATCACATTTTGCACTAATTCGCAGGCCTATAGTAGCTTAGTACATAATAGTAACTTAGGTTCATAGTAAATAATACCTTAAAATCTACCGGTAGCTCCAGCATGAGTTTTCCCAGTACTTGCTAGCGGCTGTAATTAAAAAATATGCATTAATATTTGTACAGCAAGTTCCTGGGAGTAGGGAAAAAACAGAATGCGTCCACTTGCTTCTCTCCTCGAGTATGTTGTAAAAGTCGAATAAGGGGTCCTCCCCTACATGATGGACCATCTTTATGGGCGATGGGCTGATCATCTGTCACCATGGTTCACCATGTCCATCTTAGGACTTTGAATCAGGAGTGGGTGCAAGTTTTCTTATGATTACTTGTGGCTCTACCCACCCCATTAAGACGGGCATCATAATATGTATGTATGCATGTTCTTGTATAGCGCCACAGAACAGAAAGAGTGCTTAATTCAGGATTGAAACTTACCCCCGCCCGCCAATCCGTTTTATCTCACCCCGCCCACAATTTTATAGAACTGTTAGGTTCACCTATTCCCGTTATCCACTCACATACTCCTTATCCCCCTTCAGCTAGGTTCCTGCGACTTTGGTGGCCAAGAGTCAATGAGACCGAACATCATTTCCCTGCCCTTTTCCACTTTATGTGGAGTTGGCACAACATGTGTCTTCTTTCATTTTCCTCTGTAAGAAGCCATCTCAGCGCTCACCCATATCCTCTTCATGTCATCATTCACACAGTCCATCCATCTTTTCTTTGGCCTATCTCTACCCACATTCATATCACACTTCCCTTCTCATGATATGTACCATACAATGTACCTACATACCACGCTAACCTATTGCTCCTCAACGTATCCGTTACTGGCGCAATTTTTAGATGTTCTCTAACATACTCGTACCTACTCATTCCTTACCTTATCAATTTATGTTACCTCACACATCCGTCTCAACATTCGCATCTCTGCTGCATGTACTCGCCTTTCATCCGCCCCTTTGGTTGCTCGAATCAGTGGGACCGAACAAACTGCTGAAACCACAGCTTAAATAATAGTAACTAAAACAGTTCAATTTGTGCCGTAAAGAGAAAATTAGCTCTTGTAAGATAGATTACATAACAGTTCGTGACTAAAAGCTCATCTTGCGGTAGCTCCGGACCACCCGGTTTTATTTGTTTTTGTAACAGTGCCGAGATTCTAACAAGTTGCTTTTGACAGGTTCCATTACCTATGAGTTCAATTATTTATCAATGCTAAGCAGAACTACTACTTCAAAGAATACAAACGATTTATTCCAGAGGTACTAATAGAACCTTTTATCAAAGACAAACAATAGTTCAAACCAAATACCTAAATAACATCCAACAGTCAGTTCTAATCCAACACTTGGATTCCCTGTGTTGCGAGCCGTATCTAAAGCGACACCCAGTCTCGGAAGACATATTTGAAGAATGCAAACAAACCTCCTGCTGTAGGAATCGAACCCCCATCTCACATCAACCAGAGATTCGTCAACGTTACTGAGCTCAAAAAATAAAAGTTACTAACTAGTTATGATACCTACTCAAAAATACAGATGAGATAATGCTATATTCTATGTGCCTACTGCTAAATAAACTATCCACTTTTTAGTTAGACCTTCCTCCCCTCCCCCCTAACCCCGTAAGCGATAGCACCGCAGGGGTCATCGATCATGCCCGCAGTTCCAATAAGGCCGGTCGTCGAAACTGACACTTCAAAAATGATCTCCTTCGAGGATGTTTATTTTTTTCATTACAAGCGACCTACCTAGCTTTCGTCCTCGCGACATTTACACCGATAGCTCAAACCACGGTTACTTACGCCAGCGGTTCCATTGACCCCGGCTGACTTCTAAATCTTTCAGTAGAATATACCTCCTTGCAGCCGGCTTTTGGCGATTGACGCATAACGCCAGAAGTTTATATTAGGGAAATTGAGTTTCTTGTGATGACAATATTTGTCCTAAATTAATTGGGAAGCAGCTAAGTGCCGTAAGACAGTCAGTAGGTACCGGCGCCAGCGGTTACCTGCTTCACTTGTAGGTATTTAAGAATTATTCAGGTCAATAAACTTAAAAACGTTCATAATGCGCATATGAAGAATAAATTATGCCTTTTTTTGTCTGCAAATTAACATCCGGCTAGAATCTTCAGATGCTAGATAAAAGAACCTATTTCGTTTTGACTCCTGACTTTATTCATAACGCAAAGTCTCTGATGCGTAAACCTTGCTGAGCCCTTTAGGGTTGAAATGTTCAGGTTTTCCCGTTTACCTACGCACAGTATACATCCTGTACATAATTAATCGCCATTTCTAATAATTAGGAACCTACGTATATGCAAATTTGTACATTTTCTTTATAACCGTACATTTTTATATATTTTCTAAATGGACACAAAACACAAAATGGACACTTCATCAGGGTTATTATCAAGTCTACCAACCTCAGTGATAGATAGAACCTTTAAACCAGGAAAAAAGACGTAAAAGTATAGACCTCTTACAGTTCTGTTGATATAATAAAACCGACCGATATCAATTTAGCTATTTGACATAAGTCTTCAATAGGAAACTAAACGAAGAAGGCATTAAACTGGTCTAATGAATTCAATTGACATAAAACGTAACAAAGGAAAGTTGGTATATTATCAGAATCTGTGCCAAAACATCACAAATGCACCGAAAGAATCCGGAAAAGTATCAGTTCATTCAGCTGAGCGTGAACGTTCGCGAAATCCGCAAATAATTGCAATAAACAGACTCTGGACCTGTTAGTTACTGTTTTGGCACGTAGCCCGCGACACGGTACGGTAAAACATAAGCTTATAAAATAATCGATGCTTCTAGAACATTTTTCTCCCATCTTGTAAAAACGGAAATGTCGTACAGTCTAATTCTCTAGTTACCTCTTCGCCATCAGCCATACTTCAGGATTACGTAGACAAAGACTATTTAAAAGACACTTTTCAAAGAGTATCTAAAGAGTCTACACACTACAGTTACGATAGTTGAAATAAATAATCTGAATACTATGAAGTCGGAACTATCTCATGTCATGTTTTTCTTTCTTTCTACTTCATCTAATAAATAAGTGTTCCATTTTGAAACTTGGAACAACACGTGCGGTGTGCAAGGAACATCGGAAGTTCGAAGGGGTCGCCCCAAGCCGAAATCAAATTCTTCAAAGCAGAGGGGCCTTGGGGGGTTTACCTAATGAATTTTGTTTCGCTTTTCTTTTATTAGGTTCAGTTTGAAACTCGCTTATTTTGTCGTCTAAAAGGTTTAGGAAATGATTTGTGTTGTGACAGAAACAATAGTTTTGAATGTATGCTCACCAGCTTCTGGGCAAAGTATCTAAAACATCAATATGTATTTATTTATTATACGTATTAGTATTATATTTTTTAGAATAGAATATGTTGTTATTTTTAGTAGAATAGAAAATGTTGACACAGGCATAACACAAAAAACAGTATAGCATTTATTTAAATAATTGTTTTATTGTAATTGCTGGTCCATGGACTCGTGAACGTCACCTATAAATAGGATTCAAATGACATAGGAGACTACATTTGATTGGGTTAGTGTTGCACATAGAGATCTTAGATCGTGGGTATCTTTATAAAACTGTCGAAAATAGTAGAGAAAGTACTTGGAAGCCATATAAAAGCGTTAAACTCGTAAAATTAGCTGCACCTGTAAGCGAAGTTGATATTTTTAGCTCTGTAAACAAGCGAGCCGGTTAAGATATTGAATTCAAAGAGCGCTATTAATAACCACACTCCGGAGATTAATTATTGCTTGTGATTTTAAATTGCTTGATAAAGTGTGTTTGCAAGGAAAAGTCTAAAGACTTTCCTTCTTAGAGTGTAGCACTTGTTAGGTCAGTTAGGTTATTCACACCTAAAATATTGCATGATAATGGCCTCATATGTGTTTGGTTCAATTTCAAAGATTAGATAGGCAGTTCACAGAACAAAACATTTAAGAATTTAAGCACTAAACTACCAATAAAGACAGCTGTCGAGTTTGCAATGGCGTCATAGCAATTATAAGAACTCTATCGCCTCGCCAATCTCCATCCAGGTGTTTGTTTGATATGCGCACGCCCCTAGAACGAGCATGCTTTATCAGCAAGTTCATACAACCCCCCTGAACATGTGTCCTTTGCAATTACTTAGTATTCTGTGCGCGCTGGGTTCACTACCCCTTGCCGTTGACATGTGCTTCCTGGAACAAAATATACTCAAAAAAAGTGTCTTGCATCGTTATTTCTATTATCATCGTAAATGTTTTACTCAAGTAGGTATCTATCTAAAGAAACCTGATATCTTTGAGGTTCTATTTACCTAAAACTATCACTTTACGTGTTTGTAGGTCATTTATATTCTTACTTGACAAGACGTTGCGACGGACAGTGTACTAATGAAAAATGTTGATACTTTTTATAGTCCGCTAGTCTAACCAGCCTTCATTCTTGCTAGTGCAATACTCAAAACTAGATAAAATAAAGGAATGCTAACATGATCGTAAACACGTTATCAAAATCGTTGATCTAAAGCTTCGATTGTATCTATATCTAATTGAAATCTATTGCCAAAAGCACTAAACAGCTTCCGAGTAGCTACCCGTCAAAGCAATAATTTAGTTATTGTTCGCAACTGAACGATACTCATCTCGGCAAATAGAGCACGAACTATTTTTACTCTCGGCATCGTACTAGCCCTATTTATATCCGCTTTGGATCCGAAATTGCATTCTATTTTTGGGCCTACGAAACTTGGGCTGCATGTGTCATTCCGAAACGGAATATTGTACTATTAATGTAAAAAGAGCCGTCAGGCAGGCGGCCGGCCATAAAACACCTTAGCCAAAATTCTTACAGCATGATCCATCCAAGGGTCATGTTGTGCCGACCCAGCATAGAGTGGGTTAAGGGCAGGAAGATGATGATGAATGTAAAAAGAGCCGTACCGTGCTAACATTAAATTTAAATAGGGTATCTTCCTATAAAATTGACGGCCTCGGTGGCGTAGCAGGCGATTGCTCGGCAGAGACGCAAGAGGCGCGGGTTCGATTCCCACTGCGGAAGAAATGTTTGCATGATCTGTAAATATTTCTCCCGGGTCTGGGAGTTGTGATACCATGATATATAGGGAATCCTAGTGTGGGGTCAGGACTATGTATGTGACTGTTGGGTGTTATTATTATTATTATTAATTAGGAGTAGATGACCTACTGTTGACTGATCATCAAATTGATTGTATACTTTACTTACCACCTGTCACATAAACACTAGCTTCCGTGGTTTTGCTCGCTTGTCACCAAACAAAATAGTCTAGGTATGTTGTTCCAAATCATGAACTATCTGTGTTTCAAGTTTATTAAAATCTTTTCGGCGTTACGCCGCAATTGAGTTACAAACATCTTCACAAACTTTTGGATTTATATAGTTCTAGCTGTAACCTGTAACTTTGTCTGCGCAACAAAAATGTAACACCAGCTATAGGCAGAGATGGGCGCTTACCCGGTAAAAACCCGACCTTTGGGTTTTTACCCATTTATACCCATTTTTACCTTCCCATTTCGAATTAATACCGGGTAAAAATTCAATGCATCTTTTTTTGAGGTACAACTAATTATATATGCTTTTATTTGTTAGTTTTTATTCCTAATTAGCTATAATGATTTGACTGGCCTCACAGCTCACTTGGTAGTAGCTCTTCCTTTGCGCTGAAGGTTGTTGCTGCGATCCCCACCCAGAAAAAATATTTGTGTGATGAATATAGATGTTTGTTCTGTGTCTGGGTGTTCTAACGTATTTACAAACAAAAAGTATATAAGTATTTTATCAGTCATCTGGTGGAAAAAATGTGGAGAAGAGCAAAGGATGTGGCACTTTTAAAGCCTGGGAAGTTTCACGATGACCCTAAAAGCTACAGGCCCATTTCATTGTTGTGTCACCTGTACCAACTGTTTGAGAGACTCCTTCTCAACCGTCTCACACCACTTGTGGATTCAAAACTGATCCACAAACAAGCAGGATTTAGACCCGGAAAAGTCTGTTGTGGGCAGACTCTTAGACTCACCCAACATATCGAGGACAGCTTTGAGACGAATAATATAACAGGCATGGTTTTAGTTGACCTAACTGCTGCTTATGATACCGTAAACATCCGAAAATTCCTAGGAAAAGTTGAAGATTTGACCAAAGATCTTGGGTTTGTTCAAATACTTGGTGAACTGCTTCGTAACCACCGCTTTCAAGTTCACCTTCTTACGTAAAAAAGTAGATGGCGCAGCGTCAAAAACGGACTTCCCCAAGGGAGTGTCCTTGCACCAACCCTGTTCAATTTGTATACGAACGATCAACCTAGCAGCCCAAATACAACCCGTTTCTTATACGCGGACGACCTAGCTTTGACCACCCAGACAAAAACCTTTGAAGAGGCGGAAGAGAACCTGACCGTCGCCCTTGAAGAACTAGGAGCCTACTACGATGCAAATGGTCTAAAACCCAATCCATCAAAAACTCAAGCCTGTGCTTTCCACTTGCGCAGCCACCAGGCTGATCGGTCTCTCAACATCACGTGGCAAGGAGTTACCATCCAATGTGAGCGCTATCCAAAGTATCTTGGCGTAACACTGGACAAATAATTGTGTTACAAACCACACTGTCAAAAGACAAAGATGAAAGTCGGCTCTCGCAACAGTCTACTACGGCATCTAACATCTACCAAGTGGGGAGCAGCGCCAGACGTTTTACGTTCTACTGGTATGGCGCTGTGCTTCTCCGCTGGTGCGCAGTGTGGCACATGTCTGCACATGCCAAACTCGTTGAAGTAGCGCTCGACGAAACGTGTCGCATAATTACTGGGTGTCTCAAGCCAACTCCTCTCAACATGTTATATTCTTTAGCAGGTATCACACCACCATGCGTGCGACGGGATGTAGCTAGTTCAATGGAGAAATCCAAGCAAGAGTGATAACCGACATCCTTTGTATGGGCACGAAATACCTGAAGCTCGCCTCAAAAGCCGCAAAAGCTTTCAGCGTTTCACACAGGCTTCAAATGACCATCCGGCTTCCGCAAAGTATAAGCTTTGGAAGGAGAAAAAACCCCACCTCCTAATTTTATCACCCCGCAGGAAAAATTACCACCAGGACACGCTCTGCCATGGCTAGTCTGGAAGTCGTTAAATCGGCTCCGCACCCAAGTTGGTCGTTGCAGATTCAACATGTGCGAATGAGGATTTAGGGAGCCTAGTTTGGCACAATGCGACTGCGGTGCTCCGGCGCAAACCATGCCGCACCTGCTGGTGTGCCCCCTATGTCCAAACACCTGCACAAGGGATGACCTCAATGCCGCTACAGATAGCGCGATTGAGGTGGCCACCTTTTACTCTAAAAACATTTAACGAAGCATCGACACGAGAAGAAGAAGAAGTCATCTGGTTCCCATATTACAAGTTTTTCTTAGTTTGGGGCTAGATGTTGCTGTGTTAGAATGTCCGCCACTATTTATTTATTATTTTATTTGTTTACTAGCTGTGCCCCGCGGTTTCACCCGCGTTTTTCTCGTTTCCGTGGAAATACCGAGATAAAATATTGCCTATATTATAGCCTCCCTCAAAATAGACTATGGCCCATAACTCATTAATAGGTACCAACTCTTAACATCTTACACACGTGATAACTTTTAAACGAAATATCCGATTGAGATGAAACAAAAAGTATTTTACTTCTACATAAATACTCTTGATAACATAATGCTTAATTTCGATAAAGATTTATATTACGATACATATTTAACGTAGTTTTTTTTTCTTCACACGATTTAATAATTATTTTGAACACAAAATCGGTTATTGTGATTAAACCATGATAGCTAGATATATGTTCTCGCGGACTTTTTTGTAGGTCTTAATGGGATCTACAAACCCGTAGTACATCATTTTTTTCTATCGTCAATAGTTTTTGCAGTGCACGCAAAAATAGGTTTTCGATTTTGCACCTTGTGTTACAAAATAGCAGTTTTATTACGGATCCCCAATTTAAAAAAAAAAAAACAAAGCCTATAGCCTTCCTCGATAAATGGACTACCCAACTCTGAAAGAATCATTCAAATCGGACCAAGTAGTTCCAGAGATTAGCGCGTTCAAACAAACAAACAAACAAACACTGCAGCTTTATAATAGTCTTTGAATTGTGAATTTCTGTATAAACAAAACAAAAGGTGAGTGAAAAATCGTTTTCGTTACGGTACGGTTACGGACGGGTAGGTGGATCTAGGCAATCGGTTAAAAAAAAATTTTAAAATACAGGTCGAATTTTTACCCGGTATTAATAAAAAATACCCGGTATAAATGGGTATTTTTTAATTTTTACCTATTTTACCCTTTCCTTCCTATTTTACCCACCCGAATTTTTACCCACCCGCCCATCTCTAGCTATAGGCCCTTACCCACAGCCCTGCAAGAAAAAGAGAGCTGCTGACGACCCGATTTATATGAATAATACTCGGTGAGGATCTTAATAGACTTCGGTGGCGTGGCGGGCGAGTGCTCGGCTGAGACGCAAGAGGTGCGGGTTCGATTCTCGCTACGGGAGAAATGTTTGTATGTTCTGCAAATATTTCTTCCGGGTCTGGGTGTTGTAACATTATAAGTAAGTATGTTTTCAAAAGAAAAAGTATACAAGTATTTTATCAGCCATCTGGTGCTCATAGTACAAGTTTTGCTTAGTTTGGGGCTAGATGGCGCTGTGTATTTCACACAAATATTTGTTTATTTAGTTTAATAACATTGTCAATGGTCAAAATTTAATAAATGTCAAATTAACTGTCTTGACATAAATAATTGTCTAAGAAGGACTTATGCGTTATCTTGTTTATCCTTTTACATCCTTTTTCCATTTTAGGATCGTTTTACAAGATAAAAAGTAGCCTATGTCCTTTTCTGTTATGGATCTTCACAAATTTCATCTGAATCTGTTCAGCAGTTTAGGCGTGAAAAGGTAACAAACAGACAGAGTTACTTTAGCATTTATATATTTATAATAACTTATGGATTAGAAGGATTATCACATTATGTCGTGATGTCTGTCACATACCTTATACCAAAGATCATCTTAGTGAAACTTCAGAAAATTGTAGGTAGGTGTTATTCTGTGACACCACTCGTATTTTCGTTGTTATTTTTGAATGCGTCATTATTCACTTTGGCTTTACTTGAGGGGATTTGACCCCACGTTACTCCCTATTGATAGGAAATGTTTATTGAAAAGTTGACAAGCGCCATTTACACAGCATGATTATGGGGAAATTTAAATTACCTTACTAGTCCAATAATTATAAAACTACTACTACTGTTATTTATAGGTATTTATTTATTTATGTTCCTCAAAACCCTATTTAAACAGAAAAATCCATTGCACGTCCCCGACTGGATTCGGGTACCACTAGACCACCAGTACCTACTCTCTAATATTATAATCGAGCAAGAATATTGTAGAACATTTGGATTAAGGGATAGTATCCTCTCCAACATGATGAGATACAATAAGCAAGTAACTCCCAAGCAGGGTTGACGTCAGGCAGGCGGTCGGTAAGGATCATGCTGTGCCGACCCCACATAGAGTGGAATAAGGGCAGGAAGATGATGATGATGACGATGATTTGGATTTGAAAATTTAGCTTTCCAACTTAAAAATGGAATTTAATGTATCTTCCCAGGTGTATCAAGTTGCCTTTTTGTCAAAATAAACCACTATTTAATGGACTGAGGTCTCCAATTACCAGCAGCTGGCCAGATGCCAGTTTGCCTTTTCAATTACATCCTAGCCTTGTTTGATTAGTTTACTTAAATTAATGTGGGTTTTTATCTATCTCTCTAATACATTGCGCATTGCGAATCTAGACCTACTCGTAATTGTATGAAGACAAATCACCGAATCAATGATGAAACACTACCTAGATAAACGTAACAGTACCGAGCTCAATAGAATCTTTTAAACATATTTTACATTAGACAGACCAAAAGTAGTCTATATGTTGTTCTATGTCATAAACCAAGTGCATGCCGATTTTCAGCCAAATCTGTTCAGTCGTTACGGAAATGAATGGGAACAAACACACACACACAGACAACAGATTTTTTCATATGTAATCCTACTATATTATAAAATATGTGAAACACATTTGTGAGGATGTTTGTATGCTCAATCACGCCGTAACGGCTAAACAGATTTGACTGAAACTTGGAATGTACATAGTATGTGTTCTGGAATAGCATATAGGCTACTTTTTATCTGGTTACCTCGTGAGCAAAGTCGCGGGCGGCAGCTAGTATTAGTTATAATCGGGATTATAAGTACTATTGATGTAAAACTTAAGGTTTACATACCTAAGCACATAATATTTATTTACACAGTATTCACATTAAAATATTGTTGAAACCGGCACCTACAAAAAGTCAACACGGTAAAAATATTTAGCGAAATTACACGTCGACCTTGGACGATGTCTACGTTATCTTATATATTCTATACACTGCTTTTTATACGTATGTATATGTTTTAAACTTAAATATTGATTGTTTACAATAAGTTTGAAAGGAGTGAGTACTGAGATGACGATTTAAATTGTCGGTCCTGGCTTTTAAGTCGTTAAGCCATGACGGAGGCCTTTAGGCGGCCTAAAAACTCCGTCACAAGAGTTGGCCACTAGCTTATACGAACTTACTTACTGAGATGACGAGTGATAGGAGAAGATGGAAGAGGGAAACATGTTGTGATGACCCCACCTAGTGGGATAAGGGCATGGAAAATAATGACGACGACTTTAAAAGCTTAAAGTTATCCTTACCGATTCTACTAAATTAACAATCAACATCAAAAACAAAGTTATTTGATTTTTGCACACATATTATCATGCCCGTATCCCTGATGGGGTGGGCAGAGCCATAAGTAATCATAAGAAAACTTGCAGCCACTCCAGATTCAAAGTCCCAAGATGGATATAGTGAACCATGGTGTCAGGTGCTCAGCCCATCCAGATGGACTATCATGTTGGAGAGGATACTATCCCATAGGCAGTCGACTTTTACGACATGCTTGGGGAGAGAAGCAGCTGGACGCATTTTATGTTTTTTCTTTACTCCCAGACCAACAGCTTAATTTTGATTATCTTTTACAGCGAAATTGCAAGTAAATTGCGATTCGGAAACCTAGACTTCTGATACTTACATTTAAATGAACAGTCAGAAAGCAAATATTTATATGATTCAAACATATTTATCCGAAACCAAATTCACTCAATGATGCAGTCTACCACCAAATAACCTATAAACTGGTATGAACACACTGATGCCTTTACTCCAAATAATTATTTATCAATTTTGTTTAATTGGGTCAAGTCAAGACGAGAGCTAACTCAGGCTCTTGCCTTGGAGTTCAACAAAGAGGTTTATATTCCCATTAAACTATTTTTTATTTGTGAAAAATATATTTTAAATGGAAATTCAATAAAACCTACCATTTGGTTGATTATTTCTATGATTACTGCTAATATTATACCAAAAACTTCACCTGGGTGTCAAGGAAAGACCCAGTGACACGAGAAACGGATCCTACTACAATCGACGTCTTCGACACCATGCATATTCAATTGTCTAACCCTGACATAGATTCTTCGAGCCTCATTTTTAAATTAATCATCTCAACCAACCCGGAAATTGAATTAGTACGAGTTCTATAAAGTACCTCTTTGTGTATATGTATTTATTTATTATTTTGATTACCTGATTACATACATGTATTGTGATTTTGGTATCTGATATTGCAATCTGCAATCGTCGTAGAAATTTAAAGAAGACCTCGATCGAAAATTTATCTAAACAATTAAATTCTTTGTGCTGGGTGCACGAGGTACTTGTTTGTGCTTTGAAATTAGTTCTACTAACAAGTACAAAAGAACACCTGAATCATACTAAAATAAATCATGAGTATTTCATAACGAAAAAAGTTTTGTAAACAATGCGATAGCCACTTCGATAATTTACCTTTCCCGTTTATATGCTCAGGAATTCGACCATTAAGGATGAGTGGATCTGAGGGATGACTAAGAATACGAGTTGCTAAGTAGGTCGCTGGGCCGCAGAATGCGTAGCAGCTACTGCGGCCAGCCCAAGTATTGTAGGTTTCCATGTTTGCGCCGTATCTCTATAGATCCGCAGTATTGCAGTTTTGTAAACCTCTAGTAGAAATGTAACACAACATAATACAACTTACGTGACAAAGATCATCATCTTCCTGCCCTTATCCCACTCTATGTGGGGTCGGCACAGCATGATACTTGGATCATGGCTTGCTTATTGTATCTCATCATGTTGTAGAAGATACTATCCCTTAGTTGACTTTTACGACATGCTCGGGGAGAGAAGCAGCTGGACGTGTTCTGTTTTTCTTTACTCCCAGTCCAGCGAAGAAGTTGCCATGTTTGCGCCGTATCTCCTTCATTTATAGATCCGCAGTATTGCAGTATTGTAAACCTCTAGTAGAAATGTAACACAACATAATACAACTTACGTGACAAACAAGGTGTGTTTAATATTTTTCGATGATCTCAAGGTCCATTTTAGCGGATGATTACGATTTGAACACTGGTTATGAACAGATAAAATCACAAAGATACTGACTACTTACGTGTTACCGTAACGAGCTAGTGAAAGTAAATTCTTTTACTCTTCGTGTTGTTTCGACCTTAATCGCCTTTGACGGTTTTCAGGCCTTACCTAAAAAAATATTGGGTTTTGAAAACTCATTCATTAATCGAAACATTTAATTCCTGAGAAAATGTAATTTCGTAACACAATTTGGATAGTAATTATTTTTTGTGATTTGTGAATTGAAAAACTTAATTAAATTGAAAAAGTTATGTTAAAGATTGCTTATATCTAAATAGTAAAGTAGGTGAGCCCTTTGCCTCTCATAGGAAGTGGCCGGAAATGTCCCCGCTACACTCGCTGCGTAATCCATTGTTACTGCCGCTTATTTTATGTTCGAAACAATATGCTCCACTTACCTAGTTAATAACGCCTCAACGCGTCTGCGTTTTAAATTTTTCTTGGAAAAGTTGTAGGTATTTTGTTCTCACTAACTCTAAATAGTTTTGGCTTCAAAAAGCGGATTTGATTCCTATCAAAATAAAAATACGTACCAATGCCATGGCTTTGTAAGATAGATGCCATGACTTTTGTAAGATAGATAGAACTGATCCAAGGATCAGTTCTATCTATCTTACAAAAGTCATGGCATCGCTTTGCTTTTAGGTAAGAATCCAAAGTTTATGCAGCAACACTGACTGTAACCCGATTACAAAGCCAAAAGAGTCCGAAGTTCCTATCGGTTTCATTGAATTATCTCGTAGCGTAACCATTTTTTTATGTATATGATAACTAGCTGCCGCCCGCGGCTTCACTCGCGTGGTACCCCGGGGCGTGATTAAGGCACAAACATACAAACATCCTTACAAACTTTTAAATTTATAATATAGTAGAATGTACATCCATAGTAACCATTTTCTTACTTTCGTAGACATGTTGCCCGAATGCTGATTGCCGTTTTCAAACATATAAATAGTACAGTCTACAAATTCGAAAACAATAAAGAGGTTATATGGTTCTGTGCTTCGCTTGCGCATCGGTCCGATAAAGTTGTTTAATTAACTAAACTTAAGGATAGAAACAGATAAAATGAGTTGCTAAGGTCAATATAAAAAGCTCTTCAACTTGCGAAGCTGGTTAACAAATTGCGACTGCGACCCTCAGATACCGCGAAAGAAGCTGTTAACACTTACAACTTAATAAATTGTTTCATGGTAAATAAATTATATCCATCACTCGTCGCTGTTGATTTATCGTTGCAAGCTTGAATTAATAGTTTCAGGAAGTCTGCCCAACAGTCCCGAGGCTCTGACACGCGTTTACTATGACACCACGTCCTAAAATAGGCCGTAAACAAGAATTTGTCAAACATCTGTTATAGAGCCCCATTGGCATAAAAAGCAGGATACAAACGCTTGCCTCTGTGCCCTTTATCAGCACACAATTACAAAGGGCGATCTTACTGCTGTCTAAAGCTGGTAGACAACCTGCCGCGACCAGTTTTACACTGGAAATATTGTAAAATGTATCCTTAAGGACAGTTTTATGGATGGCAGTGACGAGTGATGAAGGGCTTTTAATAGAGGAAGCATTTTATCGAAGTGTTATGAAGATTTGTTTGGTCTTGCGGCTAGGCCGTGAATCTGGCATCTTGAGGGGAGGACGGTATTGAACGGAAACGGGCTCAAGCTCACGAAACCAGATCTCATTGTGTTGTGTAATTGATCGCCAATGTGATGAGTTTTGTGATGGTCTCAAACACTACGTCAACTTCCTATTCCTACTGGATTTAAATTTCGGGCTCGTTAAGAGTAAACTCGCTTTACGTTTTAGAAGGTTAGCCACTTTAGCTATTAAATTAACAGTATCTTAAATCCGTACATATGTCAATTTGCCAACAGACATGACCAATTCGAAAACAAAATTGGTTGTAAGAGTAAAGATTATTCGTGATATTCTAAAAGAAGACGCCAAGATCCATATTCCAGCACTGATTATACTGAACCGAGACAAAAAACAACAAATTTCTGCAGTGTTTTCCGCCAATTGACCGCTCGAGCTTTTGTCGGTGTTCTGCAGTTTTTTCCGGCACCTTCGGATGAATAGGATTACGTTTCTAAAGCAAGACGGATACAGGCATTGCAAAAAGTTGCACGACCACATGCTGCCTATCCACCTAGTTTTGCAGAGAAAGTGAAAGGTCGAGTCTCCTTCTTCTTAAGTTCGCTACACGACCATACAAGAATGCCTTTCCCACAAGTAATACATTGTTGTATTCAGATGTATTTCTTATTTGTATGCTTTAAACTTTGCGTGTCACTTAAAGCTATAATCTATAGGTTCGAAGTGTTGGAATGTGGAAATGATGCAATTAATTAATTAAGTTTACTGTGTATGTATGAATTATGTGCTAGAACGTGTTTCAACGGTGTCATCTAATTGTAACTGTGATTATATTTTCTCCTCATTAGATAGTAAAAAATTGCAAAAGCAAGAGTGAAGAATTGTTTCCCGCTTAGCCCTGTTATATCTAAAACACGTAGTAACTTATAAATTGTCGGTATATTGTTATCATAATAATTGTATACTTCATAATAAAACCAACTACGGTTGAATAAAACCATAGGTAAATATTATTTGCAAAGTGTCCTTACCCCGAAATTCGTCGAGCGAGGGATTTTCAGCCAAGTAGGCTAATAATATCTGACCACATCTCATTCATAAAGGGTTGGTTCTCAGTATTTAATTATACCTACTCCAGATAGTATAAATAAGTAGAACTACGTCTTTCACTCATGAAGGTCAAGTTGTTGGTTGAAAACTTTTCCCTAAAGATTGACACTGAATTCTAAAAATATCCTACTTCCTACTAATATTATAAACTCGAAAGTTTGTATGTATGCTTGTTACTCTTTCACACCTAAACGGCTGAACGGATTTGAATGAATCTTAGAATATACATAGTACATGTACTGGATTAACATATAAGCTATTTTTTATCCGGGTACTAAGCGAGCGATGCCGCGGGCGGCAGCTAGTACCCAATAAATCCGAAGGTTCGTGAGGATGTTTGTGCCTTAATCACGCCGGAACGGCTAAACATTTGTAGACTACTTTTATGTCTTTGGTACCTTTCAAGCGAATCCGAGGACGGATGTTAGTGTATAATAATAATCAAGCTGAACAACTTAATTTCAACGAGAACTACTGGGTGTTTACAATCACGAATAGAGCAAGAATAATAAAAATATTCAAAATAATACCACTGATCTACATTTAGTTGTCGGTCGCGATATATTTATGGCCACTACCGAATTATTTCGAGAACTCGCTTCGTGTAAACGGATTAAAAAGTAATTCGTAAACCATTCCGCTGGTAGATAGCTTTTCTAGTGTGTTTCGTTTCTTTAGTTTTTGATCTCGCGTCATTTAATATTTTCCGACATCTTTCTTTCAACGTGGTTACATGTCAAACATTTTTAATGCTATCTGGGTAATTTTCCACAGTGAGGCTGAAATGTGTAGTTTATGATGATTTGCTCATTTGACACTCACTGGAAAAGTATATGCTCTAGTTGATTAGTTTTTTCCTTGTGACTAAAACAGGAATTTCCTAGGTAATAGGTAACTTACCCAATGAATACTCAATACTCCATAATGTTTTATATAGCTATGATTACCATAACTAGGTATACTTAGGCGCTCTTAATGTTATATCTAATACCTAATCTTCAAATTAACTGAAAATTCCGTACTCCAGCTAGACAAATAACGAGAGAGAGAGAAACTGACCAATGTGTGCAGGCCATTAATTTGCCTGAAAGCTAAATCAAACGAACTTGTTTCAGTATTTCTTATGTAACAGCGAATACAATAGCGTTGTTATTTCATTCTTTACGATGCATAGTGTAACATGTAGTTTTGATAGACTATTCGTGCCTACCTAGCAACCTGTATGTATACCTACTACTTGAGTGTTGAGTAGGAAGTTCAAATTAGTGATGGGACTCGAATCACATTTGATTCGAATGATGACAGTTAAAACTGAATTCGAATGCGATTTTATGTTGATTCGAATCATCGCTTGATTCGAATGGTCGAGTTAATTCGAATCCACGATCTGATTCGAATCAATTTATTTCTTTTATACGCGAGTAGTACGACTAACGATGGTTGTACAGTGCGCCCAGCGTAACTTGGCGTGCGTGAAGTTAGCCGTTGGACATGCGCAGTGTAGCTTTTTCATACTAAATTGTTTACTGCGCATCGAAACGGCTAACTTCACGCACGCCAAGTTACGCTGGGCGCACTGTAATTGGAGAGACCTACGTCATGCAGTGGACTGTTATAGGCTGATGATGATGATGATGATTCAAAAATGTATCTAAGTGTTTTTTTATTTATTTATAAGTAAGTATCTATTGTTCAAATCATCGTATCGATTCGTATTGATTCGAATCATAAATCAATTCGAATCAAGGTCATGTCTCGAGTCATGATTCGATTTTTTCCGGATGATTCGAGTTGATTCGAATATTCATTTTCGATTCGAGTCCTATCACTAGTTCAAATCTCATCTTATGATTACGATCTAAATAAATATCCTGCAACTACGGCATAGCGTCAGATTCACAACATCAACTACAAATATGATAGTTATTTTAATCATAAAATAAGATATGTACTTACTTCTATTTATATCATTGTAGATGAAGGCTAGTGGACAATTTATGTTTGCCATTTTTATTATTGACTAGCTTTGAAACACAAAAAGTAGTCTATATGTTATTCCAGCACACATACTATGTATATTCTATGTTTCATTCAAATCCGTTCAGCCGTTACGGCGTGATTGAGGCACAAACATACATCGTCACATCCACACATCCTCACAAACTTTCGCATTTATAATATTAGTAGGAAAGGATTAGTAGGATATCGTCATATTATCAGTACCACATAACACTCCAGGTGATCTTAAACAACCTTATTTATAAAGTGTTAGAGTAAATATTCGCTTGACAACAAATTCTCAAGAATCACAGCAAGGTCGAATGAATAGGTAATTATTAAATTTTATGATGATAACTTGGGAAGTCTTAACGACCTTTGCTGAACTGTCAGAAATGTTTGCAAAATATGTCTGTACTTTTATACCCCGGGGAATGAATTGTGAAACTTTGGTATCGTCTTTTGTACCTACTTACTTGCAATAAACTTGTATTGTTAACAATACAAATTATAGTACAATCTTTGAAAAATCTTATTTGAAAATATACAATGCTATAAGGCACAGACGTAACATTTATTAAAACAGCACACGTAACACTATCAGTACATCTACTTATGTTTGTAACAAATGTTGTGTGGACTTGCTTCTGGCTACTTACATCTGGTATACTTTCCGGGGGTAAGCTAACCATGTACCTACTTTTATTAAGTAATCATATGTTAATATTTAATTACCGAACAAGGTATCGTCCAGGTATTTAATAAATAACTTTGACAGCTGCTAATAGGCAATATGAATGCATATAATATTTTTTTTTGTGAAAACAACGAATCCTACTATATTATAAATGTGTAAGTTTGTGAGGATATTTGTATGTTTGTGCCTCAATCACGCCTAATCAGCTGAACAGATTTGAATTTGTACTTGTAATATACATAGTACACGTGCTGGATTAACATATAGGCTTTTTTTATCCGGGTACCACGCGAGCGAAGCCGCAGGCGGCAGCTAGTTATTTATAAGTGTAAAAATCGTTCAACAGTCTAATTATTTTATCAATTAAATTATTGATAAGTAAATAATTATCGTTAATTTACAAATCTTAGAGTGCTAAATAAAAACAATTTTCCATGAGACAAATCCGCTTTTTCCTTGGAGATAACCGCATCCAGATAACCAGTCATATGTAAGGAATTATTTTGCTTCAAGATAACTAGTTATTTCAAAGAATCAGGAGGATCAGAAGTAACCAATTTTTTTTCTGGTTATCACCGAGGAATAAGCGGAAAAATCTTTCCTAAATATCAAAATGCATTCAGACCGGATTTCCAAGTCCCATTTGGGAGATTCAATGTCAACTGGCCACCTGTTCCTGCTAACAGCTTGTTGGTAACAAAACGGTCAAGACACACTCTGGTTTTGGTTGGCTTAGTTAGGCAACATCCTTTTTATTCGAGTACCTACTTTAATTCAAGTATTATACGAGTACTTAACCCCAATTTAATTGCATTTCGTAAATTTTACTACATAGTTTTATGGTTAAAAATGAGGGCAAAGGTCTCCCCCAAACACTTACAGACATCCCTATCCTGAGCCTTCTCCCACCATCATCTTTCGAAGGCATCGAGTTCGTCCCGCCAACGCTTCCTCAGCCGACCCCAACGCCTTTGTCCCTCCGGTCAGTTATAATATAAATTAAAATAGAAAGCGTCAGTTAATATTATTTAAAGCGTTTTTTTCGCATCTAGGACCTGCCAAACCTACAGTCTCTACCCCTACAAGGATCGGCGAAATCGTTTACCGTAATTTCCGATTCCGATTCCGCTTCGAAGCATGTCAACGATTTGCCCGCAATAATAGAGAAGTGTGACTTTACGCGTACCCAGTGACCTTGCCTCGTCAGTCGCGTCCCATGTTAATGAACTGTGTATTTAGCCACCAATGCTTAGCACTTCCGAATTAGCACCTTATTACACTCGCATACAGTCAGGCGGTTTCCGTAGCGACTGTTTGTTAAGCTGTGCCGCTTACGCCTTATGTTTCCCAAGTTTGATTACCACCTTGAGCGTAACAGGAAACATTTGAGTTTCGCACATCAAAGGTTGGAGTAATGAGCAATGAAAGTGATTCTTCGAATGTGTTGGTGGCGTTTTGATTGGAATTGGAATAAACAACAATAGTTTGCTAATGTAATTACAAAACTTGCACCAATTTGTTTTACTTGTATCAGTGACACCAATGTAGCATAGATCTCACTTCACACGGCTCGTATTGTGTTGAGATTTTATGTTAATTTGTTAACCTATTGGTTTCTTATCTTTTATTAAGAATTCGTACGTGCTAATAAATCGTTGACAAACCAAACGATTGACACGCACAAAAATGCGTCTGCGCAAGCATTCAGCAAGATAAACTATTGATCAATCCTCTTGGTAATTGAATTTTGTTAAGTTTAAACAATAGTAAGCAATTTGAATTCGATTCCAATGAGTATGCGGTGCGCGTTGTGCATTTTCTCATGGCTTTGAGGCGGATGGCTCGCTTCCCACGATGGCCTGTCTGTTGAGTCGAGCCCTCAATTACTGACCATTTCTTACTTACTTATTTTCTAATTTTCTATGCACACTTCACTGCAGTAGGTATTCACCTTTGACAGTTTGCCACTTTTTACATAAACCTGCCCTACTTTAGAAATTGTATGGACTTTTAACCTTCTGTTTTAGTTAAAATTTTGAACCTCCGGGAAGCGTAAGGGTTCCGACCGAGAAGGATAGGACCGTCTCCCATATGATTGACCGATAATTATTGGTACTAAGTTGACGATCTCGGTGGCTTGGTGAGTGCTCAACTGAGACGCTAGAGGCGCGAGTTCGATTCCCGCAGCGGGAAAATGTTTGTATGTTATGCAAATATTTCTTCCGGGTCTGGGTGTTGTAATTATGTATTATAAGTATGTATTTACAAATAATAAAAAAGTATATAAGTATTCTATCAGCCATCTGGTTCCCATAGTACAAGCTTTGCTTAGCTTGGGACTAGATGGCGCTGTGTGAAGTGTCCACCAATATTTATTTATTATTTATTAAGTCACAAACCAAATCTTTTGGTGTGTTCCCATTTTGATAATAATTTCATAGTTCTTTGTCTACCTACCTACCTACTTACTGTATAAAATCGTTTCATTTTCTCACTATGTTAGATAACACCTACCTTCCTATTTGTAATAAAAAAGTACGCAAGTTTTGTCCACCTAGCAGTCAATAATATACGTTTTACTAAACAAATAGGCCAAACAAATAACTTTTTAGCCCATATTTTGTTACACCCAAAAGTTTTGCCTTTGCGTTGATAAGGTTCGAATGTAAATATTGGGGGCGGCACCTAACCTACTTTGAGAGACTTTTTGACTTGATAACATTTTCTTTAGGGTAGGGAGTTAAAAGTATTAGCAAGAAAAATGAGAAATGAAGATTGTAAATTGAATGATGTTAAATTACTCCGGATAAAAGTTGGGTTCAGTTTTGTAAGGATTAGGGATGCGCTGTATCCGGCTAAATTAACTCGTCCTATTTTTTTGGTGTACTTTGAGATATTTAATTGTTTTCATCATCATCATCATCATCATCACCATCGTCCATAACTCAGTGTTACTTTACTAATACGTTTTATTAGTGTTTTTTCTCATATTAAACATAAGGTATTGTTTAGAAGAGTGATAAAAAGTCGTTGGGGCTTATCATTTCCAAAGAACGAAAATTAAAAAGGGACAACCAGACCATCTTCCATTATAAGTTTTTCTCAATATTATATTAACGTGCAAATTCAGTACCACACCACCCATTTACAGCTTTCTTAGTTGACTTTCTCACTGGTGCCGTGTGAGACACCAAAATAGCAAGTGGCTATGTTTATCCCACAAACAGAATAGATTCGGTGTTTATTTCCAGAGCGGCATTGCGGCGGTTACCTCGTTGCGTGGGCGTCCTCCCCGGTTGTCGGAAGTGGACTATGCATCCCGCCTCCCATTGTGAATGCGAAATGCGAACGTGACCGACCGGCTTACACTTGGTCTGCACACTGCCTTATTATTGCATTTTAATAGCCTTTAATATTACCGGTTATTGGCAACGCGGCTAGCCTTCCCTTCTCAGAATGGTTTCATCTATCATATCAGCTCTGAACTTGCCACAAATTAGGTAATAGGTTTCGCTATCTAGAATTGCTTTTCTGATTTATTATTGTCAAATGCTGTCTTTTGCGTAACTTTAAGTATCTTGTCAGCTGTAAAAATGTTTCTTCCAATTATTTCATTCCAAACAACAATGCAGTTGATCCTTTCCATATAAATAGGATTGACATTAAACATCGTAGGTAATAATGATGATTGATGAGACAATGCCCGCTGAGCAACCGAATAAGCCGATCTGATGTCGGATTATGAAAGTTACCAAATTGATTACATGATTCGCCAGTAAGTTATCGGACGAGCAGTAAAGGCAGATAAGCTGATAAGATAAACGTTGGGTAGGCACGATACTGGCGAGTGCCGGCAACAGATGTCACGGACGGACAGACAGACAAATGGACCACGCCCAGCACTAGATTACTAAGCAATATTGCTATTGTGTGAAATGTACACGTACCTTACCGAACTACTAAAAGCATTGTTAATTATTGAAGCAAGCTCCTTGAAACGTTTTGTTAGCTGTCAAGATTATTAGCTGCGTGAAACAAAGAAGAGTTGAAGTAATCAGGAAATTGTTATGTTTTAAGATGGTGACTGTTATTGCTATGTTTCTGGCAGGTACTGTTTGAATGAATGGTAAGTATCGTGACCGGGACGAATTGTTCTGCTTCAATTTAAATCAGCCTGGACATCACCAGTACTGTGGTCGCAACGAAGCCGCTTTTGGGTTATCGCATTTGCCCTGGGTGTTTTTATTAAGTTGTATAAATTATTCAATAGCCTCTACTGCATTGCTTGAATGAATAATTTTATTTAACTTGGGATTATTATAAAAATGTATGTTCAAAAACTCATTAATACAATAAAATAAATTATCTCTAATACTACTTCAATAAGAAGACGATGTTGTGATTTACAGTTTAAATTAACAAGTTAGAGTAAAGCTCATTTATTAATGCGATGATAACCTTGTCAAAATGTTAGAGAGATTCGTACAACAACATTTGTAAAGCGTGAAACAAGCTGAAAGCTATTTACCGAAGGGCAAGCAATGAGAGAGAATTTCACGTCTTCCTGAAAATTAATGAGTTCGCCGCTTAGGACGTTTGCGATCGCACCTCGTTTCCACAATACGGACGGCGACGGTGGCTCACCCGCGAACTCCGCGACTAATGACACCGGGCGAAACAACAAAAACATCTCCGTCCTCCTCCGTCCCAAGAAATCACTCGCTATCGTTTCAGTCGCACGACACCCGGAGCGGCAACGTAGCGCTTCAACCCGGATAAATTACATCCTATTAACTCTGTCCCAACACTCGATTTAAGCTCTAATGCTCCCAGCGCAAGGATTGAAATCGCATGAAATCATTATATTCAAACGCAAATATTTACCTTAGACTTTATTGCTTACATTATAAAGTCGATGTTGCTCAGTGACCGCTGTTAGTTAAGGCGTTCCGGTTACAATGGTGATTATTAATTTGCTGTCAAATAAAGGGGCCGCTCACTTGGGCGTGCGTGTCGGTCGGTACAAATTTCTGCCATACTTTGGTATCGGTGATTATTTTTTGTTGCCTTGACTTTGGATTCGCAGACAGACAGACATTTAGTGCATTATTATTTCGGTTCCATGTCATAGGAGGCGCGATCGGCGACAGGCTGCCGCGCCGCATGCCTCCGCTGCACCGCGCCGCGTCGCCGCCGCCGGCCGTCCGTCTGCCTTTTAATTAGCCAATGCAATGTAGATGGCGCTTATTAAATACTTTAATTTTAATTGTACAATTTTTTGTTGTACATACCTAACGTACGTAACGGAGTAGCAGTTTTAATGAAATGCACGAATTAAATTTGAGACGGCAAGGTTATCATTGTTTAAAATTACTTAATTAATTAAAATCAACTTTTTTGCATTGCATAATTTGATGCCACATACCTACAGTATAGACGTAGGCAGGTAATCTAAGTACAATATACTAATATCAATCAATAAGCGGACCAATTAAAAGATATAGATTCCTAAGCTGCATGCAATACCTACCTAAAATTATAACTATCTAATCAGAACATTTTGTCATCCCAATTCGTAATGCCTCTTTCGTGCGGTGCCAATGACCTACCGTTAGGATAAGCAGGGAACGAGCCTGTCTGTCACGATAATCAACTACGAGAATATCCAATTTAACTCATTCGAGTTAAAAATTATCACTTGAAGAATTAGTAGCTTAATTGTAAAGTGGGTTTCACATACGTGTATTTTACATTATAGTCCCGAATCACACACATAAAAATATAGGTGGCTTTACGTAGATTTTATCTTACCATGATCCAATTTGACTTCATTCTTATTCAAGTCACACCGCCACAAACGTATTCTGGTACATTTCTGATGCATTAGGATTTTTTACCGAATACCAAATGTGGCCAATGTTTGAAATATGTAGAGTGGAATTGACGTTTTGCTAAACACGTGCCTCTCGGTAGCGCTAGAGTAGCCGGACGTCCGGCTTTTAGGGCTTTCCTACTCTGACCAGGGCATTTTAAGACATTTCCACTGTTTATTGAAACTATCTTAGAAGTATAGGTATCTACCTACTTAGTTTTACGACCGATTGTAAACTTTAAATTTATGCATTTTATGTTTTATATTATACTAGCTGTTGCCCGCGACTTTGTACGCGTGCAATACATTATTTTGTTCTATAATCAATAGTTTTCGCAGCGCACGTCAAAAATATATCACCAATAGAAAGCTATATAATAATGTAGCTTTCTATTGGTGAAAGAATTTTTGAAATCGGTCCAGTAGTTTCGGAGCCTATTCGTTACAAACAAACAAAAAAAACAAATATTTCTTCTTTATAATATTAGTATGACTAACTTTTTGAAGCGATATAAATTTGTCATTTTCGGAACAGCTGTCCGGTTATTTTTTCACTATTGACGTTCCGGCTTTTTTATTTCATCCTATGAACCCAAACCAGCCATACCCAGGTTTACATATTAAACAAGCGTGGATGAAGCTCTTTCAGTAAAAAATACAAATCAACTTTCGTATGTATTTTAATTTCGATTAGTTTCTCTTCTTGAATAATAGGCCGAAGTTCAATGTTTGTGGTGAGATATTGTATAAGATTTCTCGTATTCGGTAGTTATGAGACCATATTTTACACTACTGATGTAAAGAATCTCTCTATCGCACTAGCAAACTAATGGTTCTAAAATTCGCTAAAAGATGGCGTTAGCTGATTGCTTTGTATTTAATAAACTGAACATTATATAACTGTTCATTTTATACTATTACTAGCTTTCGCCCGCGGCTTCGCTCGCATGATATCCAAATAAAAAGTAGCCTATACGTTATTCCAGCACACATGCTATATGTATTCCAAGTTTCTTTTAAATCTGTTCAGTCGTTACGGCGTGATTGAGGGACAAACATACATCCTCACAAACTTTCGCATTTATAATATTTGTAGGATTTACAACAGTCGCTAGCGAATATTTTCTAGAAAAACCCGTGGTAGACCGGTAATTTTACTGACCTTTGGTTTCGAAGATCTGCAACCCGTAGGAGTGAACGCCGCCCACAATCCGCCCTGAGATATGAAGTACTTAGCCATATAAAGGTTATGGGTTTAAGCTCTAAACTGAATTTGAATCGTTTTAATTAGTTCGCTGATTTCATTTTGCTGCCCGCGTATTTAGTATGCTAATGGGGATTAAAAGATATTTTAATAATCACTGATTAATTGTTAATAATATTGTATTAAGTTATCAAGTTACTTTGCTAAATCATTGAAAAATGAAATGTTGTGGTATTATCACATATTATGTTCGACGTGCACCTTCAGAACGTCATTTCCAGGGCCACGAAAAGCTCAAAACACGAGAGGAACACCGACAATGCAAACTTTATTTTAAACTAGCTGTAGGTACTCGCGCGGTATAACTAGCGTAGGAATAAAATATTGCCTTTTGGCAGTAACGGATGGTGTAGCGTTCCATCACCTAAAGAATTTTCAAAATCTGTTCAGAAGTTTCCAAAATTACCCCTACAAACAAACATACCTTTACATGTGATCATAAGTGTTAAGTTTAAAAACATGACTCAAATGCACAAAATGAGCCTCTTTGAGGCGCACTTTAATCCTTTCACCACAATGGTTTGAAATAACTAGTGACACGACTAACAGTGGTGTAGATTTCAGGATTATTTGTTGTGTAGAATGAGTTTTAGGTAAAAGTAAGTTGTAAGTACGGTCATGGACACTGTCAACACTCAAGGTGTTGCAGATGTCCATACAGGGGGTCCACTTAGCATCGAATGGCCAGCCCACCTGCAAACGATGCCATCAGTTATTCAGAGCACGCACGTTTTGTGTTAAATCATAATGATAAATTAACTAGGATGGATGAACCTTTGCTTTTAAGCTTCTGGGATTAGCTAGTTCACTTTGTAAATTTTAATCATTTTGTTCTTACTTCTCTTGCTTTTTCTGGTGCATTTTGTTTTGGACTTGAGTTAATGGAGATTTCGTCGACTACTCTTTGTGGACGGGATAGTTTCAAAGAAGTAATTGCTCTATTTTTTAACCCAATTAAAAACAGGAAGTATTAGGAATCTCAATTTATTACCTACATGTGTAGAATACACAGACTACATATCTTCTTACTTATTATATTATAAATGCGAAAATTTGTGAGGATGTTTGTGCTTCAATCACATCTAAACGGCTGAACTGATTTGATTTAATCTTGGAATATACATAGTACATGTGCTGGATTGACATATAGGCTATTATTCATCTGGGTACCACGCGAGCGAAGCCACGGGAGGCAGCTGGTTTGTTATAAGATGTTCCTAAGGAGTATTTATTATTAACTAGCTGCCGCCCGCGGCTTCGCTCGCGTGGTACCCGGATAAAAAATAGCCTATATGTTAATCCAGTACATGTACTATGTATATTCCAAGTTTCATTCAAATCCGTTCAGCCGTTTAGGCGTGATTGAGCCACAAACATCCAAACATCCAAACTCACAAACTTTCGCATTTATAATATACTAGCTGCTGCCACCCGCGGCTTCGCTCGCGTGGTACCCGGTTGAAAAATAGCCTATAATCTATTTTTAGGGTTTTTCCAGCAATAATTCTAATTTTTCTCGCCGTAAAAACCATCCTTGAACTTCAACGAACATTTTAAAAAAAGATTTGGCCAAATTGGTCCAGGCGTTGTTGAGTTATGCGCTTACCAACACATTTTGCGATTCATTTTTATATTATAGATAAGTAAGATTATTGAAGTCGTAACGTAATTATCTTTGTTCTTTTTTAGCCTGGTCCTTCAAAGACAAACGTTCCAAGTGGATGTGTGTATTTTGTGCGTGTCACTTTTGTCATCGTAAGTCGCTAATAGCAGGCAACGCAACGGTGCGTATGAGCAGGGCGCGCGCTAAACTCCCCGCTTCTCGCTTACTTTAGCACGTGTATGTGTTGCGTACCCTATATTTAACTAATCTCTGGTAATTTGGCGCCACTATCATTAACGTCTTGACATTCCAAACGTTGGTTTTCTCGCTAGATGCGTACTTTTCTCATAAAAACACTTTGAAAAAACATTTTTTAACACCCAACAGTCACATACATAGTCCTGTCCTGACCCCACAATAGGATTCCGTGTCGTGGGTATCAGAAATTACGAGTACCATGGTAACTCAACACCCAGACCCGGAAGAAATATTTACAGATCATGTAAACATTTCTTCCGAAGCGGGAATCGAACCCGCGCCTCTTGCGTCTCTGCCAAATGATCGCCCGCCACGCCACCGAGGCCGTCGATTCATTAAATTTTTTCATCGTAAGTCGCTAATAGCTGACGGCGCCCTAGTTTAAGATTTTTTTTTATTTTAACGTAAAAAAATTAAAAACGAAGTAAATAAATTAATCCTACTAATATTATAAACGCGAAAGTATGAATTTATGGATGTTTGTTACTCTTTCACGTTTAAACGTCTGAACGGATTTGAATGAAACTTGGAATATACATTGTACATGTACTGGATTAACTTAAATGCTATTTTTTATCAGGGTACCACGCTAGCGAAGCCGCGGGCGACAGCTAGTACGATAATAATAATAATTCGCTAATAGCTGGCCACTGGCCACAATGAGCAGGACACGCGCTCATGCTCCCCGCTTCTCGCTTACTTGAGCACGCGTGTCCTATATTTAACTAATCTCTGGCTCAGACCAAATAAAAGAAAAGACGGCGCGCCGCGAACAACAACAGTGAAGCCACCTTTTTATCAATGTGTGTGTCGAAGGTTTTGAGATTTTGTGTTCCCAGTAACCTAAAGTTCATAGTATAATAATTAAGAAACGATGTTATTTGAAGTACTTACAAGTGAAAAGTGATTCCGTAAAACTTTTAATGTAATTTGCTGCTGTTTTTAAAAGTTTTTACTACACAGGAAGGCATAATTCTATTTTTAAATTTTATGTTTACTAGACGACGACTCGAGAGCGATGAGCATAGTTTTAGTGTAGGTGTGTGCGTGAGCGTGTATGTCTACTTGCAGGAGCACGGTTTTGTGTGGCTTCACTTTTATTGTTCGCGGCGCGTCGTCTTTTCTTTTATTTGGTCTGAGATCTCTGGTAACTTGGCGCCAAAGTCATTTACGTCGGGATATTTCAAACGTTTGTTTTATTGCTAGAAGCGTGCTTTTGTCGTAAAACAACCGTTTTAAAAGAACATGAGTTGTTCATGATTGACTACCCCAATGTTATCTCTTATCTGGGTTATCTTACTAGTTTTTGCTCGCGGCGTCACTAGGTACCGAAATAATATACTTATATAGCCTTATTTTTCCAAGTTTAATTTAAATCTCCTTTTCGCGGGCGGAAGCTAGTTGCACGAGTAGTTTCAATATTCTCTTAGTTATTTTTATATATTTGTGGACATTTCACAAAGCGCCATTTAGCCCTAACTAAGCAAAGCTTGTACTGTGGGAACTAAATGGCTGATAGAATACTTATATACTTAGGTACTTCTTTTGTAAATACATACTTACAATACATAATACTACAACACCCAGACCCGGAAGAAATATTTGCAGAACATACAAACATTTCTCCCGTAGAGGAAATCGAACCCGCGCCTCTTGCGTCTCAGCCGAGCACTTGCCTACCACGCCGTCGAGGCCGTCTGGCTTTGATAGCCTCAAGATCATTTGAGGATACTACTGAGTAGTTTCTACTTACGGCATAAAGTGATCCAGCTAGCTTTTCCGATTGGCAGCTAAAACCAAAAGGTCAAACTGACAAGGCTGTTGGAAGGGAACTTATCGCCGGTTGGTACGGCCGCCCTGCTAGCTGAAGACGATGAAATTACGATAAACCGTCACATTTCACTCTTAAGTTATTGCCTTTAAAATTGAACTGTTCGGTTTTGTTCGCAGTTTAGTTATTGTAAGGTCTAAGAAGGAAAAATAGCAAAATTACCTTCCTTATTTAAACTTGCAACGTATGGCAAAAGTAGCCTTTGAGACGCACTTTTAATGCTTTACTACACTGGTTCAAAAGAACTAGTGATACGACTAGTACCTACTAGTAGTATGGTAAAATGTAAACTTGCCGAGCTTTGCCTCTGTGATGTCATTATTTGAGTCTGACATTGAAACTTGCGTTATGTCGAATAGGTCGTATCGTAGGTCTGGTTTTTTGTTGTGTAGTTCAATGACCGAAAATGAGCCTATTTATTTTAGTACATAATAGCCACAAACATTTACGCATACACGGAATAAGCAAATAATTGTTAGGTCTCTACTATTTAGGGCTAAGGTTCGCTGGCGCATAATAGAGATGAAAGCAAGATTTTTCTACTAGTTTCATATATTACAAGCTTCCCCCCGTGCTCGCTTTGTATTCTGATGTATGTATGTTCGTATCAGCTAGTGGCCAACTCTAGTGACGGAGTTTTTTGGCCGCCTAAAGGCCTCCGTCATGGCTTAACGACTTAAAAGCTGGGATCGACTGTTTAACGTGCCCTCCGAAGCACGGAAGCGCTCAGCTCGTAATGCCACTTGCGGTCACCCATCCCAATTTGTGATCGCGCATATCGTTGCTTAACTTTAACGATCAATCAAGAACGCCTAAGCAAGCTACGCAACGAGCGCTTCTTGTATTCTGATAAAAGCTAGCCTTTCTCCGGTTCATAAACAATGTCTATGCAATATATCGTGTCGATTTGTAGCTAAAGAAGGACAAAGCGACAAGCACATCATCCCAATATTATCTAACACACACACACACACACACTGTAAAAAACCAGTCAAGTTCAAGTCGTATTCGTACACAAAGGGTTCCGTACCATCGTACATGTACATAAATATTTCTTGTATGGGGCCAGTGGGTTTCCTTTTATTTTTACTATTTTAGTTACGAAATACACAATCTGTGAAAATTTCAACTTTCTACCTCTTACGGTTCATGAGACAGCCCGCTGACAGACGGACAGCGGAGGCTTAGTAATAGGGTCCCGTTGTCACCCCTCGGGTACGGTAAAATTCAGTACCAGTAAATTCTGTCTACCAAGCGATTTTCCTATCACCAAAATTTTCCTAAGTTATTACTTTCTTTTGGCCCACAAATCTCCTAGGACTGACCTCCATAATAATGTATTTTATTTTCTTTTCAGGTATGTAAACAATGATCGTGCAACCGACAACCCGTTACTGTAAGGTATTTACACAAATGGAGTGGAGCAGATTGTGTGCTAGTGTGTTTGATTGTGTATTGATTTGAGCGATGTGTCATATTCTAAGCGCTGGGTACCTATTTAATGTCTTTGTGGTAAGGCTACATTTTAATAAATTGCCTTTATATCGTAGGTACCAAGTTATTGTTGTCACGAGTCACGAGTCATATTCTAGGTCCCTGTAATTTTTTAGGAACATCTTTGGAAGTGGATGATTTGGAACAATTTTTTTCTGCTTTTATATAAATTAGAAAGTCGAGGTGTTTGGATGTTTGTAACTCGATCACGGTTGAACGGATTTTGAAAAAACTTGGAATATAGATACCTACATAATTTGTGACCTTAAATAAAATTAGCTATAGGCTACTTTTAGTGGTGCCAAGGCGAATGAAGCAGAGGTCAGAGCTAGTATTATATATTTCCATGAGATAAGTTTTCATTCACTACAATGTAGTTTGACCCACTGATTTTGAAGAAAGATTCTTAAAGGTTCGTCTGTAGGGTAAGTGATAGGATATGATATCATTTATTTCAAAAATACATATCAGACTTCTATACCTACCCGATACTGCATTTACAGCGCTCGTTGGGTAGCTTGCTTCGACGTTATTGATTGATCGTTGAAGTTAAGCAACGTTGTGGGCAGTCACAATTTGGATGGGTGACCGCAAGTGGCATTACGAGCTGAGCGCTTCCGTGCTTCAGAGGGCACGACGTCGTTTAGCCACGAAGGAGGCCTTTAGGCGGCCTAAAAACTCCGTCACAAGAGTTGGTTAGCTCATACGAACGGATTTTCGTGGGATTGAATATTAATTTATAATTACTTACTTTTCTATCTTACTTACCCCAGAATACTCAAACGCATCTCAGAGTTGAGCACGTCTCAAGTGACGAGTATTTGACAGATTTTCATCAAAAACTGTCAAAAAATCGTGATTTGAGACGTACTCAACTCTGAGTCGCGTTTGAGAATTCGGGGGTTACTGTTTTATGTTCATTTACATAAAAATATCGAACCTATGCCTCGCGTCACGGGTCATCGCGTTACAATTTACGATGCACTCAACCAAATCACATCGCAGCCTCACAATGCAGTCAATAAAATATGAAATAGTACGAAGGAGTTACTAGTCTGTCGGAAATTAGTCTCGAAGAGGTTTTCAAATTGGAAGTGGGGGCCCAGGTTACGTAATACCACAGTGCAGATGTTTCACTTTGACTACACTTGTTGGTAGTACGAAAGTGAAGGCTAATCTGAAAGAAATTTGATGAAAATATTGTCATTTTATGTGGTAAGTGATGGTAACCTCGATGAATGAGGAATGAAGCTTTCACCCACTGCTGGTGTAGGCCTTCCTTACCATTACCTATTTTCAATTGCTGATGAAGAATCGTGAAGAAGCCGGCATGTTGTAGAACCTAAATGTTCAAAGAAATGTCAAGTGCACGAAAGAAGCTTCGCAATTTTATTCTTTTACCGCACAATAATACACGAGGAGTGTATTAAATGACGACAGGTAAAGTAGCATAATTATCTGACCGCTAGGTAGGTACTCACTCTTCTCCGGTATTGAATCTACATTCAACGTAATACAGCCCATTTTACAATAACAGACGATTTGCAGTAACAGACCTAGTTGGGGTGGTTCCCACCCCTCGCTCTAATATCTTTGTAGGCTGTACATAGAGACCGAGTTTCGTGCACAAGTGCATTTTCAAACCGGAATAAATAATCAGGGGAATTGCAAAAAGTGTTTTGGCGAAACAGTTTGTCGTCCCAGCATAAGTACTCTCAAGAGTTCTTGTCTTTTAAAAGCAATCGTAGCAAAACATACTATCTACGTTCTGTTTAGGGGAAGTTTGAATACTAAGTATTACTTAGAGACCACAATTCCTGTAAGAATTGTTGTAAGCATTGAAGTTATGAAATTTCGCCTAACTTTCATCGGACTTAAATTCAGTTCTTTGAATTAATGTAGAAGCTACTAAGTATTTGCGTTCATATTATATTTAAATACCACCCGATTTTCACATTATGTTGTTCCGACTAGGATTCCGTATTTTGGTGGGTGGCATAAACTATGAGCACCATGGTACCATACCCCAACACCCAGACCAGACCTGAAAGCAGATTTGCAGAGCATACAAACATTTATACCACCGCGGTAAATGAATCCGCACCGCTCTCGTATCAGCCGTACAACCATATTTTATGCAATAAAAAAACTACTGTAAAAAAACATTTGGGTCTGAATAATCTTTACCGAGATTGAACTACATTTTTGCGCTAAATCAAACACAGGATGGTAAAAAGGCGCTATTTTCAGTCCATCCATGTAAAAGTTCCATTGTTGAGACCATTTCAGATATTCCACGTTGCCTCTGTGTGTGACAGCGATAACAATACAGAGCTGTCACAACTTCCTAAAATAAAACTGCGTGCTGGATTTATTTCTTTCTTCGACAGACTTCATAAAATATTAGAATCTACCTGCATTTAACCACATTCACTGGTTATAACAAAATTCTCTGCATGTTTTATAAACATAAATCTCAGACTTATAATTTACTTTGAAGGTACTTCGTATAACCATTTCATTAAATTTTGACAGTGAGTTGACAGTTATTTTTGTGATGTCCTACGAGTAGAGCGTCACTGATTCGATTTATTATAACAATCGACTTTACTTATGAAGAAGTTATGATCGATTTAACTATTGTCGAATTCTGTATGTTTTATAAAATCCCAGAACGAAACACAGTCTATTTATGCTTAAAGCTTAAAATCAAGTCCTAAAATCAGTTTTATGCTTGATTTCTGAATTATTATATATAAAATACTATAATAATATTTGCTTAGTTTTGCTATTACTTCTCTGCTGGACTGGAAGTAAAGAAAGTAATATGAAGTGAAATAAGTGTAACTGAAGTGTAATATAATATTGTCAATAGAATTTTTCAGTCTAGGTTCTTACAAGCCTCTATGAATGTCAAAGAAAGAGCCCTACTGCGGGAGACCTTGTAACGAAAAAACCCTTTTTCCCATAGACACACGATTCTTATTCTGTCTAAGGTGGTCAAGCGAGTAGGCAATTTTATAAGTTGCAATAAAAAAATTCTACTTGAATGTGAAATCAAATATGACTTTGATTTTTGATTGACATTCTCTTTATTCTTCTGTGTTATTTTTTTGGCAAATAAGAAACTGGCGTTTTTGATGAAGCAACTCATCTGTATTATTTATTTAAAAATATTTTGTTCTATACTTTGTTACAATATAAACAAATACATTATGTAGTGATAATACGTAATTGAATAGTCTCCTTGCAATATTTTTGATCACATGTTGTGTATTGTTGGGAGTGTTGCTGTTTGTACAAACTGTAGCTTACTCTATGTCAACACACGGATCCATGTTGCAGCTAATGCCCTAAATTGGACGCTAAGCAGATCAAATGGCTTTTCAATGTGAAGCTCAGTTTATACCAAATGATGTTTTATAACCATCATGATTGCAGATGCTAAACTCTCACGAAGTAACGTTGTGTATCCAATCACGCTTTCAATTCTTTCACATGGTCAGGACACAAATTCTAGTAGTAATTGGCAAATATTTAGTAAAATTTTAGGGCTTTCTGTTCTAGAATTATCTTCCTTGTCCTTCACTGTATCAAGTTTGAATTCAAATTAGGTACTCTATCCTAGAACATCTGTTAAGGATTCTGCTATTCCTAACTGGTTCTTATTCTACTTGACTTAGAGTGCATTATTTATTAAAATGTGGCCTTCATTGTTTCTCTAGCCTTCTGCATCCTGCAAGGTTATCCTTGAGCTGGATAAATACTGCATTTGAATTTGCATATGAAGTGGCCAGTAAGATGTCGCTTAATGTTAGTGGTCACATGCCAACATGGCTTCTGATGCAGCAGCAAACATTGGCTTTCTTGCTTGTCTTGTCCACCCTGCGTTTTTTCAATGATCAGGTTGACAACCTCTGTGGCTTGGCGGGCGAGTGCTCGACTGAGACGCAAGAGGCACGGGTTCGATTCCCGCAGCGGGTCAAATGTTTGTATGTCCTGCAAATATTTCTTCCGGGTCTGGGTGTTGTACATACATACATACATAATATCACGCCTGTTTCTCATAGGGGTAGGCAGAGAGGGGTGTTGTAATTATTTATTATAAGTATGTATTAAAAAAATGTTTATAAGTATTCTATCAGCCTCTGGTGTCCATAGTACAAGCTTTGCTTAATTTGGGGCTAGATGGCGCTGTGTGAAATGTCCACAAATATTTATTTAGTTTAGTTTGGTCCTAAAACTAAATAGTTGGGGATGGACGTGTGGCGTGGAGGTGTAGCCATATGATTGTGAACCTTCAACGGAGCCTGATAGTGTAGCCACAGGGCTTCGTGGCTGTTTTAGATCATTTCAAAGCCAGTGGGTTCTACAAGCTATAACTTCACTTGTTTGGAATCTAAAACATTAAATTAATGCTTCAAAGCAATCTAGACGTACGGGGTTAACCAAAATTAGCTTATTTATCACGAACCCTTTTTTAGGGTTGCCATAGTAAGTCAAGCTTATAATTGTGATAATCGCAAGTCAGCTTTACAAATAAATTAATGTCATCGTTATTTTGACAATGAATACCTATGTTATTATGTTACACAATATTTTATCCATATTTCGAGTTGGTTTTACTATCTTTTTTACTTGCATAGATATAGCGATATTTTCCGCGAATTCGAAGTAAAATAGATAATAATGTATCTCTTCTTATGAAAAGCCCTGTAACTCGCGTGATTTCTCGTTTCGCTTTGCTCGCAAGGCGATGAAATCTCCAATTAGCCTAAATACATTTACGTATAGAGCCTACCTATCACGCGTATTAGCCGGGTACGCACAATAGCTGATTCTCCATTAGCCATAACATGGACACGGCTATAACTTCGACATGTCTATAACGTGGATATGTCACTCGCAGGCGGCACTCACCCTGTTTTCATCACGAATATGTTGAACAGTAACTCAACTTAATCACTGTTATTGATATTGTCAACTTAGTTAGCGCCATGCGATGCGTAAGACGACCTACATCAGATGACAATCATTTACAATCGTACCTCATAAAGTAAGATAAAGATTTTAAAAATGTATAGGATTTTAATCCTGTATCCAACTGTTACAAAATACTTAGTTGAAGATGAATCTTAAAAAAAAAACATAGACGTGTCTGTACGTATTATGATAACGAGATATTAACAATACAACAATTGCTACAAGCTGTATTAGAATAGTATAAGTATCGAGCTGAAGTAGCACCCCACTATCTAGCTAGAGAGAAGTCCTTTCATAAAGCTGTTCTACTGCTTCAGTTTACTATGGCCACCCACTTTGTCACCGGGCCAGCAGGGTGGCATGCATTCACAGTGATTACCTCCCTAACCTATCATTTAAATAATATCACTCGCAAACGTGCCGAAGCGTCTGCTCGATTAATATTTAATTTAGTAATTGCTACTTTATAATGGAACTTTTTATTTTGTGCCAGTTTTACAATAAAATTACTGCCGTTTTATCACGTACTTAACTTTTTTTTTATCTCTATCTTTGTTTATCTCATCACTGTCACATAATTACTTATTCGTAGAGGTCCTGATTATAATAGCTTGTTATAATTGGAAAATTTTCCTACGTTTCAGGCTTTCTTCATTTAGACACTCCGTTAGGAATTGCAGGATTTGAGTGGAAATCAGCTTCCTTAGACTACTCGTACTACTCTGAAGTAGAAGTCATTGTTATGTTTAGTTTTATGTAACTATGCAACTGTATAACAACGCCACATCTAAAGTACCTATACGGATTTACATATAATGGGCGAATTCTTCGCAAACTCAACATGAGCTGAGTTTGTAGCGTCTAAAGCAAAAAGAAGGTAACATCTGCCAAGTTTCTCGGAAAGGCTTAACTTGCGCATTAGAGTCTCGCACCACTTGAGAGATTTCCTAACAACATCTATCTATCTTTATATGAAGTGAACTGGACCTGATCAGTTGAGGTCTGCCTTAAGAATGTTCTTTATCAGAATATTTATTCCCTGTGGACTCGACCAATCAGCGAGAGGATGCGATAATTCGCACGCAATATCTGAGCATTTGATTGGTTGAATAACTGAGATCTCGCATTTACAAATTTTCAGAAAAAAATGGGTTCATTATGTTTTACTGCTTATGGATACATTTGGAGGTTCATTGGAGCAGTTGTAAATTGGTAACATGACATCATTATTAGGAGGGGTGCTATCCACGTTATTACAATTATGCAAATTTCAGGATATTCTTGAATGGTTTCGTATCAAATTACCAAACCTAGAACGTAGTAACAATATTGTGTGTGAGATAATTCTAATTAATAGACAGATATATTCATTGATGGAATATGAATCGACGTCAAAATGCCACAGATGAGCCATCGCCGTCAAAACGAGTCGCGAGACCGTGGGAGCTCAGTCAATGACCTAATTAACGTTCTTGAAACGACAAAGAAAATCTTATAATAGATTTAGATGAAAGTGAAACGTAGTGAAAGGTTTCTTATTTGTGTGAAGAATTGGTTTCTATTGTATTGTGTCCTGTTTATATTCACACACCAGAAATGGTCTCGAAAAAGGATCAACAACTACTCCAGTCGTTGACTTACAGTCTTCATCAGAAACAAATATTAAAAAGAGGCCACTGATTAAAAAGTGAACTTTTATAGAAGACTAACCCCCGAATACTCAAACGCGACTCAGAGTTGAGCACGTCTCAATTCACGGTTTTTTGACAGTTTCTGTAAAAAAAAAATCGTCATTTGAGACGTGTTCAACTTTGAGATGCATTTTAGTATTCGGGGGTTAAGACTAAGTTCTAAGTAAGTCCAAGCTTAATATGAAGTATGCAACCCAAGGCCAGGCAAAATATCTGGGGCCTTTTCACCGGACTAAAGTGATGTATTTTATGATTTTACCAACCTGACCCTTGGCAGGAAAAGTGCAAAGCTGCTGGGACACTAGATTATGATACGATACGTATACATCATATATGAGAAAGTACTTACCGAGGCCCGTAAAACGTTCCCTGGATTTGCCACTGAACTGGCTTTAGCCAGATTACATGTGGGTAAAATATGATATGGATTTATTTGAATCGTCTACGTGCCGATTGATGTGATAGCTTTATGTTGTTCCCAATTTATTTGGGATTTAGGGCATATAAATCAAGTACCTATTACACATTGAAATTAGTAATTTGGGTTGTATTAGATCCACGTGTAAATGGGACAGTAATGGGACCTTTTATTAAAATGAAGTGGTTTAAGTAATAAACAGAAGATCAAAATCGCGATCAAGAGAGGCCCCATGTCTTGCTAGCGCGTTCATACTACTGGTGCAAAGTTGTAATTCTTGCAACGCTTGCTTAATGTCTCAATAATGCTAATAAAGTAGCATTAAACCTAAAAAACGATTAAAAATCAAATTAAACTTGTACATTCACAAAACAAGTAGTTTACTTTCGCGTTCCATAATTAGCGGTCATATTAAACGTACGTAATCCGGGCGGGCGACGCCAGGTCTGGTATTAACTGCTCAACGTTAGATAAATGTTTACCCATTTATTGAGGTGCTCTCTCGGATTTCATTTCACTGGTTGTCGCTAGTACAGCTTTGGAAACTTGGTTCACTTCAGCTCTTGAGATAGGGATGGGGTTCTCAATCTCAAACTCCGCAATGAAGCTTTCAGCCTTTTCATGTTGATTATAGAATAGAATAGGCGTGATAGGGCTACCCCCGGCAAATAGGCGTGATATTATGTATAGTATCTATAATAAAACGAATATTCGAAGAGCTGAAAGCTGAAATTAGCCTAGTTATTCTTAAAAAACTGCCTAAGCAAGAAACGTGGATAGGAATTATTATAAATGAAAAGGAAATAGAAATCAAGTTACAGAGTTACATGAAATCCCTTTTCGATTCCAATAAAATGATATGTACTAGGTACTCCGATGCCAGTAACTTACATTCTGAGAATAAATAATACGGGAAATACGAAGATGGTGTCGTGTGTCTTATTTAATGTGGTCGTTCTATTTGCATATTCGTCTTTCGTGGAGACGCTAAATAATCCGAAAATACCCAGGTAAATTATTGAATTCGGAGAAAAAATGTTGATCTACACTTCTTTGACTTATTGATAAAAACAACAACTCTCAACTCCTGTTGATTCATCATAAATTGCTCTTTTATTTCTGTTCTTTATTTTTCTAAAATTAGCTTATTTTTTCATTAATAAGTCGCTTAACGTTTAGAGTTCTCTTTTTACTTGAGAAATAAGAAAATTGGATAGAATTCAAGGAATTAAAACGTTTATTTAAAATGACTAGCATCGTATTAGCTAAACATAGAGTTTTAAAAGACTAGGTAACGTCAAACATGATGAAGAAAGAATAGTAGATTCGAAGGTTAAAAAATCATTTTCACCAGAATCAACAACATCTACCTAATAAGAGGCTTGACATTATAATCATTATTAAACGCCGTTGTTTACTAGTTTTCCTTGTTTTCCACGTATTGAGCTGCGTTAAGTGCTAGTTATCTGAAGTGTGCTACTGTGCTGCATCAATCATGTGAGTACTTGTATCTACTTGTGGTACTATTTTGTTGTGGCGTCGGTATGCGTTTACCAAACACCACGCCTCATCATCGCTCACTCGTGTGTCTAGCCATAAATCATTAGTGTAATGATCTTTGATTATCGCCATCATATTTTAAATTAGCACGCATTTCGTTATTACTTTTTAGTTTTAAGATTTGATTTATTGTCTGTCAAACCTAAGACAGGGTCTGATCCAATAATATTCTAATGTCTTATTTTTCTCTTATTACGTATACTGGAGACTTGGAGAGTAATGCCCACCACATAGTTAATAAATCGTTACACTGGTTATGTATTTCACTTTTATTACATTATTGTTCCGAAAAAGTTGTGTTGACCGTTCATGGAAAAATATTTTCTCGTGAGGATTTCTCCTTCTAATCAGATGCTCACTGAAGAATGAGATTTCAAAGAAGAATAATTGAGATTGAGAATGACATCTGAAACATGAAACAAATTATGATGACTGAGGAACAAGCATTTCAATAAAAAAGAGAAGAATTGTCCATCATTCAGAAGGCGCCGGAAGCAACAAAACGGAAGTAACCCTAAAGCATTTTATTTAGAAACGGTATATAAATGTTGGCATAATATTTCGTCACTTTTGGTGTTATAGGGTTCAACAAACAGTCAGGGTCATGTTCAAATGACATTTAGTTACGACATCACCATTACCTGACCTTTTTGCTCTTATGACGTAGATTACGCTGGTTCTTATAGACCAATCTAAAAATATGTTTCAAAAGAAAGCTTATTGAATAATTACAAGTGACAATAATTACGAATGAGCCTTTCTACATTTCATGATAAATATACACACATCTTACTTATATTATAAATGCGTGAGTTTATGAGGATGTGTGCCTCAATCACGCCTAAACGGCTGAACGGATTTAAATGAAACTTGGAATAAACATAGTACATGTGCTGGATTAACATACAGGATATTTTTTATCCGGGACCAAGCGAGCGAAGCCGCGGGCGGCAGCTAGTACATTATAAATATAGTTCCTATTGTTACTGTCTTCAAAAATAAGGACTTTTCTACCTTATCGTACACCTATAAATAAATGTATATTTAGCTTAAAGTTAGAGATAGAATTGTCAAATGGCAAGTCAATAGGTGACCGGATGACGTCTCATCCGGCTCGCTCCGTGATCGGGCGTGTTGACTAGCTGTACCGTTATGCTTGCCTCACCTACATTACGTACCGGTGTTCCTGACGTCACTCTTACATCTTCCGTTTCAATAGTAAATATTTACACTATCGAACAACCAACAGCCTCGTCCTCTATAATTTACGCCTTATTATTATCTATTTCAAATGTAGTTTCATTCTAAGATTTGAATATCTTGCTTCCAAAGAAATCTGCGTGTAAATATCTAAATAGTACCTCGGTCGTGAATCCACAATTTGTTTCAACATCTGCTTATCATTCGAAGTCTAAAGTCGGTCGTAAAGCGGTAGCGAGCACGACTATTGTTTCACAAGCTATGCCCGTGCGCAGCCATGTATCAAGTAACTTTGAATTGTGAGTGATCAGCTCATTTTATTACAAACACGAGTTCAATTGCATATTTTGTAATTGAAGCAATGTGAACTTGACTGCGTTTTACCAAATCGATGAATTCGCTAAATATGGTCGTTGTCATCATTGTTTTGTATTCGGCAGTCAGTTTCGAGCTTGCCGGCAACCTGAGCTCTTTATGGAGCCTAGGGTATCGCATTGATGCTCATGGTTACAGGGAAATGTCGAAAGATAAGAAAAGTTACGGTTACCGATCGCGTTCGATTCGTCTGGGATCGGGATCGAGTAGTAGACTACCAGTGCGGTGTCGAAGGCTGTCGCGAGGCTTCCACCGCAGGTCAAGGCGGTCCCCGTCGCCGAGCCTTTGGCGCAGGTTGAGGACCGCTGCGGATCGCTCCCCGCGCGTCAGGTAAGTCCCGTTACTCCACTACATCCGACCTATTTTACCCTAGTAAGAGTACACTAAATCCCAGCATTATTGTGGAAGAATGGATTCTCACTTGATCCTGTCACTAGCAGAAGTAGCAACAAAAATAACTGAATTCGCCAGCAGCGTAGTGATTCACGACAAAATAGCAGCTTGCGCAGCAATTAGTCTAGTAATTTGCAATTACAAAGTTGGACAGCAATAACGTCGGTGTCTAAACTATACAAAGTAAGGCAAATAAATGTTCACGTTTACGTCTGGTTTCTTACAAAGTTTAGTACGTACGATCTGTTATGATTGTTATTTAATTTAAAAAGGGTTAATACGTGAACGGCTCAATAATCGTGTATGTGCTGTTAGTCGGTCGAGCGCGTGGGAACGGAACACAGAAGCGAAACGTAGTGGTTCAGCGAAGTAGCTTATCTTGAAATATCGCCGCTGACAGAGCGAGTCGCTCGAAACACCGCTGCCTCCGCCCGGCCCGCCCCGCCGCGCCCCTCGCCTTCCAAAACTGTTAACGTTTAAAACCATTAATTTTATTTAGTCGGGTAATGAAAGTATTTTCATGACAAATTTTTTATTGTCACTATAAATCACGATTAACTTTTCATAAAAAAACTCGCAGATAACGTTTGTCAATCTCAGCTCAGTTTCTGGGGTGTTTACGTAACATTTTGGTGAACTCGGCCGACCCGAGCAATATAAACCCAAGTCGGCATGATAATTATTTAAATGGCATGTTTAGTCGATGTTTTCTGTTCTGCGGTTGTTTCAGAATTTTATGCTGCAGATTCAATTTCCCGGGATCGGAGATGACATCATAGCTAGAAGATACGAAGTTTAATTGGATAAGCGCATTTATTTTATGCCTTTTGAGTTCATCTCGTTTAAGTGCCGCTAAACCTTTGTATTTTATGTTGTTTTTCTTTTATATTGGTATTTTACGACTTGAAATATATCTGGTATTTTAATCAAAATTATAATACAGTCTGATAATCCTGCTGTTTGTTTCCGGATCTATCGCAATTTCGCAACTAAAATGAATTTCCTTTCAATCACATAATTGATCTTAATGGTAACTAGGGCGATTTGGCTTTGTTTGTTCGTATGTATGTTTAATGATATGTTTGTTAGAGCATAACTTTCGAACCGTTAATCCAATCCGTATGAAACTTGGTAGGTCAATAGATTTTATAAATATGTGAGATATATTTAACGAGTGAAGTTGTCATATGAAAGGGCTTTGTTTCAACATTCCAAAATAGTTTTATTTTTATTATACGATGTATAGTTTTCGAAATACAGCGAAAAAAGCTTAATTTAGAAAACCGTTGTAACCTGAGCTCCCTCTTGTTAGAGTTTCGATGTCTTCGTAGTTCAGGTGAGACTGGATATTAGTATGGGGAAATACGAACCAGAAGAGAAGTGGAATGAAAGTGCAGGAAAGTTGCTTTGGAACCATTTGCATTTTTGTGAAATCATTTTGGCAAAGTGTGAGTTTGCCATGAAAATGGGCCTTGTTGCCAATATATTTTTTGATGCTAATCTACTCTGTTACTTATAAGGATCATTTCATTGCATCGGAAAAGAAATCAGGACAACAAAAATAGTGTATAGTAATTAATTAGTATCCCTAATGGGGTGAGCAGAGCCCCAAGTAAACATCAGGAAACTTGCAGCCACTTCTGATTTAGTCTAAGAGTCTAAGATGGATATGGTGAACTATGGTGACAAGTGCTCAGCCCATCGCCCATATAGATGGTTCATCGTGTTGGGGAGGATACTATCCCTTAGTCGACTTTTACGACATGCTCGGGGAGAGAAGTAGCTGAACGCATTCTATGTTTTTTCTTTACTTCCAGTCCAGCAGAGACTCATAGTGTACCTTATACATAAACAAAGTGTATAAAAGTACAAGAAACGTAAGGTCATGAATGAAAATTTCGCGGATTGTGGATATCGAGATCTAAGTTCGGGGCGAACTACTAGTGATAATATGATTTGCAACAAATCTGTTGTTACAGCGTATAATGAAATAGTCTCGAATGCATTAAACATTGAAGTAGGTAGTGGTCTAGTGGATATTGGCACTCCGCCAACTTTACCCTATCTTGGTCTTGCGTACTGTACAAAATTTGAAAGCGTTGCGAATTTATTATATTTTATCTCTATCACATTGAAACGCAACATCTGTCTGTGAGTCTGCTATTATTTTCAAGCATAAGATTACGATGCTGTTTCCCTCAATGGTACTTCGGTGGCGTTCGATTCCCGCTACGGCAGAAATGTTTGTAGGTATGTTCTGCAAATATTTCTTCCGTATCTGGGTGTTGTAGTATTTATGTATTTACAAAAAAAATAAGTATTCTATCAGTCATCTGGTGCCCATAGTACAAGATTTGCTTAGTTCGGGGCTAGATGGCGCTGTGTTAAATGTCCACAAATAATTATTATTATTTGTTATGTTCAGCATTGCTTTACCCATATCATAAAACACGGTTAAATAAAGTTTAGTGTCATCGTTTTAACTGGAGTAAATAATGATGATGTTAATTTGTATGAAACTTGTATGTGCATTGATCTGTGGGATGCTCGAGCGGCAGTTGTGCTCGCGTGAAGCCGCGGGCGATGGCTGGTGACAATGAATTGCGTTATTACCGTCTGCCGGTGGTCACTGATCGCCGTGATTGATAGCTCCTATTATACTTTATTGTGTTGATTCAAAAGTTTATAGCAAAATGCTGATAGCTCGCTGAATCCTTGACGTTTCAACACGCTTTATGGCGTGGAATCACTGTTATTTTGGAAATGAGGCCGTAATTTACTTGTCATGCTGGAAGTTGTGGTTTTGAACAAATTCTCTGAACTAACAAGTCGTAACCTTTTTTGGGTTTCACAAGATATTTGAAGCGCTCGTGGCGTAGCTTGGTTAGACGTTCTTGATTGATCGTTGAAGTTAAGCAACGTAGTGAAGGTTACGGGAACGGTAGTAACCTTTTTAAAAACTACTTTAATATTTAGGAGGTGAATATTTGATTCAAAACAACTTAATTATGTGAGACGTCTAAGACGAAGTTTATTCTTTGAACGACTAACTGATTTTATAAACTATGTGCCACAAGGCACAGGTCTGCGTGGGTGGCGGAGATAAGGCATCCGGCGCAGTAGCCAGAATGCGTGCTTGCACATTCATGAGTTTAATGTTGTGACTAGCCTACTGGCCGGTTGTATAACTCCTCCCTCCTCAAGTGCGAAATTATCGGTTCTCGCGGAAGCTGAGATACGATCATTTCGCATCAAAATGAAGCGGTATACAAGAAGACCCATGAAAACTATAATTAAGATTGAATATAATAAAAGAGTTCCTAAACTAACACTTTTAACGTTTACGACACTGATCTCATTTTCACTTCCACTTTCACTGATTACACTTTGTTTTAGTTTTAGAATACGTGAAAAATACTGCATTTCCTCCAAATTGATATCTTTGATGTTTACGGTAGTTAATGTAGTTGCATTTCCATATTTTAGCTCTGGTAGAGTTACAATCGGCGTAATCTTAAACTGGAAGTTCTCAGCAAATGATCTGCGATAACATAATTTATAATCATCCAAGTAAACCTCACAGTCCTCTGTAGTGGTGAGTATATAGGTACCATAGAGTGACTCTCTGATGTTATCATGGCTACATTTTTCTACCATTATTGTCGGTTTTCGTGTAAACACTATCCAACTATCTAGGCTGATTCTTTGGATCTTGGTGTTTTCAATATCAACAGCATATGGTACACACGAGGTCGGGTCTGTTTGGAATTGCAAGAGCTGTTCTGCACAGGTCAGTGTTGGAAACTGAGCCACGTTGTCATCATTGCAAAGGAAATTGTTATCCGCAGCAATTTTCTCGCATGGCTTTATGACCGGCAGGTACTTCGAATCTTTCACCAATAGGTAAGGGAATTCGGGAAAAACTACTACAGTTTTGTTTATGGAATCTTTGTAAACTGGTAATGAGTATATTTTATAATAATTGTATATATTTTTATCTGTGAGTGGAACTTCTAATATGAACGTTATCTGGTTTTCCTTTACATACGCCTTAACTTTAATGAGCCTTTCCAATTTTAACAAATTACTCTCGTCTGCCTTGTAAACTAAACTATTTTCTTGCTCTATATTTTGCAGTAGACATAACAGTTCGGTAGAGTTTATAATAGACTGATGTAGTACAGATACTTTAGTAAATGCCAGAGCTGTCTCTATTTCATTCAACATTACATAGATGGTTCTGAACATACTCATAAACATATCAAACATGCTCAATACATAAGTAAGATAGAGACAGGTGTTTTCCTTGAAATCTTTATATCTTATTACTTCTTCAATTACTTTTAGTCTTTTGTCCAAAATTATTGTATTTTCGTATAAAGTTTCTGTACTATTTACAAAGTTATCTAACATTCTGGTGATCATAGTAATTTTTCTTTCAATAGCCATTTCTTTAGAACCGATTTGTGAAATTAGAGAATCATATCGAATAGCGTCATCGTTATCTAAGTTTCCTGAAACTGCCTTAATTAATGAGCCAAGGGGATTAACTAACCCTGTCTTATATCTACGTAACGGAACCAACTGCCGAAATTTCACAACAGTTATGTTGCGTATATACTCTACTTGTGTCCTTATGCCTATAAATTCATTGACAAAGGGCTTATGACTATCGACTAACCTAATAAACTCGTTATATTTCACGATGTGAAAATCTAAGTCTCTACTAATACCACTTAAATCTAAAATCTTAACTATCAACCACTTATCTTCCTCTTTGAATGCTTGTCCTTCCTTAACAGGTAATACTCCAGGATTGTTTTCAACCCTTAGAAGATGAAGGCCTGGTACAGGGGAAGTATTGTCACTACGACCAAACACCACCTGTGGAGGGCGTTTGACATTTTTAATTGGTACTTTTGTCACTCTTTTCTTTATTTGCATTGAAGCTACATTTCGCTCTACCATTGATTTTACTTTAGCTTTCTGATATCTCGGTTTATCCTTGCTTTTCCTAGTATTAATATCTTTCGTATATACTATGTCACCTGGTTCTAACTCTACATCTTCTCCTACCCTCTTTTCTCTAACCTTTTCCTTCTTTTCTGCAATCCTATCAGAAATATATTGATATAATCGTTTTGTGCGTTTAGCGTGGTCATTCAGCAATTGCTGCATGTATGTTTTTTCAAACTCTCCATCAAATACTTTATTTGAATCAGTATGTCCGAAAACTATTTCGAAGGGTGTTAATTCGGTTGTTGAATGAATTGTGTTGTTATAAGCCATTATAGAGTACGTCATTATAGAAGCAGCGTCTGTACATTTCTGTTCATATTTAGCCAAACGATAAATTTCTATTAATGTTGAATGGAAACGTTCAACAATGCTAGTTGAATTAGGGTTATTTGGTGTACATATGTGTAATTCTATTTTATACATACTGGCAAACTCTTTCATTAATTCGTTATTAAATTCTGATCCAGGGTCACTACTTATTTTGATAGGTACGCCATACATTGAAAAGAATCTAATCAATGCGCGAACTACTTCCGGTGTTGATTTGTTCTCAATTTCTAGTGCCTGTCCTAGTTTACTAAATGCATCTACAATGGTCAAATAGTTTCGGTTTTCTATTGAAAATATATCCATAAAAACTTCCTGAAATGGTGCTGATTGTGTTTGAGTTAACTCTATTTTCGGCTTTATAGGTTTTCTGTCATACTTCATCTTTTGGCAAGCCTCACACGCATTTATTACAGCTGATGTTATATCTTGCATATTGTGCCAAAAATAGTTCCTTTTTATTCTAACTATGGTTTCTTTTATTCCTCTATGACACGTTTTCCCTTCATGATGTTGCAGTACAATCGCTTTCTGTTCATTCTCATCTTCCACAAAGATAACCCTTTCAGTACATTCATAAAATTCTACCATGCCTTTCTTGAACAATCTTATAATAACGCTGTTAAATATCTTCCTGTGCTTACTATCCTCGAAATATATGAAGTACTTCGTTTTGGGTTTGATGTATTCCTTCAAAAACTGTTTTACTAAATCTTCGTCATATATAGGCAAAAACACTTCAAGAATTTTCTGTTTTTCTCTTGTTATAGTTTTTACCTGTATTTCTTTCCTAAACCAAGTAAATACCAAGATTTGATTTGGTTTTGTGTCAACTGCCTCATTCAGAATAGGAATACCTTTAGATTCTAGATCGTTAGCTGAATGGATAGTTCCTTCAGTGCTACTTGATAACGGTGGTAGCGGATAAGTTTTCTCTAATTCTGAAATATTACGAACTGTTTCTGTTTCAGACGTATCTGATAATACTATTGTTTCAATGGGTGGTTCTTCATCATCATTGTTTTTAGCCAATTCAATAATTTTATCAATGTTTCTTTGAATGTGTTTTTGAAGTTTTCGCTCTTTTGCATCTACGTTTACCTTCATTGATCCGTCTGACGAATCACTATCTAAAGCATTTACCTTAATGCGCGATAAAGCATCGGCATTTGTGTTTTGTTTTCCTACCTTATACTTTGTCTCAAAATCATACTCCTGTAGACGAAGTCTCCAGCGAGTCAATTTACTATTTGGCTCCTTAAGGGAGTCTAGCCAAGCTAGAGGACGATGGTCTGTATAAATAGTAAATTTGTTACCATATAGGTAGGGCCTAAAGTGTTTAACAGCCCATATAACAGCTAAGAGCTCACGCTCTATAGTGCTATAGCGCATTTCTGTCTCACTGAGGGTCCTACTCGCGTATGCAATAGGTTTATCAGATCCTACAGTACCCTGTGATAGTACGGCACCTATAGCGACGGCGGATGCATCTGTTGTTAAAATATAGGGCTTTGTTGGATCGGGATACTGAAGTATAGGCGCGTGTGTCAGAAGTTCTTTGCACTGATTAAAAGCGTCCATGTACTTTTGGTCTATTATGATCTTATTTTTCTTTTTAAGACAATTTGTCAAAGGTTTTGTTATTTTAGCGAAATCTTTGATAAAACGCCTATAATAGCCTATGAGGCCAAGAAAGCTCTTGATCTCTGTCACAGTTTGTGGAATTGGGTAGTTTATAACTGCCTTTATCTTGTCATCGTTAGGTTTTAGGCCTTCGTCGGTGATAGTATGACCTAGGTAAAGTACCTCTTTTCGTAAAAACTCAGACTTATCGAGTTGTACCTTCAGATTAGCTTCTCTCAGTCTGTCAAAGATGGATCTTAAGTCTTTCAAGTGTTCTTGCATGCTAGTACTATAGATAATTATGTCATCCATGTATACTAAACAATGCAGTCCTTGGAGTCCTCTCAGTATATTGTCCATAGCTCGTTGAAAAGTAGCAGGAGCTGTTTTAAGCCCGAATGGCATACGAAGGAACTCATAGTGTCCTGCTTCTGTGCTAAATGCTGTCTTCTGTCTGTCAGTCTCATTAATCTCAATCTGATGATAGCCATTGGCTAAGTCTAATGTCGTGAAGTATTTGCTTTTGCCTAGTTTGTCAAATAAGTCTGTTATGTTAGGTAAAGGGTATTTGTCATCTGTCGTAATTTCATTAAGTCGTCTATAGTCAATGACCATTCGAAATTTAACTTCACCTGAAGCGTCCATTTTCTTTGGAACAAGGTGAACAGGTGCGTTCCACGGTGAGTGTGATTCCTGAATCACATTGTTTTTTAATAATTTCTCTACCTGCGATTTTATCTCTTGTGTCTGAATAGGTGGTTGTCTGTATGGTTTTACATAAATAGGGTCCTCATTTTTGGTTCGAATAAAATGTTTCACTTTACTTGTAAAACTTAGAGGAAGTTGGTCACAGTAAAAGATGTCTTTATATTCTCTACATAATTCAGAGATGCACTTCCGTTCTTCCTCATTCATGTGGTCAAGCCTAAGTCGCGTCAAATTTTCTTTTAAAATGTCATCTACTTCCATGTCTTTCATTTCTACGTCATTATAACTGTTTAAGTTTACTATGTTGTCGTCATGAAACTTCTCTACGCTAAACGGTGCTGTCACTGTCAATGTCATTTGCGTCTCTAGAGTGTTTTGGATGATAGTCGTTGCATATCCATTTTCACATTTAACAATAGCAGCAGGCATTCTCACGCCTTTACAGAATTGTTGGAATTTCATGAGGGCTTCCCCAGAACACATGTTCGTAGGAAGTTGTACGCGTTGTTCAGAGCGCGGAGCTAACTCTATAACCTGAGTACATTGCACTATAGGTAGAGTCGCTGTCTTAAATCGTAGTTTGTTTTGTTTCAAGTCGATTACAGCCTCTAACTGTACTAATAAGTCGTTTCCTATAAGTCCGTCATACTGACCGTCTACGTCATAAACGTAAAACTTGTGAAATTCATCGCTTTTGAAAGATGGTAATAATGGAATTTCAATGACGTCACTGTGTCTACTCGATGCATGCGTACTTATAACCGTGAATGGTTCATGTAAGAAAAACTCGCGGAAAAATTGGTGAGCTTTTTGCGGACTAATAAAAGATCGCGTGCTTCCTGTGTCAATCATAAATTTTCCATCAATTTCTGGAAAATAAATGTACGGCAATTTTAATTTCATGTTACAATTCAGATTTATTACCTCTGGTTCTCGTACGAGGCTTGCATGCGAAAATTTCCAATTTCTGTCGCGTTTGCTCTGTCGTCAGTCACTAAATTTTCCTGCTCATTTTCTACAGCTGATTCCATTTGAAAATCATAGCATCCTTCATAACATCCATCATCATACATACCATAATCATAGCCTTCCTGCTGTTCATATGTATCGTACTCATAAGTTTCGCCTAAATCTAGCTCATTTAAACGAAAGCCTTGAGGCTTCTGTGTCGGAGCCTGCGCCTGTTGTTTCATAGGTGCGGTCCTCATGGTCACATCTGAGTTACCTAATACTGGATTAGGGGGCTTGTACCCGAATTGATTTTGGGGACGGTATCCAAACTGCTGAGGTCGATAACCAAACTGCTGAGGCCTTGGATTGAAGCCTTGAGCTTGCGTTGGCCTTGGAATGCCAAATTGTTGCGGCTGCATGAACTGTGGTCTATAGCCAGTTGGAGCTGTTGGAGCAAACCTATTTACAAACGGTTGCCTGTATTGACTGTTTCCCGGAATACCGAAGTTAAATCGCGGGGGTGCATTGAACGCTGGCTTAAAGCCTTGCTGAGTTGGCACACCTTGAGATGGAGGGTTGTAGCCAAATTTCATTGATGTTGATGTGTTTGCTGAAGGCTGAGTCCTAAGCATTTTACTACGAAGGTTATACTGCTCATAGAAGTTCACATCTTCCAACACATACTCTAATGCCTTTTCTAATGTACCCGGTTCTTTCATTCGAACTGCTCTGATTAAGTTTTCTGGCAAGTTGTATAGAAATACATTGAGCGCTAAGTTGTTGTATATGCTCACTTTACTTGTTTTCGTATTAACATCTAAAAGTTGGTTCACTTTCGATATCAGTACTGACCTAACTGACTGAACTCTATTGCAAAAATCTAGGTAGCTCTCCCCATGTTTCATTTTAAGGGTTTCTAGCTCTATGGCTATGCATTCCTCACTTCTGGGATCACCAAAATGTTGGTTTAACAGAGTCTTAAGTTGTTCCCATGTTTGGATGTCGGTTCGTTCACTAACTAACGCGGCGGCGCTGTCAGTTAATTTACTCGTAATAGTATTTAACACATACTGGTCTTGTTCGGCATTTCCGCGATATTTATTAATCACGTAATCACATTTTCTTAAAAATAAGTTTAAATGGCGTTTATTACCACCAAAAATCGGTATTATACACGATATTTCCTTTGGTATTAAAGTTAGAGTAGTCATTTTAAATACTCTGCACTTTCTCTATATTTTTATAAAACACACTGTATACGCGTTGTATACACGGTGTATTTTATAACTAACACAAAATAATTAAAACGAAATAAAATATTTATTATTACGTTTATAAACCTATATCTGTGGCTAATTATGATTTAAAATAATTAATACCAAGAACGAACAAATACTTAAATTTTGATTAGCACTGTTTACTTAAAATTACCTATACTAATTTACAATTCCCTACGATAGGAAACCAGAATACGTTATAACGAAAAAAGTTCGATTCCGAATATAACAAAACAAGTAGGTAAATAACACAATAATGACAAGGAAAGGATGGCGAAAATTCTACTCACCAGCCAGTCACCATCATGCTCGATCACCTCCCAGTCACTTCACAAATTTATTTGGTTCGAACAGACCCGATCCGTCGGAAAACTCGCGGAAAACGCGTGCTAGATCCCGCGGAAAGCTCGGAAAAATCTGCCCCGGCTGCGCCAGTGAAGGTTACGGGAACGGTAGTAACCTTTTTAAAAACTACTTTAATATTTAGGAGGTGAATATTTGATTCAAAACAACTTAATTATGTGAGACGTCTAAGACGAAGTTTATTCTTTGAACGACTAACTGATTTTATAAACTATGTGCCACAAGGCACAGGTCTGCGTGGGTGGCGGAGATAAGGCATCCGGCGCAGTAGCCAGAATGCGTGCTTGCACATTCATGAGTTTAATGTTGTGACTAGCCTACTGGCCGGTTGTATAACTACGTTTTGCGCGGTCACAATTGGGATAGGTGACAGCAAGTGGCATTACGAGCTGAGCGCTTTCGTGCTTCGGAGGGTACGTTAAATTGTCGGTCCCGGCTTTTAAGTTGTTAAGCCATGACGGAGGCCTTTAGGCGGCCTAAAAACTCCGTCAAAAGAGTTGGCCACTAGCTCATACGAACTTACTTTTTACAAGATCTTATGACACCTATGGCTATGTAATGTTATTTAGTACTCCATCTACCCTGGGAGTCACTTATAACGCCTCTTAAAATCTGTCAAAAGTTAGATATCCCGTTCTGTTAGATGGTGACAAATAGTGACAGGACGAATCTTAAAGGTGGTTAAGCAATTTAATTTTATAAGTAACTAGCTGTTGCCCGCGACTTCGTTCGCATTGAACATGATTTCAGAGTTTAAACTTGATCAAAAAATGTGTGTGCAAAAAGTGCGGTCACCCATCTAAGTACTGACAGCGCCCGATGTTTAACATTTGTAATCTCGGTTCCCCATATAAACTTTGATCCCTCAATTCACCTCCTCTATGAGTATTTTTGAAAAAAAAAACATAGCTTATTTCCTTCGGGATGCAATCTATTTGCTGGTCAAATGTCATCAAAATCTTTTTAGGCGTGAAAAGGTAACAGACAGACAGAGTTACTTTCGCATTCATAATATTAGTGTCATTAAACTTTACAGGTGCGCATATAACAACTACACAATTTCTTCATTAAACAGTCTAATTATTGCAAATATGTTTATGTGATGCTATGATTTCAATAAATTAACACAATCCTGCTAAATCAGCATCGATTAAAAATAAAATAAATTGATTAAATCTTTGTTCATTACGTTGAACTTATCGTCTTGAAAGTCACATTGTAATGGTTTCAGTATGATGCCTTTATGTTTATCTATCACTGAGGTGTCTACAGTTACTATCCCCTTAGTTCATCTGTCAGTGCTTAGATGATAAAGGAAGCAGTAACTGTGTCGACATCGTATCTGTCTGCATTGGCGACGTATAAATGTCTCTCCCAACTCTGATTTACGCCATCGTCTAAATTCAACACAGAAATGTGCATAAAATGGCGCAACCTCTATACTAGCTTTCGGTAAGGATTGTAATAAACAAAAGGTTGAAATTATGTAAATATCTTGGGCAATATTTACTATGGGTTAATTTACTCACGAGACACTATTATTAAAAAGCAAACAAGAAATATAAAACCGCGTGCGTTATTATTTTAAAAATGGTTAAATATGTGTTGTTGACACTTATTTAACTAATGTGTGTTTTTGAGAGCACTGGTGGTCTAGTTAGTAGTGACCCCGCCTTCCGATCCTAAGGTAGTGGGTTGGAATCCGGTCGTGCACTAATGAATTTTTCTGTGCGAAAAAAATATGTGTGCTATACCAGTACTCTCAAACGGTGAAGGAAAACATTGTGAGGAAACCCGCGGCTTTCCCAGGCACTACAGCGTCCCGTTTGTGAAGGTAAAAGTTGCCTCCTGCCGCTGTATAAATCATCTACTATATGGTAAAAGGCCTTAGTAGTAATTATTTAAGATCATCATCATTTTCCTGCCCTTATCCCACTAGGTGGGGTCGGCACAACATGTTTTCCTCTTCCATCTTCTCCTATCACTCGTCATCTCAGTACTCACTCCTTTCATACGCATGTCCTCTTTCACACAATCCATCCATCTTTTCTTAGGCCTTCCTCGACCCGTGTATCCCTCCACATTCATATTCAGCACTTTCCTTGTAACATGACTTTCTTCCCTCCGCATAACATGCCCATACCACGCTAACCTATTACTCCTCACCTCTCTATCACTGGCGCTACTTTCAAACTTCCTCTGAAATAATACAATTTTGATAATTCTTTTAAAGTTACTAGCAAAGAATGAGTTTTTAATAAGGATGAAAAATAGTATGAACCATTAAAATAGGTTGTAAGTTACTGCCGGGCAGCAGTACAGTAATAAATTTGACAAATTGCCTCTGTTATGGCAATACATAGCCGCTTCACTACTTACTTTGCTACTAAAAAATGTAGTTTAGGTAAGAGTGCGCTTCGGGTGCACTGTGATTTCGGATTTGGGAGTATTATACTTAGTTACAATGTTACTTTTTAAATGCAACGTTATTGGCTGTAAAAGTGTGAATGCTCTCAGGATTTTAAAATGAGTTATAGAGACATTATTCTTTAATTTTATTGTGCTCATTCTGGAAACCATTAAAAGTTTAAGTGTTAGCATTCAGATCTCGGTATGAGTTATCATATCAACAGATTTATTAATAAAAACCAATGATATTGATTGAATTAATCCAATGTTATTGATTCCTTTTAATTGAAATTATCATATTATGGTTCGTGCGTGATCTATCGATGATTGGATGAGCGAGTCACGCAAAAACATAAATGAAGTTAAAAGTAAAGAAACGGAAATGATTTTTCCTGATAATAAAAACTCTATTTTGTATCCTAGCGAAATCCAACGCAACACGTGTAACGAACTAAACTAGTTTTAAGTTGTCAAGTTCAATATTGCATTGATAAAACAATAGCTCAGATCCAGTGTCCCGATGTATGAATGTAAAGCGGTGATTTACATTTTGATTGGAAATCCTCGCATCGTAGGACGATTGTTCGCGACGCGTGCCGCAAAAGTTGATTCGGTGGGGTACGGAGATGTTGCTGTAAGCCCTCTCGAATGAAAATAAAATAACTGTGTTATTTATAAAAAAACTAGCTTTCGCCCGCGACTTCGCTCGCATGTTATTCCAGCACACATGTTATGTGTATTAGTTTCATTGAAATCCGTTCAGCCGTTACGGCGTGATTGAGGCACAAACATACATCGTCACATCCACACATCCTTACAAATTTTCGCATTTATTATATTAGTAGGATAATCCTACGCCTACACCACGACTATAACATCGTAGAATTATCGCGATGAAAGATTTTAAGGTTTTTTCTTGTGGTAGGTTATAGATTTAGTATTTTCGTCATGCACCAACATATTTTTGTATATAAACATTTATGATTTGTTTATAAATCCAGAGATAGGTCTATTATGATCATAAGTAGATATAGAATCATCTATTCTATATGTTAAAACTCAGAAGCTTGTGATCTCGTTCTCACAAATAGCAGAATAAACATCGACAATAAGCAAAACTTAAATCGGTTTAAATTTGTTGTCTCAGGCTCTCAGTTTGAACTTTCGGCCCTAGGTAGGTAACTAACAAGGCACTTATGACCCTCCACGTAGAAACTAATTATCTTCAGAGTCACCGAACGCTTTCCTGGTTTACTGACTGAGGATTTAGTACATTAATCCTACTAATGTTATAAACGCGAAAGTTTGTATGTATGGGTTTGTTACTCTTTTACGCCTAAACGGCTGAAAGGATTTGAATGAAACTTGGAATATACATAGTACATGTACTGGATTAACGTATAGGCTATTTTTTATCCGGGTACCACGCTAGCGAGGCCGCGGGCGGCAACTAGTTAAAGATATTATAAATTAATTTTGTCAGTGAGGTGATCATATTTGCCGGTGATTTCAATTTTACTTTATTTGGGTTTTGTTTACGGCTCCAATGGTCTGTAATAAATAAAATTAGTTGATTGATTTTTTTATAAAATAAGTAAATAATTTTGTATAAATAACTTTAGATTGTTTTAAGAGTATGGGTAATTTTATGTGCGCTTGTTTATTATTTAAAATGCCCAAACTTCACATTATAGCCCTTAAACGTTATTTTAAACATCTCGCATAATAAAGAGGACATAAGTTACACTATTATTACCGGAAGAAAATAAAAAACCCACGTTCCCAAAACCTCTATAAGGTTTAGTAATTCTACGTAACATGTAAATGAAAAGCGTAAATTTAAATAAAGATACTTTTAATGAGATATTATAAAACGGATGTGCAAATTATATCTGTGAATTGTGTGAGAAGTTCTTTCTCTTATTTCTTAAATTCCTTCGAAACCTTGAATCATTTTGACAGTATTTTAAAATGGATCAAGCAAATACGGTCAATTTTATTTGACCACACCCAAATATCCTTGAAGTATGTAATACTTTTAGTTACAAAATTATAAAACGAGCCGTTTTCGAACATCGTAATAACTCATAATGATCTCGCATACATATCATTATAACGGGATAGATAACTCAACTGACAGTGAAAGTTCGCCAAGCTAAGGTTTGAGCGGAATGGTAGCAAAACGCATGGTTGGTTGTGAATCGAAAGCTACGCAAGGTCGGTAACCAGTCGGGTCGGTTTGGGTGGTCACTGCTCGCTGCAAGCTCTCAGGAGCTCTACTGTGATTCACAACTTACCGATCGCTCGTCGCATCGCTGATTATTGTTACAGACTGTAACTCCTACAGCTATTATGTACCATTTATGTCACATGTATAGACATAATCAAAGATTTAGTCTATTTCAAATGCTTTGTAGCCTTTTGCCGGTTCATGTGGCGACTGAGTATTGATCGAGAACGCTAGAGCGGTTCACGAACACGATGCAGACGCTCTTTCGGAGTAGAGCACTGGTCAAAGTAGAGCACTGGTCGGAGTGGAACCGCATTGAAATGCTCGCACGCGCTGTCCGGTTGTTCTTGTCTGATTCATTAAAATATCAACCGTTTTTCGGTACGTTTCAAATGTAATTAAAACGTGCCCAAGAATACTGATTCTTTAACTTGTATTGGTATACTTGGAGGTATTGACATGAAAATGCCGCACGCTGGCATCAATTACACAAACAATAAACTTTTTAATTTACAATGGTGTTATTGCATAAAATGCGCAAACTGAATGAAATTGCATCTTGATAATTTAAACAAAGTATAATCCAAGTAGCGCACCCTCGTAACATCTGTATAAATCAGCGCAAGCAATAATCCCGTCTAACTCATTACAAGCTGGAATAAAGTTACCCAGTGCAGGTACGGCACAGAATAGACTACAGTTATTATCGGGGTTAGATACAATTTACGGACCTTGTAGACTACCTACTCTACATATTTTAATGTTGGTTGCTTTTGACGCCGGCGTTTACCAGCAAGTGTGACTTGTATTCATGCTGTGTATTGTTTGTCGTGTATAATGAACACTCAAATTTTGACAGATACAAACGAGAAACGCAAACAAGAGCACAGGTAATTCAAGCCAAAGCGCGAGTGCTATTTCTTCTCTATCAAGTACAAATTGTCTCGGACAAACCCATGCCATCATCGTTCGTACAGTCCATGATTCTTCATGTCAAGTCAATGCGTTCTTTTATCCATTTAACAATGACATTGCGTGAGAATTCGTGCTGATAGATAGATTTAGACAGGCGGCAACATGCGTTGTGTGTGTGAAACTGCCTAAGATATGTACGAGAATTCCGCTCTTTAGGATATGAAATTAACAAGTTCCTCATAGCCCTCATAAAGTCGTAGAGAGCTTTACCGTGTATATCACGCAGGGTGTGAAGTTTGAAGATGCGTGCTCCAAACTAAGATTTACTGAGGCATAACTTTCTCAATTTCTTGAAGTCCAACACAACAGCGATGTATCTGTATTAGAACTACGCCTACTGTCTGACCCATAAGTTGGCATTGTTGACTTGATTGGTGCGCTATGACTCTGGTTAAGGCTAATAGGGTTAAGATCAGATTACAATAAACTTGCACCAGCCAGCGGCATCGCTCACTTGATTTTATAATAAGAAAATGGCATATACTCGTATGTCAATACAGGTTACAATAAGTATATCCATATCTGTATCATCATTACGCATAACATCCAAACATCCTCACAAACTTTTGGAATTATAATATCAGTAGAAATGTATCTAACAAATCCTACTAATATATATTATAAATGCGAAAGTGAGTATGTGTGGATGTGACGATATATGATTGTGCCTCAATCACGCCGTAACGACTGAACGGATTTGAATAAAACTTGGAATACACATAGTATGTGTGCTGGAAGAACATATAGGCTACTTTTTGTTTGGATACCACGCGAGCGAAGCCGCGGGCGAAAGCTAGTAATATCTAGAAAATAATGAAAGCAAACCTTTTTATAATTAAACATTTTACAAGTACTTAGATATTTGGATACATCTAATAAAACGGCTGTTAATCTCGGACAATCGTTTACCTTTGTCTATTTCATCTGACTAATTTTATTTGTTCGTAGACCTTTCATTAATTAAATAAGCTTGGGGCAAAGAACTGACAAAAGATTCTAAAACGTAACAGACATAACAAATGAAATGATTTAATATTTTTCACTCATGACTAGTAACTATGGCTAGCGGCTACTTGAGATGAGACTAAATTTACATGCACTACAAAGTAACCCTTTTATTCTACCTCTCTTTAGTCGGCACTTGACAAAATAAATCCTGTGAATCATTCAAAGGCTTTCGAAATTGACAAAATAGAGAATAAGCCACCTGCCGACTAATAAGGCCCTTCAGAGCCTGCCCATCGCGCCCCTGCTTGTCTAACCACGGCATGCTTCGCTCCTTCCACTAATGAGGCACTACAGTTATTCTATTGCCATTCTCATGTGTTAAACCATTCGTAGTTGATATACATACACACATACATATTATCACTCTCGTATCCCGAACGGAGTGGGCAGAGCCACAAGTAATTATAAGAAAACTTGCAGCTACTCCTGAATCAAAGTCCCAAGATGGATATGGTGAACCATGGTGACAGGTGATCAGCCCATCGCCCATATAGATGGTCCATCTGTTGGAAAAATACTATCCCTTAGTCGACTCTTACGACATGCTCGGGGTGAAAAGCAGCTGGACGCATTCTGTTTCTCTTCACTCCCAGTCCAGCAGAGAAGTAATTCGCAGTTGATATATCGTTTTAAAATTCTTTTGTTCTGTATATTAAACTGAATGTACATTTTATTATCTTCGTGATACAACGTTGTGTAGTATGTCACAAATGAAGCGTAACAAAAAATGTTTATGAATTGTGCATTGTATTGTGTTGTTTCTGTTATATTCGTCAATTTTGAATACTCCACGCATCGTATACACCAAGGTCGGGAGTTCGATCCAAAGGCCGATGAACTCGCTGTTCCTAAAATCATATTCTCAATCGCAAAAAGCTCTCGATACATCCGTTTTAAATTGAAGGGCTCAAACGGTCTTCGCTTCGTATGTCCGAACGTCCTCAATTATTAGTATCCCGTCGTTTTGGCTAATTCATCAAAACTAAATTACAGGGCAATGCGCCGCCCGACCACGTAAAAAGAGTTAAGTCGAGCAACCATTTCGTGAATAGCGAGCAGTTAAGTTGGGAATGTTTTAAGAAGTAATTATTGAAGGCTATTTTTCTGGATTTTCCCTATCAGACGAGCAAACCTATAATAAATAATAATCTACACTAATATTATAAAGAGGAAAACTTTGTTTGTTTGTTTGTACTGAATAGGCTCAAAAACTACTGGACCGATTTTAAAAATTCTTTCACCATTCGAAAGCTACATTATCCACGAGTAACATAGGCTATATTTTATTTTGGAAAAAAATAGGGTTCCGTAAGATATTTGGGTTTTTCGGACACAAGGTGTAAAAAATCAACCAGAAAAGTTACTTATTTAGCGTACGCTGCCTAAACTATAAAAGATAGAACCATAAAATGTTCTAATTAATTGTAGATCTTATAAATATCTACAAAAAAGTCCGCGACACACTATACCCATCTATGTCGAGTGAGGCACAGCAACGATTTTTTTATTTAAAAATCTTGAATTTTTTTTGGACTACATTTAAACGCGTTTATTTTACTCATGCTATTAATCCTTATCAAAATAAATGATTTCATCACTAAGAACAGTTTATGGAGATAATATTTGGTATTTGAATGATTAAAATTGGACGTTTGGTTTTGAAGTTATGGCGAAATTAAAATATTACGATTTCTGCTGCACGACCGCTGCGTAGGGAGCCGACCTCGCGACTGACCGTGTCTTTCCTGGGTAGGCTTTTTGCAGCGGTAACCGACATCCACGCGGGCGGAGCCGCGGGCGACCGCTAGTAATCAATATTTGTGTACATTTCACACAGCGCCATCTAGCCCCAAACTAAGCAAAGCTTGTGCTATGGGAACGAGAAGACTGATAGAATACTTATCTATACACTTTTTTTTGTAAATACATACAATAAATAATACTACAACACCGAGACCCGGAAGAAATATTTGCAGAACATACAAACATTTCTAGTAGCGGGAATCGAATTCGCGCCTCTTGCGTCTCAGCCGAGCACTCGCCCGCCTTGCCATCGAGGTCCTATCACTATGCTTTTCTATCATAGCTTCAAACGAAATATCATCAGTGTTATTAATTTATTGTGATATTCATGTGCCCGAAGGCTCGTGTTAATGCGCAGTGCGCAGCCACTGAGCTGTAAATGGCTAATTTGCAATTCGTTATTGTTATTTCACTTTGCAATCTTTTTATAGTATTTTTCATCCGTTGTAATGTATCTAATTCATACCACCCGATTTAAACAAACACTTGAGGGTTGAAACATTGTAAGCTCATCTTTTATTACGATTATTAGTCGAGGCGAAACGACGTGTTGAATGATGATTGTTAACTTTTTTGTTTTCCCAATTTTGCCTTACAAAGACTTTTTTCTGCTGAATACTCTTTGTAGATCACCGACATCCTCACTCACGAAAGCGAAGTTTATCAAGGCATTACTGACTCTATGGGTTTGGAATATAAAGCGCAAATTATTTCAACTCTACACATCATTCGATTGTATCTAAGATTGTTTAGGGTCAAAATGGCTTGCTTTTTTTTTCTCAGAACGGCTTATCTGAGTAGAGTTGGGGCATTTGCAAACTTACCTGCTCCTCGGGGTGCGATGGCAGATAGAGGCTGGTGGTCTTCGAGTGAATTACAATTTATTTCAATTACCCACTATTATTGATTTTATTAATTGACTGGAAAAGATAAATTCTGTTTTGAAGTGTTTAATAGTGTTCCGATTGAAGTGCTGTGTGGTGTTGACCAATATAATAATTGAATACTATTGCTGTTTTAAACGGTCTCATACTCGTATTTCAAGGAAGTAATAAAATATATAACGTGACCAGACCACCGTAAAATGAGTTGGCTGGTTTCGATACCGCACATGTCAATAAAACCTACTTTACATTCTTGACATTACCCAATTATCGGTGTTATGGCGTCCATTGTATTATTTATAGTTTACGGTTCGATTATATTTTTATGGTAAACTTTTATTTTCTTTTTATTACAGTTTTCAGTTCATTTTATTAACTTACTGTGTAAGGGATATATTTTACATATTTTTGTTTTGAGAATGATTCGCCTGTAGGACGGGATGTGGTCAAAAGTGATCGAGATCCTAAACCAACACTATTTCCTAGGTTCAAATTGTCTCTACTGATAACTGTTTCGCTGGCTTCAACCTCGTCTACTTGCGACGCTTATTGGATTTGAGAAAACACTTGCGTAACACGAATGATGAATTTTAAACGAGGCCTCTGACCTTTTCTCTTTTCCATTTATGTTTTCTTTAGATGAGATTCGGCAAATCTAAATTTTTATTTTTTACCTTTATTTATTTTTTAAATTAATTCTTATTTATTTATCTTTCTTTAAATGTCCAACAGATTACTTTTATCAATAAATTCGCGTTAGTTTGGCAGTAGGTGTTCCATTTGTGTGTTATCAATTGCAAATATTGACGTAATTCGAGGCTTACCACGCGAGGTACATGTAATTGATATCGCGATAAGGATGACGTGACGTGACCATGGGCTGGCGTAGCAAGCGTTGGAGTCGAAGCAGTGACCTCGATGACCTTGGAGAGTTGTTCGCCAAATTATGGTAAGTGGAATCTACCATGCATCATCGACATGACTGTGCCTACATAGCAACGCGTAGAGACTAACGACTAGGTTTACTCGGCGTCTGGCATTCCTTATTTCGTCGACAAAATGTTTTATCACACATTCTTCCATAAGTCGCATCCGAGAAACGATGCCTGGGACTTTTGAAGTATTTAATTTTGAGTGAGCTTAGGCTATATTATGTAACAAGATTATCATCATTATGAGGAATAAAGTCTGAGATCAAACGTGTGAATATTTTTGTTGTTACAATACAATCGTTAGTTTAAGTTGTTTTTAGACTGTGGAAATATTACAATCATTTTTGAACAAGTTATCTTTAACCGACCGTCGTGCACATCATTAAGTCGAGTAGTAAAATAGCATTGCTAATGATATTGCTGTTACTAAACACACAATAACAACATTGTAACATATTAACCAACCCGATAAGTATGTATTGAATTTTCGTAGAGATACTTTTTGAAAACAAAACGGCCTGTTAAAAACTCGAGCGTCTTAGCTCAAACTATCCCAGTGGATATAAGTGTAAATCAAGAAATCCTAATTATTTCGGTGACAATAATGACTTAAATTCTTAAAGTAAAATTGAACATTCTCCGCTGTACTAACGAAATGTAATAAACCAACATCCCAGAGGTGATCGTTTTATACAAAACGGTTGAACGTCTACAACCTTTTGAGATTATCATGATTGGTTGTAAGGTCGTCGTACCTACAGGACCGTGTGGACTGTTTAACATTACCCTACTGATGACATAACAGGCCATGTGACTAACGTATGTCACTTGTTTCGGTATTACCAACTGCTGGAAGCACAGTAAAAAATATTTAACTGATTCGGCGATCTTTGGTGCATTTCAGTGTTGTTTTGGTCAAATATTAAGCAGAGGTACCCGCGGGCATAATATAACATCTGTCAGCTTGTTAGTTTCAAGGCCGTCGCGTCGTATGGAAACTCACAGGAATGTCTTAGTTTAGTTCGCTTAATGAGCGCCATTGTTTCGTACACTTTTGTATTGATTCAGTATCGTATCTGCATTAATTGATATCGACACATTTACATACGCGATTCTTTTGTGTTGTTTCGTGACATACATTTCGAAATTATTGTAGTTGACTGTTGTTTTTAGCAGCAATTTTCTTAAATTTGATTGTCCCTGACGGGTATTATATTACTCAAAACGTAGAAAGTTTTCAATAAAAAGCAATAAATCTCTTAAATGTCAGCCCGCTTCTGCTTGTCACCCGCGATTACGTAAGTCCATAAAACATCGTCAAAGTAATATTTTTCTGAAATGTTTGCCACATACGAGTGCCTTCTAACATTCTAAAAACCTTTACTGCCCTAAAAAGGGCCTTTGACAAAAGCCTTTTCAAATCCTGCCAATTGGCGCTATACAGCTAATGATTTTTTTGAGGAAAGTAAATTTCCTCACAGTTCTCTGTTGGTATCTGTATCTATTAATTTCAATAGACGTATCTATTACAATGTAGATAGCTATATTTGTTAAGAAATGCTATGGGTTAAAGGCTACCGAACAGCGCGTCAAAGTTATAAATCACATCCTTTTTATGCGGAGGAATAATGCAGGGGATATCAAAACTATGTCGCGCAACTCACTGCCACTTTAGACAGTTTCCGTGTGCATAGTTATTGAACTTTACATATTTGTTCTAGTTTCGCCTGAATATAAATTTGCTTCTACAGAAGTGATATACATTTATTTTTTATTTTTATCATTTTTTTATTTAATTTTATCCTTTCATGATGTGATTTAGTTGTTTTACTGTTGTTTTTTTGGAATTACGATCTCCCGCGACACAGGCTAGTCCTAGTGCGTGGACCTATCATATGGTAATCCATGTATTACTTTTATTTAAATTTGGTTCGTAAATAAATATATTTGTATATTTTACATTTGTTACTCGGGAATACTTCTCTGCTGTACTGGGAGTAAAGGAAAAACATAGAATGCGTCCAGCTGCTTCTCTCCCCGAGCATGCCGTAAAAGAGCATAAAAGTCGACTAAGGGATAGTATCCTCTCTAACATGATGGACCATCCATATGAGCATCGCCCATATATTGGCTGATCACCCGTCACCATGGTTCATCATATCCACCTTGGTACTTTAAATAAGGAGTGGCTGCAAGTTTTCTTATGATTACCTGAGGCTCTGCCCACCCCATTAGGGATACGGACGTGATATGTATGTATATATATGACTCGGGAAACAAAATAATTTATATCATTATTGAGTTTACTTTATTTCTGTATAATTGGTACTAAGCAAATTTTATTGATTTCCCTATATGGTTCACGTGTTTATCTTCTTAGTCACCGTTTATAATTAGATTTTTTATGTCTTTGCAGGCCGCACAAAATGATGCTGGAGCCCAGCCGGTGAGTAACCTAGGAATTCATTAAAATATTTTATGATATTTACATTTCCAATTAATTTATCTATCAGATCAAATGGCATTTCCATTCAAAGGCTTATGCTAAAAATCGACCTTATTGAAATAGCCAGAGGTCGTTCTTGATTAGTATCGATATTTCTGTCATAATATTGTACTTTATAATTGTAATATTTACATTATTTCCATAACAAAAACAATCATGAACCACAATGACCTACTGCTACATGAATTATAGAAAATACATTTTGATTTTTCACTCATAATCCAGTTTTTAACATTAATACAAATTCCCAGCTACACGTCACGCCTATTGTTGTTTATAGCTGAGTTTATTTAACCGATGCCAATGTCTGCCTATTGTAAGCCAGTGATGTGATGGCTGGCACTTCGTAATTAGTTTCGCCTATTCACTCGCGCCGATGCGTTTGCGGACCTGTGGGTATAACCGCCTCAATTACGAGAAAGTGCTACGTTTTCTAATTTCTATTTTAATTGCTGTTTGCACCGTGATTTTACTTATTGAACAATTTCGTACAAATGTTACGTCAATTACTATAACTACTACTCATGTCAACTGGTTCTTTCGAACTCTAGTGGCCCAGTGTGGTGAAAAAATCTTAAATGCGCCTCAAAGACGCTCCTTTTGTGCATATGTGTACTGTGGCTATCCTCATACTAATGAAATGTCAATAACATAACTTTTTAGTTATAGGTTTCAAACTTGAGCACGTTGATCGTATTAACAATTCAACAGATATCATTTAATATGTTTAGGGATGAACTCAAACTTTTCACAATAGAAACTTTGAATTTTCCGGTAACGCTCTTTGAGTATTTTGCACGTTGTTGTGTCACGTGGGTTGGTGTTCTTTTAAAGAAAACATGTTTAACATTTGCTCGTTCATGTTAAATTTGGCCCTTTAAATTTGGGGTTTGATCAAAGCTTAATAAATTTTTCATGCTCTGGTTTTATGATCAGATCTTGAGGTTACTTAACTTGTTTAGGCTATCGTTATTCAGATTTCAGTGTTCAATCAGTAACTATGACCCACATCACTGTCAATTTGTGTATCTTTAGAATTGATGGCCATTCGAGAAACCTTTGAAAATATCTCTTACAATTTGTGTTGAAACTTGTCTTTATACTTCACAACTCTTGGTTATGTTATCTTAATATACTATCTGAACCCACGACCTTAGGATCGGAAGGCGGGGTTACTACCAACTAGACCACCAGTGCTCTTAGTGTATGTGTATAATGTTATTAAAATCGTTACAATATGCCGTCTATGCAAACATGATAAAATAATTACTTTACATGAAAATAATCGTGATAAACGAACTGACACTGGCACAACACGTAGTAAAGTAAGTAGCTAGTGCGGTTATGTAAAGCTTCTTACGCTATAAATCACACTAGAAAGGGATAGGAACATACGTCATATCTGAATATAGTATGCTAGAGAAACAGAGATGGATAACACGCCGCGATTACCGCTTTCAAATGCGGCCGTGAACTGTGAAAGTGAACAGGGTATTATGGAGTTTTAATTTATTTAGCACTCCATTATTTTATTATCTGTTTCACAGTAGTATCATTTATTGTAAATTGTAATAAGTCACTCCCAGTCTTTCGTAGTCGATAGATTGACAGACATTAACACAACGCCAATGGCTGTATCGTAATTAAAAGAAACAAAACAGCTTTTAATATTAATGAGCACGCAAATGGAATGGTAGCTAAAGAGCAAAGTGATGTTGAAACGACAAAGCGTAAAGAAATTGAGAACAAACGAAAAAAATACGCGAGGAAGTGTATCCGTTTCACGATAGATGGTGTTGCGTGTTATATTTTCCGGTCCTCAATTCACTTGCCTAATAGGTAGGTAGTTGATTTGCGCTCACTGGTCATCTTGTAATGAATCTATTTGATTGACTAACATAAAAACATCCTCACAAGCTTTCACATTTATAATATATTAGGATTCCTCCTTCTAAATTCTTACTCTTAGATATACTTAGTTATATTTATATTTTACGAGACTGCTAGTACCTACAAAATGATAAACCAACGAAAATTATTTGCTTACTGCGCATGTTGTGTTTACCTATTATTGGTTTCGCATGTAGCATAAGACATTTGTTGTGACATATACATAATATGATCCATGTGTAAACTGTTGGTAAACCTAATAAATAAATAAATTTCAAACTTGCCCATGTATCATTGATCGTTCCATAAAAACACCCTCCTAAACACATTATTTTATCGTCACATTGTCACAGTTTAACCCAGTACTGAAAAGCAATTTTTGCTCGCTACTCCGGTTTACGACCTATTTATCACTCTACCTTCCAGTGAAAAGATAACTATTGCAATATTATACATACGTTGAAGCGAACAAACAATAGAATAGCCAGAGTTGTTTCCAACTAAAGGCCGCATATACCAGAAAAAGGTGCATCTATCAATCACGGGGACTTGCTCGCCTCAGTGACTTAAATTCTAATGCTCGTTTTTTACGAGCCACCTCATTTGCATTGCCTGTCTTCTCCCTCTCTCTTTTCTCGATCCTCTATTGTAAGAAAAAGACGGCAAATAAGTTGTAGTGACCTTAGCAATGCGCGTGCGTCGATACCGTTGTATCCGTAAGAAGGAATTTTTCTACAGGTTTTTAGAGTCAGCTGGCAATTGTGAATCCTGATTTTGTGCTCAGAACTCAAGTTGATTTAAACTTCTCTTTCTTTCCTTTTTCAATAAAATACAATTCCGTTGATTTTATTTGTATTGACGACATCAACACAAACATAAATTATGTCTTTACCATGTGCGTCAACTAGTGACACGTGTTGTGGAGTAATAATATCTTTATTGGGACATGTGTGGGCCTCGCCAACAACCATTAAGATTAATTTTGCTAAAAACCCAAGATATGTAAGTCTAATTTATATGGAGGTATCTAACTAAATAACTAAGTTGTAAGGAGAGTTGTAACATATTTAATATTTGCTTTAATTTACTTGTCATTATTAATTTAGAAACAGTAGGTAAACATAGAACAAAACTACGTAATTCAGTTTGTACTTTACGTACGTTGATGATATCATAAACTGTTCAAACTTTTATTATCAAACCGTTGTCATAATGAAAGATATTTACACTCGAATGCCCACTTACTCAAATATTTATAAAGTTATGGAACTAATGGCTTACGGAAATCGTGACCGCTCCACTTACTGTGTATTTTAATACCCAACCAGTGTCATCTCTCGACTCGAGGTGCACTAACAAATAACTTAACTGTGACGTAATAAATTACTACTTTGTAAAGTAAGTATTGGGCTTAAGATTTTTTTCTCAAAGAGGATTTTCACGGTTGTCATAGTTTGCTTTTTGAACAGGTAATTAGGTGTATTGGTTACTATTTCATTTGATAGATAAGAAATTAAATTTCACTTTTGACATCACACATAAGGTCGTAACTTCGTTAAGATTTTTAGAGGTCACTTACATTACTAGTGACTCGTGCTGTAGGAATGCGATACGATACGACACGCCCTCAGTGTAAAAACAAAAGAGTTTATTGATTAGACCCAATGCTCCCTGGCCTGTTCTATTAGAAAATTGCTTACTGCCGTGATCGTAAACGACAGCCATTTGGTCCTGAGCAAACATTGATTCCGCTGGATAATTCGTTTTGATTGCATCCAGCGTCCCTTTGTTTATGCAACGATGATGACGCGAATCACCTTGTAGCGTTAACGAACGCACAAAATGAACACTATTGAACAGCTACCTGCTGTTTTCAATTGCTGGAATACAATTCCTGGTTCAATTTAAATATTTTGTATTAATTTGGAGCTTATCTCGTGCAAATATTTTAGCCGATGTTTGGATTTTGAGCCCGATGTTTACATTTTATAGCACATCGAGCTAAAAATATCTTACAAATCAAGAATCAAAGTTATACGAGTATGTATTAAAATTTAAAGTTCACTTTCGTTGAGCAGAGAACTAGTAGAGCAGTTAAAAACTTACCTTTATTGACTCTGGACTCTTTCATGTCGATGAAATCCTTAAACCCTGATCAGACTTATGCGGACCAATGATTATAATGATGATAATTCAGACCACTTTAAGAAAGTATTAAAGTCTCATGCCAATTCTATTTTGAAGTTAACATTTCATAGGCTAAATCAAATCTAGGTGTAATCAAAGAACCAGGCCTTAAAATTAAAACAGTCTAATATGTATAAGTTAAATGTTATAAAGAGATAGCGATGTTTTCATGCTGATAATATTATAAACGCGAAAGTTTGTAAGTATGGATGTATGGATGTTTGTTACTCTTTCACTCTGTCAATATATCTGCTTTAATTCAGTTTCTATTAGGTAGGTGGAGTTTAATACATTTACCTTTATGAGTTTTACATCACTGAGGGTTAATGAGTGGAAAGGGATCCAAAAGGAATATAATACGCGTAGCTCAATGTACATCCAAATTCGAAATGGGTGTTCAATTTCGTTGTGCCTTTGAATACGTCCGCATATAACTCCCTGGCACTCTCAGCATTGAGAAAATCATAAATAGGCTGTTCAAGGGAATTACAAGTGGATTTTACGATCGGTATCTGCAATGTAACTGACTCTGTAATGGAGAAGATAAAATATGGCGTTTAAATTGTCATAAATAAGCTATATGAATGCAACAGTGTCACATAACATGTTAATGTTACCATTACAATAAACAATGGCCGACCCACGCTTGGCTTGTTACCAGAAGATGATCTATTCTGCATAGTTGTTGACAATAATAAATAAGATGTAATTATATTCTTTTGGGGACCTTACCTGCGGTCGGTGATCTGAGCTCTGTTTTCTATCTGTAGGCGAACTCAGATAAAAAACTGAGCTCATTTTTATTTCTTATTATTTCTATACTGATTACCTTAAAGTTTTTAATGTTATTATAGTTTGTCTTTGTAAATATGAAATTAAAAGAGTTGACCTATTGTTTCTAGAAAATATAGATTCCGTTATTGCAAAGACACTGGTTTCGTTGTAAACTAAAAACGCTAGTATGCTTATTTCATTGCATTCCACAGCTGATGGCAATGTAGTAAATTAATTCCCAGTCGTTACTAAAAAATTAGTGCACTTAACGTTTATTGTAACGTAGATACTCGTCATTGAAGCGTCTCACTCAAGGTGACTAAAATGCAGCTGAGTATAAGATCAGATTTATTAACCACTCATCCATCCGTGTCATCTTGATATATAAGTCGTGATCCACATCTGCCACAGATAATAAAACCACTCCAGTGACTATTAAAATCCATAATTCACGTAGGTACACAGGCATCGCATTTTTAAACGATGATATCACTTGCTTCTGTTGGTTCTGTTACGTAAACATTGGTCTGCGTGCCTCGCGCGTATCAAATGTGCATCATGCACGAATTGGACGTTTATCATTCAGGAAGTATTTTGTTTTGAATCCAATTACTTAGTAAGGTACTTATAATGAATGTCTGCTTATTTTGTTTCTTATAAGCTACCTTCAATGTATGTACGTGGTATGCCGTTGCATTCGGCATCCTCGGACGTCAAGAGGAGCACGTTCTCCTAATTTCCCCGCCTTTGCCGCGGCTCCAGGCCGAAATCTTCCACCTTCATGTGGTTTATTACTTGTTACGTTGCTAACTAAGATTTCATACTGAACATTACAGCAAAGGTTATAGCTCATTTTGACCTTCTGTAGTAATTAATGAAGCCAATAAAAATCGTCAGCGGGATTTTATGTTGCCTTTGCTGGTCTCTCAATAAGCTCGAGTATCGATATAAACGAGTTTATGAATGGAGAATTTGAAAAAGTAATTGAATGAAACATTTATTCTGAAGATACGGTTATTGATTTGAGCTTCTCAAATGTAAGTTGTTAGAAAATAATGATGATTGAATACTTTGTATTTTTGACATACCATTTCCCGAGAGAGAAAATGAGAATTTATTACATAAGCATAGTAATAGTGTACACACCGCGTTATACTGATTTAATTAGTAATTCAGAGAATCTTAATGAAAAATAGCATAATTCATGAAACATTTCATTATTATACCTACTAGTACGTTGACTAATTTAACGTTGAAGTTTCTCCTTTAACACACTATTACTTTGTTATGTATGCTAATCATTTAAGCTGAAATTTTCTTAAAAGCTAATTTTTACATAGCGACACATAATTGACTAAGTATGGACTTACAGCTCTGTACAAGACTTTTAAACTACGTTAATTTTACCTCTCTTAGCTTTAGTTTACACTCTAAACCCCATAATTTCCAGTAGGTAGATAAAATCTTGCTAAACATATTAACATCATATAACTCCTTTCCAAGATATGAGAGTAACAGTGAAAAAAAATCTTTATAAAAATTCTCCAAATTGAGAGATCGTTGTCGCTGAAAGTCGCGACCTAGAGTTAGTTTCTTAGCTTTGCTGTTTATATCGTGAACAAGGTAGCTCGGGTGAGGCCTTGACATTGGCTGACGATAATTATAAAAGTATGATTATTCAAGTGCTGAGTTTTTGTTGGTTGCTATTTGGTATCCTATTCATGTTTTATTGTTTGAATTTAAAGAGTTGATTCTATAATCAGATTGCTACCTATTAGTTGGTACACACTATTGTATTTTAATTAATGAAAAAAAAAACATGGTGGATCCTGTAGTCCGAAATAAAATCTTTTTATTTATTTATTTATAATTCAAATATTTGTTGATGGCTTTGAAACTTTAAATATACGAGCTGTTGCGGCATAAGGTTTGAAATCTTTTTATTATAAAAAAATATAATTTCTAACATGGTAAATCAAATATAATTACGGATTCTTTTGATTTATTTATTTCAATGTTTACCACATCCCGGGTTTAATGTATTCACTGCAATTAGTATTATTATACAGTTTTCAAAATTAAATCCGCAGTATTATTTAGCTCAGCAGTGTTTTCATCGGCTAACCAATTTTGCGTTGTGTGTCATTTACGAGCGATTTAATAGATGTGAATGAATTGCGCTTAGTATCACGCTATGTACTCTATAAACAACTCTGTTTAGCATTATTGTTTGTGGCTGTATTGGATTACAACAAATATTCGTACACAGCACACATTCGCCGCCAGTTTTGAATACAGCAAAATACAGAGGGTTGCAATCTAAAGTCTTCTAGACCGAGACGTCTGTGTTTGTTGGCGTCTAGTTCGCATTTCAGCTTATTCCTCGCAAACCTACCTACTTGCTTCGAGTGTCTCGGAGAGCACACCAATTACTTTAAAAGGATTTGTTACGGAAATCGTTCACTTTAAGTGTAAGTTGTAGATTTGCCTAGCGAGACTGATAATGCATTTTTCTTGCTACGTTTTGAGAATACCTACGCACAATCTGCTATTCTCTAAGAATTTGTTTAGTCTAGACTGTCTAATGCACAGGTCCATGCTACGTTAATAAAAGAGAAAACTTCGAACTAATCTAAATCTTATTTCAAATGTAACAATTTATATTCAATTCGAGTAGCGAGATCGCGGTAGAGCAAGACCCGAGACAACCGCTTGAGAACCGTTCAAATCACGACAAACATTTCATCAAAATGTTTACGTTAGATGCCAGTGTGTCTCCTCTACCGAATCACCCAATCCTGTCCTCGACTGTCGTCAGGTATTTCAATTATCCACCGCTCTCCCGATGCCAGCCCGCTTTCATAGTTGCTCTGCCCCCAAAGAATCGATTGTGGGGCATTCCTCTTCGAATCTCACCCTTGTCACCCTACTCCTCGTGCATAGCTCGGATGCAGACGTATGTAAGAACGATTAGTGGAAAAGGAAATCTCTTTGTTTTTCTAACTTTTAGATTTGCAAAGTCTAGACTAGCTTTAAATTAATTAGGTTTATGGAGGTGGGTGAGTGACGTGACCTTTCATCGTTTTTTTACATCAAAATCCTAATCGTGTTGGCATTTATTCACTCCTGAATTTCGTATTCCGTCCTCAAGGGTTCTGCAAGTTTTCTCGTGAAAAGTTCTCATAACAAGATTTTTTACGAAAAATCCACACCCGTCACAAAAATGTGCCTCTTAATTCCGGCTAGAATGTTGTCGGGGTAACATGACATTAGTAATTTAACAAATTTTCACACCGAAAACATGACACTGATAAAGCAACAAGTTCCGTTTTTACCCACATTTGTGGCGACGTTTTGTCGTCGTTCCGCCGCGTTCTGGGGGAGATCGGAGACGAGTGCTGTCGAGATAGATAGTGAGGTGGAGCGGGGGGGGGGAGCGACATGTCGCGTCGCTTCGCGCACTCTACGTCCGTAATTATTTCATACTCTGCATTTTGCTTACTGAGTACCGACTGGATGGCGGGAAACAATCGACAACGTATATTTTCGTCTAGGGATTAAAAAGTATTTTTTTCTTTGTCCCTTGTGTAAATGGAAGCTCAATTCAGACGTCGCTCTTAGTCTTTGTTTTGCAGTAGTCTCATTTGGCATGTCGTCGGCTAGCGACTATTCATTTAATCCGACTGTTCCAGAAGCGAGTTCATAGGTTATCTCATTATGCAATTAACGTGGTTGTTGCATGGTCGATATTTGTTCTACATTTTTAATTTAATTTCATGAAAACAGTTGATGTTATAGTTATTCTTACTTCGTTATGAGCCGACGTAAATGAGCTTAACTTATAAACGTAGCTTAGCATAAACATTGTTGAAAATTCTCCCTATCATATCTAACAAAAGGATGACACTGTTTTGAATATCGTTTAATTTGAGACAAAAAAGCGTTTTCTAATATATTGTTTTCATCACATGAAATGTGAAGTTTAAACTTGAAATCATGCACAGAAGTCGACTTACTAAAACGGTGTTAGTCTTATTAATAATAAGGCTTCAGAGCTCGTCTTCGTTTGAATCGTTTCATTGGAACTGATAACGAGCGAGATAAGCGAGGTGACGAATGTTCCGAACTCATCGTCCTCCCCTTATGATATTGCGGATTTCACGGCCCGATTGTAAGTGCACACTTGTACGCATTTATTTGCGTCCTGCGTGGAGCAACTTGCCGCATCTCCTTTAGCCACCCGAAAATCAGCGACAGCCTTTTAAAAGTTCATTTAAAGTGATGAATGATGGTCGGCCTTGAACTTCCGATTTTGCTATAATAATTGATTTCTAAGGACTGCAAAAATAGGGCACTGGAATTATACTTTTCAAATTAACTTATCCAATTTATGCGCACGCAGTATTGTGCTGTGTGCAGCTTTTTATCCATAATCTTTCAAAGGAAGATGCAAGTCAAGGATAAAAACACAGAAGTGGCGACGAAGCCACACACGTGCTATCGTTTCATTTACTCGTATTGTTCGCTGGAGGATTAGATGAGACGCGAACGCCTCTGATTACTTATTTCAGAGTTGAAAGATGAATAAATAATCTTGCAAATTTAAAATATTAATTTGAATATTTCAGCCGTTGAACGTTTTTGTAATGTAATTAAATCATAAGATTGAAGGTTTGTTATTAATATTCTATTCATAGTTATCTCATTTACTACATCGATTTGGAAATTGACTCTTCTCTAATCCTCGTGCCCAGGACAGGTTTGCCACAGTATACGGTTTTGGCATTCCACACGAGGATGTAAAAGGTTTAAAGTTATCTGGAATTTTATGCCAATTACTAACGGAATCGGATCTGTACTGATGCTGACCATGAGATTTCTGTGGAATGGAATTTATAAATATTTGATTTTCCCAAGATTTAATGATGTAAAAATAAAACGTTCTTAATTTTGCATTAGAATTAAATATACACGATTATGTCAAGTTGCTTTTGTACGGCTATATAAGATAACTAAATAACTACTTACACTTTCCCGCAGCGTAAACCTTGTTACAGTAACTCCCAGCTACTTCCCAATGAACTGCCAGTTGTATCCACAAACATTGCATATAGTCCAGTTCACAGTAATTACATTAAGAAGCCTCCCCGGCCCGTTCTTTACAAGTTGCCAATTCCCGGCGTGGTGGGCCGTTTACTTGCATATTTAACCGGGATTCCGGGTCAGGGCTCTATGCTAAACGGAATTGCTGCAACAACCCTTAGTGGATGTTATTTGTGTGGCTCCGTGAGCAATCTTTGTCTTCGGTTTTGAAGGTGTTGATTATTGATTTACTGACCCATAGTCATATTATTTTACATAAATAATTATCACGCCCGTATCCCTAATAGGGTGGGCAAGAGCCACAAGTGAACATAAGAAAACTTGCAGCCACTTCTGATTTAAAGTCCCAAGACATAAAATAAAATAAAATAATGACCATGGTTCACCATCGATATGGTGAACCATGGTCATTATTTTATTTTATTTTATTCTGTATTTATTCTCTAGATCTGGCTTCTAATGGTTTTATGTATTACTTAACAAAGGCTTCGGTTTATCGCTTGAATCAGAATGGTTTTTATTGTGAAAACTACAACGAATGAATTTTTTCTTACTCTTCATTAATAGAAGCGTCACGAGTCTTGTAATGTTTAATGGGACTTGTCTGGAATGATCCATAAATATAAATAAAATATAGAGCGGTTTAGCGGATAACCACCGGATAGTTCAGTCAATCGGCTGAGCGAGCAGCGAGCACTGGGAGTTATGTACGGTACCAGTAAATGCAGTAGTAGGCGTTCCAGCTGCATTTATTATTAAGGTCGGGACGGTGCAAGCCTAATTCAGATTCAATCACGCTCTGCGGTAATTCGATTTAGATTGCCAAATCATTTGACTATTTCGATATCTGAAATTGAGGGCAATGTAGAGCTCATACACTTATTTAAAACCCTCGCACTAATATGAATTTCTTAATATAATTTGGGTTAATGTTTTACCCGATTACTGTGGAAGTCATTTTGGTCATAATTAGGTGGAACGGCCATCTCAAGAACGATATAAATAGGAACAAACACTTGTTAAAACACGGATCACGTAGGCTGGTCGTCGTTCCTCCGGTATGTTCCCCTTGCGGCCCTAAGCTCCCCTCTCTCCTCCCTCAGGATCATCCGCCTATTTCCGATCTCTTCGCTCGCAGCGCTCCACTTGTCATACGAAATTCGGGTCAGAACGAATTAGTTATCAGCGCAATTTGCCTAATAGCCAATACAAGTACTATTTTCACCGCACGCTATAATTGGTTGCAGTGGAGTCTAGCTAGAGACTGGAATGTGTTAATTATTGTCAATGTTTATTTTTGGTCCAGCTACCGATATCACGCACCGAACGCCCCGCGTTAATTACATTATTTAATGTCGATTAGAACCACGAAATTGGTTACGTGAGAGTCGAAAACATACATGTATTTACCTAATATATCGACGCGTCGGGTTTCTTGGGTCTGTTCGTCGCCAAACTCGATAAGCTGAAAGAACGCACTTTTCCGCTCGCCACGTTACGGCTCTGCGAAATACACCGCAAAAACCTCAACCGACTAAAACATCCATCAAACGAAGCTCGCTTCTTAATACGACCAAAATATATAGACCCACACAACGTCCTGATAAATGGAAATTCTCGGCTGCCACCGATACAACCGCACGGAAACCAACTTTACCGCACTAAGAACTGAAGCTACTTTTAGAAGCTACTTACGAAACGGCACCAAATGTGTCGTTCGCATTAACGCGAGCAATGCGTTAACCACTCCAATACAATCACGATACGGTGCACATTCGGGAGGTCGTCAAAATATCAACATTATTCGTTTTGGCTAAAATTGCGGGAGCTGAATGACTTTCCTTCTTGGCTTCTGGAAATAAGGAACAATTTGGCTTGGTGCAGGAAATAGCGTGGGACAATAAAAATTACGGCCGGTGTTTCGCGCCGCGTCGCCAGGGCGCTAGCTTCGATGACTGATACCCGCTGATTTTCTTTGTTGGTACTGACAGTTTTCATGGGCGTGGTTAAACATTTATTATTATATTCAAAATAATTAAGTGCAAAGGCATTTGCTTTGCCACAAACTGATTATTAAATCAAAGATTTCGAGTCTTTTTATCATAATGATAAGATATGAAAATAAAGAAAACAAATGATGACAAAGAGACCTCGATCTTCTAAAAATCTGCAGCCAGAGAAAAATATCCATCATCTAAATTGAAAGAAGTGGAAGCAATTGATAAGATCATTAGCATAAGAATGGCGTCTTCATCTCGGAAGATGATTTGATATTCAAAGTAACAATAATATTCATCTGTTACAATAAGGAAGCTGACGGTGCAGTATTAGGGGTTTGGAGACCGACTTAGGTTATTTGGAACGTTTACAGCATAATAGAGAGCATTAGTCCGATCCACTTTTGACATCATTATCTGTGTAGCCGACTCACGATAACCTGCGAGCTGCGTTCGTCGCTCCCGCCCCGCCTCGCCTCGACTCGAACCGAGGCGAGCTTCAGTCGCGCGCGTCCTCGCCTGCTGTTTGGTCGTGTACGTCCGCAGCGCATGTCTCTAACTCAATAAAGGGTACTCAGGGAACTCGCTTTTGGCGGGTTTTCGCACGAGCGCGAGCGACGAACGTGATGCGTCTCGCATTCGTGCAAGGAATGCGTGCGTGCCGTCCTCCGATGTATGTGTTCCATCTTCACAGTGAAATCTGTGGCGAGGACTGTCAGTGATCACTTGGATTGCAGTGTTTGGATTGTAGGATTGTTACGGACGCGGCCTACCTACTCCACGGTTTTTGTAAGAAATAATCGCTTCGGCGGATGTAATGTCCATGATGTTGACTCATGCATGACGCACTTGACTGCTGGATCTGGGAATTTTTTATTTGCGATTGGCAGTATTAAACTGCCATTTTAAAAATGGCTGTATCTGTGATATTATGCAATATAAAACAAACAGATTAGATCCTGAAGGATCAGCGGTATTTCCAAAAGTCTGTAAATTCTACAATCTTTATTCTTTGTAGGTAACTACTGATAAACGAGGTCAGTAGGTATAATATTATGTACAAAATAATGATAAGAAAACGCGTCAATATTATCGAATCCAGTAAACTAAATGTTTAGTTTAGCCTTGTTCTTGACAAAAATTCCGCGCAATGAATTAGTTTTTGTTGTTGAGTTAAGTCTTCGAAAGATTGAAAAAGATATTTACATTAGATTATTATTATCATACATTTTTTTTAAACTTGGGATTTATTACTAATCGGTCTAATAAATATAGGTATTAAATTATTTAAAATTTCAGTTGTTTGTTTCATGTGTTAGTACTTCGTTCTTGCGCGGCGCGGCGCTGCTGACTTGTTAGTCATACTCTACAGCAGTTTTCATGCCAATAATGCGTCATACAACTCATAATATTCATGCTGTTTTGTTTATGTACTTAACCTACACAATAAGTACATACTTAAAAAGTATTTTCCTTAACATTTTACATCACTTGAGGATAACCCAAACAAGTATCATGCCCATTTCGTTTACTTACAACAATTGTATCCTAATATTAACATCATTATCTATGATTATTCTTGAAACACTAGATTATTATCGAAGTAATAGAAACAAAATGGAATTGTAACACATTCTGATAGCGGTGACATGCGAAGATAAGCAGCTAGCAATCAGTGCTTGCCATTTCGCTATCTGTACACACAAGGCCAACGCTGATAGATAACTCCTGCAAATGAGTTGTGAATTTGTAATGAAGTATTAAAATTCCGCAAGATTTAAAGGGAACGTTCGTGAAACGACCATTGCAATATTTTGCAAACCGTTACGATGGGAGAAACTAAGGGGGAGTAAAACGACTATGGAAACAGCCAAGACTTTATTGTACACTGAATGATTAAATTTCCATTCGATCTGTATACATCTTAAGTTGAATTTGAAAATATTAATCAAAACATTTAATCTCTTTACACTTTATATAATCACTTCGTCAACTGATCCCCTGAAAAGGTTTTTCCCGAAGTAAATAGCAGTCGGGCCATTTAAAGATCGTAATCTATCTAGTCTTGACTTTCTAAAGGTGGCGAAACAAGACCTTTAATGTTAATAGCTCCATCTAAACGACTCTGGCGGTCAGTCCCGACGTTATCTTTAGTTAAAATTACGCGCTTCCCACGGGATCGAGACGAGGGTTCCCAGATCCTGAAATTCTCAAGGGGTTATCTACAATAGTAATATCTGTATAAACTCTCCTTGAATATGTGACCAGTCAACGACATTTCTCAAATTATCTTCGATTTCTCAAATTTAGAAGGGTGAAAACTGTCTGTATATACTCAAACAACATTTGTCGTAGATGAGGGGTTCTTGATTTTAGAAAACGTCAATATTATTAGGATGTAAGTCACCGTTTTGTCAAGTGTTTTTGTTGTCGGCTTAAAGGGGAAGAGTACACAGCTGTTGCAATTGTTGGTCAGAGGATGCCGTTCAGACGGACCACCGTGTACCTGCAATCCCGTATCCTTTGTCCATACAATTAATAGAGGGGTTAAAACACACTTATTTTGTAAATGTTTTTACAATTCGCCTTAAAAAGATCCCGAGCGGTTTTCACCAAATCCTTCGACTGAATAGTGACAATTTGACCTCTACTTTAAAGTAGGTTAATGTATCCGAGATGTAGGCCAGTTACTACTCGTATTCGGCTCGGATAGTAAATTATCTCATTTTAAAACTACGACGAAGCGTTTGTTCTGTTAACCTTGACAGATATTCATAGAGGCAAATGATTATGCATCCGCGTGAAGATTGTCTAATTTGGTGTGTAATTTGCTTGCTTATCTCATTAGAGGCACGAACTGCCATAAAATATTAGAATATATTTACATGAGCGGAAACCAGGCGAAGTATAAGACTACTCATCTACAATAACGTGTTCGTGTTACCACAAGCTATTACAGAATATTTTTATGAATAAATTGTTTTGCCTTGATCTAAAAGTAAAGCACCTCAATATTTAAAAGATCGCGCACAACTAATTTTATGATAATCAACAATCAGACACGGTTCTACATCGTTTGAAATCGGTATAATTCCGTTGTTGTCCGCCGCTGGTCCATGGGCGTAAACCATCGACTTTTAATGTTTTCCTTACAGAATAAAGGGTCCTATTTCTGCTAAATCTACCACGTGTGCACGAGACCCGCTAAGAGATTGGTAAATTATGTCCTTCATTCAGAGTGTTCTTTGTTCGGAAGCATTCATGAGAGCGGTCGCTGGTTTTCACGTAATCGGGGATACTGCATTCCGGTTGGCGAGCGAGCGCGTAACATTGATCAATCACACGGGAAAACACCCGCGTAATGGCTCCTTATGACCCTTCGCGAAAAAACCAGCCACATCCTATTTACTCGGTGTCCGTACTAAATAACGCAAAAAGTATCCGCTAGACTGCCTCGCAATTAATCATCGGCTCGAACCCCCGGGATCTCGCACGTAATCAATGCTCCTTTTAATTTAAGATTACGCTTTCTACTGACGTGCTCGAATGAATTCGCAGAATATTTGTTGATTTCAGTGATATTATCAAATTTTCAACTTACATAAATACCCAATTTTATGAATAAAACTGCTCTTTATGATCTGTCTATTTTTCTTGATGAGACGCGAATTTCCCGCTTGCTTGTATAAAATCATACATTTGCGATTTGCGCAGTCCCATTGGGACGTATGAAACAAATGACGTTGTTCCGGTGTCCATGTTTACGATGGAAATGAGAGTATTTCTCTTGCTATATTGTCTGAACTTCGCGATTTAACAAACCTACATTTAGATACCTTCAGGTTATTACTATGAAACCACCATTATAACAGTATACGTAATAGTTTTGATGAATCAGAAAGGTTTTTTGATTTATCAAAATTCATCATGGGTTTTTTTCACTGAATGTATTCTCTTATGTTCCATCCAGGCAATCAAGTGCTACATGACATGAATATTTACAATTAAACAACAATACGATTGGCTTACATCGATTTACATTCGCCGAACCGTAGCTAACGTTGAATTTGTTTCGCAGTAACTGTTCCGATCGTCAAAACTGATTGATGCGCCGTTCAAACCAAAAATGTTCGCACGAGGTGTAGATTGACTCGTCTCGTGTAACTCTCTAGTGTGGAAATAATACTTTGTGATTTTATCTGTGAATAAAGATTTCATACTGAGTGGTGATAAGTGTTCCAAAGTTGCATCTGGTATGCATATGTGTTATGAGAGACCTGGATTAGTCACCGCCCTGAACGGAGCAACTGGGTAAGCATGCTTTGTCTATACTTAGTCTTTGCTGTATTACCTAATCCAGTAATTTTTTTTCCTCTGTTTTGCTGGTTATTAAACATTGTCATCGTGTTTATTAGTACTTTATTTCACAGTGACACTAAAAGCCCTACTGAACTCGGTATCACAAAGAAGCAAAGTTTCCATTAGCTCCTTCACTGTCTAATTGTATTATGTTCATCCTTATTAGCACCGCGTCTAAGCTGCTGCGTTTGCATATCAATTTACCTGAACAGTATTATGTAGTAAGTTATTGGTGTTTGCGGATTGTCAACAATACAATGATGAATGAACTCCTGGATTTACGTCCACCTAACATTTTGTTGGCCTCTAGTTTTTCAGCGTCTTATCATAATAATAATAGAGTTTTTGCCATGAGTGTTTTGAGCACACATGGCAAAAACTATTTTTTTTCTCATTCGGCCCGACATATTTTAGTACCTAAATAAATAAATATTTGAGGTCATGTCACACACCATCTAGCCCCAAACTAAACAAAGCTTGTACTATGGGTACCAGATGGCTGATAGAATACTTTTTTTGTAAATACATACTTATAATACAATATAACAACACCCAGACCCGAAATGCTTCCCGCTGCGAGAATTGAACCCGTGCCTCTTGTGTCTCAGCCGAGCACTCGCCCGCCGGGCCACAGAGGTCAAAAGTAGCATAAAGGTTTGTCAATCAAGCAAAACTATTCTGTCAATATTGGACATCAATACATTTTGCATGTTATTGTTGGCAAGTAAAGTCCACATTATACTGGTTCGTCTGGCGCGACAGCTTATGTAAACAGCTCGTGCTTTAGCCACTCCAGACTTGAGCTTATTGAGCTTGGGTTGTGTTATTGTGTGGCTATTATTGATGCTTATACTGATTAGTATAACATCATACAATGTCTTTGTAGTTGCTTTTGTACTCTCCGTACGTTCTCTGATGCTCTTATTTATATTCAATGCATGGGTAAGTTTTCGCATATCTCTTTGTGTCTTTTTGTCAGTTTATACCGCTAATCTTTTTAATATCCCGATTTCTATAATTGTTATGCTTAGTTTGCATGGTAGTACTGGTGTTCTAGTTGGTAGTGACCCCACCTTCCGATCCTAAGGTCGTGGGTTCAAATTCGGTCGTGACTCATGGATTTGTCTTTATGAAAAATTTATGTGCGCTATACCAGTACTCGCAAACGGCAAAGGAAAACATCGTGAGGAAACCCGCGGCTTAGTTAGCTCTGCACATATTGACCATGTCTTTCCTGTGGACAAGGCCGACTAAGCTGAGAGGATGGAATAGGTGCTGGGCAAGCCTACTCCATCTTAATTCGTCCCGGGCACTACGGCGTCCCGTTTGTGAAGGTAAAAGTTGCCTCCTGACGCTGGTATAAAGATGGTAAAAGGCCTTACTGGGATTTTGTTTATGTCAGCGACAATAACGCTTATATATTATTCAGATTTTTGAATCTTCAAATCAATTTATACAGTTTCGCCTTGTTTGAGAGTACATGACGAGTCTGTTTCTTCACTGCATTAGTTTGTCTCGGCTAGCGCACATTAATCTAATATGCATGCCCTATTAGTAGTTGAGTGCTGTCTTGAATTAAACTTAGCGCCGCCCGTGCACTGTAACTCTACACTCAAAGCAACACGCCTTCTGACACAATAGTGTGAAGCTGCTGCAAGAAATTAATAGCCTACTAAAAACTCAGGAAACTTTTTAATTTATTGTTCGTATGACAAGATCACTATCAGCTGTAGATTGTTGGTTTCCTTTATTTTGTTAATGGGTAAATTAACTTTATCAACGTAATCTCTGAATTTAAATTAAATATCCACCGGTGAACTTTAAAATTCGAACATCCGCTTGTTATATGGGAAATTAGAACTAAAATTTATGCATATAGGTTTTCGTTTTAAACTGTATTCATAATAAGTATGCTGAAGTGATTTCGACCAAAACATTTTAAGATAAGTTCATCAACGACTAGAGCTAGATCTCAATCAGGTAAATAATATACCTCGAACTGTGAATTATAAATTGATACCGTCCGATATAAATAATGTATTACGAGTTTATTTTTATTTGTATTTTCCTGTAGTGCCATTTCCGTGAACAAATTATTTAGACCATAACGTTCCTCTCCACTCCGAATTAAATTTTACGTTCAAAGAAACTGGGGAACATTTCGTTTAATAAATTTTTGAAGGCTACTTGTAATATTCATGAAAGAGAAAGAAATCAGCGGAGGCAGGGTTTCAGAGTTTTAGTACATTTATTTAGGTAGAAAATACTATTTCGTCTGAGTAAATTTAATTTCGGAGGATCTGGAACAGTTATTTTCCAATTATAATCAGTTTATTATAACAAAAAGTTTATTACAACTGATTATAAGCTAAATACCTATATTTATTTCCAATTGGCTTAAAAAAACATATCATAACCTCCCAATACAATTCTAATCACTAGAACCATATTCAATACAAATATTAAAATTGGTTTCATTTACGTTTCATCGTTTTTAATTAACTGTACTAACATCATAACGATTTGGGATAGCATTGTCCAAATATCATCCCGGTCACTAAGCCGCTTAAATCTATTCATATTACTACCGGAAACGACTCGTATCAGAGGTCTCAGGAAAAGAGCGGATATGGTTTCGGTAAAACTATTTTGTTCTATTTTTGAATAAAAAGACTATATCTATGCAGACTCCGCAGATTAAGAAAACAGAAAAAGCATCACATATTAACATGTATGCTTTGAAAACCATTGCGAATCACATCAGTCTCATTATCTGTCTATTGGTAGACAAGTTTCTGAATTAGCTCTGAGAGCCCTTAAAACTTAAGTTCTGAGCATAACATAATCAAAATCGAAATTGATTTCAGCAAGTATAGTGTAACACGCACATATGTAGGTAAATAAGATATGGTATTATTACTTTTACGATGTAATATTATTTTATAGAATGGCAGTATATCTGACGGCCTCGGTGGCGTGGCGGGCGATTGCTCGGCAGAGACGCAAGAGGCGCGGGTTCGATTCCCGCTGCGGAAGAAATGTTTGCATGATCTGTAAATATTTCTTTCGGGTCTGGGTGTTGTGGTACCATAGTACTCGTAGTTTCTGATACCCACGACACAGGGAATCCTAGTGTGGGCTCAGAACTATGTATGTGACTGTTGGCTGTTATTTATTTATTTAATTATTTATCTTATGTTGAATCATGAATCCTGATGTAAGATACAAAGATTATATTAAGACACCTTATTTAACAATTTCCGTCCCTCTTGTTTTTACACAAAGCCGGGATAGAAATAACAAAGAAGGTATTCTCTTTCTTAAAGCATTCTAAGCCACAACAAAAAGTTACGATAAGCTTAGCTTTTCCAGCTAATACTTTATTTATGTCATGCGTAAGTCATAAGTTGGTGTTTATCCAAATTAGTGTAATAACGTCACAAAATGTATCGAACAAGGATTACGAAAAAGCAGAAGTCGTGGCTCTCAAATATTTTCCTCTCAAATTCAGTGAAACTGTTTTTAGGATGCTTTTGTCTAGGGAAATCAATCTTCGTAAACCTACTATTGGAGTCGGCAGTTTTATTGAAATTAATATTTTCATTATTAATGGACCTATGAATTCGTAAAAAAGTGGAGTGGTTCTATTTCAAGTTGTGAAACGGAGATGAGACTTAGGACCATTTTTAATGATAGTTAGGTACCTACTTATCGATTGACACTAGAGTGGGGCTATCTTAAATTGAATAATAAATAACACCCAACAGTCATATACATAGTCCTGACCCCACACTAGGATTCCCTGTGTCGTGGGTATCAGAAACTACGAGTACCATGGTACCACAACACCCAGACCCGGAAGAAATATTTACAGATCATGCAAACATTTTTGATCATGCAAACATTTTTTCGCAGCGGGAATCGAACCCGCGCCTCTTGCGTCTCTGCCGAGCAATCGCCCGCCGCGCCACCGAGGCCGAATGGTTACGTTTTAGACATTTCTTGTCAACTTCATAAAACAGAAGCCCTATAAACTGTCTGAGTAATGCATTTGCTTGTAACTGAGACGCTCGTATTCGCCTGGGCGTTTACTGCTTCCACAGTTTTCACAAACTGCGGCACATTCTGTGGTTTTACTACAACATTACTCTCTGTACTTTGTTTGTTATTACTTATTACGCAACAGCCACCAAACGTTAATTACTTTTACAATCCGCGCAGAACGCACTGCTGACAAAACTCTGCTTTAACTCATTTATAACGCGTTTAATGCTGAAACGTGAATTAGCCGACGTAATCTTGTAATACGCTAATTTGAATAGCTCTTAATATTTCTTGTATTAGCGTTTTCCTGTGGTTTACTGCTGTTTTTAAATCTATTACATTCTTCTTTTAAATCAAAGTATCTGTTTATCCATTATGATGCTAGTAAATTGTGTTTGGTCGAGTCATGCTAACCACAAGCTCAAAAACTTCCACCAATATGCTCTTTAAACTTCAAAGACAGAGGCATCTCTAGTTTCTAAGGTCAAACTTATGTTATGTTTAACCACAATAAACACCCACTCAGATCTGATGAACCAGAATATTTAATTGTAATATAAAAAGAACGTTGACTATAAAAGTTTTATTACTTTCAAGAGGGCTATCAATTTTTATATAAACTGTTGACAATGATAGTTTAAGTAATGATAGTAGGTACATTTTATTTGTCGGTAACTCAGACCAAATAAAAAGAAAAGACGGCGCGCCGCGAACAACAAAAGTGAAGCCACCTTTTTATCAATTTTGTATTCCAAGTAACCTAAAATTTATAGTATAATAATTAAGAAACTATGTTATTTGAAGTACCTACTTATAAGTGAAAAGTGATTCAGTGATACTTTTTATGTGATTGCTGATGTTTTTACAAGTTTTCACTAAACAGGAAGGCATAATTCTATTTTTAAATTTTAAGTTTACTAGACGACGATGACTCGAAAGCGATGAGCATGGTTTTAGTGTAGGTGTGTGCGTTGAGCGTGTATGTTTACTTGCAGGAGCACGGTTTTGTGTGGCTTCACTTCTGTTATTCTCGGCGCGCCGTCATTTCTTTTTATTTGGTCTGAGGTCGGTAAAAGTATCTATTTCCTAAACCATTCCACGTAGAAAACGTTTAAGTGGGCAAGGGTGTCTTGTCTAGTCTACGCACCAAAGCCGCGGGGCCGGCGCCGGCAGGATGCCGGCACATGTTTTTCTGCAGCCCGCCGTGTCAAGTGCACGAAAGGAACTTCTTTGAGGCGTACTTCAATCCTTTCACCACTCCGGTTTTAAAGAACCAGTGACACGACTAGTCGTAGGCGGCTGCCGGCTTTATTATAATACGTACCAGCGGCTTTGGCGTGTGGACACCCTGAAGTGGAAGGCTTAGCGACATGGTTAAAGGGTAACTGGGCCAAGGGCACCGCAAATCCTTATACATTCAAATTGGATAATTTGGATAATCTTCACAAGTTTATAGACACTCATAGGCAATTTAATTTATTCATACGTTTTACATCTACGCTAAGTAAACTTGGTCTTGAATTGGAATGAAAGGTGATTAACGAAACAGGTGTATGAAGTGAGCGTGAATGGTACCGTGGGAAGGGAAGGCCTAGACGCACGTACCTGGACTAAATCGGCGACTTTTTGGAAAAGGGCCAGGTCAAGAGTACTCTAAACCGACGAGCATGCACGAAGAATGTAATGAGAGTGAATGAAGCGAAAGAAGTATCGTAGGATCGTAGCAAAGGTAGGTCCGTGCTCTCTGCCTACCCCTATGGAAAACAGGCATGATTTTATGTATGTATGTAAATTTGGTTCTTGGAGACATTATTCTTTCATAAATTCGTCTTGTCTAAAATTACTGTTACCAAAAGTTTCCAAAGTTAAAGTTAATTTTTGTGTGTATATTTTATTTCTTGTTGGAAATACCGAGAATCAAAGTAGTTTAAGTTTTTAGATCCGTCGCTTTTACGAGTTAATGTTTCTAAAGCTTGTGGTTTTCTTTGTAGCTTAGAAACGAAATAGCTCAACAACTTTTTAAGAACAATACAATTTGCAGTTATCCGCTTATCTATGATGTAATTGCATAGCCAATCTCAGAGGACTGATCACGTCGTAGTTTATCACATTCTATATACATACATACATATTATCACGCCCGTATCCCTAACGGGGTGGGCAGAGCCACATGTAATCATAAGAAAACTTGCAGTCACTCCTGATACAAGAGTCCCAAGATGGTTATGGTGAACCATGGTGACAGGTGATCAGCCCATCGCCCATATAGATGGTCCATCATGTTGGGGAGGATATATATCCTTAGTCGACTTTTACGACATGCTCGGGGAGAGGAGCAGCTGGACGCATTTTATGTTTTTTCTTTACTTCCAGTCCAGCATAAAAGAAAATACATTACTCAAAAAAATATATTCCGTATGAAATCGATAGGTATTTAAACATATAAAAGTTATTTTTGACAAGTGTTCAAGCTTTTCTTCGATTTGCTGTAAATCTGCTAGGATCTTATGCTCGAGGTTCTACACAAAATGTTGGCATTACCAATTTTTTGTGGGCAGACAATCTAATTGCCTGTCTGTCCACGTTTCAAATGCAGTCTGTCATAAAGTATTTTATAACTTTATTGGATCTTGTTTCCGCTCGCAGTTTGGTTCGCTTTTGTACTTTGATCAAAAGTGCCTAATCTATAAATGTTATTGCAAGCCACAAACTATGACTGTATACTCCAAGTTTCATTCAAATCCGTTCAGCCGTTATAAAAACGTCCTCAGATCCTTACAAACTTTCGCAATTAAATAATATTACTAGGATTTCAATGAAGCTTAGCGACTTGCTCTGGATGGAAGTAACTGAAAAGCCGAAAATAGAGGCAATCGAAATGCTTCAATGAACAAATTCCGTATGACCATTCCTAGCCACGAAACTTGCTCAAAACCAATCCTGGTATAACCTCGGCGCCTACGCGAAACCTACACAACGACCCATCTCTACTCGCAAGAATGAATGTATTGTGCTGTTGCCATTTCAATTCACGCTAAATACGCTGGTAGGTGGCGAGGGTCTCATCATAACGATTTTCACGGTTTAGAGTTCATCAATGTCTATGAAAAACACATTTTTGACACAATTCAAGCAGCCTACGGGTATAACGTTTTATGCGTGTTTGTTATGCAAAAGACCCCCAGGGATCACTTTTCGCACTATTTAGTGCTAATCATTTGTAGCTATAAGCTAATGGTATATGGCTATTTGCTGTTCTAGTTTGCACTCCCTGCAGCGACTAGGTCACGGTTGAGTGTTTCAAGGATGGCATAGCATAGAAAAGGTATTAGTTCTAGCGTACTTTGTTTCCATTAGAATTGTTAGAAAGCATTTGTTTGTTCAAGGCTCCAGCGTATAATCTAGAGTAGGTTGGAGTTAGTCCCTAGAGTAAAAGGTTCGATCCAATGTAAACTCCACAATATAAGTAGACCTAACACGGTATATGTTATATATTTGTTTGGTGTATTACCTACTTTGTTTTTCTTGTTTTATTGTTACAAAGAAACTTTTTGAATAGAAACTTCCATCAGATATTTCTAGTACTAATCAATGACGTGTAAATGTTACACCCGTTGAGGAAACACGCCAAGTTTGAGCTCGAGATGGAAGGAGATGATAAGTCGGAGATGGTCCATTTGAAGGTTACCGCATTTATAAGGAGAAAAGGCCGACGTCCTCTCAGTCTCGAATAGGCTCTTGAGGATAGCTAAATTCTTTGAGATCGAAGCGTAATTTATTCGTAATGTGCTTTTATAATTTAATCAATTTTGTATGGCTTATGAAATCAACTCTTGCTAATAAAATAACTGGTGTTGCTAAGATGATGTTTTTTTTTGCACCAGAAGAGGGATATAATAAGTGTTTTTGCATCGAGGTTTAATATAATAACAGAACTTTTATGTTAAAGTTTATACCCCGAATACGACGGTATAAATTGTGATAATGTCAGTCTCTATAGCTTTTATCCTCTCAACCCAACTAATCCACAAAATATTTCCTCGTTCTATAGTACTGAAATAAATTCGCATTATTACAAATCGTGGTCGGTGCGTTATCGGAATAACAATGGCGGTCGTCGACTTATCGCACACTGATAAAAATGCCCTCTGAAAAATACGTTTGGTGTCAATGACCCGGCAACCTATGACTCGAGATTCGAACCTCGAGGGTTTGGGTACAGCCTGTCGAGTAGATGAATTCCGACATTGCGAAAGTCGGTCGTTCGCACTTGCTACCCAATACTATCAAATTGTACAAAAGTTACAGATATATGTAAAGAAAATCATTAAGTAATAGATACGAATACGATAGTTGGGTGGATATAGAAGGATTAGATGTATAGCAAGGCCAACCAACATAAAGGACAAACTGGAAAAGGCAGACTATTAATCCGATTGGGTTATATTTAACAATGAATTGAGAAATAAATTATGCTAGTATTTCCCCACGAAAAACGTCCTTATTAGATCACCATTCAGATCAATTTTATGACTAAAGAATGATTGGTGTTCGAAAACAAGTTCCATAATATTAGCTCAGTTCATTATGTAGATTAATTCGAACGCTTTTTTGCACTTAGCGACCTCGACGACTACACTAATCCCTTAGGTTCATTGGCGCGCACTAACTAATCACACTATTCTTTGAAATCACAAAGCAGCTTAACCTCAAAAGGACAAGGAGTTACTTCAAGTACACGAGTTTTTTGTCTAAGGTGGCCTACTATGCTCTTGATATTAAAACTATAAAAAATAAACCGGTCAAGTGAGAGTCGCTCACGAAGGGTTCCGTACCATTTTACATGTTCATCCCGTGAAATTTCCAACAATTTCAATTTTTAAAATTTTACCGTATGTAAACGGTTAATTTTTGAAATTGAATACTACTTACGGATCATGAGACACAGCCCGCTGACAGACGGACGGACGGACAGACGAACAGCGAAGGTTTAGTAATAGGGTTCCGTTGGCACCCTTCGGGTACGGAACCCTAAAAACTAAGGCCTTTACCATCATTGTTGCTTTATCGTTTTGAGCACGTGTTTAAGGTTTTTGAATCGAAAATTAAACAGGGTGAAAAGGGTATGCATAAAAACTGAAGCGAGGAACGGAAAATGACAAAAGATGTTAATTAGAAGCTAAAACAATCAAAGCGAGACCGGTTTGGGCATCCTTTGAAAAACTTCGGTCAATCATTGAACGATATCACGTACCGTGAAGTAAATGCTCAACAAAGTGGAAAAACGAATGAAACAAAGACAATACTCGTCCTTAGTGAGTTAATTAGCTTAGATTGCTTCCTGGCAATTTGTGGCGAACTCGCCGTTTGGCATTACGACTATTGTCATGAATTTTAAAGCATTTCCAAAGTTACATTAACACTATGCCACACTAAGCGGCCAAGAGGACATTATCCGCTGAACAACTAAACAAAGCATGATACAAATGTTTGCTAGATCTGCAAATATCTGGTGGCTGGTTTGGGTGTGCACTCGTAATTTTTTATACACGCAGGAAATCATGTGCTCTGGCAGTTTATTTAAATGTATTAAAGTCATCATCATCATCTTCCTGCCCCTATCCCACTTTAGGTGGGGTCGGCTGTAAGAGTTTTGGCTAAGGTGTTTTATGACTGACCGGCCGCCTGCCGTCAACCCTCCTTGGGAAATGTAGGAAAGTATAAAAATAAATTACCTTGCGTATTTGATCAGTAACTTCATTGAGTGGCCTTTATGTATATTGGTGCTCTATGAACTCTGATATGTCTGCTAATACTTTGTTTATTTTAATTTAGTTAAAGAAGAGACGACGTGCCTAAGACTATCCTATGTCCGCTAGATGTTCATAGTCCTTTCGTAGATAAGTGGACGGTAATGTACCCACATATAACTATTATCTTTAAACTCTTGAGCAACGTTGACTCTGCCCATTGCTTACTCTAGTAAGTTGGCTGCGTTAAAAGCATTTAGTGTTATTTTATGTTATGTTTGTTTGTTCTTATCTTGTTTTGTGGTGACTAAATGGCACAGCTCATGGGAAAGTACTATTTATACTGGCACGTATTTAGTTTATGCTATTGACTTGCAAACAGAACATACTTGTCTATAACTATTTTACCTTTTTATCACTATCGTCATGGTCGTCGTGGAAAATACATAAATGTTAATGCAAGTGGAATGAATTGAAGATCAATCTATTTACATGTTATTTCAATATAATAATAAACATATCTAAAACACATAGCGTGCAATGGGTCACAAAGTCACAACAATATAAATGAATTCTAAAACAGTAAGGGGTTTTTTAACTTCTAAACTAACGATTCAAGTTACGAAGAAAAAAAAGTAAGTTCGTATAAGCTAGTGTCCAACTCTTGTGACGGAGTTTTTAAGCCGTCTAAAGGCCTCCGTCATGGCTTAACGACTTTAAAAGCCGGGACCGACAATTTAACGTGCCTTCCGAAGCACGAAAGCGCTCAGCTCGTAATGCCACTTCCGGTCACCCATCCAAATTGTGACGCGCACAACGTTGCTTAACTTAAACGATCAATCAAGAACGTCTAAGCAAGCTACGCCACGAGCACTTCCGATCTAAGTTACGAAGAGAAAGTAATATTCGATTGTTTTACATATTGGTCTTACATAGCAACTTGTTGTACTTACAGATGAAAACATGATTGAAGTTGTTATTACGAGTATGAATGAATTTGAGATTGAAGTGCACGTGACAACCGACACGAAAGCTATTGTTTGCGAGTGAGTTGGCTGCTCTAACAGGACTGCATGGTATAGCACTGTCCGGACCGCATGCGACGTCTAACTAGCTGTTTACTCTTTATCTCCCCAACTCCTACACTAGTTGTAAACTTGTAAAACTCCGAGCAAAGATAAAAGTTCAAATTGCAAACGAACTTGTGCATTTGATTCCGATAGTTTGCCGCTTTGGCGATCTCTGGCTCGGATTCACTGCTTGTGAGAGTTGCGATTGCGACTGAGTTTGCTATAAATAAGCTGAGAATTTCTAGTTTCAGTATTGTTTTGAGTATCTTCCATTTGTTTATTGTGTCGTCATCATTTCTCTTAACTTTATTTTGTTGCCTCTGGTTGTATAAGATTGTTACTCGCTACCTGCAAAAGCTATCCGTAGCTAATTGACAATGAAGGTCCAACTGTTGTCTATGGATTGGAATTCTTATTTTTTTAGGACAATGTCAGCGGCGTAGTATTTTGTGATGTAGTGTACAAAAATGGGCATTACAACATTTTTTTCTTTGTTCTATGTAGTCAGTTGATCCAAAGTCCGCACCTTTTCTGATAGACAGGTTTAAGTTATAATGGCTCAATCAATTGTGTTCTTTGAAAGTCGAACCGGCATTGTTATTGTTGCCTCGTTACTCTGTATCTTCCATCTCCAAGAACCCTATGTTTTGTCCCACGATTATTTGTGACAATGCAATCTTATAACCAGTTTAAAAGTCGTTTATAATATCACCTGTTCCATCAGGGTTTTCCTTACCGTTGGTAATGCAATTAGTGTAATATCATGCACAATTGAATATTGGATCACTTCCTTCCTGTTGTAACCTGCGTTTGATTTATGTATCGTTTCATCCCAATTACCTATTTTTCCTTGTATTTGTTTTGGTCCAATTGATACGAAATGAGTGTAAATAAATATAATAAGACGCTTTTCTTTCTTTTTTTATTTTTACAGAAAAATGAACTGAAACCCTTTGATATCGTCATAGACTATAAAAATAAATAGAAAAAATAAATCTAAAGACGACAAAAAAACATTTATTGTTGTTTAAATGTATAAACACGCATGAGATGTTAATGATTTCGCGTGTCCGATGAATTATAAACAACGTCATATAACATAGCTCGTCATTCCTTTATTGCCTCGCCAATAAGCCAGCGGTATTTCACGCTAATGGGTCTCGGCTCTGAACAAGTTTTCACTTCGATTTATAACGATTATGACACCAGTGACGAATGACTTTGCCTGCTCCTCTGAGGTACCGGGATCTTTCTCGGAACTTCATTTCCAAAAATTTGTTTACAAAAGGCTAAAATTATCGTTGGTCACATTTTGACGTCACAGATTGTTTGTAAGCTGTTACACAAAATAAAAATATGCTCCGTCTGCTGAGTCAGATGCGTCGTGAATTAAAACCACGATAATGTCGAGAAATAAGGTCGAGGTGAATTAAATATGTCAGTAGGTGGGTTAAGTAGCGATCGTCCATGAAGAACTCAATGAGATATCTGCATATTGACTGATCAGGAATTTAATAATATATAGAAAGTAAAAGCATAGAGGCGTCTCAAAGTTTTCTGGTTTATTTATTATCTGTGATACCTACTTAATATTTTCTACAAGGTCATACTAGAAGTGTAAAATGAACAATCCCACTTTCACCGGCCTCCCCGTTGTCAGCTGTTACTGCTGCTGGGAGAGATTTATGAATACGCGTCGTGTCGACCGCAGACGATTTAGCCCGAGGCGTCAATTAATGTTCACACACACAATGAAAAAGTATAAATAGACAATTACTTACACACCTGTAATTAGCCGCGGTTATGCAAACGTTTAAATTATAGTAGCATTTTTTGAGCTGTGGGAAATTAATTCATTATTCAAATTCCCAGCGAGATGCGTCTCGTTTTACGAGACGTACAAATGACGATTCAAATGTTTGTGAGATTTTTCATCTCATTATACCTTTTAATTCACTTTGATTAAAAATATTTTCGATGATAGAATGTATACAACATGATGGCTTTCAGTTAAATTGGTAGAGATGTTAAGTATTTGATCCACTGGGAAACTAAACAAGATCATCGATGGAGCCTATAAAGGCTTAATAAATTTCCCAAACAATCGTATAAACAAGGTGTTTAAAAACACAATTGATTGGGATGAACATCAGTATCATTGATTTTATGATTACAAGTAACAGGCATTGTTTTATTGTTAAACAACAGTATCCAGATAACAGAATCGCCTTATCTCGATTGCAATACACACTTCCAGTATTGTTGCCATTATTTGAATTGGCAAAGTGACGAGTATTTATAAATAAAGACTATGAATTATTATATACTAGCTGCCGCCCGCGGCTTCACTTGCCTGGTACCCGGATAAAAAAAGCCTATATGCTAATCCAGTACATATACTATGTATATTCCAAGTTTCATTCAAATCCGTTTAGCCGTTTAGGCGTGATTGAGGCACAAACATACAAACATCCTCACAAACTTCCACAGTTATAATATAGTAGTATAGTAGGATTATACTAGTAGGTATTTTTGTCTTCTTGTGTAACTTTTTTGTATCTTCGATGACTAAATCGATAGGAACAAGGAAAACAAAAATGTATTATGTATGCTATTTTATTCCCCAAAAATGTACAAGTCATATAGGTAGGTATAGATAAAACGCCACTGACCACTACTACTCGTCGTGTCACTGATTCGTTCGAACCAGTGTGGTGAAACTGACCACTGATGTATTGTCATTACCAGATATAAACAAAAACTTGTCTGCGGTGGACGTAACTGGGCTATTTGTTGAAAATTATTGTTCATTTGCTTCAATAAACAAACACTGAATTTCACTGAAACCAGTCATACTCAAAACCACAGACCGAAAAGAAACTTTATACAGATAACACTAGCTGCCGCCCGCGGCTTCGCTCGCGTGGTACCCGGATAAAAAATAGCCTATATGTTAATCCAGTAAATGTACTATGTATATTCCAAGTTTCATTCAAATCCGTTCAGCCGTTTAGGCGTGATTGAGGCACAAACATCCAAACATCCTCACAAACTTTCGCATTTATAATATAAGTAAGATTTATTACACCTAAAACCACAGCGTAGAAGATTATTTATAAAGATGTATGCGAATGATGCGGGTTAATCATCCAAGTCCTTTTTAAATATTTTCCTGATGACCTCTCGATTTTACCCTATTTCAGGCTTCTTACTCGAATCATCACATCACAGCGCTTTCCAAAACATACAAACGTTTTAGCGTAAATTTATAGCTCTGTTGAATTAACCTGTATACTTTAGACACAAGAGAATGTGTTCATTTCTATACGCCTGATATAAATCTTGAATTCATGACACGAAAATACCACTTATCTTCAAACAGTACTCTCCTGAGATAAATTGCGTTTCGAAAGATGTAACTGTTGTTTATTTACAACTAAAATGTTCCTGAAAATACAAGACAATAAGCTAGAAATAGGAATCCTTACAGGAAATCCCTCAAAAGTAATAACTACGGCAGATTACCTTCAGCTATTTAAAGATCCCCTTGTAAATGAGTTCTTCCTGTTGTAGTAATATCAGAAACAGGAAGTGATAAAGGACATTGTGATAAATAAACCATCTCAACATAGGGGTTCTAGAATGCTAACATCTGTTGTTACCTATTCTTTAAATTGAAAGTCAAATCAAAAGTGTTTTTTATTCTACCAAATCTCAAGAATAATTTTGAAACTTCTCAAATCTATGTTGAATTAACGCCTGTTCGTAACGCGACCAAGAATGGTAGATGATTTCTTGATGACGATTTAAATTGATGAAACTAGTCGGGAGTAGTTCAGAACCGATAACATACTATAAGAAAATAACTAAGAATAGATTTCTAAATCTCTGACTTAAACATCAACATATAGATCACAATTCCTAAATATTCGAGCACAGATCGTAAGCGACAAAGATGCAAGTCAGCCATGTATGGTGGATTTGTTATACATGTTGGAATATTATGTCGCATCTGTTTTGACGTCCTCTATCTGTTACATTATGCAACATATCTCTTGGATCTTGCATAAAAGCGAGCTTGCCCAGATCCATATCATTGATAGTATTTTGTGTCATTGATGTTGTAATACGCGTCATTTAAATAATATCCATTTCGACCATTCAGTCATACACATAGTATCTGTAAAATATTTAATATCTTGCTTGTTTGATATTCTGTTTCAGTTGTTTTCGGTTCTCATGACGATTTCGGTTCGACGGCCTCGGTGGCGTGGCGGGCAATTGCTCGGCAGAGACGCAAGAGGCGCGGGTTCGATTCCCGCTGCGGAAGAAATGTTTGCATGTTTTGCAAATATTTCTTCCGGGTCTGGGTGTTGTGGTACTATGGTACTCGTAGTTTCTGATACCCACGACACAGGGAATCCTAGTGTGGGGTCAGGACTATGTATGTGACTGTTGGGTGTTATTTATTTACGTATTCATATCCAAATTACTATATACTTGTACAAGTGGTTATAAAATGTCAATACCATTAGCTAGTGTTATAAGAATCATATTAGAAACTCACTAATAATTCCTAATCTTTCATTACGTCTTGACATTACACACCCGAGTTTCGTGACTTAGTAAAATTTATCAATCATAATTTTCGTTTCCAAATATTACGAGATAAAAGATTTTAAAGTCGTAGTCGTCTTAGATTTCATGTAACATTACTTTGTTGGCGTACTTCAATCCTTTCACTGGTTTAAGAGAACTAGTAGCACGAGCAGTAGTGGTAGGTAGGTGCCCATTCACATTGAATTTTTTCTATTGTACATGTCTGATTTCTCTATTCAAGGTCACCTATTGGCTAGGTCTAGGTCAGTAGACAACAAATTAAACATGCATATATCGTGATTCGTGAGGCCATGTTTATTACTAGAATCTAAATAGCAATTACCTAAACTTAAATGCTGTTATTTTAGTATATTTAAAAGTTAGGGATTTGTCTATCTTCAAGGTTATTTGATAGGTACTTATTATGTTTTTGCCGAATTATTTACATAAATAAATACTACTAATTGAAGGTTGCCTCGAGTAGAGATATTAAAAACAATAATGATTATCTTTTATTTTTTACAATACATTGGTATTCGGTACTATATTTTGCTGATAATATTTATCATAAGTACTAATTTTTAATCATTATTCTCGACACTTCCTTCTTCAATCTTAACTCCCGTTTCACCTTTTATTTTAAGCCTGAGTTAGATTTATCGCCATATTAAACTTAGCTTTTACTTGAGCATTTCTAGTTAGTTTCTGAGTGCTAGTTTCCGTCCTTTCAATTCTTACACGATAGTGACAGTTTTACTGTTTTACAGTTACTTGAGCTGTGAGCTAGAAACGCCTTATTAACTACTGAGTTAGATTATAGAATACGCAATTGTATTCCTCTCAAAGCGTGTCATTGATCAAATTAAGTTAGCTCTTCCAGCTGCGACGCGATAGTTAGTACACTGGTTTTATTTCCGCCACGTGACAAATGTTTACATTTGTAAAGATTTTCCTAGTTTTCTTTCCTCTTGTTTCGTCTCGAACGATTCGAGAGCATCCCTACTTTCTTGGCAGCGACACCGTCTTTAAGTGGCACGTACATACTACCAAGCCTGTCTTCCATAGGGATAGGCAGGGACCACGGATCTCCATTTGCTACGGTCCTGACATACTACTCTCGTTCCATACTTTCTCATCATATTCCTCATGGCTCGTGTGTGACACAAGTTAAAAATATAATGTCGCTGTGTATAGGTATACAAGCTGCTATACAAGCTTTCCATTTCTAGTGTGGGAAACAGACAGAGGTTAATCTGGATACAAACTTTACATGAAATAATCAAGTCCTAGTCATGTTGATGTTATTTGTACAGCTACACCTGTTTTTGTAGCCTGTATTGTCCTACTGCAGGGCAAAAGTCTCCCTTACTTCTCTCCAGTCATCCCTGTTCTGTGCCACTGGTAACCAGTCCTTTCAAGTAGGCATCGATCTTGTCACCCCATCTTCGTGGTTCGCCACAAGGTCGTATGCTCGTGTCTTATGTTAATGTATAATGTTTGTTGGTGCAGGTACGACAAGTGGGACCGGGACCGGGGCGGGGGCGGGGGCGGCGGCAGTGGCGGCGGCGGCGGCAGCGGCGGCGGCTCGGGCGCGGGCGGCGCGTGGTCGAGCCGGGACCGGGAGCGCGACCGCGAGCGCGACCGGGAGCGCGAGCGCCAGGCGCGCGCCCACCAGATGTCGCATGCGCACGCCGCCGAGCCCGACGCCTCGTCTCTCTTCCCGGCGCCAGTTAGGGTGAGTCGCGCATCTCTTTTTCAACATAAACTAACTTTAAGAATGGTGAAGCTGGTATCTATAGTGAAACAAAAGAAAATTAGCAGCTATCACGCTGCATACGATGGCTCACTATCCGACACTCAGGACGAGGGGAAGGAGGGCAAAGAGGGCCACGATGACGTTGGCTATATGCCTCTGCACAGTTTTGAATTTTGAACATGTTATTAATTAATACTCAGATCTAGACCGTGATGAATGACAAATAGCAGACTAGGTTTACCATACAATAATAATTGTAGAGTACCTAGAACAACTAAGGTTATCATGTCACGTTGTCAGCCTTGTAAGGTACGTAGAATAATTCAGTGAGTACTACCTTAGTATGCAAAGGTCAGGCTCGAAAATGCAGTAAAGCGAAGCTATAAAGCTTAAGATTTTTGCCAATTTTGAGAAAGGTAAACTCGCAGCCAACTTGGCGCCTTTTTCTAATGCCAATACAGAAATAATTCAATTTTTTTATATACAGGGTGGCACATTAAGATCAGTCAGTATGGGCAAGTCTGTGACTATAAAACATACAAAGATCTGTTCTTGGGAATCATGTCATCGATTTTAGTAACAAGAAAACGCCACCCAGTATAAGAGTTTCGATCCGACCGTGATGACTCCCGGTATATATTGAAGTTTTATTACAACAAAAGCTTCTCAAAATCTGATAAAATGCAAAAAAAAGGTAGTATCCTCCCGTTGTGTTAGTTGATAGTTACAAATAGTGACAGGGCGAATCTTCATCCGTGTTCAAGTTAAGAATCGTTTATAAGTAAAGGCTATGTTATGTTCCATTAGTATAGTGCATAAGTGCATACTTGAATCATTCACTACTAGAGCAGCTCTACGTACGAAATGCGATTAGACGAAACTGTGAGAAGCCAGAGAATGCGCATCGTCCCAGAAAACAAAATGGTAATAACCATAAAATTGGAACATTCCGGATTATCTCTTTCGTAACCGTCCCGTCGCGTCGGTTCATAATTAAAAAAGTTCATTGTGAAGGCGTGCGGTAAAATCGGCCCTGTGTCACTCCCAAGTTTGTTTTTACTGCAAACTGTACTATAACGCTCCGGCTCTAGATTCTAAACTGCATGAAACTCGAAGCAATATAAAACATACCTGTTGGTCTATGAGTCTATCCGATTTGGTATTAGAAAGGAATATTAATGATGTATGAAAAATCGATGTCTTTATTATAATGTAAATTTTCGTGTCATTATAGTGGAACTTCATATTTGTACTATTATCGCTTCTGCGATACCATAACGAATGTTTTCCATCCGAAGTAACGTTTGTTTGTAGTTCAAGAGCTGGAGCAATATGATTAGCCTTGCGGTAGCTGTTATGTTTGAATTCGACAGTTCAAAGTGGAAACAAATATGTGTTAACTCTTCATATAAATGTTTGCTACAAACATATTTCATCGTGGTTCTACGCCAACTTTGTTGAGTTAGAAATAGACGGTTTTGGGAAGTGCTTTCTTAGTTTTCCTATTCTTTTTTCATGCTTAGATGACAAGTTTAGTGGTCCCCGATGCGTGAGACATTCATGAAACCATAATAAAGGCATTTGAAAAGTCTATAACACAATATTTACATACATATAGCTTACTATAATTATACGACTTCGCCTTATTATTTATTTAGTAGGTACTTGATGCGATTTGATTACAAACCTAGGTCATTTCGTTGTAGAGTGTTGACTTTATAACTTTGAAATAACTTTCATACGTTCTGAGCTTTTGCACAGTCAGGTTTAAAAGCCATACATATTCTACGTAATCGTATATTCCGTTATATTCATTAAGCTCTTTCAAAATATAGCAATAGTTGTGTAGCAATTCTATTGTTGCCCCGACATGTGTCGAACTACTCACGTGTCAATTTAAAATACCACGTGTTAATAGATAAACATTTCACAAACGTACGTTTAGTAACACTAGACTTTGCACGTGGATATATAAAATATACGTTTGAATAGCATATAGATATGTTTCACAAATTTTCGCTTAGAGTGATTTGTGTATCCATATTATTTATCAAAGAACAGTCAAGGACGCAAAACGCTACCTAACCTTCGCCGAACCCTGTGTAGCCGTAAGTTTTAGGATGAAGACGATTAATTAGTATAATTAATTATCCTTGCGAATGTTTAAATATATAAAGCTTTAATATATTATGAACTAGATGTCGCCCGCGGCTTCGCTCGCGTGGAATCCGGACAAAAAGTAGCCTATATGTTATTTCAGCACATATACTATGCATATTCCAAGTTTCATTCAAATCCGCTCAGCCGTACGAGGCACAAACAGACATCGTCACAAACTTTCGCATTTATAATATTAGTAGGATAGGATTATTCACGTTTAAATATATTTTAGTACACCTGGCACTAAACTATAACCATACACCTGCAAAGGAGCTATTTGGATGCTAGGAATAAGCAGCTACAGCTTCCTATCTAGAGAATTCATGAGACTACTGAAAAATTTATAGCGTCACTGAGTTGAGTGCTTACAAAAACGAGTTTCTTTTTAACATACCGTTCTCTGTCTATCAGATCGAATGGACGAGATAATGCTCACCGCACATGCAACATCACGCAACATCTTTAAAGTTGCACATTAACAAATAACTGTTTCTTAGAAACTATTCACTGTGACGTGGATAACTTGATAGTTAGTATGACAAACTATCCACTGCGACGTAGATAACGAAATAGTTAATAAGATTAACTATCCCCTGTGACGTGGGTTACTTAATAGTTAGTAAGATCGCGTGATCGTTTGCAGTAAAAGTGAAGAATGTGACTTTATTATAACGATAAATGTATGTGTTAGGATCTTGCAGTACTTTGCTGATAAGCTGGTTATAATCTAGCTGTGAACCAAATAAACAAATATCCTGTATTAAACTTAATGTGCACAATTATTAATAGTGGTCAGCTTGTCTATAGTCAGTAACGTTGTCGTACTTATCATCAATTCAGAAACGTCACTGTAACTGCAGATATTCAATAAAACGGTGTGCGACAAGTTCTCTTAATCCATTATTGTATATAATCTTACTAAATATATACAATACAAGTTGGTGACTTCAAATTGCCTCTTCGATTCCTAAAGATTGCACTTTGCTGTGATTTTGATCACCTTTCTTTTTGAGCTGTGTACGTGCTGTCCACCTTGTATAAACCTCTAAACAATCTAACTTATCTAGTTAATCGGAATCTCAGATAAGCGTTTGGTGCCCCACGTCATTAATGGAGCCGAGAAACGGCAGACAGACGCTTCAACGTCACTGCAAATTCGCCCGAGATGATTATGAGCGTGTGCCTCAATTCCATGCATCTGGCGTAGTAAAACATTTAGTGCATTTTTATTGTTTAAAATTCTTGCTGAGAAGTGAACTGTAAATTCAGCGCTAACCGCACAATTCAGACGTTAAAATGTAGCTTGCCCTTTTATTTGTGTAGCGAAGTGACGGCCGCGACGAGGAAGATCAACTTGATCTGGCCGCGCCAGTGTCAGCGGGTTCGAGGCCACCGCTTGTTTACATGTCGACTAGTAATTACGTGAGTTGGATCATCATGTAAATCGTTGCCAAAATGTTTCTTTAATTTACTAGGTTGGTACTAGTGAATGATTGTACTCGTACTCCACTAAATTGTCGTAAGCGTGCCGTGTGGTTCCTTCAAGGTTCAAAGATTCCTTTCGTAATTCAATTCTAACATGACTTACATAAAATGTTAGCTATTTGACATTTTGATGAAGGAAATTTAGCCTGCGTTAATGAGTTTTAAATGACGTAATCCTCCCATTTCAAATTAACCTTCTCTTTTTGCTATATTAGAACGTGCAGGTGGAGTTGTTTGTAAATTAATTCAATGAATGCCTACTTAATCACTATAAGGACACGGACACCTGAGAACTGTCCGGTCTCGTTCTAGCCCCACCATGCCACCTGCAGCATCTTGAGACTACTTTGAATTTTTATGCGTTTAGTCTCGATTGCTTAATTTAGAATTATCTTGCTTATCAGCTCCCGTGTTGATGTTTGTAATTTTAAAAGCTAGCTTATCTCGTCTTTGTGCACTCGACCCACTTAGTCGCACCGTGTATAATAGTTCGTTTTAATGCACACTAGTGCAGTGTGCTCACATGTACGGGCGTAATTAAAGCCGCCCGCTGTTCCCGCGCGGAGGCCGGCTCGGATCCGATAAAAGTCGGCGACTCGGCGTCGTCCATCTGGCACGAAAACGAGAAGTAGGGTATTACAAGAATTGTGTTGGCCCTGACGAGTATTGACACGGTTTAGTAAGCGCTTTTGCATTAGGATAGTTTGTATGCAGGCCCGGCTCGATCGCTATTCGATAACTGATGTGTATTTTCCCTGAACATCACTCTGTTGTTTACAGATGATAATCACTGAATGGCCCGATTGTTTCCTTTGCCGGTCTGTTGGAACTATTATACTAATTGATCACGTCGAATGCAAGTATCTTGTTGCACTTTGTGGCAGTGTGTCACCTTGTCAAGGCCACGCCTACGTAGACCTACACATGCATAAATCCCCAGGTGTTGCACGTGTACATTTGCTGCTTGTAGTAATGCATCTTAAATTTTGTCAGATGCTACTGTCCTGTTGTTTATCTCTCTCGCACTAGATCATAAGAAAACGCGAAGATTGGTAGTTGCTTCTATTTTAGATACCGAAGCTATTTTTATGCCATGTGAGCTGTAGGTATATTAAGATGGTAAGTATATTTTTGTCGGGATTGGGCGCTTGTTTATCTCCACCTACAATATTGGGTCTTGTTTATGTTTTGTTTGTTTTTGTCGTTTGTTCTTTCTTGGTCATTTGTAAACAGAATGTAGTTGTATAGTTTAGTAAAATCCCAATAAAAGACCCTTTCCTTATAAAAAGCTTTTGTACTAAATTGGTTTCTGGTTCTGTTGCGGAAGTATGTGAATGAAACTCCTTTTATTTAATATTAGCCTCCCACAATAGCAGGAAAATTACACGAACGCAATAGTACGTGTTTACGTTTTTTTCTTGTCATTTATCTCGTGTGTCTTGACGGTATCTTATCTATCAGCGAGCGAATCTGTCAGAAAGGTTAATGATCTTGTGAAGACACCTTGAATCGTTTCGCAATTTGTTATTGCTTCTTTTACGTTTGTAGAAATCTAGTTAAGATATTCGTTGACTTTTTCGAAGAGGCTTCTTCCGAGCACATTAAATACGAGTATGTTGTAAACGGCACGAGTACAGTTTTATTCTTATTGCAAAGACTACATTTGCAATCTTACCTCAACTAGCAAGTTAACACAACTGGCTACGACGTATTTAAGGTAAAGTGGATTGATACTGAGCCGCGTTCTATGTACGTCAAGAATGATGATTGCTCGATTGGGAATACCAAATCGAGCGATTGGATATTCCCAGAAATTACCTCATTAGTTGTTAGATTAACCTTGAGGGCTTTATATTTGGAGCACATTTTCCAAAGCATTTTTTACGTAATAAAACGGCCTCAGTATTTAACCAGTGTGGTGAAAAGGTTTATATTAAAACTTCCGACCGTAGCATGAATTCATCCCTCAGATATTCATTAGCGTAAACGATAAGTTAAGAGCTGTTGTACAGTTGGCAGAGTGAGTACAAAAGGAGCCACAATACAGACACAATGTACTGCAGAAGCCGCGCGTCTAGACGGCCCTCGTTACGGCCCTCTGCCTCCCACCTCCCTCGCTGCCGAATACCTAATGAAAATATGCCTTTTTAATCGCAAATGTGAAAACCACACCCTTCAATGACGGTTCGTCTTCTCTCACTTCATTCTGTTCTGATATATACCCTGAACTAGTGTCAGGTAGTTGCTTGTTTTAAAAACATCACTGGATGATTCTAGGCCATGCCCAGAATAAAATAAATAGGAAGTAATTGACAAATAGTACATTGTAAAATGTTTAATCTAAAAATTTCAACTAAGGCTGTATACAAAATCGGATAATCCGATCATCGAGTCCGTCAGATTAAATACATATGCATACATATGTTTTATCACGCCCGTATCCCTAATAGGATGGGCAGAGACACAAGTAATCATAAGAAAACTTGCAGTTACTTCTCATCCAAGACTCCCAAGATGGATATGGTGAACCACGGTGACAGGTGATCAACCCATCGCCCATATAAGTGTAGGTCCATCAAGTTAATTAATATAATAATATAATTTATTACATATAATTAATCTATTATCCCAATCGACGCTGTTCCTGGAAGCAAGCGTTCACCGAGACTATCAAATAGACCTAGACACTCCATCGCCCACAATTGGCTAGAACCGGATCGCTTAGCTCCACCTTGTATGCGTGTGAAATTCCTCTGTCGGTTTCTCTGAATAAATAACTGTCACAGAAAGTAAGGTCAAGATTGAAACAAGTTTTCACGTTTATGATTTTAATAAGGATCGCTAGGCTTTTGAAGTCTCCTGCGTTTGAGTGTCATTGACACGGCCCATTTGGGTCGATGACTCGCCGCCTCGAGTTTTATTGCCCCCATATTGTTAACTATCCGCATAGGTAACAGTTTATTGATGTTATTATTTTTTTATATTGCCTGCCCCATCTGCCTCAAGTAATATAATACGACCCGTCTCCTTGCGTCCTTTTTGTACTCCTTTTGCACCCTCCGTGTGAACTCTAGGGCATTGACACGCACAGAAGTTCGGATCTATCGGGGGCATAAAATCTTGGCGTATTTATTTGCTAATTCTCTCTCTACCTGGGGTGGTTTAGGAGTGAATTCAATTTGAATTCTGTAATTAAGTACTCTGATCTTGGCAGGCTCTATTGCGTCTCTATGATAACTGTTATTATGATTATAGCTTTGATTTCCAAACAGCCAATTAGTCTGATTTACATGAATTATGTTACTGAAATGTATAATGATAATATGCTTTACTATTCAAATAATTCAGTTTAGTCTTATGGGAACGTGATTGGATTATATATTTTTTTGAGATTAGATCAACTTGGGGGTTGCCTTATAAATATTTATTATGTTTTCCAATTTATTTTTGTTTCGATATAGGTTTACTAAATGAGAATATTGTCCTGCGAAGTTTTAGAGGAAAAGCAAGCAGACCACCCAAGCGTGGCGTGCATCCTGTCCTTTGGCTTACCGCTGCACTGAACATGGCCTTCCAACTTGCTTGTGGGATGAACAATAGTCTAAGGCTAGTGGTCAGTCCACCCAACACATCCGGCAGTTCAAACGCTTTAGTCTTATCCAAAACATTTTTTACAATTTGATGTTTCAATACAACCATTTGTGAACTCTTGCAATGCATATGCATCCTGTGCGGCGTATGGCAGAAATAAATAAATAACACCCAACAGTCACATAGTCCTGACACCACACTAGGATTCTCTGTGTCGTGGGTATCAGAAACTACGAGTACCTACCATGATACCACAACACCCAGACCCGGAAGAAATATTTACAGAACATGCAAACATTTCTTCCGCAGCGGGAATCGAACCCGCGCCTCTTGCGTCTCTGCCTAGCAATCGCCCGCCACCGAGGCCGTCGTTTATAAGCCTTTATAAAAATCACATTACATTATTATGCGTTTAGTTATCTACGTTATCCTTTTTCTATGCCTGGTTATTCAATATTCAGTGCGTTTTACTTTGTTTGAGCATGAAGGTTAAATTCTACCAAGAGTACAAAAAGTAAACAGCGAAAGAAGACATAGTTACCTACATGGAGGTACTTACTTCATCATCTTTCTGCCCTTGTCCCACTCTATGTGGGGTCGGCACAGCATGATCCTTGGATCATGCTGTAAGAGTTTTGGCTAAGGTGTTTTATGACCGGCCGCCTGCCTGACGTCAACCCTTCTTGGGAATACTTGCTTATTGTATCTCATCATGTTGGACGATACTACCCCTTAGTCGACTTTTACGACATGCTCGGGGAGAGAAGCAGCTGGACGCATAATATAGAAGTGTTAACATATAATTATCCAAAAATGATCTCGTTTATATTCCGATCTTCAGGCATATCTTATTGGGACATTAAAGAGATTGCGTGGTTCCTTCAGAAGTCGGGCCCTGAAGTACGTCCTTTCGGGGGGGGGGCGGGGTGGGACGGTGCGCGCCGGGCGGGGCCGTTGACTCGCCACCGGCCCACCCCACCCTCACGTACAAGATTTATTAGACTGTACGAATAACATGTGGCGAAATTCACTTGTACACCTTAATGGGCAGATTTATATCGGCTGCCGGTGGTGGAATCTCGACGGCAACGAATTGTTAATTCCGCGTGATGATGGGTGGAAGGAAACTCCGATAAAGACTTGTTGCTCTACAACTTCGTTTTAGTTTCAAGTAATGGTGTATGTATTACTTAGACTGAAAGGGATAGGAAAACTTTAGGATCATATAATATGCGTAAATTGTCGCAAGCAATCATAAAGTAAATAAAACAATATTTATGGCGCTTCAGTCTACTAACCGGAAAGAGGTTCTGAGACGTTCGTGGTGCTAGCGCCCTCTACAATTTATCCGCAATATCGTTCTAGATTAACGTTTTACGTTTACTCTACCGGTTGTGCAAAAACAAGATTAAAGCCCCAAATTCCCCTCGAAAGTTTGCAAATAGTTGCTGTCATGAATTTTCATGGCACTAGTGATTATTCGCGTCTGCTGACCCAAATTTCCTCAGCCGTGAAACAAATGAAATAAAACACGAAAATAAAACAGCCCTATGAATTTTGTGCATATTGTCATTCTGTTTTTATCTGTATTCTGTTTTCTCTCTGTTCCGTTGTCGTCATAACAGCTTTGACGTTTTAGGGAAGAACATTTTGTAACAAACCACAACAATGATGTTCCAAATTTGGGGCTTCATTGCGTGGACCTGTTCAGAACTCTGAACTCCCGTTACATATACCGAACAGTTCTTGTGTAAGCAAAATCTATGTAAACACAAGCCCAACTGGCGGAACAAATACTGAGTAAAAACAACCTTGACCCCTGAAGTTTAAGGACTTGGGAAGGGTACTTAAAAAAGAAATGTATTTATAAGCTCCGCCTTCAGTTGAATGTGATTACAGACTTACAGACGACCCGAAATCGAATCATGTGTTACACAGACAGGTAAATGCTCTCGGTTCCCACGCGCTGAGTAGATTCACGTGTAAAGCTTATCGGTGCCGGTGATCCGGCGCTGGCTAATCTACACAATTCTGACTTTGATATGCTTCAGATCAGGCAGGTGGGACGGCTGACGTCCCTATTATTTACGGAAGCACCCAAGGCCTTTGGGCGTCCTAAAAACTCCGTCACTAGAATTGGCCACTAGCTCATACGAACTTGCTTAAGCACCCAAATCCTAGATACTATTTGTATTGGGCGCCAACCGATATTGTAAGTAAATGCGCCCAACAAAGTATAACGTAATCTTTGAGTTTATGTGCTCTTGAATTACAAAAATAACAAACAAACTAAAACAAGTTTAAGGTTCCTAAAACATTATTTCTCAGAAAGAAAATGCTATTCCTTCCGAAGAGCGAGTTTCGAATGTTTAACCACTTTGAAACGTGGTTTGTTTTTTGAGGAGACAGTCACCCCGCAAGACTGTCAAGTCTAGACTCAAAAAGAAGACGACAGGCAACGTCAGCGTTTCCACAACAATAAGGTTCCGACCCTTAGAACCCTAAAGAGGGGCGTAAAAGTAAATCGCAATGCGGAAAATGTTCAGCGAAACTGTTTCCAGTAAATGATTTGGCGTTTCAATCAAATCGCAAGCCGTCGACGGAATCAAGTCTTATTGTACGCTTTTTACCTTTATGTGTATTGTGTTAAAACTGGGCTTTATTTATAGCCCGTCTTATTGTTTCGCGCATGACTATTTGTGAATACCGCGCTGTAGGTACAATCGTTGTCAGACAATATTATACTAAACAAACGTCGACGTGCTCAATATTATTGGCATCAAAAAGTTTTATAATGCTACAATATAAACACCGTGGTAAGCGCTTTATGAAATAAATATTCACACACATTTTGGTAATAATGATGAATTTATATCAGACAAATTTCTATATCTAAATACAGCTGTATTTCTTAGCAGATTTTAGAATATCTGAAACGAAAGCTAGATACACCTTTATTATGTTGATCTTTTGACAATCTAGGCACTTCTCATTAAGCTATAAAACTAGGTTAACTACGACCTATAAGTGTGTATCCAATAGACGATACTTAGCAAGAGTGTTTCAGCTGGCAACAGCAAAATTGCTTTACCACTTGTGAAGGCGACTGTACCCGTACCGCCGAACAAAGTTATGCAAACAAGTTCGAGACGATCTCGGCGTGCGGTCAAGATTGCTGAATTATAGACTTTGTATTGAAGTCCTCGGTGATTTTGCTTTATTTTGATCCCTTGCGGATTGAATTATCAATAGTTTTAGAAGCTGATGGATCAAATTGGCAAATGCTTTGTAGGATCACGCCGATAACATATTTGTTCTAAGAACTTCTATCTCTGTAAAATTGTAGCCCCAACTTCGTTTTTTGACCGTGTAACATTTCTTCTAATATCACACCGAGGAATACCTTGTGTTAGATGACTTGTAACCATACTGTAACGACGTTCCTGCACATGGTTCATACTCTACTCTTATTCTGATTTCCATTGGTATCAACAAATGTCCTAAGTTTATGTGCAGTTTATCGGCGAGCTATTAGAATAAAATGCTTTCTCGTACCGCAATCGCGCAGAATGCAAGACCTTGCATAAGTTTTCGCTGAAGCTGTATAGTTTACCTAATGGAAATCCGCCATAAAACTTAGTCGAAATCCATCGTAAATCCTGAGATTTGCGCGCAGAAAGCTGGTGTACGCTGACTACATATAGACGTTTACCGGTAGACTGTTTAAATTGTAGTTGAGAATTGTGTTTTGACTAAAATATTATAATGCATATTTTCTTGTTCAAATTATTATGAAAATATGATAACAGCGTTTTTATAGTTGATGATTCTTATAACACTGCCGCCTCCTTAGCAATCGAACACTGGCTTAGCAAGTTCGCGGCACACTGCTTACACTATGTATGCGATCTTAGGTCCTCTCGTAAACGCCATATTATTGTATACCCGAGCTTATTTCATCGTAAAATGCAAGGAGCGAAAGGCAATGAATAAGACTTCGCCCACAACATCACTAAGTGCTCTGATGTTACTCGCCAATGAGATAACAAATAAAGTTACCCAGTTGGTACTTGATGAGCTAAATTCCAAGAACCTTTTATTTTCATGTGTACGTATTTTAAAAAAAAAACATAGATAGAAAAGATTCAGGCGCATACCAAATTTAGTAAAAAAAATGATTACTTGAGCCTCAGTTCAGCTCTGTAGGTCGGGCGGCTTTAATTGGCTCCTGCAACATTCCCCAAATATTCCAAATCTAATCATCTATCCATAATGATCATTGCCATATCTTCGAGTTTGTTATCTGCTGCAAGAAATCACGAATAACAAAAAGCGATGACAAAAACGGTGTTTTTGCTGGAAGCCGACATTGTGAGTGTCATGAATCACTGCGGGCTCCGACATTGATCCGGTTTATTTGGGACATGTGGACGCGATGCGTGCCACATGGTGCCCGGCCGCGGACCTCCACGGTAACCAGTATATCAACAACAACAAATGGTCTTCTGGTCCCCGGGTGGGGACACAGGAATGGGCCTCGTTTTTAAAACATTACCCAGGCTTCACACCGGGGGCAGCTGCCCCCGGGTCTCGGGGTTTCGCCTTGGGTCGCCGTTTTTTTTTTTACCACCAGTATATCAGCTACAATCACCACAGACACTGTCCAGGTGATACCATGCTGACGACAAACAATGAAGTCTGAGCTTGTTGAAAGTGTCGATAGATCCGCATGGTCTTTAGCATTACATACTAGCTTGATAAAAATAATCTTCAGAAAAATCCTTAAACTTAGCAAGGGTTTCTAGAAGGTCTACTTGTAAAGTATACTTATCCCAATAAACAACCAAACATTTTTTGAAAATTCATTTTTGCTTACCTTTCCCCCCGAATACTCAAACGCGACTCAGAGTTGAACACGTCTCAAGTCACGGTTTTTGATGAAAATCTGTCAAAAACTGTTCACTTCAGACGTGCTCCACTCTGAGTCGCGTTTGAGTATTCGGGGGATTAAAATTTGGTAACTCCTAATGGTAAGCTAAACCAGATCAATAATCGAAAGTTTAAAAGCTGAGATACTGTTTCTCCAGTGACTTGTTATCACGTCTGAAGTCGAGCGAGACGCGCGTCGTGCGCGCGCCTCACTCGGCATGACACGCCGCGTATTTGCGCACTTTTATTGTTGCTCCTATATGCAGTCATCAGCTGGCGCGCCTGCTGTAAATAAGCGTACTTCACCTTCGAAAGAAACTTACGTCTTTGAATTAAGGAACAAGGCGATGTATCGATTCAAAAAAGGAACGCGTGGATGAGGTCACACTCAGGATTAGTAATGTTCGATTTTATTATGATTGTATAGAGTAAATCCTATGTTGAAATTTAAAATACAAATAGTTTATGTTCTGGAATAACACATAGGCTAATTTAATTTATAAAATTTACTCCCACGGGATGCAAGGGAATTCTAAAGTTTGTATGGGATTTTTTTAACGGGCGGTGTGGTTAACTTGAAAATTTGAGTATTAAATAGTCGGATACGTGATTCAGGGTTTTCCTAAATAACCCTCAAAAAGGGTCAAAATGGAGAACCAAAATTTAAACCACGCGAGTGAAGCGGCGCAGGTAAACTAGTCTTCAAATATAACATTTCTTTTGTTGGCGGGATTCCGCTCAACCGTCTGAAAAACAATATTTGTAGTTCCGGGTACGGGCGTACTTAGTTATTTAAATTATCTGTGGTCTTTTCCTAGACTTAATTATGATACGTGCCTATGTGAGTTTCCATTGCTGCTCATACTGTTTCTAATTCGATCTGTATCAGAATACTTAACCACACTTCGAGTTTACATACCAAAATATAGTTACATTGTTGGAAAGCTACACCCGATGATACCTACTATCATCGTCGGTGTTTACCAGTATTCCGGAAATCGTTTCGCTTCTGCGTCCTTTAGTGCTGCAAGTCTCAGACAAAAAAAAAAGAAAAGACGGCGCGCCACAAACAACAAAAGTGAAGCCACACAAAACCGTGCTCCTGCAAGTAAACATACACGCTCACGCACACACCTACACTAAAACCATGCCCATCGCTCTCAGTACGTTACGAGTCGTAGCCTAGTGAACTTTAAATTTAAAAATAGAATGATGCCTTCCTGTGTAGTGAAAACTTATAAAAACAGCAACAAATCACATAAAAAGTCTCACGGAATCACTTTTCACTTGTAAGTACTTCAAGTAACATCGTTTCTTAATTATTATACTATGAATTTTAGGTCACTTGGAACACAAAACCTCAAAACCTTCGACACACACACATATAGATAAAAAGGTGGCTTCACTTTTGTTGTTCGCGGAGCGCCGTCTTTTCTTTTTTTTTTGCCTGAGGCTGCAAGTACGTAAATAAACTTTATAGCTTGTACGTAATCCGGCGCCAGCTCCGAAATGGGTGTCGCTCTTCACGTGTCAGTCTCACCTTCGGATTGTCAATTCCCGTCCATATACGGACGGTACCCGTTTTATCTTATCCAATAACACTGAGTTCTGAGTTTGATAACATTTTTTATTGTTCGCCTCCGCAATACGCTCTCAATTTTGATTATTCATTTTGAAGATAGAAATCAACGATCGGCGAAGCATTTTTTAACAGCTGTGCACTAAAAAATACTGTGCGATGCACGCTTTATTTACCACACTGTTTATTCGGGAAGGCCCTTTCCAAGGCCATCATCACACCGCAACCTTTATTGTTCGCCTTAGCAACACGCTCTTAATTTTGATCTTTATTTTAAAGCAATGGTACCGACGGAACTAAACAATCTTCGAAGCATTTTTGAACAGCTGTGCTCGAAATAAAGCTGCGTGCAACATATTTCACATAATATTTCATCACATCTTTTTTCAAGGCCACCATACCTGGTCGTTAACCTAAAGCAAACTATGTCACGAGGAAAAGCGCTCCACAACTTCATGTAACCTGTTTAATTTTGTTCCCAGGTGACGGGTCACAGCGACAGAGTCAGCCAGCAGATCCAGCACAAGCTCGGCGACTACTTCCTGGCGCAAACCTTTATCGACGACCCCAGCAAGTCTATAGGCATCTGCGCTGAACCACCAAGCCCTGCACCATGTGAGTACTGCTAACAGCTACTACTACTAGTGCGCCTCAAAGATTCCTTTCGTGCAGTGCTAGCAGCACAGAGAGCACTGGCGGTCTTGTTGGTAGTGACCCCGCCTTCCGATCCTAAGGTCGTGGGTTCAAACCCGATCGTGTACCAATGGATTTTTCTGTGCGAAAAAATTATGTAGGTACGCTATACCAGTAGGTACTCTCAAACGGTGAAGGAAAACATCGTGAGGAAACCCGCGGCTTAGTCAGCTCCGCACGTATTGACCATGTCTTTCCTGTGGACAAGGCCGACTAAGCTGAGAGGATGGAATAGGTGCTGGGCAAGCCTACTCCATCTTAATTCGTCCCGGGCACTACAGCGTCCCGTTAGTGAAGGTAAAGATTGCCTCCTGACGCTGTGTAAATCATTTACTATAGCAGCACAACCTCGAAATAAATAAACATCTGTCACGAGGATCTGCATTAGCATTTTTTCCTTGAACACACTGTAAGATTGCTGACTTTTATAAGGCATACGTTGAAATAGAAAAGCTTTATAAAGAGCTTATTACAAATTTTATTCAACCCAAAATTTCCCTTTATTAAACAAACCAGCTGTAAACATAAAAGTATTTTCATTCTTGTGAATTTGAGCCGCTCAAATCTCTAAGTAAGTCTCAGATATCGAATTTGGCAAGCGAGGGTCTTTCAAAGTAATATGAACTGTAAGCAAAACAGTTTGTCTTTTGATAACTGTAGGTAGACATGCGAAGGTAAGGCCCAAATGGTCCCTATCGCCGTACACCGCGAAAGGTCTTCCTGCAGAGTATTGAAGATGTAGTTAAGTTGTTAATATTGTGATGAAGTGTAACTTTGGCGCAATTACAACATATTTTGTATTGAAACCAAGAAATAAACGCATGATACACTAGTACACTTTCAGCATTTGATAAATTCTAGCTTTCGCCCTAAATAAAAGTTAATTGTAGGAACATTGATGAATTTCAATTGGCATTCTGTTAGGTGGTTTCAAAGCTCACAACTCGTCGGAACTCTCGTGGAAACTCCATTTAATTTCGTGCTATATAAGATTTCCTTGAGCTTGTGGAACCGGAGACTTGTTATAAAACATGTGTTCACAAGTAAAGGCTTCACATGCCGGTACCCCGTGCGGCGTGCGAGAATGCCGCTACTCGGATATGTCCACGTCTCAATCCGCGATATTAAAGTTTATGAAACACAGCTTCACTAAGAATCCAAACGTTCTCATTTCGGTAGGTAAGATTTTACTCTTTATAATAAAAGAGCTTCCCGAAACTCTCATTAGAGGCAAGGCGATATTGCTTCAATCAAATTGGTCAAGTTGGTAAACAAAAACGCCTGAGAAAATGCTTTTAAAACTTTTTTATTCGAGTACCCGGAACAGATAATTTCGCGAAGGCATTACCATAACAAAAGCGGATAAGTTATATGATACGCGGTCGCGGCGCTCTCGGCTACTTACGAAATCTTCCATTTCCAGGTGAACTCTGGAGTGGATATCCGATATTTTTCCATCCTTCGAATAAAATTTACATAATGGCTAATTTGGGTCAATTTGTGTACCAGCCGGGCTCATGTATGTTCTATGATGATGATTGGTTTGTTGCTTTAACAATTCAGAGTGAGATCAAGTAATTGAACGGCCAAATTAAAAACCATTCGATTTTAAAAGCCATTAAATTTGCCGTTAGCAGACTTGATAAACTAATATTTGATTGTCTGCTAAACTGTTAGTCCTTCAAAAGCGAAAACTTTTGAAAATAGTGTGCAGTCGCCAAAACCAAATTTACATTGAGTTATGTTCATGGAACTTTTTTCTGTTTTCATTATCATTATCTTTGTGGTGGCAGAGCATTGCAGACTTTATCAACGGCAAACGGTACACAATCACTAGCGGCTGTGAATTGTGAATTGCCGAATAGCGTTCCGTCGCGTGTGGTTACCAGTAACCACTGTTACTCCAATTTTTGTTTTGATTGACGACACCGCGCGGGTATGTCCCTAGCGTGATAATAAATGATTCAGTGAAATTTTGCGCTCTCGGTCGTTCTCAGTTCGGGTACTACGCCAGCCGCCGGCGCTCACTTTGTCACTGACAGTTGTGACGACACTCGAGCACGGAGTGACGTCACGTCACAGCGTGGAACGTCACACGTCCGCGATTGCCTCGAGTGACTAAAGACTGCGGAACCGTTTTGGTTGAACGTGTTTCATGTATCCGCATATGCCAACTGCAACGTGCTTTGAAAATACAACGCGAAAACTTAAAAACTGATTCTGAAATGCTTGTTTTGAAACATCAATAAACGTAAAAGGTAGCTTACGGGACAATCTTATCCAAACTTACGGATTCATCCTTTTGAAATGGGTAGGCGCTCGTAAAACGTTACCCCTATAAAAACCCGGTAATAATGATATTACGCCAGGAGAAAATAATTGTAAGACATGGCATAAAGTCCCTCAGCTGGTCTGTCGCACTTTTAAATCTGCTTTGTAGGAAAATCAGCTCAACCAAAATGGAATAAGATCTGATATTGTGTGTAAGTAATTTAAGCCTGCCGATGGTTTAGTATCCATCCCGATACGTAGTACCAAATGGTATAAGATGCTATATTCTACTTGTAGATTACGATGTCGCTCATATGCAGTTTATTTAGCCTCGTTCGGAGTCTTTATTAGTTCATTGTAGATACTTTTATTATCTTCTGTGCCGAGAGTATCGGATGCTTCTGCCACGTTTTACGACGATCCGGCACACTCCAGAGCTCCTAATTACACCGCTCCGAACAATTTGAGAGTGAAATAAGCCTGTGAGTGTGAATATGACGTAACAGCTTTCTAAGATAATAGTGTACAAAAAAGTTTTGATTGTGATAAAATAACAAGCATATTCTGCAGTAGTTGAGCTGTTAATAATTCCTAAAAATGTTACTGAAGTGATCTTCAATCGGTCCGTATGAGGTTTCAAGAATCAGGATGTTATAAGATGCAGAAAGGAATAACTTCCTAGTACACACTCATTTTTGCACCTATGTTCAATTAGACTACATTTTAAAATTTCTAACCTTTTTATCAAATTAGTTGCAAAAGCCATTTATCAAAGTATCAATTCCATCACTAATAATGCGATTTCATGCAATTCATGTAACTTCCGCAGTGTTATACCAAAGTTTCAATCACCTGCTCTATTTGCTAAATGAGCATATCCGCCGACGCTAACACCGACTATAGCACTACATTATGACCGTTAGTGAGATTTTATCTCTTGAATATCAGCTTTTATTGCCCATTGTCAATAATGATGATGAGCGATGTCGCAAGCCACGGCCACCGGTCACGCGACTATACAAAAAAAATGCGATCAACGGTAGCAATCAATGAATTGGCTTCACGTCACCACTATGACCGTAATGAAGTACGAGCATGACCCAGTTTCGGAAAACCGGTCTCCGTACGATAAAACAGAGTAAACATACAAGTTTGATAAATGATTCAAAAATCGCGAGCGACGCGCGTTCTGTCGCGTGCGTTACGACTAGGGGTGTCATCCGACACAATCCGGGATAATGAGCTCTGAGAGGGGAGAAAAGAAAAAGAGAGCTTTTTGCATCTGTGTCAAAAAGGTTTTTAAAATATTTTTAAAGGATGCATTATCTCCCGCCTAATAGAGAGGATTCCGACAGAGGCAGCCCTACGCGGAGGTTCGTGTCGAGCCGCATAAAACGTTCGTTGTCGTCGTCGGGAACGACACGGAGCTACATCCACGATGCGACACAGCTAATGTCTCGAACAAAGCGAACCTGTTTGTCATCAATGTCATCCTTGTCTTTGCAATGTCCGTGTTTTGTACGACCTTTGCCTTCCGGCTGATTAGACTCCGAATGAAAGAAAACAATCTGGGGGAAGTTTTGCTAAACAATGCAGGCTTGCTTTACTACACCTAAATTGAAATATTGAATACGTACTTTTCTAATTAAAATTGTTAAACTCTCAATGAGAAGTGCCGATGCCGTCACTTTTCGCATGCAATTTGCGTGTTCGCAATAAACGTTCAAAGAACAATGGTCTCGGTCGTTAAAAGCATAATTCTCATTGTAATTGTGTAGTCGAACTGTAACTAAGCCGGTGACTGTGCGGGGGGCTTATCGCGTAAACTGATGGTTTTGTTTGCTTGACCGCACCGTCACGCAACGTGACATGCCCACCTTATTTGTGTCGAGTGGCGACTTTCAGTGGACAAATTACCGTGACATCATTGTTGGAAACGAAAGCAGCAGTATTATAAATATTCATGTCGATTTCAGAGCGGATCTACATATTGTAGTGCTTTTACAGAAAACGTTTAATTGACGGTTGAAGTGTTCGCTGGTTGACCTTAATCATTCCCTCAGGTACACTAGGAATGGACACGAAGGTCCGATGGCTCCCGAACACCGGAGCTTTAACCAGAACTCCTTTGTTTGTGCTCGTCGCTTGTTAAATAGGACTTACGGGTTTTTAAACCTTGCCGCTGCAGAGGTGAGGTTATCTATTTCGTCTGCAAACAGTCGTTGCTCGCAGAGTCCATATTTCAGGATGGCGTTTGATATAGCGATCTAGATCTGGTGCCATCTTGAGTCAATATTGTAAACAAAAGATATATCCGAAGTTGGCGCAGAGCAAATCTTGTAAATATCTCATAACTTTCGAATCGTCGAGTTTGCGATTCTGTCTCGACGTGAGTTATTGAGTTTCGAGCTCGCATGCTTCAATTCCAGATAAATTCCACACATCGGAAAGCTGATTGTAGAAATTGTAATATGTGCAAACCTAGATTTCGCTGCAAAACTATATTTCACAACATTATCGCCATAAAACGGAAACTTAGTCCTGCAGTCGTACGTAACAGCCTGCGAGTTTTATACAATACCTTTGTTGAAAAGGCTCGATTGGTCACGCATGTGCATTTATTTAATTCCGTTAACGACTTCCCTCATAGTCTCATACGATGGACATTCCAGTACTGATTTGATCTCAGGCTATGATAAATGGTAGCGCGACAGGGATGGGGCATTCAGAGAAATAAGGAAAAAGGTTTATGTTTAACAGCATCTAGTTTTATTAGATAACCTAAAACTTAAAACACCATAATAAAGTTATTCTTTCACAATGGATTTGTTTTAAAATTTTATTGAACTATTAACCCCATTACCAGGCCCCTTATTTTCTATGACCAAACGAAATTTGACAGCTCGAACTTGTTTGTAACGCGCCTCGTCGCGTTTTTTCAATACAAAATTATCATATAGAAAACGATAACACGCTGACTCCACAAACGTGCCCGCATTTGCCCGCGTTATGCTTTGTTTGTTCATAGTGAATAAGGCCCCAGTAGACTACAAATCCTTTGAAATAGTTTGATACTAAAACTTTCAATAACATCAACAGTACCTAGAAGCCTAATTCCAATAAATGGCGGCATCAATAACCGAACTGTAGAAACGTGAGCCGTACTCGGTCAGCGACCTTATTGCTCTTAACTGCATGCATAATTCAGCCGTTTGGCCGTACCTCGCACTTTGATCTAGTGCGCTGCCTTGTACCGGACCTGTGTCATATTGAATTTACGTTCAAAGCAAAATAAGCTTTGTCGGCATTGCTTTAGAATCGATGTTGCATGTTCTCTAAAAAAAATGCAGCGATGTTTGGCATTTTCAAATTCATTTAATCTTTGCGGATTCTTAGCTAGTTATTTCAGTTATACGCGTTGATACTTTTATTATTTATTTCATATTATGTCGCATATTTATGTCTCAGGTACTATTTATGTACTTTAGTCTATTATTATTATGTTCCTTATCTCCAGATACGATGGCTTGGTTTTGTCTCTACAAGTTTATAAATTCTTGTTTTCCCATCACTACACGATGGATGAAGATGTGTGTTGACAACCACGCAATGCAACGCCTCTGAGGGATGCTCGCAAATTGACTTGTCACTGCATTATTGTCCGTAATAGCTTTATGCGTCGGACCTGAAAGTAATTGATGCCTTCTGCTGGTATAATAGTGGTTTTTGTTGTCATCGAATCCATCATCTGCTATCATTTTTGCTATTTGCGATGTTTATGTATTATTTTTAATGTTTACTGCTTTTACTATGCTGGCACCGATTAAAAATATTTCTGTTGAGACATCATTGAAAACTTTTTGTTGCTAAGACGTTTCAAGAAGACAATACGCAAATAGTAAATATGGTGAAACCATTCCATGTTCAATGATGCTGAGAACCAGAAGATTGTTTTATTAAGTCATAATGTTCATTTTACAATAAAAGCCGACTTGAAAAGACGCAGGCTTTTAGCAGGGCTTTAAAAGCACTGATCTGGTTGAGTTTGATGTTACAAATTGTTTAATTTATTTTTGATTCTACATTAATTTTCTCAAAAGTCTAAAGTAACTTTGGAAGACAGATTCAAAGAGACAGCTTCAATGTAATTTCATTCACTTTCAGCTTCTCAATGCATTTGACGGCTACAAAAGACCGGTATTTCTTACCGAATCAGCCCGTGTTTCCCCTCAGCTGTGTCGTGAATAAGTTATTCAATTAAACAACTTTCCTATGAATTTATTTCGTATTTTCCGAACTTGATGAATCTTTGGTAAGTTGCTGTCGGGAATATCAATCAGGGCAGGGCGTGGATGACAGAAACTTGATCACATTTCGATCTACCGGTAAAGTGTTTATAGGAGCATCCAAATCTTTTGATGTTATTGACAAGATATTATGTACTCCGAAGCTTCATTACTTTGAGATTTACGCGTCTTTTCTTGCTCAACTAATATTTTACAGCTCGCAATAATTTTACATAAAAAAGTTTGTCAGACATAATATAACTAATCCTTTTCCCACAAAGTTGGACTACTTTATAAGAAAAGTAAATAATGTCTTAACTTATTCCTTCTCTTACCGAAGTGCTGCACTGGCAACGCAATAATAAGTCGTGGAATAAAAACTCGGGTTATGAAGCGTTTCAGTGGCGCTTGTTTTATTTACTTTGCTTCTAGTATATCGCCCGTTCGGGCCGGCCGGCGGCGGCGGCGCAAATTAAGAGTCAGGCCAGAATGTAGTGATTGAGAGGTGTGGAATGGATGTTGAGACATATTTTTCCGAGATATCGACATGCGATTCCTTCACTTGGCGACTGGCCTAATTAGTTTTTTCAGTTTTTATCACGACAAAACTAATTTTGATAACCTAACAGCATAAATATAAATATTTTATTTCACAAAATAACAATTCTACAAAACACTATTCAGATCTTGAAAGGGTAAAAGATAATGTCCCATACTCTTGTCCCGACACGATTCCATTCATAACAGGATTAGAAGTCCATAACGTTAAAACATGAAGTTCAATTGATTGCCCGGTGAAGATGTAATAACATTTGAAGCTCTGAAAGTTGGTAATTGGAGGAAATGGGATAGGCCTTTGCCCAGCAATGGGACATCGAGGTCTCATTATAATAATAAAAAAATAATTTCATAAAAACGTATGACTTCAAACTTAATGATACACTTGTTTCTGTGTTAGTTTTCACTGTGTTACAGGAAGTAAAACCTTGCCAAATGTGCAACATACATTCTGTTTAACCTAAGTTATATTTTTTCTTTATGTAATATTAAAAAAACTAAACATTATAGAATACTTCATAAACACATTAGATAATTTTTTATTATACATTATCTCAGGATCTTCAAAGCAACCCCTAAAAATTGAATTGTAGTTAGTATTTGAACTTTTTAAAGGGCGGTGCGATACTTATAAAAGTAATCTAACGCGTACGAAGTTGCGGGCAACAGCTAGTAGAAAATAACAATAATTTTCATGACAGTATTACATTACGTTCAATATCTTTCTAATGCGTTTTTTTAAGATGTTTATCTTTCGTTCCTGTTACGATAATTTAATTACTTATCTTAAAATTGTGATTAATAAAATGCTTGTATCAATCTTGTTTCGCCAACAATTCAACTTGAGCCCCATTAACAATACCTTCACGAATCTTCAATTAAAAGTTGGAGAGTTCTGTGATTGTTTGCTAGGATGAAGATACCAAGTTTAAAATACGTCAAGTTTTCAATTTCCCAACAGATTTATGGGGTCAATATATACGCTTCTTATTCAAATTATTCTCTCGTAAAACAAAAGGGTGCGTTTAATGCTCGAATAAGTTTCCTACCGCAAGGTTGTACGACATTTGAGACACTCGAGGTAGCCCATACATGGTCATACTCACACGTTTGAGGTCGTATCGTACTAAGACTTTAAATGTACATAATGTGCAGCCCAGGGTTGCGTAATAGTTATATTTTGAGTTTCCGCCATCCTCTCGCGTCGTTTATTTATTCTCCGTCTTATGCTTTCGATGAATTGTTTATTCAATGTTCTGTTTCCACTTTTCCTTGTTGTGTGAATTTCGTATTATGGTGGTAATTCGAGGATGTTCGCTGTCGTCTTGTTTTCCTATTTATTATTTGTCTTATTCATCTTTTCTTACTTATTACGTTTTCCGCTTCAGCTTATAAACAGTTTCAGCCTTACTTTTACTTTATTGTACGTTTTCGCTGGACTAGTCTTTGTGCAGTTAGCGCATTTACTACTACAACAACTATTCGTAAATTTTTGTGAGTAATTTTAATAGTCACTAATTTTTGTATGTTAGTTGTGAGTGGTATCTCGTTTATTGAAAAAATACTTTGCCTTGCATTTACTTGCTAGCTGTATTATTTCGTGCAAGCACTTTTCTTAAATTGTAATTCTGAAATTATTTATATTCTGAATTAAGTGTAGCCAATAGAACATTTCTTAAAATTCCTCTTACCTGTCACCACCACTCACTTGGTACTAAAGTAACAAAGACATTCATTTGATACGGCAAGTTTATCGTGCCCTACAAGAAACTTGCCGTATCAAATGAACGTTCAATTTGTACAGCCGCGCCGTTTGACCCAGAACAATGCATTGTTACGAAATACTAGTTAAATATGGACATAGCCTCTTGACCTAGTTCCAGGTACTATAAATTATGTTACATTGTTAAAGGAGATGCACAAGCAGCTGGTTGAAGTGAATTTGAGAATCTCAAATGCATTTATTTATTTATACTTCGGTCTAAGTAAAGCATATTTATCTCTGAAACATTGTACAATGGCAATTTGTTACTGAAGTTTCAAATTATGTCCATCCTGGATTCTATTGGCGAATTGGCGTGGCTGTCCAATGACGATAAGCCGTTAGCGAACACATCAATTGCTAATATTCGTGAGTGGTGTCATCAACACTGATCAGATCGAGTTGGTAGTCCAACCAATCCTTACAATTATTAAACTGATATATCAAAGTCTTTGAGACTGGCTAATGTATGTTTATATTTCATGCTGCTTATTTCGTTCTGCGGAATTGTGCGACAAAGGCATCTGTTTATGTACCTAACTCGTTTGATATCTTCGCGCTTGTACATGTACAGTATTATTTGGAATTCAAACGTTGTTATGGTAGTGTAACCTTTGAGTTTAATTTCGTTTAATCCAACACAATAGGACTTACGTACGCTCGCGGTGTACATAATACCTTTGCTAATCGTAACCTTTGCACCCATGTCTGTCAGTCATCAGTCGTCACACAAGCTTTAGTTTCCTAACTTCTTACCGCTTCTTTACAATGCGATGATGTAGTTGTGATACAAACAAAATAATTTTCTTTTATAGGAGGTTGGGATTGGCGAAAAGAGACATAAAACATGTGTTCTAGGCCAAGCGGGACTAGACTAACATAAAGACGTATCATAGTTCTTCTCAAGTGACACTGGTTTCTGTGAAAGGATGTGAGTAGCCCCGCAGGATAGTTTCAGTCTCGTTATGATGAGTCTTTTGAGAGGATTACGCGTTCTACAGTTCTTACAGATTTTCTGCTTGATATTATCAACTCGTTCAATGTTGAATTAAATTATATTTGAGGGTAATTTGTCCTTATATTGATTGTCATTTGATACAGATGGTTCTTGAATATCCCGCATTTAAAATTCATGAAAAGATTTTTATCTATCGTGTCCCACTTCTGGGCTCTTCGTCTCCCCCTTTTCTTTCCAGCAGTACTTCCTTGCGAAAGGATTACTTTGCAAATACAATTTACATTCGCAATGGGCGCTATATTGTTTAAATGTTGTAAGGATTTGGGCATTATCGGGTATTAATGAAATAACGACGGTAAGCGGTCGTGTATAGAGTCGGGATTGTATTTATGAGTTAGCGGTTGGGCGAGTTTGATACTAGATGAATGATGACAGCGGGCCTAGGTACTGTAATTGTTCATTTACGATAGTGCTCCATTATAATAATTAATTAATTAATTTTTGTGGACATTTCATACACCGCCATCTAGCCCCAAACTAAGAAAAACTTGAACTATTGGAACTGGATGGCTGATAGAATACCTATAGTTTTTTTGTAAATGCATATTTATTATACGTATCCAATATAAAATATATCTATATAAAATATATCCAATAATATATCTACAACACCCAGACATGGAAGAAATCCGGAAATCGAAACCGCGCCTCTTGCACCTCAGCCGAGCACTCGCCCGCCATGCCACCGAGCTCAATTGCTTATAAATATTAAAAATAATTGCACAGTTTTATTAAATTCCAAGATTATAAGTGCTTAGTATCTACACACGATTTTTCTTTTTTTGTCAGCTCTTATGTTTTTTGACTTGCCATAAAATGTTTTTTATTTGCGTAGACGAAAGAAGTTAGATTAGAAAGTCACGTAGTCGAAGAGTCATGTAGCGAAATGTTTGAATTGTCAATATTGCAGTTTGTCATGCAACTCACAAATATTTTAACGTTCAGAAAAGAAATTATTGTTTATGCTGCAGCTGAGTTTACCAGCTGGTTTCCATACCCTGTGGTCTTGCGGTGGCGCTGGCGGCGCGGAAATAAAACATTTATGAGGATAATTCTTTAAAGGTGCTAAAAGTGGGTTTTGAATTCCGAAATACTGTTGACTTGCATTGTTTCCACCAGTTTACTATTTACTGTCATTACCATAACTTTGTTATGACTACACTTGAGTTAAACAAGTATTCTGATCGTTAACTAAACTCTCCGACATTTAAGCTTCTCGTGAACAACGCACTTGTAAGTCTTGTAACTACTACACGTGCAACCAATGATCTGCGTCTGAAGTGCGTTCCTTTCAAGTCACGCGTCTTTTTCAATCTGCCTTAGGTTTACACAATCTTACAGACTGCCCGGAAAATAAGTAAAGATAAATATAAAACAAATAATAATAAATATTGTTAGACATTTCATACAGCGCCATCTATCCCCAAACAAAGCAAATTGTACTACGGAAACCAGATGGCTGATAGAATACTCATTTACTTTTTTTTTGTAAATACATATTAACACAGAACAATCATCTATGCTCATCAGCTAAATGTTTGTCCTTGGTGGGAATTGTACCTACAACAGACAGCGCTGAAGGCCAATCAAATAAATAAGGCATGAAATATCTGTATAAAGAAAACACACTTGAGGAATGTTGAGGCGTCCCTTCAAGCTGGTCATATGAAATGACCTAGTTCGCGACTCCTGGTTACTTATTGGCACCGGCGGCCCTGGACACTATGAACCACGGCCCCCGGGCCCCCCGGGGCCGACGGAATTGATTCCAGAGGAAAACTGACGCGTACTAGCCGTTTAATGGGACAGTTTGGTGTTGCCCTCGAGCTCATTATGAGGGCGAACCCCCTGAATAGTACGCATATAAATTGTTTCGTCACATCTTTTTGCCATCAGCCACAATGCTCTCATGTAAAAAGATCATTAGCACTACTCGTATGAGCAACGTTAATAAGTTCACATTACAGACAAAATAATACAAAAAGTTGTGGATTCATTTCGCATAGACATGATACACAGATTTATACAGTAGCAGGGCAGTTTTCCTCCCCGAATTAAGCTGAAGTTTCCGATCCAATTTGACATCAAGGAACCAATTTTTTTCCTCACAGCGTGGTGTTCTGTTCAGTGCCGTATCTCAACCATATTATGGCGTTATTATTATTCTATGTTCGTACACTGGAGGTGCCATAAAGTATCGCTGAGGGCGGTCGGATCAACGGATCCTCTGAGTGTTGGGAAATGTCCTGTCTCGAGTTACGCGAAACGAGATCCTTTTGCATGTTGTTTGTAGCTTCGTTTTAGCGATCATTTGCTCTTGAAATTGCTTATTGGTTTTTATTGCGTTTATGTCAAGATTCTGAGAATATCATTCCTCATTAAATTTGTCACCGTTTTAGGTACCTACCTTATTTTTTTGAGTTGGTAATCGTCTGTTTTCGAGTAGTGAAGTCGAATAGTGTCTCTTTTAAAAGACTTGTATATCTTTTTTACAATGATATCCCATTTGCTAGATGTTATAAATACTAGTTAATTAATTCGTTAATTCATGATTCATATCCATCTTGGGACTTTGAATCAGGAGTGGCTGCAAGTTTTCTTATGATTACTTGTGGCTCTGCCGTCCCAAGATATAATGTATGTAGCAGCCTTAAATCTTGTTGAACCAGGTTGTTAGCATAAATGCCTTCATGACAATGGTGGCCATAGCTGACCGAAACCCGGTAGTTAGTCGGCCAGAAGGCGATCGTTCCCAGTAGTTCAATTTGTTGCCATTTCACACCATGTATCAGATCGTTTCACCAAGGTCTACAAAAACGGACCTTTGGGCACAAGATTCGTGGATAGTAAAGTAGGGCTTTTATTATTAATATTTCTTCTTTTATGATGATAAAGCACTATACTTTCACTATTATTGGTAGAGTGGTAGACCTTTGTGCAATTCTAATGTAAGAATGTGGCAACTTGGGCGATTTGACATTGTATGTTTGTATGTTGTGGATATGTTTGTTAGAGCATAACTTTCAAACCGTTAATCCAATCTTGATGAAACTTGGTAGGTCAATAGATTGTGCTATGAAGATTTGCTGGGAAGTATATGAGCCTGATCGGTGATGGGGTTGCAAAGATATTGAGCTCCCAAGAGGGTAAAAAAAAGTTTTACAAATCTGTCGAGTGAGATGTCATATAAAGTAATAAAGTAAGTAATAACACCCAACAGTCAGATACATAGTCCTGACCCCACACTAGGATTCCCTGTGTCGTGGGTATTAGAAACTACGAGTACCATGGTACCACAACACCCAGACCCAGAAGAAATATTTACAGATCATGCAAACATTTCTTCCGCAGCGGGAATCGAACTCGCGCCTCTTGCGTCTCTGCCGAGCAATCGCCCGCCACGCCACCGAGGCATATTAAAGGGCTTTGTTTGTACATTCCAAAATTGTTTTTATTTTTATTCTAGGATGTATAGTTTTTGAAATGCAGCTAATAAAAGTTAAATTAGAATACCGTTGTAACCTGAGTCCCTCTTGTTAGAGTTAGACTGGATATTAGTATGGGGAAATCCGAACCAGAAGTGGCAGGAAAGTACAGGAAAGTTGCTTAGGAACCATTTGCTCTTTTTTTGTGAAATAAATTTTGGCATAGATATTTTTTTGCCAAGCGTGAGTTGGCCACAAAATGGGTGATGTTGCCAAAATTTATTTTTTTGATGCAAATTTTAACTCAGTTCCTTGTAAGGATCATTTCATTGTATCGAAAAATATCGGGACAGCAGAAGTACTTATACATAAACAAAGTGTGTAAGTGCTAGAAACCAAAGGGCGCGAATACAAATTTTGCGGTTTCGTGGAAATCGCGCGCGAGATCTCAGTTCGGGGCGAACTACTAGTGATAGAATGGTCCTAGACAAAGGCAGGAAGGCCCCAGTGAGCGCTCAATCCTTTCATATGTCACCAATAAAACACAGTGACGCGAACTTATGATAACTTTTGCTCTTGCTTCCAGAAAACAAAGTTCCAAACACTTATTCAGATAACAACAGTTTCTGAGAACCCTATTCTTCTCCTCTCCTTTGTTTTATATATTTCCCGGGTGTAGCGGAAATGGAACCGGATCTTTTATATTTTCCGGATATCCCCGGTATGCCAGACACTATTTGAACGGGACCACGCTATCAATAGTTACTTTGGGCGCGGTGTTATCCAATTTTTGATCCATGCTTTCCAGTGGTCCATTCTGAACACGATACGCATCAATCATCGACCATAACGTGTAGTTTGCGGGAACTCATTTTGAAACATGACGATGATGTTGGAAAAACGTATTCCTTGTTAAGGTAATCTGTTCCTTGTTAATTGACAGTAGCAGCGCAGCGTGTGGAAGTGGAAATAAAAGCTTACTACTGAGCTAAGCTTGAACATAATACAGGTCCAGGGTGACATTTGTCTGTAAACAAGGAAGTAGCAAATTACTAGAACATACAGCATCCAAACCGGTTTTACTCCTTTAATACAACTGTACCACATGCAGCGATGGGCGCGATTACTATTCAAACGATTTCATTTAGCTGTCGTGAATAAGTTACTACTATTAAATTTTCCTCATTACTGGTTTGTGATGTAACTACTACATAGTCTGTATTACTTGTATGTCCGTGGAATAAACAGCAAGTTCTATCTCGCTCCTTAACTTGATAGGTAACTTGATATGTTTCTATTACAGTTCTGTTGCGAACATAAAAGACAATTCAATATTATAAGAAAGTACCTATATTTAATCATCTAATGTCTGTTCCTCAACTAAACCTTGAATTGTGATAATTTATTATTATCATTGGATGTTCATACTATTCGTGTTTATCTTCAATATAGAACATAGTAGCCGCATACAAATATGTCGCCTAGCATTTACAAGGTTGTTAAGAAAAAGAAGCTTTGTTCGCGGTCGGTCAACTTAACAAAACGTTCACTAAGACTAATGTTTAAGACTAAGGTTTAATTAGTCAACTTCGCCATCGGTCGACTTCGCGATCGGTCAAATTCACTATTAGTAAACTTCGCGATCGGTCAACTTAGCAATCATTCAGTTGGTTAGGTTAGGTTTGAGTAGTACCTAACCACTAACGCGCTAGACGAGCGAGCGTAGCGAGTAACGCAGCTGCGCCATAAATGTTGAGCATAGTTATTTATCCACCCAGATATTTTAAGGGGACCGTTTGCGAAGTGGACTATAAAGAAGAAGACCAATAAAATTGCTAACCTCTTTCAGTAAACTTTAGTTGACTTTGTGCTAAGTTGACCGACTGCAAACAAAGAAAAAGACTTGGCAATTGAGATGGTTATACTGATCACTTGCAAATTGTGAGATTGCTTGTATCTCTTAATAGTCACCTACCTACCTGTGGCTCATCTAACTACAACTATTTCACAATATAAGCTTTTGTTAGGAAGGTACTCTATGATTAGTATTATTGTTTAGTTTATTTCCATAAAATTATTATCCACAACACGGCAGCATTCGTGTCCAGATTTTTCGTAGAAGCATCGTTTATTTAGATGATTTGCTAGAACACTGCGGACGGACGTGGCGGTGACCTAAATAGTGGACGTCTGTCACACGTGCAAATAGTAAAAATTGATAACCAACCCACTCGCCGACTCTTTCGCCCTAAATAATAGAGTTTTCAAACGCGATCTTGCGATATTTCATATTACATTTATTAGTACAATTTTATCATTTAGGTCATGTTCCCTGCGACCCGAAATGGTGATCCTACAAAATTATGAAAGGAGATATCTACGTTTTACGACACAAACGACCAATAAGAAAATATTTCTCCGTCCCATAATCCTAAAGGGCATGAAATATGTTAGGGCTAGGATCAACGTGAAAGAAACTTATTTATCGGACGGGAGCGGTCGAAATGTAACCTACAACCCTACACGCCATGAATTACCTACCAACAGTCAACCGGACAACTTGCAACATAAACATAAAACCGGTTTTTGCAATAATTCTTATGCTATAAACAGCTAGCCTAATGAAACCTCGGACTTGACGAAGCTCGACCCATTCACGTTCCATGTCTCGATTAACTAATAAATCTGACGGTGTGCGGTAATATGAAACTTTCAATGTATGCATCGGATACTCCTTTGTTCGAAATCCGGTGCAGTAAAATTCATAGTGAGCGTGAATGCATAGTTTCCTACGTAGATGTAGGTACCTACCTATATGTTTTGTACCGCTCTGTTTATGCACTCGGTCGTCTGCATACAAAACAACCGCCCCGCTGTTGCCTTGCCTTCTCTCGTTACACACAATCTACGATAGGAAAGTTGTAAAATGTCTAGGAGTTGCCTTTGTCACGACTCAGACGTATCAATTTGTCGATCTGTGAGCTCGCACGAAGGTTTCCAATGCCCTTGTGTGGAAATTCGGCAATACCAGGTTACGGTCAAAAGTTTGACTTGACAGAACACGAAAAGTAAGCCAAAGATGGCTGTATTTTATTTGAAAAGTAATTATGTTAATAAATACTGAGCACTCGTAGACCGCAATGCCCTTGACCGTTCAAAAATTCTAATTACTTTTCGTGAGGACTAGATATTTAAAGGCCATGTGCTCGGCTACACTCTTTAAGCCATGCTTTGCCTACTAGCTCAAAAATTATTATGAAAAGCTTTTTTGAATAGAAAGTTTCACAGTTATCTATGAGAGGTCGAACACGTGGGTTAAATATTCAATTGTATGCTTGTTAAGCTCAGCGCGGAAGTTTTCGTGCATGCCCGATGGGCACACACTATCATATTTTTAGTACCATTAATTACTAGTAGCCTTCCCAACCTGTCAACTCGGGTATCTTAAAAACATTACTTTGTTATTAGACAGTGGTTGACATTTTCTATGGCCCACAGAAAAGACAACAAAATAAAACATTAAAGTAGGTAAGGTACCAAATGTTAATAAGCACAGTCCACAATACCTTATTGTTTAAAGTTAAATTGCTTGCAGACGTACAAAAACACATTCAAATATCTCGTAGGGCTTTGAAATTAGCCTCGAGCCGGGTTAAGTCCCGTTATTTGTATAAAATGGTCTGTTTAGCCACAATATACTCGGTCGCTTTTTCATGATTTCAATGTAACATCGACAGACCATAAAGAATTAAAGCTTGTGTAACGGCCTTGAGGATTGCTCACAGACTCTTTGATATTGATGAAGATTGAAATTGTATATTCTATAGCTTTTATATAAAAACAGTAATAAAGTTACCTCTAAAAGTACCCTTGGGTAGTTGGAAAGTGTCTCTAATATTTGCGTAAGTACGTTATACTTTTATTGAACAGCCAAGTAGGTAACAAGTGAAGCCACCGGTAAATGCTAGCAGACCATAAGGACGTCTTATCAAGATACCTTTGTCACGAGGTTCGCGGAGATAATGGCACGGTCACATAAGATGCATCATACATTGTGAATAAATCTTATTAACTTCCTTATGGCGAAGGTAAAGCCTCGAGACGTGTCGACGCGGATCGCATTGACCCGTTTTACGTGTACTACGGAACGGGTGCGCGATCTTGAACCTTAGCGTCTACGTAATAAAGCCTGACCATACAGCTACTGGACTGACGTATGCAGAGGTGACATAAAAGTTGAGAGAATCGTGACGCCAGGAAATGTTTCGCTCAAAATTCCAACAAAAAATATATGCAATCGGATAACAATCTGGTTCGAATAGATAGGATAAAAGTTGTTATACAGCTAACGAAAATCCCTGGTAGAATTTTATTGACCGCTACGGTGACATCCCAACCGTTGGTGGTCGTTGCGTAAATTGCATGCAAGCTCTCCCAGTGAATGCAGCGCACAATGCATTCTGCCGATTGCCTCCAGGCGTATATCACTTCGAACCAGCTTGCAATGGAAAATAAGCTCTCTCCTGTTCTTTTTAGATTCAACATTAAAAATATCCGGTTTGATACTAATGTAACTTTGTCGATTAGTAATAAGCTTTGAAACATTAGCTTACAAACGTCGCATTTCAAAGTCGTCATAGACTATATTATATTTTAACACCTTCAAATTATTAACTGTTACGTAAACTGTGTCCAATAGCATTCAGGGAATTTCCTGCACGATTGTAGGTACCTACTAACACATTTGCGGTACGGCTATGACCTCGTGTGTGAACAAAGAAGGCACGTGCCCAGAATTTCGCTCATCATTTTGTTTTTTACTTCCAATGGCCTTTTCTTCTGTCGTCGGTAATTTACCAATGTTATTAGATATGACATTGTGCGTCATTGGTCAACGGCTGTATATTTGAAATTTAATCGGTGTGTTTGGAATTGGGGGAATCCTCTAATGGTATACACTAGTTTAGGGATTGTTTGGATTTGCGTTTATAGTGAGAAGATCGTTGACTGGTGTTTTATTATAATAAAATTTTATTGAAATATAATCAAATATATCCAAACTTTGGTAAACTAATTTACGATTTCAATTAATATCTTCCTCAAGTTCAACTTGTATTTCCTAAAGATAGGTGTTATTTACTTTTTTCATTATTCAGAAGTGTATGATGTCGTGACTGAATATTCTCGATACAGCATTTCTCGTCGAGTCTCGAACTAATTAGAGTCTTGTTCAGTCGGTCAGTGTGCAGTGGGCGATGCGCGGGCGCACGTGTCAACGGCCGCGGGTGCGCGTCATTGGCCAGCGGACGCCATTGTTTGGAGGGTATGCCTCCCTCCGCCTCCTCGCCCCGCCCCTTCCCCGCCCAGTTGTTAAACCACCCTGGTGAAGTCTGCTCAATGGGCTCTCTGAAGAACCCTTTGTTTTGTTTAATCTCGAACTCGTGTTAAATCTATGGAGCTTTAACGTTTTGGAAGATTCTTTGTTTCATGAAATATTAGATGTGTGCTTGCTAAATAAAGGTCTCGTATTTTCTAGGCTCGCCTACTGATCTCAATCTGAGGACTACTACGTTACGATTAGGGGTCAAACCTTTTGCCCTAAAAATGAAGCCATATCTTATCTCCTACGGGCCATTTTCTTGATCTTTCTAAAGCGAAAGAATATTATTTCAGTTTGTATTTTTATTCATGACGTAGAAGGAAGTGGAAAGCTTTTTGATTTAATCATGTTTATCTATCTGTTACCGTCTGTTTAAGCTTTAATGGGGCTTATTTATTGATCTTACAGTAATATGACCGGTTCGTTACATGTGTTGTGGCTTAAATAATTTGATTGATGCGTTAAAGCACAGAATAGGGTAATACATAACATTATTAGTAATTATATTCGGGCTTTATACTACAACTTTTTTTATAAAATAAGTGTGTAGATAGTTGAATTTAATAAACTTTTCTTGCACAAAGCGTGAACAGAAACTAAAATGGATTGGTTCTAATCCAATATAGCTTCTGTCCACGCTTTGATCATCTGAACAAGAAATCATGACGGAAGCTTTTACTACTCCCAAAGTCTCAACCGTCAAACTCATTTGACGAGCCATTAGCTCTTTCTTGGTCATTTGGTAAGGTCAGCGACTTTCTTGTTTTTTGCCTGATCCATCAGTGCTCAAACAGTTCAGATTCAGTTTGAACATTAATTAATCGACTACCTAAATGTTCTGAAGTGTGAAAGTACTTCCTTAAAACGATCTTTGCTTAATGAATTTAAATACAGGTTTTAACCAAGTACCTTTTGAAATTGAATTCTCCCTTGGCATAACTATCAGAATTGCTATGTGAAGGGATATATGTTTATGAAAGGTTTGCGCGAATTTTGCGACATAATATAGGTGGTAGACTAGACTACTAGTATTGAATTGTTGTCTATGGCCACAGTCCAACTAACCTCTTGCCATTTCGCTTCGTGCATGACAACGGTCTGCGGCCTTGTCGCACACTTTATTGGCCGATTTGATAGAAGCCATTAGCGTATTTTGTATTTCAAGTTAGGTATTTAAATTCCTTCGCGTAATTTAAGGTCGAACTAAAGACGTTCGTTTTAGAAATAGATACAGACAACAATAGAGTTAGGTGTGTCGTTTTGTATTTGGTATTTCTGGAATGTCAGCATGTATTGTTTGGCGTGAAATGCAGAAATTAATTAAAAATGTATTTTTCTTTATCATTTTAAAAAGTTTTTTGATGCGAAAGGCAAAGTAGTAAATTAACGATGGCAGCTGTATAGTTCGTGCAGTCTAGAATGTGCTACCTTTACCTGTTATAAGACAGATAATGGGAAAATAGTAAATTGACCAATCGCACGCCACCACAGAAAATATTACGGACATGTAGCTCGCTACTGAATACGTGCGTGGAGGTAATTGAATGCAAGCTGACTACCACAGCCTAGGCTTTCAGCTCAGCTTAGTAAATCCATACAAATTTATCCTAGTTAACCCTATACTGGTCATTGTTAGGCTTTAAGTTATTGACTCAATGATGGCCGTACTCTTCACTAAATGCGTCAGTGTTGGGCATGAATTTTAGGCTTAATTCGGACTGGCTTCTCTAATAAACGTCATATGTAAGAAGGATAATTTGAAGACCCTTAAATCTCAATCTGATACTAGTCCTACTGTGCGTTCTCCCATGAGAAAAAAATCAAGAAAAAACTAGTTACACTAGTAGCCAAAACGCGATGTTGAATGGCGGCTTAGTTAAAAGGATATAATGACAAGTAACCCAGCTGTATGTACCTACCTTGTTGGATGGTATGTAGGAAGAGATGGAATATTTAATGCGGTTTATATTGGCAATCGCGTGTAATGAAGTCATGATTGTGAGATACACCGGCTTGTAGGCGAGGCGGTAATCTGTGGCCGTGATATTGTGTTGAATAGTCCGATACTGACGTACCTATAACGATCTTGAGACTTTGAATCATCGTGGGAAACTATCGTTCGCAACTATATTTATATCTACCGTGTCATTGATCCTTTGATCTCCTTACTTTAGTGACCAGTTGAAAGTTAATGACTGCAGTTTCTAGTGTCCATTTTCCCCTTGTGTAGGCGGTCTGGTCGTTAAAGTAGCCTGCGGTGCATGTGTGAACGTGCCTTAAAGTCACCTGGCTGGGTGGAAAGCCAATAAACTGCAAGCTATTCAAATTATTCAGTCCATCGACTGTTCAGATTGCGTTTGATCTGCTTTCATGAAAGACGGAATTAAAATGAATTGGAAAATTGAAGTTCGCATTATGTCTGCAAATAGTATTATTTGTTAAAATCAGAACCAGTTGTAAAATAAAATACCAATCAAGGTTGACTTGGAAGCTTTAAAGGCCATTTTTTGCTCGACTGAGATTCCTTCTCGGGAGCGTCAAATCACACGTCTCTTGTAAGTATTGCAGACTACCTGAACATTTGTCCCTTGGGCTCCATCGGAACGGTCTCACCGATTGAGGCAGTTAACAGAATCGCCCTGAGTTATTTAGTACCCATTCATGGTTTTTGGTCTTATTGTGGGTTGAAAAAAGTGTTTACATTTCTTACTTATTTTATTTCTTAGACTGCATTTAAGTGAATTTGCTTTTGTTCAATCGAGACCTCATTTAATTCACAGGTGTTTAGTTTCTGTTATATGAATCATACAATACCTGGGCTTATAAAACCACAACAACAATGCTTTGTTACGATGTTAAATACATCAACCGCAGTGTCACAAAGTAAACTAATTTCAACTTTCTTGACAGAAAAAAGGCCGGCTATCTATTTAGAGGGGACTATATGGATCAGCTCGCAATCTAGGCGTCGTAACTTGGACTCCTTTGTCCTGATCGCAATCTCCATAAACCAGCTAAACACCTAGCCGAGATTCCCCTCACGAGGGTCCCAGGAGGCGTCACGGGGTGGAAGGCGCCTACCCCTCCCACCTCTTTTAGTTATACGGGAGTTAAAGTGCCTTATGATTTCGAGACTGTCCCGCTAAGGTGAACCCGCTCCTTTATTAATCCATAAAAATCTGTGCTTGTAAACGCTGACACCGAATTATTATGAAGACTTCCCTGGATGGCGAGGCGCGAGACCGCGACAGACGGGCGCGGCGACACGCGTGCTCGATACACACGTGTGTTTTTGCTTGTATCATCGTGGTAGACCATGGCCAGACCAGCTCGAGCGGCGTCGCGTGCACACGACGGCTCCATTCACGTTCGTGTGCCAGTTTGACGGGTGCCACACCAGTTTAGCGAGCGGTAGTTGATGCAGATTTCTTTGTTGGCAGGCCGGGAGTCTCGGCGCGAAAGCGAGTTCAAGAAACCGGCGCACGCCCCTCAGAACGGCCGCGTACACCACCGACCCTACGCTTTGAACAAGGTAAGTACGAATTAGGTGAATACGTCTGCTCTCATTTCGCCGAATGCCAGGATAAATAATAAGCTACACGTGACTTGCATGCAAAGTGCGAAAGGTAGGGCATTGTACTGGTTGTGGGAATTGAGAAACATTTTGTTAGAAATGCGCGCTTATCGGCGCACAATGCTGTTTATTGTTACGGCGTACGCTCCCGGTGATATTGACGACGGTCGCGTTATGTATTCATAGAACTTTTTAAACTCTCGCCTCAGACCAAATAAAAGGAAAAGACAAACCACGCCGCAAACAACAAAAGTGAAGCCACATAAAACCGTGCTCCTGCAAGTAAACACACGCTCACGCACACACCTACACTAAAACCATGCTCATCGCTCTCGAGTCGTCTAGTAAATTTAAAATTTAAAAATAGAATAATGCCTTCCTGTATAGTGAAAACTTGCAAAAACAGCAGCAAATCACATAAAAAGTCTCACGGAATCACTTTTCACTTGTAGGTACTTCAAATAACGTTGTTTCTTAAGTATTAAACTATGAATTTTAGGTTACTTGATACACAAAACCTTCGAACACATAGATAAAAAGGTGGCTTCACTTTTGTTGTTCGCGGCGCGCCGCCTTTTCTTTTTATTTGGTCTGAGAAGTACGCTTAGCCGCACTGAAAAGTTCTTTGCGAGTTTGATTTTCTGCTTGCAAATCATTAATGTTTTGGTTTCGAACCGAGCGAAGTACTTTTGTAAGACAAATAAAATTCAATCACTTTACAGACTGCTGTAATGGGGACTATGTTCATTAGCAAGCCCGTGGTCGACCTTTTCACAAGTCATTTCAGAATGTGTGTCGCGTCGGAACCACACAGAACTAGTTTATGCTTGTAAATTATTCATTCAGCTGAAGTTCCTTTCGTACTTTGATTAAATTCCTCAGCGAGTAGGTAATCGAGAATGCTAAAGTGTATTTGCATAACTAAAGTTATCGGCCTATTAAAAGTTAATTTCTCAACATAGACTAGACGAAAAGCGTTTACTTCCACACAAGTTAGTGATGTTTGATGTCGTTATTTGATTTTTCTTTGCATTATTTATATCTCTAATCTAATTCAATAAACCACAAGCATATCAAAGCGCGAATTTTGAAGAACGCTTCTGTCGATTTGCGTCAGACTTTTTAGCTTTAACACTTCGGAAGAGGCAAGTTTATCTAAGTTATCCTTTTTATTTGTTTGTATGAAGCATTGTTAATATTAGCTTGATGTTTATCCAGGGCGATGGCGCCAGCTCGACGAGCGCGCCGGCGCACCGCCCGCCGCCTATCCGGATACCCAACGGCCACCAACCCCAGGTCAGTACTGCTCCTCTAACTTGAAGAGCAACAGAGGCATGGGAAGACGCGGAGGATGAATTTCATCAGATTAGAAGCCTCTGCTTCTTGTACATACATACATAATATCACGCCTGTTGATCTCCATTTGCTACGATCCTAACATACTTCTTATGCATCATTCACTCTCATAACATTCTTCATGCATGCTCGTCGGTTTAGGGTAGTTGTACTGCTTCTTGTAGTGTCATAGATTTCTTTAAGTCTAACGAGTTCAGGTGAAAACGAAAACAGCATAAAAACTATTACAAAAAAAACCTTTTCTTTTTAATTTATTTATGAGCTTTGTCGCTTTGCGACCACATCACCCATATAGGAACAAAAATATCTAAAAAAACCAAGAAAAAATTAAACTAACAAAAAAAACTTGTACCTAACTGAATAATGTTCGGTTTATCAATAAGGTTGTAAAGGAGTAATTCCCTAATAAAATCCAAGAGAGGATTCTTACCTCGCGTAATATCCAATTCACGCTCGGTCGTTTTACAAACAGACGTAAATTCCTCTTCAACGCTTCAAAATTACCCAATGGTATATACATAACATACATGGGCAGAGCCACAAGTAATCATAAGAAACTTGCAGTCACTCCTGAAAGAGTCCTAAGATGCTTATGGGACCCCATTGATCCACTTGAAAACTCGTCACGACGGTTATTATCAATACTTTGCCTTTTACTTTATTTTCAAAATAATGAACATAAATTGGGGATAGCACGGCATTTGCGCGAATGTTCACAAAATTCAAAGCAGAATAGCTGTACTGGATGTTAATAATTTACTAGGTTCGACGGAAACGTCTAAATCCATCGCGTGACATTGGACATCGACTAACCTATTTTGCTTTGCTGTAAAAAGTATAGAATATTAAAAGACACTCAGACTAGGTAATGTAACAAAGTATGGTTGACGACCTCGGTGGCGTGGCGGGCGAGTGCTCGGCTGAGACGCAAGACGCGCGGGTTCGATTCCCGCTACGGAAGAAATGTTTGTATGATCTGCAAATATTTCTTCCGGGTCTGGGTGTTGTGTATTATTTATTAAAATACAGACATACAGACCGATTTCCCTACTCCCTATCATATCAAAACTGTTTGAAAAATTATTACTCAAAAGACTGAAACCTATCATAGAAGCCAAAAATCTCATCCCAGAGCACCAGTTTGGATTCAGGGAGAAACATTCAACGATAGACCAGGTCCATCGAATCACAAATGTTATAGAAAAAACATTAGAAAATAAAAATGTCTGCTCTACCATATTCTTAGATGTAGCACAGGCTTTTGATAAAGTGTGGCATGAAGGCCTCATACTTAAACTGAGGAAAACTCTCCCCAAACCCTATGTAGATATTTTAGAATCATACATATCAGACAGAGTTTTTAGAATACGGCAAGAAGATGCCTACTCGGAAATTAAGGAAATTAAAGCTGGGGTGCCACAAGGAAGCGTATTAGGCCCGGTCTTATACCTCTTATACACCAGTGACATCCCTGAACTTCAAAATAGTACCATCGCGACCTTTGCTGACGACACGGCTATAATGGCCGTTGGTAGTACTCATGCGGAAGCGACAACAAAAGTCCAAGAGGCAGTAAATAAGGTATATGACTGGACAAAGAAATGGAGGATCAATCTCAATGAAACAAAATCGATCCACATTAATTTTACCAATAAAAAGGAGGAGTATCATCCAGTATATATAAACCATAAGAGAATACCGTACGAAAATACAGCCAAGTACTTGGGTATGACGCTTGACGCTAAGCTACGCTGGAAAGCCCACGTCAAGAAGAAAAGAGACGAGTTAGAGATACGCTACAAACAGATGTACTGGCTGCTTGGAAGACAAGCCGCCCTGTCAGTACACAACAAAATTATACTTTATAAACAAGTCCTAATGCCAGTTTGGACTTATGGTATACAACTGTGGGGTTGTACCAAAAAAAGCAACATCCTTATAATCCAACGATTCCAAAATAAAGTACTCAGGGATATTGTGAACGCTCCCTGGTATGTAAGAAACGAAGACCTCCACCGGGACCTTAACATTGACTTCGTTGATAAAGTTATCAAGAAATACGCAGAAGCTCACGAAAAAAGACTTCATCATCATGTGAACGTTGAGGCAATCCAGCTCCTCGATAACACAGACTTAGTGAGACGACTCAAACGAACTAAACCGTTCGAGTTAGTGTAGTGTAAAATAGTATACTCGTAAAGTGTTAGTGAATATTACAAACAATAAGAACACAAAAACAAAGTGTCTTCCCCTTAATAGAGACAGTAAGAAAAGTGCTATTGGACACATTCTTAGATATAATTTACTTTATAAAACTAGGTCAAAATCAAATTACTAATTGGCCTACTTGGCTAGATTGTAATAGTATTAGAGTACAATTAATTAATATTTTTAGTACACTATTTATAATAAAAAAAAAAAAAAAAAAAAAATTTATTAAAAGTATGTATTTACAAAAAAAGTATATCAGTGTTCTATCAGCCATCTGCAATAGTGCAAGCTTTGCTTAGTCGTAAAAGTCGACTAAGGATTAGTATCCTCCAACATTATGAGATACAATAAGCAAGTATTCCCAAGGAGGGCTGACGTCAGGCAGGCGGCCAGTCATAAAACACCCTAGCCAAAACTTACAGCATGATCCAAGGATCATGCTGTGCCGACCCCACATAGAGTGGGATGAGGGCAGGAAGATGATGATGTTATGGATGGGTACGGAGCCCTAAAAAGATGAGCTACTACTATTATTCGTAAGTAATTCTTTCAAATGAAGATGTTTATACTCGCATTTGAATAGCGCTACCTCTCATCAGGGAGCTCAACGCCTACTGCTACCGTTCATCTACTTTACAACCATATTATTGTTAAGAAAGCAGTCTCTTTCCTATCGTTAACGGGCACACCCACTTGTTGGTAAGCTTCGTGTACGTGTGGGTGAGGAAGAATGAATAAACGATCCTCATCAAAACAAGTAGTTAGTCTTTGACATTTTTTGTACAATTACTTTGTATGACGCGTTTATTTTGAAAGATAATTATGACAAACACATTGATTTCTACGGTCATATTTATCCTGATTCTGATTTATTTATAACTAGCTGCCTCCCGCGGCTTTGCTCGCGTATTACTCAAATGAAAAATATCCCATATGTTAATCCAGCGCATGTACAATGTACATTCCAAGTTTCAATCAAATCCGTTCAGCCGTTTAAGCGTGATTGAGGCACAAACATCCAAACTCACAAACTTTCGCATTTATAATATACTAGCTGACCCGACAGACTTCGTCCTGTCAAAAAGATTTGTAATCATTTGTATGGGAAAAAGAAAAGGGCTATTTTTAGGGTTTTTCCAGCAATAATTCTAATTTTTCTCGCCGTAAAAACCATCCTTGAACTTCAACGAACATTTTAAAAAAAGATTTGGCCAAATTGGTCCAGGCGTTGTTGAGTTATGCGCTTACACACATTTTGCGATTCATTTTTATATATAAGATACACACGAACCATGGAATGATTAAACTCTCCCGACACTTATTAGTAAGATATGGTAAATAAGGCCTTTTACCATCTATAGTAGATGATTTATACAGCGTCAGGAGGCAACTTTTACCTTCACAAACGGGACGCTGTAGTGCCCGGGACGAATTAGGATGGAGTAGGCTTGCCTAGCACCTAGTCCATCCTCTCAGCTTAGTCGGCCTTGTCCACAAGAAAGACATGGTCAATACGTGCGGAGCTGACTAAGCCACGGGTTTCCTCACGATGTTTTCCTTCACCGTTTGAGAGTACTGGTATAGCGCACATACATTTTTTGCACAGAAAAATCCATTGGTACACGACCGGGTTTGAACCTTAGGATCGGAACACGGGGTCACTACCAACAAGACCACCAGTACTCTTAACCTAGTGTGCTCTGATGCTTCATACTATAAAACACTTATTTCCACAATAATGAATTACAATAATGAAAATGAAAACAATAATGAAAAGCAATTTCAGATTGATTGATTGAATTTATCCTTTGAAATGTCACGTTCACGTCTTACACGAGACCGCCCACTTGTTGGAGTAAAGCTTCCCAGCTCGAACCCGTGTGGGCGAATATCAAAGTTCGGATGGTGGTTGTCGAAGAGCGAATGTTATGTAAAGGTTAATTTAACACTAGTTTGGGTCACGAGGCTTGTTAGACGGTCGTTTGGATGACCCATAGAGTCGTGGCAAACAAGTGTATTGTAAGATTATGTATGACTATGTATACACATCATTGTATATCCGCTTCTAGCGCACGTACTATATATATTTTTTTATTTGTTGACATTTGATAATGCGCCATCTAGCCCCAAACTAAGCAAAGCTTGTACTATGTATATGTATTCTCCAAGTCAATAAATAAGAAAGCCCTGGAAGAAATCGCATTAAGCGGTAAGGCCACCCTTTGCCAGCAATTGTTAGGTTGTTGTTCGCAATAAAGCTTTTTTCATTTCATTTTTATATTTTCTCTTTCGAATCCGTCCACTCGTTACGGCACAAGCATAAGACATATAAAAACCTTTACATCCTCATGACGATCTCGGAGACGCAAGAGGCGCGGGTTCGATTCCCGCAACGGAATGTTTGTATGTTCTCCAAATATTTCTTTCGGGTCTGGGTGTTGTAATTATTTATAATAAGTATGTATTTACAAAAAAAAGTATATTTTGTCAGCCATCAGGTTCCCATAGTACAAGCTTTGCTTAGTTTGGGGCTAGATGGCGCTGTGTGAAATGTCTATAAATATTTATTTATTTTACTTCTTCATATTCTTTTGGATTTAAAATATTAGTAGGATTATAGTGTTAGATATAGATAACTATTAGCTAATGTTGAAGGAAATACAAATTAAAGTTATACAAAACTGTAGAGTAAAATTGTCTTCTGTTCACTACTTAGATCTGTAACGGACATCACAAAAAAGCAAGCGAAGTTCTACATTTTGCTTGTCAATATTTTATTTTGCTTTTTTACAAAGCCGTAATACAAAATTTAAATATTGGTATAATAAATATCCGCTTTGAAAATTTAAGAAAATATCGTAAAAACATCACGTCTTTCTATCCAATAGGGGTATTAATTAAATTGAGATAAACGTCCCTTCCTGTTTGCAACAGGATAAACTAAGGTTAGGAGAATTCTAGAGAGTTTTAAGCGCCAAACTGAATCTTTATCTAACCGCTATCGTTAGGTATAAATTTTATATTTTACTTCTTTTTTATTACGTACTTTTAAAGAGTCGTGTCGACGTCATCGTCGACGAGTCGTCGTGCAAGACTTGATTTGAACCCACGACCTTAAAACCTTAATATTAATTATATAAATATTTGTGGACATTTCACACAGCGCCATCTAGCTCCAAACTAAACAAAGCTTGTACTAAAAGCACCAGATGGCTGATAAAATACTAATATCCTTTTTTTTGTAAATGCATACTAATAATACTACAACATCAAGACCCGGAAGAAATATTTGCAGAACATACAAACATTTCTCCCGCCGCGGGAATCGAACTCGCGCTTCTTGCGTCTCAGTCGAGCACTCGCCCGCCACGCCACCGAGGTCGTCGAACGTTATATTGAGCGGAGACTCTTCTTCTTAACTTCCAAGCAGTATATAAAACAGACGTTTTATATTTATATCCCTGAGCCGTGTAAAAGTGACCCTTGATATTTTATTGAACCTATTGACATTTAACGAACTACCCTTTGTCATGAAGAAGGGTATATTTTAGTTTTAATGGAAAAATCTGCTTCTAATACATTTTTAATTGATTTATAATAATCATATAAAACAGATGATATTCGTAAGAAATAACATAATTTATAATCCAATAACTTTTTCGCTGGATATCACTCTTTGTTTACACCATAATAATAATTATTTATAAACAGTGGGAAGGGAAGCAGTATAAGTAGAAAAAGGGAAGGGAGGCCTTTGCCCAGCATTGGATCTAGTAGGCTTAATAAATAATATAAGTCGATTAGAAAAGAAAACTGAGCAAAATGTGTTGTTAATTAAAGTTTAAATATTTTTTTCAGAATGCCACTGATAGCAGTAGTAAACCGCCAATAGAAAGTATTTTAAAGGTAAGAAATTAACTAATATCTTAATCAAAGCAATATACATAAGTAAATATTAGTAAGTTCGTATGAGCTAGTGGCCAACTCTTGTGACGGAGTTTTTAAGGCCTAAAGGCCTCCGTCATGACTTAACGACTTAAAAGCCGGGACCGACAATTTGACGCGCCTTCCGAAGCACGGAAGCGCTCACTTGCCACCCATCCCAATTGTGACTGCGCACGTTGCTTAACTTCAACGATCAATCAAGAACGTCTAATCAAGCTACGCCACGAGCGCTTCAAGTAAGTATTAAATAAATAAATAACACCCAACAGTCACATACATAGTCCTGACACCACACTAGGATTCCCTGTGTCGTGGGTATCAGAAACTACGAGTACCATGGTACCACAACACCCAGACCCGAAAGAAATATTTACAGAACATGCAAACATTTCTTCCGCAGCGGGAATCGAACCCACGCCTCTTGCGTCTCAGCCGAGCAACCGCCCGCCACGCCACCGAGGCCGTCAACAAAAATGTAAATGTTGTTTTTTTTTGCAGGAAATGAAATCACTTCCAACTCCGCTCTCAGGCATTGCCGCCACTCCGAGGAAGGAACTAGACAACAAATTTATTTTTAACCCCTATACCAATAAGGTAAGAATATATACTTCTTATATATTTAATAATATATACTTCCCTGCTGGACAGGAAGTAAAGAAAAAGCATAGAATGTGTCCAGCTGCTTCTCCCTCCGAGCATGTCGTAAAAGTCGACTAAGGGATAGTATCCTCTCCAACATGATGAGATACAATAAGCAAAGAGGGTTGACGTCAGGCAGGCGGCCGGTCATAAAACACAAACATCGTGAGGAAACCCGCGGCTTAGTCAGCTCCGCACGTATTGACCATGTTTTTCTTGTGGACAAAGCAGAGGTTGGAATAGGTGCTAAGTAACCCTACTCCATCTTAATTCGTCCCGGGCACTACAGCGTCCCATTTGTGAAGGTAAAAGTTGCCTCCTGACGCTGTATAAATCATCTACTATAGATGGTAAAAGGCCTTAGTTTATGTATCAGAAACTAAGAGTACCATGGTACCACAGCAGTCAGATACGGATGAAAAATTTGCAGAACATGCAAACTTTTCTTCCACCGCGAGAGAATCGAACTTCGGCGTCCCAACCACGCCACCGAGGTAGTAAAATATTTATACATTAAGTATAAAACCACACCAGAAAAAATAAAAGCTAAAATATCTTCCACATCCATTATTAAATTACTTGCATACCTTTTGTATGTAATGTAAACACATTTAATACTTACCCTACCCAACAAATTGTGTTTTAACATTAATATTATCTAAATATTTACTCGAAAACACATAATGCCTGGGCATTAAATCGTTTGAACATGTACTTACGGCTAATATTACGAGCTAATGAGCATTATTATATTACTCTGTAATAGTTCTAAAACTGAAATCAGATAATGGACCGTAAAAATTAGTAATGGACAATGCATAAAGAATTATACTTGTAATAAAATTATTAATTGAATATACATAAACTTCAAATATCTTAAATCTTCATCATCATCGCTCATCATCATGCTGGACATAGGCCTCCCCTAATGAACGCCATCGCCTATCTTAAATCACAAATAAAACAAAAAAATATCTTATAAAGCCTATCTGTAACTTAAAAAAACTGGTCAAGTACGAGTGGAATTCGCACACGAAGGGTTCCATACCATTGTAACGTACATAAATGTTTCCTGTTGCGGCCCCCTTTTAATTTGTATTATTTTGTTATAGCGGCAATAGGAATACACGGACAGCGGAGGCTTAGTGATAGGGTTCTGTTAACTCCCGTTGGCATTCTTCGGGTACGGAACCCTAAAAATAAACAAACATTAATCTACAAAAATTGTCTGATCTGAAAAGAAGCTATTTTATTCATAAAACATATTTGAAATTAATGTGATATATCCATTGATGTACGAGTATGACAACGCAAGATAATAGATTTGTAATTTCAATATTGCGTTGAAATTCACTCTGTGTCACTCCCGATCGACGTTCAGACTAGAATAATCTTTAAAGCTATAGAATTGAATATCAATATTGATCGACTGCTATTCTTTTAAATAAATAATAAATAAGTAATAAATAAATAATAAATAAATAAAATAAAATTCATTTAATTCAGGCACATCAAAATATACATAGGCCCATATCACACATTAAAAATAAAAATAAAACGCAAAATTTAAAACAGATCAAAAAAATAAATTAGATTAAAATAATCTAATCTAGTCTAGTTAAAATAGCTGTCATTTGAAAATATACAAGATTGTATCATCTATGTCTTACTTGGAACTTTGAATCAGGATTATTTACAAACTTCTCAAGGATGTTATGATCCTGGCCCAAGTACAGGGTGTACGACCCGGACACAGGCTACTTTTTGTCTGGGTATGTACCACGTGATGTACCACGTGATCGTGGAGACGCGGTGGATGCTACGAATATTACCGATATATATGTTACAAGACTTCATGTTATTGTCAAAAGATGAATGAACAACGTCACCAGATTTGTCGACTCTTACCTAGGTACTACATACGGCCATGAACCTGGAAACGAAGTGCCCCCTGTCCGATGGACCGTTGACATTATTAAGGTTGCAGGTCGTTTGTTCTGGAAGTATAATTGGGGAGGCTTTGGCCAATCGTGAAACTCTTACTAATGATTATCCTAATCTTACTTATATTATAAATGCGAAAGTTTGTGAGTTTGGATGTTTGGATGTTTAGATGTTATGTTTGGATGTTTGGATGTTTGTGCCTCAATCACGCCTAAACGGCTGAACGGATTTGAATGAAACTTGGAATATACATAGTACATGTACTGGATTAACATATAGGCTATTTTTTATCCGGGTACCACGCGAGCGTAGCCGCGGGCGGCAGCTAGTATTATATATGTGACAGTTTGTGAAGATGTAAGAATGTGTGAATGTGAAGATGTATGTTTGTGCCTCAATCACGCCAAAACGACTTAACGGATTTGAATGAAACTTGGAATACATATAGCATGTGTGCTGGAATAACATATAGGCTAATTTTTGTTTGGATACCACGCGAGCGAAGCCGCTGGCGGCAGCTAGTTACCACATCAAATACTACATAGCGTGATGTATTGTATGTGTTCTATGAGTGAACTCCTACGTGTTATTATAACTATGATTTCTTCTGCTGGGGAAGTCATAAATCTGCGCGAAGGCTAACTGAAACATTTCCATTAGCATATTATGTTATTGTAATCAAATCACATGTGAGCTGCGTGATATCGATATCGATAACAAAATGTGTAGGTCTGTAGGTACGTTTGTTTTAATAAAATTGTGAAACTTGATGTGAATCCTACTATGTTTTAAATGTGAACGTTTGTGAGGATGTTTGTATGTTTGTGCCTTAATCACGCCTAAACGGTTTAACGGATTTTAATGAAACTTGGAATATACATAGCACATGTGCTGGATTAACATATAGACTATTTGTCATCCGTGTACCACGCGAACGAAGCCGTGGGCTGCAGCTAGTGAAGTTTGGTTAGCTGATAACATTACTGGGCATACATTATCAAAGATTTCAACAACTATGTTGAAATCTTTGATAATGTGGATGACTGAAGAACAATAGGTTAGGTGAAAGCCATTTAATCATATCAAAATAATTAGGGTTCCACACTGAGGGTTATTTCAAGAAACATCATTAATTATGGTATCTCTTTTTAACGAACTTATAATCTTACTTACGTACTTTACTTAAATATATTATGTTCCACAGGTGCAGGAAATCCCGCAACTAAGCAACGATCTCAAATCAACTCTTCCCAAAGCCGGTAAGTCATACCCTAGACATTTTCATTTAACTTCGCCTTGAAAAGAAGTTTACGAGTATTAGTATATAACTTTACTCGTGCTTCGTTATTAGTCTTGTTTCTCATTAAACTATAAATCAATGTGATTCATTGTAAGATTTTCCTGTTTATTTCTTTATGGAACTTCGTTTAATGATAATTTGTTTTGTGCTCGAACAATTAGATGGTTCGCATCAGAGTTATTATCAGTTATTGGGTTTCTTTTATCTGTATCGTAAATAATTATAAACAACGCCTGTATCTTTATTATCGGAAAGTAAATTGCCTTTGATTGTGTTTTTATCAATTCGTATTTCATACAAGTAATCGGTTAATTTATTATGTTCATGAAAACTCGCAAATATATGAATAATTCAATATGCGATATAAATATGCTATAGGATGATTGATCTATGACTCTAAACTAAGCCATTTGTATTCAAGCACAGATCCAGTGTGAAGATTCGCACTAAAATGGGTGCGAGGTTGTTTTATGAGGCGGCAACCCCTCAGAAGCGACCCACCCTTCGCCTAAAATGTTGCTCAAGCTCGCAAGTTTATACGATAAAAACTCACTTGAGTCTAGAGAGCTACTAATTGGTCCGTAACTCGACCGACTCACTCACTGACCAATGAAAAGGTCGGCAAAAAAGTGAACTTTAAACGCCCGCTCGCATAAAGGACGCTAAGTGCATAAAGATTTCAAGTTTCATTTTAGTTATGCGAACAGAAATAAAGTTTGTTGGAATAGGATTAACGGAACTGTGGAATGCGTGACATTAATAAAACTAAACATACAGTGTCAATATTGCTTAAAAGAAAAGTTATTGTGTGATAGTTTTCATAATTTCAGCCACATTGTACGGTATAACTCCTCTTGTAATATCGCCATTATTTCCGGTTTCTTCCTAGTCTCATCTACTGATTACCGACTATATGAGATACAATAAGCAAGTATTCTCAAGGAGGGTTGACGTCAGGCAGGCGGCCGGTCATAAAACACCTTAGCCAAAACTCTTACAGCATGATCCAAGGATCATGTTATGACGACCCCACATAGTGTGGGATAAGGGCAGAAAGATGATGATTGACGATGTCTTTCGACCATTGTATGGGCACTACTGACTTGGCATCCGTGGTTAACCATTCAGTTTTAGCCTCCTGTTCCAGCCTCCGTTCGTTCTTGCTAACCAATTGTCCCGCCCACTTTAGTCTCATCTCATTGTTATATATTTCATTTACGTACAGACATATAATCATGGTCGTATCCCTAATGGGTTGGGCAGAGCAACAAGTAAACTTAAGATAACTGGCAGCCACTTCTCCTAAGATGGATATGGTGGACCATATCGATTTTTGAATATTGTAATTTTTTACCATGATAGTGTACAATTATAACTATGTGACGAAAATATTTTTAAGATAAACTGTCACTGTCTGCCTTTATTGGAAAAAACAGCTCTCCAAAGACAAAGTGTACAATACCTGAGCATATTGCTCATAAAACAACCTGAATGGCCTGCAATTCGGAAAGTTAGTCGAAAAACAATATTTGAAAAACCGTTCCGTTGGAGCGTTAAGGTTGACTGCGCCCAAATAAAATGTGGAATGAAATATTAAGAGCCAGTTTACACGTATCGCGGGCACGGATCGAGCAGCGCCACCTGTCGCCGACGTGAATAAATAAATTGTAAAAAAACTGCGCAGCCGAATGCACGCCAGACAACACACAATCACAAAACCTCAGACCAAATAAAAAGGAAAGACGGCGCGCCGCGAACCACAAAAGTGAAACCACACAAAACCGTGCTCCTGCAAGTAAACATACACGCTCACGCACACACACTAAAACCATGCTCATCGCTCTTAATACGTCACGAGTCGTCGTCTAGTGAACTTAAAATTTCAAAATAGAGTTATGTCTTCCTGTGTAGTGATAACTTGTAAAAACATCAGCAAATCACATAAAAAGTCTCACGGAATCACTTTTCACTTGTAAGTACTTCAAATAACATCGTTTCTTAATTATTATTTATTATACTATGAATTTTAGGTTATTTGGAACACAAAACCTCAAAACTTTCGACACACAGATAAAAAGGTGGCTTCACTTTTATTGTTCGCAGCGCGCCATCTTTTCTTAATATTTGGTCTGAGCACAAAACACATAAAACAAGAACTCGCGTTGAAATATATTTGAGCTTGCTAATTAAATAATAATGCCTCTAATCTACATATGATATAATATAAAACACTAGCTTCCACCCGCGGCTTCGCTCGCGTGGTACCCGGATAAAAAATAGTCTATATGTTATTCCAGTACACATACCATGTATGTTCCAAGTTTCATTCAAAGCCGTTCATCCATTACGACGTGATTGAGACACAAACATCGTCACATCCTCACAAACTTTCGCATTTATAATATTAGTAGGATTAGTTTCCGTCTACTATACAATGGTTTTTATCTATTGGAATAATTGTTTTTTTATTATGCATTTATTTAACACCAAGTCAAGGTTGTTTTATTTATACATAAATAATATATTTTTTATTGTAGAATACTGAACATAATATGTAAATAGGTAACTTATCTAGCTTTATCACTCGAACGAAGTCACCGATCGGTCGCTAGCGTTGAATACAAACAAACCGGACGTAACTGAAATGGTTTCAATGTAATTTCCACCGCTTGGTGTAAGTCACTCTGATATTACAGCCTCATTAAACAACACTCGTACTCGCTCGGTTAATTTTTCTTGTTTTGGTTCAATGTTTACATAGTGAGACACGCTTTCTCATTGTTGGATTTTATTGGCAGTCAAATAGCATACAGATCAGACTATATTACAATAATCTGTATTCAATCAATCTACCTATTAATACTACCAATCAATATACCTATTACCTACTCCAACCAACTCTCATAAGTAGGTACTGGTTTAACTAAAAAGAAGCTAGAAATTCCAAAACTGTAATTTCGAAAATACTTTATAAGAATATCATATTTTCTAAATACTTATAAAATGTACATGAATTGAAGGAGTCTCGTTAATTCAGTGTCGTTTTGTGCCGGGAATACGGCTCACCTGCCTTCACCCGACTGCCAAGTCCCGACGAAAAGCAAAAAAATGAAAAAATCTCGACGAGTTTGTGCAGATTAAAACCGTACAGTTGGTACGGCGATAACGACCGTTTTGTGAATAACCGTTCTTAGCTTTTAATAATAAACCCATAACGATTTTATATATTATGTGATTGTGCTTACACTCCAATTAGATTATCATAATGATTGCAGCTCTGTGGTCTTTGCACATTAACAACGGTATTTTTCGAGATGGATAGATTGTGTGAAAGATGACATGAGTAAGGAAGGAGTGAATACTGAGAAACACGTTGTGCCGACCACACTTAAGTTAGATAAGGGCAAGGAGGTGATGATTGATTATGATGATTGTGTCAACTTCGTTTTTTTATGGTTTTTTCAAACGTATGATTGAAAATAACAATTAAAAACACGGATGATAATCCATTTTCCTCTTCAATTCTCGTTTTACCATCGTAAAAGGATCTAGAGCGGCGATAGTTGGATGGCACGCCATCGATTCGGATTCAGAGCACAGGTCTGCCTCTGACAGAGCTCCAGAGTCAGTTTCGCGAATTAGATTTGTTTTTTCATCCTCTGCAAACTGACGACTTGTACTTTTTGTTATGTCTGAATCGGGATTCGAAAATAGATTTGATTTAGCATTCATTGTCTCAGTGAGTGCCATCGTGCAGTCTGTGACGGGATTTTTGGTTTCATTCAAATCATTGACGTTGTTGCTAGTGCAAATAGTGCAATCATCTGTTGTTGCTACCAGTTATGATAGTTCAGTTCAATGAAGCGGAAATGAAATGAAAACATTGAATTAAAACTGAAGCTTATCTCGACTAGACTGTGTAGTGTATATGTATCTGTAAATGTACTGTCTTTATATATAATAGTTACGTCGACTGATGTGGAAACGTACATATAATCATCATCATCATCTTCCTGCCCTTATCCCACTCTATGTGGGGTCGGCACAGCATGTTCCTTGATCATGCTGTAAGAGTTTTGGCTAAGGTGTTTTATAAACGTACATATAATAACGTCAATATTTTACTTATAAGTTTTGATTTAAAATAACTGTCCAATCCATATTCGTCTTCAAAGCGATTACACTCAATCTTGGTTGTGCAAGTTTTACTAGCAGAGTATTTGTATGATTTTATTTATAAACTAGGTATAGATTCCTTTGGCTCTTTCGTAACCTCAATCTTCTGTCATTAGACGTGCTTCTTCAAGATACGCATCGTTCGTCAATGCCTCTTCACCGACGTTTTGCAATTAAACTGAACTTTATGATGTGTCGAAACATTATTCAAATTGTCAGAGATTTCGATTGTTATAATTACATGTTTCTTGAGCTGACACGACGAAGTTTTAGCCTATAATTTATTTTTGCGAATTTATTGTTACCTTAGCATTGTTATATGCTAGTATAAATTGGCAAAGTTGCCACTTCAAACGGAAATTCCCGCAGCTTAGATTCAAAACAAACATCCCGATAGTTTATTGAACTGTCAGGAAGCGCAAGTAGTCCACAAAGGCCATAATTAAGCCTGAGCATTACGTACCACGCGCAACTCAAAACAATGCATCGCGTCTTTATCGAAATAACTAATGTTGTGATATTGACGACACGTTTACGACGGTAATGTTTCATAGCGCTTTATTTTCTTAGGACAGAGAGCTTATCCACAGATAAATAATAGTAGCTCGCTTTATGGCCAAGACCTGCCGCTATCTCGGAGCTTTGAGCCTTTTGATGTCTGTTGCCAGTTTGTGTCTATCATCCTTTTACTCTACACTTTGACGTTCCTACTACACGCATACCTATTACCCCGCTTGACATTTATTAAGCTATCAGAAAATGTATTTCTATGTACACAGAACTTATTTAGTAATAGGTATCTACATATTATCCAATTATACCAATTTATCAATTTACCTCTTAATATGCTTTATTTACCTTTTACCAGCCTTCTCAATCAGTATCTCTCCACTCTATTAATGTGTTTATCAAAAAGCTTCGTATAATTTGCTTCAGTATATTTATTCCTATAAAATGTCTATTTTCACAACCAGGTCAGGTAAATAACCTGCCGACTAATACATGTTACATAGAAGAATTGTTTTCAACTTTTACGATTGCCGAATCGTAAAATTGTTTCTGCCTTCATCTCACCCCTATAACTTCACCCTTATTTCACAGTATAACGAATGCAGTATCTTCCAGTCTATTATTATGTGTTCAAGTGTTTTACAGCTCCTCTTTGAATAATTATATTGCAACTTGCCTTTGAAGGTCTTTTTAATTAAAATTTTATTTTGAAGTGTTCACATTTTTATGATAATACTAGCTGCCGCTTGCGGCTTCGCTCGCGTGGTACCCGAATAAAAAGTAGCCTATATGTTATTCCAGCACTCATACTATGCATATTCCAAGTTTCGTCTAAATCTGTTCAGCCGTTTAGGTGTGATTGAGGCACAAACATACAAACATCCTCACAAACATTCATATATATAATATAGTAAAATTTACTTGATAATGTTGAACTGTGGTATCCGGCGTCTAGTCCTGATAAATATACTGCCTGTATGTAGGTCATTGAAGTTGAAGGTGTAGTGTTGAGGTACGTTATACCTACCTGCTAATAAATAACCAAGAAAGCCATTAAATTTTCTCTTTGTTTATTATGATAATAATAGCTAGCATTACGTTATCATATTAACCTTTGTATCATAAATTGTGAAGTGTTCACGCACATCGTTATGCAATGAATTGTTATCGGGTTTCTTGAAGTCGAGTGTGCAGCTGTTAGCGATGTTAATAAATATTATACAGTTAAAACACAATCAGAGTTACTTTCGTAGTAGTAGTAAATCTATTTGACTTTTGATAAATATCATTTAATGTAATTAGGTCATTAACGTCTATTTTATTTATTGATTTTCGATAGGTCCAGTTATGGTCATTGGTCAGTTCAATTAGTTTGTCATGCATACGGGTGTTATAGTAGAATTTTAAATTTTTTTTTTTTATTTCCATCCGCAATCTTTAACATATTCACATAACTGAAACTTTTGTAATTAATTCTTCCCGGACCGTAGTCGTTAAAAAATTATATGGCCAGTCTTGCATACCGGCGCACTAAACTCTGACCAGAAACAAAGAATAGTTTCCAATTTCTAACCTGAACTCTGTATAATATTAATAAAGTTAGCAACTTCAATATTAAGCCAGAGCTTGCTAATCATTCCGCCTGGAATTATCAAATATTAATACTAGCACCCGAGCATTACTTTGCTCGCGTTCACAAAAAAATATGTGTGTCTGTTACGAGCTGTTCATATTCCAAGTTTCACCCAAATCCGCTCTGCTGTTTCACATTCACGGTTTAACGGCTGAACAAATTTGATGAAACTTAAAATCCTACTCATCTAGATATATAAAAATCAATTGCTGTTCGTTTGTCTCGCTAAAACTCGAGAACGGCTGGGGCGATTTAGCTGATTTTAGTTTTGAAATGTTTGTTGTAGTCCAGGGAAGGTTTAAACGGTAAAAAAACATAGTACATGTACGCGAGCGAAGCCGCGGGCGGTAGCTAGTAATATTATAAACACGAAAGTTTGGATGTATGGATGTTTGTTACTCTTTCACGCCTAAACGGCTGAACGAGTTTGAATGAAACTTGGAATATACATAGGACATGTACTGGATTAACATTTAGGCTATTTTTATCCGGGTACCACGCGAGCGAAGCCGCGGGCGGTAGCTAGTTATATATATAAGGTACATACAACCTGAAATTATTCCTTAGCTACTATTCCGCTCGGAATGTTTCCAATTGAAACAGTTTCCTTTCCTTGAATAATTTGCCTCGTCCATTACTGGGGCATTTGTCTTCATAAGCCGCGGCCGTGGCGGACCAACTCCGCTAGATTTACTGACATTGGCGACCACCTAAGGCAGTCTGTACATTATCGCGGGATCGGCTTTAGTTGCTCAGCTGCTGACTTATGTGAACGGTTCACACATGGTCAAGTTGTCTTGTGGTCTGACTAATGTTTTCTTCTAGTAAAAATAAAAAAATAAGGCCTTTACAATCAATACTAGATTATTTCTAAAGCGTCAGGAGGCAACTTATGCATACATTAACGGGGCGTTGTACCTACCTGGGACGATGTCAGCAGGCTTTATCAGTCACAGGCACATATACCATACTTTCAGCTTAGTCGGTCTTTCTCAACCGTCTTATCTAATCTATTCTAATCTTGTTAAAATTGGTTTAAGAATCACAAGATACACAATTAAATTTACTTTAAATAAATTCATTTTCATTTATTTCAAAAATATTTTACTTTAAAAAATAAATTTTATTGGCTTTAGTGTCAACTTTATTATATAAATATTGTTATATCGGATCACAAGTTTAAGATTTCGTTTGTCTCTGGGACTTCATAAAATACAAATAATATATAGAAACAGTTTATTCGGTTAAAATGTCGATATAGGTACTCTAATCCGCGTTCTTGCTATGCATTGAATTCATTATTGCAAGTTTTATTATGTAAAGTTTGAAACTTAATGCACTCAGGTAGCTATCGAGTTAAGAATTTTCAATCGTTTTATCGATATTTCATATCGTCGTGGTCTTACCGTGCTTCTGAAATTATGTTCCGAACTCAAATACGAGTTGGCTGAGAACTTTGTAAAATCGGCAAACACATGTTCCATATTTTGTTGAACCAATTAATGAGTGTGCCAAGTGAAGAACCTCCTCTAAGTGCAGTTTAATCCCCTTATTAATTATCTTTTACCAACAGTTACTAAGTCCTGTTCAAGTTCCCCATGCCTCAAATACCAACATTGCCATAATACATGACAACCAAAAGTGACATATAATAACAGCATAACAGTTAACTTCCAGCTTACAAAATACCTATCAATCCGACAGACAAGCAATTAAATTGATATTTTTATTAATTTTGTATCGTCACGAGCAGCGGCGGAATAAAATTTATAGATTCAATTAAGACTGCTATTTGTGGATAGATTTTGTACATTCGCCGTCAAAATTGTTTAATGAAATTCGCAGTGTTCATGGTGTAAAAATTGCCGGTTGGTTTATATTGAGTGATTCATTGTTGCAGTCCGTGTCAGTGATTGCGCTCGGTTGTCGCTTCCGTATATTTTGTCCACATTTTTGCATATAATTTGTTTATGCTTTCCATTTATGGACAGACTAGCTGCCGCCCGCGGCTTCGCTCGCATGGTACCCGGATAAAAAATAGCCTATATGTTAATCCAGTACATGTATATTCTAAGTTTCGTTCAGATCCGTTCAGCTGTTTAGGCGTGATTGAGGCACAACATCCAAACATCGTCACAAACTTTCGTACTAGATGGCAGCACGGGTAAAATTAGTACGCGCTATCGTTGCGTTTTGAGCTTTACGCCGGTAATTTCAAGCAAACTAAGACTTTTCAATTTTATATTTATAATAATAATATAATATAATATAAATATATATATATAAGTTAGAAGTAAGAAGTAAGATTTTGACTGGCTCTTGTCTGCTGTGACAGCTTAGCCTTGTTATTGAAATGAATTTACCTCTGTCTGTTTATTGGCATTCTATTTTTATAAATGGAACTCCATCAACACCTTCCTGCCCTCATCTCACTCTATGTGGGATTTTCTCTTCTTTCCATTCTCTTCTGTCAGCCATTTTGAAAACAGATCCTTAAAATTCATAAAGCCACTGCTTCTTTTTACGGATTAGGTTATTTAGGAATCGAATTTACTTCTAGCGATTTTCAAAAGTGTATTTGATTTTAGATCCATTGGAATTTCAGCCGGTTATTAATATTTGCGATAAGTTGCAAAACGGCTGCGGATCGGGAGGGAAACTTTCATTTAGCTCACTTCAACTCGCGTCGGAGTGGTTAAAAAGAAGACTGCGATTCCATTTCATCCAACTAGGTCTGTTAATTTCCCCCTCTGGCTCAAAATGGACATTTATACATTCAATAACAAAGTTGCCTTATCTTGTGCAAACTTTTAATGAACGCTTCTGTGTTAACGCTGCTTGGAATGTCTCTTGTGACTGTGTGTTATTCTTATTCGACTTATAGTGCAAAATTAAGTTTCACCCTGTTTGCCACTCCTTTCCAAAATCGAGAGCACTGGTGGTCTAGTTCGTAGTGAGCCCGCCTTCCGATTCTAAGGTCATGGGTTCAAATCCGGTCGCGTACCAATGGATTTTTCTGTGCGAAAAATGTATGTGCGCTATACTAGTACTCTCAAACGGTGAAGGAAAACATCGTGAGGAAATGCGCGGCTTAGTCAGCTCCGCACGTATTGACCATGTCTTTCCAGTGGACAAGGCCGACTAAGCTGAGAGGAAATAGAATAAATTGAAAATTGCTTCTTACAGCCGCCGGCCGTATTGGATTTTTGAAACTTTATATAGCCTATGAAGTGTCATAGGCTACCTATATAAAGTGATGAGTGAATGATGAATGATGAGTGATGATGAAATGGATGATGAGTGCATCATCCATACGAATCAAACGATACTTACCTCATTTGACAAAATTCGTCTAGCCTGAGAGGAATGCTCCTTTGGCTGAAACTGTAGTCCAAACTGTTTGGGGTGTCCCCAAGTATACACATGCATACTTAAACCCAAACACATTACTCTCCTTCGCAGTTGGGTAAAAAAGGGGACATTGTGCACTGAATAAAATGTTAAAGGTTATCGTTCTTAAACCTGTGTCACTAAATACAAAGTGATACAACTGCACCCCACTATAATTTGATCTGCGAGTACGAGACGGAGAAATACCAGCTAATTACCACTTACGTTTGCAATGCAATTAACTAATTAAATTCTGGATATCGTCTCATAAAAACTGTAGTATCTCTCCTTGTTAGGTCCCTTTGTGGCGCGCTTGCAAACTCAACTAAAACAACTCTTGTTTTAATTAGGCTGCCGGCTTCTTAAACTCAAAGAAAACTACAAGAAATAAAACTTCTTAAGCACTCAACTCGAACTTAACTACTCTAAATGTAATGCCGCTACAATATTATAAATGAAGTCCAATTATATTATCAGTTTTAAGCATAAACAAAGTTAAATTGTAAATGTTTCCCGATAAGTGACATATTAAAAGCTGTTGGGAATAGTTGGCGATGCGGAAGCGGAGTTGTCTGGAATTGAGAAGTTAAAGAAGTGGGGGTTCAGGCGACCCCGTTTCCGACGACGACGTATCTTGTCGAGGCACGACCACTGCCGAGGGAAAGGATTCTATTTAGAATCTATTACTTGACAAGTTGCGATTCCATTTTTTTATTTCCGCAACTCGTTCTTTGTGTATGCCAGAACAGTTGAGCAGTGCCATCTATCGAGGGGGGGAGGCGAAGCCGCTCGCCACCCGCCACCCTCCTCCCTCCTCTCCTCCTCCCCGCCCCGCCCGCCTCCGGCCTCGGGGTTACTACGTAGTACGTTGTAAGGTTTTGACAATACTACGGTTTTGACTGCACATTTGTTATTCTGAGGTAGCAAATAGCGATTGAGCGATCGTCTTCGAGCGGATGGTGATGCGGCATGTGGATCTCTTGCATTTTGAATGATGTTTGAGGATTGAAGATTCGTGGATGAGTTGCCGTTTTCAAAGTGGGTAAAACTATTTAAGCACTTTCTTTCTGGAAAGCGTTTTAAATCTTCTGTAAAAGAGAATCAGATAAATCTGCACAGGCTAATCTGTAACTATAAAACATGTAAAACAACTCTATAGTACAAAGCTTGCAGCTACCGGTACTAATAAAATTGATAGCGTATTGCCTCGCCGCGAAACACAGAATTATTCACCAATGAATTGCCCGTAGCTTAAATCCTATACCCTATCTTCGACGTCTATTTCAAGCCGGCAAAGTCGGACCAGCTAGAATCAAGATGCGAATTTATTCCTTTTGCTCGGCCAATTAACAAAACTTGCATACTTTTTTAATACAAGGTGATAAGCACTGAAAATGATAGACGTCGGACCGTCACAAAAAATGAGTCACAAGTAGACTACAGGGCACGAATACACTGAACAAGTCAATATATTTTAATAATGACGATATATTTTATTGCTAAACTTACGAGCTATAAAACTTATGTAAGTACGTAGGTAAGCCTAGCTGCGAGCATCACTGATTCCACTGGACAATGCGTCTGGTATAGTTACTGCCCGTCGATGATTTTGTCCAATAATTATAATTTTGGCGAAAAATTATAATTTTTCGCCAAGATCATATTCCAAATTCGCGTCCAGAAAGAATACCTCCTGGTAGTTCCTAGATTTCAGAGGACTGGAGGTACTGGTGTATTGATGTGCACCGATTTAGATTATTGGCGACATCTCCAGCGGTCAGGGATTACAGCTTTAAAGAACTGGAAACTGTACTTCCAGTGTTGCTGATTGCAGCCAAGCCAAGTGTAAATTAAATGGACAAACTGATATAATCCTACTATATTATAAATGTGAAAGTTTGTGAGGATGTTTGTATGTTTGTGCCTCAATCATGCCTAAACGGCTGAACGGATTTGAAAGGAACTTGGAATATACATAGTACATGTGCTGGATTAACGTATAGGCTATTTTGTATCCGGATACCACGCGAGCAAAGCTGCGGGCGGCAGCTATTTGAAATATAAACGTTGCCTACTTAAATACTGTTTAAGACACTGTCACTTCTGACGGAAAAGGGTGGAAAAACTTTAAGCATTGTTCAACTTATGACAAATTTCGAGAGGCGTTTCGGAACGCTTCTTGATCAACGCGTCCAGTAGTTTAATGAAGGCATTTATAAGCTTTAAACGTGTAATTTCCAAGAGTTTATGGTAATGGTGTTTACTTTGCAAGAGTCTGCTATACTACAGGCAATGTAGTAACTAATTAACTGAGTCTTGTTAAGGGTAATAATGAATCAATTGGCACATTATTGATCTATAGAGTTTGGATTGTACGATTACGATAGCATACGTATAATATAGGCAAAGAATACCAAATATTACTATACTATCCTACTATATTATAAATGTAAAAGTTTATGCCTCAATCATGCCTAAACGGCTGAACGGATTTGAATGAAACTTGGAATATACATAGTACATGTGCTGGATTAACATATAGCCTTTTTTTATCCGGGTACCATACGAGCTAAGCCGCGGGCGGCATCTAGTAATGCATAAAAAGTAGTCTGTTGGCATTATAGACTTTTTACGCGGGTAATATGCGAGCAAAGACGCGGACAAAAGTTAGTCCCCTATAATATAATATTCTCCTCTCTGAACAACAACAATAAATTCTCAAAAACGACTAGTAAACTTAATGCTTCTTGTGAGTTAACTAAAGAGCATATTTCCACAACACATATCGCAGCTAAGTGACATCTCGCCGAGCGGAGACCGGTATCCCATATCGTACTGCGCATTTCTCCGAATGCTTAAAACAAAGGCAGTCGAGTGGGAAATCATCTCGGAACAGAGCCCCGCCTCAGCCTTACTTGTAGCTAACTTGGGCTTAAGCCATTTTCAGGAAAGAGATTTACATTAGGTGCATATTTCAATTTGCCGGTATTATCAGATTCGCTTGAAGAATCGCAAGCAATGTAATGGGCTGTCTTTCATCTGATTGCTGAAATGGTCCTGGTTACTGAAATGATGGGAAAACAAGACTGGTCAAGTGCGATACGACTCGCAGACCGAGGGTTCAGTCTGATATTTCGTTGAAGAGTATAAGATGATTTAAAACAATTCAAAAGAAATCAATTGCTTTAGTAGTTGTTGAAATTATCAGCCCTAACGGACGGACGGACCGACGAAGTCACACCATAAGGGATCATCATGTTTCGAAATCCTATCATAAGTAGGTTAAAGTGTTAAAGTAGATCTACGTTTTTGATATTCTGGAGCTTCAGAAGATAAACATTGACGTAAATGTAAATTATTGACTTAAGTAACAACCACGATCATCTACTATTCCAAAGTGATTTCAGAATATTTATGTATCTGTGCTTCAAGCATTATTCATTATCTTATTTGAAAGTGATTATGACGTCATAGCGTTCAATACATTCCTAGAATGTGAAACTATAAAGATTTTTTAAAATAATACTTAATTATTCTAGATGATTCAATTTCTGCCTTACGCAAATTCCGTGAGGAATCAGCTGTGAGGAATCAGCGGTATTTCCGGACTGATACTCGTACGAATTAGGGACCTTCATGAAACAAGCCTACTCTTGTCTCAAAGGCTAGCAACGCACTTGCAGCTCCTCTGATGTTACAGGTGTCCGTGGGCGGCGGTAATCACTTACCATCAGGTGAGCCGATTACTCGTGCCGCACCCTCCATAAAAAAAGTTCAGAATGTTTACTAATAGCGATGATGTATCGGCTAAAGCTTTAATAAAAATTGTATCATATCTTACTTTTGTACTGTCCAATTTGCAGTGCGTTAGGTGGACGTCATAGAAACATTCGTGGGCAAAATCAGCATAAGAGTCGAACAGGATCACGAAGGCTGACAAAATATAAAAGAGGCATATATGCCTCCTATAATTTTGGATACAGCCTGGTATCACCAGGATGTAATTATGTGGATGATGATGTAGTGCATAAGTGGCATATATACATTTGTATGAGAGAAAGTAATACAATTTGATTTCTCAAGTAACAAGGCAAAGCATATTTTGTGATACAAATCTAGCACTTCCTCCGCGAACAACGTGTGAAATATTAGTAGTAAAATGTAGAGTAAAGTACGGTTATGTGGGCTATACGCAGAATATTAGAGTGGCGCGGGTAGCCGTAGCGAGCCCGTGATAAAACGTGTATCGTAATGTGGGTTCCAACGACCACCTACGGGTTTTCGATCTCTGGATACCTATGTGCCTACTATTATCACGATAATTTATCCTTCGATTTCGATTTCATTGATTCAAAACTCGTTCGGAATCGGGGTCATTTACAATTCGAGTTTTATTGATGCAAGTGAACTTACTGAAAGTTTTCGAGAATAGAAATTCATTATAAGTGCCACTTAGTCGTGAAATATTTTTGCTTCATTACCTCTGTAACAAGAAAATTATCGTTATCTTTAATATGGATAGAAACACTTATGCGATTAAAAACATTGTCGGCTTACTGACCAAAGTCACGGCTCAGTAGCGCCATCTATTGATTAGCAAAACAAACAAAAAAAAGTTCGTTATAGTTTTCTTCGAAATAAAGTAATGAGTTCGATGAATCGAGATTGGATTTCTTGTGCTTAGCTGTGAATAAAATTCTATATTCACGTTGGAAGCGTTATTATCGAGTACTAGTGGTAATAACCGCTGAACACGGGACAGGGCATTAGAATGCTAAGCGCGTCTGGTCTACCCTCTGCGCTCACAGAACGAAATAATAGTTAGTAAGTACAAATGTACGGACGTTTCTCTCACACAAACTGTCACTTTGTAATAATTGGCGAAGAAAAAAGGGGAACACGACTATAATCGCCTTGAAGTAGACATCCCTTTAGATCTAGTATCTAGGAATCTGGTATCTACGAGTAGGAAGTTCTTAGAAGAAAGTTCTAACATTATTATTATTTGGCACAAATTCAAATTTAGCACAGTAATGTATTCCTTACAGGCTGCAAGCTCATTGCCTCAGAAATAATATTGCTGTCGATATTTAATTATGTATAGTATATCATGAATCTCTCTATGATGTAGGGTACATCATTGTACGATTTTCGTCTTTGCTTGGGCGTTTTGTATCTTAAGCGGCGGTAGCAGGGTTCTTTTTAAATTGCAAGCCGCCTAAAGTGACACTCGCCTTGCGCTTCCTCACCAGAGACCTTCGCTCCGTTACGCAATGTCCACACGATTCCACGTTACCAATTTTATTGCTGGTCTCCGGCCGGTGGGCGGCGAGCTTAGGAAATTGCTGATTGACTGCTCTTATTTACGTTTATGGAAAACGGTGTTTTGATAACATCAGGAATAGAGGCATTATAATACAATACATTAGATGAAGTCTTATTAGAAAAAAAGAATACCTTAAAGAAACTAAGAAGCTTGTCATATTATATATGCAGGCTGAACATGAAAAACCCTCGGAAAAAACCCAACCTAATTGACATACGTCGATTTGAGCAAACAAGAAGTAGCTTTGAATTGTTTATTGGTAATTTATAACGCGGGCGTCTAGTATTCCATCGATTTCTCAATTCGTAAATATGAATAAAGAGACAGTCAATAAGATTTCTCATGGAATTGAGTCATAATGACCCGGCGGTTCCCACAATTCGCCCGGAACATTATGTTACGGTGCGTGGGCGCTTGAAATGCGGTGATAGATTCAGATTGTAGACGCATTTGATTGGATCTGCTTACCCAATAATTTACTTCAATCTTTGTGGGTGATCCCGATTTTGGATATCATTACGATCGCTCGTTTATCTACAAGGAATGTTTAAATAACTGAGAATGTCCCAACATACTCGTATTTGGATAGCATCCATTATGGCTTTGAATTACAAACTTAAACTAAATCTAATCATAAAATCCAGTTCATGGCTTTATTTACAGCAGATTCTTAAAACTTCGCAGTTGCATTGTTTACATTCAGAAGTGTACAAACAAAACGCCAAATATAAAACCACCGGAATGAAAACGTACATAAACAATCTCGTATCATGCACTGCTTTTGTTCAATATTTCTAAGCTTCAATATGAAAGACGATTCCAATCCACAAGGACGTCTATCACCCCCTGTCCTCTCGATCTACTCAAGAACGTCTTAACTACATGTTTATCGAGCAATCAATATAATACTCTATTGTTCTCTGCATGAGGCTATTTTTCCCACGACTAAGAACTAAACGATTGTAAAGGCATCTGAAGTATTACGTCGAAATTTGGACTTTACAGCTTTGTTACGAGCTTTTATTTCCGATTAGAGCAATGCTTGGTTTGTGCGGAATATTCTGCCGGTTAATACCGGATGAAATAATGGCGTCTGAAAGCTGAAGGCGAGGCGTCGCGCTTTCCATTTCCCGGTTAAGAGCATTTTTTTTCTTGTTTAAGTTTGTCACCGCTCCGTTTTAGGAGTTTTCCGTCGTGCCCTAAACGCTCTCGGTTTCAAAAGACTCCTCTGACTTTTAAACGGAATTTTGATAACATTTATGAATGGGCAATGAATAAGGCAACCGTGATTTTTTTTTATTACTTCGCCTGAAGTTGTTTACAGCTGAATTCAAATGAACTTTTCGTGGTGTTGGCAAAACAAATGTGTTTTTATTATAGGCTCGAATAGGATCAAACAACGCAGCCTGTTTACTGATCGCTCTTGTGATTTACTACCCGTTGAAGTTTACGGGGTCTCTTTGTTCTAAGTTTTTAAACAGAATTTCGGATTAAATCCATTGTTTAATTATACCTACGTGCCCTATTTTGCTGGTTGAGTTTGTAAGTCATCTCTAAATTTTAATCCGATCGATGCTCCGCCGACTCTAGGCCCCTTTTCTCACGCTAAGCCCTCTTCACGAGCAGTATGAAGCGGTTATAAATTATATTTCTATACAATAGTAGGTAACCCAATCTCCCAAGTTTCTATTGACCTTGCTCTATCCCTCGCTGAACACAGGAAGAGGGGCGCAAGGTGATTCTGTACGCAACACACAATAACATACCATTCGGTTTAATGTGTAATGGTAGTATACAAACAATTACCATCGCTACTTGTTCGCTTTGCAATAAACTAATGCGAGGGAGCGGAGAGTCACGACAACCGACTGAATTGAATGTTCCGCTAATGCTTCCTGTTATCTCAAAAACAGGAGCTTTTTCATTTGATAGCCTGATTGCAAGGGTCACCGCCAATGTGGCGAAGTTAGATATGCGTAGGAATAAAAGGCGGAACGCGTTAAAATCGACCCGTTGAATTTTCCAGTGTGATATTAATTTTAGGGTTGCGATTTCGATTTGCTCGTGCGATACCTCTCCCCCCGCGGAGGTTCGGCTTAGACCACCGACGATAATAATGTGGACATTTTGAAATTAATAGATTCTGACAATTCACACCCTGTAATCTTTACAATTGTCTTCACAGTGCCATTCTGTCTCACGTTGTGAACGGAAGTTGTTGAGACTATTGTGTTAGCTCATGTGGTACGCCAACCTAATAATTATGAACGAAAATGATGTCACATGGTCCAGCGACCGCCGACTCTGCCCATTAACTGTACGCTGCAGAGGATGTGAGTGTGTACGCGTCTGCATCTTAAAATAATTACTCCTACATTCACAACTCCTTACCAGACTAATGATCGGCCATTTTGACTTTTGTTGCTTAGATTATCAGAAGTTTTGTTGCAAGTTGTAGTTTTTGGATGTTTTGTTATTAAATCTGTTGTATAATTTATCTGCACAGGTTGTTAGGGACTATTGAAGCCTTTATTGTATTAAAAAGCGTTTAATCAAAAACATTGAGCGCAGAGTCCGGGAGAGGCAGAAGTAATTTTCCCCGCTACAAAACTTTTCGCTTCAGGTTTGCGGTAAAATTGTAGACTTAATTTGATACGTATTTAGAAATTTATGCACAATAGAATCCTTTGAAACTATTTGGCTTATCGTTATTTATATTTAATGTTCTGGCAACTCGACTCTACTCTACCATTTCATAGAAGAGTGTAAATGTTTAAGGAGGTTGTTTTTCGGTGCGATGAAAGGATTCTATGTTTACTTTATCCTGGCAGCAATGGATAGAAGATAATTGTAGAACCCTAAATATATCTCTAATGCATTACTTTATTTATTCCAGAGTGATAATATTCTTTGAATTGTTAAATCCTTAAAAACTGTAACTGGTACGATCATAAATCCCGGGAATTTAACATGGGTAAAGGTGAAAAGTAAAATTGTCACAGCATTGCGGTCTCAGGAGTAATTGAAAAGCATCCGTTGGCCTTGTTTCTAAGGGCTCGTGAATCTTTTGTCCCCATTCGGAAGCTCGCCCTTGGCTCCATCTACTCCACTCCATTGTCGCATATTTCACAAAAACCTCTTAAAATTACGCAATAGCCTCCCGGTTGATTTAATTGCTTTAACGACTGAGAGTTCGATCCATCAGCGAAACCGATAGTCCTTTGAAATATATTTCACGGGATTCGAAAACTTTTTACTATACTCTAGATATCACAACAAAGCAACGCTAGAGGCAAAAGAAAATACGAAAATAGCGACCTACGAACACGAATGATCAGCTTGAGCTTTGTGTCCAAAATCTGAAGCGACAAGTCAACCACGATTCAATCTAGCTTCTGAATATTCATCACGCTCTGTGGAAAAATATTTTTTTAAAGGATGCTGTTACCCAGACTCATTTGTTAGTTGTAACTCTAGTGCATTATGACTGTGGAATAGTTTGAATGTTTGTACAGAAATAGAGCGGTTGCGATCACCGCTTATTGCTGCTATATCCTACTTGCGGACAGTCTGTCCATGTGTTTAACGCCTATTCTGTGGATGGAATATTTATAACCCCGGTACACGCATCCACCTTGCGCGTGTGGAGATAGGGACTGGTCTAATTGAATTTTCATGCTGAATAACGGCTACGACAAGTTAATTTTTGTAGAATTTGCCTCTTTCACTACACCAGCAATATCTTTTTTGAAATGAGTCCAATCGCATCTTGTTCATTGGTAGGTTTTCATAATGGATTTTCAGATAATGCATAAAATAAATTTGCGACTCCAATCTTCTTAAAGTAATGAAGGTTTTCCCTGATGTTCAATTATTATTATCGCATCATTTACATTGCACGATAACCATTGGAGAACAATCACCATTTTCCTGTTTACCAAATCGCAACTGAAAACTGTTGTAAATAATGGAATAAACGTGGATGGTGGGCATGTCCACAGTATTCTAATGGCTATGCAGAGTATACATAGTGCATCGAGTGACGCGTGCGAAAGCCTCGTTGAGACGCGGACGAAGTCGCGGTCAGTACACTCGCGCTCGCCGGTGCGTCGTGACGTCTGCGACTCGTGCCGCTCGACACGACTGTACCCACGTGCCGCACAAAAATAAATAAACGCGCTTCTTTCAGTCGCGTGCAACTCGCGCTATTGTACTCGCATCGTACTTAACTCGTCCGTAGATGGTGATTATTTGTACAGTGGCGTGACGGATTTCGTTGATACAATTCCACTAAACGTCTTATCAATTCAATTCATTTTTTAATACATACGTTGTAACAATTTATTGATTGCTTCTTTTATTCAAAGCGGCTTGCGAGATCGATGCAGCAACGACGCAAACGTGAGAGAGGGAATAATCAAAACCCGATTCAACCACCCTCATTCGGCGCGAGTAATAATAGCAGACTGAATGCGAGGGGGTGCTCGAGGAGCGTGCACCCGATCACGTACCCGCTGCATACACCTACGCACACAAGTACAAGTAGTGGGTAATACATCCGGAAGGTCTTTATTACGTCACTATAAGGTCGCCCCTCGTAAATATTTCAGCACTTTTGCCGGCTATTGTACACTAGTCGATTCCGATTGGGTTATTCTCGTGGATGAGGAAATTTAGTAGTCGTTGGTATTGCAGATCAATACTTTAGTCTAGATGTAAAGTCTGTAAGCCGCTATGAGTATCCGTAATAAGTTTCAAGAGTTTAATAGAACAGTTGCTAAAAATGTTTTAGAATAAGTGGAATATTTCTGATTCTTTGTGAATTATTGGGCTTAGATTCAATAATCAAACAATAAGTATCTGAATCTGTTTAAGATTCAACAAATTCGATTGAAAGATTTGTGTATTATTATGTCCCGCTATCCCAAAATCTTCAATGACCACTCCAAATACAGCAATACCGCTCGCTGACCATGACCGAATTGTAATTCACCATTAAACTTGGTCATTGCACTTGTACGCCACGATTACTGTTGCGCAATACAATCCCTTGAGAATAACACAATAAACCGATCGCTCAACTGATCGCCCGATCGGTTGTGCGATCAGTTTGTACGTGAATAGAGGGGAAGCACGAGCCGGGCTTCTTTGTCACCACCTGTCTGTAATAGCTTTCGGAAGACGCAACGGAACGCACAGTTCTTAACCAACAGACGGCGCTCGCGCATCTGCTGCTTCCCGCCAAAATACCACCATGTGCCTTCCGAAAAACGTATTTGAAAATTTAAATCTGTGACGTGAACTTGACAATGATATGTGCGTGAGCGCAAAATCGTTACAACATAAATTTTCCACTGAACACTGGAATCATTCGGAATAAGAATTTTGTTTTGACGGAAACAATACGCATTCCAAATGTCAAAGTTTCTGAACATAATTTTTTTCAAGAGTGTTCTATAAATTGACTTTGAAAGTGTAATAAGTGCTTTTCAAGATGATGGGACTACTGGCTTCGGAGTTCGGATATAACAATCGGATGACACTGTTGCAGCAGCTAATCGAATGCGGGGATGTGCTACTGGGAAACCAAGTGGTTTATGGTATGTTCTAGAACTAGATTAGCTCTAAAACTTTCATGATCGGGAATTAATAGTGAGTTATTACTAGTTTACGAGCGACGCAAAAAAGTCGAACGCAAAAGTAAAAGTCTAGAAACATCGGGAAACTGTTTTTCTCGTTTAAAAACAATAGAATTTTAATATGCTGATCAAAAATTTGTAAATGAATTTGAAAATGGAATTGCTAATTACTCCGAAATGGTTTCGCCGACAGGTACATAGCTGTGTGTTATTTCATTGGAAGTCGAACGCCATTATTAATGCGGCGCGCACTGTCCGGCGCGACGTGTGCGCACGCGTCGATCGTATCGTGTCTTATTTATTGCCGCATTGTCTTGTGTCGCTCTCGCGAATTTTGCCACTTTAATTAGATTTTTATTGTTTATGAATATTATATTTAAAAAAAGCATTGATTTACATACATACATATTATCACGCCCGTATCCATATCGGTGTGGGCAGAAGCTCAAGTAATCATATGAAAACTTGCAGCCAATTCTGATCCAAGAGTATGGATAAAGGTAACAAGTATGGATATAGTGAGCCATGGTGACAGGTGATCAGCCCATCGCCATTGATTTCGAATTCAGCATTAATTTATACGTTACATTATATATTTAGTTGCGTCAGTAATTACTAAAGAATACTTTTTGCACCTGTATACAGAAGGGCTTTATCAAAATATTAAATAGGAAGTTTTGCTATTATTTCATCCAGCTTTTTGAGGTGCAATTTATAATCGTATCATACATAAGCGGCAGACAGGATATCTACTTCATCTATGTTTTCAACACTGGAACACAAACATCCTCACAGTTCACGAAGCCAACAGTTTATAGTAACAGCTTTCTCAAAGTATTTGAACCATTTACCAGATTTACACTGTATTTGTTCTATGGAGTAGTTGCTTAATGTTCTTGTATATCCCAGTTTTAATTTATTTTGCTACAAATACGACAACTGCCTATTGAACAGCTAACTTGTATTGCCATTTTCTGAACAACAGTAAATCTTCGTGTGAGGCGGTTGAAATATAGCCGTCGATAAGAATGTTGCTCTGGTCATAGTCACCTTTGCGACTTGTTTGCGCCTAGAACATGCCAAGGGTTTTTAATCAATCTGATTAATAGATTTAGGAATGTTGAATCGGGAGTGGCTGTAAGTTTTTTATGATTACTTCTGCCTATGTCCACCTCATAAGGGATACGCGCGTGATAATATGTGTATGTTCAGCTTTTAATTGTTAAATTTAATTCCAAATAAACCGTTTTTTTATAAAAATGACGTACTAGACTGTATCATCTTCGGAAAAACCAAGATGTCCACTGCCTCTAACTAAACAATTACATGTGTATCTCTGACAATGTTTGCGTTGAGACAATGGTCTTTCAGCAAACGAGCCGTAGCCATTGATCCCAAAACAATTGCATAACTGACAAGTCACTAAAACAGTCGCATTGGCAGAATAGCTTCAGCTGCAGTAGCCATAAAAAAAGACAAAGAAAAACAATCGCCCCGTGGTCCTAATTGTCAACTCGTATTTCGGAACTAATTTCACTAAGTAAATAAAGGAAGCGGAAAAAACGCAAACATGCTTATACCCCTTTTTGCGTAGCGACCGTTTCTTTGGGCACTTCTTATGTTCTTTGAACAATCAGAATAGCATTGTTTTGTACTTTTTATCAAAAAGAGTATTGTTAAATTGCGGAGCTTTGTTTGAATGAGAAATAAAACAAACTCTTTACAGTACAGTTCTGAATTTTACTCAACTCAATTTAATAGGTAACATAAAACGTTTCAAAACTAATCAGCTGCCAAAACCATCGCTATCTTCAAAGCGAATCTCATTCGTCGCCGCTTTGATCTAAGCTGGTACATGCTACAGTCTGAATTGGCCAAGTTATTCTACTGCAGAGCCAAGTGTGTTGTAAACGTAAAGGTGTTAAGTGACTGTATTCTTACTAATACGCCACCATGGATCCTGGGTTTAGCTAGTTAGGAGAGCTAGGGCGCTTTTTGGTGACATATTTGAGCGATTTAACGGCCTATATCAGACTTTACTTATACTTGATAGCTAAAGAGGAGGAACAAAAAATGTTGTGGTTCACTGATGCATAATTTTTTGATGATTCTTAGTAAGACTTTATAAGCAACTTGACGGCCTCTGCCATAGCTTGGTAACTTTTGGCCGATAGCTTAAAAGGATGAGCAAAAAATGTTAGTGGAATCTATTTGTCCCTCTGATGCTACATCTTTCAATCGATTTCAAGCGCTTGTTCTCTTTATCTATCCATTTCCTCTTTCTGTGTTTGTAATTAGCGCTTTGCTTTTCTTTTTTTGAAGTTTATTTATCCTCTCATCGCCCGCGCTTATCCAAACTCATAGTTGATTCTTAATCTAGTTGCTTTGGATACAAAGGAGAGTTCATCGCTATAAGTAGAGTCTAGATTCATTTGCCAGTCTCATTTATACTATAGCTTGTATCAGGCCTTGTAATTTTGTCTTTGAAGTCTAGCATGCAGTAAAGTGACGTAAAAGCGTAGCTCTATGCAAAGGTAATAGTGTTTGTTTCCCGTTGGTCGCCCTTCGTGCGTGTCGTTGTGATTCGTAACGATGCACACACTTCTCTGAAAGTGTAATGTTGATCATCATCATCTTCTTCCTGCCCTTATCCCACTCTATGTGGGTTCGGCGCTTACTTAGTCGAGTTTTGGTTAAGGTGTTTTATGACCGGCCGCCTGCCTGACGTCAACCCTCCTTGGGAATACTTGCTTATTGTATCTCATCGTGTTGGAGAGGATACTATCCCTTAGTCGACTTTTACGACATGCTCGGGGAGAGAAGCAGCTGGACGCGTTCTATGTTTTTTCTATACTCCCAGTCCAGCGGAGAAGTTTATATCTGTACAATATTCGTATCCATTCGTTGGAGTTCTGTTGTACATAATTTAACCTTCTATGAAGATGCGAGTGGTTCCCATCATTAAGGTCGGCGCATGTTGACGCATTAGCGACATTTCGAAATAAGGCTTGGACCTCCCGGCGGCTGATTAGCATGACAATACACCCGACGAGAGGCCCTAGTCAGCCCTGCGCTTTCTTGAGGCACTATATAGAAGGGTTTTTATATGGAGGAAACAAAGAAGTTTCTATTAACAAGATAGTGTCTTTGAAATTCACTTTTAAATTGATCTAATCAGGATAATCTTTGATATTTTAAAGCTTATTATGCAATATGTGATTACCCACATTGACATCGTCAAAAAACATGAGATTTGAGAGGGTGCGGTCTGTGCTTGGGAACAGACTTGAAGCTAATACTTTGTTTCCAAATTGCTTGGAGTAGTTGTTACGTTGACGTCTCGAAGATTGCTTTAAATAAAGTAATTCAATCGCCCTTGCAATTAGAGCTACCAACTCATCAAAACTCTATACAAATAAGGTACACATTATAATCTTCTTTTAATAACTAAAACCATTTTTATTAAGATTGTTTGCCGAACCATGGCTAACTAGCAAACACTTAACCACTTATATGTACTGAAATAAAAAAGTTTACGTTTAACCCCTAATGATTCACTTATTTCTACATAGAATTGGAATCGATGAAAAACTTTTCATGGCCGTATTAATTCAAAGAACCATGACTAATATCTGCAGTACACGGTGAAAAGCAGTGGAAACGCTAATGGGTTCATTTGAAACGTAACTTACTCTGTTCGAGTCTGCTGTCAATGTAAAATGAGCCTTAATTGAACCTACTTTAAATGGCAATGCACTCGGCATGGCTCTGTGGTAGTCAAGATTCGTGTAATTTTGTCAAATGGATTTAAACTCTCTTGCTCTTATTTTTAAGTTCTATTTTATTCGTATAAAATAGTGTCTTTGAAGGGAGATTCCACTTAGTATTATGCTATTTTATTCTGTGTTCTCACGGTGTTCTAACGGTAACATCCCGACACATCATCGTGTCCGACGCATTACTGAATTGTCTGTAGCGCCGCAGAATAAATAACAGTTTGAGTAGCTCTACAGTAGAATACATAGTAGTCTGTTACGCTAATGCACGAGTGCTAACATAGACTATAGTTTGTACAGGAACATTGCCATAAGCGGTGAGACGCCTTCTATAGAATACTTTAAAGGGGTTTGCTGATTGGTAAAGTCTGACCGTGTTAAATGTTCAGGGAATTAGCCTTCAAAAGAGACGTTCTGAATTTTTGTGAAATTTATTTTTGACTGTCCTACGAAAGAGCCAAGAGCCTTTTAAATCCTTTCACCGCACTGGTTCGAAAGAAATAATGTCACGACTAGTAGTAGTATTATCCTACAACTTTCGCAAATCTTTCAACAGACCGATAAATTATAAGTTACGGATAGGCAGATCAAGGCAGAGCGAAAGCGTTCAATCTATAGTTAAATAAGGAGTTCACCGGAAATGACACTAGGCGTCCTTTCCAGTTTTCCACGTCTTGTTCCGTAGTAATAAGAGAGTTCAGTAGCGTGATATGATGGTTCGGTCATGTAGAGAGGATGAATGAAAGAAGATTAACGAAACGGGTGTATGAGGCGAGTGTGAATGGTACCGTTGGAAGGGGAAGACCTCGGCGCACGTACCTGGACCAAATTGGCGACGTTTTGGAAAAGGGCCAGGTCAAGAGTACCCTAAACCGACGAGCATGCATGAGGAATTTAATGAGAGTGAATAAAGCGAAAGAAGTATGTCGGGATCGTAGCAAATGACGATCCGTGATCTCTGACTACCCCTACGGGAAACAGGCGTGATTTTATGTATGTATGTTCAGTAGTTAATATGCAGATGTAGGCATATTAGACAGGCTACACTGTGGTCGCCGGCTTACTGTCGTGGGTGGCCAGTGGCCATTACGCCAGTTAGCGCACTGTTTGTCCGACAATGAACTGATGCGCTCACAGCTCACTATAATCTTCAGCTAGTGAGAGTTTGTTTACCTTCCCCATTAACAGACAAGGGGGTCAAGGAGTTCCTAAAAATAAATGAATACCATTAAACATTCTTGTGATATTCTATTAGCCAGCTAGTGCACGAAAAAAGCCTCTTTGAGCCGCACCTTAATCTTTTCACCATAAAAACTAGTGACACAAAATTAAATAGTAATATTAGTTAGGCATTTGTGGAGATCGGTTTTATAAAGAGGTTTTCCACTCTAAATTCTTTTCGATAGGTAATAAGATAGCAAAGACGCGTCAGAAAATATTAACATTGATCTATCTAGCGCAATAAACGATGACTGTCAAGTAAATAATGGCCCGAGCGATGCCTCTGACTAAATACCTTCACTTAACTAAACACTGTAGATCTGCTGATAGGATGACCTTGCGTTGTCTATTCGCTGTAATACGGTTCTAATATTAACACAAGGGGTTGCGCACCTACTTTCAAGCTATCTGTGTGTCCGGAGGTCGTGGGAGGGTCGAATTAACCTAAAAGTACAGGGGTGGACTACCTATAGCTCTTATTTATAATACAAAGTACAATCTCACTCAAATTACATAAACGAAATTATGTTAAGTTCTTGTAAAACAGAAATTGTTGTTGCGATATGCGGTTGGCATGCAATTAACCTAGCCATTTCAAATATTCTATGCATTAAAAACCCTTGCCGTGTATATTAGAGAGGATAATAAAGCCTATTAAGATGCAACTGTGGGTCTCCGCCCACTACCTTGTTCCCATAAACGGACCGTAATGGCAACGGTAAGTCGTTTGCTGTGCTTTGACGGTCTGCTGATACGACTTTGCTTTGCTTTTTTGAGGCAATGTCCGACCTTAAATTGACCTAAAGCTAAGCAATGACAAAGACAAATATTTCAATGCAAACAACAATAAAATTCAATACACGAAACTTAACTTCCAACATGATGGGCCATCTTTATTGGCGATGGGCTGATCACCTGTCACCATATCCATCTTCAATCGGGGGTGGCAGTAATTTTTCTTATAAATACTTGTGACTCTGCCCGCCCCATTATGGATGCAGGCGTGATAATATGTTGATTACATCCAAAATGGGTTGCACTATAAATTAACTAAAGTGTTTAGAAAAATTAAAACCCTTTCTCACCATATCATTTGCTCATCACCCCACCTCATTTAAGGGCAACCACGTAAAAAAAGTCATAATTATAAGTCGTTTAGTGTTAAAAGGTGGCCGAAACGAGAACAGACATCAGTCAGGTGTTGTCGACCCATGGCGCCCTACCCCCGGGTACTACTAGTTCTTCTACGTCGGTGCGTTGAACCCCAAGGGCCTTCGGTCATTGCTGTCTTCAATTGTATCTACGTCAGTCTACGAACGAGTGGTTCCAGCTTAGCCGCGTCTGGATGGATTCTGCATTTCAATTGGGCTTAGACGCTTCATTGGCTTCCTTTAGCGAAGGCAAATAAAACCTGAATACCTATCGATTATGTGGGCGTTGATAAACTTATAAATTGAATGATAGGAACGCTTCAAATATGACTCCCATTTACAAGGGTTATATTGTGTTTACGATTGAACGCTTGCGTATTGTGAGAAACGTTATTTGAGAATGCCTAAATTCCGATTAGGCACAGTTGGCAGCACTAGGCATTGTGCGAATTGATTCACGTCCAGCTTTCAAGTAATTATGCGTAGGGCCGTTGTGAGCTCTTGTCCGCTGAAACAGAACTGTATATACAGTATAAACTATTATGTTAATGTATATATTATAAACGGGACTGGAATTTGCATCAGGAGAATTATTGTACCTCTAATTGATTTTACTTCGAGTTTTATAGTTTTAAGAGATTGTTATACGAAAAGTTGGAATTGAGAGGATTGTGGTATATTGGCATTAGTGATGTTTGTACCTATATGCTTTTGGTGGTAGTTAAAACGACGCCTGGAATTACTCTTTTAATTTAGGAAAGCACTTTGAATAACTAGTTTAAAATTAGATTCACGCGAATGGGTAACCATTCTTTAAACCCAAATAGTATTTTTCGTAAAAGATAAGAGCAACATCAAGATCGTATACAAAACAAGACTCACGTAAAATACCTACATCACGGTAGCGACAAAACACTCTAGTTTTCAACTTACATTTGTTAAGTTCCTAATTTAACACACAAACAGGAGTATTTCACGAGCGGGCTACAAAATTACGACTCGCAAGGGGATATTGTGAGAAAACTCATGTTTACATAATACATAATTATGAATACCCGTAAAGTTCAAAGCTCCTATAGGCGTTTTCAAGACGCAAGCTACTTAGTACAGCCGCGGAGAAAATAGCATTCTCGGAAGTGATAGACTTGCCGCGTTCACTCGATCTGAATGAGTAGCAGATTTTATAGGATGTTAACGATAGTGTTGAGTTTTTATCAGAAACATTTGAATTCAGGAAGAACTTAACATTTTAATTGTAATTTAATGTTATCTTTGAATTACTTCAGAATGTCCAACTATGTATTTTTTCGGTGGATCACCACTATCATAGATTCACAGTAAAATATCGTATCGTAGTCCAAGCTTTGCAGAGATGATTCGTCTCGTCCTGTATATACACTGTTTATAATCATCAAGCAAGTGAGGTATTTTTATAACCCACTTACCTTCTATCTCGATTGCATTTGGAATCCCAGCGGTACATTAGCGACATAGCTCTCGAGCCAACAATCGTTGTCCTCGGCAGTACTTGAATTGTTTACATTTCACCACTCCTAAGCAAACATTGGCCCCTCAGTCCGTGCTGAGATGCAACATGTTTTACTGATGCAGTAAACTCTTTAATTAGACCTCATTTTGGTTAGAAAAGTTTGGCTGCTGTGCATGATACTTTTACAAGCTTCCGCTTGCGGCTTTGCTTGTTGTAATAAAAAAAAAAGTTTATGTTGTATTCTGTTTCAGAAACTGTTTTTGTATTTATGTCAAGTTATAGTAACAGTATAATTGAGCAACAAACAAGATTTTCTCAAACTTTCGTATTCATAGTTTTAGTATCAAGGGATTGAGGTTAATTTTATCGGACCTAGTCTATGAAATTATAATGACCAAAGTTATAGTAATCGGCTTCTTAATCAAGATCTTGTACATAAAATAATATTAACACTTGATTACTATAATATAACCTTTAATCCTGATAATGAGCTAATCTATAAATACCATGTTTTATTCAAGTGAAAGAATCATGGTCATTTTGAAGTTCCGTACAATATTCGCCAACTACAGTAGCATTTCTGCGAACTAGAATATCAGTGAAACTCGAGTACGCGATCTTCGAACATTACGTGGCTTTGACAAATGTAGGGAAATTCCCGGTGTTCGCTTGCTAATTTATATTACTTTGTGTGTAATATTCGGCCGTCATTGGTGCTGAAAGAACCTGTGATTACACGAATATCCAGTTTCATCTCACGTGGTTTTGACTAGTGATATTCATTTGAATTCAAAATTCCTGTTTATGATCAGCCTGAGCCGGTTCCAACTGATTCTAGTTCAACTCTAGTTCAGTGATAGCATTCGGTATGAGAAATAGTTTGAAGTTTTGTTCTATGAGGAGTATCCATGAGAAGTCCTGAATTTTAACAAGGTTTTTTTAAAGTATAAGAGGAAAATCCAAATAAATCTAAGTACTACACTACATTTGTTATATTTGTGCCGTATCTCAATTCAGAGAAAAACCTATTTCAAAAGCAAAGGCATGTCATAATCTCCTGAGAACAGATACCTCTTAATTACAAACAGCTGTATGATCTTATTATCTCAATTATCTACAAAAATGTAGGTAGGTTACTGGCTGACTAAATCAACGCATAAAATTACTTTCTGTTCTATTTGAAGTTACCGAACAATAAGTAGTAACTTTTCATTGCATAAATTAAGTTCTTAAGTATAATTAATATTACTATGAAATTTTCATAAGTGTATTGTTATGTATATCAATTGTTGAATGATAATGAATTAAATACTAGGTACCTACTTACTGTAATTTTATTTTTAACCGAGCAAAGTCGTAGGCGGTCAAGTAGTTACATAATAATCTGACTACGCAACGCATTCAATTACATTAAATTACTTTGATATAATTTTATTCATACAATTTGAAATTAGTCAAACAAATCCTCGCTTTAAATATTAGGGCAACATTCACACGTTCGCCTGCTTCGAGCTTGTTCCAACAATCGTTTTGAACAATAATTCTGCTCGCGGTTAACAAACAACTTAACCATTTAATTTGTACTCATAAAACCTACCTACGTTCGCGGCCGTTTCAATAAGGCGCTAATTTTACAACCTTGTTGCTGTATAGTACACGAAGCACGGAAAGACTTTCATCACATTGGTTCCTTCAATATCAGTTACTGTTCCTCATCCTGCCTATATGTTGCTGAAATGATTGACATCTACGTCAAAGGCCACTTCTTGCGTGTTGACTATGGTAAGATAACAAAATAGGGAATATGCATGTGATAAGTGCTAAGAAACTGTGGGAAATTCAAATATTTGAATCGCGACGCCATTGGTCAGAGCGTATTATTATACAACGTGTAACATAATGTCCCTATAAGCCCGAAAGGGGTGTATTCAGACCGAGCACTTGAATACATTGACGTGTGCAAAAGTTCAATACATCATATTTGAAATTCCAATACAATTAAAAACAAATTATTTCATGAGAAATTTGTGACAACCCTATGTGTTTGTTTACCATTTGCGTAGGTAACAAACACACGCGCACCCTCCTATCGCGTCGGACCCACACATACGCAGACAATTGAACGCGCGGCAAGTTTCAAAAAGTACCTAGGTGTAATCACCAAAGTTTTCGTAAGAATTTGCAATTTTTTTAATTCTACGTAGAAATTAAAGTCGAAGATTAAAATCACGATATCTGTCACACATAAAAAAACAACTACCTACCTACATCTACCTAGGTAGTTACCTAAGGACCTAGGTACAGGAAAAGTTAAGTTATACCTTTTCTCCCTTCTTCTTGGTTGGCTCGGAACACGGCTAATTGACATGGTAGGTATTAGGTAGGTATGTAGGTACCTAGGTTGGTATTACTGGTACACATTCACATTCACAATCACAAAATTATTTTTGTCATTTTTTTATTAGTAAGCTAGGTACTAATGGGGTACCTACTAGGTAGGGTGATAGGTTAGGTACCTATCATCATACCTACCTATCACTGAATTTTATCACTGTTGACACACACAGTAGGTACTCGGTATCCATCAAAGCGAAGTAGGTACAACACACCACCGAATTCCCGGTCTTCCCTCACTGGTGCGCCGGTGGAAAGATCCCGTCGAGAGAAGACGGTTCACCAATCCCAGAAAATAGCCCGTAAGATGGCAATGGCCGCCCTGGATAACGCTCTCTGTAGAGCTGACGCGCCGCTACTAAGCTATTAATTATTTGGTGCTGCTCCAACACACACACACAACACCATATCATAATACTCACTGTTTGAGTACAAAGCCGACATCATATCGTTAATTAGTTACGCGAACCGAGAGATTGCTTGTTGCAGTTGTTGCAAGAAACGAATGCTAATTGCGACTGATAAAAACCGATCTGTTTTGCGACCAAAAGTAGGTACCTATTGCCGAAAGCCGAATTTTTAGGGTTCCTTGTCTGGGGTAACCCACTAAATACCGATTGGGAAAAAAAAGGAAAAAAACTTCACCATACATCTACTACTACTACTGTCGTCGTGTCCGTGTCGCTAGCTCTTTTGAACCAGTGTGGTGGAAGGATTAGAGTGCACCTTGAAGGTTCCTTTCGTACACTTTGACACACGTCTATGACATGCCTGGTTTCCTCACGAGGTTTTCCTTCACCGTTTGAGAACATTGATATTGCACACATAAATTTCGAATCGAAAAATCCATAGATTCGAACTCACGACTTAAGGATGGGAAGGCGGGGTTCATACCAATATGCTACCATGTGCTCCATCCCCATTTGCTACTAGGTACCTACCTACTTACATAATAACCTACCAACAATTACGTAGTTCAATCAAGAAAAGTAAAAAACAAATAAACCTACGGAACCAATTTGATTTTATTAAACAAACGCTTGCGGTGCGGTGTCGGTTGACGGTTGCGGATTTTGAATTTAGCAAAGGCACCGACAGCCAATTAGGGCGAGGTGCCATCCCACTAGTTGTTGTTGTTGTTTCAATGCAACCAATGACAAATAGGCTGTTCACGATGAAAATAAAGATTAGTAAGACAGATAAGTCACAACCTTTGACTTTAGTGCCCAAGTAGGTAGGTACAAAATTGCATTGAAAAATGCTCCAATGAATATTGGAATAATACATCGTTGGAAAAACTAAAGTGGAATAGGGTCACGGCTTTATCCTCAGGCACGGTAGACCTCTTCTCATACTACTTGTTACCTACTCAAGATGCTTTTAAGGCCCGAGTAGGTAGGTACAAAATTGAGTAGGTATCACGGCTTTATCCTCAGGCACGATAGACATCCTCTCATACTCCTTGGCACCCACTGAGGATACCTTTAAGATCCGAGTAGGTAGGTACAAAATTGAGTAGGTACCTATCTCCTATACTAGGTACTTAACAAAGAGATCTGAAAGGATGTTTACGGTGCCTAGGGATTTTAGTCGTGATGTGACCTTACATTTTAATTACCAAAATATTATAAGAATCTTTGTCCTGACTGACTGACTGACTGACTGACTGACTGACTGACAGACAACGCACAGCCTAAACCGCTGGACGTAGAGACTTGAAATTTTCAGTGTAGGTAAACCTTGGTACGTAGGGGTGTACTAAGAAGGGATTTTTCAAAATTCAGCCTCTAAAGGGGTGAAAAGGGATGAAAACCTGGAATAAATTTTTGGTCTAAAACTGCACATAACCTATATCAAATTAAAGAGCCGATTTTTCTCTTTTTGTTGATGTCATAATTACCTGTAAATTCTTTATTTTTGGCATGTTTTTCATGAAAAATAGAATACTTTTATTTTGACATATGACAGCGATAATACACACAGATTAGTAATAGATGATACAAAACATATAGAAAAGGAACTGTTAATGTCAAAATACACTACATTCATTAGCGTCTAAAAAAAATTTTGCGATAATATTTTGGACTGTTAACACTGCAGGTGGGTTACTATGTGGTCTTAGAGCAGGGCAGTATTTGAAATGCCCGACTTTTTTGTGCCATTTTGAACTTTATGCAGAACAAATAAGCACAAAAAAGTCCTAGGTACCTACGTGTGCTGGAATGGGACATAGGGTACTTTTTATCTGGGTACCGCGTGAGCGAAGCCGCGGGCGGCTGCTAGTTACCAATAAATACCAAGGTACCACTAGGCCTTCAAAAAAAATAGAAATTACTTATTAAGCCACCTCGTTATTAGGTAAGTAGGTAGGCATTTTACTAATGGTGTCTGTTCTGTTACCTGTTTCATCTAGAGTTCACACTTAAAGGTCAAAAAACAGCTGTAAATAGGGATGCCTCACGTTGTGTCAAGTTACGTATTGGAGCAAAGTTTAAGAGACATTTCATGAATGAAAACCTTTGAAATTTTAAAAGTCGTTGAACAAACGTTGTTCGCAATGACGTATAGAACACCCCCGTTTCGGGCTTATAGGGACATTATGTTACACGTTGTATATTATAAGTATGTATTTTCAAAAAAAATGTATATAAGTATACTATCAGCCATCTGGTGTCCATAGTACAAGCTTTGCCTAGTTTGGGGCTAGATGGCGCTGTGTGAAATGTCCACAAATATTCATTTATTTATACCCTTTTGTACATGAATCTTTTGAAACAATGTCAATTCAGTGGCTATAGTTATCTATAGTTATCTACGTTCTGTTTCGCCAAACAAGTTTACACTGTTTCTTTTCAAGTAACAAATTCGCTAAAAGCCCTGAAAAAAGGCCCACCCAGCAGTATTTATTATGCATAGGGTTATTTGCGAGCGGTGTTGCGAGTAATGAATGCGGACTAGGGATTTAGTGCGCGAATCGAGCTCGCTCTTTGTGTATGTCTCTCTCTAATATTCGGTAAAGCACTTGACTTGTTTTTATAGTGTTTGTACGTGGACTGGATTTCTTCCCCGGCAGTGGTGAATGAGTGAATGTTATTAATAGTTTTTATGGTAGAAGCGCTCGTGACGCAGCTTGCTTAGACGTTCTTGATTGATCGTTGAAGTTAAGCAACCCTCTGCGCGGTCACTATTTGGATGGGTGACCGCAAGTGGCATTACGAACTGAGCGCTTCCGTGGTTCAGAGGGCACGTTAAATGTCGTTCACGGCTTTTAAGTCGTTAAGCCATGACGGAGGCCTTCATGCGGTATAAAAACTCCTTCACAAGAGTTGGCCACTAGATCATACGAACTTACCTACTTATTGTAACATAAAACCGAACCTACATAAAATTCTTAATAGATTGTTATTTTAAAAGCATACTTTGTTGGATCTTTCAAGCTTATCAAATTCGGCCCAGCCGTTTTGGCGTGGAGTCGTATTAAACCATCAGCTTAACCGTTTACATTATGTGGATGTAGTTAGAAGAATATTTAGGATTTGTTGGGTTTACAAAGAGGGTATAAAAGAAGCAATAAAAACCAAACATGTGTTAAGGGAAAAAAAGTAAATCTCTTCGTACATAAACGTGACATAACATCTGAAAACACTTGGGAGAGCTTACGTGTAATGTGGCAGATATTTTTTTAACATAAAAGTCTTATGACCTATCGCCTGAGTCTAGACTGAGCAATAAATCACACACAACTGTGTAACATTACGACTCGTTTTCGCAAAGGAACAAAGACTTTATACCTACTTTAATATCTAAACTAGCAATTTTAATGTGTGAAGTTGTCTTGTAAACTATAGAATTTCTGAAGTTTACTACTGTTGTTCTTTAGTGGGTGTTTTGATAATTGGACACTAGGCATTTGTGTAGAATATCTATAGCTTCGATATCCTAGATATCAATGCAAGTTATTGGAATAAAGAGTATATAGAAATGGTTGCTCTTCTACATAAACACAATTACACAATGTCGAAGGCAATTTGCTGAATAACTGGTAACAAACTCTATTGAACAGTTATTGTTCCTGCTGCTCAGACCAAATAAAAAGAATTATTTTTATTTGGTCAGAGTACTGCTGTAAAATGTTTCAAAGAGACTAACAATTTGTTTCCTTATTCCACAGGTTTGGATAACCGGATATCAAACTCCAGAAGTTCCGTCTCACCGTGAGTATCATTTATTCCCAAATTCAAAAGAAGATCGAACAGATCGATGAAATAGCGTTTTGTATAGGCAATGGGTTCATTTCTCATCTAGGACAAACATTTGTGTTATGTGAATGTTTAACTTGTGTCTGGGCTTTATGAATTTAGGAGGCATGAGATAAATACATATTTACCAAAAAACCGGTCAAGTGCGAGTCGAAATAGCACACGATGGGTTCCGTACCATTGTACATGCATATTTAAAATGTTTCTTGAATGGGGGGCCCCCTTTTATTTTATATTACTTTTAATATTTGTTATGGCGGCAATAGAAATACACACTTTGTGAAAATTACAACTCGCTACTTATTACGGTTCATGAGATACAGCCCACTAACAGACGGACGGACAGCGGTGGCTTAATAGGATCCCGTTTGCACCGTTCGGGTACGGAATCCTAAAAAGTAGCTGAATATTCAGTCATTTGGTTCTTATACAACAAGCTTAGTTGGTGCTATATTTTTATGGCCTTCACCATCTATAGTAGATGATTTATAAAGCAACTTTTACCTTCACTAACGGGACGTGCCCCTGTAGTGCCCGGGACGAATTAAGATGGAGTAATAAATAAAATAAAAAATAAAAAAGGCATTTATTGTCTCCTTAACTTAAGAACTTATAGGTACAATTGAAAGTATATATAACCAAAATAGTTGCACAAGGGACAATGGGAGTAGATTCAGCATTTGCTGCATGGCACAAAGCCATGCAGCGCTGATTTTCAATCTACCCCTCTCGGGTAGGTCTTCGCCGAGGGTAAAAAATTAGGCCTATGCGGGATATATATAAAGTTGTTTCATAGAGTAGGCTGCCCAGTACCTATTCCATCCTCTCAGCTTACCTAGTCGGCCTTGTCCACAGGAAAAACGTGGTAAATACGAGCGGAGCTGACTAAGCCGCGGGTTTCCTCACGATGTTTTCCTTTACCGTTTGAGATTGCTGGTATAGCGAACATAAATTTTTCGCACAGAAAAATCCATTGGTACATGACCGGGTTCGAACCCACGACCTTAGGATCGGAAGGCGGGGGTCACTACCAACTAGACCACCAGTAGGTACTCTAATTTATGACGTCGTAGATAGTTTATGAAGAAAGTTTTATAATATGCAAAGTTTTTATTGTAAACGTTGACGGCCCCGATGGCATGACGGGTGATTGCTCGGCGGAAACGCAAGAGGCGCGGTTTCGATTCCCGCTGCGGAAGAAATGTTTGCATGATCTGTAAATATTTCTTCCGGGTCTGGGTGTTATGGTACCATGGTACTCGTAGTTTCTAGTACCCACGATACAGAGATTCCTAGTGTGGGGTCAGGACTATGTATGTGACTGTTGGGTGTTATTTATTTATTATTTATTTATTCTCACAGCGACAGAGTGAACAAGGACCTTGGTCTGTCCGAGAGTGATGAGGAGGTGGCGGCCGCTACGCATAGGATAGGACCGTGAGTAAACCTTGAATTATAATTGACAGTTTATTTAATACATTAGAATACACTAACTTATGCCAACATCTTCGCTCACATTGTGCCATGAGTGAAAAATAACCTATACGATATTCAAAGTCACGAACTATGCAAATTCCAAGTTTCACCCAAATCTGTTCACCGTGATTTCCCTCAAACTTTCTGATAAAACAACATATAACTGTTTGCAACTGTTTACGATGAAAAGTGTTCGCATAAGTTAAGCTGTTAAAACGGGTAGTTAAGTTACTGTTAAACGCCTCATTTCACTTTTACAAGAGAGATGGTCCATTTGATATGAGCGATGTCACTAGTGTTATAAAACCCCAAGCCAACTCACTAGTGCTGTAATTTACTCCCAAGAACCGTGAAAGAACCATAAAATAATTTAATGTTAAGTGTTATTTTAATAAAACTCTCGACTTTCCTCACGTGATACCAGAAAGTAGCATTTATGTTATTCCGGGTCCCGAACTATGTTATATTTCAAGTTTCAGTCCAAATTCATTCTGCCGTTACGCCGTGATTGTGTACACACGAGTGGAGACGCGGGCGGAAATTAGTATAATCCATGTTTATACGTGTTTCTGTAGTACTCCATGCTTTGACATAATCGTATTTCTTTTGTTTTCCAGGCCACTGTCCCCAATCGGCTCCGGCAGTCCGACCTCGGGCAGTTCCTCCCCCTCAGACTCCGAGTCGGAGTCTTCCTCCGCGGAGTCGACAGCCCCACCCCCCGCGGCGCCGCCGCCCCCCGCCCCCGCCCCGCTGCCGGCGAGCGCCGCCCCTCCGACCGCGGTGCTGGAGCCAGCGCAGCGGTCCTCGTGGGGCCTGGTGAACTTCGCGCCGCCGCCGCCGCAGCCGCTCGACCAGAGCTACGACTCTGAGAAGGAGCTGAGGCATGCACTCGCTGAAGTCAAGGGGAAGCCCGTGAGTGTAGTTTTCCTCCTAGATTTTTGGCATTCAAGTCACTTTGCGCTTGCAAGCTCAGAACCTATATCCAGGTCACTTTCCCCAGAATACTCAAACGCGACTCAGAGTTGAGCACGTCTCAAGTCACGGTTTTTTGGCAATTTTTGATGAAAATCTGTCAAAAACTCTTCACTTGAGACGTGCTCAACTCTGAGATGCGTTTGAGTATTCTGAGTTTGTGTCTTATGTAGGAAACAGCATAGTTTTATCTCAACGTCAGTCAGGTGAGCTAGTTTTTAGGCTTCATAAATGTCCATAAATATATTCTGAATGTCTGATTGAATTCAGTACCGAAAACCTTTGGAACAAATCTTGCCGTGTCAACTCAGTTCCTTATAACGATAAACAAATACAACACTCATTGCAAGTGCAGTGTTATTTGAAACCTTCCTTATTTAAAAGTTGGCGCCCGATTCCCAGGTGTCATCGTATTCTGACAGATAACGCTTCTCCATACAAGGCTGCTTAGTTCGCGATTTCAACCGAACTGCATCTACTGTTTGTTTGCTATTCTGTGCCAATGTTTGAAGGTTGCACTTGTCTTTGAACATTTTATTGTTGTAATAAAACATAATAGCTGTAAGCTAATGTTTGTGATTGAGTTTGAACTTCAATTTGATTCAAGGAGTTTTAATAGTGCTTTAATAAGTCTCGCCGTGTGTTTTAAAAGCTGTGAGATTTTTCAACGGTTACGAGTGAAAGTTTGATCAAAACACCAGATTGCGTAGTATTTTAAAAGTAATAACAGACAAATGGAAAAAGTTCTGGAATATTTGAACGTTCTACTTTACCGTATAATGAACGAACGTGAGGATGATGTTAAACAGAAGTGGATCAAGCTGGCTTTGCTGAAATCTAACTTGAGAAGTGGTCTGTCCGATTTCGAGGACAGTTTGAGGTGTCACGTGCCTCCTGATGATAGGGGGAAGGTTCTTGATGAGTTCTATAAGCTGAAGGACGGGGTATGGCAAGCTGTTGGGGCCCTGCATGGGAATTTGGTGTCTGCGTCTGTTGTAATTGAGGTTAGAACTGAGTATAGTATGTTGCTATAATCGATTGGCTTCCATCCAAACAAAATCAACTCTATTTCGCTTTACAGGAAAGTTATTTCCATAGTTCTACGTCAAAGAAGAGAAAAATAATGCTCTTTCCCTCCGAGAAGTCAAAATTTGCAATGAAAAATGTACCTTATTTGTTCCATAGCAGAGTCCTATATCGGAGCTCTCCGACTCCGAGGCCTCGTCGCCCTCGCCCGGCGCGCGGCGCAGGTCCAACACTCACAGGACATCCACCGCGTCCAGCGACGATGATACTCCTTCACATCACACGGTAGCTATTCAAACTCAACCCTATTCACTTAAATTATAAAGTTCATTTTACATCGTTGAAACTACTTTGAGTTGAAGCTTTTTCTTCTCGACTTAGCGTAAAAAATAACTTCTGTGTTTTTCATACCATTCACATCTTTCTCTTAACAGATTTACGCGCTTGTTGTACACAATTACATAAGTCATCATTGACTATGCAAAATAAAAATAGATTCTTGAATCTTTAAGCGTGGCAGACCAAGATATAGACTCAAATATCCCTATGTTGTTACAAAAGGCTGATTAAATAGTTTCTACAGTCATCTCTTCTTCAGCCCCCAAGCACGGACGACTGGCCAAAGCGCGGGCCCTGGAGGGAAGCTCCCTAAGGAAATGTTTACGTATGATGGCAAAAGGCTGATTAGTAATCAGATGCTTCTTCCTACAGTCATCACCTCGGGTGCCCTCGTCGGCCCCGAAGCGCGGGCGGCCGGCCAAAACGCGGGCCTCTGAGGAGCGCCCTGCGAAGAAGCGCAGGGGGCGGCCCCCCAAGCCGCGTGTCCCCTCGCCACCCGCGCGCTCGCCCCCGCCCGACAGCGAGGATGAGCCACCTCTGCCGCCCCCGCCTGCCCCCCTGCAGTCCACCAAGACGCATATATTCCGCAAGGTATCAAACGTTCACGCATACTTTCAGTAATGTTGGTATAGAAACTTAAAGGTAGACTTGAATTTCATGCCTGTTTGTAAAAACGCCCTTGTTTCGTGACGATAAGAGATTATCTCAAACAATTCTGATATTCCGAATTAATAATGGGAAAAATGGTCTATGTCCAGCATGAATGAGAATAAAAAATGGGGCTGTCTGGATACCTTCTAAACGAATGTCACGTAATCGAATCCCACAACACATGACAATTTACTTCCGAAATATCCATTGTCTGATGTTCACTAATCTTGTCCCGAGTCCCGATAAAACTAAGGTATTTTGGTCTATAATAATATAACTCAAATTGATTGCACAACAAAATGGTGATTTGCAAATATTGAAGCCAAACAAATTGTGGACAGGAATAAATGTATGCTAATTGTAGTATGATTTGTGTTGGTTATTAGATAAATTAGTTTATTTAGGGCTAATGTTAATTTAGGAATGGTTTCCCTGTGGCCTGACGGCGCAGAATCGGGATAATAACTAGGATACTTAGGACTAGGAGAATCTAGGTCCACTAATAGATATTTCAAATAGTACAGAATGTTTTATGTTTCAGCGTCATTCGAATGATAGCATTATTTACCAAAGTGTATCTAATTACATAAAATTCATGAAGCTGCTGTCAATCATGTAAACATGTGACATGTAAACCTTAATAGTGTGATTACAGCAATACAACAATCTTGTTTCAGGTGTTCACACCCAAGAAAGGTGATGAAGGCGGCGGTAAGGGTGGCAAGGGGGGTAAGGGGAAAGGCGGGAAAGGCAAGAGTCAGGTGACCATTATAGAGGTCACCGCCCCCGAGCCGGACGACGACGAGAGACGTCGCTCGGCGGAAAGGAGGAATGAAGAGGCCTTCGCCAGGGTGTCCCCGCCCCCCGAACCGCAGCCCCTGCCTAGGAGGAGGGAGCTCAATGAAAGGTGAGCTCAAAGATTGTTGGACTGGCCTCATGGAGGTCATCGGTCTACGATGAGGGACGTAGCCCGGCTAAGACGAGGCACGTAGATGCCCTCGCCAGGGTATCCTCGCCTCCCGAACCGCAACCGCTGCCTAGGAGGGAGCTCAATGAAAGGTGAAGATAAGAGGTCAAAAGATGCAGTGTGTGTAGTAGTGCTCTGGCTGAATTATCGATAGTGAAAGAATTTGAGACTTCTTACCATCGATACATCGATTCAGGCAATATTTTGCCAATTTTGAGGGCAAAGTATAAATCCTACGACTTCGTGAAATGTGGTTTCCTTGTATAAAATTAGCTAGGAGGTCTATAACAAGTGATTTAATATTACTAGAAGTGCATTAGTGTTTAAAAAAAAACTATCTTATATTTACAAACATAGATACATACATAAAATCACGCCTGGGGCAGGCAGAGATCACTGATCTCCATTTGCTACGATCCTGACATACTTCTTTTGCTTAATTCAATCTTAATTCATTACATTCCTCATAATGCTCGCCGGTTTAGGGTACGTTTTCCAAATTCGCCGATTTGGTCCAGGTACGTGCGCCGAGGTATATAATAAACATATGTTTCTAGTGAATAATATAGTTTTGTTTGTATTGCAGGATACAAGACCGCGTGTCGATCGAGCGCGCGGAGCACCGCCGCTCCGACGACCGACACGACCGGCCGCCCAGTCGTGCCGACCGCGACCTAGACAAGATCACCACAGGTAAGAAAGAAATAAGAAAATAGTTTATTGGCAAACACATAAAAAAAATACAGAAATGAAAAATTAAAAGACAGAGCATAATAAATAACACCCAACAGTCACATACATAGTCCTGACCCCACACTAGGATTCCCTGTGTCGTGGGTATCAGAAACTACGAGTACCATGGTACCACAACACCCAGACCTGGAAGAAATATTTACAAATCATGCAAACATTTCTTCCGCAGCGGGAATCGAACCCGCGCCTCTTGCGTCTCTGCCGAGCAATCGCCCGCCACGCCACCGAGGCCGAGCATAGGGCAAAAAGAGAGAAGAAAATACATATACAGACCTAACTTACATAAAACATGTCCTGCTCTGTCAATCAGAAAAAAAGTTGCCAAAAGGTCCTACAGTCCCACATTATTCCACAGATGATGTGATGATAGCGGGAAGCCGCAAGGCGAAGGCCTTCCGACCCTAACGTCGTGGGTTCCAATCTGGTCGTGCCACAATGGATTTTTCTGTTCGAAAAAATCATGTGCGGTACTCTCAAACGGTGAAGGAAAACATCGTGAGGAACCGGCATGTCGTGTTCGAAAACATGTGTCAAGTGCACGAAAGGAGCCTTTGAGGTGCACCTTAAAATCCTTTCACCACTCTGATCCATACATGAATCATGATACTTATTAGACGAATATATAAACAACTATGTTCAGCCAAACTGGAGATACAATTTATGTAAACAAACCGTTGCGTATTTTTCGTTACTACGGTGAATACACTTTAGTTTTAGGCAAATAAACCTTGCTACGTAAGTATTTATACCAATATTTAACTATTAGTACTACTTAAAAGTTCCGTAAACATGTAATGAGAAAGTAAGTTTTGGGGGTTTGTTTACATAAATTGTATCCCCTGTTCGGATGAAGTATAGCTGTACCCGTTTCACTGGCTTAGGGATAGTGTAGCTTTCACTCAGTAAAATAATATTAAAATCTGTTCAATAAATTCGGAGATTATCTCCTACATACATACACATTATCACTATTAGTAATCGGGTGGGCAGAGCCACAAGTAAACATAAGAAAACTTGCAGCCACTTCTGATTTAAAGTCCTAAGATGGATATGATGAACCATGGTGACAGGTGATCAGCCCATCGCCCATATAGGTGGTTCATCACTTTGGAAAGGATACTATCTCTTAGTCGACTTTTACGACATGCTCGGGGAGAGAAGCAGCTAGACGCATTCTGTTTTTTCTTTACTCCCCGTCCAGCAAAGAAGCATTCTCTACAAACAAAGCCAATTTTTTCTTCCTTATCATAGTGTTGGTAATATAGCCAAAAAAATGGGTGTTAACCTTCTAAATATGTCAGTTCTTGAGATCAGAACTGATATATTTTGCCCTTTTGTGTAACAATTGATGTTATTGGCTCAGGAATACATAATATTTCAAACTGTTAAGTCATTTTTATATTTTCAACAGAACGCACCTCCAACGATCGGATACCAACGGAACGGACGTCCAACGACCGGATATCCAGTCTGTCCAGTGATCGGTCCCGGGATCGGAACCAGACCGACAGGCTATCCGTGGATCGGACGGAGCGGATCGCCATCGATCGCCGATCGACGGAGAGAAGCTCCAGCGATCGCACCTCGGATCGATCCTCGATGAGCGATCGATCCAGCGATCGCCTTTCCGTATCCGGACATTCTACCGACCGCCGCTCTACGGAACGGATTTCCGGCGAAAAACTATCGCTAGACAGATTACCTACGGAAAAGATATCCCACGAAAGGATAGCCATGGAAAAACTATCCCATGACAGACTAGACAACAAGCTATCTATCGGACGCCTACCTGACACGAAAATGCTCATTGATCGGCATGCAGACAGCAAGCTATCCATCGATCGACTGACCGATAGCAAGCTATCCATCGACATGGTGCCCGACAAGATGATCGATCGACTCACCGACAGTAAACTATCCATCGATCGGTTACCGGACAACAAGCTGTCGATCGACAAGATGTCGATCGGTCGATTGGATAACAAGATGTCGATTGAACGGTTGTCTGAATCCAAGATGTCGATAGAACAGCTGTCGGAATCCAAGATGGCGATTGAACGGTTGGACAGCAAACTACCGTTAGTTGACAGATACGTGCGGGCCGAAGCGGACGTGGGCTCGGGGCTCAAACCGGGCCGCGGGTCCGAAAGACTGGAGGACCCTACGTCTATCGGTAAGTCACACTCTATACCTAAAGATTACAGAGGCCTCAGCCGAGTCACTCTTTGTCTAATGAAGTCTGTAAACACTGCAAATATAGTATGGGACTGACATAACAATCACAATATCACCATGTAATTTAGCGACGTAAAGAGACTTGGTTGAGTTCGTGAAGTCCATTCAAATCCTGACATACCTTTACAAGGAGCTCTTATTGTTCTCAAAATAATATTATTTTGAAAATCATATAAAAGCGCACATAATTAAGTAGTTGTGACTGTAAGGTTAATTTCACTGATCTAAAATGTGTTTGAAATGTTTTTTAACCTTTTCCCTGCTACGTTGAACCCCCCTAAATAAGTTGTGTGCTGTTTCTAGCGGGGGTCCGTCGCAGCCGCTTGATGGTCCGCGTGCCGCTGTCACGCCTGCGCCCCGCCACGATGCGCGCGCTGCAGCGCCCGCGCCGCGCGCCCGCCCCGCCGCCCTCCGCGCCCCCCGCCCCGCTCCAGGTAACAACTACCACCCACTGCCCTTCACAAAGTTACATCTGACGACCTCTGTGGCGAGGCGGGCGAGTGCTTGGCTGAGACGCAAGAGGCGCGGGTTCGATTCCCGCTGCGGGAGAAATGTTTGCATGCTCTGCAAATATTTCTTCCGGGTCTGGGTATTGTAGTATGTATTATAAGTATATATTTATAAAAAAAAGGTATATTATGTATTCTATCAGCCGTCTGGTTCCCATAATACAAGCTTTGCTTAGTTTGGGGCTAGATGGTGCTGTGTGATATGTCCTCAAATATTTATTTATTATCTACAACTCACCGCCCCCCAATAGTTGGCAACTTCCTGCCACTTACTCACTAAGTTACAACAACCCAATATTATCGTTATCATCCATATACGGGGTATAAGTCTCCCCTTTAGCAAGCCATTCTTTCCGATTCTGCGCCAACTAAATTAAATAGGTTCTCGCCATCTTTAAAATGTCATCATGATCACCTAGCTGCTAGTATTCTCAACATGGTTCCACCATGGTTGGGTAGATTACAGTCCCGAGTTCTCTCTTCGATCTCACCGCCCCCACCAGATAATGAGTACCACCCGCCGATACTACTGTTCTCAGGGGTCCCCTTGATATATAATGTGTTTTCAATAGGGTTCGCCGTCGTTAAGGTTACACAACTAACCCACTCAGGGTTCGACCGGGGTCCATTGGGGAGATCATTGGTTATGTTAATAAAGGACGTCAATAACAGGGCTTGCTGATAAATTGATTCGTTTGACTCAATTCTGCTGCTTGACAGCGGCTACAATTTGACTAAAATCATACGGCGCGGCGTTTTTAATATAGGTTTTTAAGAGCGTTAATTTGAATGAGATATATTTTAATACATAGCGTTTGTTAAATAAGAGCACTGGTGGTCTAGTTGGTAATGACCCCACCTTCCGATCCTAAGGTCGTGGGTTCAAATCCGGTCGTGTACCAATGGATTTTTCTGTGTGAAAAATTTATGTGCACTATACCAATACTCTCAAACGGTGAAGGAAAACATCGTAAGGAAACCCGCGGCTTAGTCAGCTCCGCACGTATTGACCATGTCTTTCCTGTGGAAAAGGCTGACTAAGCTGAGAGGATGGTATAGGTGCTGGGCAAGCCTACTCCATCTTAATTCGTCCCGGGCACTACAGCGTCCCGTCTGTGAAGGTAGAAATGGCCTCATGACGCTGTATAAATCATCTACTATAGATGGTAAAAGGCTTTAGTTAGTTATTAAATAATTGGTTGATTGTTGTTTGCAGAGCGGCGAAGTAGCGCCGACGAATCACGAGCGGACGGGCGCGTGCACCGGACAGACGCCCATCTATTACTCGTACTTCGAGCGGCTGCCCGCCGACGCACTCTCGGACGAAGAGCGAGACCACAAGTGAGTACACTCTACTAGCGAGAATGTACGGCTGGGACGTATTATACTGCCGTCATAAGGAAAAAAGACGTATCTGACATTTTTTTCATAATTGAGTTATATACATCATCGGAATCAGTAAAAAAAGACGCATCTACCAGTGTTTTTTTCTCCATTTCGGTATTTATGTAGAAACGTCCTTTTTTCTTATGACGGCAGTATAAACAACAAAAATATATTGGAATATCCAAAAAAAAAATATTGCTAGATTGTGGCGTATGACGATGAACTATTAATTGTTTGGATGTATGTGACTCAGAAAGGGCTGTAAGTTTTCTTATGTTTACTTGTGGCTCTGCCCACCCCATTAGCGATACGGGCGTGATAATAAAATAATGTGACTCAGAACGACTCCTTTTTAATTTATAACACGCGAAATCGCCGGTTTTAAAGATTAAAAATTTAGTAATTACAGTAACTTGCGCCAAAACAATGGGTCTTAAAGTAAAACATTTGATTGCGCTATCATACCATTTTACTGCACAGTTTACTGTCAGTAGTTTATTCTATTTTATTTCCACAAGACTCAGTAAAATATACTTCCTTCTTACGTTTTATGACTTTCAAAGCCTTGTAGTAACCATTTAAATATAAGTGTGAATTCCAGATACTACCTAGAAGAGGCGACCCGTCTTCGCACATCGGCAGATCGCGAGCAAGAGCCGCTCTCCCGCGTAATGCTCTACCTAGAATCAGTACTCTGCTTCGTGCTCACCGGGCGAGTGCTCGAGCTAGAACTGGACACGAAAGGAGCATTCACAATCTATAGAGAGACTATAGAGTACATCAAGCTGATCCATTCGATGCCGCAGAGATACCGCGCGTCGCCGCACGACACTTTCAACAAGCTCGATATATTGAGGTAAAAATGTTGCTCAGTTCTATCTATGCTCCTGCTCATTTCTATCTAAATAAATGCAGTTTTGTGCTCACGGGACGAGTGCTCGAGTTAGAACTGCTCACAAAAGGGTATCATTTCCTAAATAATTGTTGTTAATTACATTAAAATCACGCCTGTTCCCCATTCAGCCCTTAATTCCGTTTGGTACGATCGTAACATTCACTTCATTCACTTTGATTACATTCTTCATGTAAGCTCGTTGATTTAGGGAACTCTCGACTTGACCTGTTCCAAAATGTCGCCTAGGTCTTCTGCTTCCAACGGTACCATTCACACTCGCTTCATACACCTGTTTCGTTCATCCTCTGCATGACCAAACCATCTCTCAATCGTCATCACTATATTTTCTTTCACTCCGCATTGCTCTCCTATATAATAATATAGAGTATCGAAGAATAAATATATGTATATAATGATATTATAATAATATAAATATTAACTTATCGTTGTATGTTTGTTTCAGTCTCCGAGTGCAAGCACTCCTATACCTGCGAATGTTCAAAATGTACAACCGCGAAGTGAAGGAATACAACAAGATCGTTCACGAGTACCAACAAAAGGTAAATACATAAAACTTACATGAAGGTGGTGGTAGGATTTGAAATATTGCGATTTATCACTGCTTCGTTCGAACTCTTATTTTTAGTCTACTCTCATAAAGAGTTGTTTAGTTCTAAGGTCATCCATCACTTTTTCTACCTCACCGATAGATGTAGATGTTTGTTCCGTGTGGATTTTTCCTTTAGTACAAGCTTTGCTTAGTTTGAATCTAGATGGCGCTGTGTGAGACTTCTAACTATATTTACCGCTTGTGTTTAAGGTGGCTCCCCACACTTCCTATTAATGACCTCAACGTAAGGTTTTTGTTCGGCTCCGGGGTGTCTGCCTCCAGCGCACTGGTGCCATATGTTTAGCTTATGATTTGATTTGTATCACTAACATTTTCTGTTATAATTATATCAGCCATCTTTGTCCCACAGCTTTGCTCAGTTTGAAACTTGATAACGCTGTGTGAAACTTTGAAACTTCTCTATATGTGGTGGTGGCTTCTTCACATTCACATTGTCATCACTAGTAAACTTCTCTGATGGACTGGGAGTAACTTCTCATATTCCACCAAAGAATAAATATTTGCGTGATGAACAAACTCTGTAATATATGAACAATCTTTGTCCCACTTTTGTTTAGTTGGAAGCTAGATGGCGCTGTGTGATTTTTTTATATTTGTTGCGTGTCTATGGTGGTGGCTTCTCCTCATTTCTCATCACTAATAAATAACCCAACCTCAACGCAAGGTTTTGTCTCAGCCGGCGTGCGCCGAGTCCGCTTCTCCCCTGTCCCCCACGCCATCCCCCGCGGGGTCGGTGGGGTCGGTTGGGTCGGGGGCATCTGCCTCCTCCGGCTACTGCTCGCTGGTGCACTCTGTTCCTGCTCATGCGCACCAGGCGTTATTGCTGCTGACAAAGTACTACGCGTTTTTGTACGTGGCGCATGACCTGTGGGAACAGGCGGACGCGCTCTGCAGATTGCGGGCTAACCAAGGTGAGCTTTTAATATATTACCATACAGAGTTTTAATAGAAGCTTTTTTCGTAGCGAAAGGAGATAGTCACGTCTCCCATGTTTTAATATCTGAGCCCATCATCACCTACTGATGATAGCCACAGATGACTGGGGGAATCGAACCCGCACCTAACGCCTTAGGCAGCTCGCCCATCATATTACCAAGTCTTTTTTTTATTATAAACCCGTACGTTTATTAATGGACCGCTCTTATCTGCACATATTGTTATCATTTATTATTTAATTACTATTGTTGTATCTCAAACTTTGGCTCGAAATAAATTGTCGATTTTTTTCTTGATCCATAAATGATAATATTTCAAATGTACCTCTAACTTTACATACAATTTCTCTTACAGATCTATTCATAGCTGTTGACCGGAAATGCGGGCCGCTATCTCTATCCTCCACGTTCCGACACCTAGTACAATACGTGCGCTACGCCATCACGCTGCTGAAGAGTGCGCCGCGAGAATGACCCGCGGCCCCGCGCCCCGGCGCCCCGCCCCTCCCCACCCCTCACTACAGCCGGTACTATCACACTCTCAACCAATCGGTACAACAGAATACTGACCGGCAATAGTGCAATCAGTCAATAAATACTGACTGACAATGAATGGTGATGTTGTAATAGTACATGGGAAGAAAGACACCGCTCCTGGCCTATAGCGCCCAATTTTAACGCTGTGATGAACAGTTTAAATAAGTCTTTACAGCAGAATTGTGATTAGCAATAGTGATGGTACTCGTAGTAGCAATACATCAAAATAGTGACCGATAAGTGTTTGTAAGAGCAGATCTGGATTTTGACAATATAGCGCCTAAACCTACACCAGTCGGTACTATCTCAGTCTTAACGAACCGGTACAGCAGAATAGTGACCGATTGAAGTGCAATTAGTCAATATCCCTGAATAGTGTAGTGACCGATTGTAGTGCAATCAGTCAATATACCTGAATAGTGAAGATTGTAGTGCAATCAGTCAATATACCTGAATAGTGAAGATTGTAGTGCAATCAGTCAATATACCTGAATAGTGAAGATTGTAGTGCAATCAGTCAATATACCTGAATAGTGAAGATTGTAGTGCAATCAGTCAATATACCTGAATAGTGACCGATTGTAGTGCAATCAGTCAATATACCTGAATAGTGACCGATTGTAGTGCAATCAGTCAATATACCTGAATAGTGAAGATTGTAGTGCAATCAGTCAATATACCTGAATAGTGAAGATTGTAGTGCAATCAGTCAATATACCTGAATAGTGACCGATTGTAGTGCAATCAGTCAATATACCTGAATAGTGACCGATTGTAGTGCAATCAGTCAATATACCTGAATAGTGACCGATTGTAGTGCAATCAGTCAATATACCTGAATAGTGGCCGATTGTAGTGCAATCAGTCAACATATTTGAATAGTGACTAACAATAGTGCAATTAGTGATACTTATTGTATGAGCAGATCAGGACTTAGTCAATGATATGACCAATTTCTACTGCAGCTGGTACCATCTCAGCAGTCTGAATCCAGTGATACAGCAGGATAGTGATCGATAATGGTGGTGGTAGTGTTACTAATTATTTCGAAAGAATGACATCACTCGACACAAGATCCAGTCAGGATCTACAGAGATCGGGTCTTTGTCAACATAACTCCTGACTTCTACACCGTCGGTTTTATCTCAACAGTTTAAATCAGTCAGTACATCAGAATAGATACCGATATTGGTGATAATTTTACGCCATAATTACACCCAATCTGTCAAATCTCCTATGGTCAAAATAACTTTCAGTGTCAAGTGTGCGCCATATTATTCAGTTATAGGTATACTAAGAAGTACCAAAAATACACACTATAAAAGATGTAAAGCATTTTATTGTACGGATTCGGTAATTAAGTTGACAAGTCGTTTAAATAATGTATTTCAAAATAGTACGAACTGACTGGATATTACATACTTTGAAACAATAGGACAAATCTGTTAATCATAGTTTCTTACTTTAAAAGAGCGTGTTCGACCTTACTATGTTTTATAACTATACATGTGCAATATGTACCGAATATATATATACAGTAATATACCTACCTATATTTATTACCAATGAAATTATAAATGAAAGGTAGATATTCTCTTAGATTCAATCTTTAATTATATTTTTATTTTATTAGATATAATTTAGTTTTTTAAATTATGTTGAGTAGATTCTTTAATATATTTTGAAATAATTTAAAATAAATTGAACAAAAAGCACTGAACATCAGAACGGCTGATCGATCATATTGTTTTTGTTCATGTATTAAAGAAACCTGGCCAAACATAATCAAATAAATGCATAATGATCTTTCAGTTATGAAAGGAAATAAATAACAATCAATTTAAGTTTTGATTATGTTGGTCAAGTTAAACTATTATTTTAGAACTTTCGCAGATACCAATAAAACACGGAAATGACACATTCATATAAATCAAGGTTCAAATTCAAGACCGTATGAAATGACCGTCGCGACGACGCCATTTTGTACTAACGATGGCTTCCAAAATGGCTGCCATTTCTCACCACAGCAGCATTGAAACTACTGTGCGCATTTTCATTCTTCCCAAAATCGATGACCAAAAACGATTGTATATTGTGTATGAATTGTAAATAAGCTTCGTTGCTTAGCAACGAATTCGCAAAATACAATTGCGTTACTTATACCCAGCTATCTCGCTCCAACAGTGAGTGTTTGACAGAGATAGTTGCAAAAGGAGCGCAGTTATATAGTTTGACTTTATATTTATATTTAAGTGATAGACTAATCATATCTTAAGCGTTTTTCGTTGTAGTAATCTTCCCTTTTCGAAGTATGAACGTATTTACTGTCGGTACGACGTCACTATCGGGAACACGCAATACGAATTGATCGTCTAGTGTAAATGTAAACAAAAACATTGATCGGACGTGGGCCAATCGAGAATAGAAATATCTCAATATGTATGGGATCACAGTAGTACGTTGCAATCATTCGTTTCGACTCCATTGCGTATTTTATTTCGCTTCGAAGGTGTGATGTTGTGAGAGATTTATATTATTCTCGAATAAAAATTTCTAGTTTACTTTTGATGTATTCGACTTGAACTAACACAATTTTCAATCGTTACAATGAATGTTGGGAGAATGGAGTTTGAATCAAATATAATAATTTAGAATATTTGTTTGGGAAAACATAATATAATGTAATATTCAGATAAAATGAATAAATTGAATAATTTACAGAACAATGGTCGAGCAAAGACATTTTTAGGAAAAGAGAACATTTTTATTGAACATATCAAATTGTTTTGTGGACAGAATTTGAGTAATCATTTAATGCAGTTATAGTTTTTGCTAGAGATTTGTTATGATGATGATGATACGATCAAGACAGTCCATGATCTCGTGCAAACTTGGGATGACAATAAGACACTGTAGAAAAGCGCTAGATTGGATGTGCACGTTACTAAAACTAAATGAATAAAATACTTAATTATAAATCTTTAAATAATACAGTTTTATCAGATAAATCAAAGAATAGAACAAATAGATCGACTTCAATTTAATTTTCATAATAAGAGAAAAGAAGTTCAAATATTTTTTAAATTAAACTTTTGAAGAGTACAATTGAATACGGAACGCGTAATAACATAATCGCCGGAACACCAATATATCTATACCTCTTGGTTGTTTAGCAAATTTATGTTGTGATTGTATATACATTATATTATACATTTTGTAATGAATATACATGTTAGTGCCAGATAGGATTTTGTATGAACATTTACCTATAGTAAGTGAGACGGGATCGCATCACACGAACAGAAGGCACCTTGCGGATGACGCGTCGCCGACGACGAGATGCCTTGTAAATAACCTAGGATAAGAAAATGCGTAGTTTTCATTCTATATTTTAATTTATATGTAAACTATTTATAGCTAAGCGGATAAGGAGTTAACATAATAATCGGTTAAGTGACGGGTGCGTAGTGAGGCCTGGCGTATTTCGTGTGACAGAACGGCAATGTTGAGTTTTTTTATTATAATAAGACAATTATTTTTAATAAATTGAATATTGTAAATGTTTGTAGATGAGCTTGCAGCGTTCAGTTTAGTATATTATAGTTTAGGTAAGTATGGTCCAGCAATAAGTAGACCGTCGATTTACCCTATGCTAGTTACCTTACGCTAGGTAGGCCGCATTACTTCTCCACTTTACGTTTCATCTTGTGCACGGCGCTTTGGTCTTTTGTACATTTCAGAAATTTCTTTAATTTCATCAACACTCCAACATTTACGAGTGATGCCATAGTTTTTTTGTATACTTGGTCACAATACTCCCGTATTAACCCCATCATTGCAATTATTAATACAACCCTGTCCAGTCCATCCTATGATTTAGTTCTATATTTTCATAAACCGTTCGCAATCGCCATTTTTTTGTTAAATTTCTCATTGAAAATTCAATTCAAACTTTCTTTGACCTTCAAATCGGTACTTACCCCGCACAAATATTTATTATTATTTTAAGTTGTTTATTATTTATTGAAGGCAATTGTATTTATTGAAGACGGTGCGAAGTTTACTTAAGTCGTGATTGTTCGACGCCGCCGGCGCCGGGGCAACGTTTGTGCATTTTCTTAATATCTCGTTTATAACGTGCCTGTCAGATGAATTGTTTTATTGTTTTCCATCTGTTGCGGAGTAACCAATTTTATACTGAAGTACTATGAAATAGGCTTTAAAAATATAGGCTTCAAATTGGGAAATCGTCGTGGCGCATCTTGCCTCACATTTCAAACGCATATTTTCTAGAGTTCAACTCAGACTCAATCAAAACTCCACTATATAAAAGTAAAAAGAAATAGTACGAATGACCTAAAATCTAGCTCGGTATCTGAGTCAATACATTCAAACGGTTTTATATGGATCGGCCTTAGTTCATAGTATCTCAGAAAATGATTTATTTTAAGTTGCGGAAAATCACAAATGCATCTCGTTCGGAAACTCTGTGTACTTTTGGTTTATTATTTTGTTATCGTTCTTAGTTCTTAAATTAAACTTATTTTTTTATTTTTTTTGGTTCTGTTTTGTTGCTTTTAATTATTAAGGTTTATGAGTTTTAGGTAGGTACCTACTTGTCTTAAAGTTTCGGTATTTTGACTATTTTCATATGCACTCGCATTATTTAGTAGTTAATAAAGTAGTTTAATTTATGTTAAACAAATCTTAATTTTTGAGGGATGAATTCTTTTTTGAATAGTTTCCTGTTTAGTTACAATGTGTTTAGAGAAAATATATTCATCGCACATAAATTTAGTACTAATTAAAACTAGCTGGCATTGAATTTTCTAAAATCTCAAATTATTTTGAGCCCTAAAATTGAGACCAAATTATTGACAAATTATATTTACTAAGAACAAGCGAGCGGGGTGAGGAACTTTAGGCTATTTTTATTTAGTAAATTGTAATTATCCTGTTTTTTATTATGTCTTGTGTTAATATTATATATAATAATTTGTTTTATTATTATTATTTCGCGTTAAGAATTATGTATAAATTTGTTTTCCTCTAATTTTATTATTTGTGTAACTATACCTTATGTTATTGATTATAGAATACATTAATTTTATGTATGAAAATATTTTTGTTTTGTTTTTTTGTTCCTTTTTGTTTTCATTCGTACGAGAAGCTGTGGAAACCGGCGTTAATTAAATCTTAATCTGTAACAACTTCAAAGTTCGGAGGCTATCTCCGTCTCTGTTACTAAATATGAATCAGAGTAGGACAGACGAGGTAAAGTCAATTTAGCTATAAAGTGACTACAATCTTAATTAATAATAGATATAAAAAGTAATAATTATACATATTAGGTTTAACGGTCGCGCGAAATCAAGTGCTTTAAATTAAGTGATAACAGACACCGCCTTTGTCAATTTTGCTGAACGTTTGCAAGATGTGCTTGTTTGTATGTGAAGGCAAGAAATTCAAGGAAAATTATATAAAGAGAAACTCATTAACAATCTATGAAATGTGGACAGTATGGTTTATTCCCAAAATAAAAGAAATCGCGATAAATAACTATTTTGATACCACCTACATATTTCACTTAGGTGTAGGCTTGTGGGTTCAGCACAATTCAGCGAGTGTAGATTTTTACAGAACGAATAAAGAAGGTCTTTGTCGGTGCCGGAAACCAATGTGGTGAAAGGATTTTTGCACGATCTGAATATATTATTCCCTTCGAATAATTAGTCTTTTTAAGTTTAGATGTTAGCAAAATGTAATTTTAGTGCCTTTGAGAATTTTAAAGCAATGTTTTCGCAATAAATGCCGTGAACTGAAAGCAATGTTTTCGCAATAAATGCCGTGAACTGTGCTAAATCCACTTTTGATCCAAAAACCCATAATAATTAGGGACTTTCAACAGAGGTCGCTGCAAGCTCGAAATATTAACAAGGCTACCCACTACACTCATACCTGGCTATAGCAAGTTTCTCGCACATAAGCGCCTTACAATGCACATTTTGTATATTGCTCTTACATCGACTTCAGGCGCTGTTACTCGTAGATACTAGTTTCAAAGCCTCCGGTCAAGTAAACATGATGCAAAGTGACTCTAAAAAAATCAGTGCCACATCGAACATCTTGCGGCTTTACTTATAAACTTTACTTAAATGGGTTCTGTCACAATCACTATCAAAAAAAAGATGGCAGTAGGTACTCTCCGCCATCTTGGCATTGCTTAACCTTGGACATGTTTTAAGAGGCGTTTTTAAGTAAGACTCAAGGAGGTTCTCAGAAATAGTCTAGTTTCTAAAATGAAAATAGTGCTAGGTTTAGCGAGTTGGACCTGAACACTGAAGCCTAAACGTGCCTACAAAATAAATAAATCATAAACAGCCTACCTTCGCGCGCTTTGTATACGATAGTTATAATGCGAATATATATTTAAGTAGGATATAAAAATAATAAGAACAAGGTATATTTACACCCATTGTGAAAAATCAACAAAGCACTTAAGTTAGATGCGATAAAATAATCGAATTGTAACACCTTGATCATCAAAACACCAATGTAAATTTTAATGTTTACTGAAACAAATAAATTTGCCAAAAAAAAATACTTTGGGGTAAATATAAAACTAGTTAAAACAGTCACTTAAATAGCTTTAATATTTATATTTATATATCGCCATAGTCGTTTCATTTGATTGCTGCGATGGACTGTTTCAACTCTCATAAAAGCAATGTATAGTATTATATTATATAGCGTAAGTTTTGTCTGAATCTGGGCAATAGTGATAAAATGTTGGTATTTGAATAGGTACTGAAAGTTGAAACAGTCCAGACGAAGAGATGCTTTTTAGAGCTCCCAAACAATGGCATGATTGATAAAGCAATACCACGAAAGATGTACCTAAATTATTTGTAGCGTTTGTATACAGTTTATAGAGTTGCAATATTATCTTTGTTAATTCGTGTAGGTAGTGATAACTGATAACATTCGAAAATGCGATCGGTGACTAAAGAACCATTCGGTCACTTGAATAAGAGTACCTACTTATATTCTAAATAGATTCAATTCTAAATATCACTTAAAGAAAGACGAGTTGTACATTAATATTTTAATGTTATACAATGTTTAGCAATATTTTTTACTTTTGCATGATGCCAGTTTAGGTGTATTTGAAGCTATGGCGGATAGCTGTAGGTAGGTATTATGAATAAGCCAGCGACGACCGATATGGTGCCGGCTCGTTTCGAAAGGACTTGCCTTCGCGAGAAGGGGAATTGAATTCATTAATTTATAGTTGAATAAAGTTCAAATGGAAAATTTTAAATTGTGCCTTAGTGAATTTCCAACACTCGGAAAATCTCTAACAGAGTCGTTTTAGAGATGTAACGTTATTTTCCATTTAAATGTTTGAAATTGTCTTTACAAGGTTCATGCACTGTACACAACCCGCACGTGAGATAGATTATTATCCAGTTTATCGAAAGCTGTTCAGTTGTATAGAATAATGCAATAATGTTCGAACAATATTTTGTTTAATGGATGTTGTGGTTGATTATATTATACGTAGAGCGGTATATGTCGTAGCAATAAATTTAAGTGTGGCAATAAGAATTAGTGCATTCGCTTTTGTGTCGAGTTTTAAATCATGATGTATTTTAGTGTACCCTGTCCGATTGCGCTGTACACTGCTTACATACCTACAACCTACTGATAAGTTCAAAGTCTTGAAGTTTTTAAAGTATATTTTATAATTCGGATATAATTAGTTACGTAGTAGTATCGGAACTAAGTACCTACCTATGCGGTTACGTTATTTTTGTAGCACGCCTTCAATAGGAACCGTGTGAATCGCTTATAGAGCTCTCGACCACTGTAACAGAACAGAGTAATTGTATTTGTGTAAATGTGTTCTATTCTGTATATAAACTCTGGAATACGGCCGTTGGATTTATGCCGCTTAATGATCGCCTTAGATTTTTTTATCTACTGCGGCCAAATATGGATACCTAACTTCCAAACGGTCAAAATCCATCGACCGTAGGTACTTGTTAATAATTTAACGATACGAAGTTGAATGCAAACTTTCCTCACCTATGTACCATTTTGTTTGTACTTCAAACTAGCCTAAGACAAAGTGCCAAGAGTTGCGTATCCTCTCAAGTGCAATTCATTCTCAATTATATTGTATTCGGTAATCCGCGCGTAGTCTCATGATATACCGGCTTGTGTCGTCTCGCTTTGCCAAAATCGTGGGATACTTTTAAGTCTGCACTCTGTATCTTTCAATACGACCTCACTAGGACCACATCGTAGATTTATTTATTATTGTTATTAGACAAATTAGTTTGTTGATTTTAAATCGAGGGCTAATAATGCTGTTGTTTTAGTATATTTTGTAATTTATTATGAACTCAACGATATTAAAAGTACCCCACAAAACTAAAGTGAGAAATAATAGGTATTAATTAACGTAACAATAGTTGTTCTATATTTTGTTTTGTAGTTTTACTATCGTTAGCTAACGGAGATGGTCTTCTAGAGAGTTGGAGTGATGCATTTAATGAACTTTAAATTGATTGCAATAGAGCTGAGATTCGATAGATTCATATGCCAGTTGTGAGCACATATGGCATTGAAGTGTCGCGTTGAAGTTATCGTGAGAAATCGTCGGGCCTTCGCTGTAACATACGGCTCAAGCGAATGTTTCATTTGTATCGAGTAGACGCGTGTATATTTGAATAAGGAACAAACAAATTATAGTTATAAAATTGTTTACCAAGCCCGTTTCTGGGCGCTAGGCAAAAATATTATTTTTCTTAGATCACAATATATTGTAATGAAATGGTAAAGTATAGAAGTATGCGTGCGCGGGGTTAGGGGAGGAGCTCGAAGGCGGCGGCGGTCGATTTAAAAAAATGATATTTTTTTACAGCGGTCCTAGGCACCACCGGTAGCCCCGCTCGTGCCATATTTGTTATGTTTAAGAAGAAATATCTATTGTCTAATCCGAGGTTTAACTACCAACACTTTTTTATATTACAATAATTATAGAAATTATTATTGATCCTTTAGTTTTCTTTATCTTTGCTATCTCCTCAACCAACCTGGCAAACTCGTAATACCTGAGCGCTTCCGTGCTTCGGAGGGCATGTTAAATTGTCGGTCCCGGCTTTTAAGTCGTTAAGCCATGACGGAGGCCTTTAGGCGGCCTAAAAACTCCCGTTACTAGAGTTGGCCTCTAGCTCATACGATGGGTGTGGGTTTGTGCTTGCTATTGCTTGCAAATACCATGCTTTGCAAATATTTCTTCCGGTACAGGTGTGGCACCATGGTACCCGTAGTTTCTGATACTGCCGACACGGAATCCTACTGTAGGTCAGAACTATGTAAGTACCTATATGACTGTGGGATGTCAACTTCTACAACACTCGACAATGCATTTATTAGGGTTGAAATTATTACAAATAAAAGAGGAACGTATATTTAACCATTTATTTGGCTAATTCCGTACATGTTTCTTTTTCTTCTTCTTTTTGCTCTCGTGTGCGTCGATTAAATCTTCAATCTCTTTGCTGTCATCACCAAGCCGCTTTTCGCCGCTGAAAACACCAAAACATTCTTTATTTTATGAAATGATACAAAATAGCAACGCCTGTAACCAACCTTCACTACACTAGACATCGTCATCGCCGATCTATGAGATTATGATAATTTCTTGCTGGGGGATAGCCAAATTAAACTAGCATGCTGATATGGTCATAGACATTGAGAGATAGTGCAGCTTCGAACAACAAACTAATGACGGCCATTTGAAAATATTGCTGTACCAAACATAACAGAAAAGATATAAAACCTATAAGAGGTTGCTCAAGTCCAGATTGCTGTTATATTACAAAAATCTCTACCGCACCTATTTTAAAAACCCATAGCGGATTTTGCTCACCAAAATCGATGTAGAATGATGTGGAAGAAAAAAAAACTCGAAAAATAATCATACTTTTTTTGTTGTTGTAAACAGCTTTCTTGATTCATTTTGTGATATTCTTGAAATTACTAATTTAATTATTTGATTTGGCGTAATATTTGCATTCAACATTTTACGCGGACTTTATTTTATACACCCGAAATTCGTAGCGCTTTCTCGTTCAATTCGACAGGATCGTATGGTGACCTATTAAAAACGTACGGGTTCAATGCACTCTGTGTGCAGGTCTGTACCTCTTGACGGAGATGAGATGTTTCTGCTTAGTGCCGTCGAGCGCCTGTCCCCAGTCGAGGTCGCTGCCCTTGATGCGGTACTGAGCGAGGTCCTCGCCCATCAGCCGGGACAGCTCCTTACGTTGTTTGCGCTCCAACTCCTGGAATATTTCAATAATATTACATTAGTACATCAGCTGCTTCTCTCCCCGAGCATGTCGTAAAAGTCGATTAAGGGATAGTATCCTCCAACATGATGAGAAGAAGTGAATACCGAGATAACGGCTGATAAGAGAATGGAAGAAAACATGTTGTGTCGATTCCACTTAAATGCGCTAAGGACAGGGAGAAGATAACTCTTTTTAGGAAAAAAATAGTGATCTCGGTGAAAAAGCAAACAAAACTGTATTTAAAAACTACTTTATTCAAATACTTCCACAACAAAAAACTTGCTAGGACAACCAAACCTACCTTAGCAGCCTTATTCAATTCCTCACTAAGGCTCTGCTTCACTGGCACTGCAGAATCATCAGCTTCCTTATCCTCTATTCCCATTTCCTTGGCCGCGGTGTTTTCCAACACCGAATTGAGGGATGAGTAGATCTTCTTGCAACCCTCGTAGAACTTGGCGAGGATTTGAGAAGCCGGGAGGCCTAGCTCTGAGGCAACGTCGTCCACGTCCTTCATTTGAAAGCCCATGGCTATGAGAATCACCTGTAAAGAGCAAAATATCTTGCTTGTATTATAAATGCGAAAGTTTGTGAGGATGTTTGGAAGTTTGTGCCTGAATCAAGCCTAAACTGCTGAACGGATTTGAATGAAACTTGGAATATACATAGTACATCTGCTGGATTAAAATATAGGCTATTTTTCATCCGGGTACCACGCGAGCGAAGCCGCGGGCGGAAGCTAGTTTAAATATAAAAAAGAGTAGGTATAAATAAAATTATTCTATTTGCAGATTTTTTTATATTTTCATACAATCGTCATCTTTCCGCTGCGTCTTCCAGGAGTTGAATTTCGGAAAATCCTTTCTTGGTGCACCCTTAACCATAATAGAAATATTCTCCAAGTTTCATGCTTTTAGGACTTATGGTTTAGGCTGTGCGTTGATTAAAGCCTTACAATAGGATCACTGTTTTTTATGGTTCCGTACCCTTAGAATGCCAACGGGACCCTATTACTAAACCTCCTCTGTTCGTCTGTCAGGAGGCTGTATCTCATGAACCGTAAGAAAGTTGAAATTTTCAGTGTTTCTCTATTGCTGCTTTAGCAACAAATAATAAAAGCAAAAAGGCACCATTCAAGACACACTTTTTGATTCGTCTCGCACTTGACAGGTTTTTTATTTTTCACACATCCAGTTAGGATGTGTGTGGTTTAATCAAACCATAACGACTGAACCGATTATTATGATTTATGAACTTGGAATATACATTCGTGATCAGGAATACCCTAAAAGTTTACAAACATGAGATTGGCAATTTAAGCATGATTTACTGGTTGATATTTAGATAAGGAAAGCTAGTTTGATCTGAATTAGTATATTTAGAATACCTGTTGTATGGCGTCTAGTTTGAACTTGCCCGTGGTGTGGAAGACTATCTCCGCGAGAGGCTGCAACAAGTCTGTGACGAGTCTGTAGTCGGCCTGCTGTCTGCAGTACGCCTCTATCCGCCCCAGGTCATGCCCCGATAGATGCTGCTCGATCAGCTCTTTCGTAAGTACTGTGAATAGAAATGAATGATGAATCCTAAGATGGATATGGTGAACCATGGTGACAGGTGATCAGCCCATCGCCCTTATAGATGATCCATCATGTTGGAGAGGACACTACCCCTTAGGCGTCTTTTACGACATCCTCGGAGAAAGAAGCAGCTGGACGCATTCTATATTTTTTCTTTACTCCCAGCCCAGCAGAGAAGTATATACATTCTAGATCATGTAATCAATTGACCGGGTATCGTAAATACGATACCCGGTCAATTGATTACATGATCTATGGTTTTGAGGTTTTTCATAGCTTATAGGCTATAAGCTATGGAAAACCACAAAACCAGTTGCAGCTTCCTAAAGCTATGTGCTTACTGCCGTAAGAAGCAGCGATGAATATCGACTGACCTGGTCTCTCGAATTTGACATGGTCATTGACCATAGTCTGCAGAGCGAGCGCAGCGGGCAGCTTTCTTAAGCTGCGCGCCAACAGTCGCGCGAGACGGCGGCGGAAATCGGCGGAGTAGGCGCCGAGCCAACCCCCCGGCCGCAGGGCACGCAGCATTATGCAGGAGTGCTCGCCCGTCAGCTCGTTGGCTTTTTGACTGGAATACAAATATAAAAAAACTAAGGACTTTTACCATCTATAGTAGATGATTTATACAGCGTCAGGAGGCAACTTTTACTTTCACAAACGGGACGCTGTAGTGCCCGTGACGAATTAAGATGGAGTAGGCTTGCCCAGCACCTATTCCATCCTCTCAGCTTAGTCGGCCTTGTCTATCTTAAACACACAGCAGTATAAAAAAGTTTTGGCTAAAATTAATTCACGTGAAAATTTAATTAATTTTAATTTCTCTAAAGGTCCAGTGAGTTCAGAATCACTGAATCTGAATGTACTGTTTTAGTGTTCGGCACTAGTCTTGTAACTCCCAGTGCTGGGTTGGGTACCTAGGATAGAATTCATCTAACTGCTGGATTTTTAGAATGATAGAACTTACCTAAGATAAACAGGAACGTATTTCTGTGATTTCCAAAACTTGAGTAGATCTTCCGTTAGTCCAAAACTAGTTCCTAAGTAGTCTAACTCCTCTGCTCTCACTTCTGTCAGCCGTTTCAGCAATGTTGGCGGTTTAGACCTGCAAAAACAAATTATTATAAGCCTCAGACCAAATAAAAAGAATTTGTGGACATTTCACACAGCGCCATCTAGCCCCAAACTAAGCAAGCTTGCACTATGGGAACCAGATAGCTGATATAAAATACACTACTTATTTACTAATTGGTTTTTGTTGTAAATACATAATTACAACAAACAGACCTGAAATAAATATTTGCAGAACATAGGTACAAACATTTTTCCCGCTACGGGAATCGGACCCCGCTACGCCACCGAGCAGGCGCCCCCCCCCCCCAAATCGTACACGTCAAATTGAAAAATTGAAATATTTACAAAATATAGAAAAAGCTATTTCCTGCCCCTAGCCGCGATGCCAATAAAAATAGAAGGCTTCCATTTGTTTTATAATGTGTGCAATAAAATTGTGTATTGTGCAATAAAATCTGATTTTCTCGACATATTCTAGTATTAGTGACCCCCTCCAAAATTTCAGGCTGCGACCGCGCCTGCCACCATCATCATCTTCCTGCCCTTATCCCACTCTATGTGGGGTCGGCACAGCATGATCCTTGGATCATGCTGTAAGAGTTTTGGCTAAGGTGTTTTATGACCGGCCGCCTGCCACCGAGTTCACCAAATGATTTACGAACCTGGGCACAATAGTTTCAGTGTGCAGCGTGTTCCCTTTCCCGTTGGTTTGGGTCTCGGTGTCCTCAGGCTGTTCCTCGTCGAGGCAGGGGATGTCACCAGCGTAGTACGCTGCTAGCTGTTGCAGTGCGCGCTTGCCGTAGCCCATCTGCAATCATTATGAGGTTACACATTGAAATTGTACAGCTAAAAATAATTATGTAAATCCTTTCTACTCATATTGCAAATGTAAGTTTTTGAGGATGATGCTGCCATAACAATATAAAAATTTTGAATGTACTATACATAGGTATATAGTTTTGTCTACGTCTATTTATATTTCAAGCCGCGCGGGCGAAAACTAGGGATTAAAAAGATGTTAAAAAATATTAATTTAGAACGATGTATAAAGTGCTTGGTTATAAATACTCGATGTAGCATGTAATTCCGATTTCAAAATTACTTTAAAAGAACGAAATTGTAAAACAGACTTTTCACCTAAAACTAGGTATTTTGGACTTGATTATTTACGCCCCAGGACTGTTGTTCAAACATATTACCTCGTTATTGTAATTATAAATGACTAGTTTTCGCCCGCGGCTTCGCTTCCGTGGTATCCGGTAAAAAAATTGCCTATATGGTTATTCCAGCACACATACTTATAATCCAAGTTTCATTCAAATCCGTTCTTCCGTTACAGCGTGATTGAGGCACAAACATACATCGTCACATCCACACATCCACACATCCTCACAAACTTTCGCATCCTTACTAATATTATAAACGCGAAAGTTTGTATGTATGGATGTATAGATGTTTGTTACTCTTTCACGCAAAAACTACTGTACAGATTTGAATGAAACTAGGAATATACATAGTACATGATTGTGCTGGATTAACATATAGGCTATTTTTTATCCGGATACCACGCGAGCGAAGCCGCGGGCGGCAGCTAGTTTATAATATTGGTAGGATATTCTGAGTTAGATTTACTCACTCTCTGGTAGGAGGGGTGCGTGGCTATCCTCACGATCCTGGCGCCGCAGAGCTGCGGGAAGTCCTTGTCTCCGAACTGCTCGCAGATGTTCCACGGGATGAGGTCCCCGGCTGATTTGCGACCGCGACCTAAACTGTCCCGGACAGACCTGTACAAGGAAACAATCCAGAGTTTTAAAATCGTGATCTATCTAGTTGTGTCACTAGTTCACGTTTCATTATCATGATGTTGATGATGTGGCTTAATCAGAGGGAGGCCTCCCAGTAATAAATAATAAATAACATCCAACAGTCACATACATAGTTCTGACCCCACACTAGGCTTCCCTGTGTCGTGGGTATCAGAAACTACGAGTACCATGGTACAACAGTAGGTAAAGTCGAGTTGATGATGATGATGATATTTTTCTTAATGGTTTAACTATAAATACTCGTGTCACTGTGTGATTCAAGGATTGTTCTCAATAGGATCGTTCTGAATCAGAAAGGACTAAATTGCACTTACTTATCAGATATGTTTCCTTCTAGGCACATCTGTATAACACACAGCACTTCTGGCATAGCGGTGGAGGCGGGTGGCGTGGGCGCTAGTAATACAAACAGACAATGCGCCGGCGCGTCCGCTAGGAGTTGGATGTCGTTTGGACTGTTCTGTGGACAAGCACAACATAGCTCTTAGTATGAAAATGAAATGAAAAATAGTTTATTACAGCTATAAATACAGTAAACATAACTTATGCAACCCACATTGTCCAGTGAAACTTTTAAACATATAAAAGTTTATTGTGGTCTTCGCACTAGGCAAGCCTATATTGCGAGCAAGTTAATGTGGCAATGGGCAGGTCTTACCTCGTAAAACAGGATAAGTGTTGGGTAATAAAAGCTTTCGATAAGCGGCCACGGACCGGGAAATCTAACAATGACTAGCGACTTAAATAACGACAAGTTTATGCATATAGGCCTCGGCTGCTTCGTGTTAGCAGAAGAGCGCATGTCGCTGCACTCTGTAGAGGTAGCAAGAAACGAGGGGAGGGGCTTCCTACGAAGAGGAGAATCTATCAAAGGGCCTTACCTTATAATGACTTGCTACGTAAATAGAGACGAGTCTATGCAAAAAAGCCTCGGCTGCTTTGTGGTAGCAGAAGAGCGCGTCCCGCTGCACTCGGTAGAGGTCGCAGGCGGCGGGGGGCGGGGCGCCCGCGCCGGGGGAGGGGGACGGGGCCTCGAGGCAGAGGAGGGAGTTCAGCCAGGACTCAACGGCGTCGCCGGCGCGGTAACGGATCGGTTCTTCTAGTTTTATCTGTAAATGAGATTACGATTATATGAAAATTATAAAGGTGAGCTTTCCTTTACTTCTTTCAGGACTCTGATAGCAATGAGTGCGTGTGTACTGAATATAACTCACCGGTGGAGGAGCCTTATAGTCGGTCTGCAGTTGTGCAAAGAGCTTGAGAGATAGCGCCCGTCCCGTGCCCTCGTAGCCTGATACAGTAGACGAGAGAAGTGCTAGTGGCGCCTTTTGTGCCGCGGCTGACACGTGAACTAGCGGGATGGCAGCGGCTTCGTCAACAAGGACCAAGTCAGCAGCGGAGAGTAGGGAATGGTCGTCTGGGGTTATGTACTGGAAATAGATAGTCGTTGGAGCTTGCTTGATGTTTTTTTTTTTAAATATCAGCAAAATCTAAGCGTATGAATGGACGTTCAGACTTGGAACTTAGTTCTTGATCGTATTACCAAACTAGCGTATAACATAGTCGCGAAGCGCTATGATTAAATTGATTATTAGACCACCAGCTTAACGATCACTTATGTTTCATATATTTTTTCTCGTAGCTTCTAGCGACTTCGTTAGACACAAAAGGAAAGGGAATATACAGACGAGAACGGAAGCGAGCATATAACTAAACTTACTTGTACAGTCTGCCTCGAATTCCTAACAACATTGATCCTCACAATCGCCTTCTTAAAATCCGGGTTCGTCGACCTCACGATATTGTAATCAATATGCTCCTGGTATAAGCACGCGTCGAGTCCTTTCAGTACGAACTCAAAGAGAGTTATCAAGTTCTCAGGGTGTGGGGATGTGACGTATATGTTGACATAGCCTAGGGCCACGGCAGCGGCGATAGAGAGGCCTAGGCAGGCGGACTTGCCTCGCCCTCGGGCCGCAGTCAGGCAGTGTGGCGGCCTGGAATTAACAAACTCATTTTAAGAGACGCTCTTACTTTTTTGATTGTGTCTTAGCATGTTGCAGACAATGCCGCGAAACTTTAAGTAGTACTAACCACCTAAATAGAAGCCGTGGAGCATTAAGTTAAATGCCTTCTTCCCGACTTCCTACAGTTTTCAACCCAAAAAAGTCCTAATTAAGGAATCATATTGTGTACGGTATCAAATAAAAGGGCTTGACGTGTACGTTCCAGAAATGAAAGTTACTAGTTTTTACATAGTTAGTTTTAGGTTTTAATGTGCGTAATACCTATCGGTCTTCATAATGTGTTACCTGGACTGTTTGTCAGCGAGCGTGTTGACAAGAGCGAGGAGCGCGGCGGCCTGGTCGTAGGTGCGACACAGCGCGACCAACGGGCCCGCGGGTGGCGAGTCGGAGAGAGACGACACTAGCTCTGTCAGCTTCGGGTTTACGCGCTGGAAACAATGGAGAGTTCGTGAGTCAGAGAGAGACGACAATAGTTCTGATGATGGTAAAATTGGTGACTCAAGAAAGAGATGACAAAAGCTCTGGCCCTTTTCCAAAACGTCGCTGATTTGGTTCAGGTACGTGCACCGAGGTCTTCCCCTTCCAACGGTACCATTCACACTCGCCTCATACACCTGTTTCGTTAATCTTCTTTCATTCATCCTCTCTACATGACCTAACCATCTTAACATACCTTTTTCAATCCTCATCACTACATCTTCTTTCACTCCACATCGCTCTCTATCACGCTATTTCGACTCTATCTTTCAAAGTTACCCCACACATACTTCGCAACGCATGCATTTCTATTTCTAATAATTTAATTTCTATACATTTTGTAATTAGTACATTGTACTCGTAATTAGTTTTATACCTCAGGTACAACATTCACAGGCTCGACCTGCGCTGTTTTAGATGATATAGGTAGCACGGTAAGGGCATCATCTAACACCAGACACCGGGGGTTGTCAGCTAGCGACAGTAGGAACCTCTCGTTGAAACGATTCACTACTGTGTCATGGGCTTCTGTCTTGAATCTGAAATAGAAAACCAACACAATGTATTGATTACTCTTTATAATTAAGGCCACCTAATTACAAATCACTATGTTTAACAAAACATCATTTGTATGCTAAAGTTTTATGGGACTGATTGCTAGACTTAAAAATAATTAAAAAAATTCTTCATGAATAGGCCCACGACATCGGCATTACAGTAGCTATAAACTATCAGATTGCGCTACTGACTGGTCAATGAAATGCAGTAATTTTTACTTTCATCTTTTGCTCAAAGTGGTTTTAAATATTTTACCTTGAATGAACATCCATGGTGATTGAATGCAGCTGCCGTAGTGTGTCCATTGACTTTAGAAGAAATATAATAAGACCACCACCTTCTACAGTCTCTATGGTCCGAGCCATTAAGTTTGGTGTGAGCGCTTCAAAGTCCTGTGAAATGCATGTGTTATTTAAACCTGCTCCTGATTAGGTATCTCCTTCTTTCTCACTTTAAGAAAAATATGCTTGTTTTTTACAGCTGCAGAATTCAAAGAAACAATTGTGAACTACAGTGAGATCTAGATAGTTAAGTTTTTCTCCTATTTTTATTATTTTTCTAAGTCTTATTCTGATTAAGAATTTAAGAATAAAATATAACCTGTAACACGCAAACTCCATAAGTCTGACCGAGCATAGCATGACTTTCTGAGTAGTAACGTCCATGTATAGTTGTGGCCACCCGGAATGAGTCAAACAGAGACTCTTCTGAAACCTCTAATTTTCCCGCTGCTATCTTCTTAGCCCTTTTACGTCCATGACTGTAGAAAAAATATGTTAATGAAGTTTACTTTTAAAATGGTCTGAAATTCAAACTAAGATTATTAATGCAAAAATAACTTTGTCTGTCTGTCTGTTACCTTTTCACACCTAACAGATTGTAATGAAATTTTACAAGCAGATAGATTACATCCTTCAGAAGAAAAAGGCCACTTTTTTCAAAAGTGCTCTTAAAGGGATAGAATAAGGCATGAAAGGTTTTATGGGGAACCAAATAATAAATGTTATGCATCGCCAGGCACTGTCAATACTTGGATGGGTGACGAACTTTTTGCACTCCATAGATTTTCTTTATTAAGTTTAAATTCTGAAAATCATATTCAATACAAACGATGTCGCGGGCAACAGCTAGTAAGTTAATAAATTATTTAACCTACTTGCTTATGGCTTCATCTTTATTCTTATAGCACCATAGAACTGTGGGCCTTGCCTTTACAGTTGATTTGACCAGCATATCATACAGAATGGGGACCTGAAAATATAACAATGTTTTTTATGAGTTTGTTACTTTTTTTTGTGACTTGAATCGGTCAGTTTAATCAAGTAAATAACTGCACAAATGTTTATTAAGAAGAGTTGATTAGTAAAATTAAATTTATTGTCCATATTTGATCATCGTCCACGAATCTTGTGTACATACATGATACAGTACCTAGGTAAATATCAAAAAAGAAATTAAACTTACTTGATCTCTGCCCTTGTCCCCTACTAATAGAATCATTGTGCGGTGTCCCAACTTGACACCGTTCTCTATCATCACTCTAATACGGTTATCTATCTTCTTCTTAACCATTTCTAATAGATTTTTTTATATTAAAAATTAACAAAATCTTCAACACGTACTATTACTCTAGATTATAACCTCACTTCACGAATTCACGATTAGTGTTGAGTAGGACATACGTGAGGCACCTCGTTTGTCCCATACATTCGCTCAGAAATGTCATGGACCTCATTTTCAATCGTTGTACCACCTCACAATTCGTGTCACACTCACCAAACGACGTAACGTGCGAGCGCGAGCGGGACGAACGAGGGAAGGAAATACAAATGTTTCATTCGAGCGAGTGAGGAGTGAGTGAGCTGATGTATTGCGTGATCGAATGACAGATCGTACGTTGAAATGACATCACAGTGGCGTATGACGTAAGTAGGTAATTGACGTAGCTAAAAATTGAATGAATTGCTTGAAGTTGATTGATAGAAACCTACAACAAAATTAGTTTTGTAACCGTCTCAGTGGTGAAAAAGTGTCAAAACTTTTGTTTATATCTGTAAATATGAAGTAGATAGATTTCACATTGTAGGTAGGTACGAGTACATTAAGTAAGTACATTTATGTAGGTAAGTAATATAATATGTTTGTTCTTCTTTTTCTTATCGTGTCAATAGTTCTTTTAAACCAGTGTGATGAAAGGACTTATAGTATAAGTGCGCCTCAAAAATGCTCCTTTCGTGCACTTGATAGTTTTCGAATTACCAACTAAGTACATAGTTTTTACAATTTTTGTCGATAGTACCTACTACCTAATTTATCTACCTACCTACTCATCCTAACCTAATCCTACTAGATACTTAGGTAAGTACCTACTGAACTAATAAGTAGGTAAAAAACATTGCAATTGGTATCGAGGTAGGTACCTACTTACCCCTTGCCCAGGTAGGTACCCAAATAATCTACTAATACCTACCTACCCATCACTACATACAAAACATCAAAATTATCTAGGTAGGTACCTCCCTACCTACCTAGGTACCCATTTTACTACTTGACTAGCTGACCCCGCGAACTTCGTATCGCCTTAAAATTAATAATTCAAGTGCTTGTAATTTAATATGAACTTTATACCATAGCAATAAAGCTCAAATTGACTACGTTTTAGTTACAAATCATTTGTATGGGAAAAAGAAAAGGGCTATTTTTAGGGTTTTTCCAGCAATAATTCTAATTTTTCTCGCCGTAAAAACCATCCTTGAACTTCAACGAACATTTTAAAAAAAGATTTGGCCAAATTGGTTCAGGCGTTGTTGAGTTATGCGCTTACCAACACATTTTGCGATTCATTTTTATACTATATAGACTTCGCGCACGACCGCTGCGTAGGGAGCCGACCTCGCGACTGAGCCGCGCGGGTACCTTACTCATAGATCTAAACTCCCCTCCCGCACGCGCACCCCCGCCTTGGTGACGCCCACTTCGCAACGGGCCGTGCAGCAGAAATCGTAATATTTTAATTTCGCCATAACTTCAAAACCAAACGTCCAATTTTAATCATTCAAAGACCAAATATTATCTCCATAAACTGTTCTTAGTGATGAAATCATTTATTTTGATAAGGATTAATAGCATGAGTAAAATAAACGCGTTTAAATGTAGTCCAAAAAAAATTCAAGATTTTTAAATAAAAAAATGGTTGCTGTGCCTCACTCGACATAGATGGGTATAGTGTGTCGCGGACTTTTTTGTAGATATTTATAAGATCTACAATTAATTAGAACATTTTATGGTTCTATCTTTTATAGTTTAGGCAGCGTACGCAAAATAAGTAACTTTTCTGGTTGATTTTTTACACCTTGTGTCCGAAAAACCCAAATATCTTACGGAACCCTATTTTTTCCAAAATAAAATATAGCCTATGTTACTCGTGGATAATGTAGCTTTCGAATGGTGAAAGAATTTTTAAAATCGGTCCAGTAGTTTTTGAGCCTATTCAGTACAAACAAACAAACATACAAACAAAGTTTTCCTCTTTATAATATTATAAGTGTAGATTACCTCAATATCAATCAGTTATCGTTCATATAACACAATTTAGGTACTTACTAAACACTACATACCTGAACCACAGATAATATAATAGGTACTATACTCCTAAACTAATAGGTAGGATAAGTAGGTATCTAATGTAAAACATTAAAATTATATCTACCTAACCTACTTAACTAAGTGGTGAGAAAACTATTTAACTAACCGATCATCTACTGTTAAAATAGACAACATTTACAGTGAACCAATTACAACAACTCAGGGCACAGCACAAGGATCTGTTTTAGGACCTCTTCATTTCCTGACTTATGTCAACGAAATGAGTAACTGCATTAACTATTGCACCTGTTATCAGTTCGCCGATGACACGTGCCTCCTTATAGCGGACAAAGACCCAATAAAGGCTAGTGCTCTCTTGCAACAAGACCTCAACGCCGTATCAAGATGGTGCCACGATGCTGGCCTCGTAATAAATCCGAATAAAACCAAACTACTTCTCATTAAATCCCCTTTTATTAAATGTTTCTCTATCATAAATATATGTGTCCATAACCATAATTGTCTACAACCATAATTAAGACAATTTTTAGCAAATATTTCTTTACTAAAAGATCGTATCCCATTCAAAGTCAAGCTAATGTTATATAACTCTCTGGCCGAATCCTATATCCAATATGGAATCAGTAGTTATGGTCGTACATTTAACACATATCTTAATCTAATATACAAGCTCCAATTAAAAATATTAAAAAACATTGTTTCAAATAAAATCAAACAGCAGTTTTATGGCAATGACCTTGGCCTATTTAGGCATTGCAAAATCTTACCAGTTCATACGTTGGTTAAATATAGTTTACTGAAAGAACAATTTTTTAACGAATCACTTCAAAAAGAAATAAAGCACCCTGTATACACTCGTGCAGTTGCTCAAAACAGGTTATGCGCACCGCGCGCGAACAATGGGTACGGCGAGCGCACAGGCAGGCATATGATTCCTCGGTTAATTAATGACTTACCCACTGACTTACGCGATAGTATAACACACAATAATATTAAATTAAAACTAAAGTCATACTTCTTAAATAATTTAGAAAAATATCAATGTTCATTAAATTAAATGTACTTACCTTGCTCCAATATTTTACATAGTCACTTTACAGCTACCTACATTATTGCCATTAGTATAATTTAATTACCTACTTAGTTAGTACCTAACAGTTGAGTAAATCTAAGACTCATATAGCATCTACTTTACAAACCTTAGTGGTTTCCGTGGTGCTATTTTAGTTGCTACATTTTTGTAAACTTTTATTATGATAAATAAATTTAAAAAAAAAACTGACCAAGACATACCTACCTACATTGCTTGTCATCTAACCTAATCTATCATAGGTACAAACAATAATAGTAAAAAGAATTATACTTACTCATCAAGTAAAACGCCTCACTTTTAGTGACAAAATGAAAACATGACACTCATCAAGACACCTCATACCTCTTCTCTTGTGACATGACATGACAAATGAGTAGATTGAACGAGCGAAATAATAATTTTAGGTAAAAAGGATCTTATTCATTAAAAAAAATAAACCACAGGCTTATCTAAACATTAACAATCAATTTAATCAAAATTAAACAAAACTACTACAATCAGATTGGACCACACACATTGAAAATGATCTAGATTACACATGAAAATGACATAACCAAAACACAATATGACTCACGCGTCCTTCACACCGAAATTACACAAAAACAATAAAACTCTACTGTCCATGAGATGTTGCACTGTCGAGCACCACGAGCGAAGTGACCGCAAGCCTCGATTCGGCCCGCTATTTATAGGCGGTCACCTTGTTGTTTGCCTCCTGGTGGGGAAGTTGCTAACACGGCCTCTCCTGACGAAGGGTCGTCCTCGGCCCGGTCGTACGGTGTCGATCTACAGAGACCAGCGCCAGCTGCTGTCGAGGGTCCGGCTTCAGGGTCTGCAACTAACAGAGGCATGGATCGCAGAACACTTGATCCCTCATCTGTGAAAGAACAACACATATTTAAATAGGCGCTCAGTATCTTTAAAACCGCCACCTAATTTTTCATCCTCCGTTCATAATATCTCTTTCACTTAATTCATACATCGCACAACATTCATAAATTTCAAACTCAATCTTACAGACTTCACCTCAGAGACGTCTCAAAATAATGAAAATAGGGCCCTTTTACTCAAGCAGTCGTATTGTGGTACTCGCTATCGAAGAACGCGGCACACGTCTCCGAGCACCACTCGCCTCGCCACGGTACCATGTACTGCACGGCAGCCAGAGTCGTTCTCCCGTAGCCTCCGCTCAACAGCTTCAGCTCGTAACGACCGCAGAGTCCAGCTTCTCTGTGGACTGAGAACACTTTATTACGTAAACAAATTGACGAGGTGAGAGTCTTTCTCTATTTGAATACTCATCTTATATGGCCTGGTTATCCTTCACAGCCGTCGAGCTCTGCTCCGCGTGATCTCACGTAGACCCTCACGATTCGGCCTTGTGTTCCGAGCAGCGACGTCAAAACGCGCGAATAACAGGCGTCGTCCCTTCGGTACCTGTTTAACTCTGTTAAGTGGAGAGGTATACCTACATCAAAGTTGCTAACACGGCCTCTCCTGACGAAGGGTCGTCCTCGGCCCGGTCGTACGGTGTCGATCTACAGAGACCAGCGCCAGCTGCTGTCGAGGGTCCGGCTTCAGGGTCTGCAACTAACAGAGGCATGGATCGCAGAACACTTGATCCCTCATCTGTGAAAGAACAACACATATTTAAATAGGCGCTCAGTATCTTTAAAACCGCCACCTAATTTTTCATCCTCCGTTCATAATATCTCTTTCACTTAATTCATACATCGCACAACATTCATAAATTTCAAACTCAATCTTACAGACTTCACCTCAGAGACGTCTCAAAATAATGAAAATAGGGCCCTTTTACTCAAGCAGTCGTATTGTGGTACTCGCTATCGAAGAACGCGGCACACGTCTCCGAGCACCACTCGCCTCGCCACGGTACCATGTACTGCACGGCAGCCAGAGTCGTTCTCCCGTAGCCTCCGCTCAACAGCTTTAGCTCGTAACGACCGCAGAGTCCAGCTTCTCTGTGGACTGAGAACACTTTATTACGTAAACAAATTGACGAGGTGAGAGTCTTTCTCTATTTGAATACTCATCTTATATGGCCTGGTTATCCTTCACAGCCGTCGAGCTCTGCTCCGCGTGATCTCACGTAGACCCTCACGATTCGGCCTTGTGTTTCGAGCAGCGACGTCAAAACGCGCGAATAACAGGCGTCGTCCCTTCGGTACCTGTTTAACTCTGTTAAGTGGAGAGGTATACCTACATCAAAGTTGCTAACACGGCCTCTCCTGACGAAGGGTCGTCCTCGGCCCGGTCGTACGGTGTCGATCTACAGAGACCAGCGCCAGCTGCTGTCGAGGGTCCGGCTTCAGGGTCTGCAACTAACAGAGGCATGGATCGCAGAACACTTGATCCCTCATCTGTGAAAGAACAACACATATTTAAATAGGCGCTCAGTATCTTTAAAACCGCCACCTAATTTTTCATCCTCCGTTCATAATATCTCTTTCACTTAATTCATACATCGCACAACATTCATAAATTTCAAACTCAATCTTACAGACTTCACCTCAGAGACGTCTCAAAATAATGAAAATAGGGCCCTTTTACTCAAGCAGTCGTATTGTGGTACTCGCTATCGAAGAACGCGGCACACGTCTCCGAGCACCACTCGCCTCGCCACGGTACCATGTACTGCACGGCAGCCAGAGTCGTTCTCCCGTAGCCTCCGCTCAACAGCTTCAGCTCGTAACGACCGCAGAGTCCAGCTTCTCTGTGGACTGAGAACACTTTATTACGTAAACAAATTGACGAGGTGAGAGTCTTTCTCTATTTAAATACTCATCTTATATGGCCTGGTTATCCTTCACAGCCGTCGAGCTCTGCTCCGCGTGATCTCACGCAGACCCTCACGATTCGGCCTTGTGTTCCGAGCAGCGACGTCAAAACGCGCGAATAACAGGCGTCGTCCCTTCGGTACCTGTTTAACTCTGTTAAGTGGAGAGGTATACCTACATCAAAGTTGCTAACACGGCCTCTCCTGACGAAGGGTCGTCCTCGGCCCGGTCGTACGGTGTCGATCTACAGAGACCAGCGCCAGCTGCTGTCGAGGGTCCGGCTTCAGGGTCTGCAACTAACAGAGGCATGGATCGCAGAACACTTGATCCCTCATCTGTGAAAGAACAACACATATTTAAATAGGCGCTCAGTATCTTTAAAACCGCCACCTAATTTTTCATCCTCCGTTCATAATATCTCTTTCACTTAATTCATACATCGCACAACATTCATAAATTTCAAACTCAATCTTACAGACTTCACCTCAGACGTCTCAAAATAATGAAAATAGGGCCCTTTTACTCAAGCAGTCGTATTGTGGTACTCGCTATCGAAGAACGCGGCACACGTCTCCGAGCACCACTCGCCTCGCCACGGTACCATGTACTGCACGGCAGCCAGAGTCGTTCTCCCGTAGCCTCCGCTCAACAGCTTCAGCTCGTAACGACCGCAGAGTCCAGCTTCTCTGTGGACTGAGAACACTTTATTACGTAAACAAATTGACGAGGTGAGAGTCTTTCTCTATTTGAATACTCATCTTATATGGCCTGGTTATCCTTCACAGCCGTCGAGCTCTGCTCCGCGTGATCTCACGTAGACCCTCACGATTCGGCCTTGTGTTCCGAGCAGCGACGTCAAAACGCGCGAATAACAGGCGTCGTCCCTTCGGTACCTGTTTAACTCTGTTAAGTGGAGAGGTATACCTACATCAAAGTTGCTAACACGGCCTCTCCTGACGAAGGGTCGTCCTCGGCCCGGTCGTACGGTGTCGATCTACAGAGACCAGCGCCAGCTGCTGTCGAGGGTCCGGCTTCAGGGTCTGCAACTAACAGAGGCATGGATCGCAGAACACTTGATCCCTCATCTGTGAAAGAACAACACATATTTAAATAGGCGCTCAGTATCTTTAAAACCGCCACCTAATTTTTCATCCTCCGTTCATAATATCTCTTTCACTTAATTCATACATCGCACAACATTCATAAATTTCAAACTCAATCTTACAGACTTCACCTCAGAGACGTCTCAAAATAATGAAAATAGGGCCCTTTTACTCAAGCAGTCGTATTGTGGTACTCGCTATCGAAGAACGCGGCACACGTCTCCGAGCACCACTCGCCTCGCCACGGTACCATGTACTGCACGGCAGCCAGAGTCGTTCTCCCGTAGCCTCCGCTCAACAGCTTCAGCTCGTAACGACCGCAGAGTCCAGCTTCTCTGTGGACTGAGAACACTTTATTACGTAAACAAATTGACGAGGTGAGAGTCTTTCTCTATTTGAATACTCATCTTATATGGCCTGGTTATCCTTCACAGCCGTTGAGCTCTGCTCCGCGTGATCTCACGTAGACCCTCACGATTCGGCCTTGTGTTCCGAGCAGCGACGTCAAAACGCGCGAATAACAGGCGTCGTCCCTTCGGTACCTGTTTAACTCTGTTAAGTGGAGAGGTATACCTACATCAAAGTTGCTAACACGGCCTCTCCTGACGAAGGGTCGTCCTCGGCCCGGTCGTACGGTGTCGATCTACAGAGACCAGCGCCAGCTGCTGTCGAGGGTCCGGCTTCAGGGTCTGCAACTAACAGAGGCATGGATCGCAGAACACTTGATCCCTCATCTGTGAAAGAACAACACATATTTAAATAGGCGCTCAGTATCTTTAAAACCGCCACCTAATTTTTCATCCTCCGTTCATAATATCTCTTTCACTTAATTCATACATCGCACAACATTCATAAATTTCAAACTCAATCTTACAGACTTCACCTCAGAGACGTCTCAAAATAATGAAAATAGGGCCCTTTTACTCAAGCAGTCGTATTGTGGTACTCGCTATCGAAGAACGCGGCACACGTCTCCGAGCACCACTCGCCTCGCCACGGTACCATGTACTGCACGGCAGCCAGAGTCGTTCTCCCGTAGCCTCCGCTCAACAGCTTTAGCTCGTAACGACCGCAGAGTCCAGCTTCTCTGTGGACTGAGAACACTTTATTACGTAAACAAATTGACGAGGTGAGAGTCTTTCTCTATTTGAATACTCATCTTATATGGCCTGGTTATCCTTCACAGCCGTCGAGCTCTGCTCCGCGTGATCTCACGTAGACCCTCACGATTCGGCCTTGTGTTTCGAGCAGCGACGTCAAAACGCGCGAATAACAGGCGTCGTCCCTTCGGTACCTGTTTAACTCTGTTAAGTGGAGAGGTATACCTACATCAAAGTTGCTAACACGGCCTCTCCTGACGAAGGGTCGTCCTCGGCCCGGTCGTACGGTGTCGATCTACAGAGACCAGCGCCAGCTGCTGTCGAGGGTCCGGCTTCAGGGTCTGCAACTAACAGAGGCATGGATCGCAGAACACTTGATCCCTCATCTGTGAAAGAACAACACATATTTAAATAGGCGCTCAGTATCTTTAAAACCGCCACCTAATTTTTCATCCTCCGTTCATAATATCTCTTTCACTTAATTCATACATCGCACAACATTCATAAATTTCAAACTCAATCTTACAGACTTCACCTCAGAGACGTCTCAAAATAATGAAAATAGGGCCCTTTTACTCAAGCAGTCGTATTGTGGTACTCGCTATCGAAGAACGCGGCACACGTCTCCGAGCACCACTCGCCTCGCCACGGTACCATGTACTGCACGGCAGCCAGAGTCGTTCTCCCGTAGCCTCCGCTCAACAGCTTCAGCTCGTAACGACCGCAGAGTCCAGCTTCTCTGTGGACTGAGAACACTTTATTACGTAAACAAATTGACGAGGTGAGAGTCTTTCTCTATTTGAATACTCATCTTATATGGCCTGGTTATCCTTCACAGCCGTCGAGCTCTGCTCCGCGTGATCTCACGTAGACCCTCACGATTCGGCCTTGTGTTCCGAGCAGCGACGTCAAAACGCGCGAATAACAGGCGTCGTCCCTTCGGTACCTGTTTAACTCTGTTAAGTGGAGAGGTATACCTACATCAAAGTTGCTAACACGGCCTCTCCTGACGAAGGGTCGTCCTCGGCCCGGTCGTACGGTGTCGATCTACAGAGACCAGCGCCAGCTGCTGTCGAGGGTCCGGCTTCAGGGTCTGCAACTAACAGAGGCATGGATCGCAGAACACTTGATCCCTCATCTGTGAAAGAACAACACATATTTAAATAGGCGCTCAGTATCTTTAAAACCGCCACCTAATTTTTCATCCTCCGTTCATAATATCTCTTTCACTTAATTCATACATCGCACAACATTCATAAATTTCAAACTCAATCTTACAGACTTCACCTCAGAGACGTCTCAAAATAATGAAAATAGGGCCCTTTTACTCAAGCAGTCGTATTGTGGTACTCGCTATCGAAGAACGCGGCACACGTCTCCGAGCACCACTCGCCTCGCCACGGTACCATGTACTGCACGGCAGCCAGAGTCGTTCTCCCGTAGCCTCCGCTCAACAGCTTCAGCTCGTAACGACCGCAGAGTCCAGCTTCTCTGTGGACTGAGAACACTTTATTACGTAAACAAATTGACGAGGTGAGAGTCTTTCTCTATTTGAATACTCATCTTATATGGCCTGGTTATCCTTCACAGCCGTCGAGCTCTGCTCCGCGTGATCTCACGTAGACCCTCACGATTCGGCCTTGTGTTCCGAGCAGCGACGTCAAAACGCGCGAATAACAGGCGTCGTCCCTTCGGTACCTGTTTAACTCTGTTAAGTGGAGAGGTATACCTACATCAAAGTTGCTAACACGGCCTCTCCTGACGAAGGGTCGTCCTCGGCCCGGTCGTACGGTGTCGATCTACAGAGACCAGCGCCAGCTGCTGTCGAGGGTCCGGCTTCAGGGTCTGCAACTAACAGAGGCATGGATCGCAGAACACTTGATCCCTCATCTGTGAAAGAACAACACATATTTAAATAGGCGCTCAGTATCTTTAAAACCGCCACCTAATTTTTCATCCTCCGTTCATAATATCTCTTTCACTTAATTCATACATCGCACAACATTCATAAATTTCAAACTCAATCTTACAGACTTCACCTCAGAGACGTCTCAAAATAATGAAAATAGGGCCCTTTTACTCAAGCAGTCGTATTGTGGTACTCGCTATCGAAGAACGCGGCACACGTCTCCGAGCACCACTCGCCTCGCCACGGTACCATGTACTGCACGGCAGCCAGAGTCGTTCTCCCGTAGCCTCCGCTCAACAGCTTTAGCTCGTAACGACCGCAGAGTCCAGTTTCTCTGTGGACTGAGAACACTTTATTACGTAAACAAATTGACGAGGTGAGAGTCTTTCTCTATTTGAATACTCATCTTATATGGCCTGGTTATCCTTCACAGCCGTCGAGCTCTGCTCTGCGTGATCTCACGTAGACCCTCACGATTCGGCCTTGTGTTTCGAGCAGCGACGTCAAAACGCGCGAATAACAGGCGTCGTCCCTTCGGTACCTGTTTAACTCTGTTAAGTGGAGAGGTATACCTACATCAAAGTTGCTAACACGGCCTCTCCTGACGAAGGGTCGTCCTCGGCCCGGTCGTACGGTGTCGATCTACAGAGACCAGCGCCAGCTGCTGTCGAGGGTCCGGCTTCAGGGTCTGCAACTAACAGAGGCATGGATCGCAGAACACTTGATCCCTCATCTGTGAAAGAACAACACATATTTAAATAGGCGCTCAGTATCTTTAAAACCGCCACCTAATTTTTCATCCTCCGTTCATAATATCTCTTTCACTTAATTCATACATCGCACAACATTCATAAATTTCAAACTCAATCTTACAGACTTCACCTCAGAGACGTCTCAAAATAATGAAAATAGGGCCCTTTTACTCAAGCAGTCGTATTGTGGTACTCGCTATCGAAGAACGCGGCACACGTCTCCGAGCACCACTCGCCTCGCCACGGTACCATGTACTGCACGGCAGCCAGAGTCGTTCTCCCGTAGCCTCCGCTCAACAGCTTCAGCTCGTAACGACCGCAGAGTCCAGCTTCTCTGTGGACTGAGAACACTTTATTACGTAAACAAATTGACGAGGTGAGAGTCTTTCTCTATTTGAATACTCATCTTATATGGCCTGGTTATCCTTCACAGCCGTCGAGCTCTGCTCCGCGTGATCTCACGCAGACCCTCACGATTCGGCCTTGTGTTCCGAGCAGCGACGTCAAAACGCGCGAATAACAGGCGTCGTCCCTTCGGTACCTGTTTAACTCTGTTAAGTGGAGAGGTATACCTACATCAAAGTTGCTAACACGGCCTCTCCTGACGAAGGGTCGTCCTCGGCCCGGTCGTACGGTGTCGATCTACAGAGACCAGCGCCAGCTGCTGTCGAGGGTCCGGCTTCAGGGTCTGCAACTAACAGAGGCATGGATCGCAGAACACTTGATCCCTCATCTGTGAAAGAACAACACATATTTAAATAGGCGCTCAGTATCTTTAAAACCGCCACCTAATTTTTCATCCTCCGTTCATAATATCTCTTTCACTTAATTCATACATCGCACAACATTCATAAATTTCAAACTCAATCTTACAGACTTCACCTCAGAGACGTCTCAAAATAATGAAAATAGGGCCCTTTTACTCAAGCAGTCGTATTGTGGTACTCGCTATCGAAGAACGCGGCACACGTCTCCGAGCACCACTCGCCTCGCCACGGTACCATGTACTGCACGGCAGCCAGAGTCGTTCTCCCGTAGCCTCCGCTCAACAGCTTTAGCTCGTAACGACCGCAGAGTCCAGCTTCTCTGTGGACTGAGAACACTTTATTACGTAAACAAATTGACGAGGTGAGAGTCTTTCTCTATTTGAATACTCATCTTATATGGCCTGGTTATCCTTCACAGCCGTCGAGCTCTGCTCCGCGTGATCTCACGTAGACCCTCACGATTCGGCCTTGTGTTCCGAGCAGCGACGTCAAAACGCGCGAATAACAGGCGTCGTCCCTTCGGTACCTGTTTAACTCTGTTAAGTGGAGAGGTATACCTACATCAAAGTTGCTAACACGGCCTCTCCTGACGAAGGGTCGTCCTCGGCCCGGTCGTACGGTGTCGATCTACAGAGACCAGCGCCAGCTGCTGTCGAGGGTCCGGCTTCAGGGTCTGCAACTAACAGAGGCATGGATCGCAGAACACTTGATCCCTCATCTGTGAAAGAACAACACATATTTAAATAGGCGCTCAGTATCTTTAAAACCGCCACCTAATTTTTCATCCTCCGTTCATAATATCTCTTTCACTTAATTCATACATCGCACAACATTCATAAATTTCAAACTCAATCTTACAGACTTCACCTCAGAGACGTCTCAAAATAATGAAAATAGGGCCCTTTTACTCAAGCAGTCGTATTGTGGTACTCGCTATCGAAGAACGCGGCACACGTCTCCGAGCACCACTCGCCTCGCCACGGTACCATGTACTGCACGGCAGCCAGAGTCGTTCTCCCGTAGCCTCCGCTCAACAGCTTTAGCTCGTAACGACCGCAGAGTCCAGCTTCTCTGTGGACTGAGAACACTTTATTACGTAAACAAATTGACGAGGTGAGAGTCTTTCTCTATTTGAATACTCATCTTATATGGCCTGGTTATCCTTCACAGCCGTCGAGCTCTGCTCCGCGTGATCTCACGTAGACCCTCACGATTCGGCCTTGTGTTTCGAGCAGCGACGTCAAAACGCGCGAATAACAGGCGTCGTCCCTTCGGTACCTGTTTAACTCTGTTAAGTGGAGAGGTATACCTACATCAAAGTTGCTAACACGGCCTCTCCTGACGAAGGGTCGTCCTCGGCCCGGTCGTACGGTGTCGATCTACAGAGACCAGCGCCAGCTGCTGTCGAGGGTCCGGCTTCAGGGTCTGCAACTAACAGAGGCATGGATCGCAGAACACTTGATCCCTCATCTGTGAAAGAACAACACATATTTAAATAGGCGCTCAGTATCTTTAAAACCGCCACCTAATTTTTCATCCTCCGTTCATAATATCTCTTTCACTTAATTCATACATCGCACAACATTCATAAATTTCAAACTCAATCTTACAGACTTCACCTCAGAGACGTCTCAAAATAATGAAAATAGGGCCCTTTTACTCAAGCAGTCGTATTGTGGTACTCGCTATCGAAGAACGCGGCACACGTCTCCGAGCACCACTCGCCTCGCCACGGTACCATGTACTGCACGGCAGCCAGAGTCGTTCTCCCGTAGCCTCCGCTCAACAGCTTCAGCTCGTAACGACCGCAGAGTCCAGCTTCTCTGTGGACTGAGAACACTTTATTACGTAAACAAATTGACGAGGTGAGAGTCTTTCTCTATTTGAATACTCATCTTATATGGCCTGGTTATCCTTCACAGCCGTCGAGCTCTGCTCCGCGTGATCTCACGTAGACCCTCACGATTCGGCCTTGTGTTCCGAGCAGCGACGTCAAAACGCGCGAATAACAGGCGTCGTCCCTTCGGTACCTGTTTAACTCTGTTAAGTGGAGAGGTATACCTACATCAAAGTTGCTAACACGGCCTCTCCTGACGAAGGGTCGTCCTCGGCCCGGTCGTACGGTGTCGATCTACAGAGACCAGCGCCAGCTGCTGTCGAGGGTCCGGCTTCAGGGTCTGCAACTAACAGAGGCATGGATCGCAGAACACTTGATCCCTCATCTGTGAAAGAACAACACATATTTAAATAGGCGCTCAGTATCTTTAAAACCGCCACCTAATTTTTCATCCTCCGTTCATAATATCTCTTTCACTTAATTCATACATCGCGCAACATTCATAAATTTCAAACTCAATCTTACAGACTTCACCTCGGAGACGTCTCAAAATAATGAAAATAGGGCCCTTTTACTCAAGCAGTCGTATTGTGGTACTCGCTATCGAAGAACGCGGCACACGTCTCCGAGCACCACTCGCCTCGCCACGGTACCATGTACTGCACGGCAGCCAGAGTCGTTCTCCCGTAGCCTCCGCTCAACAGCTTCAGCTCGTAACGACCGCAGAGTCCAGCTTCTCTGTGGACTGAGAACACTTTATTACGTAAACAAATTGACGAGGTGAGAGTCTTTCTCTATTTGAATACTCATCTTATATGGCCTGGTTATCCTTCACAGCCGTCGAGCTCTGCTCCGCGTGATCTCACGTAGACCCTCACGATTCGGCCTTGTGTTCCGAGCAGCGACGTCAAAACGCGCGAATAACAGGCGTCGTCCCTTCGGTACCTGTTTAACTCTGTTAAGTGGAGAGGTATACCTACATCAAAGTTGCTAACACGGCCTCTCCTGACGAAGGGTCGTCCTCGGCCCGGTCGTACGGTGTCGATCTACAGAGACCAGCGCCAGCTGCTGTCGAGGGTCCGGCTTCAGGGTCTGCAACTAACAGAGGCATGGATCGCAGAACACTTGATCCCTCATCTGTGAAAGAACAACACATATTTAAATAGGCGCTCAGTATCTTTAAAACCGCCACCTAATTTTTCATCCTCCGTTCATAATATCTCTTTCACTTAATTCATACATCGCGCAACATTCATAAATTTCAAACTCAATCTTACAGACTTCACCTCGGAGACGTCTCAAAATAATGAAAATAGGGCCCTTTTACTCAAGCAGTCGTATTGTGGTACTCGCTATCGAAGAACGCGGCACACGTCTCCGAGCACCACTCGCCTCGCCACGGTACCATGTACTGCACGGCAGCCAGAGTCGTTCTCCCGTAGCCTCCGCTCAACAGCTTCAGCTCGTAACGACCGCAGAGTCCAGCTTCTCTGTGGACTGAGAACACTTTATTACGTAAACAAATTGACGAGGTGAGAGTCTTTCTCTATTTGAATACTCATCTTATATGGCTTGGTTATCCTTCACAGCCGTCGAGCTCTGCTCCGCGTGATCTCACGTAGACCCTCACGATTCGGCCTTGTGTTCCGAGCAGCGACGTCAAAACGCGCGAATAACAGGCGTCGTCCCTTCGGTACCTGTTTAACTCTGTTAAGTGGAGAGGTATACCTACATCAAAGTTGCTAACACGGCCTCTCCTGACGAAGGGTCGTCCTCGGCCCGGTCGTACGGTGTCGATCTACAGAGACCAGCGCCAGCTGCTGTCGAGGGTCCGGCTTCAGGGTCTGCAACTAACAGAGGCATGGATCGCAGAACACTTGATCCCTCATCTGTGAAAGAACAACACATATTTAAATAGGCGCTCAGTATCTTTAAAACCGCCACCTAATTTTTCATCCTCCGTTCATAATATCTCTTTCACTTAATTCATACATCGCACAACATTCATAAATTTCAAACTCAATCTTACAGACTTCACCTCAGAGACGTCTCAAAATAATGAAAATAGGGCCCTTTTACTCAAGCAGTCGTATTGTGGTACTCGCTATCGAAGAACGCGGCACACGTCTCCGAGCACCACTCGCCTCGCCACGGTACCATGTACTGCACGGCAGCCAGAGTCGTTCTCCCGTAGCCTCCGCTCAACAGCTTCAGCTCGTAACGACCGCAGAGTCCAGCTTCTCTGTGGACTGAGAACACTTTATTACGTAAACAAATTGACGAGGTGAGAGTCTTTCTCTATTTGAATACTCATCTTATATGGCCTGGTTATCCTTCACAGCCGTCGAGCTCTGCTCCGCGTGATCTCACGTAGACCCTCACGATTCGGCCTTGTGTTCCGAGCAGCGACGTCAAAACGCGCGAATAACAGGCGTCGTCCCTTCGGTACCTGTTTAACTCTGTTAAGTGGAGAGGTATACCTACATCAAAGTTGCTAACACGGCCTCTCCTGACGAAGGGTCGTCCTCGGCCCGGTCGTACGGTGTCGATCTACAGAGACCAGCGCCAGCTGCTGTCGAGGGTCCGGCTTCAGGGTCTGCAACTAACAGAGGCATGGATCGCAGAACACTTGATCCCTCATCTGTGAAAGAACAACACATATTTAAATAGGCGCTCAGTATCTTTAAAACCGCCACCTAATTTTTCATCCTCCGTTCATAATATCTCTTTCACTTAATTCATACATCGCGCAACATTCATAAATTTCAAACTCAATCTTACAGACTTCACCTCGGAGACGTCTCAAAATAATGAAAATAGGGCCCTTTTACTCAAGCAGTCGTATTGTGGTACTCGCTATCGAAGAACGCGGCACACGTCTCCGAGCACCACTCGCCTCGCCACGGTACCATGTACTGCACGGCAGCCAGAGTCGTTCTCCCGTAGCCTCCGCTCAACAGCTTCAGCTCGTAACGACCGCAGAGTCCAGCTTCTCTGTGGACTGAGAACACTTTATTACGTAAACAAATTGACGAGGTGAGAGTCTTTCTCTATTTGAATACTCATCTTATATGGCCTGGTTATCCTTCACAGCCGTCGAGCTCTGCTCCGCGTGATCTCACGTAGACCCTCACGATTCGGCCTTGTGTTCCGAGCAGCGACGTCAAAACGCGCGAATAACAGGCGTCGTCCCTTCGGTACCTGTTTAACTCTGTTAAGTGGAGAGGTATACCTACATCAAAGTTGCTAACACGGCCTCTCCTGACGAAGGGTCGTCCTCGGCCCGGTCGTACGGTGTCGATCTACAGAGACCAGCGCCAGCTGCTGTCGAGGGTCCGGCTTCAGGGTCTGCAACTAACAGAGGCATGGATCGCAGAACACTTGATCCCTCATCTGTGAAAGAACAACACATATTTAAATAGGCGCTCAGTATCTTTAAAACCGCCACCTAATTTTTCATCCTCCGTTCATAATATCTCTTTCACTTAATTCATACATCGCGCAACATTCATAAATTTCAAACTCAATCTTACAGACTTCACCTCGGAGACGTCTCAAAATAATGAAAATAGGGCCCTTTTACTCAAGCAGTCGTATTGTGGTACTCGCTATCGAAGAACGCGGCACACGTCTCCGAGCACCACTCGCCTCGCCACGGTACCATGTACTGCACGGCAGCCAGAGTCGTTCTCCCGTAGCCTCCGCTCAACAGCTTCAGCTCGTAACGACCGCAGAGTCCAGCTTCTCTGTGGACTGAGAACACTTTATTACGTAAACAAATTGACGAGGTGAGAGTCTTTCTCTATTTGAATACTCATCTTATATGGCTTGGTTATCCTTCACAGCCGTCGAGCTCTGCTCCGCGTGATCTCACGTAGACCCTCACGATTCGGCCTTGTGTTCCGAGCAGCGACGTCAAAACGCGCGAATAACAGGCGTCGTCCCTTCGGTACCTGTTTAACTCTGTTAAGTGGAGAGGTATACCTACATCAAAGTTGCTAACACGGCCTCTCCTGACGAAGGGTCGTCCTCGGCCCGGTCGTACGGTGTCGATCTACAGAGACCAGCGCCAGCTGCTGTCGAGGGTCCGGCTTCAGGGTCTGCAACTAACAGAGGCATGGATCGCAGAACACTTGATCCCTCATCTGTGAAAGAACAACACATATTTAAATAGGCGCTCAGTATCTTTAAAACCGCCACCTAATTTTTCATCCTCCGTTCATAATATCTCTTTCACTTAATTCATACATCGCACAACATTCATAAATTTCAAACTCAATCTTACAGACTTCACCTCAGAGACGTCTCAAAATAATGAAAATAGGGCCCTTTTACTCAAGCAGTCGTATTGTGGTACTCGCTATCGAAGAACGCGGCACACGTCTCCGAGCACCACTCGCCTCGCCACGGTACCATGTACTGCACGGCAGCCAGAGTCGTTCTCCCGTAGCCTCCGCTCAACAGCTTCAGCTCGTAACGACCGCAGAGTCCAGCTTCTCTGTGGACTGAGAACACTTTATTACGTAAACAAATTGACGAGGTGAGAGTCTTTCTCTATTTGAATACTCATCTTATATGGCCTGGTTATCCTTCACAGCCGTCGAGCTCTGCTCCGCGTGATCTCACGTAGACCCTCACGATTCGGCCTTGTGTTCCGAGCAGCGACGTCAAAACGCGCGAATAACAGGCGTCGTCCCTTCGGTACCTGTTTAACTCTGTTAAGTGGAGAGGTATACCTACATCAAAGTTGCTAACACGGCCTCTCCTGACGAAGGGTCGTCCTCGGCCCGGTCGTACGGTGTCGATCTACAGAGACCAGCGCCAGCTGCTGTCGAGGGTCCGGCTTCAGGGTCTGCAACTAACAGAGGCATGGATCGCAGAACACTTGATCCCTCATCTGTGAAAGAACAACACATATTTAAATAGGCGCTCAGTATCTTTAAAACCGCCACCTAATTTTTCATCCTCCGTTCATAATATCTCTTTCACTTAATTCATACATCGCACAACATTCATAAATTTCAAACTCAATCTTACAGACTTCACCTCAGAGACGTCTCAAAATAATGAAAATAGGGCCCTTTTACTCAAGCAGTCGTATTGTGGTACTCGCTATCGAAGAACGCGGCACACGTCTCCGAGCACCACTCGCCTCGCCACGGTACCATGTACTGCACGGCAGCCAGAGTCGTTCTCTCGTAGCCTCCGCTCAACAGCTTCAGCTCGTAACGACCGCAGAGTCCAGCTTCTCTGTGGACTGAGAACACTTTATTACGTAAACAAATTGACGAGGTGAGAGTCTTTCTCTATTTGAATACTCATCTTATATGGCCTGGTTATCCTTCACAGCCGTCGAGCTCTGCTCCGCGTGATCTCACGTAGACCCTCACGATTCGGCCTTGTGTTCCGAGCAGCGACGTCAAAACGCGCGAATAACAGGCGTCGTCCCTTCGGTACCTGTTTAACTCTGTTAAGTGGAGAGGTATACCTACATCAAAGTTGCTAACACGGCCTCTCCTGACGAAGGGTCGTCCTCGGCCCGGTCGTACGGTGTCGATCTACAGAGACCAGCGCCAGCTGCTGTCGAGGGTCCGGCTTCAGGGTCTGCAACTAACAGAGGCATGGATCGCAGAACACTTGATCCCTCATCTGTGAAAGAACAACACATATTTAAATAGGCGCTCAGTATCTTTAAAACCGCCACCTAATTTTTCATCCTCCGTTCATAATATCTCTTTCACTTAATTCATACATCGCGCAACATTCATAAATTTCAAACTCAATCTTACAGACTTCACCTCGGAGACGTCTCAAAATAATGAAAATAGGGCCCTTTTACTCAAGCAGTCGTATTGTGGTACTCGCTATCGAAGAACGCGGCACACGTCTCCGAGCACCACTCGCCTCGCCACGGTACCATGTACTGCACGGCAGCCAGAGTCGTTCTCCCGTAGCCTCCGCTCAACAGCTTTAGCTCGTAACGACCGCAGAGTCCAGCTTCTCTGTGGACTGAGAACACTTTATTACGTAAACAAATTGACGAGGTGAGAGTCTTTCTCTATTTGAATACTCATCTTATATGGCCTGGTTATCCTTCACAGCCGTCGAGCTCTGCTCCGCGTGATCTCACGTAGACCCTCACGATTCGGCCTTGTGTTTCGAGCAGCGACGTCAAAACGCGCGAATAACAGGCGTCGTCCCTTCGGTACCTGTTTAACTCTGTTAAGTGGAGAGGTATACCTACATCAAAGTTGCTAACACGGCCTCTCCTGACGAAGGGTCGTCCTCGGCCCGGTCGTACGGTGTCGATCTACAGAGACCAGCGCCAGCTGCTGTCGAGGGTCCGGCTTCAGGGTCTGCAACTAACAGAGGCATGGATCGCAGAACACTTGATCCCTCATCTGTGAAAGAACAACACATATTTAAATAGGCGCTCAGTATCTTTAAAACCGCCACCTAATTTTTCATCCTCCGTTCATAATATCTCTTTCACTTAATTCATACATCGCACAACATTCATAAATTTCAAACTCAATCTTACAGACTTCACCTCAGAGACGTCTCAAAATAATGAAAATAGGGCCCTTTTACTCAAGCAGTCGTATTGTGGTACTCGCTATCGAAGAACGCGGCACACGTCTCCGAGCACCACTCGCCTCGCCACGGTACCATGTACTGCACGGCAGCCAGAGTCGTTCTCCCGTAGCCTCCGCTCAACAGCTTCAGCTCGTAACGACCGCAGAGTCCAGCTTCTCTGTGGACTGAGAACACTTTATTACGTAAACAAATTGACGAGGTGAGAGTCTTTCTCTATTTGAATACTCATCTTATATGGCCTGGTTATCCTTCACAGCCGTCGAGCTCTGCTCCGCGTGATCTCACGTAGACCCTCACGATTCGGCCTTGTGTTCCGAGCAGCGACGTCAAAACGCGCGAATAACAGGCGTCGTCCCTTCGGTACCTGTTTAACTCTGTTAAGTGGAGAGGTATACCTACATCAAAGTTGCTAACACGGCCTCTCCTGACGAAGGGTCGTCCTCGGCCCGGTCGTACGGTGTCGATCTACAGAGACCAGCGCCAGCTGCTGTCGAGGGTCCGGCTTCAGGGTCTGCAACTAACAGAGGCATGGATCGCAGAACACTTGATCCCTCATCTGTGAAAGAACAACACATATTTAAATAGGCGCTCAGTATCTTTAAAACCGCCACCTAATTTTTCATCCTCCGTTCATAATATCTCTTTCACTTAATTCATACATCGCACAACATTCATAAATTTCAAACTCAATCTTACAGACTTCACCTCAGAGACGTCTCAAAATAATGAAAATAGGGCCCTTTTACTCAAGCAGTCGTATTGTGGTACTCGCTATCGAAGAACGCGGCACACGTCTCCGAGCACCACTCGCCTCGCCACGGTACCATGTACTGCACGGCAGCCAGAGTCGTTCTCCCGTAGCCTCCGCTCAACAGCTTCAGCTCGTAACGACCGCAGAGTCCAGCTTCTCTGTGGACTGAGAACACTTTATTACGTAAACAAATTGACGAGGTGAGAGTCTTTCTCTATTTGAATACTCATCTTATATGGCCTGGTTATCCTTCACAGCCGTCGAGCTCTGCTCCGCGTGATCTCACGCAGACCCTCACGATTCGGCCTTGTGTTCCGAGCAGCGACGTCAAAACGCGCGAATAACAGGCGTCGTCCCTTCGGTACCTGTTTAACTCTGTTAAGTGGAGAGGTATACCTACATCAAAGTTGCTAACACGGCCTCTCCTGACGAAGGGTCGTCCTCGGCCCGTTCGTACGGTGTCGATCTACAGAGACCAGCGCCAGCTGCTGTCGAGGGTCCGGCTTCAGGGTCTGCAACTAACAGAGGCATGGATCGCAGAACACTTGATCCCTCATCTGTGAAAGAACAACACATATTTAAATAGGCGCTCAGTATCTTTAAAACCGCCACCTAATTTTTCATCCTCCGTTCATAATATCTCTTTCACTTAATTCATACATCGCACAACATTCATAAATTTCAAACTCAATCTTACAGACTTCACCTCAGAGACGTCTCAAAATAATGAAAATAGGGCCCTTTTACTCAAGCAGTCGTATTGTGGTACTCGCTATCGAAGAACGCGGCACACGTCTCCGAGCACCACTCGCCTCGCCACGGTACCATGTACTGCACGGCAGCCAGAGTCGTTCTCCCGTAGCCTCCGCTCAACAGCTTCAGCTCGTAACGACCGCAGAGTCCAGCTTCTCTGTGGACTGAGAACACTTTATTACGTAAACAAATTGATGAGGTGAGAGTCTTTCTCTATTTGAATACTCATCTTATATGGCTTGGTTATCCTTCACAGCCGTCGAGCTCTGCTCCGCGTGATCTCACGTAGACCCTCACGATTCGGCCTTGTGTTCCGAGCAGCGACGTCAAAACGCGCGAATAACAGGCGTCGTCCCTTCGGTACCTGTTTAACTCTGTTAAGTGGAGAGGTATACCTACATCAAAGTTGCTAACACGGCCTCTCCTGACGAAGGGTCGTCCTCGGCCCGGTCGTACGGTGTCGATCTACAGAGACCAGCGCCAGCTGCTGTCGAGGGTCCGGCTTCAGGGTCTGCAACTAACAGAGGCATGGATCGCAGAACACTTGATCCCTCATCTGTGAAAGAACAACACATATTTAAATAGGCGCTCAGTATCTTTAAAACCGCCACCTAATTTTTCATCCTCCGTTCATAATATCTCTTTCACTTAATTCATACATCGCACAACATTCATAAATTTCAAACTCAATCTTACAGACTTCACCTCAGAGACGTCTCAAAATAATGAAAATAGGGCCCTTTTACTCAAGCAGTCGTATTGTGGTACTCGCTATCGAAGAACGCGGCACACGTCTCCGAGCACCACTCGCCTCGCCACGGTACCATGTACTGCACGGCAGCCAGAGTCGTTCTCCCGTAGCCTCCGCTCAACAGCTTCAGCTCGTAACGACCGCAGAGTCCAGCTTCTCTGTGGACTGAGAACACTTTATTACGTAAACAAATTGACGAGGTGAGAGTCTTTCTCTATTTGAATACTCATCTTATATGGCCTGGTTATCCTTCACAGCCGTCGAGCTCTGCTCCGCGTGATCTCACGTAGACCCTCACGATTCGGCCTTGTGTTCCGAGCAGCGACGTCAAAACGCGCGAATAACAGGCGTCGTCCCTTCGGTACCTGTTTAACTCTGTTAAGTGGAGAGGTATACCTACATCAAAGTTGCTAACACGGCCTCTCCTGACGAAGGGTCGTCCTCGGCCCGGTCGTACGGTGTCGATCTACAGAGACCAGCGCCAGCTGCTGTCGAGGGTCCGGCTTCAGGGTCTGCAACTAACAGAGGCATGGATCGCAGAACACTTGATCCCTCATCTGTGAAAGAACAACACATATTTAAATAGGCGCTCAGTATCTTTAAAACCGCCACCTAATTTTTCATCCTCCGTTCATAATATCTCTTTCACTTAATTCATACATCGCACAACATTCATAAATTTCAAACTCAATCTTACAGACTTCACCTCAGAGACGTCTCAAAATAATGAAAATAGGGCCCTTTTACTCAAGCAGTCGTATTGTGGTACTCGCTATCGAAGAACGCGGCACACGTCTCCGAGCACCACTCGCCTCGCCACGGTACCATGTACTGCACGGCAGCCAGAGTCGTTCTCCCGTAGCCTCCGCTCAACAGCTTCAGCTCGTAACGACCGCAGAGTCCAGCTTCTCTGTGGACTGAGAACACTTTATTACGTAAACAAATTGACGAGGTGAGAGTCTTTCTCTATTTGAATACTCATCTTATATGGCCTGGTTATCCTTCACAGCCGTCGAGCTCTGCTCCGCGTGATCTCACGTAGACCCTCACGATTCGGCCTTGTGTTCCGAGCAGCGACGTCAAAACGCGCGAATAACAGGCGTCGTCCCTTCGGTACCTGTTTAACTCTGTTAAGTGGAGAGGTATACATCAAAGTTTCGACCTTTCGTGGGCTCGGCTTTACCTGACCCTGACTCACAAACCCTGCCAAGATATTTGACCATCATATGACTTACGAGAACGAGACCAGCGATAGCAACGGCGATCGACGCTTGATGAGCGTGATCGAGATTAGTACAGAGAACGAACCCTACCCCCATAATTGCGTCGTGGCATTCGACCTACTAATGAACTTCCAGATCGGGATCTAAATAGACTACGGCGCGAACTACCCCTTTTGCGCGACAAAGTCCGCAAACGGTGACGCACCCTGACAAAAGAACGTCTTTGGGTAGATTGACAGCGGGAGACGCTTCGTGATCGGACACGGAACCTACTGCGCGTCATTGTTCTGCTCCGACGTGGTGCTCGACCATAAAAGACACTAGGTGACAGAGACCGTAACTTACAGCGCGAAAGTTATCGCATGGATGACAGAGTTCTACTACGAAACCGATACCGAGAACGGCGTCGTGTTCGGACACGTGAGTCACCTTGTGTACGATGTTTCGTTCTACCACGGTCTTTATTTCTAGGCATGCTGAGAATTTACCAAGGTTACGTAAACAAGAATAACAAAGAGAATGCAACTGAGAGAATAAAACAACAAACTGCACAGAATCTGGCTATCTTTTCAATGTGTGGGTAGTTCCAATCTGTTTACTCGAAATTCGTGAGCTTTATGGATTTTATTATCCCTCACTTCTGATTTTAGGTAAAAAGGATCTGATTCATTAAAAAAAATAAACCACAGGCTTATCTAAACATTAACAATCAATTTAATCAAAATTAAACAAAACTACTACAATCAGATTGGACCACACACATTGAAAATGATCTAGATTACACATGAAAATGACATAACCAAAACACAATATGACTCACGCGTCCTTCACACCGAAATTACACAAAAACAATAAAACTCTACTGTCCATGAGATGTTGCACTGTCGAGCACCACGAGCGAAGTGACCGCAAGCCTCGATTCGGCCCGCTATTTATAGGCGGTCGCCTTGTTTGCCTCCTGGTGGGGAAGTTGCTAACAATAATACCTCACTACCTCGCACGAGCTCGCAACATGACATTTTACAGTATGTGACATGACATTTGAAGCATGACATTGTCCCACCTCACGAAATAGAATGAGGTCCTCATACAAACTCATTTTGAAACCGTGTCCTACTCAACACTATTCACGATATCACCACAGGCAGGGCCCAGAGCGCCAGCGGCATGTTTACAAATTATTTTGTTTGACACTGGTCAATTTGATAAATGGCATTGACTGTTTGACTACGTTTTTTAGAATGGCAACATTTTCTTCTTTTTTCCTTGCTTGTTTCATCATGTTGTGCATGTCAGCTGAACTTGTCAGTCAGGTAAGGTCTATGATCAAGTACAATTAGAGATGTAGTACAATCCGTATCTATAGGTACTTTATCGAATTCATGAATCGTCAAAGTATCTCAAGGGCTAAAAACCTAACCATATCATGAGTGGAGCCCGTGGTCAACTACCTATGTTCTAATCTAAGGATATGATGTTTCTTTGTAGGAGAAACATGCATACAGAAATATCCAATAAGCGATTTATGGAATAAGATAAATTATTTTAGCACTATCTGTGCCGGTGTTTAATGCACTCTATGGCTTTACGTTTAGCTTTAGACCTGCATGAAGTACTGTTCCCACCTTAGGGATGGCTCTGCCAAGTACCAGCTCCAGGCACTAGAGTCAATTGAGAAGCTAAAGTGACGGCTTTTTGGTTGAGTCTCAGCTACAAAGCCTTGAGCATCGCCGTAGATTCGCTAGTTTAACGGTCTTTTATCGGATTCATTTCGGAGAGTGCTCACTAACTGTACAATTTAGATCCGCTCCGTCTCCCTTCTTCCATCGTACTTCCAGATACCTGGAAAGGCGTCATCTGTACATGGTTGACATTCCAAATGTTCGTACTAGGCGCTTTGAGTCCACATTTTCTATACGCATTGCAAAAATGTGAAACTCTCCTCCGGGGTCTGTATTTCCTGAAGAGTATATATGGGTGTCCTTATATCGAGATTCAATAGGTTTCTTCGACATAAGCGTGCTTCATCTTAGACAACACTGTTACATAACATCAGGTCGAGTTGTAGTAAACGCAAACTTATTTCAGTTAAAAAAAAGGTACCTACCTACCTACGTGAGTTATTAATGTAGTAGTAGTGCGTCAATATAAATAATCGAAATACGAGGTAGAATTTCGATATTTCGCCGATATCGATAAATCTCATCTCGCCCATCCCTACGAACAATTATCTTTCCTGAAACTCTATCCGTTCTGGGGAGACATCGGCATTTTATTTTAAATTTTGTATTATATCCCAGATTCTGAATTAATATGTGATTTCTGTGTGCGTTTACTAATACCTGGATGTTATTTGTTCCTGGTAGTGCCCCAATTTCGCTGTAAGAGAGGGCACGCGAGCCGCCTTACCGTATCGCTAAAATGGCTAAATCACAAATAAACACAAAATCCAGCAGCTACATGAGGGATAAAGAGGCTTTTATGAAAGAGCTCCGGCAGTTTAACGAGAGTAAAAAGTGAGCAATATAACCAACAAGAATGTGATCAAGTGTCTAACGGTGTTTACGAGTTAGTGTTGTTGTCCTACATAATGCCTGTTTGTGTTTCAGCATCACTTTGAAACCACCCATTGTGAATGGCATCGAGTTGGATTTATATCTATTTTACTCATTAGTACAGCAGAGAGGAGGGATTGGCAAGGTATAGCAATAAAAATACATATATTGTCCATTCATCTCAGTCCATTTTTCAAGTGGCATCAAGATATAAAAACAATTTTTTTTTAGGTAAATCAAACTGATGTTTGGGAATCATTTTTACGGCCACTACGTTTGCCACATCCTTGTATCAATGGATCAACTCTGCTACGAAGGATATATGGAACCCATTTGGAAAAGTACCTAAGTTTTATTATTATAATACCTTTAATCTATTTATCTAAATTATTTAAAATTTCTCAGGGGTATATATTCCTCATGATGTAGGTAGTGCCTTCATCACATCAATTCCTTGTATCTTTTTGCTCTAGGTTTGAGCGTACAAAGGGACCCCCTGGCAGAGACGATGATCTTGAAATGGACGAAGAGCTGACAAGACGTGGACGAGGCAGCAATATGCCTCGAATTATGTTCAGTGGTGGTACATACATTTCAGGTAAATTCGTTAAGAGTCTGTTTCATCACTGTCTGTAATTCACTGTAAGTACCAATTTTGGTGTTAATGAGAGTCAATAAAGTGTTCGAAAGTAATTAAACAGACTCTTAGTGTAGATACCTAGCATTATTTTATTTTTTTGTGTGTGTGTGGAGTCACTACTTGCTGTTATATGGGTGAAAGGTGTTTTGGGTTGTGGGTGTGTGTTCATTCTATATTTTGACTAGTGTTTGTTAATTGGAAATGCCATATTGGAAGGATTTGGAATGGAAAGAGTATTTGGAAATAAGGTTTGTTTTGATGGCCTACAATGTTTTAACTTCATTTGGTTGTGCATGGATTGGTACTGACTATTTCTGCTGCGGTAAAGAATTTTTAGAAGTTAAATTCTGTCAAATTGTTATAATATGGGATCTTGGTACTGGTGGAAACTTTGTACCTTCACTAACATAGTAATTGGTATGTGAAAATTTCCCATTTGCATAAAATGATTGTACTGATTATTTTCCGTGTGATGAATTTGAAATCAATAGAAGAAAACACAATGCTAACACTGCAGTTTCAAAACATGCATTTTGTATAATCTCTTTAAAATCGAATCTTAAATCTGTGCAGCCGCAATAAGTCAAACCAGGTTTGCCAGTGTTCAAACTCAGCTCTAAACAAATACCTATGTATCCTTTTATCTCCAGCATCCGGCGAAGCCCTACGCACTGTCCAAAGGCCGACCGCCACCCACTCTGAGCGTCTAGCGCTTTCGCTTCTGTCGCCGATGCCGAATGAACAGGACTTTGCAGTAAATGTTTGCACTGTGCTGGCTGCGGACCATTCTAACAGGCTGCCGTTGGCGGCCACTCCGCATATACTGGACTTCCTGTTGGCTCATGCTGGGGTTTATAATCACCGTAAGTACATCGACATTCTTACAATCTAGCTAGAGAGATGGTTTCTCTGACACAGACAGCTCTTTATAATACCAGTGACTTTAAACATATAAGTCCACCCACAGATTGCACAGCTTTTTTGTAAAGTTGTCAACACTCAGGCAAAGATTGTTTGACAGTTCCTTTATACTTGGATCATCAAGTCTTCATTCAAGCTTGAATCCGGCTCTAAGAGCGCTAGAGATAGGTAATGATGGGTACAAGTTGTACGAGATTCCTTGGGACTTGCATGAAATTATCTTTAGACTACCTCGGTAGCGTAGCATACTATTTATATTCCAAGTTTCATTCAAATCCTTTCAGCAGTTACGGCGTGATTGAGGCAGAAACATGCGTCCTTACATCCTCACAAACTTTCACATTTATAATATTAGTAAGATAAGTAGGTATGTATTTACAAAAAATAAGAAAAGTATAAGTAGTATATCTGCCATCTGGTTCCCATAGTACAAACTTTGCTTAGTTTGGGGCTAGATAGCGCCGTGTGAAATGTCCACAAATATTTATTTATTATTATTATTATTTATATTCTTTCCAGCGAGTCTCCGCGATACAATTGGCCGTTCGTACTTCGAAGCACGCGGCCGCTACCCGGACGACTTCTGGCAGATGCGTGCCGGCGGCGGCGGCGCCAGAGAACTGGCAGACGAGACCAAATTCACGCAGAGTGTGGAGGACGAACAGCCAGAACTCATGGTGCAGGCCATGGCGGCACATAACAACCTCACCGACTGTCTCACCATGGAGGGCGCGGATGAAGAGATGGAGAAGATTGCTGGGGATTTTGTAAGTGTATTTTCACTACTAAGTGTATTTTCACACGCGCTATTCGGACGATTTCTGGCAGTTACGGGCGGACAGTGGCATGGCGGTGTGAGTTTTTTGATTTTTGTTGCAAAAAAGTTACCTTTAAAACTAAAATACACACTCATAAAACAGAAAAAGGTCATCAAGGACAAAAAAATAGTCAATGTGGTCATGTGAAACTGTCGGTTTCTTAAGATCACTTTAGGACATTTTGTATTTGCAGGATTTGCACGAAGACTGGGTGACAGAGCCATCAGAGGAATCCCAGCTGTTCGCGCCGTCTCTCGCGGGCGGCGCGAACTGTGTGTACACACAGCGCGTCCTGCAGATAGCGTCCATTGTACGATCACTGTCCTTCCATGAAGAGAACATACAGTACCTGGCTAAGAACACAACTCTCATCAGGTAACCTACCTCAACCCAAAGCTGGGTATAGATCTCTTAAACGCCATTCTTTCCGATCCTGCGTCAAACGAATCCATTTGATTCTGACTGTCTTCATGGCGTCTTTAAGAAGTCATTTTCAATTAACTTCTTTGATGGTAAAAACTTAAAAAGTAGACTAAAATGCTACAAATTCATCACCATCATCATCATTATGTGTCACTGCATGTAACACAATTATGTCAAACCTATTATGCTAACTAAATTCTATGCAGCCAGATTTTTTGTTATTTTAAATAAATACTTGTTACTGTGTTTTATCACAGGTTTCTGCTACTCTGTGCGAACTGTTGGGTTGGAACGCTGCGGCAATCAGGCCTTGATACGCTGGGAAATGTGTCTACAGAACTTATCATCAAGGTAAGCCCTGTCTAACCTAATAATGCATTAATATAATGATACATTCTATATAACGTAACAAATGTTGTACAGACTATGGCCTTAATTCTTTCAGAAAACATTTATTTTAAACTCCAAATACGTGATTGACACGTGACTGACGCTAATGGACGAATGCAAAAAAAGACCACTCTGTATTTCGAGTCATTTATAAACAGTAGCAAAAGAAAAACAATAACTGTCTCCTTCATTCTTATAAGCATCACCGCGCGTGAGAGAGACGGACCGACTTTTCATGATGCGCATGCAGTCCGATATCACGCCGCGCGCTTATTGACAGACCCTACACATACAAGCGCGACACGTATTATTTCGTTTGTAGGAGCCGGCGACATGTCTGATCTCCCGCCACATCCTGTCCACCATCCAGTCGGCGCTGGTGTCTCCCGACAGGGCGCGCGTGCTGGCGGCTTTGGAGCTGCTGAACAAACTGGCGCAGAACGAGCTCAACGAAGAAGCACTATTGAAGGCATTGGAAGCTAAGGTACTGTGCATTTATCTCAGGCATATGTCACACTAGCTGCCGCCCGCGGCTTCACTCACGTGGTACCCGGATAAAAAATAGCCTATATGTTAATCCATAACAAAAATAACAACAAAATAAGATGTGATCATTTTTTCTATATTCTATTATTTTCTTTCCAGGTGTATGCGGATGTTTGCTCACTGCTAACCCTGCGGGACATAATGGTGCTGGTGTGTACACTGGAGTGCGTGTACGCCCTCACGTCGCTGGGTGATCGGGCGAGCGAGGCAGTGGCTCGAGTGCCCGGCTTGGTTCACACTCTAGTGTCCCTGGTCACTGTTGAAGTGAGTGCTTATTAGATAAACACTAGCTAATGCCTTTTAATGTGTTCACATACTTTTTTAGATTAACGGTAATCGAAAAAAATTTATTCTATTTCCTCGCCTTTATCGAAATCTGTTTAGCAGTTCAGACGTGAAACTTTCACATTTATAATGGATGAAATGAAAATATTTTATTGTACACCTTAAAATAACATAATAATAGAACAGTAATACGCTAAAACAAGAGTACAATTGACGGTCTTATCGCTTAAGAGCAAAGTCTTCCAGACAACCGTGTGAATTGTATGAAAAATGGAATAGTTTGAATTTCAATTTTGCATCAGCCCACGTCCATCTATAGCTGGGTATTGGCATCTTTAGCACACCATTAACTTTTTGTCAATGGATAACAGTGAGTTGTTTATGAACAGGCGCAAAGCTACGGGCCGAAAGCGTGCATTCTGATGCGCGTGGTGGAGACGGTGAGCGGGCCGGCGGCGATGGCAGCAGTCGCCGAGCGCGAGCCCACGCAGGCGCAACCGACCTTGCAGCCGCAGGTAACTGTTATATAATAAACTAGCTGCCGCCCCAGATAAAAAGTAGCCTATATGTTATTCCAGCTTATGTATTATGTATATTCCAAGTTTCATTCAAATCTGTTCAGCCGTTTGGGCGTGATTGAGGCACAAACATACATCGTCACATCCACACATCCTAAAATCCTCACATCCTCACAAAAAATATATGCAACTGTTACAGCTATTACCTACTAGCTGCCGCCCGCGGCTTCGCTCACGCGGTACTCAGATAAAAAGTACCTACCCTATATCCCATTCCGGCACACGTAGGTACCTACTAAGCACAAAAAAGTCGAGCAGTTCAACTACTGCCCTGCTCTAAGACCACATAGTAACCCACCTGCAGTGTTAACAGTCCAAAATATTATCGCAACAATTTTTTTTAGACGCTAATGAATGTAGTGTAATATGACATTGACAGTTCTATTTCCATATATGTTTTGTATCATCTATTACTAATTTGTGGTATCATCGCTGTCATATGTCAAAATAAAAGTATTCTATTTTTCATGAAAAACATGCCAAAAATAAAGAATTTACAGGTAATTATGACATCAACTAAATGAGAAAAATCGGCTCTTTAATTTGATATAGGTTATGTGCAGTTTTAGACCAAAAATTGATTCCAGGTTTTCATCCCTTTTCACCCATTTAGAGGTTGAATTTTGAAAAATCCCTTCTTAGTACACCCCTACGTACCAAGGTTAACCTACACTGAAAATTTTAAGTCTCTACGTCCAGCGGTTTAGGCTGTGCGTTGTCTGTCAGTCAGTCAGTCAGTCAGTCAGTCAGGACAAAGATTCTTATAATATAAGATGTATGGTTTTTTTAAATGTCTATGTTGTTTTATTTTTCTTCAAATCTTTTGTGTATTAACAGTAAAGATATATTGTATTGTACAGACTCCTCAGAAGCAAATGGTTCAGGAGCCAGCGGCGCCGCCCTCCCCCTCGCCCTCTCTCCCCGCGCCCACCAGTACCTTGCAACAGTCGCACATTCAACAAAGGACTGTTCAGGTAATGTGAAACATTACTTACATAAATTATGTGACGGTTATGATATATACAATGAATCTTTAAAGCCGGGCACATTACAAAGATCACGAAATGTCTGCGTTACAATCAACTTCGTCTTGCGACCATTATAACGTGTTTGTCCAAATAATAATGTCAGTTGCGATAAAATTTACTTTTGTCTTATGGTTAGTATTCAGAAATTCAAAGTGTTACGATATTTCTAAGTTTACTTTACATGCATGGATGGAGATTTTTTAAACATGTCTTGATTTTTTTTGTACATGACATTTAAGAAATCCAATTCAATACGACCAAGACTTTGTGTACGTACAAGAAACTCCACAAATCACGAAATGCAAAAAACTATCGCATGTTCAAGGTATTGTTATAATCGGATTGTTCTCCATTTCTGTGTATAAAATCATTTTTCCACTTAGACATTTAGCTCTACCAGACGTTTCAATCCAGACTTTATGAATCCATGTGTACTTAAAAACTGTTTCTTTTTCAGGAAAATGAGCATTTTGCACTCGCTTGGCTCCGTTCATCCTACGAACCTCTGCCTGCCAACGACAACAGCACGTACGACGTGGGGGAGCTCTACAAGCTGTACCTCACTTGCTGCACCAAACTCAACAGGAAGGGGGTCATTTCACCCGCGCATTTTCCGCGACTCGTTAGGTACTATCAAAAACCTATACGATAAAGAGATAACCACATTATATTATGCTTACAATTAACAATCACAAACATGATGGGATCTATATGGGCGATGGGCTGATCACCTGTCACCATGGTTCATCATATCCATCTTGGGACTTTGAATTGAGATGTAAGGTTGTGCCTGCAAGTTTTCTTATGATTACTTTTGACTGCCTTCCATTAGAGATACGGGCGTGATAATTATGTATGTTTGTACATATGTATAATTAACAAGTAACTGAAATGAGAGAACGGAAATTTAATGTTTCACCTGTTCTTTTACTACAAATATCTAACACTTTTCACACTTTTGCTATCTTAAATATTAGTGCACCCGGGATGAAAGATATGTCGAGAAAACCATACTAAAAACTAATTTTAATGCTTAAATAAGGATGAAAGTGAATCTAAAATGATTGAAAACATATGTCGAGTAAGGAGTTTCTCTTTAGGCGCACTATTATCCTTTCACCACTTGGTTCAAGAGAATTAGTGACACGAGTAGTAAGATGAAAGTAACTTTATTATATTTCTGTAGGACCGTTTTCGGAGGCACTGTGGGACCTAGCCAAGTGACTTTGTCTTCCGGCGAAACGCAACAAGTGTATATCGGCATTCGATCTAGGAACCAGAATAGAGCTGCTGCTCAACCAGGTATTTATATTTGTATCATTACTAGCGTCTGCTAGCGGCTCCGCTCGCTTTATTACAGTCACGTACCCCCGAATACTCAAACGTGACTCAGAGTTGAGCACGTCTCAAGTCACAGTTTTTGATGAAAATCTGTCAAAAACTCGTCACTTGAGACGTGCTCAACTCTGAGATGTGTTGGAGTATTTGGGGGTTAGTCTATTACATATTATAGGTCTCAAAGTTTATTGGCAGAAACATACTAAAGAAAAAAAACATAATCACAAATATACTATCTTATAATACTTCTAGGATGAACAATTTTGTGCCTCCATCCATCCTGTGACCTTCACAATGTCATCGGTCCATCGAGTCATCCTACTCTTTATTTTCCGGTCACATAGACATACGTTTATATAATATTAAGGTGATGTTACAGCGGGGCCTGCGTCACCCATTCTGAAGGCGCAGCTGACGAGCAAGCCCGCCGCCGGAGAGGCTAAGACCCCAGTTTCACAACCGCAGGTATACCTTTGTATTGTATTGAAAGTAGCGGGATACCTTTGGCGGGTTGGCTAATTAGGACGCGCTCGCGAGTGTTATAACCCTCCTTTTGCGTAGTGGGGTAAATACCAATGCCATTACTTCTCCCTTGCTCTTTTAAAAAAAGATGGGCCCTTTTTTCGAAAAAAAAGGTAGGCCCTTTTTTATAGTAGGTAAACACGACGAAAATTAACGCAAAAATTTAATTTTAAGGATCCAATGGTACGAGATTGCGTCATGTTCATTGATGCAATCAGCAATAGAACAGAGTCTAAATTCAACATGAACATGTATAAAATCAATAGATTTTCAAACAAACAAAATCGAAGTTAAAATTTATATATTTCCTAAAATCACGGGGATCATTTGGACACTTCTTAAATCTACGTTCCATACCTGTTCGTAACACGACCAAATATGTTTTCAGACGCAGCAAGCCACCCCTCACATAGCTCCGTTAGATTCGACGCCCACGAACACGACGCTGATAAAACATCTGTTAGCGCACAAAGTAAGCCCAGCGCCTCCCCAGCTGCAAGTAAGTGCATACTAACAGTACTAATATAGTAGTGGCTATAGAATAAATAGAGATATTGTTTTCCATTTAGAGTCTACGCCCTGTTAATGACCGTCACAGTCCTGTTACAAAAAACAAACTAAGTTCCAATCAAGAGTTTGCTTTTTTGCCTTTCGTGACGGTCTAATTATGGAACGGTGTGATGGCAGATTTTAAAGATGATTTTTTTTCTGTAATTTTAACGCCATAGTAATAACTTTGGTGAATTTTCTTATGAAAAACTGCAAATACATTGTGATTTATGATAATTTAGAAGTGATCCGAACAAAACTATCCTTTACGAATGTATTCCATAGTAGCATTCTTAGTAGCGAGTCCCAAGAAACAATGAATATCAAGATGAAGAAGTAATAATATGATGATCTAGATTTTATATCTATTTTCAAGTATATTACATGTCTAAATAAAAAACAAATGTATTAAAATTATTTACATCTTAATTTGTAGTAAGGTGAAGTGCACAACACAAAAATGTTGATTACTCCTTATTTACATAAATATCCAGGTATATCGAAATAAATATCAATCTAACACAAGCATGACAGTTGTTTTTAAATAATAAAACAAACTAAAACGAATGATTTGGATAATAAACTTGTAATAACGTTAGAAAGGCATGTCAACAGTAGAACTAACGAATAGGCATGAGTTTTTGAAAGCTTTGAGAAGCATGAATGATAGTTTGAACTAAAATGTTTGAAAGGTTTTGTGTGTCCTAACGCCATATGTCCAAAGTTATGAACATTCATGATCATAAATATACATACATACACACATACATAATATCACGCCCCTATCCCTAAAAAACTTGTAGCCACTCCTGATTCAAAGTCCCGAGATGGATGTGGTGATTCATGGTGACAGGTGATCAGCCCATCGCCCATATAGATACGAGTAGATGGTCCATCATGTTGGAGAGGATACTATCCCTGTAGCGGTGCAGGGTTCGGAGGAAAGAAGACGCAAATAAAATTGTTAAAAACTTTAATGAGACATGCTTACGCGCTAGCGCTCAGTCGCAACTGAAAACTTTCCAGAACTTTCTACACACAATGAAATAATAATTCTAATAAAAATGCCCCCTCTTCCGCGCTGTTTTGCGCATGCGCTAGGCACCACCCACCGGCCAATCAGACGCGCGGAAGTGGCTTGGCGGTAAATTTAAAAATATGTACATCGAGGTAGGTTACCTACCTAAGTAGCTAGCTACAGCGCGGATAATAGTGCTACTCGTCAACACCACCCCCCAGTTAGAGGGTTCAGCCGATAAATGATCCGTCCGTGGGTAGCACTATTATGCGCGTGACGGGACGGCGCAGCGTCCCAGAAGACGTACTTATATCAACTACTCGTACGGCACCCGCACTGCCTTCTAACACTTTCACAATTTTGCCGCGGGGCCACATATTACGCGGTTGATTAACCTCACATATCAGCACCACATCACCCACTTTTACAGAGTCCGTCGTAGTCAGCCATTTCTGCCGCTTCTGGAGAGTGGGCAGGTACTCTTTGGTCCACCTACGCCAGAAAGTGTCGGCCAACGCGTTCGCCTTCTTCCACTGGCGGCGTGCATCGCAGTTTTTAGGGTCGTAGGGTGCGAAGGGAGCGTCCCCCGTTGGTGTGCCAAGCAGCAGGTGATTCGGCGTCAGCACCGTTGGCTGGTCGGGGTGCAGCGCCACGTACGCCAGCGGGCGGCTGTTCACAACCAACTCGGCCTCCAGCAGCACGGTGTGTAGCACCTCCTCCGGCGGCGCACGCTCCTTCAGAGTGGCGCGCAGCGCGCACTTCACCGAACGCACCAGGCGCTCCCAGCAGCCGCCCATGTGCGGCGCCGCCGGTGGGTTGAAGCGCCACTCGATGCCTTCAGCCAGAGCCTCGTCTCGGAGCCGGCCTGAGTCGAGGTCGCGCAGAGCGGCGCGGAGCTCGTTGTTAGCGCCGACAAAATTCGTGCCACAGTCGCTGAGCACGACCGCAGGACGCCCGCGGCGCGCGGTCAGGCGCCGCAGAGCGAGAATGGCAGAGTCGCTACTGAGCGAGGCGGCCAGCTCGAGATGAACAGCGCGTGTGGCGAGACACGTGAACAACACGCCCCACCTTTTCTCCCGGCGCCGTCCTATGGTGACTTCCATGGGACCGAAGTAATCGACCCCACAGTTGACGAATGCTCGCCTTGTGGTGGCGAGCCTGACAGGCGGCAGATCACCCATCTTAGGTGGAGAAGGTTGCGCACGCTGCACGCGACAATATTGGCAGCGCGCGACGACAGCTTTCACGGTGGGTCGGAGGGCCGTGACCCAATATCTCTCGCGGACATTATTGACGACTGTTTCGTGGTTGGCGTGCAGTGCCCTCAGGTGATAGGAGTGCACTAAGAGTTTTGTAGTTGGGCACTTGCCATCAAGGATGATAGGGTGCTTCTCCTCGAACGACAACTCGGTAGATGCGCTCAGACGTCCCCTGACGCGCAGCAAGCCGTCGTCGTACAGCATGGGGTCGAGCCGTAGCAAACGACTCGTTCTGGGGAGCGGGCGGTGTGCTCGCAGTGCGCTCAACTCATCCTGGAAGGCACGACCCTGCGCCTCCCTTAGCAAGAAGTCCTCAGCTTTCCGCAGCTCATCCCTAGTCAGCGCCACCCCCGGCGCCGTGCTCCGCTTGGCCCGGCATGCTTTTACAAAGGCCAGTACGTACGCCGTGACACGGACGGCCCGCGTCCACGTGGAGAAGCGAGTGACATCGATGAGAGGCGGTGTTGCTTCGGTCACCACAAGCGTCCGTTCTATGCGTTCTGGGTCATTGGCAGGCAACTCCCCGTCGTCGACGGCGCAAGTCGGCCACGACACCAGTGGATCACAGAGAAAAGGGGGACCCGAAAGCCACATACCCTTGTTATTAGGCCAATCCATCCTGGTGGCCTCGTCTGCGGGGTTAGACTCCGACGGAACCCAGCGCCAGTCGCTTCGCTTGCTCACATTATCAATTTCAGCTAACCTATGAGACACGTATTTCAGATAATCGCGCGCGTCAGAGTTTATCCACATGAGCACCGTTTTTGAATCTGTCCATAAATACTCATTTGAAATAGCAATATCAATTTCAGACTTAACAGTTACCGCCAATCTACATGCCAACACTGCGGCCTGAAGCTCCAGACGGGGAATAGATACTACCTTAACAGGTGCCACCCGGGCCTTACCTACCACCATCGTACATACCCTATCGCCAGATTCGTTTGTGCCTACCAGATATGCTACCGCCGCGTAGGCTCTTTCACTGGCATCCCCAAACACGTGCAGGTCTACGTTAGTCAGCTGAAGTCCATACCATCTAGGTACGGCTACACTACCAAGAGCTTTGAGCTTTTCCAACCACTGGAACCAAGTAGATGCTTCGGGATCCTTGATGCGATTGTCCCAGGCTATGCCCGACTGCCAGACACGTTGCATCAGAACCCGCGACTGAATCACACACGGATACACAAGTCCCAGTGGATCGAAAATGCTCATTATGAATCTAAGAAATTCACGCTTTGTGGGCGTAACCCGGCCTTCTATCAAATCTGTAGGTAGACGTTTAAACGACAGGTCAAATTTCATGCAGTCACTCGCCGGGCACCAGATCATGCCCAGAGTGCGCTCCCCCTCCGTCCTGTCTAGCTTGACGCGGCCCGGCACCACAGACGGCAGCTTTTCACGTAGCTCAGGTGAACTCGTCACCCACCCCCTGATATCGAATCCGCCCGCGCGATGTATGTGGGTGACGTCACTGATCAGCTGTTGTGCTGCTTCGACGCTATCCACGCTATCTAAATAGTCATCAACGTAATGTTTGCGCTTAATAGCGTCTACTGCCACCGGATGCGTTGTTATAAATTCTTCTGCGTTCTTATTCAAAATATAGATAGCCGACGTAGGCGAAGAAGTCGCTCCAAAAATCATTACATTCATCGCGTAAATATCGGGGTCACTGACCCGGCCTCGGCCGTCATCACGGTGGTGGCGATGTCGTGGGTCCCGCCACAGAAACAGCTGCGCGCCCTGGTCAGCTTCCCGGATCTTTACGCGCATGAACATGTCCGCTATATCAGCTGTAAACGCTATTTTTCTCATCCTAAATTTAATTAATACGCCCATTAAAGAATTCAGTAAATCGGGCCCACTTAACAAATTATCATTGAGCGAGGTACCATCGAAGGTAGCGGCGGCATCAAAAACAAGTCGTAACTTGCCCGGTTTATTTGGATTTGTCACTCCGAAATGTGGCAGGTACCATACTGGGCTGGCCTTTATACCGTTGACGACTTTTCGCGCGTAATTTTCTTCTAACAACCTATCTACTTGTTTAACATACGCACTCGCAAATTCCCGATCCCGTTCCATTTTACGCTCGATTCCAGCTAAGCGTCTACATGCGTACTTAAAGTCGTCTGGCATTTCTATGTCATCGCGGTTCCACAATAAACCTACCTCCCAGCCACCCGACACGCGTCGACTTGTACTATCTAAAATACGCAAGGCCCGCTCAGAGCTATCATTTTTACGTGGTACTTGGCTAATACCTATCGCCTCTAGTTCAAACTGAGCTTTTACAATGTCGTGCAAATCGGGCCGCAATGTTGACATGCAGTTGACGGACTCGTCATCGTAGCTACTCGCGCCTATTGGGCCATGCACAACCCATCCTAACGAAGTGAGCGAAGCGACTGGACGACCAGATTTACCTTGTCTTATTTCCCTGCCGACGATGAGCTTCCAGTTGTCTTGCCCCAGCAACACCATGGGTTTCGCATCCCTCATCTCACTGCAATCCAAGGTTCGTAAGTGCGCATTGTCGTCGAGCACTCGCGCCGGCAGCGTTTGCGCCGGTAGGTTCACGTTGCGCATGGTGCGCGCACTGATGCCGTGACACACTCCGTTCGGGCCGCGCACTATCACTCGAACACTGCGCGATTGATTGTCACTAGCTAGCTGTCCACGCGCGGTCAATAACCTAAGCGGCATCACAGGTCCATCTATGTCACTTACGATACTATCGTCTATGAGCGAAACTGACGCGCCATCGTCCAACAGTGCATAAGTAGATCGCTCCTCGCCACACGGCATCACTATTGTCACTGGTATCACTTTTAATAACGCTCGTGCTCGAAATTCGCCCACGTTAGTAACAGTTTCAAAGTCTATCAGCGGTAGCGTCGCACTCGCGGTGGACGGGAGAGTCGGCGCAGGCGCGGTAGTAGACGCGACCGGCGACGGCGTAATCGGCGGTGGCCCGAGTGAAGACGAGTTTGCGGTCGTTTCTAAGTGCAAAAGTTCATGATGCGGCCATTGACATTTACCGCATCGTTTAGCGCGACAAAATCTACTCGAATGAGTTTTCACAATACACTTAAAACAGATTCTATTTTTCTTCACAAGTTCCCATCTTTGATCCACTGTCAGCTGTTTAAATTGATCACACTCAGTCAACTTATGTCCTTCCGTGCACATCAAACATTCAATCCTGTCTTTGTCTTCTATGGCAGTGGCAATTGTTTCAACTTGACTGTGTACTCGATGTGTCGTGGTCGCACGCACTGGGGCCGCACCCTTATCTCGCCGTCCGGTGACCGCAGACTGCGAAGGCGATGCGTCGAGTGTGTATGACGCCACGCGTGTTATTTTGGTGAGAAATTCTAACAATATGTGCATATTTGGTGATACGCGTAAATCAACGCCGGTACTCTGTTCTTTATGCATCGCAAATTCACCATATTGTGTGCGTTGGTGGGGTGTCAATTTACTCATCACTTCGCGCACCAACTGTGGGCTGTTTAAGTACCCATCTGCCCGAATACTATTTAGAGTAGAAATACAGTTCCGTACGACATTCGTGAACGACCTCAGTTCGCGGCCACTCTCAGATACGGTCGGCAACTCGCGCACTCTTCGAAGCGCACATTCCAACAGTTGGGCAGGATGACCGAACTCTTCTTCTAAAGCCTTCATGACCTCTTCCGGGTCAGAAGAAGTTCTCATCAGGTCATCTACCGCAGCTTTGGCGCTCCCGATGAGGGCGACTCTCAGACGTGACATATTTTCATAGGGACGAAACTGATGTATTTCGGACGTGCTCCTGTAGGCCTTTTCAAATCCAAGCCAATCTGCGTGGTTTCCGTCGAAAGTAGGTATCTCGTACAATTGTCGCGGCAGCGGTTTGTTACGCGCTAGCTTGCCAATCGCCTCCGCTAGGCGCTCGATGTCTGAGGGCGCGGCAGCGGCGTCGCCAGCTCCCGCGGCGGCGGACGCGGTAACAACGTCGGCTCCGGAAGGCGCGGGCGCGGGGCAGGGCGCGGGCGCGGCGCTAGCTGGTAGTGCGGCGGCGGCGCCGGCGGTGCTTTGCTGCAGCCACCATTCCACATGGCCCGGGGGCCCGCTCGCTTCACTGCGCGGCAGCGCGTCCAGCTCCTCGGCCTCCGCCTCGGCCGCCAGCTCAGCCATATCGAGGGCCAACTTCTTCTTCACAACACTTTCTCGCAGCTTCATGAGTTCCACCTCGGCGTCGTACTCGGCGCGTATACGACGCGCCTCGTACTCGGAGCGGCTCAGGCGGGACGCGCGGGAGGTGCGGCTGCAGACGCTGCGCGTGCGCGGCGCGCGTAGGGTGCTGACGGAGGCGGGCGTCGTCGTGTCCGAGGGCGGCGGCGGCGTGGGTGCCGGGATGCCGACCGTCGGCGTGTCGGGCGCACGTATGTGTGCTGGCGCCGACTCCTTGTCGTTCTCCGCTTTCAAGTCACTTTTCACAGCCCTAACTACGCTGCGCGTCGCGTACTTCTTTTCCTCCATCCTGTCCGGCTCGGAGGACCAATTTTGTAGCGGTGCAGGGTTCGGAGGAAAGAAGACGCAAATAAAATTGTTAAAAACTTTAATGAGACATGCTTACGCGCTAGCGCTCAGTCGCAACTGAAAACTTTCCAGAACTTTCTACACACAATGAAATAATAATTCTAATAAAAATGCCCCCTCTTCCGCGCTGTTTTGCGCATGCGCTAGGCACCACCCACCGGCCAATCAGACGCGCGGAAGTGGCTTGGCGGTAAATTTAAAAATATGTACATCGAGGTAGGTTACCTACCTAAGTAGCTAGCTACAGCGCGGATAATAGTGCTACTCGTCAACAATCCCTTAGTTAACTTTTACATGCTCGGGGAGTGAAGCTGCTGGACGTATTCTATGTTTTTTCCATACTTCTGTCCAGCAGAGAAATGCATGAGTAGACGTAAAAACAGTGGATTTGCCATGACTTTTCTCGGACGTTCGCTACTAAATGTAATAAATGTTAAACTATCTAACTAAACCAATAATATTACCTACATAAAACTGAGTAATGAAAAGGAAACTGGTGGTCCAGTGGTAACGAGCCAGCCTCTTAAGGTTTTGGGCTCGATTTCCATTTGTATCTCTATTCCAAAATGTATGTGCGCAATGCTAGTTCTCTCAAATGGCAAAGGACAATATCGAAAAGAAATGGTAGCTTGTGACGGCAGCATGTACGTGGCCAATTAGATATAAGCCTATTTCTAAAGGAGTGGCCAAAGTTACGTCCAGATATAACAATAAACGTCTGGTTAACACTGTAGATTTTGGAATGATCAAGAATGTTCATGATTGTATTTTTTGTTTATTTTCGTGAATATAATAAATATTTATTGTAGGTCGCGCAAAGACAACAAAATCAACAACAAGGTCGGACAGCTAATACTGTGGTCGTACAACCGCCTACTCAGGTAATTAGAATTTTACTATTTAGAAAACTCAGTTAGAAAAAAATATGTATAGTTGCAAGTATGTTTTAGTAATAAAATATGATATTATGTGTAGTAGTATCTATAAAGACAGTTATAAAATGAAAAGTATGATTATATTATTGGGTTATGATTATTTGAAGTTTTATATTAGTGTTTTGTTTGTAACCCATTGTCCTAGGTAGCGCAGAAACTGTCAAGCGACGCGATGTGACTCATAAGATTTTGCGTACATACAACCACATAGTGGCAGCTATATATCGCTTTTATGCGTTTTTCGCACAAATAGGACGATGGGCAAAGCATGGTGGCATGGTAGTTTTATTGGGTGTGATTGAAATAGGAATCTGTTGTATAATGAAATACATGGTATTTGAAACATTTTATAGTATGCAACAGGTTCAAGACGTGTGATTTGTGTAGGAGATATGCATTCAAAGTTTTAGTGTGCGCTTAAATATATCAATACTAAACTCAATGCAGTTTGTTTATGCCAATCCTGTAGTCATAAATAAGCGGATGGAAATGGAGACGGAGTAAAAAGGTGAGGTTTTCTTGTAATTGGTAACCCTCTCTCAGGCAATGGATTTGGACCCGGAGGCACTGATCAAATGCACGGCGATTACGCCCGCCGGTGTTGCCAGTATTCCCCCAGCTGTACTTGAAAAGGTATGGGTTTTGTTATATTTTGACTACAGACAGTATAAAACTATTTTCAAAGTGTGCCGTCATTCTGTTCTTTCGTAGTCTTTTAAGCATGTTAACGCTCAACGCATGACTTATTAGCTTATTCATTTTTAGATTAACTAAATTAACTATTAAATCAACTAACAATTCGTTCGTTTGCAGATGTTCAACAGTTTATAATCTGTAATACCTCTGATTATTTTGTCATACAAATTGATTAGCCCTCACCGAAGTAAGGGCATTCAAAAACAGTTTATAGACTCATTTGAGTGTTCCCCTCCACGGAAATCTTTAGTAAAAGGCGAAAGATTTGTACGTGTTGAAGGGAAACCAGAGTACCGATAAAAGTTTAGTCGAAAGTCCTTATCATTCGCCGTGTGTTTTCGTCAGCGCGATTCAGCTTTGATACAATTTTACTAGCGCCATCTAGTTGTAAAATTTGAACTAAAGTTCGAACAATCGATCAATGGTATTTTGTGATCGAAGTTTGTCCCCTAGATGTTTCCGATGTTTCCTAAGTCTTTCCGAGTGTTATGAATTTGATGTAATAATAATCAAACATAGTTTCTGAATGGTTTATAGTGCACGACTCCTATTTAGGTAACTAACGGATGTCCGTAGTTAGATTACCACAACAACGTTGATCATATCAAAAATATATAAGAGCCAAGGACAGTCAAGTTATTTATTGTAATTTACCAACAGCTGGAGGTACGTTAGTTCAATATAGGATAGGGACTGGGCATTGGTCAAGAAGTTTCATACCATATTGGTCAGCATATGGGTAAAATGGGTGCATGGATTTCTAACAATTTTTTCGAAGTAAAATCAATGAAAAGCACGGCTTTGTACCGGCGCCATAATTAGACCATCTTCATGCTAACACCTTCACTGTATTTTTCTTGACATAACACAATAACATAATCTATCTATTATGTAAGTCTAATTAAAAAAACTCATTCTTACATTCTAACATGAGAGTTTAAAATTAGGGGTCGTCCATTAATCACGTGATGTTTTTAGCAACTTTTTAACCCTGTCTCCCCCTTGGTGATATGTGGTGAAGTTTTAGACTAACACCAAATAATTAAACGAAGGGCAAAGGACATTTCAAAAATATACACTTTGTTGCTCATGGCTTTGCTTGCATGCACCCGATAATTAGAAGTAATTTCTAAAATTACGCTGATGTGAGTAATACACCGGATATCTCACTACACCCCCCTCTCCCTTGCGATATTTCGTGATCCCTCCCCCCCCTTTTCAAGCCTCACGTGATTAATGGTCGATCCCTTACAGAATCTTTGATTTATTTTAAACTAAACATTTTTTTTTTCAGCCCGCAAATGAGGATATACTCGGTAACTATAGTTATTTTATTATTGTGCATAAATTATTTTTTTATTTTCATTTTCAACTATGAAAATGGTAAAATCATTGTTCAATTAATTAATAATTAAATTAACAATGCAATGACTTCAATTTAATTCTAAAACATATCACATATTTTTCAGTTCCTAAGGAAGACCCCGTGCAAATTCAGATCGACGAGCAAACACAACTTACTATCGTGAGTATCAAACTAATTGCATTAAAAATTCTTCAAATTAATTATGTCACATCTCTAGCTTTATATAGCCTTACTATTATTATAAATCTCAAAGTTTGTATGTTTGGGTGTTTGTGGTTCAATAACGGCGGATTTGGATGAAACTGGGAATGTAAAGAAATTTTGAAAATATTTTCAAAAATATTCAAAAGCAGTTTTGCTTCTTTTTAAAAAATAAGCCAAATTGTCCATTGAATAAAATCTGCTATCTTCAGTATTTATACAACTTTCCCTATAGGCTATAGGGAAAGTTTGCATTATTTTTAAAAAGAAGCAAAACTGCTTGGTGTCATTATAAAACTCCACCTGTATACTACTTTTTATTCTGTTACCACGCGTTCGAATCCGCAGGCGGAATCTTACCGTTAATAAATTGTACGTGAAAACTACTTTTTATACCGACAATCACCTCCTAGAGCCACCTCATGCCCGATTTCTATACTTACTACAACGTAGTTCGTTTACCAAAAAGCATAATTTCACTACAGCGCTTTTTTTTACAAATAACAAATAGCTTTTTTGTGTCGAGATGGTAACTGTCTAAGCCTAGAAATTTTGTTAAATGTAGGATCCGGGCATTCAGTAATTATAGAACACGTTACAGAGCTAGTGTCAAGACAAGCAAGCTTTTAACCCAACTTCACCCCACTCACATGCGATTTTTGCACCCAGAAGTCGAACCAGAACAAAATGCTAGCTGATCTGCTGGAAAAGAAATCAAACCCGCCGGTACAAGTTGTGCAAATGACACCTCAGATGGGAGCACCGACCATTCAGATCACCGAGACAGGTCAGATAGTGCAGGTGAAACAAGAGACGCCAGTCATACAGATCAGCGAGGGAGGGCTGGTATCGGGAGGGCAGTTCTACCAGATCAAGAATGACCAAGGTAAAAAAAACACTCAACTGTCATACACACATAGTTCTGACCCTACATTAGAATTCCCTGTGTGTAAGTGTGTCGTGTTGACGACCTCGGTGGCGTGGCGGGCGAGTGCTCGGCTGAGTCGCAAGAGGCGCGGGTTCGATTCCCGCTACGGGAGAAATGTTTGTATGTTCTGCAAACATTTCTTCCGGGTCTGGGTGTTGTAGTATCTATAAGTATGTATTTGCAAAAAAACGTATTATTATAAGTATCCTATCAGCTATCTAGTACAAGCTTTGCTTAGTTTGAGGCTAGATGGCGCTGTGTGTAATGTGCACAAATATTTATTTATTTATCAGAAACTACGAGTAACATGCTTGGACAAATAAACACACAGTTCAAGGTAACATGGTACCACAATAGTTAGACATTGAACATTTTTTGTAGAACATACAAATATTTCCCTGAGTACTTTCCATTGAGGAGACTGAAGAAGCTATAGATAATAAGATTAGGCTTTTGTCCAGCAGTAGGACACTTCAGGCTAATTTTGATCGTAATTCATTTTCAGGTCAACTAATCCAAATAAAAAACGACCAAGGTCAGATCATCCAGCTGAAAAGCGACCAGCTCCAACAGCCATTACTCCAGTTCAAGTCCGATCAGATCGTTCAGATGAAGGAGCCGGTGCCCCAGTTGATCCAGGGCGTCGTCCAGATCAAGAACGAGAAGGAAAAAGTGGAACAAGTGGTCACCGATCACTCTTACATTGAGCCGCCGCGTAAGAAGGTCAAAGCAGAGGAGAAAAGAGAAGTAAGTAGAAACAATACCGGTTAAGTGATACAATACTATGTAAGTGAAGAAGTTTCCGATCCCTTATTCCCCAATTTCATTTTCGGCGGATAGAATTTGTAGATGATTTTTCATTTGTATATTAAAACATAAATTATATTATAAATGCGAAAGTTTGTGAGTTTGGATGTTTGTGCCTCAATCACGCCTAAACGGCTGAACGCATTTGAATGAATCTTGGAATATACATAGTACATTTACTGGATTAACTTATAGGCTATTTTTTATCCGGATACCACGCGAGCGAAGCCGCGGGCGGCAGCTAGTTAAAACATAAATTAAAATGAAAACCTTTTATATAATGGAAAAATCAAGCTTTTTACAAACGAAACCCTCCCATTTATTTTACAACAAAATGAGACATTGATTTGTTTTTGGCTGTGCGATATTACGGTGTAATTGACTCTCAACCATCCTGACATTTTTTCAGATTTATAATACACTAGCTGCCGCCCGCGGCTACGCTCGCGTGGTACCCGGATAAAAAATAGCCTATATGTTAATCCAGTACATGTACTATGTATATTCCAAGTTTCATTCAAATCCGTTCAGCCGTTTAGGCGTGATTGAGGCACAAACATCCAAACATCCAAACATCTAAACATCCAAACATCCAAACTCACAAACTTTCGCATTTATAATATAAGTAAGAAGTAAGATAGTACAAACTACAAAGTAGTATGTCCTAGTCGTTAAATTCATATGCTTTCCCAGGCAAGTGCTCCACAAGAGACCGCTTCTAAAACAGCTGCAAATCTCTACGCAGCGCTCGCTGCATCAGCCTTGGAAGATGAAGAGGATTTGGTATGTACAATAATGCATAGCATAGTGTATATAAAAGTAATATAATCAACATACATAGTCCTTAATCTTTTGAGTGTTTGATGTCTCCCACAACTGTTGAAGAAACAGTATCTGCTTTCTTAGAGGTGTGCTGAAGTCCGCTCAAAAGCCGCTGTTAAAGACAATTGCCTGAGATTTTAGGCTTTGTTTAAATGTGATTTGAGTTATACAGTGTCAGGAGGCTACTTTTTCATCACCGTGCCTGTACAAAGTTTAATGTAAAAGCTAGCAGTTAAAAAACAGTTAGCGGCCACCCATCAATGCAATGTGTCATTTGTTTCCATGTCTGTGCATTCAACAGAGAATAAATCACGGAATGTTGATCGCCGCCGCTCTTCGTGCTAAGGTTGTGCCCGCCAATGTATCTATGTCGCTGTGTTGTCCTGTCATTTGTCATAATCATAAAATCCCATACTTGGCTGAGATAAGCTTTTCTCTGGCTTGCTCGAAAATAGCTCTTTTATTAAAAAAAACAGTACCCGCGTCAATCGGTTCTTTTCTGTAGAAACTCTGTGAAATAACACGCCAGCAATTTCCAACACGACAATAATAGAAAATTCTGGACAATTTTTTTTTTATATTTTTTTCTTAGCTGAATTTAGTACCTACATACGATACTAATGCGCATTCAGCATTACTTTTCAAACTGAAAATTTATTTATTTATTTGTTTATTAGGAGCAAATACATTATGCGCATGATACAAATACAACACTGGAAAATGCTATAGTAAAAACTGTGTCGCATTTTCCATTCCAAAAAAAGAACAAAGACCGCGCACAGTTAAATTGGAGGGAATGAAACTTCTGTTTCTTTACTGTTTCCTCGTAAATAAGAGAAGGTACTAAAGTCTCGGCCGAAATAGCAATAAACGGCCTTGGCTATCGCCTCGTCCTTCTTCTTTCCGGCTTGGGCAGTTGGTTATCCAGCTGAGAAAGTATAATGCAAACGTAGCTGAGGACCAAGATATTTGTTTAGCCACCCTTCATTTACATTCCATTTCATTTTTATTCATAAAACATATGTTGTCATCCTGGAAGCACGTAGTTCGCTCTCCACGAAGTATCACTAGAAAAATCTTAGCATACATTTAGAATCATCACATTTTAATTAGTTAAAAATTTTCGTTAAATTATTTTATTATATTAAATCAGTATGGCGCTTTATGTATCTTAGTTGCAAACAGTTTTTATCAGTCTATTGTAAAATATGGCCGATCATCATCATCATCATCAGCCTATAGCAGTCCACTGCTGGACATATCCTATATCCCGCGCCCTATCTTTGGCTTGACGCATCCAGTTTCTGCCAGCAGCCTTTCGCAGATCGTCACTCCACCTAGCCGGAGGGCGTCCTACATTACGTTTGCCGAGTCGCGGTCTCTGAGATGGCAGATATGCTTTATAAGTGTTGCTGGTGTTGCAAGTAATAGCCTGTGGTAACCGCTTTTAATCAAGCGGGCTGTAAGCTTGTGTGCCACTTTAGGGGTATAAAAAATAGTCGTCGTATTTAAAAGTTTCATAGATAGAATAGAATAAAATATCTTTATTGTCATAGGATGAGACACATTAACAAAATAACTTCAATAAGCACTTACTTACATAAAGCGCACAAGCTATGACTCGTCACAGAACACAGTAGGAACAGGAATTATTATATAGATAGGATTTTGACTTATTAAAATTAACATTATTAATAATAGAACATTGAATATTCGCTGTAAAAAGGCGATTCTTATGATAGAAATGAATTAGGTACTAAGTACTAAGGTAAATTATTGATTAATTGGCCAGAGAGAACATAATATTATGTTTGCATCCCTGCGTTGTCTAATTATGACAACTTGCTTTATAACAATCATGTTTCAAGGAGGAACTGAATGGAATAGCAAGTCATTTGGGACTTTTAAATCTGGAAATGTTCATGATCACCAAGAGTTCTGAAAATTGATATTATTTTAGATTTTGACGTGCTCTATAAGAATTTTCACATTGCCACGTGTGGTGGCTCTTTTTGACCAAATGACTGGACTACCAGTATTTTCTATAATGAAAGTGTGTTTTATTCTCATCGTTATAAAGTTCTCTTTTGTTTGACAGCTACCAGGACCGCAAGTGAAGCAAGATCAAGAAAACGCACCTGGCCCCTCTGAAAGCCAGTCCATGATTATACAGGAACCTATTATGCAGGTAGGTTTATTTACTGCACTAAGAGCTACCTGTCGCCGTTCTGGCCAAAAAAACAAAATAAAAAGTTGTATGGTTGATAAATACCTGTTTGTCTGATTATATGAGTTATCTACTTTAACTCATATAATTTGTAGATTCCAAGTTCCATCGAAATCCAAGTTATGACGTAGTTGAGTCACAAACATACAAAAGAAAGCCCTATCAAATTTAATTGCCACGCTGATGGTGTAATAACCCTTTCGACCCCAAGGTAGCGGGTTCAAATTCCTAAAAAGTTTTTCTCTTAGGTGCAACAACCAACAATGCAACTACAACAGCCAACACTGATCCAGCAACCCACTCTTCAAGTTCAACAGCCGACTCTGCAAGTACAAGGCAACTCTATGCAAGTCAGTATTATTTAACTATCCCATTCTACCTCTTTTTGAGGGTTATTTTGAAAACCCCTGGTACACGTGTCTGTTTATTTTGCATTAAACTACGCGGTCTATACGCGTAAAAAATTCCATATAAACGTTTTCACTCCTTTAGGGGTTGAATTTTGGAGTATCCCGCCTTATTGGATGGTTTTGCTGTAAAAGGAAGCTACTTTCCAAATTTCAGCTTTCTAGCTTAGACAATTCAAACTTCATCACAGTAGCACTGGTGACCTAACACAGGTTTTCGAACCTCTCTCAGACCAGTCTTTCACAGGTTTAGCAGAAGTTTTGTAATTTAATTCTCCTTCCACGGAAATCGAAACCGCACCTCTCGCATCCCAGACAGATACTCGCCCTACGCCACTAAGAACGTCATTGTAAATGGGAATATTAGGATATTTGTAGCATAATATAAGATAATGATATAACATTATTTATCATCAGATGCAACAGCCAATGCTCCAGGTGCAGCCGATGGACGTACAAAATATTATCCAGTCACAATCTGGCCAGCTTATACTACAAGGTAACTTATACTATACATTACTACTACTAGTCGTGTCACTAGTTCTCTCGAACCTGTGTGGTGAAAGGATCAAGTGCGCCTCAGAGAGGCTCCTTTCGTGCACTTAACACATGCTATCGAATTTCTTTTTTTGTTCCACGATATGCCAGTTTCCCCACGTTTCCGTTTTCCTACAGCGTATATCGCACATAATTTTTTCGACTCAAAAAATCTATTGGTGCACGACCGGATTCGAACCCTCGACTTCAGGATTGGAAGGCGGGGTCTGGCTGTTTAGACCACCAGTGCTCTATAGGGCCCCGTTCTGGGCTCGTTTCTCCGCTCCGCTTCCCCGCTTAACTCATAAAATGTATGATAAACCCGAAAGTTTGTAAGTATGGATGTATCGGTGTTTGTTACTCTTTCACGCCTAAACGGCTGAACGGATTTGAATGAAACTTGGAATATATATAGAACATGTGTTGGATTAACATATAGACTACTTTTTATCCGGGTACCACGCGAGCGAAGCCGCAAGCGGCAACTAGTTTAAACTAAATCACAAATCCCTGTACACTGAAGCGAAGCGGAGTTTTTATGCAATTCTATTGGTCGAAATTTGCACAGCTCTGCTCTTCTCTTCTCTGCTCCGCTCCAATAGACAAGCAGACTTACGATCCGGCTATGGGCGGAGATTTTTTAACTAAAAAAGCACTGATAGCTTGGTAGGTAGGTTCGTATGAGCTAGTGGCCAACTGACGTCGTTAGGTACGGAGTTTTTAGGCTGACTAAAGACCTCCGTCATGGCTTAACGACTTAAAGCACACTAATATTGAGTTGTTTGTTATTGAAGTTTTTTTTATAAAATACCATATGTGCAATCCATCTATCTATGTACTACACTTATGTACCAAAAAGTAAGTAAGTTCGTATGAGCTAGTGGCCAACTCTTGTGACGGAGTTTTTAGACCGCCTAAAGGCCTCCGTCTTGGCTTACTTAAAAGCTGGGAATTTAACGTGCCCTCCGAAGCACGGAAGCGCTCAGCTAGTAATGCCACTTGCGGTCACCCATCCCAATTGTGACCGCGCATAACGTTGCTTAACTTCAACGATCAATCAAGAACGCCTAAGCAAGCTACGTATGTACTGAAATATCTAATGCACTAACGAATCAATAAATAATTTGGCAGACAAGTCGATGGGGCAACAGCAGCAGTTTATGCAGCAACAACCAATGCAGATCATAGCCACGCCCAGCAACGCACAAGGTAATCTAATTAATTTGATTTTATATTAATTAAACTAATGCTACTATATTAAGAGGCTACCTCACAATAGCGTCTAGACCGATTTCGAAAGAGATAGCGCCACGGATTTCTTGTCTGTAAAAGAAAGACAGAGAGTGAGACCGCGCAAAATATTGAAATCAAATAACTCGCCAGATCAAAGAAAACTACAAAGGGTAAAAATACTGGTTTCAACAACTAATTAAATAGTTATAACCTACCTATCAAAGTAAAACTCATCTAAAAATATAGTAGCGTTCCCGAAATCTAAATCAAAACATGAATTTATCTAGATTTTTTATCGTATTTTTTACTGTTATCGTGTTTTCAGTTTGAGGAACCATAGAAAAAATGTTAAAATTTCATTTCTTTTTTGAATGAACACATTTCATTAACTTACAACAGGGTTCTACATCGATTTTGGCGAGCAAATCTGTTATTGCACATTCTTAATGAACATGCCACATCACGACTAACCAAGTCGCTAAGAGCACTGCACAAAATTTATACCAACTATAAAACCATGTGGTGACATTGTGATAAATAAATAATAATAATAACACCCAACAGTCACATACATAGTCCTGACCCCACACTAGGATTCCCTGTGTCGTGGGTATCAGAAACTACGAGTACCATGGTACCACAACATCCAGACCCGGAAGAAATATTTGCAGTACATGCAAACATTTCTTCCGCAGCGAGAATTGAACCCGCGCCTCTTGCGTCTCTGCCGAGCAATCGCCCGCCACGCCACCGAGGCCGTCATCATGATCGCTATCATTTTTGCACGGATCGTCTAGCGACTTTGTTATACGCAAACTGCTTGCAGGCTCTGATTTAAAACTGTTTTCTCTTTTCAGGAGGAATAAGCTACATAGCCCAGAATATACCAAGTAATATGATGCAGAAGACGATCATAATCGTCCAGGGTCCCACGGGGGGTGGACCTCTCACGCTAACGGTATTAATTAACTTGAAGTATATTATTATTTCCATAGAAAAATGTTAAAAAAATTAAAATGTAGGTACTTATTTGTGTGGGATATTTGAGGCTTTCTTGGTTTTGTTCAGACCTGAACAGATGAATGTTGTTAAGTTAGATATTGTTTCTTTTATACCGTAATTAATGTAAGTTACAAAAGCAATGAAAAGTCAACTTGTTATGTAAATGTTAAGAAAACCTTGACAATACGGTATAAAACGCTATTATGTTATTGCAGCGCTCGTGGCTTGCTTAGACGTTCTTGATTGATCGTTGAAGTTAAGCAACGTTATGCGCGGTCACAATTGGGATGGGTGACCGCAAGTGGCATTACGAGTTTAGCGCTTCCGTGCTTCGGAGGGCACGTTAAATTGTCGGCCCCGGCTTTTAAGTCGTTAAGACATGACGGAGGCCTTTAGGCGGCCTAAAAACTCCCGTCACAAGAGTTGGCCACTAGCTCATACAAACTTTCTTACTTTTTATTTAAAAAAACATGTTTTGCATAATAAGGTGAACAACCCAGGCGGTCTGGACGAGGCGACGCTAAACAGTCTTATTGCGCAGGCAACAGAGGCGATAACCCAACAGCAAATAATACAGGTTAAATAGACCAATAGGCTAACGCTAAGCTAATTTCGTGTTGGGTTCTCTCACTTCATTCTAACATCTATCTGTCTCTCTCACGCGCACAGCTCTACGCGTACCGTGTGAGTGAGACGGATTTATCACCGCGGTATTGCTAATTTTGGTTTTTAGATTACTAATCAAATATAATGACATGCGTTTCTAACTGTCACCTACTCACAAAACCATGTTTTCTTCTTGGTTGCTGCAATTGATGTGCTTGCAGCCTATTGCGAATATTTTTTATAATCCTAGAGAAAATCTCAAAAAAAAAGATCTCCCGGGGAATACATAAATTTTTAAACTAACCGATTTTGGACTAATAAGCAAAACAAGACTTACTAAAATCTATTCTAATCTGTATCATTTGTCAATAAAATCCTATTTTCAACTAACGAAACGAAATCATATCCGCTGAGCGCATGAGTCGATGTTAGAAAAATACTCAGATTCATTGTTTCATTGTCTCACGAAGCGACATGACATTAACAATCTATCATCCAGGTGTATCAATCCTACTACCAATCCGAAGTTAGCCAATTGGCTATTTTCAAAGCGAGATATATAATATTTACTGCCTATTACAACAGAAGTACTGCCTATAGACTGGACACTCCCACCTCCCCACGAGTCGACTTCCCCTCCGCCCGGATTTCATAGAACATAGCCTCTTCGCTTCCCTCAGTTCATTGTTCACTAGTCTAACATCGACTCGCACTCAGCTCAAAAGATTAATAACACAAGATTTGTATCAGCGCACCACTGCTAATCTAACCTCTATAACAATGTAAATAAAGCTGAATTTCCGGTACAGAACGGCATGTTGCAATCGGGCCAGCGAGTGATCGTATCCCAGCCGATGCTAGTGAGCTCCTCACAGCCCACACAGACTATAGCGGTCGTCAAACAAGCCATAGCACAGGTCGACCACACTGTACACGTTTAGGCATGCATATATTTGTAGTTACTGTTATTGCTTGCCCATAAAGTCCCATTGTTGGGCAAATTTCTCTCCCAATTTCCGCCAGTCATGTCAATCCATCGTTATCTTATGCCAGTTCCTCTCGTAGGTATCTCGCATGTTTATAGTATTTTTATAGAACCTTGATTGATGGCACGCAACGGTTTGACATTGATCTGCAAGTATTTATTTATTTAATTAATAGGTGTAAAATTGTTGTGCGTAGTTTGTATTGGCTGAAACGATATTTAAATGTGATCTCAATTATTGTGATGTTCAGAAAATAAAGCATGCTCATATTTTATGTCTAGTAAGTAGAGCTTTAAATATTGGAAGATAATGCATGCACAATATAGCATCAATAAATTTTATTGTTTATTTTATAACGCTTTATATGTGTTGTGTAGATCAAATGTATACCATTAAAACATGCTGATATAAGTGCCTGTTTAAACAGCCAGGCACTTTATACTATCATGTTTTCTTCTACGTCGTTTACTTAATCTTTCGCGAAATCCTCCCGCATTTCGGGCAACATCTTCACTAGCTTTCGGCACAGAAATAAAGTGTGTCGTCGCATTTATTATCGTTAACATTCACATGACATAAACGTGACAGTGACATTTCCATTTGACAGAACGCGCCGCAGTTGACACAAAGCCAGCAGCCCGTCATAACGACTCAGCCGCAGCCGCTTAAGGCACAGATCGTCAACTCAGGACAAATAATCAACCAGGGACAGCAACAAGTAAATACATTTTGTCACTTCTTATACTTCTCTGCTGGACTGGCAGTAAAGAAAAAGCATAGAATGCGTCTAGTTGCTTCTCGTCCCGAGCATGTAAAAGGCAACCAAGGATATTATTATAATAAAGTATCTTCTCCAAAATGATGGAACACAATATGGTCGATGGGCTGATCACCTGTCACCATGGTTCACCATATCCATCTTAGGAGTTTAAATCAGATGTGGCTGCAAGTTTTCTTATGTTTACTTGTGGCTCTGCCCACCCCATACGACATGCTCGGGGAGAGAAATGCTGGACGTATTCTATGCTTTTCTTTTACTCCCAGTTAAGCAGAGAAATAAGACAGATATACGAAAATCATCACATCATAAGAGTATGTAAGTATGTATACATTGTCGCGCCCGTATCCCTAATGGGGTAGAAGGAGTTTAAAAAACGTTCTGACTAACACTTCACCATAACACCAAATTCAGCAGATCGTGGTGACCCAGAAGAATCCTCCAGCACTGATCAGCACTTCCACCGGCAACCAGATAACCGGCCAGCAGATCATAGTGTCCAACAACCAGCAGATTATAATGAACGCGCCGCCGAAGGCGGGACACAAGTACGCGGCGATCCAGCAGCAGCGTCAGACTGTTTTACAATCTACTGATAGTAAAGCTACGGTAAGAATGTTATATGTCCCTAGAGTTGTGCCTGTAGTATCCACAGATAAAATAATAATAATAAAATAACTCGTATGTGGCGTCTGCAAAAAGTTTCCATCGTACCAATAGTAATATCGAGTACAGGGCAATCCCAAAGCAGCTCTTCCAGTCCGTTGACCTCTTAGACCTCCCAAAACATACCTATGTCCTTATGCAGAAAGCCATACTTAACACATGCCGAATCGTCCGCAGGTTCTTGCAGGCAGACTGCAATGTCAGTGAGGATTCGCCCAATTTATTTATGAAAAAGATTAAGAATCGAGCTAAGAAGCCCGTCCTTACCATTATGTTTAGTGAATTTAGTGGTCTATGTTTGTTTACAGAAATCTCAGCCGATAGTCCGGCAAGTGATTACGCGGCAACCGATAATGGTCGGCAACACCAAGATAGGCGATAAAGAGACAATCGTCAACCAACCGATCGCTGAGGTGAGCATATTATCAATACATTCATAGCAGCTAGAATTGACTTGTCCATAATAAACCGTGTACACATAAAAAGCACTGGTGGTCTAGTTGGTAGTGACCCCGCCTTCCGATCCTAAGGTCGTGGGTTCAAACCCGGTCGTGTACCAATGGATTTTTCTGTGCGAAAAATTTATGTGCGCTATACCAGTGAAGGTGAAGGAAAACATCGTGAGGGAACCCGCGGCTTAATCAGCTCCGCACGTATTGACCATGTCTTTCCTGCGGATTAGGCCGACAAAGCTGAGAGCATGGAATAGGTGCTGGGCAAGCCTACTCCATCTTAATTCGTCCCGGGCACTACAGCGTCCCGTTTGTGAAGGTAAAAGTTGCCTCCTGACGCTGTATAAATCATCTACTATAGACGGTAAAAGGCCTTAGTTACACATAAAAAAATGCGTGAAGTTTTGGGAATATATGCATCGTGTTCAGGGATACAGATTTTCTGAAATATTATGGGAGTGATATCTCATATAAAAAAATAAATATAAATATTTGTGAACATTTCACACAGCGCCATCTAGCCCCAAATTAAGCAAAACTTGTACTGTGGACACCAGATGGCTGATAGAATACTTCTTACTATAACACCCAGACCCGGAAGAAATATTTGCAGAACATAAAAATATTTCTCCCGTAGCGGGAATCGAACGCCACTGAGATCGTCATAATGCCTAATAATCCTTTGTCTTATTAATGAATAATTAATTAATTTATAATGGTCACCTCAAAATCTGGCAAAAGTTTGTTTAACTTTTAAATGTTTAGCGTTTAAAACGTAGTCTATCTAGTCATGTCACTAGTTATTTCGATAGTTTTCTACTGTTCTACGAGATATCGATATGCATACGACGTGTGGCGCACGTAAATTTTTCCAATAGAAAAACCCATTGATGGATTTGAACCTACGACCTGTTTGCTAGGCGGGGCACTACCACTAGATCACCAGTGCTCTCTACCTACGAAACAGGGAGTCCTAGTGTTGGGTCAGATCTATGCGACTGTTGGGTGTTATTGTTAAGTAAAATATGTTTCAGAAGCTGCCTTCATCGCCGTCGCCTCATACGCCTCCCCTGGACGACACGCCTTGGATCTGCCATTGGAGAGGATGTGGAAAGTTAGTACCATAGGGCTGGATTTATCGCTCGACAAATCGACGGACGAGTTGGCGGCGGACGAACAAATGTGACAACGATTTGAAATTATTTTGTCCTGATCTGGGTGTTACTTTGGTTACTCGTAGTTTCTGATACCCACGACTTCGACACAGTATTATTTAATCAATAGTATTTTTTCAAATGGTAGACTTTAAAAAGGAATGCTTCCTTTTTAAAATCAAAAATAAAGATCAAATACCCATATAATGTAGTTTGTTCAGTAGACTCTGTTAAGTATTACAATTTACGTCATTTGTTCATGTCATGACGACCTCGGTGGCGTGGCGGGCGAGTACTCGGCTGAGAGAGGCGCGAGTTCGATTAGAAAACGGGAGAAATGTTTGTATGTTCTTCAAATATTTCTTCCGGATCTAAGTGTTATAAGTATGTGTTTACAAAAAATATATAAGTATCCTATCAGCCATCTGGTTCCCATAATACAAACATTGCTTAGTTTGGGGCTAGATGGCACTGTGTGAAATGTCCATTAATCTTACTTATATTATAAATGCGAAAGTTTGTGAGTTTGGATGTTTGTGCCTCAATCACGCCTAAACGGCTGGACGGATTTGAATGAAACTTGGAATATGTACATGTACTGGATTAACATATAGGCTATTTTTTATCCAGGTACAACGCGAGCGAAGCCGCGGGCAGCAGCTAGTATATTATATATTTATGACTAAGCGTGGAAGATATCAGAAACTATGAGTACCGTAATAATCAGTCTTTTTATATGACTGTTCGCGTTATTATTCAATAGTTTGACGGCCTTGGTGGCGTGGTGGGCTAGTGCTCGGCTGAGACGCAAGAGGCACAGGTTCGATTCCCGCTACGGGAGAAATGTTTGTATGTTCTGCAAATATTTCTTCCGGGTTGTAGTATAATATATCATAAGTATGTATTTACAAACAAAAAGTATATAAGTATTCTATCAGCCATCTGGTTCCCATAGTACAAGCTTTGCTTAGTTTGGGGCTAGATGGCGCTGTGTGAAATATCCACAAATATTTTTTATTTAAAGTTTCATAACTTTACAGGTCGTTCGAGAACGCAGGCGAGGTATTCAACCACGCCGCCCGCACTCACTGCCCGACGGGCGCGGCGGGCGAGGCGCCTTGTATGTGGCTCGACTGCGACAGAGTCCCGCGACGCACCTTCGCACTGCTCAACCATCTCACAGACAAGCATTGCAGCGCTCACGTGAGTCCTACTATGGGACTCGAATCACATTCGATTCGAACGATTCGAATGATGCCAGTTAAAACTCGATTCGAATGAGATTTTATAGATTCGAATCATCGCTTCATTCGAATGGTCGAGTTGATTCGAATCCACGATCTGATTCGAATCAATTTCTTTTTTTTATCTGTTACGCGAGTAGTACGGCTAGCGATGGTTGTAATTAGAGAGACCTACGTCATGTAGTGGACTGATATAGGCTGATGATGATGATTCAAAAATGTGTCTTAGTGTTTTTTTATTTATTTATAAGTATCTATTGTTCGAATCATCAATCAATTCGAATCAAGGGTTAATTCGAGTCATGATTCGATTTTTTTCTATATGATTCGAGTTGATTCAAATTTTCATTTTCGATTCGAGTCCCATCACTAAGTCCTACTACTACTAGATGCCGTCTTACTAGTTCTTTCGAATTCCGAACCAGTGTGCCGGAAGTCTAGCTATACGCGCAGTGTTCGTATGTTCTGGTATTACATAATGTAATAAGTGTTATGTCTGTAACATAACACTGAGCACTGGTGCACTGGTGGTTTAGATGGTAGTGACCCCGACTTCCGGTCGTGGGTTCAAACCCGGTCGTGTACCAATGGATTCTTCTATACCAGTACTCTTAAACGGTGAAGGAAAGCATCGTGAGGAAACCCGCAGCTTAGTCCGCTCCGCACGTATTGGCCTCTGATTTCCCCAAACTGTCATAGTACAAAAACATTTCATTAAATTCGACCAACTAGGACTAAAAAGCCTGTATAGCAGGGTCACAGCAATTCGCCGCATACTCTCCTCGTTATGACAAGATGCCTACTTTAACACCAGTGAGAAAGTTAAAAATAAAATGAAATATGTAAGACTAAAGATTGTGTAAAGTATGAATGTTTCAGGCATTGAAAGCGGTGTACAACTCGCGTCGACACGCAGCTGCGGAAGCGGAAGCCAACAAGCCCGTGTCCCTCGGCTACCCGCCCAACGCCGCGCTCGCGGCCTTGAACAAACACGCGGCGGACATGTTCAACCCACGCGAGCTCATGGTGAGCCTACTAATTACATTAGAATTGATTCACTTGCATATCAAAGTATACGTACTAAGTAAAGCTACTATTATGGTCTATTACGGCTTCAATAAGGCCTTTTACAGCATCAGGAGGCAACTTTTACCTACACAAACGGGACGCTGTAGTGCCCGGGACGAATTAAGATGGAGTAGGCTTGCCCAGCACCTATTCCATCCTCTCGGCTTAGTCGGCCTTGTCCACAGGAAAGACATGGTCAATGCGTGCGGAGCTGACTGAGCCGCGGAATCCTCACGATGTTTTTCTTCACCGTTTGAGAGTACTGGTATAGCGCACATAAAATGAACCCTCGACCTTTGTATCAGAAGGCGGGGTCACTACCAACTAGACCACCAGTGCTCTCACGGCTATTACGGCTTACGTCATTCATATTAACGCAACGCGTCATCTCACACATCTACAAGAGACGATTCATATAACCAACGGCCTCGGGTCACCAGTCCAAGAGCTGTGGATTCAACGAATTAACCGAACACGGATACAGCGACTATTGTAAGAAGCCGCTGACCGAACGTAGTAAAACTACGTAAAAAAAGTCTCTCTCCGCCGATTTACCGTCTGTTTCGAGATAGCATGCTTAATTCTGCCCTCCTAGTGAAGAACGCAGTAACTAGCATTTTTGACAATAAAATAGTTAGATACATTATTCGGAATCGCCTGACAAAACACAATATTCTGTTCTGACTCACGTATCAAAACATGTTTGATATAGTTACTGCGTTCTTCACTAGGAGGGCAGAATAGTACTGCTGTGCTCACGTGACTCGGTTGTCGCTGCCCTCAATAAGCACGCTGTAGATATGTTTAATCCACGCGAGTTATGTTGAGCTTCACTCTTACAATTAACTATTACTAAATAAGCGACATTTTCCCCTTTCCTGCCCCTCCCCCGAACTCGTGATAAATGACAAATGATAAATGATAATTATATTTTTGCACGAACACATGTGATACAATTAATTATGGTCTTAAAAATACATCAGTCCAATCTATGTCCTACCAAAATCTTAGGCAAATAATAATCCTATTTTATTGTAATGTTATAATCATAGTTTTGAGAATTTCAAAATTTTAGAATGTAAAAAAATTGTTATAATGTCAAAATTTATAAAGATGCATAATTTAATGTCCAGAACTGATTAAATATTCGTCAATGAAGTAAACACATTTATCAATAAGCCAATTTTCAATTTTTTTGCTAAACAAATTTCCACCATTTTTTAATGGTGGAAAATTCCACGCGGTGGAGCAAGTCCAACCCACGCGAGCTTATGGTGAGCCTCACTCACAATAGAATATTATTACTACGTAAATAAGCGAAGTCCTCCCCCCTACCCTCCTCCTAATTGGGCAAGAGGCAAGCTCAGACCAAATAAAAAGAAAAGACAGCGCGCCGCGAACAACAAGGTTTTGAGGTTTTGTGTTCCAAGTAACCTAAAATTCATAGTATAATAATTAAGAAACGATGTTATTTGAAGTACTTACAAGTGAAAAGTGATTCCGTGAGACTTTTTATGTGATTTGCTGCTGTTTTTACAAGTTTTCACTACACAGGAAGGCATAATTCTATTTTTAAATTTTAAGTTTACTAGACGACGACTCGAGAGCGATGAGCATGGTTTTAGTGTAGGTGTGCGCGTGAGCGTGTATGTTTACTTGCAGAAGCACGGTTTTGTGTGACTTCACTTTTGTTCGCGGCGCGCCGTCTTTTCTTTTTATTTAGTCAGAGGGGGCAAGTAGGCAGCTAATAAGCGGTAAATTCCTCCTCCCAACTCGTGGCAATCCTCCACTCATTCAATTCGCAATTCATTTTCTTCTTTGAGCTATTCTCAATAATCACGCGACGAAAATAGCCAACCCACGCGGGCTTATGGCGTGCCTTACTCCTACAGAAAGGAATATGCATGTGATTCAAATGAGGCTCAAATATCTTTTAATAAACTTTGTTACATAGGAATTTTAACTTAATTATTAATTAAACTTCTCTGCTGGACTGGGAGTAAAGAAAAAACAGAATGCGTCCAGCTGCTTCCCTCCCCGAGCATGCCGTAAAAGTCGACTAAGGGCCTATCCCTTAGTCGACTTTTACGATACTATGTGTCCTCCAACATGATGAGACACAATAAGCAAGTATTCCCAAGGAGGGTTGACGTCAGGCAGGCGGCCGGTCATAAAACACCTTAGCCAAAAATCTTACAGTATGATCCAAGGATCATGCTGTGCCGACCCCACATAGAGTGAGATGAGGGCAGGAAGATGATGATGACATAGAAATTTACCTCCATCAATATTTTTGATTATAGTTACTTTTTGAGCAAGAAATTATTTTTTAAAAATAAATAAAACTGTAAAAGTCTAAATAAAGCCAAATTCTCAATGCCACCGAGTGTGTAGTTTATTTGGTCTTTTGTCTGTGAATGAGCTATTTTTAACTTGTTTTTTCAGCCCTTTATGTCGTGTTGGTCTTGTTTATTCCTGTGACATGAGCTTCGAAAGTCATGCTTCTCAAAAAATAATATTGGGTATCATTTTCAATACACATTCAAAAAGCTAGTCCAATTTTGATGATCTAAAAATATAAAAACAGTTAGGTGGCAAATGACAGGCCGCAAGGCCAAAAATAGCCTATATGTTAATCCAGTACATGTACTATGTATATTCCAAGTTTCATTCAAATCCGTTCAGCGGTTTAGGTGTGATTAAGGCACAAACATCCAAACATCCAAATATCCTCACAAACTTCGCATTTATAATATAAGTAAGATAAGATCCTAACCATTGACATGTATCATTATGACGTCATCAACACATTCTAACACACTAACGTGTTTGTCCGCGCAGCATCGGGCTGAACTGAGCCGCACGCCACTGGAGCAATCGGTGAGACGCGCTGCTTGGGATTTGTTGTTGTTTGTTTCTTGTTGTTTGTGCTTTTGTTGTCTTGTTTTACCAACAATCTTCACAGTATTTTTTACCACTGGCTCTAAAAACTAAGGCCATTTCACTTTTACCATCTATTATATAGTAGATGATTTATACAGCGTCAGGAGGCAACTTTTACCTTCACAAACGGGACGCTGTAGTGCCCGGGACGAATTAAAATGGAGTAGGCCTTAAGTTTGCCCAGCACCTTCCGTCCTCTCAGCTTAGTCGGCCTTGTCCATAGGAAAGACATGGTCAATACGTGCGGAGCTGACTAAGCCGCTGGTAAGAGTACTGGTATAACCGACTGGACCATTGGTGTACGACTGGATTTGAACCCACGACCTTTGGATCAGAAGGCATGGTCACTACCACTATACCACCAGTGCTCTAAATATATAGTAAGGGGGGAAAAGCAGGCTGTTATGCTATTTCAGCTAATAAACTTTGCTTATTTCAAATGATATTCACAAACGCTTTTACTAGCGTTCGATAGCATGGTACCCGGGTAAAAGGTGACCTTCAATGTTATTTCAGTACACGTAATTCGTCACTGGAAAGGCAAATTTACGTAAGCGCCAATCGAGAAAAAGCTGTTTAAAGTTCTTTTTTTTTCGTTTTTTAATCATAACTTTACCTAATTATCGAATTTTGATGACGTCAACGTAAGATTTCATTCATTTTTCATTTTCTATGTCCAGCAATTCATATTATTGTATTTGGACTGCTATTTTAGGATAATAACTCAATATGCCTATTTTGGCGCCATTTTGGCGCTTACGTAATTTTGCCTTTCCAGTGACGAATGTATATTCCAAGTTGAGTTCAAATCCGGTCAACCGTTAAAGCGTGATTGAGAAAAACATTCTTATGTATTTATAATATTAGCAGCATTTATTTATTAGTAGAATGTTTGAAATAATTCGGTTGTTGGTGAAACTGGACAATTTTGTTGTATCGTTTGAGGTTTTTTGTTTGGCTGTTTCTTTATTATTCATACATTTGAACCGTGTTCAAAGTTTGAACTTCAAACTTAGAATCCATACATCTAAATAAAAAAAAGAGCGTGTTCGTAAATAGTGTTTATGCTTGGCTTTTGTGTGCACATTTTTATGAGCATGACAATTCATAATTATTTTAATTTTGTGCCCATAATACTACCAGCTGTATTACCACGGGCTTCACCGATTTTGTATAAAATATTGTATTGTTAATATTATTCACAGGATGAGAACGAAGGGCCGGTCACAAAGAGCATACGGTTAACTGCAGCACTTATACTGAGGAATATTGTCATCTATTCGAACACTGGCAGACGGTGAGTTATTTTTTTTAATTAGCCTATTTTTTCCCACTACTGGGCAAAGGTCTCTGTCTTTCGGAAGACGACATAAAAATACTAGATGATCTCTATACGATTTTAATTGGACTGCTTTGTCAAATGTTTCAAACCAATGTGAACAAACGACATTATTAGACTTCCATGCGTTCTCATTACTTTATTAGGGGGCGGGCAAGTTGATTTGGTGATTCTCATTTTAAATTCCTATACTATGTCTTAAAACAAGCTGAAATCTGATTTTACTACTTAAGGAATAAAATGCAACATTTTGTTCCATAATACCTTACATCATCATGTCCCTGCCCTTATGTTTTCCTCTTCCATTCCCCTCTATCAGCCGTCATTTCAGTATTCAGTCCTATCTTATTCACGCAAAACAAGCAAATATAAACATAAAAACATACAAAGTTTTTCTCTTAGTTAATTTAGTTAGTACTAGTGTAGATAGAGAAATTCTTGATTATAGAGGATCTTTCAACTAGAAATGCTAGATGGTCTATAAAAATTAACAAAAATCCTTATTTCCAGACAACTTCGCTCCTACGAGTCTCATCTGTCATCCATCGCTATCAGCAGCGTGGAAGCCTCACGAACCATCGCCCAAGTTCTCTACGACATGAACAATATTTGAGAATCGCTCAACGGGCAGCCGCCCGTTGCATGACGTTCCCCCAAAGGGGCCTACTGTGTGTGAATGTGCCCCTTAACTGTGACCCTATATGGTAACTGTGTGGAACTGTGCCCCATAATTGCAACTCTATAGGGCAACTGAGTGAATATTTGTTCCGTAACTGCAGCCTTATAGGGTAACTGTGTGAAATTGTGCCCTGTATTTACAACTATTGGGTAACTGTGAAAATGTGCCCCGTAACTGCAAATCTATAGGGTAACTGTGTTAAATTGTGACTCGTTACTGCGACTCCGGGTAAGTATTGCAATAAAATTGATCTGGCCCTAATCAATTGTGTGACTATGCCCCGTAGACTACAACCATGGACTGAATTGTGTAACTGTGTATTAACACAGTTTTTCTCGGTAACTACAACCTGGACTCAAAGGGTAGTACCTCCAACTGCATCTGGGACATCTCTTTGGGAGTATCCCTAAAGAAGATCTTTCACTTGAAACTGCAAACATAGACTACTTGTGAAAATGTGAAAATATAGGGTAACTGTATGTAACAGGTCTGCCCTACTAATGAAGAACGCAGTAACTAGCATTTTTGGTCAAAAATTACTTAGATACATACTCGGAATCGCCTAACAAAATGCAACATTCTGTTCTCACTTACGTGTCAAAACATGTTTAACATAGTTACTGCGTTTTTCACTAGAAGGGCAGAGGTGTAATCTGGCTATGTTGAACTGTGTGAAAAGGTACCCCTATGGAGAAAAAAAAAATGGTCAGTTTGTATGTGGGTAACCTACTGGGTACTTATTTCATGTTAATACATATTACATTATCTACACAATCATATTGGAGGATGCTAGATATTAAGGTGGTATTATAAAACTGGACAGTGAAATAAAGACTAACTTAAAACAATTAAAATTTTATCTCAGATTCATAGTGCATTTTCTCTAGAGTAAGTTTAAGTGTAAATGTAATATTTTAAGTATTTCGAAACCACAGCGTATTTTGTACTTGAGTAGTCTTATGTCGAGTTATGTGTGTAGAACTAAGCGATGTAAATATTGATAGATCTTAGGAGGTAGAATCGAAATAAAACTGATTTCATTAAGTTTGTGTTATTATTTTTTCCAGTAAATTAATTTAGAGGTTTCGTTCGCGCGGTATTCGGTGAAAAAGCAGCCTGTATGATATTCCATGTCACAAAGTATATGTTTATAAAAGTATATAAGTATTCTATCAGCCATCTGGTGTCCATAGTACAAGCTTTGCTCAGTTTGGGGCTAGATGGCGCTGTGTGAGATGTCCACAAATATTTATATTTAATACTTACCGAAACAACCTACCTAGTTTATTAGGTGGTTTATCCATATTATTTTATTACCTAATTACATCAAAGAAAGAAGTTGATGGAATAAAACCCCAAGATAGATCGCTTACCTCAAAATAATTGAGTACGACATGTAACGCCCACACATCGGCCTAGCTCCAGCCAATTTGGCAGCGACAAATTCACGAAATGGTGATGGAAAGAGGGGTGGGAGGGGCAGAAAGAGGGGGAGTATTATAAAACGGTTGTTATTGAATTAACCTCACCTACGTGCGCTAGTTGCCACAAAAACATTTTTTTTTTCTCGGTGTCGCGCCCTCTGCGCTCACCAAAGCCCGGTAACGCTGCCAGCGGTCATCTGAGACCCAAAGCATTATATTCCGTCCGAAAAAAAAAATAACCTCACCTACAGTCTTACTCGTAGCACCAAGAACTCGGTAGGTACATTTTTTTAAAGTTGATAAATTTTGATTTCATATCCCGTTTGTATATTTCTGCAACAGCTGAATGTATGCCGTTACACTATTAATTAGTTGACTAATATTTAAAAAATAACATAATAAATATCGAATCGATACTTTCATGACACATGCCTTCATAGAACTTATTTTGATAACATCAGAAGTCGACTGTAAGGTTTGCCCAGGTTTGCCCCTATCAAACAAGCTGGCTCAATGTGTGGAGGCTGCATTAGCCACGTCCGCAAGATGTCACCCAAGATTACACCAAACAGGAAGTTGTGATAATGAACATGGCAATATAGTGCGTGTTGACATTACGTTCGCCAGCTGTTACTAGTAGTTATTCTGTCCGGAAACTGTACCTACCTACTGTACGCGAAGTGTGAATACACTAAATAATATTGGGTAATTATTAATCGGGTGAATAAACATTTTATTGGCGACTATTAATGGAATACTTTAATACTAAACCGTACGGCTAACCTAACCTACTAATTTCGATCCTAACAGATGTCGATAGATCGAAATCAGTAGGTAGGTTAGTGAAAAAATTTCGCGTGAGGCGAGTGAGCAGTGTGAGCGTACCGCGCGCGGTGCGGCCGCCGAAGCGCCAGAAATGTAGTAGGTACCTACTCTTGTCGCCCACTTAGTATTTCAGTAAGGGATGTTCAATATTTTTTCGTTTCAATACTATTCAATTACATTTTATAATCAAGTCGAAGTTTTATTTGTATCCGCCCACTGTTTGTCGCCCACTTAGATTTCAGTAAGACATGGCATGGCATGTTCAATATTTTTTTACATCCTTAATTTGAATTTATTTTCGCTCGTTTAATAATAGCGTATTCGTATCCAATAATAGCGTATGATTGATTACAGCCGCTATGTAACTGTACTACAGTAAGCGTGGACTTAGGCCAGCTTCACCTCTTATGTTGCAAATAGATACCTTTGACTTTGACTTTGACTTTGACTTCTAGAATGTATGTAGGTCAATCACGCCATAACGACGATATTTATAATCGAATTACTTACAGAAAAGCCTTATTAAATGCTAAAAATATACCTAGTTCAATAAAAGTCTGTCCAACGGCACCTTGAATAGCCCTCTTTGAACAAATAAAGCTGCGTTTGATCGATGACCCTCCCGCGGCGATCTGTCTTCATTCTCGCCTCGGCCACCAATTACATAAAGAAATGTACACCCCCGGTGTCGGGTTGCTGCATTAGCGGTTAAGAAATTTGGTGTTATGTGGATGTAGGTAGGTAGGAAACTACCTACTCGATTGCTACAACATTGTAAGTACCCTTTATTCATAGAAACTGAAGATTTTTGTGTTCCTATCCACATATACCTACCTAATGGGTCTCAAAACTGCATCTAAAGTAAAGCAGAAGGTTTATAAAAAAAAAACAAAAATTACTCAATAAGCGTGTCACAATGAAGGTAGATTGACGTCAAAATAGATGGTACTTTCACTCTTCTAACGCTGCTTCTTAATTTTCTGAATTTTTTGGCCCGTGTTAAACCTTAACCCTCATTTAAGTACAGAAGAACTCCATCGAATCAAACGTAACAAAAATCTAACCCGACTCTTGGTATACCTTTGCCTATACTCACCCAGGAGTAATAAATTCCTTTCCAAATCGGAAAATTTATTGCACCCCACATTTTAAGCGTCAAAATCCGAGCACAATAGACACTACAGACCCAATTTCGTGACAGTGGACAATCAATAAATCCGGATCAGAGCGTTCGAGCGTACGGCGACCTTATCATGTAAACCTTCCTGGACAAACGTACTAGAGGTGCGTAATATAGGTAACTAACAACCGTTATATACAATAAAAATAATAAATAACTAACCATGCGTTTGCAAAAATGATCAAAATTGCTTAAAAACAACTATTTTTGCAACAAGATTATCCCATGTTGTTAATTTTAACCAAACTCGTATTTTGTTACAAAAAAGTAACGTTATTTCCTGCAGAAAAAATATCGATAAAAAAATTCAGCAGTCAACTGTCAACCGATAAACATTCAACTAATTTTGACCTGACATAGGCTTACAAACACTATTAAGTATTAACCAATGTTTGTTGAAGCTTTATGAAAATAAATATATCTATCTATCTTTAGCGTTGAGAACGCTAACTTACAAATTAATGGCAGAGGCACCTGTGTAAATATTTTCAGGTGACTTAACTTACATACCTACATCAAAGATCAATACTGTCAGAAGTACATTTTCAGTGAAGCTATGAGTAGTAGATAATACACATATTTACAGGTGCATAAAATCATACCTGTTTCCCATAAAGGTAGGCAGATACCACGGATCTTCAATAGGTAATAGTTAATAGGTAATAGGTTCTGGTATTCTTTCGTTTTAGAAAGTGAAGAGTAAATACTTATGGTGGGTAGGTATAGTAGGTGCGTGCTTAGTAGGTATGATGCGTGCCTAAAGCCAAGCGTTTTCGTTTATGCTAACGATATGGAACGTTTGTTTAGGAACGGGATTTAAGAAGGTAAATCCTGATGGAAGATAATCGAAGGAAGCCCTTTTGGAATGAGTTTGTTTACTCAAGTAGAAATAAAATAAAAACAGGTTATGAGGCCACAACTAAAATAAATATTGTTTGACATTTCACATAGCCCCGTTTAGGCCCAAATAGCTTGTGTAGGTGTACCATTAAAACCAGATGGATCATAGAAACTTAACTGCTTTTTTTTATAACTCACTTAGAATATAGTACAAACATCTATGTTCATCTCGTAAATAGTAGTTCTGGGAATCGAACTCACAACTAACGCGAAAAGCAGAGCTACTTTCTAAGTTATGAGGACAGTCGAGTTAACAACCCTAATCATTTTTAACGAGTTTTTAAACTCGGTTTGACAAACCCATTTATTTATAAGCAGATTGAGGCTGTAAGTAATTAGCCAGACTCTCTTTAATTACTCGGACACCTTTGCGGAGAGACTTGAGATTAATTTTAATACCTTCAAACTAAGTCTCTAACAAATAGGTGTTCATTTTCCGTATTAAAAGGCAGTCAGTAACCGAAGCACGATCGTGAAATATTTCAACTTTAACCCTCTCCAGTGAGCGCATTTTTGACGCCCCGAAATTGGAATTGATGACACGACCCGTCCTTTTACTTTTACAACTTTTTTGTCACATGACGGGATTCCATTTTAGGTTCCAAACATACCATGGTACAGGTAGCACAATACTGGTGACCCGTACAAAGAAGTACAAATACAAATATATTTATTTGAAACAGAAGTAGTACGTACTTACATGAAAAACAATAAAGAAATGATTTTTCGACTTAGTTCTCGCCCTTAAGAGTCATTTGGAATCAATAGGTTGGCAAGAAAAAAGAGCTTTGAAAAATATAAGGAGTTTTCATTTCATCATACTCTTTCGGTGCAGATATCCGTTTCATAGATATGAATCAATCAGTAATAGGCTAGGCAATTACTACTTACATGAATTTGAGCCTCAATCACCTCAATGTCACATTCACACTCTCACTCTCTACAAAAATAGTCAAAAATTTACACACACACACATTCATATAAGTAAATTAACATTTTTCGTTCTGTATATATTTTAATTAATTTGTATTCAGTTTGGGACATACTTCAATTAGGTACGTCAGCGTTGGTAACTGCAACGCTGACGTAATTGAAGTATGCCCCAGAAGTATGTGCAAACTGCGACGCAGTTTTCAATAACTACTGCAGTTTCCATCATACTTTCACTATTGTAGCTTGTACCTGTTCCGAAATATACGATTTTTATCATTATTATTTTTTACCAGCTGCCTCCCGCGGCTTCGCTCGCGTGGTACCCGGATGAAAGATACTACTACTACTAAGGCCTTTAACCATCTATAGTAGATGATTTATACAGCGTCAGGAGGCCACTTTTTACCTTCACAAACGGGACGCTGTAGTGCCCGGGACGAATTAAGATGGAGTAGGCTTGCCTAGCACCTATACCATCCTCTCAGCTTAGTCGGCCTTGTCCACATGAAAGACATGGTCAATACGTGCGGAGCTGACTAAGCCGCGGGTTTCCTCACGATGTTTTCCTTTACCGTTTGAGAGTACTGGTATAGTCAGATGAAAGATAGCCTATATGTTAATCCAGCACATGTACTATGTATATTCCAAGTTTCATTCAAATCCGTTCAGTAGTTTTTGCGTGAAAGAGTACCTAATAAACATCCATACATACAAACTTTCGCGTTTATAATAAAAGTAGGATGTAGGATTTTAATGTTAAAACTTTCCCAAATGCACTGTTTTGGTTCTTGGGTTAGTATTTTTAAACGTAGTAGGTATTTTAGAACGCGTTAAAATTTTCGCAAAAAGAATTACACCTTCCCATAAAAGCCAGTCAGTGATAGGTACAGCGTTCAATTTGCATTCGATATATGCACTTCAAATATTTCCACTACAAACGGTAGAAGTTTTTCAATCGAACACCTTGTTTACCTACCGTGATACTGATTTCTAGCTATATGCACCTCGTATTATTTGACCACTTGATACCGCGTGTTTCAAACCACATTCTTCAAGAGCAGATAACATTTCAATACATTTATTTCAGACTTAGTCCATATTAAATTTACTTCCTCTACTTTCACCCTGGAAAGATAATTTCGTTCATAATCCGAAACTTTCACGTGAATACAAAATTTCTACAAGATAACTTTGCACGCAAATTACAGTTTTAAAACATGTTTTCGTAATTTATGTATTAAATTTTACACATTTTCCTATTCGTGGGAAACTTTGATTCTCTTTTCATTGCTTCAGCGCGGTTTGTGCACAAGTGGTGGAGAGGTGGTGTGAATGTGACGCGGAAGTATTTCAAACGAGTACTTTGTATCCTCTGTAGTATAAAGAGACTCCTTTCGTGTCAAGTGCACGAAGGGAACTTCTGCTTTTGTGCACTTGGCACAAGTATAATGATAATTTCTACGATATACACTCCCCCACGATGTTCCGTCACATACCTAGGTATGTATGTAATGTATAAGGTTAGTATATGCACATTTCGAACTGAAAAATCCTGCTTCACGTCTAGATTCAAACCCACGACTTGAACATTGGAAGGCGGGGCAAACCACCGGTGCTCTCGCTTGGCCTAACTCATATTAGGCCCTCTAAAGTTTCGGCTTTGTAAACTTATGTAATTTACGGACAGTCCGACACTGCTTCAAAACAAACCAACTTCACCGGAACTCTGCCCATCGCAAACAGACACAGGATCATCATCATCATCAGCTTATAGTCCACTACTAAACATAGGACTCTCCTGTACCTATAATCTAGTTTTTTTACTCTGTAACGATTCTCTATAGGTGGCACATACCTCAGAACTAGTGAGTTGTGAGTGTCGTGTCAAGGATCACTGCCATCTGAATCTGATCCATGACCTAACCACCTATATTATTATTATGATAAGAAACGAAAATTCGTCAGAGGTACTCACTTGAGTAGCTCAGTAGATTAGGACATGGTTTAGGTATGGCCCTTTGATTACATACCTCTATAATCAAAGGTATGGCTAATTGTCTGAGGAGACATTTCTAGCATAAACAAATTTTGTGCTGCCGCCATCCACCGACTACCCGTGACCTTTAGTGGAGAGAGACCCTAAGGTTTTTGTAAGCGTGTATCAGATACAGGGTAAGAAACCACACTTGGTTGAACAACTTGAACAGAAATGACAACATATTTTAGTACCTACCTATAGGCACTAAAATCGGAATATTTTGGTACTATGATTTGATGAATTTCAAGTTTTCCTATATTTCTTGTTCTTCTATCAAGGCTAATTATAACCAAGGTAGTTAAAAAAAAATTAATTTAGTTTTAATACTTTATAGGTGCTTTATTCTTACTAATAAAAACGCGTTAAACTTGGGGTATTATCTGCCTTAAAACATTTAATTTAGCACAGCGGGTAACTCAGTAAAGTCGGTGTAATTTACAAATGGATTCCATAAATTTTTCGGTGGCTTTTTACAGGGTTTTAACAGTTTTTATACTGTACATTGGACATTAATATCGGATTTTATTATAATACTTAAAATAACTTAAATTAATGGTTCATCATCATCACTATCATTTCAGCCTGGTATTACCGTATAAGTCTCCTGGGTACAAGTCTTCTTTCCATTATTGCAGCCTCCGCGGTTTAATCTCAAAACTCAAAAAGTAGCACCTAATCATCATTGAAATAGAAATCTTGATAAGTCATAGATCTTTCGTAAGTGACAAATCACAATCTTAAGACACAGCTTAATCTTTCCATAACATGTAGCTCATCGTAGCAACCGTAGCTCATGGTAGCGATCGTACCTCATGGTAGCAATCGTAGCTCATCGTAGCAATCGTAGCTCATCGTAGCAATTGTAGCTCGTCGTAGCAAGCGTAGCTCATTATAGCAATCGTAGCTCCTCGTAGCAATAGTAGCTCATGGTAGCAATCGTAGATATTTGTATCGCCGTAGCTCATCGTAGCACAAAGTATATAGTATCGCTGAACAAAAAAATCTCTTGTCATTTAATTCGATCAGTCGATGGACTGTAGTGATTAGCCGAGCACTGGTGGCCTGATGATAGCGGCCCTGGCTTCCGATCCTAAGGTCGTGAGTTAAAATCCGATCGTGAATCAAAGGATTTTTCTGCTCGAAAACAGTATGTACTCTCTACTGAGTAATGGTGAAGGAAAACATCGTGAGGAAACCGGGATGTAGTAGAACCTAAAAAGTTCGAAAACATTATGTCAGGTGAAAGGAGCCTTTGAAACGCACTTTAAATCCTTTCACCACACTGGTTCAAAAGAACTAGTGACACGACTAATAGTAGTAGTAGATGGACAGTGTGGCGAGCGATTAAATAAATAAATGAAATAGACTCACTAATAAAATTCTCCCGGCTACAATATTCGCAGTTTTCATACGTGTATGATGTTAATTCAAATGTTTTCTTTAAAAAGACTATTTTTGTATAATGTATTTCATTATAAGGAAATCGATCGTAGGAAAATAACATCAAACCCACTCATTAACTCGTCGTGAAAGTCGAAAACACAAATACGTAGGTAGTATGTATACAGGCTGATTCAATTATACCTGGACACACGATGTGGGTGGGGAAGGCTCATTGTGATCGTTTACGAATTTTTTATTTTTATTTTGGTATGGGTATGTCGTGATATGGGATGTATATGACGAGAAGAGTGTTAGATATGAATGAGGATGGATACGAAAGTAGAGGTAGACCAAAGAAAAGATGGATAGATTGCGTGAAAGATACATGAGTAAGAAAGGAGTGAATATTGATTTGATATGACTGCTTATAGAGGGGAGTGGAAGAAAAACACATGTCGTGTCGACCTCACGTTAGTAGGATAATGGGGTTCATTCTTACTTCTTATCTTATCTTACTTATATTATAAATGCAAAATTTTGTGGGGATGTTTGAATGTTTGGATGTTTGGATGTCTGTACCTCAATCACGCCTAAACGACTAAACGGATTTGAGTTAAATTTGGAATATACATAGTACATGTACTAGATTAACATATAGGTTATTTTTTATGCGTTTACATGCGAGCGAAGCTGCGGTCAACATCATATTATGAGAAATATCCCGTCTGAGTGTCATGTCTAGGATTTATGGTTTGGGCTATACGTTGATTGTGAGTCAGCCAGTAAAAGAGAAAGAGTTTAATATACATCTTATATATATATAAAAGAAAGTCGTGTTAGTTACACCACTTATAACTCAAGAACGGCAGAACAGATTTGGGTGAAAATTGGTAGGGAGGTAGCTTAGAGCCAGGAGACGGACATAAGATACTTTTTATCCCGAAAAAAAATCAGAAAAAAAGAATCAGACTTGGAATAACAAAACGCAAATGATAGCTATGTAATGACGTATAGATGACAACATATAGATGACACAGATGATAACATTCTGTATTATATTTAGTATCAGCATTGCACCCGTGCGAAGCCGGGGCGCGTCGCTAGTATTTAGATAAAGATATATAGATCAACCTATAGACGTCGGCGACTAAATTAAATACGGTTCACACCCATTGACCCGATCCTCAATCGAAGCCGGGCACAAACACTTCGGCGAAAAATATTTGCTTTTCATCCAGAGGTCCTAACTTATAAATGGAAAAATAGTGGATGGGCCAAATGCTTACTATTGGAAGATGGAATTGAATAAATCTATATTTAGGGGCTTACTTTTTAACCCTACTTAGAATATAACAAAATAATGTACTTACTCAAAAATTTATAAAAATAAACGTACTATTTAGGTAGCCCAGGAAACGTAAAGTCGCCTGAGTTTAGCGGTTAGCTAAATATTATATTGCATCACATATTTGTGCCCTCAAATTTAAAAAAAAAAATCTTTATTTTTTTTCACCTGTGCGGTTTTATTTTCCTCACCCCCGCGCTAACTAAATTCTTAAGGAGTCTCCTGAGTTAAGCGGTTTAACCGTACCATTCCAGAAATTCGGTTCTTTACAGTCATGCAAGGAGATCATAATGGCCACGTGTCGAATATCTAGACTTCTAGGTCAAGGTGACCGTCTAATCTAGGTCTACTTAGTTTAGATTTCGAATAGACAAACGGCATAAAAGAGGCCAAAGCTTTGCTTTGTAAATGTAAGAGAATTTATATAATAACAAAGCCTGTGGTTTTATTCATGAATTATAATTAGTATCTACCAAATTTAATCTAGCTAGGTGAATGTCCATCAATACTTATTTATTTCATACAAGTCGCACTTTCATCATATATATTATCAGTAAAATCTTTTCTACATGCGAATAATTTGCAAACTTTATTTATATTCCTAAGGTTCAATAATTTCTTTGACAGCAGAAATCGAACCCGTACCTCTCGCGCTTCAGCCCACTCGCCCGCCACGCCACCGAGGTTGTGAAAATCCCAAGCAATTTCACGCAATCTAGTTCCAACTCATAATATTAAAACATCGAGTTCCACGCTTCATGTAACAGATCAGAAAGAAAATAGAGTAGGTACTTTGAAAATATCTCATAGAAAATCTTGCCAATTTCTATATTTTATCTAGGTATCTTGGCCTCTTCAATTAACAAAAGAAAATTAAATAAATCAAGATTTAAATAACACTACTAATATTTTGAAAGTTGATTGAAAGAGATTTTGAATTTAAAGAGATTAATATCCGGGTATCTGCAGGAAATTGTAGTGATATAAAAAACTAAATAATAAATAAATAAATTATGTCTTTATTAAATTCAAAGTTATTTCGCTAAAATACAAAAAAGATCTACTTTTATAGATTGAACAAATCGAACAAAATGCAATGTAGATCGAGCAATTTAATGAATTCTAGGATATATCTGAAACATTTTAAATTTAAACCAAGAGGTGAGTAGGTACCTATCAAAGAAAGTCACTGGAGCGAAAATCCTGTAACACTACTGGTTGAGCCAGCCGTTATTCTGAAAAAAAAAAATTACACGTTTTCGCATCACAGTATTTTGAACTCTACTGCATGAGCCTAAAGTTGGTAGACCTTGTAGGTAGACAGAATGTATCACGTACCTATCGATTGAAGATATGATTGATGGCATAGCACCAAGGCTGATTGATGGCAGCGCATTTACGATAATGCTGGATTCGTCTGAATTTGCTGCCAAGGTCCCGTTGAATCGATGTAAACATGAGTCTGGGAGATAGCTGGGACTTTATTACGTCATCCTTTTGTACTTTCATCAGTCCAGTGTTGATTATTCCAGGATACTTGTTTTCGATTTTAAATAACAAATTATTATAAATCAAAGGGATTTCTATCAGAAATAAATATTGCTACGACAAAGACACTAATTTAAATTAAGTTATTCAGTGTCAGAGCAGTCTATCTCGTAATATTTATACATAATAACTCAAAGTCGACTAAGGTATAGATGATGGACCTCTTTAACATGATGGACCATATAGGGATGATAAGCTGATCACCCGTCACCATGATTCAACATATCCATCCTGGGATTCTTAGATCAGGAGTGGCTGCAAGTTTTCTTATGATTACTTGGGACTCTGCCCACGCCGTTAGGGATACGGGCTTGATAATTTGTGGGAATAACTCGTTCGAATGTAAGCGCTGCAAAATAAATCTAGAGAAGTAAATTGCTCATTGTCTCCTGGGCTACTGGCAGAAAGGAAGGTAGGGTCTGTAAGCAAAATTGATGACAACATTAAAAATAGCATTTATATTTTTTTTTAACCTGAATTGTGGTTTGAACTCCCCTTTGACCTTACCTAATATAAAAGGAATAAAATATAATAAAATCGTTAAAATCAATAAAAATATTGAAACAATGAGACAACAAACGAGATACAGTTCTACACTAGTTCGAGGGTCAGCCGAAATCCTCACCGCCCAACTTTGTCGTCAATAGAAAGGTCCAAGCGTGTATATAATGTTTAAAAAAATAATAACAATAAAAGGGTTTTTATTCACTCTAAACTGCGTGGTTACTACTTTTTCATCTTCAACCCTGAGTCCTTTAAGCTACCACTACTGAACTTCAACGCGTCTATCTCTGGAGAAGGCTTCTTATCTATGGCACTGATCATCCTCTTTAACTTCGCAATCGCCGCACCTGGATGTAGCCTCCTCGGACATGCTAAAGTACAGTTTAAAATGGTATGGCAGCGGAACGCTTTGAAATCATCGCGGAGATCGAAGAGTCTCTTCTGTGTGTCCTCGTCTCTGGAGTCGATGCACCAGCGGTATGCGTGGAGCAACGTAGCTGGTCCCAGGAACCGTCTACCGTTCCACCAGTAGCTCGGACAGGCTGTAGAACAACAACCGCAAAGTACACACTCGTACAAGCCCACCATTTTTAAGTTATCAGGAATACTCTGCGCGTATTGCCCTTTGGTAGGCAACGCCTGCTTCCGAACTAGATAAGGTCGGATGCTGTCATATCCGCTGAGGAAATGAGACATGTCGACCACCAGATCACGGATCACATACATGTGTGGCAAAGGGTAGATGGTTATGGTTTTGGCGTCTGGGATCCTGGTGATGCAAGCTAGGCAGTTCATGCCCTGGAGGTTGATCCCACAGGACCCGCATATGCCCTCTCTGCAGGACCTCCGGAAGGTCAGTGAAGGGTCCATGTCTTTGATTTTTATCAGCGCATCTAGCACCATGTTCCCGCAAGTGCTGACGTCTAGATTATAGCTCTGGAGTGTAGGTTCCTCCTTAGACTTGACACCGGCAAAACGGTAGATCTTGAAGACTCTCTGGGAATCTATGGGCTTCTTTGGCTCTGGTGGAGGCTTCGCCGTTGGAGACTTCGAGGAGTAGCATCTTGGTATTGTTATACACGATCTTCGTATTTTTAGGACGCGAAACATGTGCATTATTATATAGGTATATTATTTTTGTGTAAACGTTTCAAAATTCATTTCCAAATTATTAATTCTGTAAAATGTAAATCGACAGTTCAAAACTTACTTGTCATATTTGACTTATACAACTGTTTGGTGCCCTGAAAAAGGTTTTATTGTACTAAAAAATGGTGTAGGTTTTAATCTTTTGTCTCGACTCGATCCGTATCAAATCTACGTAGCAAATCATGTGCTATTGAAATAGCTATGATGTCCAGTCATAAGTCACAATGTATGAGTCTCCATTAGCAACCGAACAGTATCCTTAAGGTGGGGTTTCATGCATGCTATCTAGCGACAACTGGAGTGTAAATGGCGAAGTAAAGTTTTTTTAATAAATAAATTGATATTGGATAATTGTGCTCTTTATACCTCACTTCTCAATGTTTTCGTAAATCTAATGTAGTTCAGATCGTGGTCTACTACAGTTCTAAATCATCACATAAAATCACGCCATCATGTTTCCCATAGGGGTAGGCAGAGATCACGGACATACTTCTTACGCTTCATTCACTCTGATTACATTCCTCATGCTTGCTCTTCGATTTAAGGTTCTCATGACTTGGCCCTTTTCCAAAATGTCGTCTATCCATGTATCTATCAATCTATCTATTAATATTCTTCTCTGCTGGACGGGGAGTAAAGAAAAAACATAGAATGCATCCAGCTACTTCTCTTCCCGAGCATGTTGTAAAAGTCGACTAAGGGATAGTATCCTCTCCAACATGATGGACCATCTATAATGGGCGATGAGCTGATCACCTGTCACCATGGTTCACCATATCCATCTCGGGACGCTTGGATCAGGAGTGGCTACAAGTTTTATTATGATTACTTGTGGCTCTGCCCATCTTGTTAGGGATACGGGCGTGATAATGTGTGTGTGTGATATTCCCTGACAAACAGATACAAGCCTGAGTCCAAGTATAGCCTTCTCCATAGATCGCTGAGTCTTTGAGCCTTTGAGCTTTTGTTTGAGGCCAAAAGTGAGCGTCTGTTGGTCGCGCGTCCCAAATTGCAATTTTCAATCAAAACGAGCTATGTACCATTTATTCCAATGCCATCTTTGACAGGCTCAGAGCTACGAGGTCCAATAGCCCCGTATTGTAAAGCTAATGAACAAGCAATGAATTCACATCGTAAATTAGTAAATTACCTAAGATACTGTAGGCATTTTGAATTTGAAACTGCATTACAAGAGAAAAAATCTTCAAAATGAATTCAAGATTTTCTCTCTTTGGAAAAAGCAATCTGAACTAAAAGAAAGTTAAAATTAAACATATGCATTTTAATTGCACGTAGATAGGTATACATGAAGAATTAGCTTTATTTTAATAAAACGAAGGGTTCCGTACAATCCTATTAAAGGTGTCTGCATTTTCCCTATTAAAATCAAACAAAAAATGCAAAATGAAACACGTCTTTTCTATGAGGACCCTTTAATTTCTTATTTTATTATTATTTTTGTACAAATTAGTAAATTTTAGAATTTGAAAGAGTAATACGTACTACAAAAAAAATGTGCAAAAAGGCACTCGACCCATCCAATAATGACCGCGCCTAGTGTTGCTTAACTTCAATGATCGATTACGAATGTTAAATTTTATACTAATAGAATTTTAAATTTTAATAGAAATACATATATATATATATATATATTGTGTGAAAAAATCTTAACGCGGATAAACACATGGGGCGTGTCACTAGTAGGCTGTATATTCGCCAGAAATACGACGCCAACAAACTTATCATGTAAAGCTAATTTAATAGGTACGTGGTAATATAATGCCACATGCGACCACTCTGAGTAATTAGGCCGTGCCTACACTGGCGAATAGTTTATTTGCGGAGCCTCGCCCGTGGCCTATCTCATCGTGATAGCTCTGGACACAGGGATTAGGAATCGCTCATGCATAAACAGCTTTACGTCCGTATCATTGGATTGTATGTATTACAAGGCAGTGGGCTGAAACCGTTAGTCGTGGCAGTAATTGGTGTAGTGAATGTTTCTTGTCGTGCTGATGATTCCACTTTTGCACGGCTTAAATTCATTAGAAAGATGCCAAATTGGAAAAGGATTAACTAGCTACCTAGTTAGTGGATAGGAGTCAGTCAAAATATTGACAAGCTTTTGGTTAAAAGATACTTTAGACAATTGATCAATCGGTTAACAAAACTATTTAATCAATTTTTTTTTTCAAATGTACGATTAAATATCAATATGTGAACTGAATTAAATGACGAGCTTCATTCAGAAATTAAGCCTTTTTCATTGACAATCACGAATGTACTTATATATTCGGTGAGACGACCTCGGTGGCGTGGCGGTGACGCAAGAGGTTAGAGTTCGATTCCCGCTACAGGAGAAATGTTTGTATGTTCTGCAAAAATTTCTTCCGGGTCTGGGTGTCGTAGTATTTATAAGTAAGTATTTACAAAAAAAAAAGTAGTTAAGTATTCTATCAGCCATAGTACAAGCTTTATTTAGTTTGGGGCTAGATGGCGCTGTGTCAAATGTCCACAAATATAGTATTAGTATTATTAAATACAGTTAATTGTAGTATATAAAATTATAGTATTTAAAATGATAACTAGATTTTTCAACCGTGTGTCACCGCACCCAGGTCTAACTTGATACCTTTGACGGTTGTTTGGTTATTTACCTGTGAAACACCTTGCGTTCGCAAATAGAATTCGAATTAACCCCGTCCTTAGATAACATATGACCACTAACTCACCTTACTATGTGTAATGGGATCGCGGTTTGTGTGACATGATGCGGGTTTTAACTTTGTAGATAAGTATCTACATAATCCTATCATTGGACAAGTTACGAATAAGCTAGCTAATACAGCTTACTTTATATCAATAATGTGTGCTTGTAAGTCAAAATCAAAGTCCAAACACAGGCTAAATATACTTAAGATTATCTACGCTAAGTTTCAAGTTTGAAAGTTCAAGGAATACGATTTTTCATACAAACGTTTTTACTCCATTTCGTGAGGAAACCGGCATGTCGTAAAATCTAAATCTTTGATAACCTGCGTGAAGTGCACCAAAAGAGCCTCTTTGAGGGCACTTTAATACTTTCACTACACTGGTTCAAAAAACTAGTAACGCGTAGTAGAAGTTAGGCAGTATTCACTTTTTATTTGAATCTAGATGGACAGATAATCCATTGCTTATAGACTGGATTGGGCAGATAATCAAAAACATCATTCAGCCTTTGAGGCGCACCTTAAACCTTTCACCACACTGGTTCGAAAGACATAGTGACACGACTAGTAGTATACTTAGTCTCATCATTTGTCTGAAACACATTACAACGAACTCAGTAAATTGGATTATAAAGGGAAAAGCATATTTCCACAGACGGTATTTAGGATAAATGGGAAACAAGAAGATAATGTGTTTGTTTACAGACAACAATGTATGCCGATGTGAAAAGTTCGATTCTCAAACAGGGATTCTGTAGGCTATTTTTGGACGGATATCTTCAATGTTTGCGAATTTACTGATTGTTAAAGGTTTTTATGTTGTAAATATATCATACAAAACGTTGATGTAGTTTTACAAATTGGCACCTATCTTGTGAGCTATATTCTATATTCAACCTTTAACTATTACTTTAGTCCCTGCTTACGATTTTCTATAAAAATCCATTACTTCTATTGCTCGTGCCAATAATTTGTTTAAACCAGTGTGGTGAAAAGATTGAAGTGCGCCTCAAGGGGCTTCTCTAGCACATATTTTCAAACATATTAGGTTCTAAGACATGCAGGGCTTTTATTCTCTACGACCAAAAGAAACTTGACAGCTCGTAACTTGTTTGTGACGCGCCACGTCACGTTTTTGCAGTACAAAATTGTCATATAGAATATGATAACACGGTGATTCCACAAACGTGCCCGCGTTATGTTTTGTTTGGTCATCGTGAATAAGGGGGCGTGGTTTCCTCACGATTATATTTTCACGCGTTCATACATATTTGAACTGAAAAATCCTTTTGTGTACTACTGGATTAAAGCCATGGCCTTAGGATCAGAATGCAGGGACACTACCACTAGACCACTAGAGCTCAAGTAAATCATAAATCTATTCTTAGTAATAACTAAGGATCGACTAACAAACATAAATCGTTTCTAAGTATGGTTGTTAGAGTCTTAAAATTTATGTGTTTGATTTGAGAGTAGCGCAAACAACAGATAGGATGAAGAGAATAGGTTAGCGTGGTATGGACGTGTTATGCGGAGGGAAGAAAGTCATGTGAAGATAAAAGCATGATCCAAGGATCATGCTGTGCCGACCCCACATAAAGTGGGATAAGGGCAGGAAGATGATGATGATGATGATGATGATTTACGTAAAATGTATGTAACGTTATTAAACGTATGTAGTTATGTAAAATTTATGTAAACATCTAAACTAAACATTTTGTGCAGTAGGTATGTGTTATGTTTAAAATAAAAACCTGCCTTAATTTAAAAAAAATATGCGAAACTTGGTGTAATTAAGGCACAGCTCCCTAACATTTAGAAAAAAACACAATTTGACAAAGAAAAATGACCCTTAAACTCATTTAATTATAACGGATATTTGATCGCATTAGGGATAAATAAATGGTTTACTACGAGGGATAATGATGGTGTGAAAGTATTTGATTGATGGGTACCTAACCCCCTTTTTAATAAGATACTGGTCGTGAAATAAATATTTACTTATAATGTGATGGGATGATAAAACTCATAAAGTAAGTCCAACCTGAAAAAACCTATCAAGTGGGAGTCAAATTCGCACACTAATGGTTTCGTACCATAGTACATGTACATCTAAATATGACTTTTACTATGTATTATGTACTTTTTAAATAGGTAGCTTTGATAATTGACTACTAACGTTTAAAAAAATATGTTTAATTTATTATAATTATTTGTTGTTATAGCGGCAATAGAAATACACACAGTGAAAAGTTATACAGTTCATGCACAAACACACAACCGTGTGTTCCATAACTTAATACTTTCTGACCAACAAAACCTTTCTGATCCGAAAACATCAAGCAATATCTTGTTAGAACACACAAACACTCCTCCCGTGGGAAACGAACTCGCACCTCAGCTAGGCACTTGCACCCCAGGTGGGCACAGAGCTTGTCAAAAATAAAAGTAGCTTTTCGATTTAGGCTATAAATAAAAAAGTTTTCATTAAAAAAGTACATTATCAAAGCAAGTTTTACGAAATGCCAAGACTCAGGGAGCGCCTTAGACAAACCAGTTAAAAAACTTTCATGAGAAAATGCATTTCTGTGAAACATATTCAGAACATTTTCAACGTTATACAAAAAAACAGGTTTTTTATAAAGTTTCCAGACACTCTTAAGGAGCTTCCGCTTTTGCGTGGCAATAAATATTAAATATCGATTGATCTCTACCAGACAAACTTCGAATATAGAATGTACTTTTAAAATTGAAAGGGATTAACTAATGTATACTTCAATACTTCGGACATGTTCTGCGCAGAATCCCTGGCAACATGGAGAAACTCATAATTATAGGCAAAATATAGTAAAAAACCTAACAGTAGAAGCCCTCAACGCTGGTCCGATCAGGTGTCTGAACAGCTGGATATCGCCATCAACGTCGCTCTTCATCAAGCCGAAAACTCAGATGTCAGATGGAGACAAATCATAGACCGAGTTCTTGCATGAAGTCACGATCCTCAACAGTGAGGGTACGATTATGGAGGAGGATAACTAATGTGGTAATTCCAACATAGAAAACGACCAAAAACTTTACAAGTCGCTCTATCACAAAAATACAGCATTTCTGCCAGCCGGAAATAACATGAATAACTTTTTACTAACAGAAAAACTATGAGGCCTAAAACTAATTACAAAGCGTATCACATAACATGTCATCACAGAACATGAAGACGACGGGAATCTAATGGATTCGGCTAGCGCTGGATCGAAAAAATGGCGCGCTAAAGCGATACTGCTGGTGTACGAAACTCCAAATCAAATTGGTCAGTAGGTTAGGAAGAAATAAAACAATCAACTATATAAGTAGAAGCAGTATATTCGTAACTGCACTGAGCCTATGCACAACGCAAAACGCATTGATAGCGCGTTCTAGAAAAGTGCAACTTTTAGCAGCGCCATCTAGTTCTGTTTTAAGTAAACACAGTCCAAACATACTTTTAAATTACATTGGACAGCTGGATAGGGGCTTCTTCAGCGCGTTAGTGCGCCTTTAAGTAAATATGGGCTGATGATGATGATGATCACAAAAGTACCAAAAGCATTTCTACCAGTCGGTATGAATAACTTTTATATTCTGGTTAAACAAAAGGGATCTATTTCACAAGGCTATTCCAGCCAAGGTGTGTTTGTGAAATAGGACCCTAAGCCGTCAGGTAGCCGACCCTATTCGACCCAGCAATAAACGAATCGTATAATTAATGAGGTCATAATCCGATCCGATCGAGGGCTCTACGTGAGCGTAATGAATGAAGATGATCGTCTGAAATAACTTACAATACCTTCGTAGTACCTACAGTTAGACTGACACTCAAGCAAGGCTTTTATATTGGAAAAAAAATATAAATGAAAATAATATTAAACTTCATTTTGTAGTCCACCATGGAGTATCTATCTCTGCTATTGTCACTGTAAACCAGAGATGCGATTTTATATAAAGTTTTGATGAAAACTTTTTGGATATAAATAATATGTAAATTATTAGTACCTAAATAGGGTACGGATTCGGGTAAACTTTTAATAAATAAGATACACTCTCATATTTATTGTTCTGAGGATAAACTACACTATAAAATATATCATTCATGACAATGACATTTTTAGATTTAATCAGATAGTAATAAAATTTTAAGGAAGGCTAAACTCAACCTTGTGCATAGTCACATCAACAAGTTCCTATTAATAAAGCGAAAATAGATGAGAACTCTCAACCTGTAATTATTTAACGCAAATCTAACACAGAGCAAATCCACCTATACAGTACACTGTATATGTACTTATGATTAACAATGTTGGCATGTGTTTGGCATATTAAGCGGTATGAATAATTTAATGCACTCGGTGACATAAACACAGCATGTAATGAGACGGCTAGTTTAATGTAGAGAAGGCGCAAGATGTAGTACTGCTAGCCGCGTCACTAGTTCTTTCAAATCATTGTGGTGAAAGGATTTTAAGTGCGCCTCAAAGAGGCTAATTCGTGCACTTGACAAATGTTTTCGATTTTTATTCTACGACTTGCCGGTTTCCTCGTGTGGTTGTTTATCACCATGCGAGAGTACTGGGATAGAGTACATAATTTTTTCGAACAGAATTATCCACTGGTGCACCGGATTCGAACCCATGACCTATTTTTTTTCCTCTTTGGTTCCTCAAAGTAAAAACACGGTACGTTTTGATCTTGATATCGGGAGTACTACCATACTTTCAGATGATTGTTACATTGATAGGTAGGTGATAACTATTTCTTAAGTTATTAATACTAGTTAATTAATTAATTTTGTACTTTTCTTGTAATAATCAATTATTTGATTCATTGATTTCAATATTTTGCGCGGTCTCACACTCTTTTATATAACCAACTAGCTGCTGCCCGCGGCTTCGCTCGCGTGGTATCCGGATAAAAAATAGCCTATATGTTAATCCAGTACATAAACTATGTATATTCCAAGTTTCATTCAAATCCGTTCAGCCGTTTAGGCGTGATTGAGGCACAAACATCCAAACTCACAAACTTTCGCATTTATAATATAAGTAAGAAGTAAGATATCCGTAGCGCTATATCTTCAATACGATCCGAAATCGGTCCAGGGACGATAGTATGGTGGCATCTTGGTGGCATCCCGTCATGTCAAAATGACGGTGTGAGTTCCCCAGCTACCATTTACAGCTGTGGACATAGTTAGCAGGCCATGTTGGAGTTCCACATTGTGTGGCACTTAACGGTTAGCGAGCTACCACTTAATGTTCTTAAGTTATAAGCACTTACACTGTGGTGATAAGATTTAGTTGAGAGTTAAACGAAAATAATGATATTCACAACCGTTTTGATAAATTTCACTTGGCCAATAGAGCGTTGAAAACCAAAAGGAACGAAAATAAAGGTTGATTAAGTAATTGCTTTACGATCGTAGGTTTCCTTTGAGATATCTGTCGAGGTGTTCAAGACCCTTGAAGATTTCTAAGATATAAAGGGACGTAGAAGCATTACCATTCGAGAACTTTCACTCCTCAATCTTCAGTATTCGGCGGTTTCAGAAACTAAATAAATATTCCTTTAAGTCTGTATTTTCTAAGTTAAATCCTCACTTCTTAATAAAGTTTGTATGTATGGATGTTTGTACTCGTATGCATGAATGTTTGTTACTCTTTCACGCAAAAACTACAGTGGATTTTAATGAAACTTGGAATGTATATAGTATGTGTGCTGGAATAACAAATAGGCTACTTTTTATCCTGGTACCACGCGAGAGAAGCCGCGGGCGGCAGCTAGTTTATAATATAGTAGGAGGACTGTATAGTACAGAAAGTTGTTATGTTGGGAAGCTCTAAGACATGCGCAATGCAGTGCTGTGAGAGCACGTATTGCACGTGACCTGAGGTAATGTAGCCGTAATGTCCCCGATTGCCGTCAACTGGCACTTCAACGACGGCCTCGTCAGCGGACGTTGTTGTCTAAATAACATTACAAATATTAAAAACTTTAAGGTAATCGGTATAATATAAGAAATGAAAATGAGCTCAGTTTTCTATCTAAGTTCGCCTACAGATAGAAAACAGAGCTCAGATCACCGACCGCAGGTAAGGTCCCCAAAAGGCTGGCGACGTTACCTCGTTGGATAGCTATACTTATCCTTATTTATATGTAGTAAATCATTTATGCTCGGGCAAAAAATAGTGCAGCATTAAATAAAATCATTAAAATAAAAAAAAAACATAACTTTACTGGTCAAGTGCGAGTTGAATTCGCAAACGAAGGGTTCCGTACCATCATACATTTACATAAATGTTTCTTTTATGGCGCCCCCTTTACTTTATTATTATTATTTTTATTATTTGTTGTTATAGCGGCACCACACACTGAATATTTCAACTCTCTACCTATTACGGTTCATGAGGTACAGCCCGCTGACAGACGGACGGACTGTAGAGGCTTATTAATAGGGTCCCGTTGGCACCCTTTCGGTACGGAACCCTAAAAAAGATTTGTTTTTGCATGGCTAATATACCTTAGCTTCCATTACAAAGTCCAAAGCTAAACGATAGAAACCTTAAACGAAAATTTGTTCCTATAAAAGAGCTTATAACAAAATTACTAATTCTTAGTAGAAACCAAAAAGGTTTGATGTACTTACTTGCCCGAAAAACGAAAACAGATAAAGTAGGTTTATTTATCTTTTTAAATCAACTAAACTCCAACCCCTTATAGAAAGTGTACACCATCTCGTGTACGCGTATCAGAAGCGTCGTAACTCGCGTTAAGATAAAAGTTCGCGCGATTTATGAGCCATTGGGCGGGTCAAGGAGGCTTCAGCGGAAGGTTTAGAAGGAGATAAAAGCTGTTGTCGGCTTTCAAAAGAGTCTAAGTTGAGAGAGATCAAGCCCTTAAAAAACTCTCCAAAGTTGGTACGCAAACTGATTGAAATTGGCGACAGTAGTAGATCGAATGTATCACAGATCAGGGATGGTTATCTTAAAAAAATGGCTCTTGGGAGTCTGTTCTGTTATTTAGTTTGTCCGTTGGGCATAATTTTTATGATTATCATGGGCTAGTACTAGTTGTTCCGCGCTGACCTTATTTACTCGTAAGTAACCAAGGAGGGGAGTTCACAAATTTGAAACAATTAAAATATAATAAGCGTCATAAAAAATATACTTTCCAATAGTATCGTAAAAAACCTTTTAAAACCGTAACCATAAAGTTTTATAGAAGGAAAAAAAGCGAGGCAGAGAAAGACCAAGAAGTAGTTACATCAGCCAGATAAAGGAGAAAGTCGCTGTCATGTCGTTTAAAGAAGTAAAAGAGATCACGATGGAGAGGAGGAAGTGGACTGCATCATTATACAGACCAGAGCCAGCTCTTAAACAAAGAAATATATGTATAAAGAAAGCAGCACAAGTTACATATATTAAGTAAGTTCGTATGAGCTAATGGCCAACTCTAGTGATGGAGTTTTTAGGTCGCCTAAAGGCCTCCGTCATAACTTAACGACTTATAAGGCGGGACCGAATATTTAAGTTATAATAAACTATTTGGCATGCATAGAAATAATGTCGATATGCAAGTTATACAAAGTTAGCTGCTTCTCTCCCCGAGCATGTCGTAAAAGTCGACTAAGGGATAGTATCCTCCAACATGATGAGATACAATAAGCAAGTATTCAAGGAGGGTTGACGTCAGGCAGGCGGCCGGTCATAAAACACCTTAGCCAAAACTCTGATCTGACACTGATCCTTGGATAATGCTGTGCCGACCCCACATAGAGTGGGATAAGGGCAGGAAGATGATGATGATGCAAGTTATACAAAATCCGAGTTGTTCCTCTCAGATAACCGCAACTAGATTACAAGCTAACTGGGAAGATTTTATCCGAGTTCGCTTATAAATTGCACCATATGTAAGCTCTCATACTTCGATATAGTGATGCAGGTGGAGGCCTGGGGGCTTCGCGATACAATCACGTTTCAATCCGCAGCCGCGCTGGCGGTTACATGAAAACTTAGATATCGTACTTGTGTTACTTTATTTTAGCCGGCGATACAATATGATCTCTACTGTTATGGTGTTAGAATTGATTTTGCTTTAGATGTTCTAGTGTAGGGGTATGCAATGCATTAACGTTGTTTTTTTTATCTCAAACTCAATTTACTTTATTAATAAGGACTTGTAAGGATCACTTTCTTTAAATAGTCTTAAATATTGAGTTTCTGAAGTCCAAAGGGATCTACATAGTTTCGAAATATATGTCCTATCGTGCTTACATTTTGCATGGTAGTATCTTACTAATATTGCTGACTACCAATAGGTACTACTGCCTACTAATAGGCTGAACTGTTTTGAATGAAACTAAGAATTTACAATATAAACTTACTCGTACTTACTTTAGTTTTTATTTTGTAAGCTTTGTCAACCATTTATTTATTACTAGTACCTACCTGGATAAAAAGTAACCTATTGTTATAACTATGTTATGCCAAGTTTAATTTAAATCCGTTACTTATATAAAAAAATTGTTTCAAAATACTACTCATTAAGATGTTTTATCAATTTTTTTCGATTAAGATTCTTTTCATAAATATGATGCTTTTTAAATAGTATCTAGTCACTTTTGTTTCCGTTACTTTAAATAATCGCATAGACAATGAAAATACTAATAGCTAATTACCCAGCCTTTTAAGAGTAATAGTAGAATTTGTATTCGGTTCAATAAATGCATGCAAAGAATAATAATGTCGTGAGAGTGAAATATCTAGCTATTTTATTTTCTTCGTATCTCACACTCCGATAATTCGCTGATAGGGCGGGTTCACACTACGTTTACAGTCAGCGGCATTATATTCAATGTTATATCACACAAACTGACGTATCCAGTAGGTACCTTGCGGCTACATTATCAGGCTTTCGTGACTTTGTCGCGTAGTGACAGGCGACTATCTACTTGTGTCACCAGTGTGGTGAAAGGATTTAAGGTGCGCCTTAAAGACTCTATTCGTGTACTCTGCACATGTTTTCGAACTTTTTAGGTACGACATGCCAGTTTCCTCACAATGTTTTCCTTCACCGTTTGAAAAGATTGACAGGTGCAGCAATATAATTTATCAATATATACGTATAGACAAGGACGCAAAGCACGTAACTTCTCAGATTTAGTTAGTTCCCTGCATCATACAGTTGCAACAGTGTAGAAGGGTTACGAACGTGCCGTAACTGGCTGTATTAACTTGTGCGCGTAATTTCGGCTTATTCCACAAATGCCCATAAAATCCCCCTTAGGGGTTGATTGAACTTCTCAAGGGTTTAGCCGCAAACTGCGTAACGCGTTGTAGTATTGAACAGTGAGCATATGGACGCGAACTGTTGCCGTAAACTGTCAGCATAATGTGAACACGCACTTGTCTTACGGATGACAAACGAAACGAGATGTGCCTTCAATATTTTGTTTGTATGAGCTCATACCTATTGGCTTTATAGAAGGAAATATTGCCTATTTTCTCGGCTTTGACTCATGATTCGACAAAATTCTTTGATTTTTTCCTGGTAGTATGTTCTTAGTAGGTAGTAAAAATGTTTATTGAAGATATTCCCAAAAAGGTGCTTCTAAAGAAGTAATAAAAGATCCAATTTGCACTAAATAGTTAGTGGTATAGTTAAGTAAATGACCAAACAAAAATTCACAAACATTTTATGAACGAAGCCTATGTTATTTTGGAGGCCTTCCGAAGCTGTGTTTGCAGGTTCATTACCTATTGGTATTTAGATTTTTAAGTATCATTTTAGGTAGAGAATAAGCTGAACATTTCCACTTATTTCAAGTCAATAATGCATTAAACACTTGTAATAAATTCCTTTCAAAATATCTAGAAATTCATCGACTTTTGATGCTAACTTTACGACCGGTAAAGTCAGGAGCGTAGTGAGTAGTTCATACAATACTCTGTGTAAATAATACTCGCGAATGGCATTTTGCGTCCCATTACTTCGGAGATAGTCCGCTATATTTCACCCAGGAGAACTATTTGCATTATAAATGCCGAGCTCGGGAGCTAATACTATAGTGGAGGGAAAACGCTGTATTCTGATTCGCTTTTTACGTGGAACTACAGATGAGTTTTTTCTTATTCCTTGCAGATAACCGCGCTCAGATAACCAGTTATCTGTGAAGACTTTTTCCTTCAAGATGATTGGTTAGTTTAATGGATTTTTTTTTTCGAAGATAACTAGAAAATGTAATGGTTTGCGACCTGATTGGCAACTTTTCTAATCCACGCGAAAGCAAACTCGCTTTTTCAAGCTTGTATTTCAATAATAGAGATGCTCTACAACACCTAGAATACTGTTATTGTTTATGGAAGAGGGGGCAAACGAGCAAGATGCTCAGCTGATGGTTGGTGATTACCGCCGCCCACGGACACCTGTAACATCAGAGGAGCTGCAAATGCATTGAAAGCCTTTTAGAACATCCCTTACAGATATATGTCACAGTGTGTATCCTCATTCAATCCCTAATCTTTGTCATCACTTAAAAAAGTAGTTAAGTTCGTATGAGCTAGTGGCCAACTCTTGTGACGGAGTTTTTAGGCCGCCTAAAGGTCTCCGTCATGGCTTAACGGCTCAAAACTTAAAAGCCGGGACCGACAATTTAATGTACCCGAAACACGGAAGCGCTCAGCTCGTAATACCACTTGCGTCATCCAAGTTGTGACCGCGCACAACGTTGCTTCACTTCGACGATCAATCAAGAACGTCTAAGCAAGCTATGCCACGATCTTATTATTATTACCTTAATAATAATACTTATCAAAACCTATAAGAAATTTTAGCTCTGCAGAAGTTTGAACGTGCCAAAACTAGGACAGTATTTGCTAGTCGCATATGGCCATTTAACCAATTTTCAGTCACAGCGCATAACTCTTGCTCCGTCTATTGGACTTACTCCTAGATGTTGAACTTATGCAGAGCAGATGCAAAGTCCAAACATAAGCTTAGTTCAACAAAGGAGCGTTATTACCCGTATATTCTACTTTATTATTCCACTGGTCGACATTTTGTTTTCATCATGGATCACTGTATAACACATAGGTACATCTAGGTATAATAAGGTGACGAAGCTGTCATTTTGAATGTAGACTTACCTAAGTCTCACATTAATTATGGAACATATATTCCGCAATAAGTGCCGCTAGAGATGTCAGGCGACGTCGTCGTGCGATGTTCGGCGATGTCGGTCGACAGACATCGCGAGACAAAGACATCTTCTGTATCGTAGTGCCCTTTTGCTTTGCGCCTATGTCAGACACGAGAAGTTTTGCTACATTATCAGACTTGTCGAGTGACTCTAGCGACATGTATCGCAGGAAATGTGTTCTGTACTGAATACAAGACTTTAGCGCGTGTGGAAAATGTCAGTAGACTTTCACACGGAGACAAGACAAACAGCTGTGTACCTACCTAAGTTTCTTGTACATAGTTTTTTTTTTAATCGTCACGGGCTGTCGGACTTCTGTCAATACGCATCATAAACATGCTGTCCTGGAAGCGTGAAATGGAACGTTCCTTTTAAGAAAATTCGGCATGCCGGGGAATTCCCACGAGATAAAAAAACCCGGGCTCTTATACGACACGACACATAAATCAGTAACTTTTTCGGGTGTTCTTTTTTTATTTGGTCCATCTTTTCTGTACAATGGGAACTAGTGAGCTTCCAGCAGATTTAAAATTCCTTTAAACCACAAAGGCGCCCGGGTTGAAGGTATGTCCTTTATCATGGTAATACATACAATGCCACAATAGCGTGTGGGTTGAAAGTATGGAAATAACTTTCAAAGTGTAAAAATGGAACTCATAAAGTATGCATCAGGAATTTGAAAGCCTTGGTTTCCTAAACGGACGTCAGCGGAAGAAACGGAGAAGAATATTGTGAAGAAAATGGTATGCTTTAGAATAAATCGTAAGGAGTCTGATATGTTGCAAATAAAACCAAAGGTTCAGAGCCAACTGAGGGTACTTTAATATCGTAGCACACAACTCCATACAAGTGCAAGTATAACTACCCACATAAGAGTATTAATACACAACACTGTCCTCTCTTAAACTACTAATACTTAGGTACCTTATGACAATGATAAGATTACAAAATTAACCTAAAATATGACAGCATCTCTTAAGAGTCCTCGTAAACATACCTACAATAGGTAGACAATAGTAACTGTTACCGTTACACAATGATTAATCTATATTCTTAAATTTCTCTAAACATTTAAGAGCGGCCCTCCGGCGCGGTCGCGTGACGCTTGCCGGTGCCGCCGGCGGCTTCGGTGTCACTGGTACCGGTGACGTTGGCGGCGTCGACATCGGTGGACTTTCTGGGCTGCCCGGTGGCGACGTACGCGGCGTTGATAAACGAGAACTGTGCGCATTCACCGACCCTTTTCCGCGTAAATCAGACTTCGCATCACCGAACTCCCGGTCACTCCCCGGATAAACATTAGCTAATGAGAATCGCGACTTACCGCTCTTATCAGCGAGCATCTGGTCCACATGACGCCTGTGCACCCGTCCATCCATCGTCCTGACCTTATAAGAGACAGGTCCGGAACGTTCTACAACGGTGCCGTCGGTCCACTTCTGAGCGCGTACCGAGTAGTCGCGTGTCAGCACGGGGTCGCCGGCCGCGAGCACGCGCAGCGGACGCTCGGCCGCGTCTCGCTCCTCGCGCTGTAACTGTGCATCGCGCATCGCCTCGCCGGGCTCCGTGCGCAGCAGGTCCAGCCGCCCGCGCAGCCGCCGCCCCAGCATGGCTACCGCCGGCTCGCGTCCGGTCACACTGTGCTCGCTGTTTCGGTACATAAATAAAAACTTACTCAGAGCGGTGTCATCGTCTGCACCTTCGAGCTCCGCCTTTTTTAGAACCCTCTTGATTGTTCTCACCGCGTTCTCCGCCGCGCCGTTGCTGGCCGGATGATATGGTGCGACTGCAGAATGCTTTATCCCGTTCACTTGAAGGTACGCCCCGAACTCGACCGAAGAGAAGGGAGGCCCATTATCGGTCACTATTCTTTTCGGCAGGCCGAACCGGGCGAATAGACACCTCAGACCGACGATCACTTTACACGCCGATGTGCTGCCGACCTTCTGTACTTCGATCCACTTCGAGTGTGCGTCCACTATGATAAGATAGTACTTACCGCGAAAAGGACCCAAAAAATCCATGTTAAGTCTCGCCCAGGGCTCGTGCGGCCACGGCCACGAGTGCAGCGGCGCGGGCGGCGGCGCGGCGCGCTGCGAACGGCATGCCGCGCACGCCGCACACGCGTGCTCGATGTCCGCGTCCAATGTTTCCCACCACACATAGTTCCTAGCTATCTGCTTCATTCTTACGATACCGGGGTGACCTTCGTGGATCTCGCTGAGAACGGCCTTATGTAAGGTTTTGGGTACCACGATCCGGTAGCCCCAAACTAAGCATCCCCGATCTGAGTGCAGAGCGTCCTTTCTGCGAAAGAACGGCTTTTCCGCTTCGATTTCAGTGTCCGCCGATGGCCAACCAAACATCACATACCCGTAGATTTTGCTCAGCAAAGTGTCCTTAGCCATTTCTGTTTTGATCTGATTAAAACTTACCGGCAAATTCTCCTGGACAAAACTTAAGTAGCTGCATTCCTCGTCCTCTCCTCTGGCTCGGCCACCGGACGTGGCGAGCGGGAGGCGCGACAACGCGTCGGCTACCGGGTTCTGTTCGGATCTCACAAACTCGATTTCATAATCGTACGCCGCTAACTTAACTGCATAACGTTGCAGTCGACTTGCGGCCGTCACGGGAATTCCTTTATTTTTGCCTAATATGTAACTGAGAGCTCGGTGATCGCTTCTAAGTATAAACTTCCTACCATACAAATATTGATGGTGTTTAGTGATCCCAAACACTATAGCTAACGCCTCTTTGTCCAACTGCGAGTAGTTGGACTCGGCCGCGTTGAGCGTGCGCGAAGCACAGCACACCGGTCGCTCGCCGCCGTCCGCGTACCGCTGAGCCAGCACTGCGCCCAGCCCGTACTGACTGCTGTCCACCGAGAGGATTAACGGCAAGCTTGGGTCGTAGTGAGCGAGCACCGGAGAGCTACTCAACATCTTTTTGATTCTAAGGAATGCCGCATCACAATTTTCATCCCAGTTCCATTTAGTGTTATTTTTTAACAAACAATACACAGGTTTTAATACGTCGCTCATGTTCGGGCAGAACTTAGAATAAAAATTAACCATGCCCATAAAACTTCTCAACTGAGTTACGTTCGTTGGGACCGGAGCGGCCACAATAGCATTGACTTTTTTAGAATCTGTGTGTAAACCGAATTTGTCTATTTTGTAACCTAAATAAGTCACAGAATCTCTAAAAAATTGACACTTTGAAAAATTTATTCTAAGACCATTATCTTTTAACCTCTGTAATACTGCCTTTAAATTAGACATATGGATCGATTTGGTGGGGCCTGTCACACATATATCATCAGCGAACACGGCCGTTGACGGCAATCCACTCAAAGTCTCTTCCATGATTTTTTGAAAGTTTTCTGGAATGCACTTAATACCGAATGGGACTCGCCGATACACAAATGTACCAACATGAGTGGTTATAGCCGACAGAGGCCGTGATTCGTTTTCTAAAATACATTGTTGAAAAGCATTAGATAGATCTAACTTAGTATATTGTTCGCCCCCACCTAAAGTGGCGAATAAGTCCTCAATCCGCGGCAGCGGGTAGTGAAAGTCCTTGAGGCGCGGGTTAATCGTCACCTTGTAGTCACCGCAAATACGAATATCGCCGTTAGCTTTAACAACCGGTACGATCGGCGTGCCATAGTCCGATCTTTCAACTTTATAGATAATCCCTTCCCGCTGCAGCCGATCGAGTTCCCGCTCAACGCGCGCGCGCAGCGCCAGCGGCAGAGACCGCGCCTTTACAAACACCGGTGTCTCGTCACTGAGGTGCAGCCGTATGCGAGACTTACAAGTACCTAAACCGTCCGCGAACACCTCAGGAAACTCATTTCGCAGAGAGAGAGACATCGAATCTCCTTCGGATACATTGTGGATCGCGTTGTTATCGTTTTTAAAAAGAGTTAGTTTTAAATGTTTTATCCATAAACGCCCCAACAATGGAGGTCCGCCGTTATCTATAACGAAAAGCTTCAAGTAAGCTGTTTCCGAACCGCATTCCACACGCACCACAATATAACCTACAGTTTCGATGACGTCACCTGTGTACGACCTAAACGTAAGAACTTTGTTTTGAATAGGTATCTTTGAAAAGTTTTCATCATAAAACTTCTTTGATATTGCCGAGATTTTACTACCCGTATCGATCTCAAATTTACACTTTACATTATCTACACTCAATCGAATATAATAGGGTTTATCACCAACACTACTGACCAAGTTATAAAAGTGAGAATCGTCCTCGGAATCAGTATCATCTAAAAAGTACTGACCTTTTTTTACAGTCCCGTTACCGTCATTTCTTTTGCACATCGCCTTCAGGTGCCCCTTCTCACCACACTTGTCACACGAATAAAATCTATACCGACACTTGCCGGGCACATGACCGGGCTTGCCACACCGCGAGCACGGCCGGCGCGCTGCAGCCCCGCCGCCGCCGCCGCCGTCGCCGCCGGCGCCGCCGCTGGGCGCGGGCCGACGCGCGTGTCCTGCGCCGCCGCCGCCGCCGCCGCCGCCGCCGCCGACGCGGTGGAGCCCCTCGTCCTTAGTGAACGCGCCGCTCGGGCCTGCAGCCGAAGTGCCCGCCACATTCGCGTGCCTCTCCGCCGCCTCCAACGCCACAGCGAGCTCGACGCTTCGTTTGTAATCAATATTCTTCTCGGCAAACAGCCTGGATCGCATGTCTTCGCTGAATAGTCCCGACACGAACTGGTCGCGTAGATTTACTTCTAGCGAGACGCCAAAGTTGCAAGTCTTAGCCAGGTGTTTTAGACTTTGCAAGTAGGAACGAACACTTTCTGCCTGCGCCTGCTTCCTTTGCCTGAAGATGTGTCGCTCTGCAATTTCCGATCTCTCTGGTTCTAAATGATCTTTCACTAATTTCACGAGAACGTCGAACGATTTATCTTCCGGCAGATCCGGAGCACATAAGTCGCACATAAGATCGTAGCACTGAGAACCGACGAGTGTCACTAAAGTAGACACGTGTAAAGTTTCTTTGACTTCATTGAGTGCAATAAATTGTTTGACTCGTCGCACGTACGTGTCCCAATTTTGGTCACTGATGTCAAAACACTCTATTTTACCGAGTGGCATGATATTAAAAGGTAAACACGCGTTTGTAACAATTAAAATCAATTAATTTCCGTCCCGTCGCCAGTGATATGTTGCAAATAAAACCAAAGGTTCAGAGCCAACTGAGGGTACTTTAATATCGTAGCACACAACTCCATACAAGTGCAAGTATAACTACCCACATAAGAGTATTAATACACAACAGAGTCACTGTGCAATGATTCGGCCACGACCATGAACACGGTCACATCTGTGGCCTGTTTGGTTATAGGGCTTGCAACCAGTGTGCGTTTACTGTATCCATGGCTCAGAGACTGATGGCAGCACCAACTAGCCAGCTGTAGGGTCCTCGACTTTCAATTGTTTTCGGCTCCCTCGCTGTCAGCTATTTTGCAAAATATTTTTTTCCGACGAACCCATTCGACAAAGAGTGGTGGAAGATCGCGAAAGACCGGGATCTGTGGAAGCTCTTGGGGGAAGCCTTTGTCCAGCAGTGGGACAAAATAGGCTAATTGTAGATTTTGCTCAAAAATAATTGTATTCTTTGATTTTGTAATGTCTCGCATGTGATCTTAAATACTGCTCCGACAATCCCTTGATTTTATTCAGATGCCTAAATGGGCAGAAAAACAGATTCAAGCTTACATAAGAACCACTGAATAGAGATAAAAACAAATAAGATTGGCCTTAGTAAGACAGAACAAGTTAATTAAACAGAGATTACTCGGCTTATTATCTTCTGTGTTAATAATCCTGCTAGAGGCGGACTTATGGAGGCAAAGTTATTTGTTTCCTAACAAGATATTACGACTTTCTACATTCGCTGAGGATTTTGCGAGAAAATACTGCCAAGTAATAAAACTGTGACGGTTTCCCAATTTAGGAGTTTTGTTACCTACTAGGATTACTTAGAACGTCTTAGGAACTAAGTGAATTTACGTTCGTTCCTCTCGACTAAGCCTAGGCTGCGTCCACACTGGACATGCGAATATTACACGATGACCATTTATACAAATAAACTTCTCCTGTTGCCATTCTCCACCGTCATAATGTTTATTCCAGTGTGGCCGCAGCCTTATGAATCAGACAAGGCAGCAGTTACAGCGCATAAATCTAACTTGCTTTAGATTTTCCACACTTTGATGAGGGTTATTTTTGAGGGTTAGCAGGGGGATAATGCACAATAACCCACCCCGGCACGTCATTGCAGATCTTTGTTCCCCTAACATTAATTAGAATTATACTTTGATGAAAAATATTGCCTATTAACAAACTCTTTATATCAAAAAAGAATAAGTATATCGAACAAAAATCAATAATTACTTACACATTTATAAGTTGATACCAAAAATAATATGATTTTATCTCGATCCTTCAATATATCAATCCCATTAATTTTCCCGTAGGCCCGAAATTTTGCAACAACACGTATTGGCAAAATATCAAGCATCAAAACTTTCGACAACTTATAACACAAAAAGACCAATATATCTATACACCTCGCAATATCCTTCCAGGCCCTATTACAAGGTGAATAAGGTACAATTTCGCCTGAGTTTAGTAGGTTTGAACGTAAAATTTTCTGGTTTTGTAATGGTCTGCGTTGGAAGGTAGCCAAATATTTCATGGAGGTAGATAAACATAAAAGTTTCAGACCTGAACATGGTAGTGGTTCCTGGCCTACATGTCCGCTGTTATAGATTAATATTGAATTATTATTTGAATTATTATTGGCTGAAACATCTTGGAACAATTTCAAGAAAATTCTGAGAAATATACCTACCCACATAAAAGTTTAACCTTAAAAGTCCACGTGTAGGATAAAAATACAGTTCCCTATTTTTTCGAACAGCTGTAAGTAGGTACGGTACCTACCTACATGTATAGGTAGATAAGATACATAACCCTCTTTTGAATCGAGAACTCGTAATACCCGCATCGAACCCGCATACTGTTTGAAAGTTTATTAAAAATGTCAGAAAATACCTTTTTAGGTACATTCCGTTTCGGCGCAAAATGGCGGACCGATTTAATTTCGTTCACACATCATTTTAATCTGAAATGTATTCGGAATTTTTGTCGGAAAATGAAGCTTATTCCTGCCGGGCGACGGTAAAACAATTAACTCATGACAAATGCAAATTGAGTTGGCGATACTGCTGTTCACTGAGGGAGAATCAGTAGGTAAATATTTACTTACAGATTGGTTAACTAGTGACAGCTTGTAGTATAGATATTTGCCTAGTCATGATGTGGCGTGGACATTTTCAACACGAGTACTTACTTCGAAATTTCTGCTAAACAATGAAAGATACCGTAAATCTTTTAAGAAATTCGTATAAAACGTTTTAAAAAACTTCATTATAATCGTTTAAGCCTTTTGGGAGATGCGCTAGAATAAGCTTAAAACTTTTTTAGCGAAAGCTATTTTTTTTAATTCTATGTTATTTTGTTGTTTTTATTTGTATGCTTGATTTTGAATTAATTATTACAACTATCCTTAATGCATAATGTGGATAAAGCTGTGAACATTGTAGCATCGTAGAAGTTACGTAGTTATTTTACTGGTTCCGTTGTGTATTGTGCTTGATACCGGTGGTATAATCTCCATCTAGGCACACGCAAATTGTAGACAATAGTCAGTCATTAGACGCTGTGGTATAAGTTAGTCCATTGTCCTTAATGCAATGTAGTTAAGTTTGTTCTGAAGGAGCTTAAAAGCTCAGCAGCAGCTTTAGAATTGCAGATTTGTAATTAAATTCTACTATAGCAATATTGCTTTTTGAAAATGCACCTTAGGACCTATTCCAACACCGTTCGTTAATTCGTTCATTAACAATTTCAACCATTATCAGGGCCTTTAGGTATCTGTTCGGTACCTCGGTGGCGTGGCGAGTGAGTAGCCGGCCGAAACACGAGAGGGTTCTGTTTGGATGTTGTGGTACCATTGTCCTCTTAGTTTCTGATACCCACGGCATAGGGAATCCTACTGTGGGTCAGAACTAGGTATGTAATGTTTTTCATATATTCAAAGCTATGATTTTTTTTTCAAGTGTGCTGTTGCTTTGCCATCACCCATATAAAAACAAAAATGAATAAAAGAAAACCAAGAAAAACTTAATCTATTGCTTTGATTGTATAATCAAAGATTCAAACATTTATTTATTCATTATTTAGAACGTTAGTAGGCCATGGTCAGAACAACGTTTGTTTAAGGAAATAAATTTTTAAACACAATTTATTTTAAATTTTATTATGAAAACCTATTTCTGACTGTACCGGTATAAGCCTAGAAGAAAGTGTTAGTGTAAATAAAGTTGTACCAAATGAAAATACGGAAGAATTCAAAAGAAAGTCACCGCAAGGATATCCCGCTTCCAAAGGTTAAGCGACACTAAACCCGACGTCGCGATTGGCCAAACCTGAACAAATAAAATCCATTATGTATAAGCCCCTCACATAATGAGCGGGAATTCTTAAGGGCTCCCTGGAGCCAACGCTAAGTTCACCTTGCACCACGCTTCAACACCCTCTTACATTTCAGCAATTTGAGGTTATTTGTTACAAACATAAACACATTGCCAACACATCACACAAAAGAAATAGATAAAACAATGATAATAATTGAAACTTATTTGTGAAACCAAACGTTGATTTATGACTTGTTTATGGAAGCAGATTAATATTATTTCTTGCAACATTGGTGTTGATCTACAACTTCACTTGACGACCTCAGTGGCGTGGCGGGCGATTGCTCGGCTGAGACGCAAGAGGCTGGTTCAATTCCCGCTACAGGAGAAATGTTTGTATGTTCTGCAAATATTTCTTCCGAGTCTAGGTGTACATAAAGGATTATAAGTATTTACAAAAGAAAAGAAAAAGTACATAAAAGTATTCTATCAGCCATCTGGTGCCCATAGTAAAAGCTTTGTTTAGTTTGGGACCAGATGGCGCTGCGTGAAATTTCCACAAATATATTTATTTATTCACAAGGCTAAAAGCGAGATCGTTGAGTCCGTCATTCCGTTCCCTCCAGGAGACTTATGGAAGCAAATTGTGCTAATTTGTTAGGTGCGGGAATCTACTTAATTTGGTCCGGCCATGTTCTCGCATACCACAACAGACTACATTAAAGGTACATGCTACCGAGTAGCCCGAGAACATGGCGGAAAAGAGCATAATACAAAATCGCAGTGAAATGTTAAGTACTACTCTAGAGAACACAGGTCTTCTAGTTGTATTGACATCGCCCTTCTAAGGTTCGAATTCTATCACGCACTGATGATTTTTCTGTTGACATAATTCATGTGTGCTATACAGTTCTCTTAAACGGTGAAGGAAAACATTGCAAGCAGGTGGCCTTAATAGTTCAAAAACGTTAGGTTATCTGTTGTAACATTGTAAATTGTCTTAACATTGTAATCACCCACTTTCACGCACACCTCACACACACAGACTCTTCGAATGCGCAGCAGAAAGGCAATAGGTAGGCTTATAACAGTTTTAACGATCTACCCTCTATCATCTATTTTTTATTTATTTTTTTGTACCTATGAAGAGACTAGCTTCCACAACACAGGGAATCCCAGCGTGGGGCTAGTGAATTAAATTTTATTGTGAGTAAGTAACATAAATAAACGATTTTGTATTTCTGCCGACCAGTATGCGTCATATTTTTCTATCATTTATAAGTACTGAGATTTGGAGCCGCACGTACACCTCTATCTACATCCGTTTTGGACTTTTTCAATTCTAAAATACGGTTAACTCATTTTACATTTCTGAAAAACAAAAAGTTAAATAAAAAATCACAAGATAAACTTGTATTCTAATGCAATATATACACTTCAAGCTTTTAAAATACAAAACATTTTGGTATTTTAATAAAAACTGTAAGTCATCAAAAAATCTAGAAAACAAAATTTCTCACGTTTTTGCTCGTAGCCAAAATTTTGGGTTTGTCACTTAACAGCATTTTAGAAATCGGACGGCAGATTTGTACTTGTTTGTATCTGACCCTACCTACTGTGGCACACACTGGTGTACTTTTCGACCATGAAAAAGAATGACTCAAAGGGGTAGTGATACAAGGAATACAAAAAGAAAATAGGTTATCAGGTCCCCTCTGTTCTAGCCATCGACACACGACAGGGAATATCACCCGCACTAAACACGTACTAGCCTGATTTGTATGCAAGCGGTCACCGTGTGCGGACCACTGATACTGAGCCGCACGAGTCGGCTGAATTGACAACCACCCCTATTATTGTCCTATTATTCCATGACCTCGAGTGGGGTACGTGCTATAGCACGCTTGCTTTACTCCACGAGTTCCAGCATATCGAATAGAAGAATAGAATAGAATGGTATTTAATTTGCAACAACATAAAACATTTTGTAGGTAGTTACCTATTTATAAACTAAGTACATAATATTCTAAGCTGCTGCAAAACGGACCCTAACTCAGCATTATGCTGTTTGTAAAAACAAATCGCGCTGGTTTTCCGTTAGGGCCGATTCTAGAGAGCCGATCCGCCTTCCTATCCTAAGGTCGTGGGTTCAAATCCGGTTGTGTACCAATAGATTTTTCTGTGCGAAAAAATTATGTGCGCTATACCAGTGCTCTCAGGCGGTGAAGGAAAACGTCTTGAGGTTTAGTCAGCTTACTCAGCTTACCCGCGGCTTAGTCAGCTCCGCACGTATTGACCATGTCTTTCCTGAGGACAAGGCCGGCTAAGCTGAGAGGATGGATAGGCGCTGAGCATACTTCATCTTAATTCGTCCCGGGTCAAACAGCGACCCGTTTGTGAAGGTAAAAGTTGCCTCCTGACGCTGTATAAATCATCTATAGATGGTAAAAAGCTTTAGTAGCAGAATGGCAGGAAAATTATAAACCAAGTGATCTTGAATAAGGGTACGGCCAGGCCAGGCAAGTGTCAACAATCGGATCCGGGCGGTACCCCACACTGGATGTATTGTATCACTTTGCAAGGCTTTCTATGTTGGATCAATCATGAATGGAATTTGGATCGGATTACGGACTAATGTTACAGCTGCTTCTACAATAAAATACAAAAGCTTTAATACCCGGTTCCAATGCAATACTAACAGGTGAGGTATCGTATGTAGTAATGTTATCTCTGTCGAAAAGCGCCATAATTTTTTTTTACTGTAAAATAACGTTGTTATAGTTATTAATTAACGATCCGTCATCCGTTAGTAGAACTTTAGAACTGGACAATACAAAGTAAGATACAAGGTACTGAATGGCAAAAGACTCAAAGTTACGACAAAATAGAAAACATGGTCTAAGCTGGGATGTTATAGTTAAGCAATGATACAATCCTTTTACAATCTATAGTAGATGATTTATACAGCGTCAGGAGGCAACTTTTATCTACATAAACGGGACGCTGTAGTGCCCGGGATGAATTAATATGGAATAGGCTTGCCCAGCACCTACTCCATCCTCCTCTCAGCTTAGTCGGCCAAGACATGGTCCATACGAGCGGAGTTGACTAAGCCGCGGGTTTCCGCACGATGTTTTCCTTCAACGTTTGAGATAAGTGGTATAGCGTAATAAACTTTTCGTACAGTAAAATCCAATAACACACACACACAATATACATAGTTTAAGTAGGTACACCATAGTTTCTTGCATTTCCTGTTACCCATACTCTTAGAGACTGGCGCATCAGGAAACTCATAAATGTCTATATAATAGAAGTACACTCTGGAACAAATATAAAACCTGTTATTTACTTACTTTAACCCTGTTATGTTTTTATTTTAAGTTAAAGCAATAAACGTTTTCATATTTTCATTTTTCATTTTCACTGAATAGTGGCAAAAGTTGATCCCCGCTCAGCACATAAGCTTTCGACCTGTCCGTCTGGTATATCGTTTTATAACCGGAGCTTGAGACTCGTACAGTCACAGAAACAATTCATACACAAGCTGTTCTGGAATGGTACGGTGTAGTGGATGTCATATAGTAGTAAAAATAAATAAATAAATAAATAATTGTGGACATTTCACACAGCGCCATCTAGCCCCAAACTAAGCAAAGCTTGTACTATGATTTATATCCTTTTTTTTGTAAACACATACCTACATATAATAGGTACATATTTCTACAACACCCAGACCCGGAAAAAATATTTGCAGAACATACTCGTACAAACATTTCTCCCATAGCGGGAATCGAAGCCGCGCCTCTTGCGTCTCAGCCAAGCACTCGCTCGCCACGCCACCAGGTCGTCAGTAGAATAGTACTTCATATAAATTATACGTTTCTATACCTTAGTTAGCACATTAGGGATTGCTATCTGCGACATAGTTTTACACGAATGCAGATATCGTTTTAATTGTTTAACATTATTTATGTTTGTCATATTGTTCTTCCAAATATACATACCCTATTACAAAGCCTCCACTGTCCGTCCGTCTGTCAGCCCGTCCGTCTGTCAGCGGGCTGTATCTCATGAACCGTAATAGGTACCTATCTAAAGTTGAAATTTTTACAGTGTGTACTTCTATTCCCGCTATCATCATCATCATCTTCCTGCCCTCATGCCACTCTATGTGGGGTCGGCACAGCATGATCCTTTGATTACTCACAGAATGACTTCGAGAGATTCGACTCGCACTTGACCGGATTTTTTATTTTCCTCACGTTTAATCACAAAGAGTGGAAAAATAGGAGCTCTTGCTCTACAGTGCGACGATAATGGCTATTAAGCCATCAAAGCCCCATTACGATTCCTTGTCTCACAGGGAATGTGTCTAATGTGGGGTCATTATAGGACAACGACGTACAACACACCCCAACGCGGGAAGTCAGCACCAACCTTAGAATTAGAATAAGTGGGGACAGGACTAATGGAAGGGGTAGCTGTGAAAATTATTCTTCGCAAAAGTTATCCATTCGGTAAATTACCCGATCCCATCCACACGGAGCTCCAAGAATAGTTCCAAAGTGAATAGTTACATTCGACAGGTCGCATTCGTCACTGAATGGCTGGAGAACACAATGGATGCAGCACATTCAATCAGGCTTAACGCCTCTACAGACCACACGATTTCACAAATGATCCAGATACGTATTGTTATTTGTCATCATAAACTAAAATAGTTTTATTCATTGGTTTAGGGTTCCGTACTACCTAAAGAGTGCCAACGGGACCCTAATATTAAAGCTCCGCTGTCCGTCTGAATCGTACAATTTCAACTCTACCTGTGTTGAAATATTCACAGAGTGTGTATTTATATTGCCGCTATAACAACAAATAAGAATCAAAAAATACACGAAACATTTATGTACGTGTACGAGGATACGGAACCCTTCGTGTGTGAATTCGACTCGCACTTGACTGGTTTTTTGGGTTATAGAAGGGTTGAAAGTAGTTCTAAAGTGGTTCCTATGTGAACACTGTCTGTGCATCGCCCATCTCCTTTCGAATTTGTCGACAACTCTCACAAGTGTTAAAACATCTGAGAAACGTAGTGTTATATTTTTATCTTTAAGGTATCCATTCAGTTTCAGTACAGTCAGTACAGAGAAAGTCTTTCTTAATTAAACTGCAACATAGATGTTTGAAAAAGTATTCTTTGAACCGAACTTTTTTCCAACTTACTTAAATTGGGTTCAAAATCGGGTGGTCCACAGAGTCCCTGGTGTAAAACTTCCCATAATTTACTGTCCGCTGGTTCTGTAGCAGTTGCAATGAACTCACAGATCGCATCAATGCAGTCAGATGAATGTTTAATACCTTTAGCTTCAAACCCTGTCTCTATTTTCAGAGGACAAAGACTGTTTTTAACTCTCTGAATAAATAACTATGTAGTTCTGCCCGATCAGTGGTCGTAGTGACCCCGTCTTCTGATCCTAAGGTCGTGGGTTCAAATCCGGTCGTGTACCAATGGATTTTTTCTATGCGAAAAATGTATGTGCGCTGTACCAGTACTCTCAAACGGTGAATGAAAACATCGTGAGGAAACCCGCGGCTTAGTCAGCTCCGCACGTATTGACCACGTCTTTCCTGTGGACAAGGCCGATGAAGCTGAGAGGATGGAGTAGGTGCTGGGCAAGCCTATTCCATATTAATTCGTCCAAGGCACTACAGCGTCCCGTTTGTGAAGCTAAAATTGCCTTCTGACGCTGTATAAATCATCTAGGTACTATGGTAAAAGGCCTTAATTCTGACCCCACAGTAGGAATATATTTCGTGGCGATGGTATCCATATTTCCCACAAAGTAGATCCGTTCCGACATTAATTTTAATAAACTTTAGTTCTTCTGAAGAATTTTTATTAAAGGATACTTGAAATGAAATACACGATAAGATTATCTTATTTGTGACTTATCAAATAAAACTTAGTTATGTTAGGTAATATGAATAAATACTTTCATTGAAGTCCTTAGGCCACATTTCTATGGTGGTATGGTTTCATCCCACCTTACCCCCAGGGGTATTGTGGGTCCGAAGTGGGATTTTCGTATCGCGGGTACTACAACTACACAATACGTGGGTAGAGTACCTACTTCGCACCACAACAAACAAGACCGGTAGAAATATTTGCAGCAAATGCAAACATTTCTCGAACCGTGGGAATTGAAGACACACTTCTCGCTTCTCAGACGGGATCACGCCCATCACAATACAGATACAAGTTATATTTAGCAAATTTAAATAAAAGTTAATACGTTTACTATTGGACCCCGCACTAAGTTTAGCCTGTATCGCGGGAGACCGAAATGCAAATAACAATGAATGAATGAAAATACTTTATTGTACAGCTTAGACTAACATAAAAAAATATATATACAAAACTAATTACGGTAAAAAAAAGTACAATTGGCGGTCTTATCGCTTAAGAGCGATCTCTTCCAAACAACCATGCATGGAAAAAGAGAACAGAACGTAAGGGTGGCCGGGGGTGTACGAATACGAGCTACACAATATGAATAGAATACCATAAATAAATATATATTTAGATAAATATACATAGAAAACACCTCTATTGGAAGCAAATAAACTGTCAAAACAATAAATAAAATACATACATAGCCTACTCAGGCATCTGCGATAAATATAAGTTTTTAACTTGAGTTTTAAAAATCGCTAGAGAAGTGGATTTTCTAATATTGACAGGCAACGCATTCCACAGGCGTACGGCATTTATTGCGAAGGACAATACAAGAACAATGGTTAGCTATTACATCAAAAATAAATTAAAAGGATAAAATAAAATTGAATTAAATTAAAAACTAATAATAATACAAATACAAATATATTTATTTGGAACAGAAAACAAATCAAAACTAAAACATGTGTAAACGATACTGACGGCAAAAGTATTAAACTGTGTCGCAGCCTAATAACTAAAAAAACGAACATTTAAACATGAGCAAGCAGTAATAATAATAAGTATTTTATCATAGCCATTTATTATAAAGGGCTATGATAAAATACTTAAAATCGCAATAGCGAGGTTGTCGACGACATTATAAGTCGATTAATGGAAAGTACGCGACTTTGCCAGCAGACGAGTGTAATCTAGGGTAATCCTTTCTTAGTCCATCCACTACACTATAAAAGGAATATGCCCTCCAAGTTTCGTACTTCTGTTTAGTTTAGACTGTGCGTTGGTTGGCATTCAGTAATTCCGTCAAGTCAGTCAGACAGTCAGTCAGTGGTTCGAAAGAACCAGTGATAAGACTAGTAGTAAGAAATCAGTAAAGTCAGAGTTTTATATATTTAGTTAGATGACAAAACAATCTCAATATAACTATGTAACTTGAATATATTTTAATCTGTAAAAGCAAACCGAAATTCAAAGCTGTTCCGTCCCGGCTAATCCCCGCTAATATTCAATGTAACATCCTATCCGATCCGCATTTCACGGCTGGCGCCATCCGGATATACGTAAAGGAAGGGTTTCTAAAGCCGAGCATTCGTTACGGATTTACTTCCTTATATATAGGAGGTGGGTTATTTCCCTCGATAAAGTACGAAGTGAGTTTCAGAAGAAAAATTCTGAAATTCGCTTCGTACTTCATTACGCCATTATAATACCTATTTTCTATTATTATATTCTGTAAGCTAGCTGTAAGTTTTTCAAAGATAATAAAATAATGTCAGTTATAGGGCGATACGTGTCACACCTTCCATGAAGTACGAAGTGAATTATTCTTCTAACTATTTATTATTTTAAATCAGAAGTGGCAGCAAGTTTTCTTATGTTTACTTGTGGCTCTGCCTACCCCATTAGGGATACAGGCGTGATAATATGTATGTACTCACTTTGTATTTCATTATGCCATTATATCAATGCCAGAAACATGCCAAAGCGCTGGTCTTCCGTGGTTGCACTTTCGATGAAGCACGATGTTTCAGAAGGATAATTCTGATACGCACTTTGTACTTTATTATGCCATTATGTCAATACCAGAGCAATACAATACTCGTGGACCGAGAAGCACTTATCTCGGCTTAGCCGAAGCTAGCTGCATTGCATGTGCGTGCTCCGAGGCTTTCTAGTGAGGCTGGATTTAATATGGAAACAGGTTGACAAGGATCCTGGATTTTGTGCCGATAAGATCACATAATAAGATATTTTAATATACATGATTTAAACAGCACCAGAAGGCAAGTTTTGCCTACATAAAGTCGAGGATTTACTCACAATGTTTTTTTTAACGTTTTGAGTAAGCGTTCCAGCGCATACAATTTTGAAAATGACATAAAAATTACATTAGTATGGCTGAGATTCAAACTCAGGACAGATCATGAGTACCTCCCACTAGACCAACACAGGCCAACAAGGCATAAAATCCAGGGGGCCTCAGATAAAACGTCTTTTAACCTTTCTAACTTCATCGCAAATTCGCGAGGTATCTTATGTTTTTCATTCACAGTTGAAGTAGGTACTTTTATTCTTAGAACCCACGAGAATTTTAATCGTAAGGTTGTCTCGAATTCGCATTCGGAGTTCGCTTCACAAAGTTAAGGAAGGAAAATGCGATAAGACAAGATAACTCATATTACATCACTTCAATAGCTGCCTGGTTTACATATAATGCCTTTAGTTTATTACCCATAGGAACGTTGTTTTTCTGTCAAAAATGTGTGGAGCTTTTAAACGATTCTTTGTTCGTTAGTAGAATACTTGAACCAGGCTGATACTACAGAACCAGCCCGGTTTACGTATAAATGTTTGAATGAGGTTCAGATTGAGGAGAGCTTCTGATTTATCGAGGTACAAATGGTTCTGGGCTTCGTAGATAACGCTTCAAGGACCAATTGCATTAGAAGCAAAATGATAAATACAATACTAAGGTTGCAGGATCAAATCCGGGCGTGTACCAATGTATTTTTCATTTAAAAAAATCTATATACGCTATACCAGTACCAGAAACCCGCGGCTTAGTCAGCTCCGCACGTATTGACCATGTCTTTAATGTAAGCTGAGAGGATGGTATAGATGCTGGGCGCTACAGCGGCCCGTTAGTGTAGGCAAAAAAATTGCTTCCTGACGCTGTATAAATCATCTAGTATAGATGGTAAAAGACCTTATTTTTTAGTTTATTATGTGACCCCACTGCCATACGATTATCAAATTTGAAATTCACGACGCTAGTTCTTACTCTGCTTACTACCCCATTTTACAAACAGTATAAAGGACAAGCGAACCTTTGAAATGACTTTGCTTATTTGTGCTGGAACGGGTAACAGTCCAGTCATTGAAAGGTAATAGTAGGTACCTTAAAATGTAGGCTTTCAAAACCCTGAAACACATGTCTACATATTTTGTATTTAAAATATTCAAACCGAGTTTCAACCATACAAGTTTTGACACACATTTTATAGGTTGTTTTGACAAATCCTGAAATATTATTTTATTATTTCGAACTAGTATGGCGAAAGGATTTAAAGTTCGCTTCAAGGTTCCTTTCATTAACTTGACACACATGTCTACGGCATGACGGTTTCCTCATAATGTTTTCCTTCACCGTTTGAGACAAACCCTGTTACACGACTGGATTTGAATGCACGACCTTAGGATCGGAGGGCGGGGTCGCTACCACTAGACCACCAGTGCTATAAAATCAAGAGGAATGTCTTGTCAGGGACAATCTGCCAGTTTCCAAAGCCACTTCTTCATGACAAGGTATGCAATTATCTAGCTCAAGTTCTGGACAAATTTCAGAGTCCACGAAAAATTGTGTCTATTGCTATTCGGTTCAAGATGAAATACGTGATTTTTTGCCGTACAAGAGCTATTTATAAGTAAATAGAAAGTTACTTAAACGTGTTTTTCATAAGGAAACTGGGGAGTTCACTCCCCCTCCTTCAGTTGTTACAAGCACGTACCTTAACTGGATGATCCGGGTTCGATAAAGCGGAAGTTAGTATAAAATCGTTTGGCCGGGTACCCATGGGTGCTGTATCAGCATGTTCGATACAAAATTGAAGCTTGGCACCTGAGCGCTGAGATAACGCTATCTCAGGTTATTCACCGCTGTTTATACAACACACGAGAGATCCACTATCCTACTGATATTATAAATGTGAATGTGAGGATCGTCACATCCCTTGTCATGTTTGTGCCTCAATCACGCCATAATGGCTGAACGGATTTAAATGAAACCTGGAATATACATAGTGCATATGCTGGAATAACATATAGGCTATTTTTTATCCGGGTACCACGCGAGCGAAGCCGCGGACTGCAGCTAGTAATATTATAAATGCGAATGTTTGTGAGGATGTGATGATGTTTGTGCCCCAATCACGCCGTAACGTTTGAACGGATTTGAGTGAAACTTGGAATATACATAGTACATATGCTGGAATAACATATAGGCTACTTTTTATCTTGGTACTACTCGAGCGAAGCCGCGGGTGGCAGCTGGTATATTATAGATTTTTAAACTATATGATTTTATGTTGTAAGTTTATTTCTGTTAATATAATATGTATTCTTATTTATTAGTTATTCGCATGATATTGATCATTAGTAGATCTAATGTTCTTTTTGATGCTATAAATCTTAGGTCTACCCTAGTTCACTGTCTTTAATTATTCAAACGATCATTTTTACCGTTGTTTTTATAACGCGTAAAGGAAAGTAAAAAATACACACTACAAAACAAAGTGTTGAAAAACGCGCTTCAAAGAAAAGCGCATCAAAAAATATGCTTCGAAAAATGAGAAGATGAACAATGAAAGCTAAGAATGTCTGAAAAGTGAATTATCTCATATTACTTTAAAGGAAAGCTTCTTTGAATTTATTATTTTACTAACACTAAAAATAAGAAACGCGGCTTACGAGTAGATAAGGTCAAAGACCTTTCTTAATCAGCTGGGTAATAATCCCCAGTTTCTTATATCTTCACGCCTAAGCCGAGACAAAGTACCTTAGAGGCTCTCTCGAATTACTAATCGTCCGCTCAAACATTTATCAAAGGCAACCCGGCACCGTACCAGTTATTATGCAATCTGTGGTCTCTCATGTCACATACAAATATCTGGTACTAACAGTAGCTAACTTTGAAGTTCTGCAGATCTACATTCTTATGCACTGATAATCTAGATCTGTAGAACTTCAAAATGCTCGAAAAAAGCCTCATGAGATACACGTAAATCCATTCAGCACATTGGTTTGCTAAATAAAATAAATAAATAATTAAATAAGACATAACTTCTCTGCTGGACTGAGAGTAAAGAAAAAACATAGAATGCGTCCAGCTGCTTCTCTCCCCGAGCATGTCGTAAAAGTCGACTAAGGGATAGTATCCTCCAACATGATGAGATACAATAAGCAAGTATTCCCAAGGAGGGTCATAAAACACCTTAGCCAAAACTCTTACAGTATGATCCAAGGAACATGCTGTGCCGACCCCACATAGTGTGGGATGAGGGCAGGAAGATGATGATGAAATAAGACACAACTCGGGACTGCAGACTGACACCGATAGATGCTCGGCATCTTCAACTTCATCTACATCGACAACGGCCTCAACACCATCGAGGATACTGGAACACTGCCGCCAACATCCCGAAGTCCTTGTCCGATACTTCAAGGAGTTGGGCTGGCTGGGGGAAGGTTAGCATGGGGATAATAAACAATACACCCCCGGGACGTCAGTGCATATCTTCTCAAAAAAAGTATATAAGTAGGTATTCTATCAGCCATCTGGTGCCCATAGTACAAGCTTTGCTTAGTTTGGGGCTAGATGGTGCTGTGTGAAATGTACACCAATATTTATTTATTTTATTTATTTATTGACACGACTAGTAATAGTAATACTGCTTTTAACGATGTGTTTTCTGTGCCAAGACTTACAATTTAATCTGAGCGCGTCATATTCTCAAAGTTGGCATAATCTAACGCGTACCTTGCCAGTCATTTGGGAGGCAGTCAAGATGGAGATTCGAGCTTATTTTAAAATAATTTGATGAAATTATTCATTTTGCCTTTATAATTTCAATAATTACAGGTATGTCGACAGTTCTACACTAGTTCGAGTTACAGCAGAAACACCGCTCAACTTTGTTGTCAATGGAAAGGTCCCAACGTGTATTTAATAAAATAAACGTTAATTTAATTTAGTTTTATTTAGTTCTAGCTTAGTTCAGTTTAAGTCCTGGTTGCCTGGAAGACATCGCAATAATCGATAAGGCCGCCTTTTGCCAGCAATCGTTTCTTAAAAAATGTACTCCTACATTGTTGTTCGCAATAAAGTATTTATCATTTTATTTCATTTAATTTCATTTCAATTACGTAATTATGTATTTCACATTTATTTACAAATGTATTTACAAGCACAGGCTCATACGCAAAAACTAATATTATAATGAACTCTGTTTTTTATTCAAGATCGTCTATAGATATAAAACAGAGTTCTGATCACCAGGCAAAGTGCCTAAACAAAAGGATTATAAGATAAAAATAAGGATTGGACATTGGACATTGGATTCATGGCAATGAACTTTTAACGTTGACTATTGCCCGATTTCAATATTCTACTAACGGACACCGCATCGTTCATTACCATAATAACGTTGTTATTATGTCGAAAAGCTGCATACTGTTTTAGTCAGAAAAACAACGTTGCTTTGTGCTAGGGTAATAAATCATCTGTCCGTTAGCAGAATATTGGGACCGGGCATCCTAAGTGCCACCACCTTTTAGAATTCCCTTCTTGATTTATTATAAAGAAATAAATTCACTTCCAGTAAGCAATGTAAGAGAACTTATGAAAACTTCATTGTTCTTGAATTAGAGTCACGTGCCAGCGAAAGGTGGATTTAGTAAGTTTCTTTTAACATTTCTAGGATTCTCTTAAATCTGTATTTCATTATCTACCTCTGGGCGTTCAACTCACATTGATAAAGTATTTTTAAGTAATCTTTTATTATTTTCTACGGCTGCTCTGTTACACTGAAAAACAACTTTACAAACTGAAAATGTTTTTTTTTCTCGATGAGCTGAACGGTACTTAGTTTTAACTAAACCGAGTTGAAGAGCGGTTTTTACGTTGAATGTTTTTGGCTCGATGACGGCGTAGCGGCTGAACGGATCTGGTTGAAACTTAGAATAAACCTAGAACAACATATAACTTGTAGATTTTAGTCAAGACAAAGTAGTCCATAGTTTATTTGATGAATGCCTGTAACTTACAAAGTAAGGGGTTGTATACCGGACTATAGCGATACCGTTATTGATACGCGTAGTATTACGGCCGTCAAAAGACGGCAGCTGTTTCACAACAAATCAAGGCTTAATGAACAAAGTTGGAAATACCACGTGAACACTGATTGGACTTCGTTATGAGTGTGGGGAATCTTTTGTGGGACTTATAAAGTGGAGCGGTGAAGATTAAATTATAAAGAAAGATTCATTGTAATGATAATTTCATACATATATAAATGCAACGTAGATTTAAGACGTGTCCAATTGATCCCCGTGATTTTATGGAATAAAATTTTTTGACTTTGACTTTGACATATTATCACGCCCACATCCCTAGGGTAATAGGGTAGGCAGAGCCACAAGTATAATAAAAAATATAAATCATAAGATAACTTGCGGCCACTCCTGATTCCCATGATGCATATGGTGAACCATGGTGTCAGGTGAACAGCCCATCGTCCATGTAGATGGTCCATCATGTTGGAGAGGTTACTATCCCTAGTCGACTTTTACGTCATGCTTGGGGAGAAAAGCAGCTGGACACATTCAATGTTTTTTCTTTACTTCCAGTCCAGTAGAAAAGTTATGCTTATTTCAAATGGGAAAATAGGAACCCAGATCAATTAGTATCCCTTTGTCAATCTGTTCAACCATGTCAAGACTTAGTTTTATAACTCGATAGGTTATTTTAATATAAATTCACAGCAAAAACGAAATAGCAATTATTGATAAGCAACCTGGCGCTCGAGACGAGATGGCGGTCAAAATCACCTGAGCATGACCAAAATAACCTTTACAGAATTCAAAACCCCTCCTCATTGAACCGCTCGTTAAGGTAAGTGCTTTCGCCTCGGCCATTACACACAGATAATCTATTAGTTGGTGCATAGATTTCACTAGGACAATGTAACTTTGGTGTTTATCAATAAATTTTTAGGGTTCCGTATCCCAACGGGATCTATTAATAAGCATTCCGCTCTCCGGCCGTCTGTCAGTGGGCTGTATCTCATGAACCGTAATAGGTAGAATTTAAATTTTCACAGTGTGTAGATATATCTATAGCTATTATATATAAATGGGTGCCCCATACCATGTAATATTATTTTCATTTTATACCTAATGTATTAATGTAAATAACGTTACCTTATGTAGGATCAACTCTAAATTAACTTGTAACGTTTAGTTACAGTTTGGCGTGTAGTATTGTTATTAGAATTTAGAAGTGTATAATACTAAAAAAAACAAGGAAGAGGAAAGAGTGAAGAGGGTTCTTATAATCGCCAAACTGTAACTTTTACCTACACTAACGGGACTCTGTGGTGCCTGGGACGTTGTTTCATGGAGTAAACTTGCCCAGCACTTATACTATCCTCTCAGCTTAGTCGGCTTTATCAAAACGTGCGGAGCTGACTAAGCCGCGAGTTTCCTGACGATGGTTTCCTTCACCGTTTGAGAGTACTAGTAATTTTTCGAAATCCATTGGTGCACGGTCGGATTTGAACCCACAACCTTAGGATTGGAAGGCGGGGTCACTAGCACTGGACTACAAAGTGCTCTCAAAGGCTCTCAAGTAGTTAAAAACCTCGTAGAAATCACAAATAACTAAAAGGTAGTGCCGTGGATCAGCAATCAAGTTTACAGTTGTAGATACGTATGAGATCCAGTGGTTTCGTCTAATTGGAAAGGGCTCTCTATGTTATGAATTCTAATTTATTTTAGGTTCAAGAGTGTGTCACTTTGTCAATACTCATTACTCAATGTATGTATGTTCGTATGAGCTAGTGGCCAACTCTAGTGACGGAGTTTATAGGCCGCCTAAAGGCCTCCGTCATGGCTTGACGACTTAAAAGAGCCGGGGCCGACTGTTTAACATGCCCTCCGAAGCACGGAAGCGCTCAGCTCGTAATGCCACTATACTAATAATAATATACTAATTACTCAATATATTTATTGCTTTCATTATGGTTGTATAAATAGTAGGTAGTTTCACATTATGAACCCTGTTTTTCTAATACAAGGTTTTCGTTATAAATATTACGTCTGTCAGAAAATTATGTCATTGTGGTAATTATGTCATGTTTTATTTAGGTAGGTAATGGTATTCTCAATTATTAAATTTAATGTAGGTATTTAGGTATGCATGTCAACAGAATGATAAGTGATAAATGTTGGTGGACATATCAAACAGCGCCATCTAGGCCCAAACTAAGTATGGGAATCAGATGGCTAATAGAATACCTATATACTTTTTTTGTGAACTACTCGTAGTAGGGGGAAGTGGGGCAGATTGATACACAAAAATTTAAACTTCCATAAAATGTGTATAAACATAATATTTTCATTAATTTTGCAATAAACGTTTAGCTAAACAATTAAATATTCTAATGTCATAGTTTAAAATTGTTTAAGTTATCAAAGAAAAGAAATAATTGACGTTTAGTAAAAAATGGCTTTTGTATCTATCTGCCCCACTAGCGGGGTACTTTGATACACCACGTGGGGCACTTTCATACAGGGTGGAAAATCTATGAAAATGGTCAAATTAATACACTTTTACATTGATTCTACTTGTTAATTGTGATGAGATCATAAACAGCCTTATAATATAAGTAACTTATTTAATTATTCTAACAAATCTCACAGTCAGTCTCAAACAATCAATAAATCAAACTATCAAACTTAATATTATTTAAAAAAAAGCCATATAAATCTTTTTCATCTTTTATTGCACATTATTATGCACTCAAATAGAAAAAGAATACATAGATGAGGTTCGAGTTGTGCCTTTCGTAAAATTTGGTGTAAGCTAGGCAGGTGTAAAACAACATCTCTAAAATCAACACTTGCTTTGTCTTCGACATCTGGAAAGACAAAAATGTAAGGATCTGGCACTTTTATCTCAAGTATTGTTAAACTTGAGAAAAGAAAGTACTCAGTTAAGTTGTATTTAGTGATGACTTTGGCCACATAGTGGAGCACCGATCTTTTTGGGGCACCTTAATACAGAGACGGGGCACAATGATACACATCAATGTGCCCCACACTTTGTTGCATCAAAGTGCCCCAAACGACATTTTTCAAAATTCAAATTATCATATTAAAACTAACTTTGATTTTAAGTAAAATGAACAAAAATCATAATAATTGATAGTTTAACTTACCTTTGGTATCTAAAGATCCTCGTTAGATGTTATGGAAGAGCGTCAAAACACTTTCACATATTGCGTCAAAATTTACTTCATGACGCTCAAAACACATCGCGACATGCCCAAGGCCGCCCGTTGACAGACGGTCGGTGCAGTTACAATGGATGCATTCGGAAGTTTTTCCGAACGTTTTAGAGATGGTGCCACTCAAATCCATTCACTCAGTTATTAGATAAGGCTAGTGTATCAATGTGCCCTTTGTATCAATGCACCCCACCTCCCCCTACATAATTATTTACAACACCCAGGCATGGAAGAAATAGAAAGAAAACCCAGTTTGATGCAATCTCTTTAGTCTTCATATCCTCACATACCAGCACTTCTACAAGTCATGTCACTAGTTATTTTGAACTAAAGTGCCGAAAGGATTCACCAAAGTTTACCTCAAAGGCTCTTTTCGTACAATTGACACATGTGTTAAAAAATACAAAGTTGCGCAATCATAATATTAGTTACTTCAAATAAAAGTAATATTTTTAGTCTGTGGGGTTTGGGTTCTCTTCGTAGTGAGTATTTAGCTTCGTATTCGCTTCGTGGTGAGTACCGACTCACAGCAAGGCTTTTAACACACACCAAGGCCCGATGAGTTCCGGTTCTTGATTGACACACGTATCTACGTGAATTGAGACGTAACAAATTTACACCGACGTCGTATATTTGGCACGAAACGGCCATTTTATGTTATTTATAAAAGGAGGATGTTGTTTATGACCTCGAAGTTACAACAAGGGTCCATTGGTGGATCTTTATAGCTTTGGTGTTTAATTTTCGTTATCTTTGAGATATTGGTGTAGAAGATATAACTTTATTCGCTAGTATTCCATTTTAATCCACTTACACTTTTGGTACTTTGGCACCACTATCTTGGTGATTTTTTGACTATAAAATTTAGTTTTAAGTATTATTTATTTTAAGAATTTAAATACCTACTTGTTTACTTACCCTATTATTCTTAATTTTATTTTATTACTGAACTGATATGTAATTTTTTTATTTGACTATGATGTATTAAATTTTGACTTTTACAATTTGAATTAATTTATTCATTTTAATATTTAGTGACCTTATAATAAATGTTTTATATTCATACGCCTGTAAAGACAGGTTTTGGCTGAGCAAATACTTTTTAAGATCGTTATGTACTTGAAATTATGAATAAACTAGCTGCCGCCCGCGGCTTTGTTCGCAAGGTACCCGGATAAATATAGCCTATATGTTAATCCAGTACATGTACTATGTGTATTCCAAGTATCATTCAAATCCGTTCAGCCGTTTAGGCATGATTGAGGCACAAACATCCAAACTCACAAACTTTCACATTTATAATATAGTAGGATGATTATGATGGTCTTGCCCTCAGAACAGCAATTGTGTGTGTGGGGTCCCGTTGGCACTCTTCTAGTACGGAACCCTCAAGACCATTGATTAAGTTATGAGGTGATAATTATTACTACTGTAACTGTTGATACTGTAACTGTACTAGAAATGTTGACGACCTACGTGCCTAATCTAAGTACAGGATCTCTCTCACTACCGTGCTCCATAACAAGACTTCACGTCGCGTGCGGTGCTTTGACGAACTACTGACATTTAGCTTTTGACCATAACTGAACCGTCTCGGCAAAAAAAGTTAAATTACCCCCGAATACTCAAACGTGACTCAAAGTTGAGCACGTCTCAACTCACGGTTTTTTGACAGTTTCTGATGAAAATCTGTCAAAAAAAATCGTCATTTGAGACTTGCTCAATTTTGAGATGCGTTTGAGTATTCGGGGGTTAATCTTTTTTATTATTAAATTATAGGTACCTTAAGGTCAAAAGTCAAATTATGTCAAATTACATTTCTTTGCCGGGACTATGAAAGTCAAAAGTAAAATATCATATATTGTAACCTAGGCTACCTAGGTGTCCGTCAGAGCACCATACGTGGTGAGCCAGATGTATATACTGAACCATACATAATCCAAAGAAGAAAAAAAAAACCAAGGAAAGCCTTGAACAGTAGACACAACACTTTAATGAGCAACCTCGCACGTTAAACAGTTAATCCAACTTGTATCTCCTTTAATCATCTGCTCCAGATAATTTAACACCAATAAATGATTAATCCAGGAAGGTTTAATTTAATCAGGCGGGCGAAGTTTCACAGGAACTTATTTATTAGTTATCCGAGCTCCAACTCTGTGAAGACGCAGTGAATCTTAATATAGGTGTGGGCGGTACAGTGGGGCATCTTGCCGGAACCACGCACAAGTCACACCATCTTTTATCTATGCCAAAACAAACACAATTTAATGAAGTTTCGTGAGGTTCGATAAAGTGAAAGGTGTAACGTATGTTGTCTGTGTTCTTATCAGCTGTACTAAAAACCAGTAACATCATGGTTTAAAAAAATGCCCATGGTATTACAAATTGGTATGACGCCCGTGGTCTTACTGACAGCCCCAGTAAGATGAGAAGTGATATTTACGGTTCAGAACTGGCTAGGTCAAGACTAATTTACAAACCTTGCGTTTCTCAATTTGTGATATCCGCCAGATTTCAGTTTAGTCAGAAATACATAAATATTATCACGTCCGTATCTCCAACGGGGTGGGCAGAACCACAAGTAATCATAAGATAACTTGCAGCTACTTTTGATTCAAGACTTCCAAGATGGCTATGGCGAACCATGGTGACAGGTGATCAACCGATGGCCCATAGAGGTCCAACAAGTTCAAGAGGATACTAGGTACTCCTAAGTCGACTATTACGACATGCTCGGAGAGAGAAGCAGCTGGACGCATTCTATGTTTTTTCTTTACTCCCAGTTCAGCAGAGAAAAATTAGTCATAAATGAATTAATAAATTAGTTATGTCTAAAATGAGAGGTAATGTAAAAAAATACAATTCATGTAAGTATAATAGCAAGAGTTTGTTAAACGCTTCTTTCTAGAGGCGAGATATTCTTCGTTGGATACAAAATCTTACGTAGTTTATCCTATCTGTTCCTAGATAAAATGATAATTATTCAGACAGTAGTGAGGTGTCAGACTTCCTAGGTTCAGACTATAGCCCTAAACACCAAATATAAAATACGCTTTTTTGGATTTTGAAAATCATCACGTAGTACTTTGTTGAACTATGTTGGGCATCATTTGGCATACGGCCTACGAGTATTTTGTTTTTGTGTGTCGGGATTTAACGGTAATGTGATAGGGGAGTGGACATAAAAGTGAAGTACCTAATGGTTTATATTGTGCAAAGTACGAGACATAATGTAGTTAGTTTGACATCAGCCTATGTTTCGGTAGTTTTCACTCTCCTAACGCTGATTTTCTGAGACGCCAATGCGGCGCAAGTATTTTCTTAATAAAGTTGAGCTACTGGTTCTCACTACGGCGTAGCGGGGTGCTCCGCACGTCCGTTGAAGGTCGCACCTCGTAGATAGAATGTCTTAGATTCCGGCGATTATTGGATTATTACATAGCTACGGAAAGGTTTTACGTGCTCCATTCATCTGCGTAATTTACGCAGTTTTAAGAACAGACAAAGGTCATTGTGACCTTTGAATAAGGGCTTTCAGCCCTAATTGTATTCTGTTCTAAAATCAAATTTTGGTTTCTACCTTCAAATGGAACGGGATAGGGCGGAGATTATTTTACGAAATTATTCATTTTACATTTTGCTCTGTGACTGCATACTGTTACAACCCTAATGTCAGCTGATCTTGCGCTGATCATGCAATCAGTCACACTCACACATTACACAGTCTACGTTAATGCATTTTAGAGATACAAGTTTGATTTTATTTAATTTTTGCATGAAAAAACCTTTAAATCTTTTCAACACACTGGTTCAAAAGAATTAGTGACACGACTAGATAGATAGACACATAATATACTCCTAATTTTGGCTTAGTCAGTTCTTAGAAGGTTACTTACTAGATATGGACCTATTATTTGGCCCGGCGGCTGCATTAAATATTTAGAGTATCCCGAACTAGAAGTCCCACGCGAGATATTTTAAAACCGGATCGAACCAATAAAGATCAAAAAGTGTAGTGTTAAAGCAATTTATAAAGTTAATAAACCTATGTTCCTGTAAATCTTGTTTTTTTTTACATATAGAATAGGGTAGTGGGCGGAGAGCTTTCGAAATGAATATCTATTGTGGAATATGATCTGTGCATTTCGCTATCAAAATTACTGATGAAAATATCTAGTCAATAGTTAAACATATTTAAACTGTTATTTAGCTACTATTTCTCTCTGCTGGACTGGGAGTAAAGAAAAAACATAGAATGTGTCCAGCTGCTTCTCTCCCCGAGCAAGTTGTTAATGTCAGCTAAGGGATAGTTTTCATAGTATCATCCCCAACATGATGGACCATCTATATGGGCGATGGGCGATCACCTGTCACCATGCTTCTCCATAATTCATCTTGGGACTTTGAATCAGGAGTGGCAGTAAGTTTTCTGATGATTACTTGTGGCTTTGCCCACCCCATTAGGGATACGGGTTTGATAATATGTATGTATATATCTAACTAATCCAATTGAGTGATCAAACTATTAAAATGGTATTTTAATTTTGTTGTAGTTCATCCATCAGTATGTATTGCATTTGAATTTGAGCTGTGGATCATAAAAGTATGTCAAATACTAAATGAGAGTCTGTTATTATACCTACATTCGTGGCGTGAACGCGTTGTGTCCAGTTTTCTTACGGTTGACGAGTTTTGAGGAGCGAGTACTGATCTGGCCTGATATTTGAAAATTTAAATTCACTGTTCCTCTCTTTGATCCCGAGTCGACTTGTAGCAACGTATTTAATTTTTATCTTTTTAAAAGACAGTGAAAATTTCTAGATAAATTCAAGTCAAAACAACGTACTTTTAATTTTATCAGTCTAGAGCCTTAAATGAATAATTCAGACATTTCTTCGATCTTGTTATACGGATTCCGAGGAAGGAGTGCTCGATGAATATTTATCCAACAGGCTGCCCGAGGAGCAAATACCAAGGGAGGATCAAAAGATACCAAATACCTCTGGTAGGAGTGGTCTTGTGACAGGAACATTCACACAGAACATCGTAGGACTGCCTCTGGTACTCATAGTGTCTCCGCGTAGGAAGAATCATAGGGTATAAAAAAGTAAATCAAAAGGTCAAATGTCACACGAAGATCTTGTTCTATTTCGATTTTATAGAAAGACGTACTGTGTCTGAGCTATGTACCTTACCTTTCTGGTGCCAAAACTGAAAAAAAAATATCTTGTTTTACTTACCTATAATCCTATTTCGTTTTTCGAGTTCCAAACCAAAATGGACTTTATTTATTCATCCGTCTACTACGGTAGTTTGTTTCAAGAACTACTAAGATTTTTTTATTTTATTTTGTACTATTTTTTTTTGATATGGGTAAAATATTATTGACCTATTTACTCAATTTCTATTCTTAAATCATAATAAGAATAATAAAATCTTTATTACAGGCAACACAACAAAGTATTCAAAACATATTGTTTGGCTCATATTTGTTATACATTACAGATTAAATAAAATTACATGAAAAAGTTATAATATACTTGAGAAGTTAATGTCCATGAGTAGTTCCTCCGTGGTCTCTGCCTAATATTTTCGGATTAATTCTTGGCCACGGAATTAACCGAATGTCTATCAGGAGATGAGGGTTGAACTCGTAATGAGGCGAACTAGCGTTTTTGATACAGATACCGGCAAGGATCTTGAGCGCTGCGCTGATTCGCTTTCATTTTACGTTCGCGAACCGCAACGTACCTGCGAGAATAGAAGAAAAATACGTTTACCTAAAAGTACGTTGTTTTACATTTTTTTGTAATCCTATAATTGCATTATATATCTACCTATTTAAAAATAATAAAAAGGCCTTTTTCTGGCTCAAAAATAATAAAAATAAGAAAATCGTCATTATACTTAGACCGTTACACTTTTCACCGAGTTACTTGTAACTATTTATCAAGAACCCTTTAACGGGTAAAGGCATCCCCTATTTCGGGCTGAGTAATTTCAGTCTGTCTTAGTTCATTGAAAATGGTTTCTTAAAGCAGACATATTGGATTTTTTACAAATTTATGCTTTCCATCGTTACGCCTTGATTTATTTGTACTCTTATTTGTAAACTTGTGCTGAAGGATTTTTTGCCTTACAGTAGGAAGGTTTTCCTCCTTTCGTGATTTTCACGGATATTTCTTTATCTAATATCAGAACTAATAAAATATTCGCAAGAAGATATGAGACGGCGTAACAACCACAATAAAATGTGTCAATTTTTTTAAGGTTGTTATGGTCATTACATGATAAGTTACGTACGTCAGAAGTCACCGTTCCGGCATAAAAGAGCGAGGCAAATAGTCAATAAAAAAATAAATTAAATAAGTCCATCAAAGCATGCAGCTTGCAGGTCCCATCATGGTCTGCTTATAAATCAAGGTGGGTTGAGTTATTATAAAGAAATATTGCAAAAATTTTGACATTTCTATCAATAGCCTAGCAAACAGTAAAGCAAGTAGTCCAGAGACTAAGCACAGTTTTGGTCATAAAACTCACTTGTAGGGACCTACCATAACGGTCGTAAAAACTTTCTGCATCAATGTGATCGAACGTAAATTTGGGTTACTTTATCGTAGTAGGCCTTCCGAGTTGCTTAAGCTCAGGTTTCCTCAAATACTATTGTCATCAATGCACAATGTACATGGCGGATATATATTGTTATTGTATTTTAGTCGAACTCTCTTATTTTCCTAGCTAGTATCATCTCTACAGTTTAAGGCATGGCTTCTGGCCACATTGACAATGGAGGATATATATGGGACACAATGTCAGTAACTCGAGGATTATGAATTATGACAGTCACAGTATTTTTAAAAACAGAGGTCTTCGACAGTGGGACACTACAAATAGGGCACAGCGTCACTAACTCGATGATCATGACGGCCACAGTTCTTGTAGAATCAGAGCTTTATACTGCGTTTCCATAACTCAAGGAAAAGGTTTTACGATCAATTTCCAACATAATCAATGATAAAAGTTTGTTATTTCTTTTTCATATGTAAGTATTGGCTTAGTTACTGCGTTGTATAGAATGTTTTGTTTATCTAGTGTGATTTCGTAAGAAAAGGTTGACTATTACAGTTAGCATAAAGTGTCCCACTGGTGTGCAAAGATTTGTCCCAAGTTCTCCAGCTACCTACGCCCCGTCAAAGTCGTTTCATTACTTTTCTTCTAAGCCCGTCATGACGGTTTTTATCATTTGAAAAAACCAACTATATAGATGACGCTAACCGAATTGGGTATTAATTTTTTCAGTCATTATGTTTTTTTTTCTATACTTCGAATAATCCAAAGGAAATCAAGCCTTCTCAGCCCGCTGTGTGACTTGTATGAATCCAATAGTTGACTACCACATGTTTATTTTTATTGTGACTAAAATACCTTGTAGGTATACATTTTGTGACGAAAATTATTACTTTGTCGTTGATTTGTTGAGTTTAAGCAACAGAGGGTCTAACTTATTTTATTTGGGTCCTGAGATGTTACTAAAAATGTTTTATTTATATTAGCGGGCAGTTCTCGCGAGCCGGATCTCTACGGTCAAGATGAAAAGAAAAGGTTCTATGCCCTTAGCACTAGTTTATAATACAGGTACCTACCATTACTTATAAGGCTAGTTCTCTCGAACCATTATTAAAGGATTAAAATGCGCCTTTAGAACTGCGTTTAGTCGTGCTTCTTTCGAACTATTTATTTGTTTTGAGCACAAGAATAAACAAAAAAGAGAGGTGATAATAGTTAAGTAGTACCTATGCAAAAAAACATGGACGCGGTGATTTCTTACGGAACAGACTTTGATGTAATTTTTGCGTTAAAATTTGTATGAAAATATATAACTTTAATAAATGTTTTGTGGCGTTAAATAAAGTTATTCTAAGTTTTTCGGATACCAGTGCTAACAAGTCTGTTGTCTCCATCGAGTAATGTAATGGATTGGGTTTTTTCTACCTGAGTGAGACTGCCTCTTTAAATCTTGTCTTTCGTGAGTGGGTGGCTTAGGCCACTGGAACTACTGAATACAGAATAGTTCCACGACCATTTCATTTTCTATGATTAAGGACGTGTAAGGTTCTTTTCTGCTGGACTGAATGCGTCCAGCTGCTTCTCTTCCCGAGCATGTAGTAAAAGTCGACTAAGGGATTGTATCCTCTCCAACATGATGAGATACAATAAGCAAGTGTTGACGTCAGGCAGGCGGTCGGTCATAAAACACCTTAGCCAAAGCTCTTACCTCCTACCTCACGTAGAGTGGGATAAGGGCAGGAAGATGATGAAGGACGTGTAGGGTTTGATTCTCGGGGCCGACTATCTAGGTAGGTACATAAAGTTTTGAGCAAGTGTTTGAGCAAACATACTTCTTTCGAAGCCCCTGTGTAAAGGAAGGAAGGACTTGCACTTACCACCTTCGCATCAAAAGTCATAAGCCTCCGAGTAAGCTAATACGGTTTTTTCTTTTACTCTCCACCTCTTTACCAACTGGTTCTAAGCACCCCTCTTCTATCATATTTTTGAAAATTTAGAAATGATTTTGTGGAAAATGAATCACGTAATTTTATTCTTCAAATAAAACTCCCCGTAAACCAACCTCCGCTTTCTCATTTTATTTCTGTATTGACGCCGGACGTATTTATTGCTCGAGGTGCAACGAGAATTAAACGAACAGAGCAAAAATAACTTATAGATCACGTGACAAGTCTCATAAAAGCCGATTTCATTCAAACCATTCAAACTAAACGGGCTCTAACTCATACGTATTATCACGCCTGTATCCCTAATGAGGTGGGCAGAGCCACAAGTAAACATAAGAAAACTTACAGCCACTTCCGATTTAGTCTTTAGTGAGTTCAATAGCTGCCACTGCTGACAGTTTTCATACAATTTGACAGCTAGCTTTAATGCTATTAAAACATGAGAAGGAAAACATTATTGTAGTAACTACTTTCACTGCTCGTCTACGCTACTGCTTTATAAAAGGTCTGTCAAACAGTCTTGACTATCAACATATTTTTTAGATTCTTCGGCATTTTTTTGACAGCTTAAACTGCTCAAGTCTTTAGTTCGTTGACGACCTCTGTCGCGTGGCGGGCGAGTGCTCGGCTGGGACGCAAGAGGCGCGGGTTCGATTCCCGCTGCGGAAGAAATGTTTGCATGCTCTGCAAATATTTCTTCCTAGTCTGGGTGTTGTAATATTTATCGTTAGTATGTATTCACAAAAAAAGTAAATAAGTATTCTATCAGCTATCTGGTTCCCATAGTACAAGCCTTGCTTAGTTTGGGGCTAGATAGTGCTGTGTGATAGGTCCTCAAGTATTTATTATTATTTATTTATTTAATCGTACGGCAATATTATAGGCGTAACAAAATATAAAAAATAAAATAAAATATATAAACTTAAAACCTAAAAAAATAATTTATAACAATAAAAATATTGACAAGTCAATACAAAGATTCTCAAGCCGGGATACTGCTTCAGGAGGAAGATTTACTAAATCGGTCCAGGGTCCAGGGTACGAGTGGATAGGGCAGCGTGAGATGATGTGCTCCATGGTCTGGTCCTCTATAAATTATTATACTACAGTAGTTCATACCGTACACCCGCTAGGGTTAGGTCGTTACTAATCCGAGTTGGAAGGCTTGGCAAGTTTAAAAGGTTTAAGTGCTCACTGGGGACGATGAGAAAGATCGCCTCGGGTGTTTTCTAGTGCTAAATAGGTAATTTAGATGCTACATTTTAAATTTTAAACTAGTTTACAGCAATTTCAGATTCAATTTCAAAGTTGTTAGCTACCAAAGCGGAAGAAAGTAGGACTGGAGTAGAAAAAAATATTATCTAAAATAAGTTATGTGGGTAATAATAACAGTAACGATTATATAAGGTTTTATAAATATTCCTAGTTGAATATGAAGTCAGAACAATATTTTTTATTTCAAGTGGATGTGTTTGTGTGTGTGTGTGTGTGTAATTGTGTATTTGTGGGTGTGTGTAAGTTTGTTCAATCAAACTCATATCCGCAATGGCTGAATAGATTTTGCTGAATCGTGAAATATAGATAGGTACATAGTTAAAATGGAATAAAATAAACTACTTTTGTCCAGGTACACTTACTCTTACACTTCATTTTTTTTATAAAACTGATTAAACTTATAATAGTTCAAACTCACGTGGTTAGATTTTCTCTAAGCAAAGGTAAAAATCCTTTTATTCAGAACTAGCACGTTTTTCATTAAAATGTAATATCCAACTAAAGACAGATGGGGTTCAGGGATTACAATATTTGATTTCAGCTCTGTGATGCAAATCGAGGAGTGCACCCGATTTACGTGTTACGACGTTATTTCATATCTCGCTTTGATATTTTGAATTTTAATGGTTATTAGTGTTTGAATATTATAAGTTAGTAATGAAATAAAAAGCTTCATATTAAAAAAAAACCTACCTTTCTGCAATAGTGTAACATTTTTAAAGATTACCACCAATAATGCATTATGTCGTTATTTTAATTATAAATCAAACGTGTGAATAAAGTTTGTCTCATTAGCTATTTTTATACAGCTATGTTTTAGGTAGGTATTGTATTCGACATCGGTATTGTTTTGTCTATAAAAAACCTTTTAGCTGTATACTGATTAACTGAGCAGCCTCGCGAAGCAGCCGCATGAGGCAAATGCTCATTTAGTCAGGACATGTCTCGTCCAAGGAAAGAGTGTGAATTGCGGTCGTGAAGAGTCCAGTACCCAGCTTTTTACATAGGTACAATATGTTGTAGGTAAATTGCACATCTGAATCACTCTTCCAAATCACCCTATTATCACAGTTAAGTGATCTTGAATTCACGACACAACACCTTGGCATAAAGGCAAGTCCAGACTGGTCTTAACGATCAATTTCCGTTGGACATCGCGCTTAGATTCCCAATATCCGCTTTTCGTGCTATTCATCGCGTTTCTTTTACGTACGAGCAAAGGCTCGTCATGGTGAAAATAGTGTGTTCTGGCTTATAACTTGAGTTATGGTTTTGTTTGGCTTCTGGAAATGGGAAATGGAAGATGATTGCGATGTTTTGTGCTTTTCCAATTTTCGGTTCAATGTTTATAGTTGGATTGTATCTATGACTTTTTACAAATAGACACGTCATAATAATATGTTATCATCATTGCCCTAAAAAAAATTACTTATTGTATTAATGACAGGGATGCGATGCTGCTATAATGACTATTGGACAACAAAAATTAAAGTAGCTCAATTAGATTGTTTTTTTTCGATTCATTGCTCATAATTTATCTACACATAATTAAAAAAATGCAATAGAATCAGTTTACCTCTTCGACAAAAAATAATATTTATCTTTCAACGCATTGGTTATTTTATCAACGGTCATTATATTCTACATACGTAAACAAGCACTTTTCTGTTTTAAAAGAGAAAGTATAAGTAAGACACTTTTTTTACTGTTATGAATGAATAAAATAAAAGGGTTCTAAAAAGCGTAGGTAATAAAACTACAAAACGAAAATAAAAGGACCGTAAAAATACACATGAAATCCATGCAATACTATTTTCAATCTGTCTCGGCCAATAACAGTCAAAGCTGACTGAAACGAGGATTGAGATAGGTTTTGTTTAGACAAAACAGTTTTTATATCCGAGCGATATTTTTTGGGTTCAATACTTGGGCCATATTTAGCTATTTCTAAAATGGGACGGTATATTTTTTGACAAATTACTCTTTCCATCTTTAATGAAGTAATTACGGAGGCCTTTGGGCGGCCTAAAAATTCGATCACAAGAGTTGGCTCATACGAACTTACTTTAGGAAGTAATACAAAATAGCACGCACAATGTCAGTAGGCCACAAAAATTGGGACACAGAAACAACAACCCATCTTTAGTGTTTTTTACGTATATTATTGTTTTTATGTCTTAACATCATCGTGCGTGTGTTGGGTGCTATTTTTATTTACTGTGAGCATCAGTGTGAATAAGCCTAGTTTCTTAAGGCTTTCACGGGGTTGGGATATTCGCTCCTTAGCAAATGTCCTAAACTCATGTTTGTAGTAAGATATGGACATGGGAATTTATTTTGTCTATTGGATAGCTTTCTGACAAATTGCTTTGGGATTGAATAGTAAAACTGAACTCAAATGTTTGACAAAAGATTTACGTATGGAAATGATGAAAATCCAAGACACCAAAATAAGCGAGTCGAATGTGAGTTTTGGTGCCACCACGGTTTCTTACCACAAATATTTTGATTGTCTTTCTTCCTAATGTTTGTTTTTCAGCGTTTGGAGCATGAATATTGGAGATTAGTTAAGAAAAGTTTCAGCAATGCTGATCTTATTAATAATGCTGTTTATAAATGACTTCCTATATAGTAATTATGTTACTCTAAGACTAGATGGCGCCTCAAGTAAATAAATAAATAACAGCCACCAGTCACATACATAGTCCTAACCCCACACTTGGATTCCCTGTGGCGTGGGTATCAGAAACTACGAGTACCATGATACCACAACACCCAGACCCGGAAGAAATATTTACAGCACATGCAAACATTTCTTGCGCAGCGGGAATCTAACTTGCGTGCCTCATGCGTTTCTGCCGAGCAATCGGCCGCCACGCCACCGAGGCCGTCAAAAGTAAAATTATATAGAACGCGCTATCGTTGTGTATATTTCAGTTATACAATTTTGGAATTATAGTTGGACGCTACGCCATTATAAAAGCTACTGAACAACTTTACCATTCCAGCAAAGTTCCATGATGACAGCTTGAATTCCGCTTGCGTTCCTCTATTCCTAGATGAATCAATGCGTTTGCCGATCAGTTTCAATTGATCGCAACCGCAGTTGCTCCTCAACAGCAATCGGTGTTCTGCTTTAATCTCTTAAGTCCTGAAGATTCACCGGCTTACAGTGGCTCTACCATGAGACTATCCCAGACTATTCACTTATGACTATAGTATTGTGTCACTAGAGCATTAAAGTGCAAAGTAAAAAAGCAGTTTTCGTGTACTTGACAGATTTATTTATTTATTCAACAACAATTACAACACTATAACAGAAATTTATAAGCGATGTTATTACGCAACAAATAAACTTAAAATTAATTAGTTGGCCTACCACTGTTTGGATAAGGTATGTCATATTTTTAATACATATTACAAATGTATACAGATGTTTAAAACTGTTATAAAAAGTATTAAAACGTGAATAGCGCTTCGGAACATATAACTAAAAGTACCTAATAATGGGTACTCATCCACTACAAATCCGTCTTACTTCCCATCCACGACTTCATAGGGTATACTTGTAGGGATACTAGGTATAATTTGGCTCCACGCTTTGTTTTTTCCTTTTCGGTTTGGTCGTGAGGATTGAGGTTATTTGTTTTAATTATTTATCTGTCACTATGGTTCTCCATATCCATCTTAGGACTTTGAATCAAGTTGTCTGTCCACCTCAATAGGGATCCGTATCCCGTAATATGGCGTGATAATATGTGTATGTAAATGGAATATAAAAAAAACTCATGGTAGAACCACAGCTCACCGCTTTCAGAATTCCTAAAAGTGCTTTTGCGGTGGATTTGTAAGATTCCTACAGCACGATTTATAGCTGAAAAGCGCTGGAATGAAGCTAAAAATGAAGAATTTCTTTTAAAATATATAGAGCTGTAGGAAACATTAATTGCAGCTAGGTTATGACATAAATAGGTTGAAGATTGATCGGTATAACAATTACTATGTAAAGAGTCGAGTGAAGTACGGTCAGTGAACGTAGTCATATGCCAGGTTTCAATATTCTACTAACAAACGACGGATCGTTACCTTCGATAGCACGTTTTTCTGCCATAAAATCTATGGGTTTTTAGGGTTTCGTACCCGAAGGGTGTCAACGGGACCCTTTTATCAAGCCTCCGCTGTCCGTCTGTCCGTCTGTCCGTCCGTCTGTCAGCGGGCTGTATCTTATGAACCGTATGGAGTTGAAGTTTTTACAATATGTATATTTATTCCGCTATAACAACATATATTAAAAAAGGGGCAAAAAGCATTTTTTTTTATGTACGATGGTACGGAACCCTACGTGTGCGAATTCGACACGCACTTGACCGGTTTTATTTATGTAGGTACGTAGAATGAGTCTAAACTAAAACATCTTTTGAAATAATTCTGCCTTGACATATAATGTTTGGTAACATTTCAATCAAAATAGGAATAAGATTGTATTCTCATTCATTGTATTGTATCGACAATAAGTCAACAAAGACATTATGGTGACGATCGGGGATGGAGGAGAGGGGGAATGAATGAGGAGGGGGGGGGTAACCCTTGTCTTACGAACTCTTATGAATGCTTTACGAGGACATTTGATGTAGGTGTGACGTCACTTCTTAGAATTCTATCATGGCGTGTGTATTAACTTCGTTTAGAATAAAAATTACTTACTTATCTGCTGGACTACTGGTGGTAAAGAAAAAGCATAAAATGCGTCCAGCTGATTCTCTCTCCGAGCATGTCATAAAAGTCAACTAAGAGATAGTATTACGTCAAAAATGCTGGACCTTCTATACGGGCGATGGGCTGATCACCTGTCATTATGGTTCACTACATCCATCTGAGGAACTTAAATCAGAAGTGGCTGCAAGTTTTCTTATGTTTACTGGTGGCTCTGCCCACCCCATTAGGGATACGGGCGTGGTTATAGGTATGTATGTATGTTGTATGTTAAAAGGCGGTGTCATCGCATCCCACGGGCACGCTACCCACGGATGCGTCAACAACGGTCCAAGATGTGAGCGTGGGTTATATCCGTGCACCTCGGTGTAGTAGCAGCTTTATAAACCGATGATCGTCACATTATGACTGTAAAGTAAATGAAATTGTAAACTGAACTGCTTTAATATAAGTAACGCTATAAGAAGTTTCTTTAGTAAATATACTTCGGTTTTCGTATGTATATTTTGTGAGAAAACGTAAAGTAGGTCTTAAATCGTGAGCTTTATTACAGCCATTTAGGGTCTATTTTAAAGATAAAAAAATTCGCTATATGTCACGTTTCTGATTATAAACTCGCTAGCGACTGCTGTTCGAGATGATTGCAGGATTCCAAAATCATTTCTTTTTTATCGAACACGGTAATTTTTCCTATAGTCGGAAGGAAACACAGAGAGTAAAGCTTTACTAGCAGTAAGTAGCCTTGCAAGATAAACTTTTTCTTTCGAACTTTCTTGACCTGAACTTTTTTGGCCCAATATTCGGCAAATCTAACCCTCTAATGCCTTTTCATCGCTTGAATAAAAACGATATAATAAAATCATGTTTTTATTGGTTTTCCGATGTTACTAAGAGGGTGCTCTAGTTTGGCTTGCTGATAAAATATCACAAAATGGTTTTTATTATAATTTGACGGATGGACCGTGTGAAAGATGACATGAGTAAGAAAGGAGTGAGCGTAGAGATGACTTCTGACAGGGAAATGGAAGAGGAATACAAGTTGTGCCGACCCCACATAAAGTGGAAAATGGTGATGGTTTAAAAATTATAACACAATATTTTCAAATTTTGTCTTACGGCATGGGTAACCTATGTAATGTCTTTACTGCCTTTGAAATGTATTAATACTGTGATAAAGCTGAGGTGAGCGAAATCTAGCGAGGCGATCTAGATAAATTTACACTTAACTCGTTCGGAAATTTCGATCACATCGTCAAACCTGATAGGCATAGACTCGTTACGATGGCTTGGAGCTTCTATGAAATGAAACTAGCTTACTGATCGAAAAATAAACTTAAGTTTGACATTTATTACTGCAGGTTCAGTAATGTGAATAGGTTAGGGCAGGTTCTTAACCTTTTTAGAGTACCTTACCTTAAAAGGAAAAACGGAACTCTTGTCCGTTTGTCTGTTAAGGATGATTTTGTCGAAAACTACCTGAGTAGCTAACGTAAATACGATGTGCATATTATTATATAGATGACTAATAAAAAACCCGGAGCGCTCGTGGCGTAGCCAGCTTAGGCGTTCTTGTTTGATGATCGTTGAAGTTAAGCAACGTTGTGGTCACAATTGGGATGTGTGACCGCAAGTGGCATTACGAGCTGAACGCTTCCGTGCTACGGAGGGTACGTTAAATTGTCGTTCCCGGCTTTTAAGCCATGACGAAGGCCTTTAGGCGGCCTAAAAATTTCGTTACAAGATTTGGCCACTAGCTCATACGAACTTACTTAATTCAAATTTATTCTTAGATACATATTATCCCGCCCGTATCCCTAACGAGATGGGCAGAGCTACAAGTAATTATAAGAAAATATTTAGCTAGCCACCCCTGATTAAAGTACATAATGTATTTATGTACATAGATAAAATTCATAAAATATAGCAGGGTCAATTGAAACTTATGTCAATAGAAAGTTGGATATTCCATTACACGAATCAAAGATTCTTCTGAATCGAATTTAAATCCAATGTAATCACCAAAATTTTAGTCGTGGTAAATATCCCGCTACGAATACTAATATTGTTTGTAACTAAGTTGTAACGTAATAAGGCTTATTTTTCAATAAAACTGATTGAAAGTATCTCCGTGCCGAGTTCACAGGCCGATATTTCTTAAATTGAAAGAAAAATGCAATATCGTGTATTGGAATTTGCGCGATATTGAATGTACGGAGGTAGAGGTAGTCAATTATTATGTTCCATTTCAAATATGTTTTTTTTTGCAAATTAAGCTTTGGTTTCTTATGCGTAAGAAAGGAGTGTTTAGATGACTTCTGATAGAGGAAATTGGATGATAAATAAATATTTGTGGACAGCGCCATCTAGTTCCAAACTAAGCAAAGCTTGTTCTACGGGTACCTGATGGCCGATAGAATACTTTCTACTTTTTTTTGTAAACACATAACACTTATGATACACCCAGACCCAGAAGAAATATTTGCAGAATATACAAACATTTCTTCCGAAGCGGGAATCGAAGCCGCGCCTCTTGCGTCGCAGCCGAGCACTCGCCTGCCACGCCACCGAGGTCGTCAAAGTTCATCACATTAAAGTTCATCTAAAAATAAATGTGGATGTGACGATGTATGTTTGTGCCTCAATCACGCCGTAACGGCTGAACGGATTTGAATGTAAAATGGAATATACATAGTACATGTGCTGGATTAACATAAAGGCTATTTTTTATCCGGGTTCCACGCGAGCGAAGCTGCGGGCGGCAATTAGTAAATTATAAATATACTAGCTGTCATCCGCGACGTTGACGGTGGTGATAGAATATTTTTTTGGTAGCTGCATAAAAATATCACACAACTTACTCATTAGGTCCGCAATTGTTTGTCGACGATTTGCCTTGGAAAATTGTATTGTATTGGTTGTAAAAACTGGCTTGCCTAGCACTTATATTCCTTTTAGCTAGACATTATTCTCTAGTTATTAAAGACTGAAGACTATTTCATAAATTAGAAGAAGTATGAAGTACCCAATTTTTTTTTCTTTCTATCTTTGTTTATAGGTAGTACGTGAAAATGAGATTTTCGACGTACCTTAACAAAGCACCTGAAATGAAAAAAAAAATACTACCGGCACTTCCAACCAGCCGTTACTTTCCAGATAACTTATCAAGATTGAATCAACTTTTACTCAGTTTTCACACAAACAAATATATACCCTAAACTTTGCTGACTAAAGGAAATTTTCGCTTGAACGATAAGGGAAGAAATCCTCCTGTTGATTTTTAGATATTTTGCACAGCATTTCGGCGAATGATTCACAGAAACCTGTTTTTTGATGTTAAATCAAGTTAAGGATCTCGTTTCATATATTTTTATTATGCAGTACCTACTCATGTTCTGATTTATTTAAGTGAGTGAGAACCCATATTATGTTGTGATGTTTGAATAAGTAAAATGTCGAAACAAATGGAGAATACAGTCCACTTCTATACCATACGATATTTAGAATTTAAAAGATTGAATTACCGAAAAATCAGGGGGTAGTTTTTCTGCAGGAGTAATGTAGTCTGGAGGGGGAGGGTGCTTTCATTTTCTGTCCATAGGGCGAGTCAGTGGTCGCTTGCGTTGCCAGAAGAGCTGAGGTTGTGTTTAGAAAACTCTTTAGGCTTTTCAGGCTTTCATGGCAGACCATGATCTAGCCTTCCGTCAGGCTGCAATAATGTTACGGCATTCGCCCATCTCTCCGAGGGGCATATGTTTGCTAAAACGTTTTCCAATCTCAAAAACCAATTATCGTAAGCAATATTGAGAAAATTGTGGTCTAAGCTCAAAATGCACAGGAGCTTTGTTCGCATACCGCAAATTACTACCAGCGTGTAGCGGAAGGAAATAATATTTGGTACGAGTCAACAATCAAAGAGAAGCGAAAGCATAAGCTGGCACAGCTTATAACTAAGCAGCTGGGAAACTACACAAGCCGCTTCTACAACTTAGTAATGTTTTTAAAATAACCTGCCATCATGCCATCATCGTGACATCAGCCAAAATTACGTCTCACGTACAAAAGCATAAAACACGCTCGCAATGTTTTTATGTGCTTTTTTTTACGTTTTTCGGCTGTCACCATGGTTCACCATATCCATCTTGGGACTTTGAATCAGGAGTGGCTGCAAGATTTCTTATTACAAGATTTCCAAGATTACTTGTGGCTCTAACCACCCCATTAGGAATACGGGCGTGATAATATTATGTATGTATGTAAGTATAATTAGGTGTCTTCAAATTGAGAAAAGGTTCTGCTAGGTAAACGTGCTACATCTGTCAGTCACACTGTTAACCACACTTAACATTAGGTAAAGTGTGGTCAAAAGCAAACCTATTTTGTTTTAAAAATATAATATATGTAGGAATGTAGGTTCGCCGATAGCCAACATATCTTGTGTAGCAAAAGTTATCAAAATGATAAATATTTGTGGACATTTCACACAACGTCATCTAGCCCCAAACTAAGCAAAGCTTGTACTATGGGAACCAGATGCCTGATAGAATACTTATATTATTTTTTTTGTTATAAAAAAAAATACTTATAATACATAATACTACAACACCCAGACCCGGAAGAAATATTTGCAGAACATACAAACATTTCTCCCGTAGCGTGAACCCGCGCCTCTTGCGTCTCAGCCGAGCACTCGCCAGCCACTCCACCGAGGTCGTCAAGTGGTAAAATAGAGTTATCTAGCTGTTGTCTTAAAAGACTATTTTCCAAGCGTTTGCTTTATAGTTCCAAGCAATGCGCTTCTTCGTATTTTATTTGCCAATTTGAAATGTGCATTTCCGCGGGAGCGAAATTAAAATGGTTGAGGGAAATGCTGAAACGATACACGGATTGTATTGACTGCAAATATACCACCCACGTATGAAAAGCAAAGGATTAACAAAGTAGGCATACTGTGATAAATGCCCGGTTCTAATAGTCTTCTAACAGATGATGGATTGTCATTTGTCGAAAATCGCCATACATTTTACTATAGAAAGGCAACGTTATTTGGATAATGAAGAATCCGTTGTCTGATAACAAAATATTTGAGCTGGCATTACTTGAAAATACTGAAAATTCCGTGATCACAATCGTTGCAAAGCGTTCGAAACGTCGGGAAAATAAAAAAAGGTACGCGCTTATGTCCCGTTATAAACTTTAAATAAAATCTAAATCAGAAGTGACAACAGGTTTTCTTATGTTAATTGTGGCTCTGCCCACCCCATTTTGGGATACGGACGTGATATAATGTATGTATGTACCTACGTAGGTGGGATGGTAATTAGTAGCCTTCGCCATTTATTGTTTGACGACTCTGTGAAAACTCTTTGCTAATTAACTCATTGGTTTCTTAGCTACCAGTATTAAAGATTTCACGCTCACCGCGTTTTAAATTTTTAGTCTGTGGACATTTTTAAAAGTACATTTCCTAATTTTTCCAAAAAGGACAAAATTTAACACAGACCCGTTACTAAGTTTTTGTATTGAAGGGGTTAGAGATTTTTGAAGAGATGAAAGTTGTTTTGGATGAGAATGCTCCATTTTTATGGTATCAATAATCTGAATCGGAAATAGTTCCGACGACAAGATAACATAAATCCACTCGTAAACTGTATAAGTAGCCGTAAATACTAATTCCGTATACGGATCGTAAAATCAGCTTATGTATCGTAAATAACGCCATCGAATACGATTATGAATTTGACATGTAGGTATCTGATAGGAACTCCCTTGTTGAACTAATCTTGGACTAGGATTAGAATGAATGAATGTTTTAAGAAAACTTACAGAAAAAATCTAAAGCGTTTAACTACGTTAAATTACGATAACTTAAATATGCTGGTTTTCACTATACAGGCGTGCGAAGTCTACTGAAATAAATAAATAAATATCATCTAATCCTACTAATATTATAAACGCGAAAGTTTGTATGTCTCTTTCACGCCTATACGGCTGAACAAATTTGAATGAAACTTGTAATATACGTAATACATGTACTGGATTAATATATGGGCTATTTTTTATCCGGTTACCAAGCTAGCGAAACCGCGGGCGGCAGCTAGTAGGTAGATATAAAAAAAGCTTTGAGATCATGATATGCCCTGTCTTTGGAGCCAGTCTGGTTGAAGGATTTAAAGTGCACTTCAAAGGCTCATAGAAAGTAGGATTAGTAGAATGCTAAGATCAAGCACAAACTTTATAAAAGCTAAGGATAATCCCTTGGAACTTTAAACCGGCCTAAACACGGATTCAAGGTAGCTCTGAACTAAGAGGACGTCAAAACTTCGATTGAACGATTTCAAAGAGGCTTAGTCAAATTTTATTGAAAGCCTTTGAAAAGTTCGCAGGCCACATTGAATGAAGGTTCAGAAATAAGTTTCTTGACGACTTGGATAGCAAGAACTTATTAATTATTTCGTTTCTTTTTTTAATATATTTATTGAAAATGGCTTCATTTATTAATTTATTCATCATTGAAGGACGCCATATTGTTTATTTGACACTTTATTCATAAAAAGTGTCATAGGATGTAGATACCTATAACACTCTAGTTATCTAGATAAATCCAACGACAACTCACTTGTCAGCCGCCATATTGGATTTTTTGACATACACACATACCCACAAACACATTACTCTCCTTCTTCGGAGTCGGGTAAAAAAGTTATCACGCGAAAGTAGCCACGGACGGGAGGTAGTGACAGAATATTATGTTTCTACTATACGAAAATATGCGGAGAATTTTGCTATAACCAGAACCTTTTCCAAGATCGAAGTTAACTCCATAAGTCACTCAAGTGGAAAAGGACGCATAATATTGGGACTAGCATATGCGCAGACTAGAATTCATACATTAGACCCTTAGCACTCCTTTTTGACGTTATCGAATCAGTGTGAGTCAATGGCAGATATAGGTCAATGATACATGCAAGCTAGCTATCTTAATTTTACCTTAAATACAAGTTATGTACACATATATTATTACGCTCGTTTTCCTAATGGGGTGGGCAGAGTCACTAGTAGACCTAAGAAAACTTGCAGCTACTCCTGATTCAAAGTCCCAAGATGGATATGGTGAACCATGGTGACAGGTGATCAGCCCATCGCCCATATAGATGGTCCATCATGTTATTATCCCTTAGTCGACTTTTACATGCTTCGAATTTATCCGAATATGCAACTAATAATAACTGAACCAACCCTTTAAAAAAATAGGTATGTACATAATTATTGTAACATCTCAATACATAATCATCATCGCGTTAGTTGGTATTTCAAAAGCTGGACGAAAATTGCCGAGGCGCATAGTATTTGTGGTACTACTCTGCCCTCCCAGTGAAGAACGCAGTAACTATGTCAAACATGTTTTGATACGTGAGTGAGAACTGAATGTTGTATTTGGTTAGGCGATTCCGAATATACATCTAACTAATTTTTATCAAAAATGCTAGTTACTGCGTTCTTCACTAGGAGGGCAGTACTGTACAGTGTTTTGCCTGTATCTTGTTGGTCCTGGGAGCTAACAAGAATCACCTGTATGAACACGTCCACGTGCTTTTACTAAAAACTAAAATAAAAACAAAAGAAGTAAAAACTAAAAACTCTGTCACAAGAGTTGGCTCATACGAACTTTATTTACTTAATCACTTTTTTACTTTTTACTGCATCGTGCCAGTTCATAAAACGGTACGATGAAAAGGGTGCCAACTCGTAATAATTCATTCGAACTATGTTTTTGCATGTACCGGTATTATATTTGTCCTGTCATGGAACGAAGTAGTTGGGTGGAAATCTTAAATGGGTTACAATATAAATGCGTCCTGAGCTCACTTTTGCGTGACTGATAACAATTTGTGAAAGTAATAATATTCATAACTCTTCCAAGACTCTGTTTCCATTTTGTGTCGTGGAAAATTTCCCTTTATTTTGTAAAGGTGTCTTTTGGGCCAGTGCTTCCCCTCTGAAGTTGCTAAAAAGGCTTTAGAGTCAGGAAAAAGAAACATGAAAAATAGAAACAAACAACTGAAGTATTTTAATACCTTATCATTATATTTTATAATGAATAATATTAGCACTCATAACGGGATATTTACTATGATTAAAATTTTGATGAGTTTTCAGATATCTCTGAGCAGTTGCATGCGCCATGATCACGAAAGAACTGAAGTACTTAGTGAGACGGCTCTTTCGAAGTATTCTATTGCGAATAATGGCCTTATCACACCGGTTTCATTCTCGATCACGGCAAACTATACTAATGTGTCATAGATGGTCCATGATGATGGTGATGGTCCATCATCCGCCCATATAGATGCTCCATTATGTTGGGAGTATACTCAAAGTCAAAGTCAAAAATTCTTTATTCCATAAAATCACGGGGATCACTTGGACACGTTTTAAATCTACGTTTCATTTACACCTATTCGTAACGCAACCAAGCGGGGAAGATATAGGCAAGAAACCACTACTCTTAGTCTCTCCCTTAGTCGACTTGTACGATATGCTCAGGGCGAAAAGCAGCTGGACGCAAGAGGGGGTTCGATTCCCGCTACGGAAGAAATGTTTTAATGTTCTGCAAATATTTCTTCCAAGTCTGTGTATTGTAGTATTATAATTTATAAGTATATATTTACAAAAAAAGAGTATTATACGTATTTTATCAGCCATCTGGTGTCCATAGTACAAACTTTGTTTAGTTTGGGGCTAGATGACGCTGTGTGAAATGCCCACAAATATTTATATTTATTTATTTAGTCCAAAAATATTTAAGTATGTTCCCACGAACCGTAAAAAGTTCTTCACTATCACTACACATACACACACAATACCTGTTTTACGCAATACAATTTTTCAAAGACAAAGTATGTTTCTATTCTGTACAATTATTTGCAGCTGGTGATTTATTTCGAACCAGACTTAAAATAATCCAGTCCACAAAAACCCATCAGTATTCGGCGAATAGTTCACTGAATTGTTATACCCCAAAATAAATAATTCAGAACCGCCCACGAGGCATTACCTAAAGGTAGAACATCTCAACAGAGTACGTTCCCGAATTTATAGTAATAGGAATGAATAGTTCGCTGGGCTCCTATAAAGATAAACAGTTGCGTACTATTGTCCGTAATAGATGGCGTTGTAAACACTCAGAATAAAGTACAATCAGCATAAGAAGTTGATCATAATAATAACGTTTCTTGATCAAAATGTATCTGATAAAATGTGATGTATAAAAAACAATTTTTCTGAATTTAGTAACTAATTATTTTTGCCATTCAGCGTGGCAATGTGGCCGGCGTCTTAGGCACGCTTCTACCGTCTGATGAGCTGGATCAGGTGAGATCTATCCTATCTATAGATTTGCATTGATCTTTAAATAGTCCGACTGTTTGTTATGTATTTTCAAATCATAATTTGTATTAGGTGTAAATTTATTTGATATATTCCCAACCACCATTTCTGTTAATAATTGAGAGAATCGGTTTTTCTTTTGGTGGTGTGAATGCAATATTCAGTTTACAGTTTAGAACAGTGCTAATTTCTAGCTTGTTCTTATTTTTGTGGATTTTTGAAAACTATTTAAAATCAGTATGAATTTCTGAATTGTTTAATCGTAATTTACTTTTGATGCTGACTGAACTTCTCATTGGTCAGAGGATTAACACTTACAGAAATATGAAAAAAACACTAACACCATGCACAATAACAAGTTCACAACTGTATCGTTGTAGACATCATCTCGAGTCTCCAGGCTCTCGAGGTTATTTGATGACGTCTCAGGGGGTAGTCTGAGGCACGTAAAACATTACATTTGGCACATGCCCACATATTGGTAAGTAGTTTAGATTCCTTACGGGACACATTATTATAATACTGATATCTAAACAGTTGTAATTTCTAAACGATAAATTTATATATCGGTGTCAGGATTCGAACACACGAACCTCAGAACAATAAAAACACATCATTTGACACTATATTTGACAAATGTGAAAAGTGAAGTATATTTTAATTTTGAAGTTGTTCTGACTAGCAGTGATAATTTATAGGTTTATGTTGATGATGATATCCAGTTATATCCCTGAACATCCAGATACAATCCATACAAATACAAATAGTTTATTTAGGAACAAAATATACATTGGTATAAAATAACATAAATAGTACACGATGATAGTTGCAGTAGTTAAGAACTGTGTCGCAACTATCAACGCCAACCTCCATGACCACGGAGCGTAAAGTTCCTTATACAGAGAAGGACTAAAAGTAGTTAATAAAATTTAAACACAAAAAATTATAATAATACATAAGACAGTAACTAAGTTGTGTGTGTGAGTGTGCGTGTTTGTGTGTGTGTGTGTGTGTTTGTGTGTGTGTGTGTGTGTGTGTGTGTGTGTGTGTATGTGTTTATGAGTGTGAGAGAGAGTAGGATATTACACTAATACTGTGAGAAGATTTTCAGTAGAATCGTAGGAAAGTGGCTGAAGCCATGCTAGCAATTTAATTTTTAATTTATATAGTGTAAGGCTGTAGATATTAAGCTCCTTGTTGATCCTGTTGTAGAGTCTCGAGCTAATAAAGTAATTATGGCGGCTGGCAAGTTCAGTTCTACGATTTTCAATTTTGCAGACTCTGTCAGGTCTTCGTTTGGAGGAAGTCTTAGGGTCATATAGAAGCTGAGTATGTTTACGTAAGACCGTGTTGAAGATGAAGAGCTGCCTAACTGTTAGGACATTATTTAGGGAATATAATTCGGAAGTGGGAAAACGAAAGGGCTTGCCGGCCATGACCTTAAGCACTGCTCTTTGGGACCTCTCTAGCGCCAACAAGTGAGATTTTGCTGATCCGCCCCAAGCCGTAATGCAATAGGATAGTACAGATTGTGACAAAGCGAAGTATACTGTTCTAAGTGAGTGGATGTCTAAAGTAGAACGAAGCTATGATGTAAAAGTAAAGTAAGAGTTAATTTTATGCCAAATAAAGAGAATTAAACTTAAATAACATTCTGACATAAATCAGGTTGCAGACATCAAAATAGGTCGTCACTCTTGTGTTATAGGGGCTTTCACTCTTCAATCACTGGTTTACTTTGACGCCAGTCTGGTGCGGCTGGTGCGTCTAGTCGGCCTTGTCCACTGGAAAGATAATAAGTTAATACGTGCGGAGCTGACTAAGCCGCTGGTTTTCTCACGATGCTTTGTTTCACCGTTTGAGAGTACTGGTATAGCGCATATAAATTTTTCACAGAAAAATCCATTGGTACACGACCGGATTTGAACCCACCACCTTAGGATCGGAAGGCGGGGGTCTCTACCAAATAGACCACCAGTGCTCTCACTATTTTCTCTTTCATACAATCCATCAATCCATTTTCTTAGGCCTTCCTCTGCCCGTGTATCATAATAATATGAAATATGGTATGGATCACATAACATAAAGTCTACTTCACAAAATTAGGGTTCGGTGTTGAGTAAGCAGAAACCGATATGCCTACAAGGCATATTCTAAAGTTTTGGTATCTAAATCGGTGATCGTCAATCATGGCCATAAATACCGAAGAAAGAACAGTTTTTATCCCTTCACCGATTTGGCTCATATACCCTTACTGGCATACATTATCCCTTAGTCTTTATACACAACCTATCGATCAAATTTTATGTAAATTGGGTCAACGGTTCGAAAGTTGTGCTCGAACAAACATACATACATAATTACCAAAACGGAGAAAATAATTTGTTCAAAATCGAGATTAAAATCAGTTTCATCCTTTTTTTAATGTGATATTCTTAACAATTTTTTAGTTTTCTTATTTTCTGCAGTTACGTTCGCTTGTTACCTTACAATGAAACCTTAAAATACGAATAATCTCAAAGTATGTTTTTATAAATTTAAACGAAATTCTATTTATTTGAATAAAAATTGGTTGGGGTGTATGCCGATATCACTTATATCTCTTAACGCGTTTAATAATATTAATATTATTTCTGTAATGGTAAACTATAAAGTCTTATCTTTCTCTTCATGTAAATAATTATCTTCATAATGATTTATTTAGTTTAGGTTTTACTGCGGCCGTCAAAATACGGTTGCAGGTTTTTAAGAAAGAATACGTTACTGGTTGAAATATGGATTTAAGTTTCCTTTTGCAATCTGCTCGTAATATCGAGACGCGCAGATGAAATTGATATTTCAATAATTTTCACCAATTTTCCGGTTCAATTTCGATATGAAACTGAAAATGATTAAATTGTATTTGATAACTTAAAACAGGCAAATGCTTCTCTCATGATCTCCTTTTCTAATGTTCAACCGGTGTTTAGGTTTCACTTTACTTTATATCTGACAGGTGCACTTGGATAAAGAAATGAGTTAACATTTATTTTATGTTTTCTTTATTTCGTTTTCATGTAGCCAGCTTTTAGTCGTTAAAAAACAAAATGAGGCCATGAACAAAGCAATAATGTTTATCAGAAGCAATCTTAAACTTTAATTCTTATAATATATTATTGTATTTGCAAATAGAAAATAAACAAATTGTCATGAAATAGTTCATTTAAAAGGCTTTCCATCACATAAATTGGCGCAAACACAAGTTATTTATGAAAGCGGGCGTCAATTCAGTGTTTATTTAAGAGCTTACTCCAATCCAAAGCCAAACTGTAGACTTTAATTTATTCATTCCAAAATAATCCGTGATAAACTCAAAGCTACGGCACACCGAGTGCAAGCGGTCATGTGCGTTTCTCCTGCGAATGAGATGAGCAGTAAAAAACTCAACACCAGAAATAAATGAGTTTTTTGTTTAGTTCCATTCTTCCATAATATTCGGCATCTCGTAATCCATTCCCTTCCATTATTTAGGCCTTTCGCCAAATCATCTTCTTGCCCTTATCCCACTCTACGTAGGGTCCGCACAGCATGATCCAAGGATCATGCTGTAAGAGTTTTGGCTGAGGTGTTTTATGACCGGCCGCCTGCCTGACGTCAACCCATACACTTCAAACCATCAACATTATTGCTAGAGCTAGTTCCCGACTTTAGTTCATTTTTTATAACTAGATGGCGCTGTCAAATCTGACCGCATCCTAGAACGCGCTATCGTTGCGTTTTGCGGTATTACGTAGGGAAAAGTTCTGAGTGGAAATAAATTGGCTCTCATTATATACTACACACTTGTTTATTTGCCTCCCTTCCCTTCTCGGAGTTTGCCAATCAGTTTAGTTCAAAACATTATTATTTTACTAGCTGTAACCCGCGACGTTGTCTGCGTGATAGACAATGTCAACGAAAACTTCAACAGTTCGAAATAAAAACCTACATATTAACCAGTTCAGACGTTAGACACAGTTAATAGTCAGTACGAAATTAAATCCAGTTTTTCGGGGTTCTCAATACACCTAACGCCATCTATTGATTTCAAACAGAAAAAGCGTATACACCTCCATGACTTTACTGTCAAGTCACGGTAGTTATAACACCTATTACCTACAGCAAACAATGAATCATCCAAAGGCTCTCGATTTACTTATTATAACAATGTGAAGGGCTAAGCAAACAGATGCACGTCCAAACATTTTACTCTTATAACATGATTTTCATTTCTACTATAAAACAGACCGGCTGGGTATGATCACGAATGCATGCAGGTCTGACTGGCATGGAATTTAACCACGTGGTAACTTTATTACGGCTCACGGATATAAACCACGCTACGACTGGGAACAATCATTGATGCATCCATGCGTAGCATAAAGGTACGAGTTGGCAGCGGACGACATGAGGCAGCAGCGGACGACGTGTCGCAGCGACACTCACTACTGATTTCTATGTATTTCTATGGAACGCGTCGCTAGCTTCGTGTCGCTAACTACGGAGGGAATTTCATGCTGCGAAACGTCGTCTGCTGCTGCCTCATGTAGTCCGCTGCCAACTCGTACCTTTAGAGTCGCAGCATTTACCGCACGTCCCATATGTGTCGTAGCCTTATTGCAAAATGAGCAAAGCACTGTTAAGTTGTCCAATTTGTTCACTGAGTTGGATCGACAGCGTCTTGGATAAACTTGGAGTTGGATAATTAAATGATTGCTTATTCTGTTAACGCAGAGTTGATTTGATTATGGAATGGATATTTGTAGATCTTTTAATAAGTGCTTCAAAAGATATAAGATAAATATAAAATTTACAAATTTTGATGAGTTTTCAGTTCTTCCGTGATCATGGCGCATGATGGCGCAACTCATCAAAATTTGAAACCGCCTTTTTACAGCGAATATCCAATGTTCTTTTATAAATAATGTTAATGTTAATAAGTCAAAATCCTATCTATATAATAATTTATAATAATTCCTTTTCCTACTGTGTTCTGTGATGAGTCATAGCTTCTGCGCTTAAAGTAAGTACTTATTGGAGTTATTTTGTTAATATGTCTCATCTTCATACTAATATTATAAGGAGGAAAGATTTTTTGTTTGTTTGTAATGTATAGGCTCCGAAACTACTAGACCGATTTCAAAAATTCTTTCACCAATAGAAATCTACATTATCAGGGACTAGTATAGGCTATAATATATTTTGTAAAAAGTTAGGGATCCGTAAGAAAATTGCAATATTGTAACCCAAGGTAGAAAACCCAATATAGTTTTTGGCGTGCGCTGGTACTACACGCGTACGAAGTCGCGGGCAACAGCTAGTATGACAATAAAGATATTCTATGCGAGTGAAACCGCAGAGTTTCCGCTGGTTTAAAATAAAATGCAACGTAGACGACTTAAATAAATCTCCTTTAATTTAATTCGTCTGTTTTGTGTCTCGCTTGGGACCGTACTGATAAAGTAAGGTACACACTGTTTTTCAAACACGTCTCATTGTTAGACAAATGCTCGCGTGTCAGCACATTCTAAATCATTGGCTCAGACATTTGAACCAAATAAAACCTCTTACACACTCGTACAAATGCTAAAAATAAGTACATGTTTTTCGACGTTTGTTTTTGCTACTGGCTTGTTACCTATTCAAGCTAAAATCAATATGGAAAACAAAACTTTCCGGATTTTTCTAGTCTGGGACTTCTGAAATGTAATTTAGAAAAAGAAATCAACTCTACACGGTACGGTCCATGAAATACAGCCCGCTGACAGACGGAAGGATGGACGGACGGACAGCGCAGGCTTAGTAATAGGAAGGATCCTAGGATCACAGGAGTTAGCACCCTCCGGGTGCGGAACCCTAAAAAACACATTATTACTAGCCTACCAATATAAAAAAAATACTTTTAAGTGTACCTGGACGTTCTGACTACTCATCTTTGACAGATGTCGTTCATCATATTTTATTAGTGTGTTCAAAATTCCTCATTCAAATCATCATGTTTTGTACAAAATCGCTTGTCAGATATAGGTTATGTAAATAGTGTATTATTCGACCCTTCATGTAAAGAAGTTGAGCTTTTAATTTTATTACTTAAGTTAGGTTTATGTAAGAACCTAGTTAAGTTTTATTATAAGTAGGTATAGATTAAGTTTTTCTTGGTTTTTTATTCATTTTTGTTTTTGTGTGATGTGGTCGCATAGCGACAAAACCCAAAATTATATAAAAAAATATCTTTGACAGATGTCAGATCTTCAGGGAAAGATGTCTAGCAAGCCATATGATACTTTTGGAATACTGAGGAGTCTGCCTTTTTTATTACAGTGACAAGTAATGAGAAATGCCATAGTGAATGCAAACAAGCCCTTATAGGAAGTCCTTAAAGTAAATGGGTCCCTTATCTCTGCCCTGATTCTATTTATTTACGGAATGTTCGTATCCTACTAAAATCATAAACGCAAGGATGTTTGGATTAGTGCTCAAGGGATTTGAATAAAACGTAAAATATACATACATATTTACATATTATTACGCCCGTATCCTTAATGGGGTGGGCAGAGCTACAAGTAATCATAAGTAAAGTTGCAGCTACTCCCGATTCAAAGTCCCAAGATGGATGTGGTGAACCATGGTGACGGGTCATCAGCCCATCGCCCATATACATAGATGGTCCATCATGTTGGAGAGAATACTAGGTACCCCTTAGTCGACTTTTAAGACATGCTCGGGGAGAGAAGCAGCTGGACGTATTCTAAGTTTTTTTTTACTTCTAGTCCAGCAGAGAAGTAATAATATAATATACCTTACATAGTACGTGTTATACGGTTACTTTTTATACGGAAAAAATATATGCGCTCTACCAGTAGGAACTCTCAAATGGCGAAGGAAAACATCGTGAGGAAACCGGCGCGGCATGTCGCTGAACCGCAGAACGTTCGAAAACATGTGTCAAGTGCACAAAAGGAGCCTTTGAGACGCATTTTCAATCCTGAATTACTGAAATCCGCGAGTTCAGTATTCCGCACAATTTCGTTGAATTGAAATGGAAATACTCTGAATTTTGGAATAGGTAAATATTCAAATCCATTTTGGCGAGCCCCAAATAACACGAAAGTGGTTTTACAGAGGTGTAGCACTAGTTTAAATATAGCATCGGTAACATGATACGCCTGTGCCCGGTTCCAAATGTATTCTACTGACGGACGACGAATCGTTCATAACCATAGCAACGTTTTCTTGGGAAAAAAAAATTATGGCGCTTTTCGACAGATTTCGTCTATTTTTTTTTATAGACACTTCTTGTACTTACTACGTATTTACGACATTACCAAAATTTTCATAAAAAATAATCCTAAACTTTTCGAGGTTGCAAAACTAAAGTGGAACAATGAAAAATAAACATTATTTTGTGAAAATTCTTGCTTCATAATGGAGCGGCGTAAAACTAACAATTGCATGAGGGTCGCTACATTCAGGCGATGAATAATGAATTTGTGGACTTTACTACGAAAATGAGAATACTCGTGCTTACGGTCAGCAAAAAAATATAAAAACTAATAAGTAACTTTTGGGCTTAATAAATAATCTACATCGGGCCTTTCTACAAAGCACAGGGGGGTCTAGTGGTAGACCCCCGATCGGCCTTTCTGTCCGTCCGTCGTTAGGTTTAAATCCAGTCGTGCACCAAATTTTATATGCGCTATAACAGTACTCTCGAACGGTAAAAGAAAACATCGTGAGAAAACTAGTATGTCGTAGAACCTAATAAACTTGAAAAAATGTATCAACATCAACAAGTGCGCGAAAGGGGTCATTCACGCGCACTACAAATTCACCATACTGATATTGTACTAGTTTTGTAACATTTGTGTTAAGAATAATACATAGGATTCGTAATGATATTATCCGACAGAGAAACAAAGTCATTGACATTGTTCAGAAAATTAGAAAACTGAAGTAGCAGTGGGCTGGCCATACTTGCCGAAAAACCGATACCGCTAAGGTAAACGAGTTCTTCAGTGGAGACCGCGACTCGGCAAACGTAATGTAGGACGCCCTCCGACTGGATGCGTCAAGCCGAAGATAGGGCACGATGGCGCTCATTAGGGGAGGCCTATGTCCAGCAGTGGCCTTCTATAGGCTGATGATGGGTGCTCAGTGAAATCGTTCGTTGAAAGTAGGTATAGAGAGGCCTATGTCACACCGATAGGTATACTTGTTTATTGAAGCAGTATTGTTATACATAGTTTCCACGAACCATGTTTTGTTTGGGCAAGGATTTTTGCAATACATATTTTTTAAAATGGATCATACAATGTCATAGTGCTTTTTTTCCGACTGTACATAATTTTCCTTCAGAAGCTACGCATCCACAGCGCATTCCCAAATTTTCATTTTGAACGACACTCTCTCCAAATTGAATTGTTCATTGTTTTCGGGATTGTATTAAATAATGTATGTAATAACTTTATGTTTATGGAAACAATAACGATACGATTAACATAAAAAAAATTATAAAGTGACACTTACGTAGGTACGATTATTACATGTAAAACGCTTTGTGATATTCACAATGTTTTAAAAAAATAGTTATCTTAAATAATGTTTGGTTGCGATCAGCTAATTCCAGATGTGAAAGGCATAAATTGGGGGAGACAAAAGCCATGGCCATACCCAGCAGATTATCAGCTTTTTTTCTAAAAAGCACCGATTGTCATATCAACTTCGTAGAAGACTTTTTGAGAAAAAAAATATTAGTTATTTATTTATTTCTATAATTGTATTGATTTTTTAATTTTTTTTCTAGCTGCAACCCGCGGCTGCGCTCGCGTGGTACATGGATGAAAAATAGCCTATATAATTATTAATCCAGCACACGTATGGTATGTATTTTAAATGTTATTATGTATTAGTTTCATTAAAATCCGTTCAGCCGTTTAGGCGTGATTGAGGCACAAACATCAAAACATCCTCACAAACTTTCGCATTTATAATATAAGTAAGAATAAGAAGTAAGATTGACTTAATTTTTTTTTAATTTATTGGTATTTAATTAATATTAATATTGTACTTACTAAAGAAAAAAAACAACGTTGACGTATTATTCATGTAATGTACGAAATAAATGATTATTGATTAAAGAAAGACAGGAATGATTTTAGAAAGTCAAGTTAAGTTTAGTTTAGGAAAATGCACAACTAATCCTAAATTAATACAATATAACGAGTAATTGCGACCAAAAGTCAAAACATTTTAAGATCATATTCGTTTTTATATCATTTTTTTTTAATCTTTATAACTTTACGCAGATATGCCATTTTCATACTCATTTTACGAGACACACTTAGACTATTATATTTTTAATCATAATAAAAAACCTCAAATAAACCTGTCTCTCAATCAAGATACGCATCCCAAAATAAAAAGGTCAGTGTCTCTAAAAATGTTTTTTATTGGCTTCCGCGTGTGACTTTGCTTGCGTGACACCTGAAAAACCTAATTTAGGTCTGACTGGTCAAACCCCGATATCATCAAATTGAGTTTCGGCGTCTGACTGTCCAAATAAGTCTCTCCTAGGATTGACCATAAATTCGTTAGTCAAAGGTAGAAACACGCTATTGGTTTAAATAAAAAAAATAATAAAAAAATAAAATAAAAAGATTTTATTTCAGACTACATTGTCCATAGTTTGTTAGTATAGCACTTATAATTAGGGTTAGTTATTAGACTAATACTAAATACTACTACTAGGTACTAAACATTTTTGTAGATCACCCTCCTCACGAAGCAATGCCACGTGGGAGAGGTGATTCTACCGGCTACTGTTTGAAGGATGGTGTTGGGGCTGTCACGCACTCTGCGCATCAGGGATGCGGTCTTTTTACGGAGGATGGCAGCGGTTTGGACTTTGACCAAGCCTTTTAGTTAGACCTGAGGCTTGACTAGGCAAACCTAGGAGCGCCGGAAATTCGAGGTTTGACTATGACATGTATATTACTAGCTACCTCCCGCGGCTTCACTCGCGTGGTACTCGGATGGAAAATAACCTATATGTTAAACCAGCACATGTACTATGTATATTTCAAGTTTCATTCAAATCCGTCCAGCCGTTTAGGCGTGATTGAGACCCAAACATCCAAACTCACAAACTTTCACATTTATAATATAGTAGGAATTAGGAAGTAGGATAGGATAGGATTCTAGAAGGAAAAAATCGTGAGGAAACCGACTTGTCTTGACCTATGACATTGTATCAAATGCACGAATCGCCCCGAGAGCTTTTTAAATATTTTCATCAGACTGGTTTGAAATAACTAGTATAATCTACTTCTGTTCTTTTTTGTTAAAGCACAAACATACAAACATCCTGACAAACTTTCACATTTGTAATATTAATAGAATTAGGATATGGTAGGTTAGAGTAGGATGACCTATCCTTTTTAATATGGCAATTTGTATTCAGTCTCTGTAGATGCCCGAACGATAGGCGACTATGACCCCGGCAGAGTAGGTACTTGTTTAGTTTGAAGCTCCAATTGGAGCAACTAAGAAGTAAGTGATGAGGATATTTTGACTTTAGATGGACAAAATACAAACAAAAACATTGTAATTTTCTAGTTCAGTATTTCTTGCGTGACTGACAGGCAGACTGACAATCATCGCACAGTTTAAACTATAAATCCTAGCATAATGAAACTTGGAAGGTATATTCCTCTTACGTAAGGGTGCACTAAGAAATTGTATACATATTAACACCCCGCTATTCTTGGGCAGGGCAAAATGTAATAACAATAAAATTTGCAGCCACTTCTGAATCAAGAGTCTCAAGATGAATATGGTGAACCATGGTGACAGTGATCAGTCCATCCATATACATCAATATTATCTTTCCTTATATTATTCCCAAGGAGGGCTGATATCAGGCGGCCGGTCATAAAACACCTTAGCCGAAACTCTTACAGCATGATCCAAATATCATGCTGTGCCGACCCCACATAGAGTGGGATAAGGGTTTTATATGATGGTGTTAGAGAAGATACTATCTTATTTATCCCTTCGTCGACTTTTACGACATGCTCAGGATGAGAAAGCCAGACGCATTCTATGTTTTTTCTTTACTCTTAGTCCAGCAGAGAAGTATCTCACAAATGAAATCCCGGAAATCAATTCGACTGTAGAGGTAGCGGGATAATGAAATTTGAATGAAAAAAAAAATACGGATAACTATCTACTACCCTTAAGCATAACCCAAATTCGAATACAATTGCTTGTTGTTAGGGTTCCGTACTCGAAACGTGTCAAAGGAACCCCATTACTAAGCCTCCGCTGTCCGTCCGTCCGTCTGCCAGCGGGCTGTTCGTCTGTATCTCATGAACCGTTTTAGGGGAGAGTTGAAATTTTTACAGAGTGTATTTCTATTGACACTATAACAAATAATATTAAAGGGAGCCCTACACAAGGGACATGTTTTTTTTTTCAAAAAGTACATACATAGAGTAGGTATAAGTTATATTACGGTTTTTTTTCGGTTAATATTTATTTGTATTTTAAAGTGAATTTAGGCACAATATCACAGAAGTCCGAGATATTATATTTGCAAATGCGTCCCGGCATTGTCGGCCACAACGTTAAAAGTAATGCAAAATGGAACACTGACAGTGGGGCACTGAATATGGAACACAGTCAAAAACCATTTAATTTTCATACGATTTTCATTTCTGAATCCACCTGGTGACTGTATCACCGTATATTTTTTTAGTCTCGGCATTGGCTGGAATTTTAATAAGTGTTTCAGTGGACTAATTGAATTTAAGTAGGGGAAACCCAAGGGTCTACGTCGGTACATACCGGTATAGCTTTGGCGTAATAACAGTGTTATCTAATTTTGTACCTTATGACATTGTAAATTAGATTGGTTTTCGTATGGAAAATTTTGTTTAAGTTCCATTCTGCAAATGTAGGGAATCATCCAATTTAAATTGTGATTTCTTCTCAAAAGCTTTAACAGTCTTAGGATATATGCCACTACTACTTAGTGAAAGATTCTCTTGAGTGCACATGAAATTTGGTTTTCTTGGTCGACTTTTACAACATGCTCGGGGAGAGAAGCAGCTGGACGCATTCTATGTGTTTTCTTTACTTCCAGTCCAGCGGAGAAGTATATATTTTTAGAATAGGTTTTAATTTGCAAAAAAAAAACAATTCACAATAAACCTTTTATCTGGGTAGTTAGGTATAACGCGAGAAAAGCCGAGGATGGCTGCTAGTATTTAACAATCAATTCCCTCATTTTATTTTCCTGTTTCCGAGACACAAAGTATTGCGGGTGAAAAATAACACGTCAGTTTAGAGAATACAAACAGTACGGGTGAGCCGTACAAAGAACGCAATCATGTTGGTCCCATGTGGAGTGGTAGCTACCTCCTTTGTGACACAAGTTGGGACACGTCTTCTTTTCTAAGCGTTCGGTTTTGTTATCGGTGAAATAATAGTTATTTTAATGTTTTTTTATTCGGATGGACGTGCTTCTCTCCCCGAGCATGTCGTAAAAGTCGACTAAGGGATAGTATCCTCCAACATGATGAGATACAATAAGCAAGTATTCCCAAGGAGGGTTGACGTTAGGCAGGCGGTCGGTCATAGAACACCTTCACAACAACTTCAACAAACAATATAGAATTTTTACATAATTTAAAAGTAAGCATAATTCTAATAAAAACGAAATTAAAATAGGTTCATCACTTTTGAATTTACGTTGCAGACAGATACACAGAAATAGACGAATCAAAGTTCTGTTGTGAAAAGAACCTTTTTGTTTTTAATCTTTATTGTGCTTTTTCGCTTGGTGATTATGCCGCCCTAAAAATCTGATAAGTCACAGCTGGATTTTGTCAGTAATAAGAATTATATGAAAAAAATAACGAAAACATTCTAAGATTTCTAAATAATTATTGCTCAAAATAAAGACAAACATACATACACATATCATCACACCGTAGTAAAGACAACTTTATTAAAATCCTATAAAATATCGAGAATAGCATCTAGACGATTCCCATGTCTTATTCACCACGAAGGTCACCCATAAATTTCAGTTCGAAACTTTTATCCCTACATCTCTCGTCCATTCCAAGGATTTCTTTAAAAACTTATCGTGGCATACGGTCTGAGTGATAAGGGTATTGTTGCTGTCTACCGGAGTCTTCGGGAATACAAATTTTATCATTGGCAGGGGGTTTTAGTGCTAGAATTTTTACTAGGCTCAGTCTATACCCAAATGTATTTTGTCTGAAATGTAAGTACAGAAAAATAAAATAATTATAGTCGTGTCTCTAGTTCTTTCGAACCAGTGTGGTGAAAGGACTTCAAAAGCACCTCAAAGATTCTTTTCGTGCACTTGACACATGTTTTAAAACTTTTCCTCACGACGTTTTCCTTCACTGCTTGAGAGTACCTACTGGTATAACGCATATAAGTTCTTTAAAAAATCTATTGATGCACGACTATATTTGAACCCACGACCTTAGGATAGGAAAGCAGGGCCGCTACCACTAGATCACGAGTGCTCTAAAAATATTTATAAAGAATACATATTGTTTATTAGCACAGATGTGTTGGATGACATAAGCAAAGGGAAGCTGTCCAGTAGTGGGCAAAGACAGGCGGTGGATGCTGATGATGACGTTTATTATTACTAATTTAGTTCTTTGCGTTCTGTTATCTACACACTCTCGAGATTATTTTGATTATGACTAAGGGGCAGAGAACGGCCTTCTAGCATCAAATACTTGCATTTTGAGTCGTGCGTAAATTGACTTCTATTTTGTAGATAATTAACTTTAGCAACGGGAACCGAACCCCCATCTCTTGTATCGCAGCTGGCCAAGTGCCCGCCGAGGTCGTGAAGATATAATATGAGTGTATTCAAGATATGTACTGCCAAAAGCTTTGCCAAATCGCTTTGGCGTGGGCAAGCGATATCAAAGGAATTCTGTAGGAGCGTAAGCAATTTACTTAAAACTTATATCGTTTAGAACTGCAGCTGTAATTTTGCTATGATAAATTGTGTCATCGTATGATTTTACGTGTACATAAAGTTACTAAAGTTACTGTTACCTAGTTGGAAATTCGATTTTTTTTTCAGAATAAAATCGTTATCATGAACCAAACCCGACTTTATATAATTTGGCGTTTAGGCCTCTTTGTTTCTGCCGTCCGTCACGGTCTTATCAAGTCTCGTCATAAGAAAATCAGTAATCATAAGAAAACTTGCACTCCTGAGTCCCGAAATGGATATGGTGATCCATGGTGACCGATGATCAGCTCATCGCCCATATAAATGGCCCATCATGTTTGAGAGGATGCTATCTTTTAATCGACTTTTTCTAGAGTTTTATTTTTTAGTCCAGCAGAGAAGTAATAGTAAAAGCTATAAAAATTTAAACCAGAAAAAATCACCAAAGTATAAATTCCAATGCTCACTTTACCCAACAAACAAGGGTACATTAAAAGCCGTTGTTTTTGACCGTTACGCTGCGTTTTCCCAAAACCACATTACGCACCGTGACTGGCATATCAGAGGCACTCCGCCCTAATTAGGGTCCTGTTACTGGTTTCATCATCATCATCATCATCTCCCTGGCCTTATCTGGCCGTCATCTCAGTATTCACTTTATATCACCCCCGTAACCCTAATGGGATGGGCAGAACCACGAGTAATCATAAGAAAACTTGCAGCCGCTCTTGATTCAAAGCCCCAAGATGGATGGATATGGTGAACCATGGCCACAGTTGATGAGCCCATCGGCTGTATCGGTCCATTATATTGCAGAGGATACTATCCCTTAGTCAACATAACTCATGCACTATGAGTAGTTTTGTGTCCTGGGATAATGCTGTGGATGTGGCCACTTATTGGTCGAAATACCTCTGATCAAGTATAACATCGACACGAAAGAAGAAGAAGTCGACTTTAATGCTCGGGAGAGAAGCAGCTGGACGCATTCTCTGTTTTTTCTTTACGTACAGAGAAGTAAATAAGTTTGAAGTTAGCGGGATTGCTTACTGTACCACACAGAGCGGGATCAAGAGGCACCTAGGTATTTGAATTAGTTCGTGTACCAGATTTATGGTTTTACCCTTATATTTCTGTATTTTTGTTAAATATTTCTTGTACGTTTTTTTTATTTGTTACTCTCCTGTTCTGTGTTGTTTGTGTTTGTTAAATAAAAACATTTCTATTCTATTCTAATGGCGTTTCATTTTTACCCGTGTAAAGGGCGAAGCCATGCGCGGAATTTAGTACCATAAAACAATAATATATAAAACTATATAATATGATATACTAAACTATATAATATGATAAGTTTATAAGTATGTATATTATGTATAACAGCTTCCTATTTTAAGTACCTACAAAAAAATAATCTGATCTGAGTGTCTCCTCCATTTGTGTAGGTACCTACTTATTCAAAAGAGATTTTGAGGGTTTGCCCTTAATCCAAGATAATGGGATTGAATTTAGACACGGCTATGAAGTATTTGTTCGTTTGTACTAGTTTCAACGCACGGCTTCGTTCGCGCGGTACATGTACATTGTCGTATCCAAAAGTTAGTTAGACGTTCTAGATTGATCGTTGAATTTAAGCAATATTGTGCGCGGTCACAATTTCGATGGGTGGCAAGTGGCATTACGAGCTGGTCGCTTCCGTGTTTCGGAGGGCACGTTGAATTTTCGGTCCCGGCTTTTCAGTCGTTAAGCCATGACGGAGGCCTTTAGGCGACCTAAAAACTCCGTTACAAGAGTTGGGCACTAGCTCATACGAACTGACTGACTCTCATCGTATCCATAATAACACGTGGCTTAAGTTACTCATCATAAATGAATTCTGCCCTCCTAGTAAAGCACCCAGTAACTAGCATTTTTGACAAAAATTAGTTAGATACGTATTCGGAATCGCTTAACAAAATGCAACATTCTGTTCTCACTCACGTATCAAAACAAGTTTGACATAGTTACTGCGTTCTTCACTAGGAGGGCAGAATTATTGTCTGTATAATATATCAAATAACAGAGAGACAAAGAAGGAACCAACGCACGAAGAGAGATTGCATCTCGAAAGTAGGTTAAGTATTTTTTTGAAGAATGATCTACTTTGATGAAAGAGCTTGCTTAAATTTGGAGCTGTTCCACCAACATTATAACTCAGACTATCGCAAGTTTACGAAGAGCGGGGCAAGATGAGAACGGAGGAGAGAGGGTTGGGGGGGGGGGGAATAAGGTAAACAGTTTTTAGAATAGAATATAATAGAAATTGTTTATTTGACACACAATACACAGAGAACACAAAACACTAGACACACAAAAAAATATATAACAAAAGGGTGAGACGGAAGAACAAAGATGGAAAACATAAAATAATAAAATAAAATTGGTTTAGATTCGTGCTAATTCGTCCCCTCTGTGTCGTGTGGGCCAAACAGGTCCGGTCTCAGCAAATTTTTCCCGTGTGTCTGTAAAAATAGCTGGAGTTTGTAACTTTAAAATACTTAATTAAAAAAAATCATGGAAAATGGTCTAGGTGTATTATTATTATTGTATTTTATCAACCATCTGTTACCATAGTACAAACCTTGTTTAGTTCGGGTCTAAGTGGCTGTGAGTTTTCCAACTTTAAATTAATCAGAGTACCTAATTCAACAACACCTCATTTAACAAATACCGTCAAGCCAGTGAGTTTTAACGACATAAATTATTATACACACAGACATAGCTAAAATAACATATATACACACATATATAAAAGCATTGCCGTCCTTCACAATTGAGTAAAAATCCACTGAACATAAGTCTATAGTTACCTTATACCAATTTTTCATGATAAAGCAAAAATTTGTTAGATATTACTTTTGTATAGTCTTTCAAAGAGGTGTGTGCAAAGCGATCACTTAACTTTAAAATGATGAATAATCATAATATTAGCCTTTTAGCCCATAGTAGCCATTACTTAGAGCATTGAAGGGTTAGTAGTAGCGAACTGATACTTCCCTAGCCTTTTATCTAAAGGTCGTGGGGTCGAATCCGGTCGTACTAATGGATTTTTCTGTTCGAAAAATTTATGTTCGATACCAGTACCTACCCCAAATCAAAACATCGTGCGAAAACCGGCATGAGGTTTAAAAAAGTTCTGAAACATATTGTAACAAATGCACGAAAGGATCTTCTTTCAGGCGCACTTTAATTATTTCACTTCAATTCATTAGGTTGAAAAGAAATAGTGACTAGGCATCCTGATCAGGAAGTCTAATTTAGAATAGTAATTGTAATAGTTATATCTTGGTACCTCTTACCTGGTAACTCTTACTCCCTTAATCCCAAAATACAGGCTTTCACGCCTAGTTTGGGCCTCGCCGACAATTTACTACTTAAAAATGTAATCTTGTATCTATATCAATTGAATACGGTTTGGTACTTGTGAAACGTGTTTTTTGGCAAAATAAATATTCTTATTCATATTCTATTCTAATAGTTGCCTATTAACCATAACATTCCTTTATAAAACAGTAACTATAGTCGGCATTAAACTAACTGTTAAAGTATTGGTGGTAACAAGACTGGGACAGCTAAATGACCAAAGTGATTAATGAAGCTAAGCTTTTAGAACTTCGTTTGCGGTTGAAACTTCGGTACAGTTTAAAAAAAAAAAGACATTTTAGGGTTCCGACAAGGGAGCCTACATTAATCGACTAAGGGTCTCCACCTCTTTACATCATCATCATCATAATCCATCCAAGCCATTCGTCTGGAAGAGGTCGCTCTTAAGCGATAAGACCGTCAATTGTACTCTTTTTTAACGTATTTGGTTTTATTCATAGTTTTTGTGTTAGTGTAAGGTGTACAATAAAGTATGTTCATTCATTCATTCATTCATTCATTCATTCATTCGTTCATCACGGTCTTATGCTAGTCCCGTCCATCCACGGCCCATGGTTTTAACTATATAGTCTAAACATCTCACTTCAAGATGACCCACATTCCTATAACCATTATATAAAAAAATATAAAAAATAGATTTGAGCTTTTTAAGGAAAACATCGTGAGGAAACCCGCGGCTTAGTCAGCTCCGCACGCATTGACCATATCTTTCCTGTGGATAAGGCGACTAAGCTGAGAGGATGGAATTGGTGCTGCAAACCTACTCCATCTTAATTCCTCCGGGCACTACAGAGTCTCGTTTGTGAAGGTAAAAGTTGCCTCCTGACGCTGTATAAATCATCTACTATAGATGGTAAAAGGCCTTAGTATGTTCTAGTTAGGTATTTCTATTATATATTAAGCTTTAGGACAAATATCATAGGTATGGTATCCTACTTATATTTTATAGTTAAGAAAACAAAATAAGAATAAAAGAATTCGTATCTGGGTTGTCGGCACTGAGCTTTCAGTACAATTTTGTTTATTACAGCTCTTACTTTGCAGAAATATACCGTCTTACACAGTGGTTTTATTTTCCCCCATTCATAAGATATTTCCAATAATCTAAATATATAAAACTGACATTACTGACTGACTGACAATAAACGCAGAGCCTAAACCATAAGTTTTAGAAGCATGAAACATGGATTGTATTATTCATCTTATGTTGTAAGGGTCCGTAAGTAAATAATTACCGAAATTTAATTCCCAGAGGACGCAAAAAAAATGTTTTGAAGTTTGTGTAATAAAAATAAATTTAATTTAATTTTTATATTCTATTGTGATTGTAATATTATATAGTTGTTGCTGTTTGATAGTTATTTTATTAAGTTTTGACATTGCTGTTCTTCTCTTTTAATACATTTTTTTACATGAATTATATTTGTATGTCATAATATTATGACTGAATATGCTGGACTCTATTGATAGTATTTAACAAAAATATAAATTTACTACGACCATATTCAAGACCAATAAATGATCATTATGTAATTTTAAAACAAGCTCAACACGGACAAAGTCGCGTGGTGTTCTACTAGTTCATAAGATATTTCCAATAATCTCTAATAAGATATCGTTAAAATGTTTCCACTCATAAATCATAAAAAACCCAAAATATTGATACGGAAAATTCCGATTGTCAATACAAACCGAATTTGATTAATGTTACTTACCTATTCAAGCCACGAACTCGAATAGAGCGAGATCCGGTGGGAATTTACTTACGTCAAACTGTTAACTACTTACCTTGAAGTTTATACACCATGTGATAAACTTTCTAGTCACGTTTCTGTCACTCGTCACTTAAACAACGTCTAAAATAAGAAGTTTTTAGGCACATTAAACAAATAAATATTTATGAACATTTTACACAGCACCATCTAGCCCCAAACTAAGCAAAGCTATGGGAACCAGATGGCTGATAGAATACTTTATTTTGTAAATACATACTCATAATACATTATTACCACACCCAGACTCAGAAGAAATATTTGCAGAGTATGGAGACCCCACATCACTCGCGTCTCAGCAAAGCTTTAGTTAGCCCGTCACACCGAAGTCGTCAAATGTACCTACAGAACGGTAGATTAATGGAAGTATTCCCGTTTGAGCACCTATTTTTTGGGCACCTATGCATTGAGCACCAAAGGCATTCCTATTTGAGCACCAATCAGTATTTTAACGTGGTGTTCAAAGGGGAACAAAATTTTTATTAATGTACAAGGTAAAGTTGAGTATGACGTAATAATAAGATCATCAGCATCCATACTACAATGTTAATCGCGTAGGATTCTGGGCGGCAATTTGGGCCAATTTCTTTTTTCATCTCGCTAAGGGCGCAATTACCCGTCCTTTCCTCACATCCGCTTACCAGAATCATCTCTTTGGTTTTATTTTAGCCATCTTTTAAATTCCGACACGACATGGAAGTGCTTATCTATTATCCTAAGTGAGCGATGGAAGTGACACATGGTGATACGACGCGATGGAGCTCAGACCCTGCTGCTACCTGCTACGAATCCTAAAAGGAATTCTTGAAATTCAACTCCAGGATTACGCAGCGGGAAAATTATGTTTGTGTCTTCACTTCACATACATACATACATATTATCACGCCCGTATCCCTAACAGAGAGCTGAAGATCGAGCTCAGTGGCGTGCCATGGGAGAGGCCTATGTCCAGCAGTGGACTGATGTAGGCTGATGATGATGATGATGATGATGATCCCTAACAGGGAGGACAGAGCCACAAGTAAACATAAGAAAACTTGCAGCCACTTCTGATTTTAAGTCCCAAGATGGCTATGTTGAACCATGGTGACAGGTGATCAGTCCACCGCCCATATAGATGTTCCATCATTTTGGAGAGGTCTATCCCTTTGTCGACTTTTACGACATGCTTGGGAAGAGAAGCAGCTGGACGCTTTCTATGTTTTTTCTTTACTTCCAGTAGTCCAGCAGAGAAGTAACTTGTCATCACATTTTCTTGTCTTCACATTTCCTACAATAATAGGAATAGTCACTAAACAGCCAATATTCTCTTACAAAGATAAAAAATATGTATAAAAGGACAAAAAAGGATATAGATACTTACTTTTTTACTCCGTTGGTCAGATAATAAAAACCAGAACAATTTTTTTCGGTTAACAACAACCAGATCTGCCATTTCATGTCCCAATAAAACAGGAAAAACTAATTTAGCGAAACGAAATTTCGACGAGTTTTGTTATTAATTTTACAAAGGAAACGCAAAAAATGGAAGCCATAGAAGTATCTAAGCATAAACATTCAGGGACTCATTACACGATATTAAAGAGTAACAAGCTTTATCAACTTTTTAATTATCTGGGTTCATGGCGCAGACGAGGCGTGGAGTTGTTTTAGTGGAAAAAAATATTGTTAGAAACTCGCTTTACAACAACGTTAATAAATAAAATAAATATCTGTGGACATTTGACACAGCGCCATCTAGCCCGAAACTAAGCAAAGCTTGTACTATGGGTACGAGATGGCTGATACAATACTTATATACTTTTTTTGTAAATACATACTTATAATACTACAAAACCCAGACCCGGAAGAAATATTTGCAGAACATACAAACATTTCTCCCGAAGCGGGATTCGAACCCGCGCCACCGAGGTCATCAAAGTTCATCACTTTAAAGTTCATTCACTTTTGAACACGAATTGCTTCGAATGAAAAAGATTGACTTTTCCAATGTGTCAAAACACAAAAGAGAGACAGTATGTCGTGGAACCTATAAAGTTCTGTAATGTGCTTGAAGAAGCCGATGAGGCGAACTTTAAATCCTTTCGCCACACTGGTTCGAAAGAACTAGTAGCAGTGGTAGGTCAGTTTGTTGATTTTCCAAACACCACCATATTTTCGCAAGATCTACTCGTATCTAAATATCAACATAAATCTATGGGGTAAAACTTGCTTGTACACATGGTTTCCGTTTTTCTCCGAAACTGTTTCGCAGACGCGAACCGCCGTAATGGAATTTCGGTTACGTAAAATCTAATCTACCAAATATATACAACTTTTCCGTGACTGCCTGGTGACTTACGCATTGTAAAAGTTCACATAGAAAGGGCATAAATCCAACTCGTGGCCTGGGCAGTTATTTACTGTTAGTTATTTGTTATTTTTTTAATCTTAAAACAAAAAATATCACTTTAGAGGGCTAAAGTTGGGTGACCTCATTATCATATTTTTGCTCTTAGCTCACTTCCTTTAGGGTCGGCACAGCATATTCCCTCTTCCATTCCATTCTGTCAGCCGTCATCTCTGCACTCACTCATTTCTTAACTATATATGTCATCTTTCACACGATCCATGTAAGCATTATGATGAAATGACAAATCTAAACTCGCAAGTAATATCTAGACGATGAAAAGTATTTTTTTAATGGAATATCTAAAACATTTTCACATTTTATAACAAAATATTATGAAACAAGAGTTAGGGTACCGTAATTGTCGTCAAAATAGCAATTTTAGGATAAGAGCTATTTCTGAAGGAGAATTACCAGATATGAAACGTCAAATTATACTAAGATTATAATAAAAAGTTGAAGTGCAGACTGTATTTACGTGTAAAGCATAGGAAATTCCTTTTGGCGATGACGTGTAAATTATTCCTTACATTTTTTGTCATAATTTGTCTGTACAATATTCTTCTTTATGTTGTACTGAGAACGGACCAAGCAAACGAAAGCGAAGAAAGTCTAACGAGTGGGAAACAGGCGATGGGCATCGATGTATGCTCGCCTCTGTTGAATGGACATCATGACTCTTGCTCGCTTTAGCTATACGTCAACATCAATTTAGATTCGTTCGCGTTCGTTCGGTAGCCTTCATTCACTTGTGTTCGGTTGGTGCGTACGCAGCTTAATTTCATGATTTCTTAAGAGGATGTGCTGTCCAAATTGTCCATGATAAATAGAATTGAGATTAGAACAGTATATAGTACAACTTGCGATATAAGTACTTTAACTACTAGCTTTCTGTGTGAAAGTCGCTTTTCAAGCTTTGATTATATTTTTATTGCTTCGACTTTCGACTGTCTGGGCATCTGTCACGGCAAAACGAGCTTTAAAACTTTGATGGATTGAGAGAAATGTAATTTCTCTGGGTATTTGAGATGATTTGAATTATTAAGTCGGGACTTGTCAAATATTCTAGAGCGTAAACCGTTTTAGTAGAAAAGTATTTGAATAAGAGAGCACTGGCGGTCTAGTTGGTAGTGATCCCGACTTCCGATCCTAAGGTCGTGGGTTCAATCTGGTCGAGTACCAATGGATTTTTCTGTGCGAAAAATGATGTGCGCTATACCAGTACTCTCAAACGGTGAAGGAAAATATCGTGAGGAAACCCGCGGCTTAGTCAGCTCCGCACGTATTGACCATGTATTTCCTGTGGACAAGGCCGACTGAGCTGAGAGGATGGAATAGGCAGCGCCTATTCCATCTTAATTCGTCCCGGGCACTACAGCATCCCGTTTGTGAAGGTGAAAGTTGCTTCCTGACGCTGTATAAATCATGTACTATAGATGGTAAAAGGCCTTAGTACTATAGTCACGATGTTGATGAATACTCAAAGCTTAGAATGTAAACTTCAAAGAGGCACAAGTAATTTGAGCGGTAGGTTTACATACAGGTTAGCAGTAAGCAATGTCAACCCTTTACTGTTGTTATGCTACAAAACATAAGGTAACAATGGGAAAAGGTAGCTTGATTTAAACATAAAAGTAAACACTTATCCCGAGAAAGCTTAAAAAAGTATGCTCTGGTTTCTTCGGAAGCGGAAACGGTAATATGACGGCCATAACTAAGGGTTAATTTAAGAAAGGTTTTGCCTAAACTATCGATAGTCTATCGATAGTCGACAATCGATAAGCAACACTAGCGTGAAAGAACGACAAATCAACAAACATACAAAACATCACTTTCGCATTATAATATTAAAGTAAGGTCTCCATTAGTTCAAGCTTTGCTCAGTTCTTTAGATCTTTATTAGTTTAGTTCTTTCTTAGTTATTCTAGCCGAGGACAATTCAAGTGTATTTTGACCAAACAGACACACTTTGGTCAAAAGACAATGACGATGATATTACGTAGAGATCTATGATAAGGATACATTAAAACAGATCACAGTGAAACAACTAGCTACGAGAAAAAATGAGCTGACTCTCTGTTTCATTATGACTCCTTGTTTATAATACTAGTTTCGTATTCTTTGAGGTGAATAATTTAACTTTGCTGTGAGCTTGCTACAACGCTGATATTGCTATAAGGCATAAATTTACTATAAAACGGTTCGAATTTATTAGGTTCTATGACACGCTGGTTTCCTCACGATGTTTTCCTTCACCGTTTGAAAGTCCATGAAGAAAATTCCATTTTTGCACGACTGGATTTGAGCCCACGCTTAGAATCAAAAAGCGGGGGCGTTACCACTAGACCACTAGTGCCCTCAGAACAGAATAAACAGTAATACACTTTCAAGTAACTAATGATTCGTATCAAAAGCTACGCATCATTACAGTATTTATGAGGAAGATTCATGGGAATTCAAAAAGCAGACCATTATTTTTCTTTCATTCATTCTATTTCCTTGGTCGTAAATAAAAGTAAACATAAAAAGAATGTTAACCTACAAACTAACCTTAGAGAGCACTGGGTGGTCTAGTGGTAGCGGCCCCGCCATCCCGATCCTAAGGTCGTGGCTTCAAATCCGGTCATGCACCAATGGATTTTTCCGTTCGGAAAATGTATGTGCGCTGTACCAGTAGTTCAGTACTCTCAAACGGCGATGGAAAACATCGTGAGCAAACCGGCACGTCGTAAAATCCTTTCACCACACTGGTTTGAAAGAACTAGTAACACAACTAGTAGTAGCTTAGAGGATGGGATATATGGTAGGTGTCAGCTTATATTATGTTTTTCCTCCTAAATTGTCAAATATATCCTGGCTTTGTGCATTGTCACAGATTAAGTACTACTCAGTATTGCCGCTAAACATTATCACAAACCTTATGTTTTTGGTAGAATGATAAAATACTTCTTTTTCTAATACCGATTTGGAGGGGGAAGGAAAATGTAAAAAGACTAGCTGCCACCCGCGGCTTCGCTCGCGTGGCACCTGGATAAAAAATAGCCTATTAATCCAGCATATGTACTATGCATATTCCAAGTTTCATTCAAATCCGTTCAGCAAGAATTTAGGTACCTACCTATTTGATTTCTATGTATTCTGAATAAACCCACTCTGAGTATAATTGTGTTTATAATTCAATAAAGTAAGCATAATAGCAAACACACCGAACAGTGGGATACAATTGGCTGTGGATGATGATGATCAATGCTAAAAGGTTTTTTTTACTATCCAGAATTCCAGCCAATCAAGATATCAAAACATAAAAGCGTAATAGGCATTTATATTATCCACAACATCACACATACTGAATAATCATCTATTGTCATAGAGCTTAGAAAGGTAATTGGCCGGAATAGTTTTACAAGAAAACAATCGGCATTTCTGCTCAGATATTTATTTGTACCCGATGAAAGGAAAAGGGAGAATATCTGCCAAATAACATTATTGATGATTTTCTTTTGTTTTGTGGGTGTGGCTTTTACGCAGCTTTGCACGTTATCCTGATATTGTTTTTATCTGATTACTTTTACAAAAATAAACTGGTTTGACGACAGCAGATTGGTCACCTTATATTCAATGGTTTATTTATTTTTACCCGTCTATAGCAAAACAAAATGGAGGGTTATCATTTGCACCTCGGTCTGTAATGATAAGCAATCCTACAATGCTATTATGAGTCGCGAAAGTTTGTGACGATGTGAGAATGTTAGTGACAATGTATCAATGAAGTCTAAACGAGAGCATTGGTGGTCTAGTGGTAGCGGCCCTAAGGTTATGAGTTCAAATCCGATCGCACATCAATGAATTTTTCTGTTCGAAAAATGTATGTGCGCTATTACCAGTACTCTCAAACGACGAAGGAAAGCATCGTGAGGAAAACAGCATGTCGTAAAACCTAAATAGTCGAGTACACGAAAAGAGCTTTTGAGGCGCACTTTAAATCATTTCACCACACTGGGTCGAAAGAAGTAACATGACAAGATGAAAAAGACGTCGGAACAGCTGAACGGATTTGAATGGAGCTTAGAACATACACAGTAGATACGTGTGTTGAAATGACTAAGCTACTTTTTATTCAGGTACCTAATAGTTATTTGCTTGACTGGGAGTAAAGAAAAAAATATAGTATGCGTCTAGCTGCTTTTCTCCCCGAGCATGTCGTAAAAGTCGACTAAAGAGTATCCTCTCCCTCACCTGTCACCATAGTTCACCATATCTATCTTGAAACTCTTGAATCAGGAGTTTCTGCAAGTTTACTTATGATTACTTGTAGCTCTGCCCACCCCGTTAGGGATACGGGCGTGATAATATGTATGTATGTAATGTGGTTTATACAGATACAACACCAGGAATTACAATGGACTTGTCTAAAATTATTACGTTTGAAATGAACTTGACAACCGATAGATACTTGAGCTGAGCTTTTGTGAAAATTTAGTATAAAAGCTCAAACGCTGGAAACAATTTCGTAACTATCCAAAGTACCGTCAAAACATTAATAATATATTCAAGTGTTATCAAATCAGTCACAGAACAAAGTTTCGGGTCAATGAATTGAGTTTTAGGAGCAAAACGATGGAGGTGGTTATTAAAAAAGTTTTATTGGAATCGCGAAGTAACTTCGAGTTGTCATAACGAATGTTTAAAACGATTTTTATGAACTTGTGAAATCATTTGATATAGATATACTTACGTACTTATTGTATGTGCAGTGGTCGGCCATAAATAATGCATTAGTCATAGGTTTTTGCGAAATAAAATGTTTGTATTTGTAGATATAAATTGAGTCTTCTAAATACCAAATGAATTTTTCCTACATCTAATATCTGAAAAAGCAAACCTCGAAAATCATTTTGAGTTTTAATTTGACCTCGGTGGCTTGGCGGGCGAGTGCTCGGCTGAGACGCAAGAGGCGCGGGTTCGATTCCCGCGGTGATAAAATGTTTGTATGTTCTGCAAATATTTCCTCCGGGTCTGGGTGTTGTAATTATATGTACCTAAGTACGTATTTATAAAAAAAATCCATACATAAATAAAGTTTGCTTAGTTTAGGGCTAGATGGCGCTGTGTGAAATGTCCACAAATATTTATTTATTTAAATCAAAATATATGCGACTACCCGCTGTCAATGCTTTCTGTTCTTTGAAAGCTCTTTGTAATTGCATTGTGTGGGGTAGTTGTTGATAAAGGCTCTTTATCCATTGTTTTAGCGGCATAATATCCGGGTGGGCCGGCTGGCGGGTGATAGCTTACAAATCTAATTCCGGACATTGCGAGGTCACTGCTGCACACGAGTGCTTAGTGATGGGCCTTTAATAATATTATAAGTTACGCTACAAGTTATAGTTATTGTATTAGACGAAACCTTGTCTATAAAACATCTATAAAAAGTAAAAAATAAGAAAAAAAATATATATTTTATTTTATTTGGGAAACAAACAGTACTATTTACAATAAAAAAACACAGTTAAACAATACATAAACCAATAAAGTTTCCACAGTTAAAAAAATAAGTTTAACTAATTAAAACAGTCTTAAAAGAAGCACAAAAATTCTTAATACTTCTACTTCTAAATACTTCTTTCTTCTTTCTTTCTGTTTATAAATCAATTTATACATGTTTTATTAAATAAATAAAGGTAGAAATTCATTAATCCATTTCATTTAGGAACCCGCGGCTTAGTTAGCTCCGCACGTATTGACCATGTCTTTCCTGTGGACAATGCCGGACTAAGCTGAGAGGATGGAATAGGTACTAAAATAAGGTAAAAGTAGCTTCCTGACGCTGTATAAATCATCTACTATAGATGGTAAAAGGCCTTTGTTTGAATCGATATCACGCCAACATTTGACTGCCCCCTCACTAACCCTAGCTTGTCACGTCTCTCGACACTGTAGTTTTCTGAAATGCGCTCGAATCCCATCTACCGGGATTTCGTTTTTACTTTTGTTGCAGATTTTTACTCCTAGTTTTGAATTTTACTATTTGTAGAACACGGCGAATAAACTGACGCGCCATTTTCAAAGAACTTGGCACTAGTTTTGGTTCTTGCTGATAGCGAAGATTGCGTAAAACGTAGACATGAATAATAAATGGTGATATTTTCAATTGACGCCTTAAACTCGTGGCAATTGCAGATAAATTAGAATTTACAGAGATTTTTGAGAGATGTTTACCGGAACTAGGCTCTTATGAACTTATGTGGATAATATTTTCAGGTTCTACTTTAACGTAACTCGTGCTTCCCTCCGTCACAATCAAACCAGGCATCAAAGTTGTGTACAGTGCTTGATGCATTGGTGAATCTTCTACTTAAGAAAAAAAATGTCGATAAAACTGCCGCCTTTCACGAAAAGATGACTTGTTCTTATCTCTCCTCGGCAGGTAGGTACAAAATTTTGACATATTAGAGCCTTTGCACACTGCGTTTCATTTAACGTGCCCCCCGAAGCACGGAAGCGCTCAGCTCGTAATACCACTTGAGGTCACTTATCCATTTTGTGACCGCGCACAACGTTGCTTAACTTTAACGATCAATCAATAACGTCTGTGCAAGCTATGCCACGAGCGTTTTTGATAACGCGCAGAGAACGCGCTTATAAGAAACGTGGTGTGTAAAAGCCTTGAATACACTGGCGAATTTTCTTCTTAGTAAGGCGAAAAGTTGTTAATATCTTCGAGTTCCACGATAAGATAACTCGTGCCAATCTCCCCGCGGCAGGTAAACTGACACGCCATTGTTCTGAAGCTAAATTCACGCTCGAGCTATTCCTCTTTGTTCGGCGGTTAAAAATATTGAATCACACCTTTGTAGTGAAATATATTGTTTATGGTGGGAAAGCGTTTGCAACTGGTTTTGACGGCGTTTGGTTTGAGTTTTCTCGACTTATTTTAATAGCGAGAGATTAGCTGAGATCTTGTTGTTTATCTTAAGAGGCTACTATACCATCGCGCTTGGACTGTTTTCAAAGGAGATAGTGCTAGGTTATAAAAGACGCTGGGATTTCGGGTGTATAAAAGAAAGACAGAGAGTGGGACCGTGTAAAATATTCAAATCAAATAATCCGCCAAATCAAATAATTGTTAATTACAAGAAAACTACAAAATTAATCAAAAATCTTGTTTCAACAAATAAAGAAATAGTTATCACCTACCTAAGTCCCGAGACCAAGACAATAAATAACATGGATTTTCCAAAAAAAAATTAAACGTGTTTTTTTTTTCTCTTATCTTGCTTGTTTAATTAACCAAAGAAAAAATCATTTCCTTTTCGAATAAACTTATTTAATTAAGTAACAATAGAGTTCTACATCTATTTTGGTCAGTAAATCCGCTATGGCACGCTCTTAAGTGATGTAACAGTGCTATTTATCTTGCATAACTGTGTATTTATTTAGGATGGGAGCGCAAACAGAATTATTGATTTACTACCATGTACTTTAATTAATCTTATAGTATTACTTAATCATCACTTCGTGGTGTAGCTTGCTCTGACGTTCTTGATTGATTGTTGAAGTTAAGCAACGTTGTGCGCGGACACAATTGGGATGGGTGACCGCAAGTGGTATTACGAGCTGAGAGCTTCCGTGCTTCGGAGGGTACGTGAAATTGTTGGTCCCGGCTTTTAAGTCGTTAAGCCATGACGGAGGCCTTTAGGCGGCCTAAAAACTCCGTCACAAAAGTTGGCCACTAGCTCATACGAACTTACTTAACGTTGCGGACATAATTCTAATCTTTTCCTTCACCCATTCCTTCCATTTGTCCATAGGTAGGTATAATTCAAAACTTTTCCTTTTTATCAGACTTGTCTGACTTTCTGAAATCTGAATTTCCACATTTCATGTAGTTATATTGTATCGCAGTACATTAGTACTGTTTTATCATTCATTCATTATTCATTAATTCAAAAATTCATTGTTTTCATTTTAATCATCATTAGTAATATGCAGAATTAAGTGAACGAAAGCAAGTAAAGGTTCTATGACCTTTACCATCAATACTAAAAGATTATACAGCGGCAGGAGGCAATTATTTCCTCTTTGCCTACACTAACAGAGCGCTGTTGTATCCGGAACTGTTTTAGATTACAGCAGGCTTATCAGAACCTCACCCTCATAGCTTAATCCGTCTTATTCACAGGACGCTAAGCCTGACACAATAGCACGAAATTCTAAAGTCTATTTCCAAAAGCTACTATCCGTATCCGATATTTTCCTTCACTGGTGAGCACTGGTGGTCTAGTTAGTAGTGACCCCGGTTTCCGATCCTAAGGTGGCGGGTTCAAATCTTGTCGTGTACCAATGGATATTTCTGTGCGAAAATTTTATGTGCGCTATACCAGTACTCTCAAACGGTGAAGGAAAACATCGTGAGGAAACCCGCGGCTTAGTCAGCTCCGCACGTATTGACCATGTTTTTTCTGTGGACAAGGCCGACTAAGCTGCGAGGATGGATAGGTGCTGGGCAAGCCTACTCCATCTTAATTCGTCCCGGGCACTACAGCGTTCCGTTTGTGAAGGTAAAAGTTGTCTCCTAACGCTGTATAAATCATCTACTATAGATGGTAAAATGTCTTAGTTAGTTTATTTCCAAAAGCTACTATCCGTGTCGCTAGTTCAGGCTCCTGGTTTTATCACGATATTTTCCTTCACTGTTTGAGAGTACCTACTGGTAGAAAACATATTTTTCGAATAGAACAATTAATTGTTGCACGAACAGATTAAAACCCACAACCAGTGCTTTCCGAAAGCTTATCTCAGAACAATATTGACTACAAAACAGTTACGAATGTACAAGACATATATCCTCATAAATCGTGAGGAAAGAATCTGTACAACGCTCACATCTTCAATCTATCAAAGTCCACCGCAGTGACATTACTGTATCCACTTAGTAAGCTTGTGGCAAATGACGCTGACCTAAATAAGGTTGGCTCTTGGACTAAGTATGCATAAATAGACTATTTTTTGCAGCAAACATGTTTTATTTGCTCACCTATATAAATAAATATTTGTGGACATTTCACACAGCGCCATTTAGCCCCAAACTAAGCAAAGCTTGTACTGTGGGAACCAGATGGCTGATAGAATACTTATACACTTTTTTTTAAACATACTTATGATACATAATTACGACACCCAGTCCCGGAAGAAATATTTGCAGAACATACAAACATTTCTTCCGCTGCGGGAATCGAAGCCGCGCATCGTGCCTCTCAGTCGAGCACTCACCCGCCACGCCACCGAAAACACAAACTATTACGTTACTGACAGACTGATAATAAACAAACAGTCTAAACCATAAATCTTACGGTATGATTAAACCAAATCTGTTATGGGACGTTGTCAACCGAACTCGGCCGATTAAATGTGGAGTCAAACGAGCGATGTCGGCAGTAGCATCTTCTTTTAGCCGCGGCTAAAAGAAGGCTGAGGAAACCCGCGGTTAAGTCAGCTCCACACGTATTGAACATGTCTTTGCTGTGTATTAGGCTTACATTAATTAAGTTCATCACTACAGCGTCCCATGAGTGTAAACAAAAAGTTGCCTCAAGAGGCAACTTTTTGCGTCAAGACGCTGTACAAATAATCTAGGATTTATATTAAAGGCTTTAGTTTTTTGTCCAAGAAGTTTTTTTACATCTAGCCCTCTTACATAAAAATAAAGTAATTATTTTTTTAGAACTAGACATTCCAAATGTTATTCATCTATTTCCTCATTTCTTATCTAAAACAAACCACATTTCTCTCATTATTTTAAAACAAAGCCTTTGAATAGGATCTCACTCATGTGATAATAAAGTGATCTGCAAACCCCGTTTCCTTTTGTTTATGCCAATGTTATTTCCGACGATTAGAATTGGGCCTGCGACGATTTATCAACGGATTAGTCCGAAGACAGATCTGCCTCCGCAAGAAACAGAAGACGCTAACGATCTCAATTTCAAGAAAAGGTTTTTTTAGAAACAACATCCGTACTATGTTAGTCGTATTGTAGCGGTGACGTCATCAGTTAGGCTGTGCAGACTGTGATTATCATTTTAAGGGTTCCAACGGTATCCTATTACTAAATCTCCGCTGTCCGTCCGTCCGTACGTCTGTCTGTCAGCGGGCTGTATCTCATAAACCGTAATAGTTGAAATTTTCACAGAGTGCCTTTCTATTGCCGTTATAACTACAAATCATAAATATAAAATAAAAGGGGGCTCGATACAAGAAACATTCATGTACATGTACGATGGTACGGAACCTTTTGAGTGCGAATTCGATTCGCACTTGAACTGTTTTCATTTATATATGTATAAACTAACTAATACTTGCTATACTAAACTAGTGGTTATTATAGTTTAAAAATTAATAAAAAATAGACAATATAACCTCATACATATAAATTATATTGCCATTTAATATTATATCTAACCAAACGGTAAAAGAAAACATCGTGAGGCAACCGAGATATCATTACAAACTAAAAGTTAGTACACTTGTGTCAAGTGCACGAAAAGACTTTCAGATGCATTTCAATCTACACCACACTGATTCCAAAGAACCAGTGATTTTAGTACTTATTAGTACTACTAATCTTAGTAGTACTAAAAAGAGAATGATTTGGTGCTGGAAATCTTTCCGGGCACTACAGAATCCCGTCAGCGTATGCTAAGGTGGCCTCCTGACGCCGTATGTATCATCTAGGTATTAGTATCTGTTCAACAAATCGCTGATCAATGCACCCAGTTGCAAATGCAATCAAGATCTCAGTAATTAACACAAGTCCAGACTGTGCTTCCAGATTAGTTTCTGTTCATCGCCTCCATTCAAGCCCCAAATCTCGATGACAGATATTTATTGAAAACTAGCTTTCACCCGCTGCTTTGCTCGCGTGGTATCCTAACAAAAAGTAGCCTATATGTTATTCCAGCACACGTACTAGGTATTCAAAGTTTCATTCAAATCCGTTTAGTTATTACGGCGTGATTGAGGCACAAACATACATCATCACTTCCACACATCCTTACATCCTCACATCCTCACAAACTTTTACATTTATAATATTAGTAGGACTAGTGGCGTGTCCATCCCTGACGAATTGAGATCTAAATGAACAAACAAACAACAACCAAATAAATCAATTTATTGACATAATAAAATGGTTACAATATAAATGAATTCTTAGGTTCCTGAACTAGTAAAAACTGTGTTTCAGGAGCCAACTACTGAAGGCCTACTACTACTATTTGTCATTTCAATTTGTGGTGAAAGGATTCAGAATACACCTCGAAAGACTCCTTTGGTACACATGACACGACGTTCTTGTTTTTCGTGTTTGGATGTACCTATGACAAATAGAATCCTAGTGAAAGGTCGGAATCAGTATACCGAGTTTTGAGTGAATCGAACCAAGGAATAAAATTTTCCATACAAACTGTACCCCTAATTTTCGAAAATAAGATGAACCTACTTGTTATTCCAGAATCTAAATTATCAACATTCTAAATTTTATCAAAATCGGGTGAGTTGTTACGGAGATAAGTGGTAACAAACATTAACATACCTACACTTACTTTTGCATTTATAATAATTAGTAGTACATTTTTTTCTGTCTGAGTATTGCGGTTCTATTGAACTCTTATTTTCTGATACCCAGTGATATTTCGGTGACTGTTATGTTATTCTCCGTGTTAATATCAGTCTACAGAAACTCTCATTTAACATTATTAGTGTAATGTAATAATTTATTAAATTCCTGTGAGCAGTGGGGACTTACGGGAGAATGGAAGTCAGAATGCATCATGAAACATCCTGTAACAAAACGGAAGTCAGGATGTGTCCTGATGGAAACATCCTGTCTTTCATATTCCCGTGAGTCCCCACTGCCATCAACAGATGATAATGAATGATAAAACTAATAAGTTTTCTCATTCCGCTGTTTATTTGTCCAACAACGGACAATCAGAGTTAAATCGTGATCCGATTATTTCGTTTTCCATTTAATTCCGTAAATAAATTAATGCGATGCATGCCAATGTGAGTAAATTGAACTACAAGCATGGGTTTTTGTGCTTTTGGTTTGAATGTATTTATAAAAGACAGAGTTACTTGAAGAATGTTTGGTATCAGACAGATACTATGAGTACCATAATAGTACTATACCCAGATTAGGACAAATATTTTCTGAACATGCAAACATTTCTCCCGCTGCGGGAATCGAAACCGCTTCTCTTGCTGACCACTCGTCCACACCACTCGCCAGCCAAGAAAGATCTTCGCATGTTCTGCAAATTTCAGCAAATTGAATCCTAGTCGTCATCATCATCTTTTTGCCCTTATCCCACTCTATGTAGGGTCGGCACAGCATGATCTTTGGATCATGGTGTAAAAGTTTTGGCTTAGGTGTTTTATGACCGGCCGCCTGCCTGACGTCAACCCTCCTTAGGAATACTTGCTTATTGTATCTCATCATGTTGGAGGATACTATCCCTTAGTCGATATTTACGACATGCTCGGGGAGAGAAGCAGCTGGACGCAAAAATTGAATCCTAGTGAATACTAGAATAAAGAATATGACTGTTTTTTCCCGAATATTATTAACCCAAAAGCGAACGGAGCCGCGGGAATTAGCTTTGTTAATGATATAATTAATTTGCAAAACCATTCACCATGTAGCAATATTAATTAGTTCCTGATAATTTTACTAATCCTACTAATATTTTAAATGCGAAAGTTTGTGAGGATGTATGGATGTGACGATGTATGTTTGTACCTCAATCTAGGCAGAACAGATTTAAATGAAACTTGGAATATACATAGTACGTGTGCTGGAATAACATATAGGCTACTATTTGTCCGGGTACCACGCGAACGTAGCCGCGGGCGAAAGCGCTACTATGTAATTCTGTTTGGTATATTCGCATACTAGAGATGGCACGTACTTTCCGCGCTTACGTCAATCCCGTGATCCCGCGGGAATTGTGTAATTGCCGAAAATTAGCCTTGCGCAGCCTTATTATGATAATGGGACAAAAATTAGGGAAATAAATCCAGTGCGAAAATGTTTTCTAACTCAAAATAATTTTATTGATATCAAAATGAAGATAATTGATATTAAACTATTTCTAACCGACTTACAGATGAAGCTTCAATTTGTCTATATGTATTTTATTTATTTTAAACATGGACCGCATGTTTCGTTCTTGTTTTCTTAGGATTTTCATCAAAGTTAATTTATACGAAGTCGATGGAAGTTTTCCGAACTTACGGGATTATAGTGCCCGGGACAATGTCTTCTTTGAATAGTGTAGATACTTTGGAATTACTTTTTTACACTAACTTGACTTTTCTACTTTTTTTTTTCAGGGTACGCAAAGTTTTTTCTTCATAGAAACGAAGTGTGGTAGACGCATAACTAAAACAGCTTTTGTAGAGCCGTGGTTGACTCGATTAGGTTAGCTCATCGGTTTATTGATCCCTCACGGCGGAAAGCTTTCTTTCTTCACTCTATTTTTATGAAATACTAGCTTCCGGCCGCGGCTTTGCGTGTTACCAGGATGAAAAGCAGCTTATATGTTATTCCAGCACACATACTATGTATGTTCCAAGTTTCATTCAAATCCGTTTAGCCGTTACGGCGTGATTGAGGCACAAACATCGTCACATCCTCACAAACTTTCACATTTATAATATTTGTAGGATGATCGCTACGCGAATACTGGCTATTATCATCATCCACAACATGACTTTACCCTCTGCTGGACATAGGCCTCTTGTTTGTGTCACCCATCACTGTTCTGTGCTGTTCTTGTTCATCTGAGGCGCACGATTTTCGAAAATTTTCATAGTACACATAAAACTGATATTTAACTTTTTGAAAAATAAAAAATAATAAGATTGTGACTTATAAATGTTATTATCTAGTAAAATAATCAAGGCTATGTGATTTATATTTTTTTTCCTTGTTATTTTAGCTAAATAATGAGTGAAAAAAGGCATAAACCTGACATAACTAATACATATTGAGTCAATTGTACGAAAGGAGTCGGTTCGAAGCGTACAATTATTTTCCTATTTCTAAAAACTAGAAGTACATAGTAGTATTAAATGTCTTGTGATGTTTTATATCAAACAATATAGATCAATTGTCACAATCCAATCACAACATCGCCTAATTATAGACCATATTCTTTCTATTGATAAAAAATACTTTCTTTCGTTAAAAAATCCGAATCGTTTCTTTCCTCTGTGATTAAACCAAACCCAAAGTAATCCAAGAGAATTAGCCGTAAAACCGAACCTTAATGAAATTGACCGAGACATCGGCTTTGGCAATTTGATCAATCGGCCAATACCTTGACACAATACAAACTACAACCAGTAGAATAGGTTCTACAGCACAAAATTAATAGGTACTCCATTTTAGTACCAGTATGACGAATATTGTATGTTAAGATTGTTCGATAATGTTGAGAGGATGAATAAATGAACATTAACGTAACAGTTGTAAGAAGCGAGTGGTATCGTTGGAAGGGAAAGACCTAAGTTTGTATGGTGAATATTGTATCTGCATTACAATAAGTGTCTATAAGCAGTAGTGAAATGTCATATCTCACCACTTCTTGTAGAAAGTATCCGTCATGTTTGACAGTTTAAAATATAGTCAGATGTAAAATTATGACAGTTTTGCTATCCACATTACTAATAATTAAAATTAAATAAATGTCTTATAAAATTGAAAAGCTTTAGTTTGCTTGAAATTACCGGCGTAAAGTTAAAAACGCAACGATAGCGCGTGCTAACTTTACCTGTGCTGCCATCTAGTAAAGACTAATTGAAACAGAGTAACACAATCACATCCCAGATATTTTTGTTGCAATCCGTTTATGTCAGTCAACTATCAAATACGACGGTTTGGATTTATAGTAGGTTGGTCTGAAACTGATTGTATTAAGTACAACATCTTCCGGTTACCCGTCGGAAATAAATTGATACAATAATAAACCATTCTTTAGTTTTTTCCTCACAGTGTCATTACTGCGAAGTATATATACTGTGCTGTTATTAGTTTAGCGGTAATCTAATTCTGAGTCACTTTCGATACAGAATGAAAATCCTGTAGATTTTGTGAAGTTGACAAGAGAACTCTTTATAGTCTATTGTTGTAGTCATCTTCAAAAGTGCGGAAACTCGTGACTTAAGAAAAGGTTTTCTTTTAGAAATAAATATGTCGTAATGTGAATTTTGTTGAAACTGTTATAAAAATTTTGCAAGTTACAAAATTAATTCAAAATAGTTCACGAAAGGAGTGTTTGATGCGCATTTTAAATCCTTTCACAACACTGGTTGACACGACTAGATAGATAGAAATAGAGGTAAACATTATAGAATTATCCAAAGCTTTATAATGTTAAGTATATAGTTAACACCTATGTGTTCATAATTTCATTACAGTTGCTGTGTTTTTTCCTCTACCATACCGTTATGGCATAAGACGATACGGCACGACACGACACGGTTTTTCCTTTAGAAAGGATAAGACTTTATGATCCGTTAAATCTATTAGCTTGTTTCAGAGAAAACATAGTTTTATGAGTCTGTTTACGACTAACTTGAAACTTTTTATGTATTTCTATAGCCTTGAAGTGTCAGAACTAGGCAGAGATTTGGTTTAATGGTCTCTGGTACTTGACCCCTTATTTCTAAAGATCCCGATTCCGACTTATAAGAATTGATATGGATTTCTGCTTTGTTTAGGCTTCTTTGTAAATAAGGCAGTAATATTATTATCTCTTTGTTAAGAAAACAAAGTAAATCAATTGTTATGAGCTGGTATTGCTATAAAAAAATATTACATCAATGAAATGTTATTGTTCCATTCTTCTTTGATCTCTTAAATAAAGAGTATAAACTCATGTATATAGGGAAAATTAGCTATTTAATAATATTGGACATTTTTTTTAATAAGTTATGATTTTCTAGATAGTTACAAACGGTCGTCTGCTGAGTTGTCTGTTGGGTCACGTTACGTTACCTTGCGTTACCTATAGAGTTTAGAAGTCTGTCATTGGCGGGTGTATCCTGGGTTTTGGTGATGGGCGTTCATTGATGGCCGTCAGCCTTAACAAATGAAGCATTCAGATCTTGGTAGTCGCGACCCGGCACCGCGACAGACTCCTGCGATCCTCTGCCACTGTTCTGTGATAAGGAGTATTCAGAAATTAGAATTTGACATGCATACATATTATCACGCGTGTATCCCGAATAGGCTGGACAAAGCCACAAGTAATTATAAGAAAACTTGCAGCCACTCCTGATCAAAGGCCAAGGATGGATATGGTGAACCATGGTGACAAGTGACCCATGGTGACCCATGGTGACCCATCGATGACCTATATAGATGGTCTCTATCCCTTAGTCGACTTATAATGAAATGCTCGAGGAGAGAAGCAGCTAGAAGCATTCTATGTTTTTTATTTGAATGCTACAATATTATTCAAATTAAAATCAAAAACAACTTTATACAATAAAATCACTTCAGGATAATTTTGAAATGTCTCGTTAAAGTTGAATTTACGTCTGCTGAGAAACCGAGACTTAATAAGATTAGTCTGCAAACAAACAAGAGAACAACGATTTCTATTTCTTAGAACTTCTGAGAAAATTCTCAAAACATGTACGAGGGTAAGATAATTGAAATGTAGACAGTGAATTATTGTTTTAATTGGGGACAGTTAGCATGAAAAGTTGATGACTTTTGTATTTCTCAAAAGCTAAGCGTAGCAAAGTGAATTGTGTTTAGCAGTCTATAATAATTATTATGTGTGTATGTATTTACATTGTCAGTATTTTTTTTCAATTGTGAAATGATTTATTGCAAGGTATTTTATAGGTATTCAATACAATAGTGCTATTCCTTTGCTTAATTTGCATATGGAAATTGAAAATGAAAACTACTATTAATGGGTTCGTTTTAATTCATTCAAAATGGTTCTAGAATTTTGCTTCATTAGTTATTATTTACTTTTGATATCGACTGTACGGTTTCTGTAGAAATTCTAAACATTTCGATGAAAACAATCTAGCAGAGACATGAAATGTTAATGTTTTGTTCAAAAAATCCTTATGTATAACTCTAAAAAGTTGTCAAAAACGACTTGACTGTCTTAATTCCGACTACCCATTACACAATTATGTTCTAGAATACCTGTAGCTCTGTTAGAATTTACAGCAAAAGAGTCAATTCTTTAGCCTGTTTTTGTCGTTATAGAATAATTGGAAGTGTGAAGATAGAGAAAAGGTAGCATTTTGTAGTACAATGACCATTTATATGACTACTGTTTAATATTGAATGAATAAATGAACGAATAAACGAATTAATAATGGAACCGAATAATAAGATCGAATAATAAGAGCACTGGTGGTCGAGTTGGAAGTGTCCCCGCCATCCGATCCAAAGGTCGTGGGTTCAAATCCAGTCGTGTACCAATGAATTTTTCTGTCCGAAAAATGTATGTGCGCTATCCCAGTACTCTCAAACGGTGAAGGAAAACATCCTGTGGAAACCCGCGGCTTAGTCAGCTCCGCACGTATTGACCATGTCTTTCCTGTGGACAAGGCCGACTAAGCTGAGAGGATGGAATAGGTGCTGGGCAAGTAGGTATACTCCATATTAATTCGTCCCGGGCACTACAGTGTCTCGTTTGTGAAGGTAAAAGTTGCCTAAAGAGGATGCGGGAAGATGAAGCTTTGTGAGTAACCATCTTTAAAGCTAATTTATTTAAATTATTATCTTGGACTTAGATATTCCTTCATACAAACGGGCAAAAACGTTCTCTGTATAATGAAGTGGTAGGTAGGTACACAGAGAATAACTGTTCTACTTCCAAAAATAAAAAGAAACAAAAGAATGTGAGGAGTAGAGAACGAAATTATTAAAAGAGCTATTACTGAGGCAGATCAATATACAAAGAAACAAAAATCTCTAGCTATACTTCTTCTGTTTTGTCAGTAGTGTGATAAAATGGCATTTCCATTTAACATTGTGGTGGATCTGAAACTTAGGTAGTACATTTTACGTTGTAATGGAAAACTTAAACCACTAACACTATAGAACTGTCACATAAGTGGCAACTTTGTGACCAAAACTTTAAAACTACTTAAAATACGGGGCGTGTTGTTAAGTGAAAAACGACCTTAATTCATGTATGGCAACTTAGTACTTAGACCATAAATTAAAAAGTTAAGTGGTCTATAAAGCAGGCCGATCGAAGGAACGCTCGTTAAATCATTTTACAGCCACACACATTAAATCATTTTGCAGTTTTTTAAGTTACGCCATTACTTGTCTAAGTAGATGCGAGGGGTAAGGGCACCTTGAAAAAACTGGATATATCTGCTTTTATCTGGTATTTCTTCAAAATATAATTAGAATTGAATAAAATTAAAAGCATTCGTTCAACCCCCACAATATGCAGATATAGGTAGCATATTGAATTGCATACATTATATACAGTATACAATAAACAATGTTTATTAAAAAAACAGTTTGCGAGAATTGCCACCTCTAAAGTTCTGCTTGTCTTTCTAAAAGTTCGGGTTTTTTTTATCATTTTTCATTAAAAATTCCATTTAAACATATAAGTTGTTACATTTTTGTAATCACCTTTAAAAATCCTTCATTTTGATCGCTCGATAGGTCTGTGAGTTTTTTGTTCAACATAAATTTTAGGCCAAATATATTATTTTACGTGTTTTTTTATAATTTTAATATACCAGTGGCACTTGCGCACTAATAACGTATCTAACGAAATAATTATCATTCATCAAAATCGGTTCGGCCGTTTAGTAGTTACGAAGGAACAGGGGCACATACAGGTCAAATATATAAACTTTATTTTTTGTTTCGCTGCGAAATAAAATAAAAGAAAAAAGAAAATTAATACAAAAACTCAACTAATCAAAACATGACTTAGAAGTACCAAATTATTCCTAATAGGTATAAACAAACATTTCATTTGGAAAACAAAACTGTCATGCTAAATAAATGTAAGCTTGGGACACTGTGACTTCTACCAAAGTGTTACGTTGGGAGAAATTTTACAAAGTTTCAACGAGCACCATTGTTAACCGTTGCAACGACATTTTTATCCACTGTTTCAAACAAAATAGTCATTGTTTTTAATGTCTAAGTACGTAAGTGGTAATTTGAAGCACGTCCTTTCGTTCCGTCATTTTTTCGACAGAAGAACCCATAAAAAAATTAATTGAAAAAAAAAAGTCTTTATCCACTATCCGCAAAGAACGTCGCATCACCGTCCCGAAGTAAACGCGCTCAAAAAGGCAAATATCGCAAAGACGCATGTATCTACGATTTTTTTACTATGTTGTTAGGTTTTTATTTTTGGAATTTTTTTTCAGTTTCTTCTAAAAAACTACCTTAAGGAAGCGTTTTTCAGAAATCTTTGTTTATATTTCTGTAAAGCTAACTAAATTTGCTACAATTTGTTCCTAATCCGAATACTTTAGGTCCGTTAGTTGCGGGGATAGAGCTAATCAAAGATTGACATTTTTTTTTCAAAGATATCTGAAAAACGCTTCCTTAACTTGTACATGAAATGTTTTTTAAAAACCTTTTCTAAAGACTTGTTTTTTGTTTTTTTAAAAGGAGAAGACCTTGGCGCACGTACCTGGACCAAATCGGCGACGTTTTGGAAAAAGGCCAGGTCAAGAGTACCCCAAACTGACGGCATGCATGAAGAATGTAATGAGAGTGAATGAAGCGAAAGAAGTATGTTAGGATCGTAGCAAATGGCGATCCGTGATCTCTGCCTACAGGCATGAGTTTATGCATGTATGTATTAAAAGCCACTGGGAACAACAACCAGTGCCAACCACCTGCCGCTGCAGGCACATCAAATGAATGCAAATGCATTCAGTTTCCAGCAGTAATGTGGCATGTGAGTGATCGATCACTTTAATTATTTCATAGGTTTGCGAGAATTGTAACTGACAGCTGGTCCGATGCGATGTTGTTTGAGAAATGGTACAGTGTTGCCACTGATAAAAATATTATGTTTGTCCCAAGTACAGGCTAGGTCAATTATTTGATGAGAAGGTAGTTTTATTCAAAAACACAACACCAACATAACATTTAGAGATTGACAGGTCTCAAAACCTTTTGGCGACCTAAAAATTCCGTCTCTAGAGTTGGCCACTATAGCTTATACATCCAATAATAATTGGTCTCAAGTGGTAGCTATTAAAAAAAAAAACATTTAGATAAAACATACACACATACCCTACATATCATCACGCCCGTATCCCTAATTGGATAGGCAGAGCCACAAGTAATCGTAAGAAAATTTGCTGACACTCCTGATTCAAAGTATCAGGATAGATATGGAGGACTGTATGGTGTACAAAATTGTATAAAATTAATAGAGTTCCTGATAAAACCTAGAGAGCAAAGATGCACAAAGCATAGCTATTTAAAATTTTATTATTTTTGGAAAACTTACAGCTGTCACTAAATATTTGCAGAATATACAAACATTTCTCCCGTAGCGGGAATCGAACCCGCGCGTCTTGCGTCTCAGCCGAGCACTCGACCGCCACGCTACTGAGGTCGTCAAATATGACAAAGAACAGTTTTTCTAAAGATCGGTGTTCTATTCTCGATGTAATAAGTGAGATTAGGTATCAGATACTGTGACACTTTCGTTTAATTTCACGCATTGCAAAGTCTCGAAAAAGCGACTAATATCCCCCGTGGCCACACACAAAATTTATGACTCAAACCTTCGTATTGTTCGAGAAAACTCTAAGCCTCGTTCGGACATTATTCAATCCAAAGATAAAGTTTTAAAATATTTGGTAAAGGCCTTATTTATGTAGGTTTTTTAATCTGTAATTGCATTATCGGGCGTCAAATTTGCGGCTACACTCTTTAATGTCTTAATGACGTTGTTATGACATTTAAGAATTGAAGCGACTGCAGCATTAAGCGGCACAAGAAAATGCTAGCTAATATGTCAAAAATAAAACAAAATGGTTTATTGTTTCAAAACTAAACCGTATTTTGAAATACTTATCTTCAAAGTTTTGATGAAAATCCTATGACTATAAGTAGAATGTACTTATAGCCGTGTTTTTTAATTAATGAACGTATCAGCAAGCCTGATCCGAGCAATCTCTTAATGTATATAACCAGAGAGAAAGCTTTAAAGGTGAAAACCTTGTGTAAATGGGCCTTAATAGAGACTTGTAATTTACGTACATAAATAAAGTAGAATTTATATCGCAGAACATCTTTCACATTTAATGAAAAAAGGTTTTAAAATCACAAAGAGTAAAAAAACTCATCATCATATCGTAGCCGTAAAACCCAAGGGACAGGTAATCGTTGAATTTATTTTGCGAAATGAGCGACAGTGCGTGCCGACTGACATTTCATAATAGCACTTGATGAGAAATGTCAGAGATCCGTCAATGACACCCTATACATCAGTAGGAAAAAACCCGCCAACCGAATCTCAACCTTACCCTCCCAACATAAGGTCGAAATTGACAGTCGTCGTGGTCTGGCCCATCTTAATGACACCTTGGTAGTCGATGCCGTGACGTCATTTGCAAAGCGGTCGAATTTAGGGAAAAGCTTTTTGTCCCGAGCTCCATTACGGGAAAAGATATTGTAATGTATAAGTATGGGACTTTTTTCTTGCACCTACATTAAATTTCTTTTACTGGGTACCCGTAATTTATCCCTGCGGCTACATTATCGCAATATTGCGAAGTTTTACATTTCGCGTACTTGTATCCTGTTCTTGTGTCCTGTTCCTTTTACGTCATCTTTACTATAATAATATTATAAAAGCGAAAGTTTGTATGTTTAGATGTTTGTTAATCTTTCATGCCAAAACTACTGAACGGATTTGAATGAAACTTGGAATGTAGTGGATTAACATATAGGCTATTTTTTATCCGGGTACCACGCGAGTGAAGCCGCGGGCGGCACCTAGTAGAAAATAATATCAAAAATCTAGCCAAAGCTACTGACGTCATAAATTAAAAGAAGATTAAACCAGCCTTTTTAACTACTCTATATATCAGAAGCATCTATCAAATGTATAAAGTTCTGAGATGATTGGCTGGCTGTCAATCAACGCACAGCCTAAACCATAGTCCTAAAAGCACGAAATCAAGATATATTCCAACTCTTAGAGGGCGCAACTGTGGACGCAAATGAGGTTTTTACGAGAAAAAAGCGTTTGTGGCGTAGCTTGCTTAGACGTTCATTGAAGTGAAGCAACGTTGTGCGCGGTCATAATTGGGATGGGTGATTCGTCACAAGAGTTGGCCATACGAACTTACGAGAAAAAAAGCGCAAACAAAGTCGTAGGGCATTCGAGAGATGAGTTTCAGCCAAACCTACGTAGCATTTCAATCGTGTAAAATGCAGAGCGTGTTTTAAAAAAGGGTGTGCCTCAAGGTAATGTTGATGGTTTACGAACACGCTACTATGACAGTGGTCTAGGTAATTTGAAATCTGTGTTCTTGTATTTATATTTAGCGTTTGACTTATAAGGCGTATGTGACATCGTATTATTGATGATTTTAAACCTATAAAAACTTAACTCAGAACGCTCACTGGGAGTTTTCAATGGCAAGTTTTTTTAGTCTACCGAAATATTCTTTTTTATTCATTTGACTTTAAAGTAAATATTTGTTTAGAAATAATATTGTGCCTGAAAATCTTATTAGGTTTGAATAGGCACTCACAATTGCTAAAAATATAAGATGTACCTACTTAAAGGAATTTAAAAAATGTATCTTCTCTATATATGTAAAACTCTTTCGTTACTGACTGAGTGACTGACAATCAACCCAATAGCTTAAATCAAAGTTTGAGAAGCATGAAACTTTCAGGGTATATTCATCTTATGAAGTTGGGGAGCATTATGAAAGAAATTCCCGAAATTTAGCTCCCGGACACGGAGGGAAGATGAAATTGTATAAAGAAAATTGAAAGCGAACAAAACGCGAAGAATTCCTCTAGTTACCAATAATTTAAATGAAAATATACAATTTTTCTATATTTACCTGTTTTTCAACTTCTTCACTTGTATGTATTTAGTAAAACGAAGAACAATTTTATAACTTCTGCACAGTAATTTCAAGGGTCCATTGCTCTTTTAATTTCGTTCCACCTTTTCCCAACTGAAATATAATTTAAAACGTAATTGAATTTGCGAGAACCCGACCAAATTAAACATTCCTAAAACACCTTCAAGATCTATCGGCATCGAAGCCTCATTATTTCCCCTGGTTATTAAATTCTGACCTCGAAATCAAAGGAAAGCGATTACAAGACATAGATTAAAGAGACAAACGTAAATGAACCTTTATGCAAATAAGATAAAGTTCAGTTCGGAGTTAAAGGGACATTTTGATACTGAATAGTTGAGGCGGCTAACTAGAAAAGTTTTTATTGGTTGGCATTTAGAAAGGTTGTATGAGGGTAATTTGAATTTATAAATCAAATCAAGCATAATACATGCATAGTGGACTTGTACTCAAACATGGCTTTTACATTGGAAAATAATGAATAAATAAAGAGGAAGGTTTTTATGTATAATACATGCATAATATAGTAAAAAAACACTGATAAATAAATACCATGAATTACACATTTTCCACTGAGCACTGGTGGCCTAGTGGTAGTGAACCCGCCTTCCGATCATGGTTCAAACCCAGTCGTGTACCAATGGATTTTTCTGTGCAAAAAATTTATGTGCGCTATACCAGTACTCTCAAACGGTGAAGGAAAACATTGTGAGGAAACCCGCGGCTTAGTCAGCTCCGCACGTATTGACAATGTCTTTCCTATGGATGACATCGGTTCGGTAGTTTTTGAGGAAAATGGTAACAGACAAACAAAAATAAATAAACATACAACCTCTTAAGTCAAACGCATATACCTTCTCCGTCCCGTCGTGGGTAAAAATAGCTAGTTTTAATTCCACCCGAAATGCTAAACGTCCGCGACGTAAACAGAAATGGGCAATAACCGTTCATGTTACAGCTAAACCGATCGGAATTGGAAATTTGTTCCGGCACTGTGTGGCGTCCGCCTAATATGTCATACGTCACTTTGTACCGCGTCGTGTCGTATGGCAAGTTACAAGAGCTGCTTCAGAAATGTTATATACAAAAAAATCTATACCTTAGTACTAGGTACATATTATGTGGCTAATCAAAGGTAAAGTTAAGGTTAAAGAAAATGTCTTAAATCTACATTGAATTTGCGTCTGTTCGTAACGCGACCTGGCGTGGAACCAACCCGAGAATCTGTGTTAATCTGGTTAGTCACCTCAAATACCTGAGCCGATTTTAATGACACTTGGAATAAACATAGTATTTGACTTGAAATATCAAATATATAGGCGGATAACAAATAGTGGCGGGTGACTGGCCGGCTGAGATACAAAAAGTCGATTTCCGTCGCTGGAGTCATGGGAATGTGTGGGGTCAGAACTGTTTTGACTATCAGATGCAGATAATTATTTATTTGATAATTAAGTTATCAACTACTTCTCTGCTGGACTGGGAGTTAAGAAAAAACATAGAATGCGTCTAATTTCTCTCCCTAAGCAAATCGGAAAAGTCGACTAAGATAGTATCCTCTCCAAAATGATGGACCACACAATTGATCATCTGTCACCATGGTTCTTCATATCCATCATAGGATTGAAATCAGAAGTGGCTCCAAGTTTACTTACGTTTACTTGTGGCTCTGCCCATCCCATTAAATAAGCGATACGGACGTGATAACAATGTGTATGCATGTATTGTGTTACCAAGCGGTCCTCAATAAGCTATGCGGCCTTTTGTATTTTATTAAAGCGGGCTCGGGCGCGGCTGAATTAAGTTGTGGAGAATTTTTGGAAATTTAGTCCCTCGAGTTTTGCGGCACTGGACAATACTCATCTATGTTGGCTTATTTACTAGACATTTTGTCAGTTATTACACACTACGTCATGCATTGACGTCATTTATAATGGACGGGGCCACATGAATTAAGATCAAGGTTATGTTCATATTACGCTAACTATTTGGAATAGAGGTTTCACATTACGCTTAGTGTACGCAGTTTAAAAAAAAAGAATTAAAGAAAAAGCATTTATTCGAGGCACCACTACAAAGACTTTTAAAACACTATAATAATTTTACTGAAAAAGAAAACTAAGGCCATAGATGATTTATGCAGCGTCAGGAGGTAACTTTTACCTTCACAAACGGGACGCTGCAGTGCCCGGGACGAATTAAGATGGAGTAAGCTTACCTAGCACCTTTTCCATCCTCTCAGCTTAGTCGGCCTTGTCCACAAGAAAGACATGGTCAATACGTGCGGAGCTGACTAAGCCGCGGATTTCCTCACAATGTTTCCCTTCACCGTTTGAGAGTACTGGTATAGCGCACATAATTTTTCCGCACAGAAAAATCTATTGGTACACGACCGGGTTTGAACCCACGACCTTAGGATCGGAAGGCGGGGTCACTATCAACTATACCAGTGCTCTCTTGACACTTTTTACCTTCTTTTTTACATTTGCAGATATGAACTATGCTTAAATCGTGGAGTCTCGATATTTATTGCACTAGAGTTTTTAAGTTAAGATGAGTACAATGCTGAATTCAAGTTCATCTTCAAAGGGGATTTGAGGCCTGGAGTCTGGATAAGGTTGGGGCAAGGGACCGGAGGGAATGGCGTATTATTGAGGTTTATACCTCGCAGTGTGTGTACATAGGCTGAAAGATAATTATGTAGAAGGGTGTCTATAAAAATAAATAAATATTTGTGGACATTTCACACAGCGCCATCTAGCTCCAAATTAAGCAAAGCTTGTACTATGGGCACCAGATGGTTGATAGAATACTTACTTTTTTTTTGTAAATCCATACTTATAATACTACAACACCCAGACCCAGAAGAAATATTTGCAGAACATACAAACATTTCTCCCGCAGCGAGAATCGAACCCGCGCCTCTTACGTCTCAGCCGAGCACCCGCTCGTCACGCCGCCGGGGTCGTCTACGATAATATTTTGTAAGAAAAGGCCTTTGGGGAAATCCCATTCAACTTAAGGCTAGTTTACGACGAAATTGAACCTACAGTAGCTCGATTCTGAGTAATGGCTCTAATCATTGACTTCCCGGGTTTAATTTGCACGGTGAATGCGCGAAGGGAAAAACCCGGTCAAGTGCGAGACGAATTTGCACATCAAGTGTTCTGTACTAACGTGCATGTAGATGTTTTTATATAGGACCCCTTTTATTTCATTATTTGTTGTTATATTACGGATCGCTGACAGAGACGGACGGACGGACAACAGAGGTTTAGTAATAGGGTCCCGTCGGCACTCTTTGGGCACGGAACCCTAAGTAAGTAAGTTCGTATGAGCTAGTGGCCAGCTTTTGTGACAGAGTTTTAAGCCGCCTACAGGTCTCCGTCATGGCTTAACGACTTAAAAGCCGGGACCGACAATTTAACGTGCCCTACAAAGCACGGAAGTGCTCAGCTCGTAATACCACTTGCGGTCATCCATCCCAATTGTGAACGCGCACAACCGTTGCTTAACTTCAACGATCAATCAAGAACGTCTAAGCGAGCTACGCCAGGAGTGTTTCGGAACCCTAAAAAGTAGTTAATCATAAAATGGTGCTGTTTATGGTTTCGCGAATAAGGATAATTCCCCTGATAAAGTACCATTCTCTGATCTGCCAGATCCTGGCGAAATTGCTACTTTCTTCATCTGGGGAAATAAAAATAGTTAAGGGCCCGCTTTTTCTCCCATCCCATGTAATTGGATCGCGTTGAAACTGGCATGATCGATCGATGTTAGAATGGATTAGTCGTCGTCGATCGACGAATGTCGAAGCTCGATCGACGTCGACTAATCCATCGATCGATCGACAATCGATCGATTGGTTAGTTGAACGGTATCCGTCGATCAATTAAAGCTACCAGTCGATAAACTTCGATCAACGTTGAGTGACGTTAACCGATGCCGTCGATCGACGATCGATCGATTGGTATGGTAACACCCTTACGGTCCGGTACTACTAGTTCTTTCGAACCAGTGTGGTGGTAAAGTCGGCCTCAAAGACGACACGTCGATTTTCTAACGATTTTTTCCATCACCGTTAGAGAGCACGGGTATAGCGCACATACCTACATTTTTTAATCAGAAAAATGCATTGGTGCAGGCGCGGGTTCGATTCCCGCTGCGGAAGAAATGTTTGCATGATCTGTAAATATTTCTTCCGGGTCTGGGTGTTATGGGTATTGTAGTACTTTAAATAACATCGTTTCTTAATAATTATACTATGAATTTTAGGTTACTTGGAACACAAAACCTCAAAACTTTCGACACACACATAGATAAAACGGTGGCTTCACTTTTATTGCTTTTGTTGTTCGCGGCGCGGCGTCTTTTCTTGTTATTTGGTCTGCGTATGCAATAAGTTTTGTTTTCGTCCACACAAATTGTTTTTCACTAACGTCACGAAAAACGTGATCAGCTCACACTAGGCACTCAGCCCACAAAGTTTTAGATTGACCGGGAACGAGTACGCAAAGTGAAGAGGAAATAAGTACGAGTAGGTACTTTGTTTGAGTAGAACTCCGAAACATGTTAACATGTTGATTATCGGATAAGTTTGTTGGAAACTTGCGAACCATCAGTTTTCGGGAACAGCAGAAATGATGTGTACCTATCTACGTACAGTAATACCACAAATATTGTGCACCTCGGCAATATTCGTCTAGCTTCTGAAATACTAACTAACGCGATGAGGATAATCTTATATATAAAAATGAATCGCAAAATGTGTGTAAGCGCATAACTCAACAACGCCTGGACCAATTTGGCCAAATCTTTTTTTAAAATGTTCGTTGAAGTTCAAGGATGGTTTTTACGGCGAGAAAAATTAGAATTATTGCTGGAAAAACCTATATGTTTATCCCCGAGCGAAGCCGGGGCGAGTCGCTAGTGTATTATAGATATGTTACAATAATCTACATCTACACTAATATTATAAGGAGGAAAGATTTTTTTGTGTTTTTTTTATGTTTGTATGGCTCCGAAACTACTTAACTGAACTGAATATTTGTTATAGGTACATACATATTATCACGCCCGTATCCCTAATGGGGTGCACAGAGCCACAAGTAAACAAAATAAAACTTGCAGCCACTTCCGAATTGAAGTCCTAAGATGGATATGGTGAACCATGGTAACAGGAGATCAGCTCATCGCCAATATAGGTGGTAAATCATGTTGGAAAGGATACTATCCCTTAGTCGACTTTTACGAGGAGAGAAGCAGCTGGACGCATTCTATGTTTTTTCTTTACTTAGTCCAGCAGATAAGTAAAAAAATAAACTAGTACCTACACATGGAACTGCTTACATAATGTGACAAACTGTCATACATAATTAACTAATCAGTAATTGGATTTAATCTATGCCATCTGATCATTGCATATTCACAATGCTGTTAGGATGCAAATAAGGATGGCGGAAAGAGTTCAGTTTATTTCCATCATTTAATTCAATCCATGCTTATATGACAACGTCGTGTACCAATGAATTTTTCTGTCAATTTTTGTTTTTATTATTTGTTGTTACAGCGGCAATAGAAATACACACTCTGTGAAATTTTCAACTCTCAACCTATTACGGTTCATGAGATACAGCCCGCTGACAGACGGACGGATGGACTTGCCTAAGGCCTTTTATCATCTATAGTAGATGATTTATACAGCGTCAGGAGGCAACTTTTTACCTTCACAAACGGGACGCTGTAGTGCCTGGGACGAATTAAGATGGAGTAGGCTTGCCCGGCAACTATACCATCCTCCCAGCTTAGTCGGCCTTGTCCACAGGAAAGACATGGTCAATACGTGCGGAGCTGACTAAGCAAAACACACACAGTAATAAAACCGTGATGAATTTTATTCACTCAATCAAAAGAACGCCACGTGCAATCGGTACTGGCTTGTTGTCGAATAGATTAGGTATCAAATTAATTTCCATCAAAGCTTATTTCGGTCATTACAATACTAATGTATGCCATCAATACGCCTCGCCCAACCCGACTAGTTCCCCGAAACCATATATTAGTGTACATTTGTTAATTAATAGGCGGTAACAATTGTAATGGACGTATTAAATTCGTTACAGCCTAATGAATAGTAGATCACTGGTGGTCTAGTTGGTAGTGACCCCGCCTTCCGATTCTAAGGTCGTGGGTTCAAACCCGGTCGTGTTCCAATGGATTTTTCTGTGCGAAAAATTTATGTGCGCTATACCAGTACTCTCAAATGGCGAAGGAAAACATCGTAAGGAAACCCGCGGCCTAGTCAGCTCCGCACGTATTGACTATGGTTTTCCTGTGGACAAAGCCGACTAAGCTGAGAGTATAGGTGTTGGGCAAGTCTATTCCATCTTAATTCGTCCAGGGCACTACAGCGTTCCATTCCAAGATGCACGCTGGGATTTGAATCCACGACCTTAGGATCGGAAGGCGAAGCCACTACCACTCGACCATCAGTGCTCGATGTTACCTAACAAAGTCTACATAAAAGTATTATAGCTTATAATTAAATTATTCAACTTTTAATAATAGAAAACAACCCATCCAAAACTTTAACGATATATAACGATTAAAGTTATCCAACAAATTAACGTAAGCAAATTACTTTTAACGATTGGCAACACTTTAAACCAGTTAAAACTAATCCTTAAATCGCTTGGGGAAATTGATGTGCACCCTTTTGTTCCCTTCTCTGTATGGAGACAGCTGTGAAAGAATAGTTGAGTCAGTCCATGCAATTATAATAGTGGAAAAACTCTCTACCTATAACGGTTCATAAGATACAGCGGACGGACGGAAGGACGGACGGACGGACGGACAGTGGTGGCTAAGTAATAGGGTCATGTTGGCACCCTTCGCGTCCTGAACCCTAAAAAGAGGTGTAAAACGTTTTGTTTTAGTAAAGCGTGGAACAGGTAGTTTGATTTAAAAATGACGCACGGAACGAATCAGAGTTAGGTTTTACTACCTTTTGTGGTAAAAAAAAGTAAGTAGTTCGTATTAGTGGCCAACTCTCGGGACGAAGTTTTTAGTTTTTTTTGTAGCAAAGAAACCTAAGTAGTATCCTCTCCAACTTAATGGACCTATATGGGCGATGGGCTGATCACCTGCCATCATGGTTCACCATATCCATCTTGGGAGTCTTGGATCAGAAGTGACTGCAAGTTTTCTTATGATTACTTGTGGTTTTGCCCACCTCGTTAGGGATACGGGCGTGATAATTATGTATGTTGGAGTTGCTGCGCTCGCTCCATTTGCTGTAAAATAACTAATGGTCGCTTATCTCACTCGTTTTATGTTTTCGCTGTCTTTGCACGTTTTTATGTGCTTTGAAACTAAGAAATTCGCTTCACTTGCTTATATATCGATATCGTCGTGTCACTAGTAGTTCTTTCGTACCAGTGAAACTGATTTAAAGTGCGCCTCAAAGGCTCCTTTCGTGTACTCAACACATGTTTTCGAACTTTCTACTGTTACGACATGCCGGTTTCTTCACGATGTTTTCCTTTACTGTTTGAGAGTACTGGTATTTAGGATTGGTATACGGGTCAGCTACCACTGACCACCAATGCTCTTATGAGATGATGAACCATCTACAACTACTTGCTTTTTTATCTATGTACGGAACGCCGTGGAGGGATTTGTACCGTGTGAATCCTGCTTGAACGGAGGCAGGCTTTCTCGCTCAGGACGCTCATGTATTTCAAGTTAAGAGGGGATTATGAGAACGTATTATTACAGTGTTGCCAGTTTAAGGTACGGTTCCCTAACAATAACTGTTTTTTTTTTATTTTTTATAAGTAGTTGTGTAATTACCGGATATAAAGAGATTTGTTGGTTGGTAATTTTGATTGAGTATATTTAATTTTTAAATTATTGGTCTCATTATATGTTAGTGATGAGACCGCTCATTGTGATACGTATGTTTTCTTTAAGAATCTGTTGCTTTTCTTTTTGTATTTCTTTTGTGTATTATTAAGTATTCTATTGTATTGTAAATAATTATTTTTAGGAGTCTTAACCCCTTAGTTTTGCTGTACCCCTTCGTCTTTATTATTTTAATAAATTTAAAGAATTGTTTTTTGAGTGTTTTTTTCTCTGTCGCCATATTGACTTTAGAAGCCTTTAGTGTAATTGAAGTCCGGTACGCGTTTGGCCTTTGGCCGGCATTCGTTTCTTTTTAATTGCCTACAACACGCCCTTATCCCTAATGGGGTGGGCAGAGCCACTTGAGAAAACTCGCAGCACTCGGGCTAGATGGCGCTGTGTGAAATGTCCACAAATATTTATTTATTTAATTTTTTTTATCGTGACACAAAAACACCTCATTGATTGGTATCTTATTCAATCACTGAGGCCACTAGCTCATAGAAACTTACTTACTGAGTCATGCTTCTAAATAAGGCTTAACATATTATACAATGATTACCTATGTAATAAAACTAAGTATCGAAGACTAGTTAAATGCTCCGCTACTTTGACCGCGTTGAGTTTTTTTTATACAAACTACATCTTCCTCGTTGCTTTTCCACTTCTCCGCTGGACTGGGCGTAATGAAAAAGCATAGAATGCGTCCAGCTGCTTCTCTCCCCGAGCATGTCGTAAAAGTCGACTAAGGGATAGTACTCTCCAACATGATGGACCAGATGGGCGATGAGCTGATCACCTGTCACCATACTGTTCACCATAATATCCATCTTGGGACTTTGAATCAGGAGAGGCTACAATTATTCTTATGATTACTTATAGCTCTGCCCACCCTATTAAGCATACGTCATATACATCATAAGAGGAATATTAAACCCTCATGTTTAATATCTAAGATTCAACCTGTGCGTTGATTTTTCAGTCAGTGAATATGGTAAAAGTTTGATGTGAACTTCATCTTCTAGCTGTTTCCTCTATGAGTAGAATTTCGGATACCTTAGGGTACCCCTACACCATAAGAGGAATATACTATCTACATTTTTCTAGGACTTATGGTTTAAATGTCTGGTTCCCATATCTATTGACGTTACGACGGGCAGTCGAAAAACGCCATTTTTTGACAGAAAAACGACTTTGTTAAATTAATAAACGATCCGTCGTCCGGTAGTAGGATATTAGAACCGGGCATCAATCTATGTATTAATTGTCAGTCAGTCAGTTAGTACCGTAAAAGTTTTATATATAACTACGTATAGCAATAGGAATTTGTCAGCATAGAATGTGCTACGCAGTAAAATGACACGCGATCCAGACATGTTTTTATAGATAACTATTCTGCTGGCAGTTTGACTCACATACACAGTGCTGTAATTCTATCATGATCTATTTCAAAATGTACTTGCAAGTTCTATGTACGGCCTTAGTAGCGTGGCAGGCGAGTGCTTGGCTCAGACGCAAGGGGCGCGGTTTCGATTCCCGCTACGGGAGAAATAACACCCCACCCAACAGTCACATGCATAGTCCTGACCCCACACTAGGATTCCCTGTGTCGTGGGTATCAGAAACTATGAGTACCATGGTACCACAACACCCAGACCCGGAAGAAATATTTGCAGAACATGCAAACATTTCTACCGCAGCGGGAATCAAACCCACGCCTCTTGCGTCTCTGCCGAGCAATCGCCCGCAACACCACCGAGGCCGTCAATTAAAATGTTTTCATGTTCTGCAAATATTTCTTACGAGTCTGGGTGTTGTGGTACCATGGTACTCGTTTCTGATATCTACTACATAGGATATCCTAGTGTGGGGTAAGATCTATGTATGTGACTTTAAAAAAATATATATGTATAAAAACTTGTCCAAAAAACGTCCTATGAAAAGAGGACAGCGCGCGGGATTAGATAAATTTCCATTTACAACTAAATAACACCCAATAGTGGTAGCTTCCTAGATGTTCTTGACTGATCGTTGAAGTTAAGCAACGTTGTGCGCGGTCGCGATTTAGATGGGTGACCGCAAGTGGCATTACGAGCTGAGCGCTTCCGTGTTTCGGAGGGCACGTCGGACCCGGCTTTTAAGTCGTTAAGCCCTGACGGAGGCCTGTAGGCGGCCTAGAGACTCCGTCACAAGAGTTGGCCACTAGCTCATACGAGCTCACTTTTACCCAAAAGTCATAGTACTGACTTAGGTTCATTCAGTTTATCTCCGTTGCTTTAGATGGTGTCACCAGTCTGCTCCAATTTTCATAGCCTATCTATTCAAAATGACGGCGAGATCGACCAGAACGTGCGGGATCAAACGTAGTCCCAAACTAAGCAAAGCTTGTACTTTGGGAACCAGATGGCAGTCTAAAATGTATTTCATCACCGTTTTTACTCTAACGGATGTGCCGCTGAGACGTAAAGAGTAACCCATAAAAACGTTTAATACGCCTTAAAAAAACAATTACAGCTAAAGTAGCATCCAATTCTGATCAAGCAATAAACTGTGAACTAGATTTGAGATCGTCCACACTTGCGCGCATTCATTTTTATTCCCTCTTTATTATTTCACTGTGTGATTTTGTTACACATTACATTTTATAGGGTTCCGCAGCCAAAGGGTGCTAAGGGTGCTATTACTAAGCCTCCGCTTTCCGTCCGTCCGTCCGCCTGTCCGTCCGTCTGTCAGCGGGCTGTATCTCATGAACCGTAATAGGAAAAGAGTTGAAATTTTCACAGAATGTGAATTTCTATAGCCAATAATAATTTTTCACAACAAATAATGAAAACAAAAAAAAAATCAAGGGAACATTTATGTACGTTGTACATGTACGATGGTACGGAACCCTTCGTGTGCGAGTTCGACTCACACTTGACCGGTTTTTTAAATTCATATATAACGATTTCGTTTTGAATGAGATTTGTGATATGAATGTACAATTCTGATTGGCGTGATTTAGTAACCCATTCGAGTCGTCTCCACAGTCGTCTGTCATTTGTTATTTTAAACCTACAATGCGGACATTACAGGTATAAATAGTCGATTTGCTGTTCTGAGGTGAGGACCTTTAGTAAAGGAAGAATGACATAAACGTGAATGACTTGAGTGTGTTACAGAATCACGCCATCACCACAATTTTAGACGCATCTGTTAGGTATTTGAAAAACATGTTATAAACGAAAAAATATTATGCAATCTATAAAAATTATGTTAGCATTTTTTTAGATTGCATAATATTTTTTCGGAAGATACTTAAAATAAACTGTAGTTTTATTAAAATTACAAAATTAACTTCGTTTAAAGGCACCGCCCACTACCCCGTTCCGTAACCGACCGTCGCCGTCTCGTCACAAATAATTGGGCAACTGACTAAATCTGAGTAACATAAGAATAGTATCATTATCATAGCAAGGTTGTTTTTCTCACGTCAAAAATCTTTTAGCTCTTTGACGGAGCTATTATTTACGGTCCGTCGTCCGTTAGTTAAAAACTGGAAACGAGAATTAATAGAGACGTTTAAATTATAACAAAACAAGGTGTAATTTTATAATTTTCTTGTCTGTACTGTGAACTGAGACGTCAAAATGTCACTGTTAGTTATATTACTTGACAACGTCTTTGTAGCGGCGACAGGTCTCATTTTCAAGTAGAAATCTTGAAAATCCTTGGGTAAAATGTTTATTAAGCTAATATTCTACAATTTCTACTACATTAAGTAAGAACTACGAAGCGAGATTAAAAATAAGAGCGTAGTTTTTTGTGATTTTAAATTACACTAATTAAAAAAGTGTCGTCTTGTTTACAAATTATTTCTTTAATTATGTTTGTTATAATTTTGTTGAAGCACACACAATGTCTTTACAAAATTAATTTTTTTAAACTAATAACATTAAAAACTTTTAACTACTATTATAACTTTTTACTACTTTCGAGAGCACTGGTGGTCTAGTGGTAGCGGCGGGTTCAAATCCGGTCGTGCACCAATGGATTTTTCTGTTTGAAAAATGTATGTGCGCTGTAACAGTACTCTCAAACGGTGAAGGAAAACATCGTGAGGAAACCGGCATGTCGTAGAACTTAATTAGTTTGAAAACGTGTGTCAAGTGCACGAAAGGTGTCTTTGAGGCGCACCTTAAATCCTTTCACCACACTGGTTCGAAAGAACTAGTGACACGACTATAATAGTGGCAGTAGGTACTACTACAATAAGAAATGAAAATGAACTCAGTTTTCCATCCAAGTTTGCCTACAAAAAGTTTTAACTTTTATATAAACATAAAATCACGCGTCTTTATAAATTCAAATTGAAAAGTATTTTCTGAATTCAAGAACAAAAAATAAAATCGGTATATACTTACGAAAACTCAAAAACATACGTGAGCACATTTAATAATTTGACAAAGCAATTCTTCTAGTTTATTTTTTTAAGTTTTATTTAACACAATAATGCGTTATATAAACTCTCGTACATTCGAATTGAAAGGTGTTTTAAGAAGTACAAAGAGACAATCGAAATAAAGTTGCAAAAACTCGAAGACAATACAATTCCGTTTCACGTGAGCACATTGCCTAATTCGACGTAGCAATCGACGGTCTGTGCGAGCCTTATGCGCACATCGTAGCCAGTGCTGTGTAGACCCTGCTACGGACCGCTACGTACCCGCGCCCTCTACGAAACGCGAACTCTTTTTTTTTAATTTGTGCTGTGATTTTGTGTTGTGTTTTTTTTGTGACTTTTGTGTTATTTTTTGTGAGTGATTTTTGGGGAGTTGAGGTTTGTATGATATTGAATTATTAATTACTAATAAGTTTGTTGTTAAATTGTATGCGTGAAGTATATAAAAACGTTATAATACAGTAGAAACATTGGATTGTCTGTTTTAAAATGCACAGAATAGAATTAATATATTTCAGATATTTATAGCATGTACATAGATATAATCCGAAGAAAAAATATTTTTGCAATGAAAATAAATTAAATTGATTGTGTAATATAATTTGGCGTAACCTACTTTTTTATTCTAACGTGAACAACATAATTCAATTGAATTAGAATTACTTATGTAGGTCAAGTTCAGGCAAACAATTTTATACAACAGTTTATACTGTAATCTAATTATAGATACTTGAATGAAAACCGTTAAAATATATTTACAACTGATGAATATGTTAATATTGGATATTTGCCACGGACCCACTAACCAGCCCATTAGTGGTGACGTTGGGAAAAAAATCCAAATCCCCACTGTAAGTTAATATCAATTTTGGGATGATTCCAAACATCAGAACTGTCCAGTACAATGTTATGGTTAGTAATATGCATTATTTTTCCACTAGGGTTAGTACTAAGCATTATAGTATCTTCCACGTTTGGTCGCGTTAAGAACACGTGTAAATGCAACGTAGATTTAAGACGTGTCCAATTGATCCCCGTGATTATATGGAATAATTTTCTTTGACTTTGACATTACCCTGGTACAGTGTAAAACAAATGAATGTTGGGTAGTAAAGGCTCTCAAATAGTGGCCACGGACCTGAAAACGAAATATTATACGGTTCCTCATCGTGATTACTAATCACAGAGTGAAAATAATTAAAAGAATACAGTTTTTAATCATTTTTATGGCCAAATACAAACAATAGACGATCTACTGGTGACATTGCATCACGCACGGGTGGTCGGATGAAGGCAGCATAAAATCGTTTATTGTCTCTTCAATTTATATAGATGATGATAAAGGTATCATACAGCCCCCCCCCCCCCTCCGATGGACTGGTAATATTGGAAAGATCGCAGATCGACAGTATATTGGGGGGCCGATGTCCAGCTGGACTTCTAGGGATAATGTTACTATGCCTACTCATATTGTGCCTCATTCAAGTCCTGCCTAAACTTAATTATTCGTATATCTATATTGATCTGTTAGGGTTCCGCACCTGAAAGATGTCAGGGGAACCCTATTAGTAAGTTTCCGCTGTTCGTCCGTCTGTCAGCGGGCTGCATAGGTAGAGAGTTGAAATTTTTACAGAGTGTGTATTTCTATTGCCACTATAACAACAAAATATCCTACTTATATTATAAACGCGAAAGTTTGTAAGTATGTATGGATTCATGGATGTATGGATGTTTGTTACTCTTTCACGCCTGAACGGCTAAACGGATTTTAATGAAACTTGAAATATACATAGTACATGTGCTGGATTAACATTTAGGCTTTTTTTATCCGGGTACCACACGAGCAAAGCCGCGGGCGGCGGCTTGCTAAAAATAAAATAAAAGGGGGCCCCATACAAGAAACATGTACGAAGGTACAGAACCCTTCGTATACGAATTCAACTAGCACTTGACGGGTTTTTTCTCTATCCACTTTAATCACGTTTTTCTTTGTTAGATTATGTTAGGTATAAATATAGCAGTTTCTGCTAAAAATATTTCATCATAGCACAAAATTCACTATTTTAAGATTTTAATCTAAACTCGTCAGGTAAATAAATCATGCAAGCTTAAACTTCAGCCACACCGACGCGGCCGTGACGCGACGTCAGTTTGTGATTGACGTTGACAGCGTTTTTAAATGATTTATCACTGCATGCATCAAATCGTCCGTGTTGGCTTAGTGGGGTGTAGCTATATTTTTAATTCAACGAGTTACCAGTCACGCATAAAGGATTATTTTGCAAAACTGTATTTGGTGAAGGGAATTATCGTTTGATACCTGGTTTTTTTAGGTCTGAGAAACTGACATATTCTTTGGGATCCTAAGGCTTGAAATGATGCGAAAAAATATTTTCAACATAGCTAATTGTAGACTATTTAGCCTTGTTTAATTAATTAAAACCAGACATATACTCCCATGGTGTTTTTAAGCAAAATACAGAAAATTATAAAATTAGCATCATTCTATTCCAATATCTTTTTAAAGAACCCAGACGTTCTTTTTGTTTTTTCTCCCAGTATAAAATTGGAACTAGACAGAGGTGGTTTTAGGTATTCTGCCAAACAGGAGGCAGCACGTACTTGTATGAGAATAAAGAAAACTACTACATAATCTATGACAATGGCAAAAGAGTTACAATAGAATTTAATCAAAGAATGGAATTTTAGTACATCTTAGCAAATAATTAATAACATTTGTTATTCGTTATTTGGGCATACTAACTAAATAGCCCTTCCACTAGTTCTTTCAAATCAGTGTGGTGAAAGGATTTAAAGTGCGCCTCTAAGGCTCTTTTCGTGCACTTTATACATGTTTTCGACACGCTGGTTTCCTCACAAACATTTTGAATACCGATTCCGAATCCCTTTGCGTCTCAGCCAGCCATTCGCCTACTACGCCACCGAGGTAATCGTTTTGTTCTAGCATTACTTTAATAGCGTGATGTATTTGCGTGTTAAAAGAAAACAAAGTGTGCTGATTGCTCAGTTAAAATGTACCAACACAGTACTTTTAATTACTAACAGCAGAGCAAAAGTAGTATGACAACATTTGTTAACAGAAATAAACTTTCAACTAATACAAATATAATTTACAAAATACAGAAGAAGCAGTATCCTCTCCTACTTGATGGAACTATATGGGCGATGGGCTGATCACCTGTCGCCATGGTTCACCATATCCATCTTGGGAGTCTTGGATCAGAAGTGGCTGCAAGTTTTCTTATGATTACTTGTGGTTCTGCCCACCCAGTGTGGTAAAAGGATTTAAAGGAAATCTCCTTTCGTGTGACTTGATAAAAGTTTTTGAAATTTCTACGGTTCTACTACATGCCGGTTTCCTCACGATGTTTGCCTTCACCGTTTGACAGCACTCAAACTAAAAATCTATTGGTGCATGGTTTGAACCCGCGACGTTAGGATTGGAAAGAGGGGTCGCTACCACTAGACTACCAAGTGCTCTCATTAGTACAATATCATGTAATAAAAATAAGTGCACAATAGGAGCCTAACTAAGACGCACATTAATCCTCTCTTAAAGAATTGGTGACATGAAAAGTAGTTGAATTCCAAAGTTCAGAAACTAGTGCGCAGTGTTAGTCTATTTTTACACCAGCGCACAATCCAGGTTAGTTGTACAAAGGTTTTCTAATCAAACTGTGTCCTCAGAGAGAAAAATCTAATTTAAATCAAATAACGCTGAAAATAACTGAAAATAAAAGAGGTAGCAGCTAACAGAAGCCGTTAAAACTAATTCATATTAGTTTTAACGTGAGTATGAAAAAGAGCGATGGATTTTAATCATCAGCCGGATGAAGTCCACTATTGGACATAAGTCCTATCTAGATTTTGACGAGGAATTGTCTTAACAAACGGTTTTTGTTTAATAACCATCACGATGTCATCAGTTTATCGGATTAGGGCTATCGTCACAGGCCTATGTCATCTTGGTGCTGGTTGTTCTGTAAACAAAAATGATATTAGAGGTTGTATCTGCTACAAGAAGGTTTATTTAAAGGACTCTCTATTATAAGAAATAAAACAGTAAATAGGAATTTAATTATTATTTTTGGTGATACAAAAATTAATTTCGAATATTGGAGCCAACAATTTATTTTTCAGTTTTCGCTTTACGTTATAGTCTTAAACTATAATATATGAGTAAACTACATTAAACACATAATTAACCTATTATAAGGTTAATCGAAACGAACGTAGACACGCACAATTAAAATGCCTACAGTAATTCTACTGAAAGAGGGATAAAAACAAATAAATAAGCATGTCATCAAAAGTCAACAATAAGGTTTCCCAGATCATACTCACTAGCCATTGGTGTAAAAATATGTAAAAACTGGTATAGTGTTACAGAACAGAATATTGTCTGTTCTGTGACACTATACAGAATAAACACTCACTCCCTCCTACCGATCTTTCTTACCTCTCACCGCCCTTGATTTCCTGGGGCGTTCATAGACATACATATTGACACAGTATCCCTAACAAGGTGGGTAGAACCACAAGTAATCAAAGGATAACTTGTAGCCACTCTTGATTCAAAATCCCAAGATAGATATGATAAACCATGGTGACAGGGGATCAGCCCATAGCCCATATAGATGGTCCATCATATTGGAGAGGATACTAACCCTTAGTCGACTTTTAACGACATGCTCGGGGAGAGAAGCAGCTAGACGCATTTTATGTTTTTTCTTTACCCCCAGTCTAGCAGAGAAGTTCACAGGACAAATTTTCAAAAATAATTATTACTACCACTTGTAAGCATATAAAGATAATGAAAACTTAAGGTGAAAACTTACTTAACTTACTTTAAAATTTATAGGACATGCTTTCATCATGTATAAAACTCTTACAGTAATCTTACAGTAGTACAAATACTGTGCGCCTCGGCAATTTTCGTCTAGCTTCAGAAATACGAACTAACGCGATAATGATATCTATAATATAAAAATGAATCGCAAAATGTGTTGGTAAGCGCATAACTCAACAAAGCCTGGACCAATTTGGCCAAATCTTTTTTTAAAATGTTCGTTGAAGTTCAAGGATGGTTTTTACGGCGAGAAAAATTAGAATTATTGCTGGAAAAACCCTAAAAATAGCCCTTTTCTTTTTCCCATACAAATGATTTGTAACTAAAACGTAGTCAATTTGAGCTTTATTGCTATGGTATAAAGTTCATATTAAATTACAAGCACTTGCATTATTAATTTTAAGGCGATACGAAGTTCGCGGGGTCAGCTAGTCTAATATAGAGATGTTACGGACAGGGGAGGCTTAGTAATAAACTCTAAAAACTTAAGGCAGACAAAGTCGCCTTTGAAACATATGAACGGCTGAACCTTGCTTACGTTTAATGTCAATTTACATGTTCCATAGCCTGCTTTGTAATTACTCTGAAGGACGAACTACAATTTACTCCGGCCTCGAGAGCATTGTAACTAACTTTAACAATTGCCTTTAGTTAAATTATAACTAAGCATGAAGTTAGTAACGGTAACATCCATTATGTAAAGCTATGTCTAAAACGAAGCAAGGTACGACATGAAAGTTTGGAATGACATAGACATGCCCAACCGCATTTGGATGTTTACTGATACTACAAGTACATACATACATAATATCACGCCTGGATTCCTTAATGGGGTGGGCAGAGCCACAAGTAAACATAAGAAAACTTGCAGCCACTTCTGATTTAGTCCTAAGATGGATATGGTGAACCATGGTGACAGGTAATCAGCCCATCGCCCGTATAGATGGTCCATCATGTTGGGAAGGATACTATCCCTTGGTCGACTTTTACGACATGCTCGGAGAGAGAAGCAGCTGGACGCATTCTATGCTTTTTTTTCTTCCAGTCCAGCAAAGAAGACAAAACGATTTTCCTTCTATAATCCACGTAGCTATTTTATTTCAGTTTTCCATTCCACGTTTAAAAGGTTTAAACGCTGAGCTAGGTTAGAAACTGCAACCAGTAGAAAATTTTGAAAGTTAGCAGTCTAGGGACATTCCTTGTTCAGTGAAGTTTGCAGTTCAGTTAATTCAGAATGTGAACACATTTTGCCCTAAACGTTGAAGTCAGCCTGTAATATCGAGCACTAGTTTCTGAACTATCTGAATATCGAAACTTAAAACACAGGAAAGCTTTTAAAATATCTGGTAATCTAGAAGACAAAAAGAACTTGGGACTGAATCTTACTTATATTATAAATGCGAAAGTTTGTGAGTTTGGATGTTTGGATGTTTGTGCCTCAATCACGCCTAAACGGCTGAACGGATTTGAATGAAACTTGGAATATACATAGTACATGTACTGGATTAACATATAGGCTTTTTTTTTTGTCCGGATACCACGCGAGCGAAGCCGCGGGCGGCAGCTAGTATCTCTATAACAATATAATTGTAAATTATATTGTTATAGAGATATTCAACAAAACCGACTTCAATAAAAAATAAATATAAACTCCTTGGTGCCATCCTATAAAAACAAACAGGTAGTTGGCGTTTACAATTATGTCAGGATATCAGTGGCTATTCGAATAAAATTTAGTACGAAAATATGTGGGTAATTTGTCATTTCAAAATTTTATTTTACGTCTTTTAAATATTACTTGATAAGTATATATCCCTCAGACATCAAATTTATGTGGGAATACCTTACGACCATTTTCTACTATATCAGTGAAAGAATCATCAAAATTCATAATTGGCGGAGTAATCGCGTAAAAAACATACAAAAAACATACAGTCGAATTGAGAAACTCCTCCTTTTCGAAGTCGGTTAAATAGGATAATTTCTTAACTAAATTGCCAAACATAGCTTGTTGCTGGTTTTCCATGTTTGGTCGCGTTATGAATATGAGTAAATATTATTTCAATGTTATGCAAACGTTTCAAAATTATCCTGTAGGATTTTATTTTTTTAATTTCTGTTAGCGTAATTTCAGGTATTGATTTACACTATAATATGGTTTTAGTTTGAGGGTTCCGTAGTAGAATGCCAACGGGACCCAATTACTAAGCCTCCGTCTGTCCGTCCGTTCGACCGTCAGTCAGCGGGCTGTATCTCATGAGCCGTAATAGGCAGAGAGTTGAAATAGCCGCTATAATTGCCGCTAAATCAAATAAAAAAGGGCCTCATACAAGAATCTTAATAAAAACGATAGTATGGAACGGAACCCATTGTGTGCAAATTCGACTCGTACGTGACCGGTTTTTTTACTTCATTTTATTTCGCAGTGGTAAATAAAAAGTGCAAACTGAAAAATTGAATAATGCCCAGTTGTTTGCAGAGTCAGCATCAACTACAGGGAAATGTTTATTTGCTGAATATTGAGCTCATCTCGACCCAGATTGAGGTCTATTGATGTTTACAATGCGCATTAAATCCGTGATGTAATTTTGAAAGCAAGGGCGAGTTTACCTGTCACACACTAGTAGGTACTGTTTTAAACCTAGCTTAATAAATAAATAACAGCCAACAGTCACATACATAGTCCTGACCCCACACTAGGATTCCCTGTGTCGTGGGTATCAGAAACTACGAGTACCATGCTACCACAACACCCAGACCCGGAAGAAATATTTGCAGAACATGCAAACATTTCTTCCGCAGCGGGAATCGAACCCGCGCCTCTTGCGTCTCTGCCGAGCAATCGGCCGCCACGCCACCGAGACCGAGCTTCTGTAGGCTATTTAAAAAAGCCTAGTACAAAATATCTGATTTTATAAAAGACAAAAAAGCTTGGGACTAAATAACGCTCCAAGTCGTTTTATAAACTGATTGTAAAGGATCATTTTCCAAAAGACAGCCAAGCGTGCTTTTTTGCCTGGGGCCCATATTCTCTATGATTAAACGAAACCTGATATGTAAATCATGGTGGGCAGAGACTGGTTGTAAAGGCGTAAACTTGTAAACTTCAGACATTGGGGTGCTTCAGTTGACTTAATAATGTCGTCCAGTTTACCGAATGCAGCCCGAGTTGTATTCTTCGAGCAATCTTCTTATTTTTATGCTCTCTTTCGAAGGAGAGACTATTCCCCGAATACTCAAACGCGACTCAGAGTTGAGCACGTCTCAACTCACGGTTTTTTGACAGTTTCTGGTGAAAATCTGTCAAAAAAAATTCGTCTTTTGAGACGTGCTCAACTTTGAGATGCGTTTGAGTATTCGGGGGTATGTCCAAGATAAACATACCAGTCAACTAGCTGGAATTCTATGAAATGTGCATTGAACTACTTCGCTCGTGTGGTACAGAAATAATGCCCGATTCCAATATTCTACTGATGGACGACGTATCGTTCATTAGCTTAGCAACGTTGTTCGAGAAGCGGCATACATTTTTTGGCAGAAAAACGATGGTTTCTATGGTAATAAATGACCCGTCGTCCGTTCTGTTTCCGTTCACTGCTTCGCTCGTGTGGTATTTAGAAAGAAAACTATATGTTATTCCAGTAGTACTCATACTTTGTGTATATTCGACGGCTTCGGTAGCGTAACGGGCGAGTGCTCGGCTGAGACGTAAGAGGTGCGAGTTCGATTCCCGCTACGGGAGAAATGTTTGTATGTTCTGCAAATATTTCTTCCGGGTCTGGGCGTTGTAGTATTATAAGTATTTGTTTACAAAATAAGGTATCTAAGTATTCTAACAGATTTCTGGTGCCCATAGTACAAGCTTTGCTTAGTTTGGGGCTAGATGGCGGAGGTAGTTTTACTCCCGAGATTTAGCGAGGGAGTAAATAGAAACCTAGTTGAAATGGGTTTTTAGCGCCGTGTGTTAACACTACTTTTCACTACGATTGCGAGAAAATAAAATAATCCAACACAATATTAAATACGGTCACCAATTCAATTTGTAATTAGAGAAAAGTTCTAAAGATTTCGCGCCAATGCCTTTTTTTAATTTCTTCTGTAGCCGAGGGGGACCTTTTGCGAAAGGGACAAAGGGATGTTCTGCGAATGGGACGGTATGCGCCCAAACCCCGCAACGCAATGCACGCCCTCTACCGAAGAGTTCGCCGCTTTTAGTTCCATTTTCAAAAATAAAATGTTCTTTTTTCAATTTTTTTTTTATGAAACAGTTATAAGTCGAGTCATTCATGATTATTCTACTTGTGATAAAGACTTTGTAGGCGTTGTAGGCGTCGTTGGTAACAAACAAAATTAAAAAAAAAACTTTTTCCCCTAGAAGCAAATATGCTATTTTATTCCCGCTCTTTTTGAGCAAGAGGTGTGAAAAACGTAATAAGTTTTATTTAAAAAAAAATATATTTTTAATTGTGTATGTACTTTTGTACCTAAACATGACCGGCTTCGCAACTTCGCTGTCACTGGGATTCACTGAACCAAATTAAATTATTCTCTGCAAAGCAAAATTGTTTATAAACTTCTGCATTCAATTTCAAGAGAATCCTTACACACAGCTGACAAAAGAACGAGTAAGCGCTCCCCAGTGCAATCCAACTGCAGCTGCTCTTGGTCACAGATTAAAAAAACTTATCTTCTTGAAAATTGTATTGTTCCAGACACAGATTAAAAAGATATCATCTTCTTTCTACCCAGTCGTGTCAATTACTTCTTTCAAGCTAGAGAGGTAAAAGGATTTCAAGTGCGCGTCAAAGGCTCCTTTTGTGATGATATTTTTATACTTTTGAAAAATATTTTAACTATATTTTTAGTTGTTCATTGTATTTTGTCGGATCATAATAATCTAATTATATGTATTCTGCTGGACTGGGAGTAAAGAAAAAAACATAGATTGCATCCAGCTGCTTCTCTCTCTGAGCATGTCGTAAAAGTCAATTATGGGATAATAATCCTCTACAACTTAATGGACTATCTATATGGGCGATGGGCTGATCACCTGTCACCACGGTTTACCATATCCATCTTGGGACTTTGAATCAGGAGTGTCTGCAAGTTTTCTTATGATCATCATTTGCTTTTAAATAAAATAAATAAAAATAAAATAAATGATAATATGTATGTAGGAATATTATTGTTAGTGATATCCTGAATAAAATGTAGTTGGTAATGTTATTCCATGTTCATTTCAAATTTTACCCAAATCGATCGAGCTGTTATGAAGTGATTGACACACAAACATACAGTATTTGGGAGATACGAGAATTTGTTTTTCCGCAAGTTGATCGGCACTTGTTTTGGAATTGTTTTTTAAGCTGTCCGGGACCCTTCACCGCTTCAGTAAGGCAAAAGTCGCCTCCTGAAGACTTCGAGGCCTTTACCATCTAATGGTAAAGGCCTCGAAGTCTTATGCATAGGTTCCTAAGCTCAAGTCCTTGTATTAGTAAAATATAGAAAATCCACGAATTTTTCGCAATACGTAACTACAAGCATAATACTTCAATCGTAACCAATATCAGTAATGGCCAAAATCATTGCGCGTTCAATAAAACGGCCGTAAAACAGATTTACCTTACCCAATAAATTATATTACCCACCATAGCCGTACTGGCACTACGATGACTATTTCATTTGATGGCAGCGGTTTTGTAGGTTATTTTATTACGATACGAAATATTTAGTGTGTCTAAAATAAGCTCACTCTATCAGTAGATATTGTTCCAAAATAATTTTTTTTGGAGTGGTTTTGGAATTAAGTTTTCAGTTTGATAACTCAGAAAATGCTACTGTACAAAATGAAAATTATTTCTCTGGTTCAAAGCTTCACTTTCCTAGGCTACACTAATATTATAAACTAGCTGCCGCCCACGGCTTAGCTCGCGTGGTACCCCGATAAAAAGTAGCCTATAATGTTATTCCTGCAAACGTACTATGTATATTCCAAGTTTCATTAAAATCCATTCAATAGTTTTTGCGTGAAAGAGTAACCAACATCCATACATACAAACTTTCGCGTTTATAATATTAGTGAGGATACACAACTTTGTGTGTGAACGTGTTGTGAGTGTGAGTTATCTCCGTAACGACTGAACGGATTCGGGTGAAACTTGGAATACACCATAGTTAGAGTTTTTATTCAGGTAGTTATAGCACAAGCGGAGTCGCGGGCGAAAGCTAGTATTCTACATTTCATTCCTACGCGAGTGAAACCAAGCGTGTTCAACTAGTTTAATAAATTGTACTTCAGTTTTAATAGAAATCGTGTCTGCAGAATTCTAATTAAGAGTAATAGATAGGGTATCGATTTGGACGGCTCACATGTGACCCATTTTCATGACACGTTTGAGTTCGGTGTGATTAAGTAATCAGGGGTCTAATCGCCAAAAGGTCAGTTAAAAAGGGACAGTGAGAGATTAAAATGCTATTTAAACTAAGATCGGGAGGAAAAAGTGACGGGCATAACGACGAAAGAGACGCTCAGGACCGAGGAAGCTGGCAAAATCGAAAGGAGACCTCCCAGGAGTAGGTGATTGATACTAGCCTGAATGATGATGATGAATGAAAGGTCACTGATCTCTTGAAACCGGTACCTCAAGGAATGACAAAATATCCACACACACATGTTTTGTCATATTTTTCGCTTGCTATTAAAAACTAAACCTTTAAGTCAGACCATTCCCGCAACGTTACAGACGCTCAAGGATTTTAATTTTATTCCGAAATTGTTCACATCCCCCCTCGCATTTCACCCTGAGTCTCCAAACTCATATCGAAGTGATCTAAGCTATGTGGTCAATGGATGAGTGTTCAAAGAGAACTTTAGGTATTCTATTGACCTTTTGCATCTAGTCTTACCCTTGTTTGTTGAAGTAGATTGTGGCACAAACACATCCATACATACATATTATCACGCCCGTATCCCTAATGGGGTGGGCACAGCCACAAGTAAACACAAGAAAACTTGCAGCCACTTCTGATTTAGTTCTAAGGTGGATATGGTGATCCATGGTGACAGGTGATCAGCCCATCGCCCATATAGATGGTCCATCATGTTGGAAAGGATACTTGAAATACATTCATAGAGACAATCAGAATTATAAATAATTTTAGTAAAATGCTGCATCATTTCATGATAGTTTTATTTCCAGTTCGATTAGTAAAATGCTGCGTCATTAGATTCGGTTTTAGTACAGTTAATAAATTCAAAACACTAATAAAACAAAAGTTGTATAAAAAAGCTTACTATAAAATATCCGATTATATAGAAGATAAAAATGCTTGGGACTGAATGCTCCAACTCCTTTTATAACATGATTGTAAAGGGATCATTTTCCAAAAAAATAGCCAAGCGTGGTTTCTTGCCTGTATCTTCCACGCCTGGTCGCGTTACGAACAGGTGTAAATGCAACGTAGATTTAAGACGTGTCCAAGTGATCCCAGTGATTTTATGGAATAAAAATTTTTGACTTTGACTTTGACTTTGAGTTCGAAAAATTCAATTCCCAAAAATACGACCTTACTACTTTCGAATTGCATATATTCAACTTCAATTTATGTACGTAAAAACGTTTGCTATGTTTGGATCTGAGCCAAAGCCGAGGCTTGAAGACGTAATGCCAGAGTTTTGTGGCTCCCAACCACAACATGGCATATACCCATTGCTAATGCAGACATCTAGCCGTTCCTGGAATGAATAAACTATGCCAGGAACGTACTGACTCGTCTTCTGCTACTATCTTGACACTGAAGCGACTGCTTACTTGTCATTCTTATGACATTACTAGTCTCATAAGTTGTTAAGCCATGACGGAGGCCTTTAGGCGGCCTAAAAACTCCGTCACAAGATTTTGCCACTAGCTCATACGAACATACAGTACAGACTTATCTAGTAATATGTTCCGGCCTTACAGGTCAAGTAACAAATTGAATTATCATTGTATTTCCACCTGGAGCGTCGCACGCGGATTGCCAAACGTTTAGTTACCCAACACAAACTGGGTTTAGATCAAGCAAATGAAACGCAAATTATATTGTCAACACCAATTTCGCATGAAACCCACACGCACACAATTTTAGGCAAACATTAATGTGGCACGCGATTCTGAGCCCTAAACTGAGATAGAGCGTCGGTAGACCGTGAAAATTGCTTAAATCCGATTACTGTCCCAAATATTGCGATTTGCGACCTCGTAATAAATATTTCCTTGAAGGACACTCTAAGGGAGCTCTGTATTTGAATGATAAACACCTATCTGAGTGGGAAATCTGTAGTCTTATCAAAAACGGTGGCCATTATGTGACGGGCTTAATTGGGTGTTAATAGATAAATGTATTTTATACATATTTATTTTATTATGGACAAAACATTAACATTTTTCTGCAATCAATGTACAGACCAAACTACTGAAGCTAAAAAGCTGAAATTTGGATAACCACCTACTAAGGCGGGATATTTCCCCTTAAGGGGTTAAATGCTTGTATGGAACTTTTTAACGCGTAGTGCAATTTGCTTAAAACTTGGTCTTGATACGGATAAATTAAAAGGACGCATGTTTTAGGATTTTTCAAAAGAACCCCTTAAAAAGGGGTAAAAAAGGGTATCAAACTTAGTATGGGACTTTATTTAACGAGTGGTGCAATTGGCTCAGAACTTGATTGGGATACTTTACAAAAATAATGGACACGTGTTTCAGGGTTTTTCGAAATAATCGTCAAAAAGGGGGTCAAATGGGGTTTAAATAGTACATCACGCGAGAGAGGCTTTGCGTGTAAACTAGTTACAATACACATAGGTAGCCGTGTGAATTATGTATTTCAATATCTAAAAGTTTTTATTTTACGCTTTAATAGGGGGTACCTAATAGACCATGGCTTAAACGTCGTTTAAAATAAAAAAAAACGAAGTCACGATAATTTAACGGATTTTAAAGGAGATTGGTTAGCACGGGAGAGGAAAAAAGTGTTTCCCAGAAGTGAGACAGCATGCCATGTTGTTTAAAAATAACAATCTATAGGTACTTACTGAAACAAAGTTTGGATAGCACTATTTTGATAACTTTCACGTAAATGTGCTAACTTTCTGGTTAAATGGAATTCCCGAAGATAGGAAGTGATAGCGGATATTACTGATTTATACTGCCTTGATTTATAGAAGTTTCCTTGAGAATAAACATCGGAAAGTTATAAATTTCACCGAGCATTCTTTAACTGGTATTAAGATTGTAGTTTTTTAAAGAAAGTTAGATATCTTAGGGTTCCATACCCGAAGGGTGAATATGGGACCCTAAACCCCCACTGTTCGCCAGTCTGTCAGCGGTCTGTATTTCATGAATCATAATATGTAGAGAGTTAGAGTTACCCTCGTACATGTACCCTTCATAATGCGAATTCGACTCACACTTGACCAGTTTTTTTTGCATTGTTTGTCTATGGAACTCAGGGAAATAGTATTGTGTAATACTTTTTACCTATAAAACGAAAATTAATTTGGGCTAAACCATTTTAAAGTGCATCTATTTTTTAATATAACTTTTAACTTCCCAGTGAAAACCGTTCACCTTGAAGACAAATGTTATTTTGGCGGAAGTATAGAGTAGTTTTGCTAGACCTCAGAAAATAGCTTACAAGTATTTGTCAAATAAAAATGTTCGTGAGGAAATATTTTATAAGGAAAATGTTTTCGCATTCCATAACAAATACAGGGGTGAAAAACAACGCATCGAGGCTACCCCCAGCTTCTAACAGGAAACGGGCGTGTCTTCTGACTGTGTTAAACCTGACTTGGCGAATATTTTCATGTCATTCCTTCGCAGGGTCGTTAAATACTTAACGTGTAGTTTTTACGCTGAAAATATGTAATCTGAAGATTTTTATAAATCTCTCCCTGCCCTTAGGTACATGGGGTCGGCACAACATGTATTTTTCTTCCACTGCCCCTTTAACAGCCGACATCTCAGTGTTCGCTCCTTCTTACTCATGTCATCTTTCACGCAATCCATCCATCTTTTCTTTAGTCTTCCTCTGCTCTTGTATCCATCTACATTCATATCTAATACTCTTCTCGTCACATGACTTTCATCCCTCCTCATGCCCATATGGTATGGGCTAATCTTAACTTTTCCGTTACAGGCGCTACTTTCAAGCTTCCTCTAATATACTCATTCCGTATCTTGTCCATTCTCATGTTTTTATTATTCGATTCGTTTTGATTAGTTACACAATTCGTTCAAAATATCTAAACCGATTTTGATGAAATTCTGTACAGAGACAACGGGGCATAAGATTATATTCTGGTACAGTAAAATCATAACTACAGTGGCCTTATTCGTTATGACCAAACGAAACTTGACAGCTTATAACTTGTTTGTATAACGCCGCGTCGCATTTTTGCAATACAAAATTGTCACATAAATAACACGGTGATTCTACAAACGTGCCCGCGTTTTTCCGCGTTATTTTTTGTTTGGTCATAGTGAATAAGGCCCCAGGTTGGATACACAATAAGTTTGAAGTCGAAGTCACGCGTGAAGTGCAAGATACTAGGACCTTTTTCGAGGCGTAATATATATTTTTTGATTACAAGGTAAAAAACAAAAATGACAAACAATGCTTTCAATCTAAATCATGAACTATTTTATACTGGCTATTTCCTTGTACTAATTGTAGATCGATCCATTTTAATATACATTGTCTTCCATCTAATAGTGCAAAACATCGTGACATGAATTTCTATAGGCCATTGTTCGTGATGATGTCACAATAGTTACATTTATCGTGGCCGTAGTAAGATCAGCAGAAATATAAGGAAAACAGAGAAAAAACACAGGGTACAAGGGGATTGGGTATGAAATCTCAAGAAAGCTGTTTAGTTAGGTTTGGTTATTTGTTTTCCAAGATTACATACTTTCTAGTGCACGAAAGGAGCCTCTGAGGCGGACTTGAAATCCTTTTACTACACTGGTTCGAAAGAACATACGTAGTGACACGACTAGTATAAGTAGTAGGTACTTTATTTCTTTTATAATAACTGTAGAATTACTACTACAAGTCTACTCTAAACAAACCAGTCAAGTGCGAGTAGAATTCGCACACGAAGGGTTCCGTACTATTGAACATAAAAAAAATTCTTGTATGAGGCCCCCTATTTGTTTTTATTGTTTGTTGTCACAGCGTCAACAGAAATACATACTCTGTGAAAATTTCAACTCTATACCTATTACGGTTCATAAGATACAGCCCGCTGACAGACGGACGGACGGACAACAGAGGCTTAGTAATAGGATCCCATTGGCATTCTTTAGGTACAGAACCTTAAAAACGTCCCTGGCACTACACAACGTCCCGTTAGTGTAGGCAGAAAAGTATAAATAATTTAATATGGTAAAGTCCTTAGGTAGGTGCTACCCTTATTTTCGGTTAACCTTGCTAAAGGTCAATGACTCAATAGCTGTATACTAACTAAAGGCTGCTCGCTTAGTCAGGACGTGCCCAGGCGCGGTCTGAAGGGGGGGGGGGGTCACAGGGGACAGATATGACCCCCTCCAAAATCGTTCGTCAAATTGAAAAATCTTCTAAAAATTTTCAAATTATAAATAAGCAATTTTTTGCCCCTAGCTGCGATGCCAATAAAAATAGAAGGCTTCCGTTTGTTTTATAATGTGTGCAATAAAATTGTGTATTGTTCTATAAAATCTGATTTACTCGACATATTCTATTATTAGTGACCCCTCCCCCCAAATGTCAGGCTGCGACCGCGCCTGGACGTGCCTCGGTAGCAATAGCGAATTTGCCTCGGGCAAGGCACCTCCTGACCAAGCGAGCACCCGCCTTGCGCACCAGCTTCGCGAGGCTGTTTGGTTAATCAGCACACAGCTAATGGTGCGCTTGAAAGATAGTAGGGAATGTAGTTTAACCGCAAGTACTTATAACTATAGTTTTTTAACCTTCAAAGTGTCATAAAAAACATCTGCTCATGATTTATTAAAGTCACGTACCTACATTCAGTTCGCCGACGTTTCCGCTTCCGTTTCTCCAACCAACTTTATTGCGCCGTAAACCACAGATTATAATAGATCGAATCATTCACGTATGAATTGTAAATATTTATTTAATTTGAGTAAATACACTTTTATTGCTGTTGCTGGTAATTTTTATAAAATGGCTTGTTTGACTGACCAGTTGACTGACAATCAACGCTCAGTTCAAATATTGAAGTCTTTTTTTTACGCCCTACTCAAATAGCCCCTCTATTGTGTAAGAATTTTAACGTGTCTTTGTAATCTGTGGCATAGTAGCTTGCAAACGGATGAGCCGAATTTGATATGGTTCTGTTTTTTGCAAGTAAGTTCGTATGAGCTAGTGGCTAACTCTTGTGACGCAATCTTTAGGCCGCCTAAAGGCCTCCGTCATGGCTTAACGACTTAAAAACCGAGACCGACAATTTAACGTGCCCTCCGAAGCACGGAAGCGCTCAGCTCGTAATGCCATTTGTGGTCACCCATCCCAATTGTGACCGCGCACAACTTAACTTCGACGATCAATCAAGAACGTCCAAGCAAGCTACGCCACGAGCGAAAATGAAAAACGCAAATATAAGAAACGCCACGAGTAAACAAGAGAAATCACAAGATCATAATTTTTTATCCTAAAATAAATCTAATTTATTAAGAAAGATGAATAAATGATCCAGGCAATCATAATAATTAACTTTCCCCCAAGAATTAATGAAGAACAGATTTGTGAATTAGTAATGGAATGTTACGAACTCTTGATCTTGAGCTCAAGTACCTAATACAAATTCTAGGCGAAATACTTATTGTATTTCCAAGACGAAGCCTTTGGAATGTTGCCGTGGTGATATCGATACCTTTAATAACCACTGACGAGCCTCATAGTTTAGTAGGTTTAGTTGCTCACTAACTCTTCCATCTGCTCTGTAGATTATGGGTTCGATTCTCACTCAGAACAAACAAATTGTGTGTTGAACATAGATGTTATTTCATATAATAAGAAGGAAACTAGATAAAACTGATTAATCGCTACCTATTTACGTTTAAAAAACTATGTCGTAAAAGTCAACTAAGAAATAGTTTTCTCTCCAACATGTATTGGGCTGTTCAACTGTCGCCATAGATCACCATATCCATCTTGGAACCTTGAATCAGGTGTTTGCAAGTTTTCTTATTACTTGTGGTTCTGCACGACCCATTAGGAATACGGGCGTAATAATACGTATGTATGAAAAACTAGGCACTAAATGAACCACACGTTATTTACTGAAGTTTAAATATTCTATCAGTCATCAGTTATAGTGAAAGCGAACGTAAGACGTGGTGGCAAATAGGAAGTTCTTTGCCCAGCTGTCAAATTATTCAAGAATTGGGTCTACCAAACAATATAACCAAGAAATTATAATTATTAAAACATTTAAGGTTTCAATTCTCTTAGGGTTATTCATTAACATAGTTTCATACTTTTCCAAACCCACAATTATAAAATAGAATATGAAGAAGATTCTATAAAGTCTTAGTAGCTATAAACATAACATCTCAAAAATATACAAAGAAAAATAAATAAATAAAAATATTTGTGGACATTTCACACAGCGCCATCTAGCCCCAAACTAATTAAAGCTATAGGTGGCTGATAGAAAACTTAGGTATATGCTTTTTTTTGTAAATACATAGATACTTTACTCGTAATACTACAACTCCCAGACTCGGAAGAAATATTTGCAGAATAAATAAAGATAACTTCATACCTACCGTTTTTCGAGTTTTTTCGTAATAATTTTCCTGTAGATACTCACATAGCAGATTATAAAAGATATTAACAAAGTCACGTATAAAATATAGTCCTTAGGTCTGTAAATCAGGAGGTATCACCGCAATTTCCCGAAATATTCGGCTTACGTAACTGGAATGATTTGTAGGCGAGAAAGGAGGTCATTATTGTGTTTGAAGATATTCCGCGCAAAGGAATGTTTATTGTGAAGATAAGACAATGTAGGATGTTCTTTGTTAGAGAATATAAAGCTTTGAAAAGGTGAAGGAAATCTTGAAAGGACTGTTAAATATGCGAATTGAATGGAAAAAAGTCCACGTAGTTTGATCAGACAATGCGGTCGTGGCCATATCCAAAATTATTAAAATACCTACGTGATTTTTATTTAAATAGGGAATCGTAAGAACGCCATAACTACTGAGCCGATTGGAGTGTTGCTTTCGTGCAATTGACACGCTTTTGAGGCGCACTTTAAATCCTTTTACCATACTGATTCGATAGTAGTGATACTTTTATAATTAGTGTGTGATTTAGAATAAAGACTACCTACTTATTATCTAAGTATGATAAGGAAAAAGTCTGTTGCAGGCAGAAGTTGTGACTAAAATTCCAAACACAAAAACATTATGTACATAAACAAATTTCTGTGGATGGTCAACACTAAAAAAGCATGGAAAGTGTTCAAAAGTCAAATATTAAGAGTCCGTCAAAGTTCGTTGCTATGTCTCGGATCTCCTTGGACCTATTATGGTTTGGTAATACAAAGGAATTTATAGATTAGATATACCATTTATATGACACACATAACGTAGCACAGAAAGTCTTAAGGCAAGTCAGCAGACATTTCAAAAAGGAATATGAATTCCAGGACACAGGGTCTCGACCGCCATAATGGATTTCCTATACATTTAAGAACCCAATAAACCCGGGAATTATACCGTTATAATAAAAATGTATGACCACGTATTAAGTTTATGGGGTGGTTTGCAATGGTAGCTATTCGATACACTTATTATCATGGTAGCCTAGGTTTATTTTTATTTTATTTATTCAATAGAATTCGCAGCTCCTAGTCGGGTAAAAACGAATCTGTCTGATCAAAGATCGGACACACTACAGTATGTGATCTAGCTAGTATCACTAATTACCTATGTATTCTAACTAATAAACAGTCTCTCTTAGCCGGAAACCTAACAAACCCGAAAACAAACATAAACATAAATTGAACAGCTCAAAACTAGAAATTATAATACCAAGTTACACCAATAAAGTTAAACGCTTGAATTCTCCAGCCGTAACCAATTTGTTAGCAGAGTTACATCCCTTTTGTTAATTCATCTGCTTAGTGAACATTTCACACGCTTTTGTTTGGGCTAGCGTTCGCTCGGGGCGTAGCTTTTAATTATAACCGCTGGTTTACTGCTTAAATTGGGATAAAAGTTTAAGTGCGACTGGTTTTCTCTGCATGTAATTTTTTTAAGTAAACACTTAAAGTCGGACAACTTCCGTGCTCGCGAGAATCCTTCCAAAATTGCTTCTTGGACTTGCCAAAAACTTCCAAGTATTCTATCAGCCATCTGGTGCCCATAGTACAAGCTTTACTTAGTTTGGGGCTAGACGGCGCTGTGTGAAATGTCCACAAATATTTATTTATTTATATATTTTGTAAATACTTTATTAATTGTAAGTTTTATTCTTTTAATAGCAAACAAACAAACACTTAGTTACAGTTAACAAACTTATAGTTAGTTCATCAGATTAGGCTCGGTTTTTTTAAACGCAGTTTTAACGATTACTCTTTTAATTTTCATACAATCTAGCAACCCGCCCCGGCTTCACACGGGGATAGACATATACGCGGACTTTTTTATAGACCTTTTTAAGGTGAACAATACTGTCGTACATTATTTTGATCTATCTCGTAGGGTTCAGCCAGCGTTTGCAATAATAAGCATAAAAAAATGTGTTTATTTACGACATCACATTAGAAACCTTTAAAATTATCAGTGTTTCTCTACTATATTATGCATGTATTATACATATAAACCTTCCTCTTGAATCACTCTATCTATTAAAAAAAACCGCATTAAAATTAGTTGCGTAGTTTTAAAGATCTAAGCATACATAGGGACAGACAGCGGGGGGCGACTTTGTTTTATACTATGTAGTGATGAAGTGAAGTAGGGAGGACCCTCCCTTTTTATGGTTCTTTACTATGCTTATTTAAAAAACAACCCAGCTACGCAATTTGTGTACTGTGCACGCGTTTCGCTATTTGATGTGAGCGACTCGAGTTACTAATGAGTGTTGCGAATTAAAATTAAAGCGTTAGAATTACGTTTGCCGACGTTAAAGGAGATTTGGATGTTATTTAACGCGTATTTTGTTTATATCTCCTTTTAAAAATATGTAACGAGGGTTTTAAGTAGCTGTCACACAATAATGGGTTTGTAGAGTAAGCAGTGACCGTAGGTACTCTCATGTCATCGAGTACCAGCATGAGACGTGACTTGGTACAACGCTAGCATTGTATACACATACAATGCTAGGCTGCTCCAATGATTCCAATAAATATTTTTAAATGTTTTGTCGAAATAATGTGAAGGAAAACAAACGGAAAAGATTTTTAAAGCATTTTATTAAATATCCTTAAAAATATGATTTATAATAGCTCCATTATATAAAAAAGATAAAGATAAAAAAGCTTTATTTGGTAAAGTATTATACAAGACATAATAAAAATAACGTAATATAAAATATGCGATAAAAACGATTGTATATGTGGGAACAATTTGCAAGTGCGCTAGCTCCCACCTTAGGAAAATCTGTGTTGTAGGTAGCTAGCCTCTTTCGAACTTTGTATCCATTGTGCTGAGAAATGAGATTACGCACAGTTATAAAAAAAAACCTTAGCCTATTGTTGTTTCAGATTATGAATGTTATGTTTTTTTACAGATAACCAAATGACCTAACAACCTTGCAGCCATGGACTGCCCCTTCCGCCGTGCTGCCTCCCAGCATCAGTTCGCCAACGGCGGCTCCGGCAGCAAGAAGCTGGAGTTCAGGTCCCGGCAATCCTCGGTCCACCTCCCCAGTGCCGAGGATGAGGAGAGTCGGAACACTCTGACGCTGAAGAACTTGAGCGAGGCACTGCAACTGCTGACTGCTCCTTCTGTAAGTCATAAACATCAGAGATAATCCCGTTTTTTCGTATCTACTGGAGCTGGCACAACTTTCTATCCCGTCGTTTGGTCGATATTCACAGCTGCATGACATTGACACTGACAGGTGTCAAATCACATGCGCTCGTAAGGTTTAAAATCCGATATGCCTACCTTAAAAAATCATCTCGGAGATCATGCCAAGCCACCATGCCCACCTCAATGCTATTGCCCCACTGCACACGCAAGCACTCGACGTCCGAAGAACTTGTTCCGAAGATTATAGGCGACGCAGAAAACTTATAGTGCCTCAGGCACCGAATAATCGTGACCTGGAAGTCGTCACTTCGAAAGAAGGAGCTAGGGAAAATAGCACCAGCAAGAGGTCCTGAGGACCCGATTGATTGATGAAAATTCTAATAATAAATTATAGACAATTACAGCAGTTACAGCATTATTTTAAATCAATTTCATTTCAACCTCCACAATCGCTACCGCCTAATGTTTGAACTATCACGTTAAATATAATAATAATAAATAAATAACACCCAACAGTCACATACATAGTCTTGACCCCACACTAGGATTCCCTGTGTCGTGGGTATCAGAAACTACGAGTACCATGGTACCACAACACCCAGACCCGGAAGAAATATTTACAGATCATGCAAACATTTCTTCCGCAGTGGGAATCGAACCCGCGTCTCTTGCGTCTCTGCCGAGCAATCGCCCGCCACGCCACCGAGGCCGTTCTATAAGGGCGTGTCTTTGATGCAAACAAAAATAACGCTCGTAAACAACAATTTTCTAAATTCAAACCAAGAGTCGAAGGTAAAAGGTTCAAAATAATTTAACAAGAATGAAAATTGTGATATCACGTATTTATAATATTCGGGTTCAGAAGTTTATTGAAATTCAATATGTATGCCTGTTTTGTTTCAATATCGTATACGGCCGGATGGCCCGATGTGTATAAAATTATTTCACTTTTTATACCGATTTATAGATCGAGTGGTCATAGTCAGAAACCCTACTTTATCTAGTACAAGCAGGTACTGGAAAAAAATATTATGTCCTGGCCCAGTCCCGTCAATGAATGAATAATGAATAAAGGTGACAGGTTCGATTCCTGCGCGTGGAAGACTTATTAGAATGGTTTAGAATATTATTTGCGGGTCTGAATGTTGTGGTTATCGTAGTTTCTGAGATGCATGGTACCGGGAAGAACTGTTAGGTGTCATTTTATCTAACATTTGTGATTAAATAAATGTCTTAACTTTTAATACAATAATTTTTTGCATTAAAATCCTTCATGCATAGCTTTCAACCTAGGTAGAGACTTTACATTAAGAAAACCCCTAAAATAAAATATTTATGTCTGTCCTTAAACCTTCAGGCGTCAGTAAACCAGCGAATAGACTCCACCCTCAGACAAAATAAAAAGAAAAGACGGCGCGCCGCGAATAACGAAAGTGAAGCCACACAAAACCGTGCTCCTGCAAGTAAACATACACGCTCACGCACACATCTACACTAAAACCATGTACATCACTCTCGAGTCATCGTCTAGTAAACTTAAAATTTAAAATTAAATTATGCCTTTCTATGTAGTGAAAACTTGTAAAAACAGCAGCAAATCACATAAAAAGTCTCACGGAATCACGTTTCACTTGTAAGTACTTCATAACATCGTTTCTTAATTATTATACTATAAATTTTAGGTTACTTGGAACACAAAACCTCAAACCGAACACGCATAGACAAAAAGGTGGCTTCACTTTTGTTGTTCGCGGCGCGCCGTCTTTTCTTTTTATTAGGTCTGAGACTCCACCTTAAAAAAACCTTCACGTGTCAGTTTACATTTGAAGCCTTTTAACAGCCAAGGCCTAAATTAATACATTAAAGTTACGTGTTTTTGTTTAAGTTACTTACGAGGTTGTTGGCTAGAAGAATGAGGTTATTACAAGTTTGTTTAGTGTGCGATTGTGACTGATCGTATAATAATATTCAAACGAATCGGTTAAGTAGGTATTTTCATTTTACGAAGATATTAAGTTGATCAATGCGCTTGATGAAAAGTTGGATGAACACGATGTGAAATTTTTTAATGAAACGGTTTTGTTGATCATTTATCGAGACAAATGGTTAAATATTTTTTATTGTTAGATACCAACCGCGGTTTTGTTTTTGTGGTACGTCCATTTTTGCCTTATTATGCCTCAATATCGCCGTTGCGGCTGTATGCATTAAAATGAAACTTAGACTTGGAGACTTGTGACCTGGAATAATATAGGCAATTTTTATCTAGGTTCAACAAGCAAAGCTGCTTACTTGAAAATGAAAAATCCTACCTGGTACCTACCAGATAACAAGTACTCCACTGTATTATTTTAGGTCGGTTAAGTTTTTTAAGTGCCAGTCAAATCGCAACCTACACTCAATTCAATTCAATTTATTTATTTGACAGAAAGAAGGTGTACAGTAAGAACGCAGTAACCACGTCAAACATGTTTTGATACGTGAGTGAGAACAGAATGTTGTATTTTGTTAGGCGATTCCGATGTATCTTACTAATTTTTGACAAAAATGCTAGTTACTGTGTTCTTCACTAGGAAAGCAGAGTGGGTATAAATTAGACAAACTTATAGTATATAGACACACACACTAACACGCAAACTACAGCATTATATGATTCTAAGAGGTAGGCGGATGATTTAAATGGAACCATTTATTGAAACCACTCGTAGACGCTTGGCTTGTAGAGCCGAGCTCATGCATCACTTTGGAGTTCATGAGTCAGGCGTAGTTCGCAATCAAAAGTTTTCATCCGGCTTAAAATGCGAGAGAGCGGAGTCCCACGGCGTATAGTCTTATACCATTATGTACAAGAATTAATAATGTACCTATTTACTTTTCTGTTGGGCTGGAAGTCAAGAAAAAGCATTGAATGCGTTCTCTGCTTCTTTCCCCGAGCATGTCGTAAAAGTCGACAGGGATAGTATCCTCCAAAATGATGAGATACAATAAGCAAGTATTCCCAAAGAGGGTTGACGTCAGGCAGGCGGCCGGTCATAAAACACCTTAGCCAAAACTCTTACAGCATGGTCCAAGGATCATGCTGTGCCGACCCCACATAGGTGGGATAGGGGCAGGAAGATGATGAATGCGCAACGTTAGCTAGTTACGGCATTGTGCAGTCTTTGTATCTTAATGACGTAGGAATGCAACCATCTGGCTCCCTGCTTATTAGTTCGGTTGAGGAAAGCTTACGGAAGGCGGAGCATAGCGAGGCGTGAAATGGAAGTGTTCGAAATGAGATGTTCTTATACGTTCTACTGATTTTGTATACATTTGTTTGTAAATTAGTTCACGCAACAACGTAGATACTTATCATATCAGTCAGATAATTATTCCTATTTCCTATTATCAAAATAAAGTTTGTGAGGATATTAAAATATTTGTGCTTCAACTTACTTCTCTGATGGACTAGAGTAAAAAAAATACGTCCAGCTGAGCTTCTCTCGCCGAGCATGTCGTAAAAGTCGACTAGAAGATTCCTTCCCAACATGATGAACCATCTATATGGGCGATGCATCATGGTTCATCATCCTTGGGTTTTTGAATTAGGAGGGGCTGCAAGTCTTCTTTGGTTCTGCCCACCCCATTGCGTATGCGGGCGTGATAATATGTATGTATGTATGTGCTTCATTTGCGGGGTGACGGCTAAATGGAAATTTTTAATAAATAGGTACCTATATATTTTGAGACCTGTAATAAAATACAGGCCACGTGAAGTCGCGGGCGCAAGTTTGTAAATACGGGCCCACGAGATTATGCTCTAAGGCGTGATATACAAGTGCGAGTCCACGTACGCGCCACGTCCGAGCCACGTCCACGCCACGTCCGCGCCACGTCCACGCCACGTCCACGCCCCGTCCACGCCACGTTCACGCCACTTCCACGCGACATCCACGCCACGTCCACGCCATTTTGGCCCTATGCAGAAATCGAACACCCCAGCGTCTAGCGCCATGCCAACGAGGCCGTCAAAACCATATGCAACAAAATATTTCAGAATTCAATTAATTGACCCAATTCCCCTGATTTCACTTACGTTCGGAGATTCAACCTCGATTTAACTAGACCTAATTCTGTGACACTAATTAAAAGCAGCCTTCAGGCTCTGAAGCTTAAAAGCTGTTGATACAAAGTCTCTCAACGAATAAGGGCGTAGGTTCAAGTTCAGTTTGAGTGTCAAATAAGGGGCATACTGTCAGAATAAGGCATATTTTTTCCCAGTTTCTATATTGTCACTATCATTGGCAACGTATTTTTTTTTGTCTAAAAATGTATAACGTTCCCTATCTTTCGAACCAGTGTGGTGAAAGGATTTAAAGTGCGCCTCAAAGGCTCCTTCCATGCATTTGACACATATTTTCGAACTTTCCGGTTTCCTTGCGATGTTTTCCTTCACCGTTTGAGAGTAGGTACTGGTTTAATAGCGTACGTATATTTTTCGAATAAAAAAAACACATTGGTGCAGGACCGGATTCAAACCCTTAGAATCGGAAGGCGGAGTCATTACCACTAGACTACCAGAGCGGTCGCGGGTTGAAATCCGGTCGAGCAACAATGATTTCTGTTAGAAAAAAAAATCCTGCTCTATATTTTAAGCATATTATATTTTATACATATTATGTATCTCCCTTATTATATTTTAAGTAAAAAAAGATCTTCTCTGATGGACTGGGAGTTACTATATCGACGGCCTCGGTGGTGTGGCGGGCGATTGCCCGGCGGAGACGCAAGAGGCGCGGGTTCGATTCCCGCTGCGGAAGAAATGTTTGCATGTTCTGCAAATATTTCTTCCGGGTCTGGGTGTTGTGGTATCATGGTACTCGTAGTTTCTGATACCCACGACACAGGGAATCCTAGTGTGGGGTCAGGACTATGTATGTGACTGTTGGGTGTTATTTATTATTTATTATTATTATTATATAACATAGAATGCGTCCAGCTGCTTCTTTCCCCGAGCGAGTCGTAAAAGTCGACTAAGGGATGTCGACCATGGGCGATGGGCTGATCACCTGTCACCATGGTTCACCATATCCATCTTGGTGCTTTGAATCAGGGGTGGCTCTGCACACTCCATTAGGGATACGGGCGTGATAATAAGTAAAAAAAAAAAAAATATTCTATACCTATAAACTATATTTCTATTCTATTCTATTCTATAATTATTTGAAGTTGTGGCCGAAGCTGTATGATGTTAATGCCTTCTTTCCGCTACACACACACAAACAAAAGTAAATCAACGCCCAACACGTCAAATAGCCGAAATCTGTTTAGCAAAGCTCATTAAAGTCCCAAAAATACTAACCACAAACAAACAGCCCAAAGTTTACGAGTTCAAGTTACTGCCGCGCTGAAAACAATAAATCATACTATATATCTCTTAAACTGTTTTATTGTGAGAATAGCTTGCGCCGGTGGCTTTGTTCGCCTCGGATAAAAAGTAACCAATTTTTTCCTGGTCACAAGTTAATGGCCGGTTGGCCGGACCTACAGAAAAATTAAGTATCTTTTAGGGCATTTTTTAGTACATCGCAGCCCTAAGGCAAGTTGGCCACCCCTACTCCATGTGAAAAGTTCGCCGAACCCCGATATGGCCCCAGCATTAGATGCGCACAATGTTTCGTTCACCGTTTGGAAGTTCTTACATAATTTTCTTTTTCTATCAGGAAAATCTATCGATGCACGTCTGAATACGAACCTACGGTCTTAGAGCCTGTCCAGAAAGCGCGATTTACGCGCGAGTCCACTCGCGCGTAAATCTGCAGAAGAAAAACTCGTGATTACTTTGAGGTAATATTTTACCAAATACCTACGTATATTTAACCAAATACGTCCACTCGCCACGGACACGCGCGTAGTACTGGACGCTGCAATGGCGCCGGAGTATCTCGACTCGCGCGGCGTACGCGCGTAAAACGAGCGAGTCGAGAGTCCCGCTCATTGCAAGCGTTTTACGCGCGTGTAAGGTAACGCGCGAGAGCATCTGGACGGAATGTATGTAGCTCTAGTAACTCGAGAACGCGCGAGTGCCTACGCGCGAATGGACACGCGCGTAAATCGCGCTTTCTGGACAGGCTCTTAAGGATTGAAATTTGGAAAGAAAAATTGCTTAAAAAGGCGAGTTATTCGTCAACTCGCGGATCTGAAACTCGCGCGAACCCGCGAGTAAAAATAGGTAAAACCTTCCGATTTTACCTATTTTTTTTGTCGTCAACTCGCGGGCGCACCTTAAAGTACAATTATAACAAAAATGGGTTGAAACCAGAGTAAGTAATGACTATCTGAAGACCTTATAAAAAATCTTAACAATATTACAATTGGGGTCAGTAGGTACCTACCACTAGACCACCAGTTCTCAGAACGCTATCATTATAAAAGATATATTACATGGAATTCTCAATTTTGTGGGCATCCATTACAAAACGGGACCAAAGAAACGATGGCTTTTCAAAAGATGAATTGATTCAATAAAAGCCTTGGGCACGACGTTTCAATTTAATTAGAAAAGTAAATAACGTAGCGTACGAAAAAATCAATGAAAAAGAATTATTTTGTAGATTTCTGAACAAATTCTAGTTCATACAAATATTAGATAATTACATGTTTAACAAATTGTGGATATATTTATTTACAAAGACAAACTATAATCACATTACAAACTTTTTAAGGTAATCGGTATAATTATAAATGAAAATGAGCTCAGTTTTCTATCTGAGTTTGCCTACAGATAGAAAACAGAGCTTAGATCACCGTGCGTAGGTAAGGTCCCCAAAAGGCTGGCGACATTAGATAGCTAGCGTTAGATAGCGTTGGATCTATACTTGTCCTTTGTCCGAGGTAAGAGCCATCATTTTGGTCATTGCCTCATTGGTCATGTTTAACTACATTAGTTCTTCTGAGAGCGCTGTATAAATCATCTACTATAGATGGTAAAAGGCCTTGTTCTTCGAAGTTATGGTGAAAGGGTAGAAGTGCGACCAAATACACTAAATAATTCATACACAAGTCTTCGATCTTAGGTTATGTGTGCCATGTTCTTCAGTTTTCCTTCAGCGTTTGAGATCACTGAAATAGTACCATACGTTTTTGAAATTGAAAAATTAGTTTAGCGTTTGACCGAATTTTAATTTTGTATTTGACTTTAACATCGGAAGATCCTAGAGACCACAAGTACTAGTAATAATTAATGTTATTATAAGAATAATTAAAAATACTTGCTGTTTGTCCAGTTTATTCTTAACGAACGACGGATCGTTCGTTACCATAGCAACATGTTCTATGCTGAAAAGCGTCATACATTTTTTGACAAAAAAGTTGCTATAGTAACTTACCCTCTATCGTCCGATAGTTAAATAGAACCGGTATATTTCGATCTGTTGGCATGTAAGAAGCTATGGTCGAATTGTTGGATTAGTTAGGAAAAAGTTCAGATGGAAATTCGTAGAAATTGTAAAGAGAATATATTATTATTTCATACTAGAAGCGTTTACTTCAAAGACTGAAATATTAGCTCAACAATGTTTTTTAATAACCTCCAGCAAGGAAATTCAATGAAAAAAATTAAGTACTTAATTTAAAAAAAACATAAAATAACAAAATACCTAATTTAATTACCTACACATTAAATATAAATCGCTTTGTTCCGAGTATTTTTATAGGCATAAATATTGAAGTTGGCTAGAACTAATTCAGGTTATTTACAAAAACAAGTGAACAATTTCAGTGAAGCCAAATATTTACCAGAAGGGTGTCCAGAAATAAAGCACATCTTCATAAACAAATTCCCAGTATATTATGAAACAGTGTATAAATCAGTTAATAAAACAATCGATCAAACCATCCATCGGTAGCAATTTGTTATACAAGACAGTTGGATCATTTGTTCGATATCCACCCCATTGTTCAGGGATCTGATAGTCTAAGAGCCAGAGGTCAATTAATGTCTTACGTCATACTGCCGAAGTTATGATGCAAAAATAAGGCTATTGTAGAAATTGGCATTGTGGACGCATAACTTTACCTAATCAAAATTATTTTTCGTATCAATAGTTCTCTTAGACATAGAAGCGAGTCAAATCAATATTTCAACTTTACATAAAATCAGCTGTGCTTTTTATGGACTTTGACCTTTTGTTTAGCTTTTTTGTACGACGACAGAAAACACTTTTCACTTCAACTGTCATGGTTGTCGGGGTACTAACTACGAAAGTATGCATAATAAGCTATTACATAAAAAAATTAAATAGCCCCTGACCCCCGAACAGAACACCACAAATTTATCGGACCTGTGAAAGTTGGAAAGTTCCTTTTTCAAGTAGGAAATGAGTTGATGGTCTTCAAACGTCTCAACAGATAGGTATTTGTAAACTATAGATAAGAATCTCGATCACATTAGCTTTTAAACAGAAAAAAACCGCATCAAAATCTCTGACGGAGCTACGATGCCATAGACAGACACACAGATACACACTACAAAGTTATAACAACCCACGTGTTTTGTCGGGGGTTAAAAATAGAGTGTACGTAGTAATAACCTGTGACTATTTCTGTTCAACGTGAATACAGGTGCTTGATTTAAAACAATTGTGTTTGTCTCCTACGCTACCCGAATGTCCGTTGTTCAACTTGGGTCCAGTAAGTGGACAGTTGTCTCCGTTTCGGTGATTTATTCGTCATATTTTCGTGATAAAACGAGGCTTTCAGAGTTTCGTCAAATTAACGGATTTATTTTCCTCCTCGGTTTCTGAGAGGAAATGAGAGATGTGGTTATTTTATTCCCACAAGCTTATAGTTATAGGTTTGTATTTGTAATATTATTTTGGTTCAATAACGCTGTTCTGGTTGAAACGATTTGAATAAATATTGAAATATCGTGACATCGATTAGCGGTTTTACTTTAGGACTTGTCCCGTTGTAGAATCTGTACAGAAACACATCACGTTTAAAATTTGCGTACACGAGAAGAAAAAATCTTATATGTACATTATCTTTTATAATAATTAACTTTCGTTACTGACTGTACCTACGTGATTTTGCAAAAGCTAATAAATTATGACCAAAATGTTAAGTGGGTTTCCAATGGCTGCGATGAGTTTTATCCTCAAACAATGCGGTTCAAAGGCCGTGGTTTGTCCTTTCCTTTTTGTGTCAAACTCCTGTTTTGTTCAAACTTTATTTTCCCGGTTCACGGAACACAAATTGTTTCTCATAGGTACATATAGAAGAATTTCTGAATTGGAATAGTTTCAGTTCCGCTGGTAACGTGAAGTAATCAAGGTAAAATTACTTTTGTTCATGCAGTCAGCACAAGTTTGACCCAGTATCACACTAATGATAATAAATGAACAAGTTTGTTAGTGTGTAAGTATGTTTGTTCTCATTAATTATCTCCGTAACGGCTGAACAGATTTGGCTGAAACTTGGAATTACAACACAAAATATATATCGAAAATAATCTACGTTCATACCAACATTCAAATCTATGCAGTCGTTACGGACCATACAATAAAATTGTTTATTAGAATCATTAGTTGTTAAGTGTGCAACTTTTTTTTAGTGCTATGGGTTGTATGTATTTTGCGTAGATACATTTCTTCTTCTTCTTCCAATTTAAGGGTTGGACCCTTGGTTGGATGGATCCATCTTCACGTAGATCTTTCCAGGGCAGCCTCCTTACCTCTTAACACGACATGACAGCGACCTTCTCAGTATTTTGTATCTACATTTAAGTGCCTGAAATATACAAATTATATTTTTTATTATTAAATAAAGAATGTTTATTCATTCATTCACATTTAAACTTTAGCATTTATATATCCCGAACAAAAAGTAGCCTATAAATATTGTTTTCCTACATACATACACATACATTATGAAACCTGTATCCCTAATGGGGTGGGCAGAAACAAAAGTAATCATGAGAAAACTTGCTGTTTCTTCTGATTCAAAGTCCCAAGATGGATATGGTGTACCATGGTGACAGGTGATCGGCTCATCGCTCATATGGTCATAGATTGAGGCAGCTGGACGCATCCTATGTTTCTTCTTTACTCCTAGTCCAGCAAAGAATGAATGGAGAAGGAATGTTTACCAAATTTAGCATAAATTAAATAAATAAATTCTTATTTGTGGACATTTGACACAGCGCCATCTAGCCCCAAACTAAGCAAAGCTTTTACCATGGGCACCAGATGGCTGTTAGAATACTACCTGTATACTTTTTTTTGTAAAATTATGTACTTATAATACTATCTGGATAAAATATTTGCAGAACTTACAAACATTTCTCCCGTAGCGGGAATTAAACCCGCACCTCTTGCGTCTCAGTCGAGCACTCGCCCGCCACGCCATATCGAGGTCGTCAAATCGTCAAATTACTTAATTTACCTTTGTAATATTATTGTGATTAAGATAAGGATATTATGATTAGTGCTTGGCAATAGCTGATATTCTTATAAGTTTTTGTCTATTTTAAACTTGTTCAAAACAAGAAGGTCGTTTGGGAAACCAAAGCCTTAGGCGGTTTATCCAGTAAATTAACCAGCGGTGCAAAACTTAAATCTCCTCTAATTAAACACTTTGCCTAAATTGTTCGTAAAGCCGAGTACAAAGACTTACACAAATCTGTCCAAAAGCAACATAATTTGTTTGTCAGAAAAACAACGCCGCTATCAAGAACGATTATCGTTCGTTAGTAGAACATTGGAACTAGTTAATACACATGTTACTATCAAAACTTTGCTTCGTAATGGAACATTTATGTTACACGTATGTAGATGTTAGATGAGCTAGTGTCACCGATGTTAAAGTTTGTTACGGTTCATAAGATACAGCCTGTTGATAGACGGACGGACGGACAGACGGATGGACAGAAAGACGGACGGACAGAGGCTTAGTAATAGGGTCCCATTGGCACGCTACGGTCACGGAATCCTAAAAATTTCGAGCAGGTTATAAAAAACTTGAGCAGAAAACTACTTATGAAAGCAAAAATGTTTTGTGTAGATGTTTTTGTATATTGTGTATTATGTTCGGCTATGTCTGAAAAAACTGGCTTTAAATAAACTATTTCAATTTTGCCAATGGCCTAGTAGTGAAAGCGTACCTTGTAGGATCAGTCTTTATTGTTAAAGCTTTCAAATTTAAACCTACCTACAGGTTTTATTAAACATTTACTTTAAACTATTGCAATTCTCTCTTCTAGGTACTGTAATATTTTTACCGAGATAAAATACAATACTGATGAAACAATATTGCTTGAAAACTGAGAAGAATTTATGAAGTATAAGAATATTTTCAGTAATTTTCTACTTGTTGGAATTCTTTCTTCTAGATACGGCATTATTAGATTAATATAAAAGAAAATTCTGCTTATTGTAAAATAAATAAGAAGAACAAAGAACACACAAAGTATTTGATGGGGAGAGATCATCTGAGACGCAAGAAGCGTGGGATGGATGCGAATAAATTGTTTGCATGTTCTGGTCTGGTTGTTATGGTACCATGGTACTTGTGGTTTCTGATACCCATTGCACAGGGAATCCTAGTGAGGTCAGAACTAAGTATGTGACTGTTTTTATTTTATTTATTTATAAGAATGACGACCTCTGTGGCGACGCGGGCGAATGCTCGGCTGAGACGCAAGAGGCGCGGGTTCGATTCCCGCTGAGGGAGAAATGTTTGAATGCTCTGAAAATATTTCTTCCGAGTCTGAGTGTTGTAGTATTATGTATTATAAGTATGTATTTACAAAAAAAAGTATGTTATGTATTATATCAGCCATCTGGTTATCATAATATAAGCTTTGCTTAGTTTGGGGCTAGATGGTGCTATGTGATATGTCCTCAAATATTTATTTATTTATTTAATGTATTCAGTTACCTATTTTCAGATGCAAGTATAAATATATCTTAAGTGTAGATAAAAATTCTTCACGAGTGGCGAGGGGTTAGAAGTGCGGAGACCAATTTGAAAACACCCGACCATAGTGAACGTACCCTGCCAATTTCGGCGACTGCGAACATTATTCTGTACCCTTAGTACCTGTTTTTATTGTTCAATTAGCCAGTAAAATTTACATGGTCTGATAATTGGTACAAATACAAAGTTAATATGTTACGCGTTCGAGGCGCACTTAAAATCCTTTCACCACTCTGGATTCAAAGAACTAGTGACGACACGACTAATTAGCAGTATAGAGTTGTCACGTGATATTTCGATAGCTTAATGTCAATGTCAGTGAAGTGTCAATGTCATTTTTACCAGCATAATTGCTGACCATTCTATACCATAGAACTGACAGAAGACTTGTTTTAAAAGTGTAGGGTTTATTTTGAACTTTATTTTATAATAATTGTAATGTAAAAGACAGGTATAGCGTAGTAAAAAAATTTAGAGATAAGAAAATATTCCACAATGCGACCACACTACACAGAGAGGCTAAATACTTAGCACAAAACTTTACCAAATTTATAACCTACTGTTTTCTGTTTGACCCTATCTTTATTCTTTATTAAATTTTGACATTCTTAAAAATAATTTTAACATTACATTTAATTAGGACTTAACATTATAAAATAATAGTTTATTAACATTTACAATTTTATTAACATATTTGCATGCATATATAATAATAGATTTTGATAGGACATAGCATTGGACTGATGTATTTTTAAGACCATTATTATTTTATCACATGTGTTCGTGCAAATAAATATAAAAAAAAGTTAAAAAGTAAAAAGTATTTATTCAATATTACAAGACAAGTGTAAAAATACATGGTTTGGGAACTCTCCTTAAATTAAATGTCATTTATCGTTATTATTTTTGTTGTGTATCGTGTTCTGTGTTCTGTGTGTGACAAATAAAGGATTTCTATTCTATTCTAATGCCGTAAACCGGTGCTAGCCACAGGATACGCGTTTACTCATTACCCGAATGACCCAATTTCATTACCCGTCTCCTTGAGAAGGATTGCCAGTTAAAGTGTAATCAAAACAACGGTCCATTAGGAACCCGATACGCCATTTTCGCGTTATTTTTACGTCAGTCATAGCATACGCCATATCTGGAGGACGAGCACTCAAAGTGTCCTGTTACACGGGTAAAATTGGGAACGGAGATAGGAAGTTAGTTTTTCGGACGTGGGTTCGATTTTACTACCTACTGCTAAAGGTATTTTCTGTGAACGATTAAATCATACGGAAGTTTTGATAAAATTGATAAGATAGGGTGGTTTAGGGTTTAGTCGCTTCATTCACTCTCATTACATTCCTCATGCATGCTCGCCGGTTTAGAGTACTGGCCCTTTTTTAAAACGTCGCCGATTTGGTCCAGGTGCGCTGAGGTCTTCCCCTTCCATCGATACCATTCACTCTCGCCTCATACATCTGTTTCGTTAATCATCTTCCATTCATCCTCTCTACATGACCATTAAATTAGTAAAACAAAAATACTTCAACCAACTTATTTCGGGCAACCAATACGACCATTACACTGTTCCTCATTCATCAACCGTATAAGCACTTATGTCTTTGAATGAAGCGAGTGACAAGCAAGAAACTCTGATTAATTCCGTCGGACTGACATGTCTATTTGTCACGGTTGGGACAAAAACGTGCCCTTGACCTTGGAGCCAGTAATCTCAAGTCAATATATCGATACAACTAACTAATCTTGTGTTCTTTCGAACCGGTGTGATGAAAAAATTTAAGGGTGAACCTCAAAGGCTTGTCTTTTGTTCGTAACGCGACCAAGCGTGGAAGATACATAAAATGAAACTACGCTTGGCTATTTTTTAGGAAAGCGATCCCTTTACAATCATGTTTGTGAAACGAGTTGGAGCATTATTCCGTGACGGAATTTCCGTCCCAAGCTTTCGTGTCTGTGAGATAAGTCTACTACATTAAGTTTTAAGCTTTGTGCTGAAAGCGGCTTTGCCAAGTGCATCTTATCGACGACCTAGGCGGCGTGGCGGGCGAGTGCTCGACTGAGACGCAAGAGGCGCGGGCTCGATTCCCGCTACAAGAGAAATGTTTGTATGTTCTGGAAATGTTTCTTTCGGGTCTGGGTGTTGTAGTATTATACTCGTATAAGTATGTATGTGTTGCACTCGCCGAACACTCGCCGAACACTCGCTCTTTGAAAATATTAGTATGTTTTAACATATACCTAGACTATTTTCTATCCGGGTATCAAAGGAGCAAAGTAGCAAGCTGAAGTTAACCTGTTTTGTGAGACATAGTAACTCGACCATGAAATAGAACGAGATTCAATGTGTGAGTCGATGCGTGGATATCGCGATGTTATCTTCAAGGCAATGCTTCCTTTTGAACATGCCCTTAGTACAGCTACTGAACCAAAAGCAACGTGATTTAAAGTAACTATAGTAACGGGAATTGCGAGAAATATGCTTGAATCCTGTGTCTGGCGACGGATTACCATAGTAAATTTTTATTTGGCCAAAAAAGTATGGCGTTTTTTGGTTGATAATATGTTGCTAATTAGGCCGTCATCCGTCAGTTGATATGACTATGAATTTTATTAATCCTAACTTGATCATAGGCCTATCCATATCCATTAATATTAAATGCAAAAGTAACACTACTCTGTTTCTCTGTCTGTTACCTTTTCACACTTAGATCTCTGAACAGATAACATTTGTCAAGGAGATAGATTGCATTTTGAAAATGGATGTAGGATACTTTTTATCTCAAAAAAAAAAATAATACGGGCAAAGTCGCCGACAAAGCTAGTATAGTTTGACCTCAAAGTTACATAATTTGTCATTCGGCTAATGAACTATGCTAACCTTAGTTAACATTATGGAGGGCAAAAACTGTTTGTTAACAATTAAACAAGCCTGGTTCAACGAACTAAGCTTCACTTAGGTAAGCAAAGCACCGGTTCGTCCTTTTAAAAAGGTAACGAACTTCGTACAGATTTTGAGGTAAGACGTTTCGTTATACTCTTTTACTTATAACTTTTTTCGTTCCGTTCTTTTGATACCCTTTAGTCTGTAGCTTAGCGTCGGGATACATTGCATGTGTTTTGGTCCTTAATGGCAGACTTTCGAAGCTAGCGTCAATAGTGCCGCGTTAGTGACACCGTGATACGCAAGTCTATGGAACTATCTGCCGCCCGCGGCTTCGCTAGCGTTGTACCCGGATAAAAAATAGCCTACATGGTTATCCAGTTCATGTACTATGTATATTCCAAGTTTCATTCAAATCCGTTCGGCCGTTTAGGCGTGAAAGAGTAACAAACATACATACAAACTTACACGGTTATAATATTAGTAGGATGTAATTATAATGTAGTATCATGTAATTGTTATGGACCCCTCTTAGGGTAAAGCCTCCTCCACGCCATGTTTTTCTGTTTTGAGCCGTTTCCATGTTTTTCCAGCTACCGCGTTTGTTTCATCTGCCCATCTTTCTTGGAGTCTGCCAATGCCAAGCGTTCCGCTAGGGCCTTACCATTCTGTCTCTGTCCTTAACAAAGAAAAATTAAATAAATATGATAAAATAATAAGAAAAACAAATAATAAATACACTAATAATATACATCATATTAAATGAAATTAGAATAATTAAGATATTAAATTCACAATTTATTATTATGATCAATGTTGAATTTGCTAAAGAAAATAAGGGCTTTATTTTACTTATCATGTAGGTAATTGACGTTGAATACATTGCGTAGTAACTCTGACGCGGCGTCTCTAACACTTGTCTTCTTGACCGACTAAAGATTCTAAACTTTAAAACCAGTGCTAATATTTTCTATCTTTCGTTTAATTAGGGGAGGCCTCTTAGCGCTTTGTGAATACAAAATTACAAACTAAATTAATTCTCCTGGACTCTGACACGGATTGATTATGAAGGATTAAAATATTAGAGCTTAATTTACCGTGAAGAGTGGAAATTATTAAGACAATACGAGACAATTTCGTAGCTACTTATTGCAAGATGATTATAAATTACTGGGTGTATAATTAAATATTATGTATATTATAGTATAGATACTTCATTTTTTCGAATACTTTTTCGCTTTATACTACCTAATCATGGTGTGTTGTACCATAAAAGGGTTGAGTTGAGTTGAGTGGAGTTGACTTGTGCACGATTGAGGCACATTTCAATCCTTTCATTACATTACTTCAAAGGATTTTTTTTGTGTTTTTGTGGGGATGTGAAAATGTTTGTGCCTTAATCACGCCGTAACGGCTGAACGGATTTAGCTAAAACATAAAATATACATAGAACGTGTTCTAGAATAACATAATAAGCTACGTCTTATGCAAGTACAACGCGTGCAAAGCTGCAGGCGGACACTAGTCAATAGTTAATACTTAAAGTTATAGTGATAAACGCGAAAATATGGAAAAAAATCGATACCATTTGCCAAAAATAAAAATATTTACTTACTACAATTTTATTTTTATTGAAGAATTAATTATTCGCGAAGGGCATAGAAAAATCGCGTGGACATCATTCGTAGAGCACAAAAAGATTATCTTGGGTGTGTTTTCATTTTGAGTTCAACTGAAAGCAGGACACAACAGAACCAGTGTCACTAGAAGTAGTAGTATAAAAATAGCCTGCAATAGCACACAAGGTTGTAACCCTGCCAGCAGAGATATGGCTTCACGTTCAATTTTACAGTCAACTCCAAGGTATGATGATTATCACACACACACACACACACACACACACACACACACACACACACACACACACACACACACACACACATATCACGCCCATGGATATGGTGAACCATGGTGACAGGTGATTAGCCCATCGCCCATAGTCCATCATGTTGGACAGGATTAAGTAACTACATAATAAATATAATAAATATTTGTAGACATTCCACACAGCGCCATCTATCCCCAAATAAGGCAAATCTTATACTATGGGAACCAGAAGGCTGACAAAATGATTATATACTTTTTTGAGAATACATACTTTTTACACATAATATTACTACACCCGGAAGATATATTTGCAGAATATGCAAACAGTTTTCCCTCAGCAGGATCGAACCCGCGCCTCTTGCATCTCAGTCGAGCACTCGCCCGTCACGCCACCGAGGTCGTTGAAATGAAGGAAAACATCAAAAGGAAACCATACTGTTTTAGTCAATTTTACTTTTAATGTAATAGATCTGAGTGGTAGGATTTCTCAAAATGCAACCATAGCGCGTTCTATTGTACTAGTGATCTATTTTTATTTAAAAAGGTTATTTTTTGTCCACAGAATGAGTGTCTCCACGCGGCCGTGACATCTCTAACAAAAAACCAAGCAGAACACTACGATAAATACCACTGCCTGTAAGTACCACCGTCCTATTACCACACTGGTTCGTACACAGTCTTCAACTTAACACTGCTTATTTGGATTGTCTTTAGTTAGGTTCATGTAACTTGTTCTACGATTATCCTTCGAAATCGTAAAGGTGAGGTAGATTCTTCCAGAAATTAACGTCAGCTCGGTTATGCGTCAAATGCACGAAAAGATACAAGGAGTTCTTCAATCATTTCAGTACATTGGTTCAAAGGAGCTAGTGTAGTAGAAACAGGGTTCTAAATCATTTGGCAACAACATAAGCCCCCTTATTCTGGTTGACCAAACATACCGTAACGCGGCCACGTTTGTGGAATCACCATGTTATCGTATTCTACATGACAGTTTTGTACTGCAAAAACACGACGCGGCGCGTCATAAATAAGTTACGAGCTGTCAAGTTTCGTTTGGTCATCGAGAATATGGGAGCAGTACTAAGATAATTCTAATTGTCTATGTAACTTTCTAACGCAGTCGGATTATATTGTAAAATCCTCTTAAATTAACCGCTTAATGTAGGTAGGTAATACCAGTAAGTTGGTACGTTAATTCGTAACTTCTTTACTTTACTCATTTGATGATTTGAGATTGATTTGAAATTATTCACGACATTATGTCACCCGCCTTCCGATCCTAAGATGGGTTCAAATCCAGTCGTATACCAATGGATTTTTCTATGCAAAAATTTATGTGCGCTATACCAGTGAAGGAAAACATCGCGAGGAAACCCGCGGCTTAGTCAGCTCCGCACGTATTGCCTACCTATGTCTTTCCTGTGAACAAGGCCGACTAAGCTGAGAGGATGGCATAGGTGCTAGGTAAGCCTATTCCATCTTAATTCGTCCGGGTACTACAGCGTCCCGTTAGTGAAGGTTGTATTAATAGCTTGTTGTAATAAATAGTTGCCTCCTGACGCTGTATTAATAGATAGTAAAAGGCCTAATTATTATGTCACGCCCGTATTATTCGAAAATGGGTTAATATTTAGTACGCAAAATATTTAGTACGTAAAACTGTGTTTTAGTTTTTTTTGTTTGATTCCATGTTCAGACAAACACGTCAGCTGTCAAAAGGATAAACAATACATCGACTGGTGGACCAGAAAAAGACATCCAATAGTGCGATGCAAGTAGATATATCAAAGATTGCGAGCTGGTATGTAGGCCAGACGGTAGACCGAGAGATGGCTGTGTACGAACCCACATCATCTTGTCTAATGCCAGTTCCTCTAAACGGCTGGACGGATTTTGACAAATGAAGCTCCAGCTCGTTTTATAACCATGATTGTACAGGGATCATTTTCCAAAAAAATAGCCAAGCGTGGTTCCTTACCTTTATTTTCCACGCTATGTAAATGCAACGTAGATTTAAGACGTGTCCAAGTGATCCCTGTGATTTTATCGAATAAAAAAAATTTATTTTGACTTTGACTTTGAAGTGTCAGCGGGTTCGATTCCCGTTACGGGAGAAATGTTTGTATGTTCTGCAAATATTTCTTCCAGGTCTGGGTGTAGTAGTACCTATCATAAGTATGTATTTACAAAAAAAAGTATAATAGGTATAAAAATTCTATCAGCCATCTAGTATCCATCAGTGTCCATCGTACAAGCTTTACTTAGTTTGGGGCTAGATGGCGCTGTGTAAAATGTCCACAAATTTAAAAAAATATAAAAAATGATGTAAGGGTTACCTGCGATCATCTCTATGTCTATGTTAGGGGATGAGGCGATAGACATGACAATCCCATTTCAATCTGAGCTATTTATGTGAAAGAGGCAAACTGAGCAGAAAAAGGTTGTGAAAAGGCTATTTATGTAAAGCCAGGATTATACAAACCCAATAATGTGACATTACAGAAGATCAGTCAAGTGACTTGCGTGTCTCGTCTAATCATCATCTAAATATATAAAAACTCCCAAGTTACTGACTGAGTGACTGACGAGAGCACTGGTCTTCTAGTGGTAGCGGCCCCACCTTCCGATCCTAAGGTCGTGGGTTCAAATCCAGTCGTGCACCAATAGGTTTTTCTGTTCGAAAAAATTATATTAGCGCATATAATTTTTTCGAACAGAAAAAGACTCTCAAACGGTGAAGGAAATCGTGAGGAAACCGGCGTGTCGTAGGACCGTAGAAAGATTGAAAACATGTGTCAAGTGCAAAAAAGGAGCCTTTAAGGCGCACTTTAAATTCTTTCACCACACTGGTTCGAAAGAACTAGTGACATTCGCAGATCATGCAAACATTTCTCCGGCAGCAGGAATAGAATCCATTCAAAACTAATGATTAGGAAATTGATTAGGCTAGCACAAGACTATGTTGGATGGCTCAAACAAAAAAATGGGCCAAACACTAAGGGTAATTAAAAGAGTTTTGTGACCATGTGTAGTACAGCCCTTATTACGCAACACAGCTACTTGTATTATTAAGTCTTGTTCATTACGAAAACGTAATTTCAATGTATTACAAAGTGTGTCACGTTTGTTGAAGTTTAGAAATCCTTTGTTTAGAGCTGTTTTTGTTTAATTTAAAACAAGAATTTATTGTTGAAAGTAGAATGAAAAGTCACGGGTCTTAAAAGCTATGTATTTTATTCGTATTTTCGAAAGTCTTTCGTAAATACTTTTATTGATTCTTTCTACATTATTATTGTATTACGAAGTGAAACATGAAAGAAGCAATATTTTGACTTTTGAAGTTGAGTTGATGTTAACATGGCGTCATATTTTAGGGTAGGATATTTATATTTTTTATACGTATACAATATTATTATTCGGGTCATTAGTTCTTTCAAACATGATCTTGACACATCATGTTTTCGAACTTAAATAAAATACAGTTATTCAATAAGCTCAGCTGCTGGAGTGTAAAGAAAAAAACATAGCATGCGTCCAGGTGCTTCTCTCCCCGAGCATGTCGTAATAGCCGACTATGGGATATTATTCTCTCCAATATGATGGACCATCCATATGGGCAATTGGCTGATCACCTGTTCCATGGTTTACCATATCCATCTTAAGACTTTAAATCAGGTGTTGCTGCAAGTTTTGTTGTCATTGCTTGTGGCTCTGTCCACCCCATTAGGAATACGAGCGTGATAATTATGTATGTATTAAACACAGTTAAAAAACGGGACACAAAAAGGTTGTATTCCTATATTGATTCCTTGTTTACCTAAGAACTAGATAATACAATAAGATATGATAGATAAGATGAGATACAATAAGCAAGTATTCCCAAGGAGGGTTGACGTCAGGCAGCGACCGGTCATAAAACACCTTAGCGAAAACTCTTACAGCATGATCCACATGATCCAAGGATCATACTGTGCCGACTTCACATAGAGTGGGATAAGGGCAAGAAGATGATGATGATGTTTACCTAATAACTAGAAACTTTTTATCACTAACTTTTTTATTGCTAATAAAAACATAAGTAAGAAAAGACTTTTTGTCCTCAGTCGGCGGCTGCCAGACGATGTGAAGAGTTGCAGGAATTACGCGTATCTCCAGGAAATATACGATGCGGTTCGAGCCACAGACAGTGAGTACTAACCCATTTATTTATCGTGTTAAGATTATTTGCATTGGTGAGAAGAGCACTGGTACTTAAGAGCACTGGTGGTCTTGTTGGTAGGTACCCCTCCTTCCGATCCTAGGGCCGTGTGTTCAAATCCGTGTACCAATGGATTTTTCTGTGCGAAAAATTTATGTGCGCTATTACCAGTACTCTCAAACGGCGAAGGAAAACATCGTGAGGAAACCCGCTGCTTAGTCAGCTCTGCACGTATGTCAAAAGTTTTACCAGCAATTTTCTCTCGGTTTTTTGTCGAATTAATATTGTTTTGTTTGTATTGAGTCTAAGACAGTAAATAAAACTGTCAAAATAGTACATAATATTTTATGATATTTATCTAATACGCGTCTATTTTCGGAAATTTCCCCCTGGTACAAGCAGATGGCACAAATGATAAGTATTTTTCTGCGATCGAGAGATCGAGCACGATGAAAGAAGGTACAATTTTCGCGACAAAATAAGCAGAAGTAACTCCGCGAAAATCCTTCATTTAATAAGTCCCTTTGAATGCTATAAATATCATTCAGCTCAAAAATGCCGTGTGATTTCCATACCCTCGGTGACACAATTTCAGGCGACAGAGATTAATTTTCAAAGATTCTTACAAAATTATATAATATTTAAAAAATAATTACTATATTTAACGAACGGACGACGAATCATCCCATAGCAACGTTGTTATCTATCAAAAAGTATCAAACATGGTCTGTCAGAGAAACGAAGCGCTCGTTACGTTGGCTTGCTTAGACGTTTATGATTGATCGTTGAAGTTAAGCAACGTTGTGCGCGATCACAATTTGGATAGGTGACCGCAGGTATTACGAGATGAGCGCTTCCGTGCTTCGGAGGGTACGTTAAATTGTCGGTTCCGGTTTATAAGCCGTTAAGCCATGACGGAAGCCTTTAGGCGGCCTAAAAACTCCGTCATAAGAGTTGGCCACTAGCTCATACGAACTTACTTTGTCAAAAAACAACTTCATGCCATTCGTTGCCCGATAGTAGAATGTAGGATGACCGTCATACAAAGAACGCATTTTAACTGTCAGTTTTTGATGCTGTCCGTCAAAAACTGACTGAGCCGTAACAGTCATACAACAAGGAGTGAGCCTGAGCGGACCAAAAAAGAGAACTGAATTGAACTGACTTCAAAAGTCAAATGATGTTTCAGTGGGTTAATTCAAAGTTTTATCCGAGGTTTTATCAGATACGTTTTTATAAAAATTCACAGCCCAGTTTTGACAAAAGAGTTTAGACAGCTATAAAGATTTTTCAACAATAAAGTTAATTTAGATTAAGGGCGGCTCAGTTCTTGAACCCTTTTCAGGTGAAGCCTTCTTTAATGGACTTCCACTCCCGTTTTAATTCTTTTTTCATTAACTTCTGATTTTGTTTACTCCTTGTGAATCGCTGGAAATTAATCAAAGTATATTCAGAGCAATTATCATAGTTATTTGTACCCTTTAAGATTCGTCCTTTGGGATATTTTATAAACAATAAATTTATCTTTTTATTAGTATTATTCTGACTTGAATATATTATACGTACAGTATGAAGAGAGACAAAATATTATACTCCAAAATGACGTGTTGAAATGAAAAACTCAAAGGTTTACTGGATTTGAATCCACGATCTCAGAATCTTAAGACAAGGCTGATACTATTAAACTACTACACAGCTTATAAAAAGTAAGTTCTTATGAGCTAGTGGCCAACGCATGTGACTTGGCTTATTTACTTACTACATTAAAGTTTCTTTTAAAAGCACTTCTTTATTATGGTAACATTACACATGGTAACAAGGTAACATTGTAAAGATAGTAGGGTAGATTTGATTGAAGCAGAAAAAATGGCATGCTATGAATGAGGCATATACTTAGCCGTGTGATAAATGATGATGCGACCCTCAAACGCCTTATCTACCAATCAAAAAGCTATTTCCAGAAACCATCAAAAAACAACATTTTTTTCTAAATATCGTTTCAAAGTACCAAGTTTTATTTCATTATGTCCTTAGCCATTATGCAAAGCCTTTATTCGTTAGATTTAATATTCATAACGACCCCTATTCAGAGGTTTTCTTGTCGGAAGTTTCAGACTTTTACCTTATAAATGGAAGGTACTTAAGGCATCACACACACGAAAGAACCGCACGGTTTCGCGGCGCTACTTGCTACTGATGCTTTCTATGGTGCACCGCTCAAAATGTACTACTTGTACATTACAATGTATTGAAGCGTATTGTGTCATGCAATGTTCAAGTTGGTTGGCTAATCAGCTACAAGTTTTAACAAGTTAATAAAGCCAAATCAGCTGTCATCCTCGTCTCTCCGTGCGTCTCTCAAATTTTTCAGAACAGCAATTTTTTTTAAGATTGCTGTGCGGTTCTGCGGTTTGTGTGTAAAGCACCTAAAGGTAGAATATACTACCGACTAAGACTATGCAACAGTCAGAAACCTTTGTGAATAAATTTTAACGACATCGGTGGAGTCAGTGACCTATGTTTACGTATTTTTTATTGCAAAATGTCTATTTACTACATTTTTATTATGATTTGACTTGTTTGCATGATCTGAAAATATTTGTTCTTGGATGTTTCTTTCCATACTACTCTAAGTTTGGGCGAAGATGCGCGATCCAAGAGCTGGTTCTCAGCGTCTTGGGCACTGTTTCTTTTGTACGAGTATTTTGTAAATTATATTTTGTATTAGTTGCAAGTTATTTCTGTTATTAAAGCTTTTTTTACATAAATATACTTGAAGTAATTTGTAGGGCTGACTTTAGTAAATCACATGTCCTAACGACGTAACTATTTAGGCTGTCATCTAGCCACTGATGGCGCACCATTTTCTCAAGATGGTTCATATGAACAAATAAAAAATGGTTTCGTTATTTATTCTGAAAACATTTAGGTTTAAGAATAGAATAGAATAGAATAGAATAGAATAGAATTTTATTAACACACAACACGAAAAAGGTTTAGTAACAACAGATAGGTAAAGGTACTTAAAATTAAATAATAAATGAAAATATGAAAAAAGAAAAACCAATTGAGTAGGCAGTTCAGAGTAGGTAGGTACCCACCTACTAGAGAAATGACATTTGCATTTACCTAATAGGCACAAGTTTAGTAGCATAATAGGTAGGTATAGGGTACCTACCTTCCCAACACCCGCCAGCCTACACAAGAAGGTACCTACAAAAAAGTCTTTCGCTTGGTGTTAACTAGGTCCAGTCTCAGCTTTAATGCCACTCCTATAATAGGAGACAGCGCTGGTTTTCAGACTGGGCCTAACAGGGTGACATCACGTGCGAGACATAATGTTAAAGGTATCTAGACTAAAATAATACTTACTAGTTTACATACATTTACATAGCCATATCTAAGTAGGCACACTAAATTAGAGCTAGGTACAGAACGTCGTAACAATAAGTACAGAACACAATAAAACAATGACAAAGTTAAACAAGGTGACAGTGACAGATGACAGATTAGACAAATAGATACATAGAATACATCATTCAAATAAGTATTTATGTATAAATAAATAGGTAATCCTGTGAGTAGTATAACATAAAAAATAAAAATGGCGTTGGCGTCCTGATATTAAATAGTTGTCATGATATTATTGAACGAATGGTGATGGCGGCAGGCCGAGATCACGCGCCACAGTGCAACCAATTTAAAAGATGTCTAAGGCGTTTACATCTCTGGGTCGTTCACGCTTTTGGCAAGAGGCAGATAATCAACCTGATCGGGAGAAAAGAGAACGCTACCTAACCATGCATGTACCTACTATGAGAGATACCTACTATACTAAGTACCTACTATATTAAGATAAAAGTTAAATAAATATAATATACTCGTTATGTGTTGTTTTTTCAGTTTTTATTTTGGTTTTAAGCATAAGAATATTTTTTAAGTAAAAAATGGTTTACTATGATTGCTTATAACCAAAAAAAATCATCAAGAAACACTTTTTTATGCTACATTATGAGGTACAAAGAAACATTGAGAAGTATTACATAATGTGTTTTTGTTACATGCAATGTTTTTTGTTGTTCAAATGTGTTAGTTTGTGCATGAAAATCAATAAAAATAAAGCATGAAAGAAACCTTTGAGGCGCACTTTTACTTTGATTAGATATATAGAATAGAAGTCAGTATAGTCAATATAAAATACGATATACGCGACTTCAGTCTTTTTCTAGTTAATATGCATTTGTCATTATATTTTTTATTTTGCGATTTAAGTTAATTTTCATCTGCCTAAACAGTTAGAGCGTTCGTGTACCCTTCCAACAGAACAGGAGTAATTATGTTTATATTGTTGCAGGTGTCAGCACAAAGGACTTTATGGCGAAATTAGGGGAATACTTAATACTAACAGCCTTCGCGCACAACTGTCGCCTTGAAAGGGCCTTCAAATGTTTGGGCACAAATCTTAGCGAGTTCCTGACCACTTTGGATAGTGTACACGATGTTTTACATGACCAGGTAAGCTATCTACCTTTGAAGATCTCGGTGGCATGGCGGGCGAGTGCTCGGCTGAGACGCAAGAGGCCCGGGTTTGATTCCCGCTACGGAAGAAATGTTTGGATGTTCTGCAAATATTTCTTCCAGGTCTGGGTGTTATTGTATTAAAAGTAGGCGTTTATAAAAAAGTCTAAAAGTATTCTATTAGCCATCTGGTGTTTATAGTGCAAGCTTTGCTTGGTTTGGGGCTAGATGACGCTGTGTGAAATGTTCACAAATATTTATTTATTGTTTTATTTATCTGCATTTACAATACCCATGACACAGAGAATCGTAATGTAGGCTCAAAACTAAGGATCTGACTTTAGTGTGTTATTTATTATTATTACTAGCTGACCCCGAAAAACTTCGTACCGCCTTAGAATTAATAATGCAAATCTTCAAATGTTTTATTACGTAGTTATTCTGCTATTCGGAGCGAATCCAATAAATAAAAAGGTTATGAAATCGGTCCTACTAGTAAAAATAAATTGCAATTTTTACTACATAAAACTCATGGAAGCAGTTACATAGTAACACTACATTATGTGTAGTTTACTTGACATACTTTCGCTCACCAAAAATTCCGTCTGCAAAGATGCGGTTGAAATTCCTGAAATAATGGCGCTTGGAATAAATGTGGCGCTTGAAGATTTCACTCGTGTACAGCCAACATCGAAAACCCTAATATATTAACACTAAAAAAATAGATACAATTGTAGTTATTTACAAACACAGATCATAACCACTTAAGCATTTTGATTGAACACATGAACTTACTTCTCTGCTGGACTGGAAGTAAAGAAAAAGCATTTAATGGGTCCAGCTGCTTCTCTATCCGAGCAAGTCGTAAAAATCGACTAATGGAAATATCCTCTCCAATATGATGGACCACTTATACGGGCGATGGGCTGATCAGCTGTCACCATGGTTCACCATATCCATCTTAGATGGACAGATCTTCTAAATCAGAAGTGGCTGCAAGTTTTCTTATGTTTACTTGTAGCTCTGCCCATCCCATTAGGGATACGGGCGTGATAATATGTAGGTATGTACTTAGTGCTCTCTCTCTCATAATTTTTAACGAAAATACATTACGAGTATATTGCTAACTGTAGGTACATACTTACGCTAAAATTAATAAATCATTTCCCATCTGGTATGTTAGTTATTAAAGCTATCCATCACCCATATATTTAATGAATGTGTTGAGAAACATGATATTTGAACACAATCATTTACTAGCTCCTGTCCGCGTCTTCTTCCACGTTGTAGCAAAAGGGTGAACGAGACTAAACGAGTGGAACATCGGTGTAGTATAAAATTATACCCATTCGGAATTACATTCAAATTGGTGCGGCTATTAAGGCAACACATCACAACTACTGGTGAGCTATCTGTAGACCATTTGCAACGGCCTTTAGATAGCCCATCTGTTTTTTTTTTTGTATTTTGTAAATTTTATTTGTATTAGATAAACAACAAATCTTTTTTTTAATTGTGGACATTTGACACAGCGCCATCTAGCCCTCAAATAAGCAAAACTTGTACTATGGGCACCAGATGGCTGATAGAATACTGATATACTTTTTTGTAAATAACATACTTATACTACAACACCCAGACCTGGAAAATATTTGCAGAACATATAAACATTTCTCCGGTCGCGGGAATCGAACCCGCACCTCTTGCGTCTCAGCCGAGCACTCGCTCGTCACGCCACTGAGGTCGTCTATATTAGTAATACTCTAATCTATTTTAGTAGAATATTTTAATTTTGATCTTCTTGAGAGGATTTTTTGCTTTAAAAACGAGATAATAAAAAATACGTATATATTTTTTGTATTTACAATTGAATTGAATGAAGTTGAGTTTAAATTAGTTTAGCTCGTAATGCCACTTGCGGTCACCCATCTCAATTGTGACCTTCCCTTTTAATGGGAATTTCCTACGAGCGATCACATTCATCTATTCATTTTGTTTTCAATAAAACATTATAATATTTTTTTTTCACAGGATGATGATTTAAGGGACGAAACAATGGAATACGAAGCTAATTTCGTCTGCACCACATCGCACGAGGGAAAGATCCAACTACACCTGACCACGGAGAGTGAACCCGTGGCATACCTACTAGTCGGCAGCCTGAAGTCAATAGCTAGGAGGCTGTATGACACACAGACAGACATAAGACTGATGAGCTATACTAATGATCCTAGAAGATTTAAGTGAGTGCTTTTTTACAATGTCAGTGCACAAAAAGTCTTTGAGGCGCACAATTTTCTATTTATATTTTTGCTAGCTACCGCAAGCGGCTTTGCTAGCGTGGTACCCGGATAAAAATTACCTATATGTTAATCCAGTACATGTATTATGTATATTCCAAGTTTCATTCCAATCCGTTCAGCCGTTTAGGCGTTCACCTTCACCACATTTCTGATGAAAGTAATTCGGGCTTAACTTACTGATGTTTTCCATAAATTAATATATTTCGATCTGTATTTGAGTACCAGTCACCATAACTCATATTAATAAATCTTGGGACTTCGAATCAGGAGTGGCTGCAAGTCTTCTTATAATCATTTATGGCTCTGCCCACCCCATTTAGGATACGGGCGTGGTAATTATGACTTTATGTATGTATTAAAACAACCTGTTATCGGATTATCCCAAATTAGACAAATTGAATGGCTAACCACGTCGCAATTTCGAATATAAATAAATAATTGTTCGGACTTTGTTCAGAGCTAATATGGTCAAACTCAATTGGACATAACTACAATATTAAAATACTTTAGATATTATATTGATTTCAACCTACCTGAGACCACTGGTGGTCTAGTTGGAGCTGCCCTGCCTTCCGATCCTTAAGTCATGGGTTCAAATCCGGTCGTGCAACAATGGATTTTTCTGTCCGAATTTATGTGCGCTATACCAGTACTCTCAAATAGAAAAATCCTACGACCTTAGGATCGGAAGGCAAAGCAACCACTAGACCACCAGTGCTCTCAGAAAATAATGGCGTCTAGTAGTGTCTAGAGCACGAAGCAAGAGGCTCCTTAAGGCGCACTTTAATCTTTTCATGTCATAATTCAAGAGAACTTCCATCCTTTGGCATTTTATTTTGAAACCACCCGCAGTCGTCCAGCCGTTAAGCATCTCAAGATTGGATTATATTTCTATCAAAATTTGATGCCTGTTGGTTTTATTTTTATTTGTTTACTTGCGGAGATAAGGTTATTTTGATACTCTTATACAGGGCGTCCCGCATCTATTATGCTTTACAAAGGCTTACAAGAGATGCTTCTCTCAACTAAAAAATAGTATCCTCTCCATCATGATGGATCATATATATGGGCTGACCACCTGTAATCATGGTTTACCATATCCATCTTACCCCCGAATACTCAAACGCATCTCAGAGTTGAGCACGTCCCAAGTGACGAGTTTTTGACAGATTTTCATCAAAAACTGTCAAAAAACCGTGACTTGAGACATGCTCAACTCTGAGTCGCGTTTGAGTATTCGGGGGTTAGAACTTTAAATCAGGAGTGGCTGTAAGTGTGGCTCTGCCCACCCCATCAGGGATACGGGTGTGATAAGTATGTAAAATATCTTAATATTCTACACAATAACCCTGGGACACTTTAAATAAACCACGAACAAAGGAAATTTATTTTTATTTTTAGGGTATAGAAGTGAAATAAAAATCCTCAGATCGCTTTAGGGGAATTCCAGCGAAAAATGGGGAAAAACTCGTTACTAAAAAAGAAAATAATTTTATTAGTGTATTATTTTGTTGGGGCATTTGATGAAAGGATAGGTAAGTTGTTGTTTACCGGCTCCAACTTTTTTATGAAATTGTGTATGAAATACGATGGAGCTAACGCCCACGCGAAAATATTCCTAGTTTTATGAATGGGAAATTTTTCGATGAAAATAACGTCGTTCCAATAATAAATGCAAAAGTTATTTTAGTGTTTTTCTCAACTAAACGACGAACTGATGACAATGAATTTTGATAGATACCAACATAGTTCATCAGGAGAGCACTGGTGGTCTAGTCGGCTCCGCCTTCCGATCTTAAGGTCGTGGGTTCAAATCCGGACGTGCATCAATGGAATTTTCTGGTATCGTGAGGCAACCGGCCGGCGGCGTGTCGTAGAACAAAAGTTCGAAATCAGCTTGAAAGGAGCCTTTGAGACGCACTTTAGATCTTTTCACCACACTGGTTCGAGAACTAGTAGTAGTAGTTCATTACCTGCAATAACATTAGAACGAATAGGTGGTTCTGGTATGATGCGAGAGAAGCCGGGGGCAGAGTATATTATAATGATACAAAATCACCATAAAATTCATTTTAAATCTCCAAGCTCTAAATTATTTTATTGTCTAATGGGGTTGTCAGAAGCAGTTCATACATACAACATGTCACGCCTGTAGTAGGCAGAGGCCACGGATCTCCAGTTGCTATAGTCCTGACATACCACTCTCGCTTCAGTGCCATCTAACGTATAATGTTTCCAGGTACGAAATTAACGCCATACCCCTACACCAGAAGTCCAAAGAGGAGAACTGCGGGACAGTCAGTGAAGCAGTCTCTCTCGCCTCGTCAAGCAACGTGACTGACCTCAAGATCGGGGTCGCCAGCTTCTGCAAGGCGTTCCCGTGGCACTTCGTGACTGACAAACGCCTGGAGTTGGTTCAGCTGGGTATGTATACCTAAAACTTAAGGATACCATCACCTTTTTATAATTTTCTGAAATTCTTTATTGTACACGAAACAATTACAAACAAAACATTAAAAAGTACATGTACAAAGGCGAGCTCTTAAAGAGTTTTCTACCAGCAAACCTTTGAGGCAAGGGAGAAGCTTTAACATAGGTGGAAGTAATGCGTACAGTACAGAGACAGGAAAAAAGAAACATAGACAAAACTAACAAATATGATGAACTAATAAGATACACAATATAAATAAATATGGTTTACAACGAAAGATAATGCTCTTTTACTTTTGACTTGAAGTAATTAAGCGATTGACAGTTACGAATAGCATGGGGAAGGGCGTTCCATAACTAGCTATTACAGTGAAAGAATCACTGTAGCAGCTAGAAGAATGTGGGGGAGTTTTTAAGAGAAGGGACGTGGCTGACCTGCAAGGCTTTTAAATAAAGGTCGTTAATATTTGACGATGTCCTAAGGAGTAGTCTGACTGAGGCACATTCAAATCTTAGGATATTACTTTGAAAGATATGGACGGCTGTACTGGAGCAATATCTATAGATTCATACCTACTAATAAGATAAAATATATATTACTAGCTTCCACCCGCGGCTTCGCTCGCGTGGTACCAGGATAAAAAGTAGCCTATATGTTATTCCAGCACACACTATGTATGTTCCAAGTTTTATTCAAATCTGTTCAGCCGTTGCGGCATGATTGAGGCACAAACATCGTCACATCCTCACAAACTTTCGCATTTATAATATTAGTAGGACAACAAAAATCGTATGCGCTAAAATACAATACAAACGTTCATAGTCCCTCACAAACTGCTAATAGACCTATCGAAGCAAATTGACCCATTTATCTTTATTACAAAACAAAGGTTATTAGTCTAACAAGATCCTCGTGAAAAACCAACAAAATCGTTAGACAAACAATTCCATGTTCAGGGAAATAAAATCCTGGGAACGAAACCATTTTATTTTCACAAAAGATAGTAGCGATAAAATTTTATTCATCACTCATTTATTTATGTTTCCTTTATGAAGATGAAGAATAAAATAAACCTGTTATTCTTAAACTAGTATTAATGATACTAATAAATAAAACTGGTCAAGTGCGAGTCTAATTCGCACATGGAGGGATCCGTACCATCGTACATGTACCTAAATGTTTTTGTGTATGGAGCCCCCTTTTACTTTTTATTAGGGCGGCAATAAAAATACACACTCTGTAAAAATTCAACTCTGTACTAAATACGGTTCATGAGATACAGCCCGCTGAGAGACAGACGGACGGACAGAGGAACCTTAGTAATAGGGTCCCGTTGGCATCCTTCGAAACATTTATGTAGGTAGGTACGGAATCCTTCGTGTGAATGAGACTTGCATTTGACTGTTTTTTTTGTATCCACTTGTGTTTATCACCTACTAGATGGCACCACTAGTAAACTTAGAACACTAAAGTTTCGTATAAAAGGCAAATCATTACGTATTTCGGACAGAAGCCTGTCATCCCCACGAATTTTCGAAAATATAATGAAAGTAGGAAGTAGTAGAAAAAAATTCTATTTTAAGCAAAATTTTTTTTACTCTTATAATATTTTTTTTTATGAAAATTGTACTCGTAGAAATACTAAAATCTGTTCTGAGCACCCTTATTTCAGATGACATCCAATATCATGAAAAATCGTCTGTTTCTTCAATTTTTATCATCGCATTGCAATAACATGTTAACGACGAACTAAAATGAGACTATCCAGTATCTAGCATCTCTTCCATTATTCATACTCGAGATACTGTATACTGAGGTTAGAACCCTTCAAAGAAATTGGATTTCAGATCTAATTGCAAACCTTGAATTTTAATTCCACTGAATAGTCAATGCGTACTGAGTATTTTGAGATGTTGGCATTTAGCTATCAACCCGACCACTTTAAAGAAATGAGGGTAGTATTCTATTATGTTGTAATGTATCTGGGTGTTGTGGAAAAGTTGGTCAAAAGTTTGTCTTACAACAAGGTCGGGGAACCCTCACTTTTCAATGGCCAGAGTAGGTAGCTGTGTTTTTCATATACAGGACTATCTACGTTACTGACTGACTAACTATTAACTCAGCTCAAACCATTATGTCATAGAAACACAAAACTTGGGGGGTGTATTCTGCTTATGGCGTAAGGTTGCACTATTTCCGAAATCCAAATCTTAGAGAAAGCAGCGGGAAGATGAAGTTTGTAACGATCGGATTATACCAAATCCGTCATCGGCCAAAGTAGGGTCGGAGGTCGTCGATCGAACTCGGCCTATCAAGGTCGGTGGAATCGAATGAATGATGTCAGGAGTAGTATACGCACTATCTTTTAGCATACGTTTGATTCAATTGGCCGAGATCCACGATGACGTCTGACCCTACTTCCGATGAAGAATTTGGTGTAACCATACCGTATGAAAAAAAAACTTAACGCTGCTTTCGCGGGGAGTTCCACAACTTGTGAATGAATATCTTGTCTTGTTTTAAAAGCAGCTCATAACCAGTTAAACTTTACCAGGAGGAGGCTTCATGCGTCTCTTTGGCACGCACCTAGCTTCCCATGGGTCGTCACTTGGCAGCTACTTCAGACTGCTGCGGCCTCGAGGAGTGGCCCTGGACTACCGTGAGATTCTCAACCGAGTGAACACCCCCTTCATGTTCTGCCTGAAGATACCCGGCTCTTCGCTTGCTGAGGTAAGTCACTGAATGGCATCCAGCAATGCTGCAGCAATCCGGCAATTTTGTGTCAATCTGGTGCAAAATCGAAGCGCAAATCGAAGTTATAAGAACAATAAAAATTCTACTAAATATGGTTCTTCGCTGGCTGAAGTAAATAGCTAAATAACATCAAAATATGCCATCAAAAAACCACACTGACTGAAATAAAAGTTTGTTTGTATATTTTATTTGCATAGTATTGCATGAGCGATATAGTGCGGACTCCACTCAGAGGATTACAAAGTATTCGTGAAAATGCCCGCGCCATATCCAGTGTGCATAAGCCTTTGACTTTATATACCATAGGTTTGATCCTCGTGATATATTACTTTTACAAAAACTATAAAAAGAAAATACCATTTCCCTCTCAGGCTCTAGGACTTCGTTGAGCCAAATAGGTATCAGAAAAATACTGATTACAGTTTTATGTTTACAATACACTGTCAGATGTCCACGTTCCAGATTCACTGAACAGTATCCCATCTTGTAAATTACCCAACACGTATCTACAAATCTTGCGTCGTATCAGCCCTTTGTACGCCGTTCGCCTCAAACACTCCCATTCTGAGAGCCTTTGAAGTGAACCACTTACAATGTTTACGTAACAACATCACTCAGCGGACATGGAAATTATTTGCCTAGAGGCTGTAACGCTGAACTATATTTCTCTCTCTACTATTAGTTGTTGAAGTTTGCTCACTAGAAGCTCCTCGTTGTTTTGTTGGATTTCAGGAAATTTTCTGTTCCCCTTGTTATTGAGCTACCTTCGAGACCTGGGGTCGATGCTCTCTACTCCGTTTCATAACCGGACCAAGATCGTACTGGCACAAAAAGCATAATTCCTGTTAAAAGTTGGCTTGCCACTTTTATTGGTTTGTATTCGGGAAGTTGTTGGTCTGGTAGAATGGAGACAGGTGGGGACCCTAGGATGAAACTGATTCAGAAAAGAGTTGTGCTCAAGTTTTTAGGACTTACGACATACGTGCGTTAGTTGTTCGTCTATCAATCCGTAAGTTCCCTCACAGTACTTGCGGACCAAAATGCAATTTAACTTATATTATTCCTTGTTATATTTATCGGAGTTCTAAAAACTGACAAGAAAAGTATCTTGGTAGCGTTGCTAAATTTAAGAAGTTGAGTCCATACATAATAAGCTGTTTAGGTCATCATCGTGTGGGATCAGATATAGAGGTCAAAATGACAAACTTTGCCTCGGGGGTGTGAGAGAGAGCAAATATTTTGATAGTTCTCAATTTGCTTGAGACGGTTTGAGGACATCATAGTTTGGAATATAAATATAGACTCGCTTGTTGTTTTCATCATTTAGATTCTGGATATGTCTAGGTAAACAATGATACAATCCAAACATCTATTCAACATAATATCCTACCATTTATATAAATCTGAAAAATGTTTGTATGTTTGTGCCTAAGTCACGTCTGAATGAAACTTAAAATATATGTACACTAGCTGTTGCCCGCAACATCGTACGCGTGTAGTACATTATTTTGTTCTATAATCAATAGTTTTTGCAGCGCACGCCAAAAACTATTTTGGGTTTTCTACCTTGGGTTACAATATTGCAATTTTCTTACGGATCACTAATTTTTTTGAAAATATATTATAGCCTACACTGGTCCCTGATAATGTAGCTTTCTATTAGTGAAATAATTTTTGAAATCGGTCCAGTAGTTTCGGAGCCTATTTGTTACAAACAAACAAAAAATCTTTCCTCTTATAATATTAGTATGATAGGTCGTACCTACCTGGAGTTACGTATAGAGTAGTTTTATCAAGAACGTCTAAGCAAGCTACGCCACGAGCGCTTATACTCTGGATAGGTACCAAGCAAGCAAGTGAAGCCGCGGGTGGAAATTAGTGATTCATAAAAGCAGTTCTGTTAGAAGTTGTGCACTTAGTGTAGATTGTATTCTGTTAATGCTCAAGACAACACAAGTGGAAAGTTATTGAACTAAAACGACTTTAACTATGCGGTCTTTGTACTAACAGCCATCAGACACGACCTAAAACCAGTTATAATTATGATGTCAACTTGAATAAGAAGCTAAATATTTCTACACTATCTACACCATAAACTTTCTTTGATTATGGGGTTGGTAAACTAAGAAAATAAGAAATCGGTTCATAAGTTACTAGCTGTTGCTTGCGACTTCGTATGCGTTAGATTACTTTGATAGGTACCCCATTTCACCCCTCTTTTTAAGGGTTGTTTTGTTAAATCCTGAAACAAGTGTCCATTTATTTTGCATTTATATTATTATCCAAAGCGAGTTTCAAGCCAATCGAACCAAACGAAAAGGAAGCTACCTTCCAAATTTCAGCTTTCTAGCTTCAGCGGTTTCAGTTGGTGATGATGAACCAATAAGTCAGAATAAGCTCTTTTATACTACGAGTAGGTATAGATTTCAGTGGCAGCAAGCCGTACTATAAAGAAAAGCTTTAAGTTGGATTTTGTCAGAAGTCTGTCAAAGCAAGGCAAGTGTCATGTTAAGGTACGATATAAATCCGATTCCATCGGCATTTGATCGGCCGAGTTCGATGATAACGTCCGATTGTACTTCGACCGATAACGGATTTTCAATTTCGAAAAGTCAATAATTGTTTTTTTCAATGAAGTCACTTTTACGGAATATTTCGAAATATTTTTAACCGTTGTGTTTACCTGTTCGAAACGGAAACGGGGTAGTGGGCAGAGGCCTTTATTGTATTCGAATCGCGTTAGATAAAGTTGGCAGCCGATGACACTTCCGCTAATAATTCTCGAAACCGGGGGAGATAAGATATTATCTCGAAGAGCTCGCACAGTTACGATTCTGAAGTAGGTCTTGGGGAATAGGCATTTTGCGGTAACGTACAGTCAGAAACGCAAGTTGATAAACAGTTAAATAAACGTACATTTATCAAAGACACAACTAATACAAACAAAATTTACACAATACAAAAGAAACAGTCGGGCAAAAAGATCGTTGCAAACGGTCTATAGATAGCTCACCTGATTCTACTCATCAGATTCACTCATATTGCCACACTCAGTGGCAACACTGATCCGTTAAGCCACATCGCTTCGACCAGACGCCCTAAAAGAATTTTGAAAACGCGGTGGGCACCGGTATTATCCCGCCTGTATCCCTAATGGGGTAAGCAGAGCCACAAATGATCATAAGAAAACTTGCAGCCGTTCCTGATTCAAAGTCCCAAGATCGATATGGTGAACCATGGTGACTGTCGATCAGTCCATCACCCATTTAAGATGGTCCATCATTTTGCAGAAGATACTATCCAATAATCGAAAAGCAACTAGACGCATTTTATTATTATTATTTACATTCTATGTTTTTTCTTTAATCTACATTCAGTAGAGAAGTTACTGTGCTTTAAAAAAATATGGTAATTTTATAGAATGATAGACATGGTTACAAATATCTGCACTAACTGTAGTTAATAACAAATGTAGGTAATGTAATTCTTTTTTCCATGAGATAAGTTCGTATGAGCTAGTGGCCAGCATTTGTGACGGAGTCTTTAGGCCGCCTAGAGGCCTCCGTCATGGCTTAACGATTTAAAAGCTGGGACCATGCCCTCCGAAGCGCTCGGCTCGTAATGCCACTTGCCATTACGAGCCAAATCACCCATCCAAATTGTGACCGCGCACAACTTTGCTTAACTTCAATGATCAATCAAGAACGTCTAAGCAAGCTACGCCACGAGCGCTTCATTATTTGAGCTTGAAATGATCATGAACTTCCGTTGCTGACTGTACATATTTTGAAGACAAAAACAGTTTTATTTACCAAGATAACTTACCTTAAGAATAGTTGTTTTGCTTTGTAAATAATATTTTGTGAAGTAGCTAACCCCTGGGGATAGTTTCAGTAACTTTAAGTAAATAAATAAATAATAAAATAAAGGCCTTTTATTATCTCATAGTAGATGATTTAAACAGCATCAGGAGGAAACTTTTACCTTTACTAACGGGACGCTGTTTTGCCCGGGACGAATTAAGATGAAGTAGGCTTGCCCAGCACCTATTCCATCCTCTCAGCTTAGGCGGCCAGTATTCTGTGTTATTAGCTTCTAAAATACTCTAAAAATTATCTCAAGACTCACAAATGTGCATCCAAAAATAGAACAGAAAACATTATTCTTTGTCTAGGAAACTAGACTGGTCCCTTCAACAAAAGAGCGGAACTGTGTCACACAACGCAAGCAAGGTAAATACCTACTATGCCAGTGGCACTGCAAATCGGATGCAATATATAATGAACCTTATTTCACTTACTATAAGGCCAATATTGCACATATTCATCCTGCAAAATAATTAAACATAAATTTTAAAACTTAACCAGGTGGTAAGCTGCGTCAAGAGGCTACTTTTACCTTCACATACGGGACGCTGCAGTGCCCGGGATGAATTAAGATGGAGTAGGCTTGCCCTTGCAACTTTCCATCCTCTCAGCTTAGTCGGCCTTGTCCACAGGAAAGACTTGGTCAATACGTGCGGAGCTGACTAAGCCGCATATTTCCTCACGATGTTTTCCTTCACCGTTTGAGAGTACTGGTATAGCGCACATAATTTATTCGCACAGAAAAATCCATTGGTACACGACCGGATTCGAACCCACGACTTTAGGATCGGAACTTGACCACCAGTTCTCTAAAAAAAGCTACTAGGTAAAAGGTACAATTCGACAGATAACTAAAGTCATCGACATAGCTCAGGGATTTAGCAAACTGAAGTGACAGTGGGATGGCCATATCTGCCGAAGAACCGACAACCGCTGGGGTAATCGAGTTCTTGAGTGGAGACCGCGACTCGGCAAACTTAATATAGGAAGCCCTCCGGCCAGGTGGAGTGACGATCTGCAAAAGGCTGCTAGCAGAGACTGTATGCGTCAAGCCGAAGATAGGGCTCGATAGCGCTCATTAGGAGAGGCCTATGTCCAATAGTGGACTGCCATAGGCTGATGCTGATGATGTTAAACCCATAACCCTCTTTTTGCTCGAAAGTGTGATAGGTTACTGTGAAACATTTGTACTTCCACACTGGATCCACACCTATTTACAATTCGCAGGGTTGGGTCAGGGTCTCGACACAATTGGCTAACTGAAGATTATGTTCCAGATACAAGATACCCTATTAATTTGTTCGCTTAACCAGAAATAGGGTATTATGTAACAATGATAACCCAAATTTGATAACTATGATACCTAAGCTCATTCAAATTAGATTCCATGATAAGGATATTTATAATATTTTATCAGAATTAATAAAAATAATATTATCTCCGTGCCCTCAATGCTCAATCTACTTGAGCTTCCGTTTATACACGAAGCTGTTTATATTCCAACAAAAGATATTAAACTCGTATTTCGATTAATGAATGCGGCACTACACACCTTTATGAGCAGCCGGAAAGTGTCCGAAAAAGCAAGACTGGCTGTACATGTAGAAGATTATTAGTACCGACATATAAGTATGATAGAAAAAGTTGGGTATTGCAAAAGAAACATCAGAGTAGAGTAAATGCAGTGGAAATGCATGCGTTGCGAAGCATTACAAGCTTTCATTAGCTTGGGGCTAGATGGCGCTGTCCACAAATATTTATTTATTTATCTGTATGACTTTCTCTGTAGACACACCTACATTTACTAGATAGATGCTCAGGGTCATCATTAGGTCAGTAGCCAGAAACATTATAGATTACTCCATCGACAAATATTTAAACAGTTCTGTACATTAAATTATGTATCTTTAATTTTTGACATTCTTAAAATTATGATTATAACTTAACAATTTAATAGGATAAGATATTTGCATGCGAAAGATTTTGGTAGGAAATTGATTGGACTGATGTATTTTTAAGACCATATTATTTTATCACATGTGTTCGTGCAGATAAATGGCATTCATTTATCATTTATAAGAAAACATTTGAAGTTCAATTATACAACGTGCAACTTTCCGTTATTTCCATTTTCTATTCATATCTCCATGGAATTCAATCATGTGTAAAGTGTACAATATCCAAGGTATTGAATACCTGATTCGTCGCAGTGGAAAATTGCGTTGCTCGGAGTGTAGGTAGGTCACTGAACTTTCGCTATGTTATGAAGTTCTGTGCAAATTGCAGCTTGTTGTATAAGGGTGGTCTACACCCTCAACTTCGAGCAATATTCCGGCAATACAATGCAGCAATGAAACCGAGGAAGTCAAAGGGGGTAAAGTTATATGTCACATGCGCCATTTTGAAACCTGAGTGCAATGAAGGATTCTCGGGTTAACTTCTTAGCTGCAAGGAGTTTAGAGTTTAGGAGGGATTCAAGCTCGCTCAAGACAAAGACATGCTTTATCTTACTTCCCACATACCTTCTGCAAGCCGTCTATTGTAATCTCTAAGTCTTTGTTCTAAGGTTCATCCAATTCAGTCGTGTTCAGTAACGGAGAGCACTGATGGTCTAGTGGTAGTGGCCCCGCCTTCTGATCCTAAGGTAGTAAGTTCAAATCCAGTCGTGCACCAATAGATTTTTCTGTTCGAAAAAATACCAGTACTCTCAAACGGCGAAGTAAACCTTCATGAGAAAATCGGCATGTCGTAGAACCGTAGAAAGTCCGAAAACACTTGTCAAGTGCACGAAATGAGCGTTTGAGGCGCATTTTAAATTCTCTGACCATAGTGGTTCAAAAGAACTAGTGACATGACTAAATATAAGTATAGATCTTCAACGTGTGTAAGCACGGTCTTTGAATAGGTTTTCGGGACCCACAATAGATAAAAGTATTGATAGCTCAATTTAATAATCGTACTAGAAGGAACCAATCTCTTTTGAAAAACAATTTTACTCAACTGTTTTTCTGATTCAAACGTAATCTTTGAATAAACCTTTTCAAACCATCTCAATTTCTTCTCCAAACATAGTTAGGGGACCAAACAGACCTCTGTTTACGTAGCCCTACAAATCTAACTTAACGAGCCCGATAGGGGTTTTTTTAGCCCAATTGCCTGTCTACGGGTTGGATAATTTACCGCTGAAGTACTCTTTCATTAATTCTGAGGCTTTTGAAGTTTTCTTTTCACCTTCTTCCGGAAACGGGCAATTATTACACATTCATCGTATAGAACATAATCCTTACTAATAATTATAAACGCGAAAGTTTGTATGTATGGATGTTTGTTACTCTTTCACGCAAAAAAGGCTGAACGGATTTGAATGAAACTTGGAATATACATAGTACATGTGCTGAATTACCATATAGGCTCTTTTTATCCACGCGAGCGAAGCCGCGGGCGGCAGCTAGTAAATTTATATTTCTGCCGCGAGGCAGGCACATATTTTGTATCTACTGAAGTTTTTGTTATCTGACTTGCCCTATCGTTCAAAGGCAATGATGATGATGATAAAAAATGTAGTCATTTCGCACAGCGACATCTAGCACCAAACTAAGCAAAGCTTTTACTATGGGAACCAGTGGGCTGATAGACTACTTATATACTTTTTTTATATATAAGAACATACTTATAATACATACTATTACAACACCCAGAACTGGAAAATAGTATTTGCAGAACATGCAAATATTTATTCCCGCACCGGGAATCGAACCGATTTTTTTCAGTTTGAAAAATGTATGTGCACGATTCGGCGTCGCAGTCGTCTACATCGTCCGTCCCTTTCACACCTACATCTTCTGTGTAAGTCTCTTACTGATGAGACAACAACAAATGTGTTACAAATCAATAGTTCGATTTGTTCGACCCGACATGCTACTCGCACTTTAAGGTACTCTTGACTTGGCCTTTTGAGATGAAGGTATCCTTCAAGATATTAAAATAAAAGAAAGGCTAACGATAGCGGAGTAACTGACAATAATTTGCATAAAAACGAGGTTCTTTCCTAGTTTTATAAAAGCCATCCTTGAAAGTATCTAAAGTTTCGAACTTTGTGAACTTTTCTTTGCTTTCCTAAAAGCGGTGACCGTCAAATGACGTCTTTACTGTTCCAGACACATAATAGTTAAAAGCGGTGACCGTCAAATGACGTCTTTACTGTTCCAGACACATAATAGTCAACAGAGCCTGCAGCCAAGTCAGTTTGCGTCTGACAAAGTCTAGCCAGATCAGCTGAACGAGCTAGACTATATGGAATCGATATTAGCGATTGTAATATCACCTCTCGACTTTATTATAATATGTTATATGCATTTTCTCTGCTGGACTGGGAGTATAAAAACATAGAATGCGTCTAGCTGCTTCTCTCTTCGAGCATGTCGTAAAAGTCAACTAAGGAGTACATAGTATCCTCTCCAACTTGATGGACCTATATGGGCGATGGGCTGATCACCTGTCACCATGGAGAGCGAGTGAAATATTTTTACCCATTGATGTACTTTATGCACATAATAAGATGCAACCCAGATAGCCTCGAGAGCTCTAAAGGTCACCGAGAAAATTGAATCCCATGCGCTGGACAGATCAAAATTGCACCCAACTTCACAAATCCATGCATGTCGCTGGGAACCGAAAGAAATGGAAGATCTACTCGTAGATATGCGAGAGTATTATGATGGGTGGGTTGCAGTAAGAAATTGCACAGAGATCCAAAAGTCAAAATTCGGTCAAATCACGGTTTGATCTATAACACTCCTATTACGGTCTCCGTTTTGAAGAGACTGGATAAGACCGTGAAGTTGAAACAACTAACAACTGTACCCTACTTGACTTGAAAGTTACTGCTATTTAATGTCGTTTTAAGTAGGAAATTGTTTATTGGAAACTTTAGCGGAAATGTTTTTGTTTGATGGAATGGTTTTATTGTTGGTTTTGAAATACTGTTTTTTTATATTCATAATACAAAATAGGCTTTGTTCCCTTACGTAGATAATACTTAAGATCTTCAGATTGATACAGATATGAATACGGAACTATACCATTTGGTAAAAAATAAGTTCATAATGAGCTTGGGCCAACTCTTGTGACGGAGTTTTTAGGCCGTCTAAAGGCCTCCCTCATGGCTTAACGACTTAAAAGCCGGGACTGACAATTTAATTTAACGTTTGGTGAAAAATAAGAAGTGCTTACGCTTGACTGTTTCAATAAAAAATGATTGGTAATTTAAATAAAAAGTATGTTTATTTATGTATTTTTTTTTTTTTTTTTTTTTTTTATGTAATTAATTTAATTAAGTATGATTATGTATGTATGCATTTTTCCTCACTGGTTGAGAGTACTGGTATAGTACACATAAGTTTTTTTAAAAAGCTACTAATAAAACCTAAGTAAACAACAACCACAGGCAGTAAAAATATTATAACCTAAATTATTCAACAGTTAAATAGTTCACACATTCTCAGTGCATTACTACTTTATAAAACTGGTCAAGTGCGTGCCAAATTTGCACATGAAGGGTTCCGTACAATCGTACATGTACATAAATGTTTCTTAAATGTGGCCATCTTTTATTTAATTTAATTATTATTATTTGTTGTTATAGCGGCAATAGAAAGCAAAATTTCAACTCTCTACCTAATTCTAATTAAAGTTAGAAGAACAAAGATTTGCACTGACGTCCCGCGGTGGGGTGTATTGTGCATTATCTCCCTGCTAACCCTCCCCCAGCCAGCCCAGCTCCTTGAAGTACCGAAGAAATACTTTGGGTTGTTGGCAGCAGTGTTCCTGTATCCTCGATGGTGTTATTATAGCCGTTGTTGGTGTCGACGTGGTTTTAGATGATGATGCCTGGTATTGCTCGAATACTGTCTGCAGTCCCGAGTTGTGTCTTATTTTGATGTTGCGGAACAGTGAAGTGTTACTTTCTACCTATTACTGTTCATGGGTACGCTGACAGACGGACGGACGGATGGACAGCGGAGGCTTGGCGTTGCGGAACCCTAAAAACAAACTCAGTGGCAGTGTGCACGAGATATTTTATTCAGAACTCCTCGGCTAGCGTGAAGGCGTTGTCTGTAGTGGGGTGACCCGGAAACTCGTATGACCTGGGCATAGTGCAGGGCTTAGGCGGAAACGGATTAAAAAGTTGAAAATTCTACTCAATATCGACGACCGATAGCAATAACCTCAGTAACGTGGTGGGCGAGTGCTCGGCTGAGACGCAAAAAGCGCGGGTTGGATTCCCGCTGCGGGAGAAATGTTTGCATGTTCTGCAAATATTTATTTCAGGATTGGATGTTATAATATTTTGTATAATAAATAAGTGACGTATAAAAAAAGCTCAGAACAGCAAATCAACTTCGTTTATAAAATATAATAAGTATTCTATCAGCCATCTTGTTCTAGTACCGTAGTATTTTTTTTATCGTCGCATGCTCGTATCGTAATGTCTAAGTTTGTGTAAATAGGTTAAATCCCGTTGGTAAAATGAGTTTGTTACAATCGCCTTCAAAAAAAGAAAAGAAAATAAACTGAACAGAGCAAGTAACTGTCACTGACAGTTGCTGATGCTAATCAAAATATTCTACCAATATTATGCCAGTGTGCTTTTGTCTTTGGTTGGAATCGAATTATAAAAGAAATTATTATGATCTGTGGTATAAGAAATATATGGCGGCAGAGAGATTTTGGGAACATCTTGCATCGTAGTGTTAAAAATGTTTGCAAATTGAAATAAAATGAAGAAATCAGTTAAAAATTACGTTTCGAGTTCACATATAAATAATCTTATTAAAACTAGGAGAGCACAGCACTAAATCGCGATGTAAAAAATTGAGAGAGGCTTTTGCCTCTGGGGGTTGAAAATATAAAAATAGTAATAAAATTAATTGTAAAGACATGCCTAGAAAAGCACTTGATATGTATAAATATTACCAACGCCCTTATTAAAACATAATTAAAGTTTTCATTTTTGTTCTACCAGTCTCGGTGTTATCTGACGTCATTGGAATTCATGTTTATTTTTATAATCAAAGGTACTGCACGTTTTTAAGCGTCTGTTTTGTTCTTATAATAAAAATAAAATCGGACAAGTGTAAGTTGAATTCGCAGACAAAGGGTTCCGTACCATATTGTACACACTAATTTACATAATAAATACTCTGTAAAAATTTCAACTTTCAACATTTACGGTTCATGAAATAAAGCCCGCTGACATACGGACTTACGGACGGACGGACAGACAGCGAAGGCTTAGTAATAGGGTCCCTTTGGCACCCTTCGGATACGGAACTCTAAAAATATAAACCGTAACAAATCCTTTAAAAGACAGTTTAAACTTTTTCAAAATCTGTTGCGTAGTTTTAAAGAGCGTATGTGTAAACAGCTTGTTTCCTTCCCAGGGTTTGGAACTCAAAGGTCAGATGGTGCACTGCCCTGAATCTGATTCCCTGCTATTCGTGGGGTCACCATTCCTGGACGGGCTGGAGGGTCTGACCGGAAGAGGTCTCTTCATCTCCGATATACCGCTGCATGACGCGACGAGGGATGTCATCCTAGTTGGCGAACAGGCTAGAGCTCAGGTAAGTTCACCTAAATAATTATGCTCAATTTCACCTAAATAATTATGCTGTTTTTTTTTGTTTATCTGTTTTACCTACTATGTGTTGTTTCATCTTCTCTTTAAATTATCTATTGTTGCTTTACTTAAGTATAATCTTTTAATTTTAGTTATTTTACTTTTTATTAGCATTATTTTTCATGTAACTTTTACGAACATAATAATTGGTGCAAGTTATGTACACCGTAATTGTCCTATACATCGGAAATGTACTTTCTATGATTGTGTTTTTTTTAAATGTTATAATGTATATGATGTGTGTGTACTTAAATAAATAAATAAGTTTTAATCATCATCATCATCAGCCTGTAGCAGTACACTGCTGGGCATAGGCCTCCCCTAATGAGCACCATCGCCCCTTATCTTCGGCTTATCCAGCAGCCTTTCACAGATCATCACTCTACCTAGCCGGAGGGCGTCCTATATTACGTTTGCCGAGTCGCCGATCTAATTAATTCACTCTTCTCCCTCATTTATCTGGTCACCTGAATAAAAAACAAAGTTAAATCGTCCACATTAAATGTCGGCAAGTCGTGTACTTAAGATATTACGTTTTCAAATGATCCAATTGAGAATCGTGTCGTTGAAAGCTGTAGCTGAATCTACAATATCTGTTTTTCCAGTCGGTTGTGGATTAATGTTTTGAAAACTACTTTTCAAGAGCCTTTGACAAACTTACTGCAAACTCTATAACGTTATCGAAGATGTGGAAACTTCAATTTTATTACGATTTTCTGTAGCCTTACTAAATTCAACAGGATGGACTAAGGAGACGCATGGATAAACTGAAGAACTCGATAGAAGAGGCCAGTAAAGCGGTAGACAAAGAGAGAGAGAAGAATGTCAGTCTTCTCCATCTAATATTCCCGCCACATATCGCGAAGAGGCTTTGGTTGGGTAAGTCATTTTCAAATATCTACCTTATCATGAATTATAAATTCGAATTTAAATAGTTTTTATTGAGTTTTCTGAAACAGATAATTGGTTTTTCTTTGCTAAATATGTTAATTTTAACCTGTAAATTACTTAGAATCTCTGGATTAAAAAACCAATTGAAATAAAAAAAAAACCTAAAAACTAGTAAAGCTTCGAAAAAAAATTAGTTTAAATTACTCAAAAACTAGAAACCAATGGTTTTATACTCTTTTTGTAAATGCAGAACAGACTAATTATTTTGTCCAGGAATCTACCTGTTAATACCCGAGTATAAAACGATTGGTTTCTATAGTACATGCATTGCTTAATTTGGTGCTAGATGGCGCTCTATGAAATATTTATTATTTTATTACTGTTATTGTAATAAAAAAGGAGTGAGTACGGAGATGACGGTTAATAGAAGGGAATGGAATTAGTGAGGGAATAAGAGAATAATGCTGTGCCGAACTCACATAGGGATTAGGGTAGGAAAATGATAATGATAATAACATAATGGATGAGGCTAGCACAGGATCGTGTTTGATGGCACAAGCAGAGGCCCACGCCCAGCTGTGGGCAAAGAGCTGTGGATGATAATGATAATATATATGTCAATTCACAAAATTTATTATTATCCAGTACAAGTAATAAGACGCCATCACGAGTCAAGAAACAGTGTTGATCAGCTCTAATTAATGTACAAGTGTTAGCAGATACAATCCAATCTCGTTGGGAGTCAATTACTGAGATCCATATTACTACATCGTTCCAATAATAATCCACTATTGATTAGATATTATTATGAGTAATAACTAGAAGGTATGAGATCTAAATATAATTACCTGTCTTATAATTGCCCACGAAACTAGAAATTTATTAAAATCAAATGAGCAATTTTGAAGCGTACGTTACTGATAAAGCTGGTTTAACATATATTCATACTGATACATAGCTGGATTAACATATAGGCTATTTTGTATCCGAGTACCACGCAAGCGAAGCCGCAGGCTAGTGAAAATATATTTTCAAGTGAAACAAAGGCAAACCTGCGCCCTCCCCCTATCGTCTCGTCACCACGCAATCGCGAAACACGCGTCACGGAGCATTTAATTGATTAATGAGTAGCGCCAAGTCCTTACATCTACCCCTTCAGGAATAATTTATTAATTTATCCAGTGACAGATTAGAACGGAACTCATCAAATATTTTGAAATTCTTACTTTTTATTACCATAATAAATTGAGTAAGAAAATAAGTAGGTCCATTATCATTTCAGAATTTAATTTCATGGTTTTTAAATATTACTCGAAAAGTATTAATCCCTCCGATATAAAATTTATATTTATACCTTGGGACCATTCTCTACACACCAGTAGTGAGAATCATCAAAATCGGTTAAGTATTGGCGGAGATGTCAAAGTCAAAGTCCAAAAATTTTTTTTCCATAAAATCACGGGGATCACTTGGACACGTCTTAAACTACGTTGCATTTACACCTGTTCGTAACGCGACCAAGCGTGGAAGATACGGTCGATATCGGTACATACGTTAAAAAAAAACAGCCGAAAATAGAAATGTGACCGACCCGTGTTTTCACTTTCTACTACTGCTACTAACGGGTCACCAATTCTTTCGATGATATCAACTGATTAGATTCATGTTGACCATCACCTGCCCACCATGTCCAATAACAGCACAATTAAAAAACTTATGATCTGCTCAAATACCCCTGTCTTTTCACCAGGAGAGAAGATAGAAGCAAAGAGTCATGACAACGTGACGATGCTCTTCAGCGACATAGTCGGCTTTACATCCATCTGCGCGACCACCACGCCGATGATGGTCATCGACATGCTGGAGGACCTATACAGCGTGTTCGACATTTTCTGTGAAGAACTTGATGTTTATAAGGTAAGTGCTATTTACAGCAGTTACAGGAGAAGAAGACCTAAGAAAAGATAGATTGACTGTGTGAAAGAGGATGAGGACATGCCTTTTAAAAGAGTGAGTAACGATTGAGTAGGAGAAAATGGAAGAGAGAAACGTTGTGCTGACCACACCTAGCGGGATGAGGGCAGGAAAAGACAGCAGTTGTGAAAAGGAAGCACCAGTGCTTATTGTGTCGTGCTTACAGAAGCACGACACAATGCCTTTAATAAAGAGAGGAAGCTCAGGGTAAGCATGTTTAGAAAAGGGGACATTTGTCGAGCAGTGAGATGAAAAAGGTTAGACAAAAAAAAAGTTGTGAAAGACTCATCTGATGGACGAAAGACATTGTAGCTGTTTGTGCATGGAGGCAGCACCATTTTCATATGAATATATCAAATTACTTACCTACTGAATACACGTTCCAAAAGTGTGTAGGTATGTGAAGTGAGCCTGCCGTGTCATCGCACTCGGCTATTAAACCCACCTTCATTTGTTTTGGTCTCAGGTGGAAACGATAGGAGATGCGTACTGCGTTGCAAGTGGCCTCCACCGTAAGATAGACACCCACGCGCCTCAGATCGCCTGGATGGCTCTCCGGATGGTGGAAACCTGCGCTCAGCACCTGACGCATGAGGGGAATCCTATCAAGGTCAGTCAACAAAACTTCTCTCATCTTCCATACCAATTAAGTTAGTTGTAAAACCCAGGCAATTTAGCTGATCTTTGTATTTCATATTGAAACTATATTTTTATACACTACAATTTTTTTTAATTCCGTTTATTCAGTCGTTACAAGAATCATTTTGGAAGGTGTATTGGGTTTTCATCGACATTTTTAAGAGCACTAGTGGCCTAGTGGTAGCAGCCATACAAATTTTCGCGTTTATAATATTGGTAAGGATTTACTTTTGAATCAGTTTGTACACAAATAAGTTTTGTCCACAGATGCGCATAGGTCTCCACACGGGGACAGTCCTGGCTGGTGTGGTGGGTAAGACCATGCTGAAGTATTGTCTGTTCGGCCACAACTGCACTCTCGCCAACAAGTTCGAGTCCGGCTCCGAACCATTGAAGATCAATGTCAGCCCCACCACTTATGAGTAAGAATTTAAATTGACCGTTCGTCTAACATAATCGGAATTTACTGATTTCTTCGCTCTATCAAAAGTCTAATTAAGAAGAAAATGATATAGTTGTCGCCTTTGAGATGACGATTGTAAAAATAAAATATTAGTTTACCAAGATCCTTTACTAGGTACTTCGTACTAATGTTATAAATTAGGGATTGCGTTTGTTCGTTCGTTGTTTTGTTGCTTTATTCTTTCACGCGGTTAAATAGCAACGAAACAAAATGATTTGCCTTGCGATAGTACAGGGTGTGGAAAAGTTCTCTAAATAGTGAAGATAGTAAATTTTACTCAAAGGAAAATTCCTTTTTTATTCCTTTGTTTTGAAAGAAGCAAAACTCCGTATAAAAATTTAAAAAATTACGCTTTCGCCACCCGGGAATCGAACCGACTGCTATACTTTTATGGCACCAATCGGTAGGGTCAATCTTAAGGATAAAATCTGTCTAGCAAACATAAATTAAATTAAAGGAATAGCTTAGGTAGTACCTAAAAACCAAAGGTTAATTATTTTCGTTACCAAGATTTACAAGACGAAAAAAAATTGTTCCATAACAGGAATCATACCTTCATCTCTCGCGTTTGGCACTCGGTCGCTACGCACTGGTGAAATGCTCTATTAACCAACTACCTTTAAGTAAACCGAACGAAAGTGTTGGTTTTCCCACGACCACTGTTTTTGAAGCAAGACCAATAACTTCCTCATAATATTCTATTCTGCTTTGAGCTTTATATTTGAGGAAATAAGATTGAATATCCGACGAAATTCCGAGAGGACATTTGTTATGGTACTTAGGATCCATTAGTTTGAGGGTTTTAAGAGTGTTGTTAGAGTACTTCGCATCAATTTTTAAACAGTATCTAAAAATGTAGAGAAAATAAACTGGAATTTGTTGTCTGGTGATAATATTTTCGTAGTAGAAAACAAATTTACCTATAGGTTAAAAAAAAAAGAGTTTATAAGGCATTGTGTATTTTTTACTTTTCTCAGATACAATGTCACTTTGTCAATTTCGTATATACAGCATCAAAAGTAGATTATTTAAAAAGTGTTTTTTTTTGCGCATTCTTGTATTCACACGTGCATAATTATCACGCCCGATCTCTAAGGGAGTGCAGAGGCACAAGTTATCATAAGAAAACTTGCAAGCACTTCCGATTAAAAGTCTTTAGATGTGCATGATGAACCATGGTGACAGGTGATTAGCCCATCGCCCGTATAGGTGGTCCATCATTACGGAGAGGATACTATCCAGTAGTCGACTTTTACGACATGCTTGGGGAGAGAAGCAGCTGGGCGCATTCTATGCTTTTTCTTTACTCCCAGTAGAGAAGTATACGTAGTACATAAAACCAAAATAAAGCCTTAAATATTCAACTATTATTATCTATATACAAAATATAGCTACCAATACAATTATCTGAAGAAATCCAATTGAATATCTTTTCGTAAAACGCTGCCGTATTTCGGGTTAGATAAATCCACAAAACTTTCAGCACTTCGCAACCCGCCGCGAAAACAATGAATCACGAACTTTTACAAAAGTAGCCAAGGTTTCGTAAGTGTTTGAACAGCTGACTAATCATAAATAAGTACACACATAATGCTCAGCTCCAATATTCTACTAACAGACGAAGGTTCGTCTATGAACGTTATAACGCTTCCAGATTATAACACGTAACATGTTGACGGATCGTTCGTTATAGAATGCTTGTTATCCGTTGATAGTTGGGTTTGGGTTGATAGTTGGTTGATAGATGGGCGTTGATAGTTGCGACACAGTTCTTAACTACTGCAACTATCATCGTGTATACCAATGTATATTTTGTTCCTAAATAAACTATTTGTATTTGTATTGTATTTGTATCCGAATAAGTAACTCGAGCGGGTCCTAGTCTTTTTTTTACGAGTGCTTGGCTGTGACGCAGGAGGTGCGGGTTCGATACCCGCTACGGGAGAAATAATTGTATGTTCTGCAAATATTTCTTCCGGGTCTGGGTGTTGTAGTATTATGCATTGTAGGTATGTATTTACAAAAAAAGTATAAAAGTATTCCATCAACCATCTGGTTCCCATAGTACAAGCTTTGCTTACTCGTAGTTTGGGGCTAGATAAACAAATTAATAAATTACTGAACAGTCTTGTGTGTAAACTGAGCATTTTATTGATATCTTAATATCTAATTGTCAAAAACCCCTTTCAGCTGTTTGTATTTTAAACGTTACGTGGATACCTAAGACACGAATCTTTCGAACGTAGCGTAGATGTGCAGTGTAATCTCCTCGACACGCTGCCTATACATAACTTACTCACAAGTCGATGGGAGATACATGACATGGGACAGTCCATATTTTTGTCAAATTTCCGCCGCTCTGTAATCTGTATTCAAAATTGCTTTATACAACAACGGTCATGACTAATGAGGAAACTTTGTAGTGTCATCTAGCCTCAAAACTTACTTTGAAGCGCTCGTGGCGTAGCTTGCTTAAAATGTTCTTGATTGATCGTTGAAGTTGTGCGCGGTAACAATCGGAATGGGTGACCGCAAGTGGCATTACGAGCTGAGCGCTTTCGTGCTTCGGAGGGCACATTAAATTGTCGGTCCCGGCTTTTAAGTCTTTAAGTCATGACGGAGGTCTTTAGGCGGCCTAAAGACTCCGTCACAAGAGTCACTAGCTCATACGAACTTACTTACTTAAAACTTACTTTGAAGTTACGAATAACATAATTTTATTTCCTTTAGGACCATCCGTAGTTGTTTGCGAGTTTTCGATGGATGAGTTGCTCAGCTACTTATGAGCCTAACTCGTTCTAAAGTAACAAAAACTTTTTCGCAGGTGGCTAACGAAATTTCCCGGCTTCGATATGGAACCCAGAGACCGTTCTTGTCTCCCAAATTCGTTCCCCAAAGACATTCCTGGGACATGTTATTTCCTCCACAAATACACCCATCCAGGGACCGACCCCGCTGCCCCACAGGTGAGTGAAATTGGATTTTCAACCTTATTATCAGCTATCTAAGGTCCATATTAGTCTTATTTTAAAGAATGAGGCTTTACTGGTTAGGGCAATTGAAATTCGTCCTTATTAGCTGATGAATAAGGTCCATAATAAACTGTAGGTTCTGTATGAAGAATAATGATTTTCGTTGAAAAGACGGGTTTGTAAAGAAATGTGAGGGTTTGTCTGTTGGACTTTTGTTGGTCAATTTCTGTTGTTGAACATACATAGATAATTGTTTTTATCTATATGAGTAGTACTTATTGATAAAAATATCGCTCAAGACAATCTTTTCTAAGGTACTAGGTGCCTACTTTTAACAAAAAGTTCACAAAACTAATACAAACGATTGTCAGTTTTTCATTGTTCGATTTTCATCATTATCAAACTGATCGTAGGATGCCATGTGATTTTGTAAGTTCATTTTAATCAATATTTATCAGTTTTCATTTTTGACACCAACTGATACAAACTATAAATATCTCACCATAAAATTGTAAATACCGTTAGATTTTAATATATCGTGTGAGAGTAAACTGTTAATATGTTTATTTAATACTCTATTATAATGTTTTCAATTAAATTATACGAGCCATGATACAATGTTCTTGTATTTTTCATAGGAACTAGACATTTTTAAAGATTAAATCTAACAAAATCGTCTTACGAACAAATATTAAACTAAGAACCTCAATAATATAGATTGTTGTTTTTGTCTTGAAAGATGAAAAAGATAATGATAAATATTCTCAACAGGTAAAACATATAGAAGCTGCATTAAAAGAATACGCAATAGGTCAAACAAAGCCGGGGGAAGATGAAGAACCTACTTAGTAACTAAGACCACAAAATATTTAGTAACGGTGTTTCCTTATTTTTAAAAATATTAAAGTAGAATTTAAACAAAATATTTTTGAAGTACCATACTTCATCTTAATAGCTTTGCAAACTGTTTTTTTATTAAAATGCTTCATGTTAAAAATTACACTTTCAAAGTTTCTATTCAGTTTTAAAAGTTCTGTTTGATAATATTTTTTTAGATTATTTTATAGCGAAATTTCTGTAATTAAATAATATTAATATATAAATCTTAGCTATATATAATTTAATGTACGTTCATGTCGTGAAATAACTTGTAGATAAATAATGTAAAATAAATCTTCTTGAACTTCTCCAAGGCAATACAAACATAACCAACGTTCATAAACTTGTAGACGTAATTTTTAATACTATTGAATTTGTATATGACGTATAAGTGAATAGTGATTTATGTGAAGCTTTACTATCTTGTATATAAGAAAATGTACATAATGAATCCGGGATAATTACGACTTACATAGATTTAATGCGATTTGCTGTAGATATATATTATATAAGTCAGTGAATGTGGCTATATGCTTTTAGAGGTAACATCATCTGTTAGAGTTATATATTTGTTATTAAAATAAATAAGCACGTACTATATGTTCATAAATGTTAATCTTTCCGAGAGAGAATAAATTACGTAATAACTAGTCATCATTTTAAGATTAAACTTAGAATATCGAATGATTTCTTGACATTATTACTAATATATAAAGTTCACAACAAACAGCAGATCTATTTGTTTTGGTATCGAATATATATAATAGTTGTGTGTTATAAATTGTTTGTATTGTATATATTGTTTCTATATATGTATTAAACTTTTGTTGTAATTTTACTAGGTAGTCATTCTAGTAACAGCTTCATCACATACAAATAATTATATTTTAATAATTTGTTCTAAGAGCTAAGCCTTGTAAATAAGAATATTATAAACTGATGAAAAGCGTATGTTCTAAAGTAGATAATGTGCTTACTGCGTCACTTCAGTCTTTAGGTTAGTCCTTAGATTTAAATATATTCCAAAATAATTTATCTGGTCGCTTATATATTATTCAAAATTTAAATAGGTGTCTTATCGGTTTTTTACAGGTTCACCCTTTTTTACCAAAACTGTTGTCATCATTATGACGTCTCTTCATTGTTTTCAATAGTTACTTAATTCAAGCAATATAGCTGTACAACCTTAATAACTATCTGTTTCTATTTTTCATTTCTAAATTGATACCTACCAAAATATCCAATGTTCATAGATTAGTTTCTATCACCTTTTCGTAGTTTACTTTAGCAACCTACATTCCACAACCTTTGAACATTTGCAGTGTTGTGATTTAGTATTAGTCTATAGGGATATAGAAATAAGGTTCATATTGCTACGCTTTAATTTTAAGGTACATATCGCTTAGATTAAGAAGTTGCATTTTCATCTAGTCACTAGATTAGAAATAATATTTACTTGTAATTGTTTAGGCATACACCTAAATATACATAATCTTTCACTGGCTGCTAAATCAACACATTATAATGATGGAATTGATTATAGTTATACTGATCATTCTCATTAATAAAGTGAAATCATATATATTAACAACCAAACATTCAAAGATTAATGAAATATAAACTATTACTTTAAATTTGAGTAAATTAATTTGTTTGAAAAACTATCAGACCAATGTTTAGAAAATATTAACATTTAAATACATTATCGATAAAAATATTTTCTTATAAACTTCAATGAAGCGTATTTGTAGTAATTTCACTCATGTTATTCTAAGATGGCGTTTTATAAATCTGTAATGTTTAATAGTACGTAGATTGTAACTATATAAGTATTAAAAATGCCTATGTCCACGGCCTTCTAATAGATTGTAAATGTATAGTCACGGATCTTCTAGTCCTGTATAAATGTTAGAGTAGGCAAAAGCTAAGTTCATCTGAAAATTTATCTTTCATACCAAAGAATACTCTACACCAAAATGTCATATTTTGAAAAATGCTTTAAAAAATATCACCCAAAATGAATTTACACCAAAAAATCTTCACGGACCATATTTTAATATCGACAAAAAATCTTCAGTGACAAAGTTATCGGTAATATTATTAGCAAAGATATGTATAAAAAGGATAGTTTATCGTGGATAAAACATTAACATTATTATAACCTTCAATAGAAATATTTGCAAAAAGAAACATGAACACTTCGCATAATATAAAGTTTTACTAGAAATTTAATTACAAAAGAAATAATAACACTGCTGTCTCTTTCATTAAATAAGATATTAAAATAATACAATAACGTTTTTCTACCTTTCCAACAAATTTTGCCTAAAACTATCGATAAATATTTTGTAAATTTCTCTGCTTTAGAAAAAATACTCAGACTCGAAGACATAAAATGTTACTAAATTGAATACATAATATCTCGGAAAAAAACAATATTTAAATAAGAAAGTTTTCAGAATAACGCAGCTATCGACCATTATAAGCTAATCATAATCACGCTGTTTATGTTTCCAAGTAGTTTCTACAATAACTTTAACTGTGAATGCACTGTTAGTGAAACTATGAATAAAACGTTTCTTTCGTATTCTGGTGGTTTTCTTTTCAAAATATTATCCCCCTAGAATATACCTTCGATATCTTCTGCCCTTATTTCACTATCTGGAGTCAGCACTATATGTCTTCCTCTTCCTTTCTTTGTGTTGTCTTAGTACTTACTTACTACTTTATTTCTTTTAGCTTTATTTTTAACCGACCTCTACTCCTATTCTAAAATCATTAAATTTGGTATAAGTAAAAAAAAATAAAACAAAACATCCGACGAGTAAATTTTAATAAGAGTTTTAACAAAATTTCGTTATTAAATATAAAACTTCGCAAATTTGTAAACAAGCTGTATAGTTCCAACGCAACTTTGAAACTCAAATAAATTGAGCTGAAACAATAAACTTTCAGCATTGAGACCCGAAAACGACCGTAAATCACCCCTCATTGGCGATGAATTCAAATGGATTCATTTGAAACTTGTCTTTTACTTTTACTGGGCACTGAATTTTACTGTCTTTGACAAGTGCCTTGTTACAAAGTTACTACTGAGTTTAATTGGACTTGTAAGTGTTTTAAAGTACTACAATACTTACAGAAAATCTTTAAAAAAATCTCACGATCAGAACTGATATTTTGAGTAAATTAAACGTCGCCCTGTCGTGTTGCCCTACAATCACAGTTGTTGAAAGTTGCAACATTCGAAATATTCGGAAAATAAATGTGTACATAGCATCACGCCATACCCATGGGGTGGGCAGAGCCACAAGTAATTATAAGAAAACTTGAAGCCACTCCTGATTCAAAGTCTCTAGATGAATTTGGTGAACCATGGTGACAGGTAATCAGCTCATCGCCTATATTTAGGTGGTCAATCATGTTTGAGAGGACTATCCCTTAGTCAACTTTTACGACATGCTCGGGGAGAGAAACAGTTTTCTATGCTTTTTTTATGCTTTTTCATTACTCCCAGTCCAGCAGAGAAGTTAAATTGGGAAAATAATGAGGTACATTATAAACATCCAAATTATCAACGAAGTAGTGGAGTCGGTTTGAGAAATTCCTCTTAACTATCTACGTCTATTTTCTAGCACGACTGATTGGTGCTGAGGGCATTCGCTCATTTCCTGTTCAGCCTTAATTGCATTCAGACTGGATCGCTTAATAACTCCTAAACGAGGTATTAACCATGACTTATTATTCAAATGAGCCGTCGGGGTTAGCGAGGTATAGTTACTTAGTTATATTGGCTGGCTTGGCCTACGCGCCTACACGCCTACGAGAGAGAAAGGGTACTGTTGAATTATAAAAAGAGTTTAAGGGTTATGGCGATGTGTACTTACCAAAATAGGTCATGTAGGTTATACTCATGTTTTACAAGATCTACATTATTCACAACTACCACTACTAGCGTCATTAAAAAACTTTTGAAAAACAAAACAATAAAAAAAAGAAATCTGATCTGAGCTCTGTTTTCTATCTGTAGGCGAACTTAGCTAGAAAATTAAACTTATTTTCATTTCTTATTATTGTACCGAGTTTTATAACGATTACCTTAAAGTTTTTAATGTTATCGTAGTTTGTCTTTGTTGATTCATTAAATTTACTTATCTTCCGTATTGTTCCACTGAGATGAGATGGGGCCAAACCAGGGATGGGGAAACTACTGCCCGCGACCATCAAACAAAATTCAAGTCAAGTTTTCGTATTGTTAGAAATTTAATTCTCATTGGCAGTGCGCGGCTCGCATAAAACAATTACGCATTATATCACGAGTGATGGCGCGGCGGTATGTCAAATACATAGCAATTACATATGTAAATAATATTAGTAAAAATGCAACAACTTGATCCGCCATTTATTCTGTAAGTAAATATTGGCACGCAAAGAAAAAAGTTTTCCCATCCCTGGGTCTAACTGTCAACACATGTCAGCACTTGTTCCCTGGAAATTTTTGTTTCTTTTACTGCATCGGGTACGAAAGGTAAAACGACCTATATCAAAACCTCGATAGCTTTAGTGAATATAATCGTGTCGTGACAGACGGATCAACGGATCGGCAAAGTATCACAGGAATCTGTTTGATAATTTTGGTTCGAAGACCCAAAAAGACAACACGTTTTTAGAGATGTGAAGAAATTTCTCAGCATTCCTATTTTAAAAGGAGTATACCCATTTTTATGCTTCTACTGCGTTGATGTCAGTCAGTAACAATGATGATGATAGCAACTTATCTTATAAGGAAGCAACCTTCACATTTTCCAAAGGTGTTCCATGGAATTTAAAAACACCACCCTTTCACACCACCCTTTCCACTCTTTCTTCAAAGCAATGAAAAACCAGTTACCAGCACAATAGAACGCAACAAAGGAATGACATCAGCTGTGGCCATGACCGAAGTCCTTGTGTACGGAATTAAAACATGTAATGAAACGATGGAATGCGGACTGCAAGGGACTTTCTTACCATGGCCGTTATGTGACGTCATGACCAATTCCTTGTAAGTATTTATTTAAATGAACAAAACACCCGACTGCGTAGAATATAGGTAGCATATAGGTCTGACATATTTAATTATGCGACATTATGATGATTATGATGAAGAATTTGTACCATTTTAGTCTTACCTTAACCTTATAAATTCACCGATGAAGAGGTCACTCGACCGATTCACGCACCCTATTTATCTCTGAAGTTAGAGTGCAAAAGAGATACATCATTTGCACCCGTTAGAAAGAGACAAAAATGACATTACGTTTCAAATATGAGCTCATATTATGTTTTTTACAAGATTACTGACCATGAACTTTTTCCGTGTTTTTATTTAATGTCGTTCAAGCAAATACACCATGTAAAGTGGCAGAGACATGGCGTTGGCGTGACGTGGATGTTTTGCAAATTGAAATATATTTTTTTATATAATATGTGGACATTTTACACAGAGCCAGCGAAACAAACTAAGCAAAGCTTGTACCTACTATGGGAACCAAATGGCTTATGCGTTTTTTTTTTTGAAAATACATGTACCTAATACATAATATTAAAAAGCCATATTTGCAGAATATACAAACATTTCTCCCGTAGCGGGATTCGAACCCGCGCCTTGCATCTCAGCCGAGCAATCACCCGCCACGCCACCAAGGTACATGAGTACTTTGTTATATTCTCTAATGCCCGGTTTTATATTAACGGAAGACGGATCATTCATTATCATAGCAAAGCAAAAAATGATAGTTATTTCAAACCAGTGTAGTGAAAGGATTTAAAGTGCGCCTCAAAAGCTCTTTCGTGCATTTGACATTTGTCGAACTTTTTAGGTTTTATGACATGCCGGTTTCCTCACGATGTTTTGCTTCATCGTTTGAGAGCACTTGTCTAGAGCACATAATTTTTCGAATAGACAAACCCAAAATTTGTGCACGACTGGATTTGAACCCACGACCGGAAGGCGGGGCCGCTAAAACTAGACCACCAGTGCTCTCCCACTAGTAGACCATACAATTACCCTTGTGTCGTAGGTATCAGAAACTACGAGTACCATGGTACCGAACTCAGACCCGGGGCAAATACTTGCAGTAAACTTGGCCTCACAGCAGAAATTGAACCCGCACCAAATCGTCTCAGCTAACTCTCCACGACGTCACTGAAGTCGCAAATAATGATTAAACGACAGCAGCCTTAGAAGTTTAGAAGAAAACAGGAACTCTGGCAACAAATGCTTCCAATTAAAACTTAAACAGAATGTTTTTTTTTTTTAATTAGGACAGTATGGGGAAATCCGAAACCAGAAGAAATACAGGAAAAATGTCTTACAAACCATTTTTCTTTTTTGTTAAAACAATTTTGGGATGGTATTTTTTTCGGCCAAGCGCTTTTAAAAAGTGTGATGCTGGCAAAACATTTTATTGATGCTACTCAACTCAGTCACTTGTAAGGAATTGGGACATCAAAGGTTGGACAAATTTAATAAAATGTTTTTGTAGGTACTATAACTGTTACTGTAAGTGGAAATCGAGGTCATAGGGAATGGAGAAAAAAATTTTTAAGGAACCACAAGGTCATTTTATGTAAACATAGTTTTGGCATGGTAAATTTATAAAGCATGAGATGCTCATAAAAAAAATTGTTGACGTAGAGTCAAAAAATTTTTTACAATGTTTTTTTTTGTGCCCGATCGACTTAGTTACTTGAAATACCTAATCATATAATTCTATCGGAAGAAACAGCAGAAGTTGGTCAAATTGAATAGAACACGATAATTTAATAGATACATTGCAGTTATCTGTTATTGTATACAAACAACATTTTATTAACAGAGTCGATTAGCACCTGAACTTTTTTTTTTGCCAACATCACTAATTTTCATGGCCAACTCGCTATTGGGCAAAAAATGTACTATGCCAAAATTGATTTTACAAAAAAAGAACAAATGTTTCGTAAAACAATTTTCCTGTATCTCCTCTGGATTCAGATATGCCCATACTGTCCCGCTTAAAAAACTCATTAAATTTATTTTAATTTCTTGTGTTGCTTCTATGTAATTTTGCTTTGATATTTGAATTATTCTGACACTTTTTCTTTCTTACTAGAACATCTTTTTTGACTTCGGTGGTGAGGTAGGCGAGTACCTTGCTGAAACTAAAAAGGTGCGGGTTTTATTCCCATAAGCAACGGAAGAAATGTTAACTTATTCACTGTGTACACATTTTCTGATATTACAAAACACATAACTCTAGTGAGGGTCAGATGTGTGACTGTTAAGTGATAGTTTTTCTAGCATAATAATTTATTATTTAGGAAATTATTTGGTACAACTTTAAGGCGCACTTCAAATTCTTTCACCTCACTGGTTCGGAAGAACTAGTGATACATTACCTAGTCGTAGTAGGTATTGATACAAGTGACAGTATCAACGAGGAAAGATCTATTCGATATTTTCTAGGGTAACCTTTTGTTTTGTTTTACAAAAAAATCATTCTGGTAATTTATAAAGTTGTTGGTTAGTTTACGTCACGTCTTTATCAATCGATTCAAGAAAATAACTTAAGGATCAAAGTACCAAAGGATCCTTAATCCGTTTAATTAGCCAATATCAAATATCACTGGCCAATTTTCAGTTGAATTCGTAATTCAATTACAAAGTGTAATTAGGATAACCAGTCAGGCCAGCAGAAGACCGATTTGTTTTCGATTGGCACGATTATCTGATGTAATATTAATTGTTTTAGCAAAATCGTTGTTCAGGAAAATTGTTGTACAAACAACAATGGTATTTAGTCGGATATAAAGCGCTCGTGGCATAGTTTGTTTAGACTTTCTTGATTGATCGTTGAAGTTAAGCAACGTTGTGCGCGGTCATAATTTGGATGGGTGACCGCAAGTGTCATTACGAGCTGAGCGCTTCCATGCTTCGGAGGGCACGTTAAATTGTCGGTCCTGGCTTTAAGTCGTTAAGCCACGACGGAGGTCTTTAGGCGGCCTAAAAAATCCGTCACAAGAGTTGGCCACTAGCTCATACGAACTTACTTATTTAGCCGGATAAAAAGTAACCTACTATTGTCTGTTATTATTATTTTATTCTTTACTGTACAACATAACAGAATGCATTGCATAAATAGAGGGCTTAATGCCTAGGCATCTTCTGCCAGCTAACCAATGAGGTGGTATGTAGGTACAGGTTGGCATCATTATTTTCCTCTCCTTTTGCCTTTATGTGGGGTCAGCAAATATTATGTTTCGCAACTTAATTCTTAGCGATTTACTGGTTTACAATTTGTAGTAGTGCCACCTAGCGTCAGCCTTACACGTTATTTTAGAATATATTTTTTTAATAATATTCCTTAATTTATTTTTAATACTGCCAGTTTTATATCAACGAAGCAGTCAATTGACTTTGTTTACCATTCTTGTCATTTCTTCTACGGTCCGCAACCATTTTGAAATCATTATTCTGTGTCAATGTGCTCAAGCCTTCGTACGTCTCCTAACATTTAAAAAGTGAACAACCTACCAATGGGGAAGAAGAGGAAGCACGAGAAATCGGAGGAAGAAATTCGTCGATAAATTCGAAAGCTGAAAAATCAGCTAGCAAGGACGTACTTAACCTAAAACTTACTTTTTCATTACATATTTATGGAACTTTTAAGTAATACTAATAGTTATATTAAGGGTATAAAAACTTATGTTGTGAGGTTTCTTTATCCAAAACTAAAGTGATTTCATCGTAATAATAAAAAAATACACGACGATTTGTTTACATTAATTATACCTCCAAATTGGCTGAAGAACAGTAGTACCACAAATATAGTGCACCTCGGCAAACTTCGTGCTTTGTATTAAAACCAAATTTGTCCGAATATGCAACTAATAGTAAGCTTATAATAACTGAAACAACCCTTTAAAAAATAAGTATCTACATAATTATTGTAACATCTCTAAATTAAATAATCATCGCGTTCGTTAGTAAGTATTTCAGAAGCTAGACAAAAATTGCCGAGGTGCACTATATTTGTGGTACTACTGTACCTTAATTTAAAATCTAGAACTTCTTAAAGTCTCAATTATTTATTATTTACTACTTTGTTGTGGTAGTCTATTAGACCACTTGATATAATCTTAGAGAAGCCTCGATTCTGAAGATAAAGTTGCCAAGAACTAATAACTAATCAAAATGGTAGCCCTTTATATACCAGTACTTCAATTTCATAACTAATAGCGCTGATACCTTCTGGGACGTTTAAAGCCTTTAATGGCGCGGGCTGTTTTCGAGTTTGAAGCGGAAACTTTCGGAAAGTGTAGGCTTTGGAGATCTAAGTGTCTGTTTGCAAAGCCCTGTTTTTCTAGGAAACGTGACCTTAGGCTTGGTTTACACAAGTGTTGGAAGCGTACCACACTGAGTCATCGGGGTATAATAGGTATCTACCGTGGGTACCTATCTGGGTATAGGTATGTGACCGTAGATTAGCACAGTATCCTGATAAATGGCGCAATGCGAGGTCTATACCCAACTTTACTAACTAACTAACTAACAACTAACTCAATACTGTGAAACTTTATGTGCTCTACAGATAAACAAAATTGTAATGTTCTCATTCCCCTATAGCAACAGTTTGCCACAATCAGAAAATGACCTTAGATATAAGTTAAATATGACTTTGCATACAATATCATGCAATAATAATAATATACATGTAATTGACTCTAACAGTGTTGTTAGTAAAAAATATTATTTGACTAAAGGTAGGTATTACCTTTCAAATTATTACAAAAGACAGGTAGCAATGTCGCTATCTTATTATTTTAATATAACAGCCAAGAACTTGGCTACTCAGACTGCTTCTTTTGAGCAGTATAATGACCCCCAAAAACAGACTCTGGAAGTTACTCCAAGTCATTTAAATTAGACCTCAAGACAACAGAGATAGCCTCTAGCGCTTATTATTCACCTTTAAAAAAATCAGTTCTTCATTCAAATATAAGAAAATCCGATAATATATTAAAGTCAAATAATAATAAAAAGAGTCAAAATAATAATTTTAGAAAATCAAAGGTTACTAATTTGGTGCATCAAAATATTCAAGGTTTGAGAAGTAAAGAACTACAGCTGGAATTGTACATGACCTCAAACAAAATTGACATAATTTGTATTACAGAACATTGGCTAAAAAATCATGAACTTATGTTTAATTTCAGTGATCACCAAGTTGGTAGTGCTTTCTGCAGGAACCATTTTGAACGAGGTGGCTCATTAATATTACTAAACAAACAAATTAAATTTAAAGAACGCAAAGATATTATTCACCTGACTGCAGAAAGACACATAGAAATAGCCTGCGTAGAGTTGGAGCAGTTCATTGTTATAAGCGCTTACAGCCCGCCTTGCGCCTCCTTTGATGTTTTTGAAAAGGTTATGGAAGAAATTATGTTCAAATTGTCTAAATCTAACAAGGAAATTATTGTATTTGGCGATTTTAATGTAAATCTGCTTGAAAAATGCTCATTAAATACTAGATTAACAAGTTTATTTAAATCATTCAATCTTGAACCATCATTTATGGAGCCAACTAGAATAACTGCCACCTCAGCTACATGTTTGGACAACATATTTACTAATGTTAATATAATAAGTAAAAATATTATTAATCAACTTGAATCAGACCACCTTGGACAATTTATAAAAATTGAAACACAAACTAGGCAAAATGTAAAAAGGAAAATTACCTATGTACCAATGACCATTAATCGATTGGAACAGTTGAAATCAAATCTAAAAAATAAAATTCCAAACATAATATATCATAATGAAGATCCTAATTATTTGTATAATACATTTTTTAAAGAATTTAATAACGAATTCAATTCAGTTTATACATCCAAATCGATCATGGTATCTAATAAGCCAGGATTTTATGAGTGGGCAACAGCAGGAATACATAAAAGTAGACAAACATTGTATGAATTGTACAGTATAAAACAATATAATTTCAGTGAAGAGTTTAAAGAAAAAGTTAAGAATTATTCTAAAATATTTAAGAAAGTATGTAAAATAGCCAAATCATTATATTTGAGTTCAAAAATTAAAAACAGTCAAGATAAAATTAAAGCTACTTGGAATGTTATTAAAGAAGAGACTGGAAAAAATATAATTCATAATAACAGTTTTAAATTAAAAATAGATAATATAATTATTAACAAAGATGAAGATGTAGCTAAAGCGCTCGAATTGTTTTTTACTGATATTCCAGTCTCTACTACAAAATCTTTAAACTCTTCCCACATAATCGCAGAGTCAATGTTGAAACAAAACGTACCTGAATGTAAAACAAATTTTTCATTCGATTATGTCAGTTCTAATGACATTGTCAAGGCTTATAAATTAATCAATGTAAAAAAGACCACGGACCTCTGGGGAATTTCTGTTAGCGTCGTAAAACCATTGATAGACATAATTGCACCTGACCTAGCTATGATCTTCAATCAATGTATTGATTGTGGTGTGTTCCCTGATTTAATGAAACATAGTAAAATAACACCTCTCTTCAAATCTGGTAGTCATTCAGACCCTAGTAACTATCGTCCTATATCAGTACTACCGACCTTTAGCAAAATATTTGAAAAACTGATTCTAAAGCAACTTCAAGACCATTTTAACATATTATTTATTTATTTATTATTTTATTTATTTATTTTCCATGCATGGGAAGAGTCTCGTGATGCTTTAGGGATTTTTTGTGATCTGTCAAAAGCATTCGATTGTGTCCATCATGAAACATTAATCAGGAAACTCCGACACTACGGGGTTAGGGGTTTTGCTCTTGACCTTCTCAGTTCCTATTTAAGTAACAGAATACAAAGAGTCGACGTTAATGGAAAACGTTCTCCAGGGTCAATAGTAACAATGGGTGTACCACAGGGATCAATATTAGGACCATTTCTATTTTTAGTTTATATTAATGATTTACCTAAACTTGTTAGGGATGATCATGAAATTGTATTGTTTGCAGATGACACCTCATTTTTATTTAAAATGAAACGACGCCAGGTTAATTTTGGCGAAGTAAACAATGCAATCTCCAAAGTCGTAGAATGGTTCGATGTAAATAACTTATTGCTAAATGAAAAGAAAACCAAATGTATAAGATTTATACTACCAAATGTTACACAAGTAAATTCTCATATAAAAATAAAAAATGAACATATAGATCTCGTGGACACTACTACTTTTTTGGGCATAACCTTAGATAAAAAGATTCAATAGGACCCACATATAGATAAATTGTCGAAGAGACTTAGTTCTGCGGCATATGCAGTCAAAAAAATACGTCTACTTACAGACGTAGATACAGCTAGACTAGTTTACTTCAGCTACTTCCATAGCATCATGGCATATGGCATTTTGTTGTGGGGGAGTGCTGCAGATATAAACACCGTATTTGTGTTGCAGAGGAGGGCTGTTCGAGCAGTTTATAACCTGGGTCCTAGGGAGTCATTACGTAATAAATTTAAAGAAATAAACATTATGACTGTTCCTTGTCAATATATTTACGAAAACTTGATGTACGTACATAAAAATGTTAGTAAGTTTAAGAAAAATAGTGATAATCATAGTGTTAATACTAGAAATAAGGATAAACTTGCTGTACCCACGATTAGGCTAGGTAAAGTTAATAAATCATTTAAAGGGCAATGTGTACGCTTCTATAACAAAGTCCCAAGCGAGATGACAAATTTGTCAGTTAATAAATTCAAAACACTAATAAAACAAAAGTTGTATAAAAAAGCTTACTATAAAATATCCGATTATATAGAAGATAAAAATGCTTGGGACTGAATGCTCCAACTCCTTTTATAACATGATTGTAAAGGGATCATTTTCCAAAAAAATAGCCAAGCGTGGTTTCTTGCCTGTATCTTCCACGCCTGGTCGCGTTACGAACAGGTGTAAATGCAACGTAGATTTAAGACGTGTCCAAGTGATCCCAGTGATTTTATGGAATAAAAATTTTTGACTTTGACTTTGAGTGGATTCGGGCTGGATTATGAATGGAGGCAGTGGATTTTTTTTATTGTGGTCATTTATCGCAACACCATCTAGCCCCAAACTAAGCAAAGCTAACTATAGGAACCAGATGGCTGATTGAATACTTATACTTATTACATCACCCAGACCCGGAAGAAATATTTGCAGAACATACAAACATTTTTTCTCCCTCTGCGGGAAAATCGAAACCGCGCCTCTTGCGTCTTAGCCGAGCACTCACCCGCCACGCCACTGAGCATTGAGGCCTATGCCCAGCAGTATACTTCTTTAGCTGTCATTGATGATGATGACATGATTATTGCAAGAAGAAATAATAATAAAAGGAAATAGAATACAAAATATGGAATCTATTATTATCCATAGAAAATATTCATAACTTCTCAAACCATGAATGTGAATGCGTAATTTTTTACCTTTCAATATGATAAATAACGTAAAAATATGCCAGAACGTGCCGAAATGTAGTCCCGCTTGAAAGATACGTGTGAAAATTTGCTCTAGCCGAGACAGGGTTTGAGAAAATCAATAAGTATTTCAGGAGCAAGTGGGCAGCTTGCATTGGCATACGTTTTATTTTCGGAACTAGGTCTGGATGTGCAAATCGAAGCAACTGTGGCAACGAGGTCAAATCATAAATGAAATCATAAATCATAAACATTTATTTGCAGGAATGTAGGTACAATAGTTGTTGGTTACACACACAAGAGGGATCCAATACACTCTACCTTATTTAGGCGTGCAAACCTTACTGAGTTATACTACTAATATTATAAATGCGAAAGTTTGTGAGAATGTGTAGATGTGTAAATGTGACGATGTATGTTTGTGCTTTAATCACGCCGTAACGGTTGAACGGATTTGAATGAAACTTGGAATAAAGATAAAGATATTTTATTTGCTTAAACACAATGTAGGATTTACACAGATGTTATAATTATTTTGGTCTCAATCATGTTCTGCTAATATTAGCATGCAAATTTTACAGTAACCTTTAATATAACCTATTTTTGTAGTTTCAGACAATGTCAACAAAATTTAAAAGTAATAATAGTAATAGGCGCAATAGTAAAATAAGAATGAACATAGAATGTCCAGATACCACGCGAGCGAAGCCGCGGGCAAAAGCTAGTATAGTCATAATATTCTTCACTGTTTTTATAGTGTTGTAAATGTTACAAAAGGTATTACATTACTTGCTTAAATAGTGATAAAGCTGAAGATAATTATACCAGATATTGAAGCAACTGAAACAGCAAATTCTTGGATATCTAAGTTGGTTAGAGCACGATCACGGTAAGTCCCGGGTTCAACTCCCGTTTTGGGTGAGTTCACGGAAGTACTTTAATATTTTTTTAAACTCATGAAACTCATAATATAAATAAATTGTGGGCCGAATACAGAATATATTGTGGGACGAAAGCAGATTTTTTTTTGTGGGCCGAATTTCCATGGGATGAATTGGAATAAATCAACTTGAAGAGATTCTTTTCGCCCACTTGACACATGATTTAGAACTTTTTGGGTTTTACGACCTATTTTTAAGCTAGTTTTTTTTTCTTTTTATTGATTCTTTCAATCACCTTGTTTTTAGGCCAATGACCATGTCTTTAATGTTTGCATATACGAGTACAGACATACTCGTAAAACCAAGCGTTCTTCGGAACTGTTTGGATTTGTCGTTTTTCGAGTTTACGAGTTTAGTCAGCTTGTGCTATTAAGTTTCATGACCAATATAGATAGGCATTTTAATCTCTTAAGCCATAGTTTCCACAGAATGTGTGTGGTCTGATAAATGTAACATCAATTAGTGAATGAGAATTCCTTTGTAAGAACAACCAATATGGTGAAATTCACTTTGAAAGTCAAGAACAGTCAAGACAGAGTTAAGAAAGGAGTGTGTACAGAGATGACGGCTGACTGAAGGAAATAGAAAAAGAGAACCATGCTAAAGTAAGAAAGTTCGTATGAGCTAGTGGCCAACTCTTGTGATGGAGTTTTTAGGCCGACTGAGGCCCTCCGTTATGGCTTAACGACTTAAAAGCCGGGACCGACAATTTAATGTGCCCTCCGAAGCACGGAAGCGCTCAGTTCGTAATGCCACTTGCGGTCACCCATCCAAATTATGACCGCGCACAACGTTGCTTAACTTCAACGATCAATGAAGAACGTCTAAGCAAGCTACGACACGAGCGCTTCAGAGAGCATGATGTGCCCGTGGGAAAGATGATGATGATCGTAAACCTTTGTAGTATTTACAAAAGACAACGTAGTATTTACAAAATTCCTTTATCTGTCTTAAATGAGAAAATTCTAATGGTATTACTGTATTATATTATACTATGTCGTTTGCTAGTTGATCTAAATTACTTGAACACAGTTTGAGGAGGCATTGATAAATATTGCCAAAATATGGATCTCATTTTGCTACCCTTTGAGTTTACGACCGCCGTTTCGTGTCAGCACAAAAAGGGTTTCTAATTAAACTTTACAGTTTAATAAAAAACTTGGCGAAGGCAAGATTATCTTTATGACAGTACTAAAATTAAAAAAAAAAAACAGTACGGGAATTATAATACAACTACTCGTATATTATAAATGTGAAAGTTTGTATGTTTGTGCCTCAATTACGCCTAAACGACTAAACATAATAGAATGATTATTGGGATATACATTAGTACATGTGCTGGATTAACATTTAAGCTATTTTTCATCCGGGTTTCCACGCGAGTAAAGCCGCGGGTAACAAATTGTAAAAATATATAAAGGCTTTGTTTGTACAAAGCTTTGTTTAAGAAGGGAAAAGTTTACTGACGCAACGATAGCGAGTTCTTATGTCTTAGTAGTGCTATCTAGTTATGCATATAACTAGCTGTTGCCCGCGACCTCATACGCGTTAGATTACTTTTATCAGTACCCATTTCACCACTTTTCAAGGGTTATTTTAATAATCCCTAAAAACTTATCCATTTATTTTGCATTTACTGTCCCATTCTGGGACTTTGACCAGGAGTGGCTGCAAGTTTTTTATGACTACTTGTGGCTTGTACATAACGTCACCTTGTACAATAGACCGCACTATTGTTGCTTTTTGAAGAATTATTTTTTACTTCGGTCAGAATTTTATTTTCCTTACAAATTTTGTAAAATATTTTAGTTAGATATGTAACAATATTCACCGTAAGAAAAGTTTAGCTGTCGTTTCGTCTACTCTGATAAAAAGCCTACTTAATTCTTTCTTGACATAATACATATAAAAAATAATCACCAAAAGAACAATGAGGAAAACCGCGTTACAAGCGTTTATTTTTTTACTATCATCACTACATCCATTGAACAGATGTAAATAATAGTGAGTAGATATGTAACTAAACACTGTTGCCCCTTAGTTAACTTTTAATACATGCTCGGGAAGAGAAGTAGCTGGACACGCTCTATGCTTTTTCTTTACTTCCAGTCAAGCAGAGCAGTAATAAAATAGATGATTATGATCCTACTATACTATAAATGTGAAAGTTTGTGAGGATGTTTATGTTTGTGCCTTAATCACGCCTAAATGGCTAAATTAATTTGAATGAAACTTGGAGTATACATAATGTTTCAGCAAATATCAGTTTAAGGAACTGCACTGGTCCAATGATCACAATGCTTGGAAAGAAGTTCGCGCATTTCGATTGATCGGACAAGGCTGTTGCACCTCGTAGCCACAAAGCTGAACTGATATTAGAATATCAGTTCTATGTAACCTTTTCTTCAATGCTGCGACCGCTATTTATTATTATTTAGCCTTGTTTACGTATTCCGTTTAAGCCGCAATTTTGCAGAACTGGTGAGCTCCGAATGCTTTCCGGGATGGGTGGCCTTATTATTTAACAGCTCAGTTAAACTGTGATAGTCGGCTCCATAGAAGATGCTTCATATCGTGTCACTGTCCTTTCAAACCGTGTCAATGACCCTGGAAAAGGAGAAAGAAAAAGCTAAGGCCTCTAAACATCTATAAGGATTTAAACAGCGTCAGGACTTTTGCCTACACTAACGGGACGCTGTTAGTACCCAGGACGAATTTAGAAGGAGTAGGCTTGTCCGGCACCCATCCGCAAGAAATAATAATAATCGGCCTTATCCATAGGAAAGATATGGTCAATACTTGCGGAGCTGACTAAGCCGAGGGTTTCCTCACGATGTTTTCCTTCACCATTTCAGAATACTGGTATAGTGCATATAGATTTTTCGAAATGAAAAATCCATTGGTACACGACCGGGTTTGATCCCACAACCTTAGGATCAGAAGGCGGTGTCGTAACTCGTTTTTAACACGCTATAATCCGAGTTTCAGCCAGATCAATTCAGCCGTCACGGAAATGATTGCTTACTTTGAAGATATACTTCTACAGGCCATTGTACCAGCTGTCTTCTTCGTGCTGGGACACCAGTCTGCTAAATTACATAGGAAGAAGTTTTCTTTCGCCAGTGCTTTGCATTTTTCCCGGCGGTAAGCTTTGTCCTCATTATGAAATGGCACTGCTATAATGGGGACGTATACTCGGCGTCAAAAGCTGATGACTTATTCACAGTTCTGATATGATTAAAAGTTCTGCATGAATATTTGAGTTGTTTCTTTCGGCCAAGTTTTGTCAACTTTTACGCCCCTCTTCCTTCCTTTATTCAGACAGTCTGAATGAGTGTTATTAAGGTTATTGGTTAGTTTTTATCTTTGAATTGATAATTCTGTTTAATCATAAATTTCTATGCTGACTGTACCTACCACAATGCAAACTGAGACACATTTAGGTTATTCATTTTTATTTTTGTGCCCGCGTCCTACTTTAGGGAATTACCACTTTCTTCGTTTTACAACACACCTTAAAATAGCGCACTAATATTATACATACATGAAATCACGCCTGTTCCCCGTAGGGGTAGGCAGAGATTACAAATCCCCATGAAATACTTCTTGCGGTTCATTTACTCTTATTACTTTCATCTTCTTCTTGCATCGTCGGTTTGGGTAATCTTGACCTGGCCCTTTTCCAAAAAGTCGCCGATTTGATCCAGGTACCATTCACACTCTCCTCATACACCCGTTTAAAAAATTTACAATTATATACATATTTGTGATTGTCGACATTTCACACAGCGCCATCTAGACCCAAACTAAGCAAAGCTTGTACCATGGACACCAGATGGCTGATACTTATATACTTTTCTTTTTTTGTACTTTTTGTATATACTACAACACCCAGACCCGGAAGAAATATTTGCAGAACATACAAACATTTCTCCCGTAATCAAACCCGCGCCTCTTGCGTCTCAGCCGAGCACTCGCCACGCCACCGAGGTCGTCGAAAATCGTCGATTCGTTTATCTTCTTTCATTCATCCCCTCTAACATGATCGAACTATCTTAACATACCTTTCTCAATCCTCACATCTTTCACTCCACATCGCTCTCTTATCTCGCTATTTCTCACTCTATCTCTCAAAGTTACGTAAATGCAAAGAAATATCTATAGCGTGTAAATGTGTTTGTTCTCATCTCAGACCAAATAAAAGACGGCGCGCCGCGAACATCAAAAGTGAAGCCACCTTTTTATCTATGTGTGTCGGTTTTGAGGTTTTGTGTTTCAAGTAAACTAAAACTCGAGAGCGATGAGCATGGTTTTAGTGTAGGTGTGTGCGTGAGCGTGTATGTTTACGTGCAGGAGCACGGTTTTGTGTGGCTTCACTTTGTTGTTCGCGGCGCGCCGTCTTTTCTTTTCATTTGGTCTGAGGTTCTCATTTATCTCCGCAACGGCTGAATGAATTTTGCTGAAACTTCAAATATACATTGTTCATTATCTGATTCACATTGGGTACTTTTTATCGTGGTAGGTAACATGGAGCCACGAAATTAGAAACATTCTCAATACAATCTTTGAAGCGCTCGTGGCGTAGCTTTGCTTAGTCGTTCTTGATTGATCGTTGAAGTTAAGCAACGCGGTCACAATTGGGATGGGTGACCGCAAGTGGCATTACGAGCTGAGCACTCCCGTTCCTCGGAGAGCACGTTAAATTGTCGGTCCCGGTTTTTAAGTCGTTAAGCCATGACGGAGACTCTAAGCGGCCTAAAAACTCCGTCACAAGAGCTGGCCACCAGCTCATACGAACTTACTTTGACTTTGACGGCCTCGGTGGCGTGGCGGGCTATTGCTCAGCAGAGACGCAAGAGGCGCGGGTTCGATTCCCGCTGCGGAATAAAGGTTTGCATGCATCTGTAAATATTTCTTCCGGGTCTGAATGTTGTGGTACTCGTAGTTTCTGATACCCACGATACAGGGAACCCTAGTGTGGGGTCAGGACTGTGTATGTGACTGTTGGGTATTAATTATTATTTATTTATTTAATTTACTTAGTCAGTAACGTAAGTGTTTTTTATATTTAGTTACCTAAGTATTTTAAACAAAATATGAACAAAACAGCTGAAAGTTATCACGGCGGCGTCAGTTCACTAAATACCTAAGCAGATTACGTCAAAATAACTTATGAACTCCGTCTGCATAGTTAACGATCCGTGGTGCACTTAGAGGCTTGCACTCGAGCAGGGCTGGCAGCCACTGAAGCTGAACGTTTCTAAGCTCTAATAATAATACAGTCACATAGTTTTAATGGCACACATAAAGGGAGGCCTACACAGTGTTTTTTAACTATAGGAAGAGATATAGGAAAAGTGTTTTGGGAACCATATCCTCTTTTTTTGTGAAAACAAATTCAGCATAGTCAATTTTTGGCCAAGCGTGAATTTGCCATGTGCAAAAAAGTTCAACAAAAAGGAATTCGTAAATAAATATTTTTTTTATGATTGTCACGCTCTGTCTACCCATCAGTGATGGGTGAGTGATGATGATGATGTTACAAAATGTTCAAAGTTCAATATACATTATTTCATAAGATTTTTGGGATCTATGTTTTTTTCTTTAGTCCCAATCCAGCAGATAATTAATATAAGTACAGTAGTACCATAGATATTGTGCTTTGTATGAAAACCTTACATAATTTTCCGAACTATAAAATAATAACTGAACCAACCCTTAAAAAACAAGGTATCTCCATAATTATTGTAACATCTCTATATTATATATCATCATCGCGTTAGTTTGTACTCGTATTTCAGAACACAGTACGTTTTAACATACTCAAATCACAAACTCAATGCCTAATTATAATAAAACAATACAAATATGTCCACAAATTAAATCCTAATCTAATAAAATTAATTACCAAAATGAATAGCACAATATTATCGCAGCGATACTTAATGTCTGTATATTACCTGCATACGTGTCACGGTCGGAATTAATATTTGGTAGTGACGTTGTAAAGATACGCCCAGTAATGTAGTTCCAATCCCGGAGGTTACACTATCGCAAAACTGCACCATGGATAATATAGCTGTAGAGTAAAGGAAATCACATAAGCTTTAGCCACTGAGGGCCTATTCAATGAAATGAAATGAAATGATTTATTAAAATGCAGATAAGCTTACAGGAGAGAACCCAAAACGCCTGACTACCTACCTTAAATTTGCATAACTCAAATAATAATCTAAGGCTAAATAAATTGATCATAGAGTGTCAATTGTCAATTCAAAGCCGAATTGTCGCTAATCGACAAAGTGACGATGTAATTAGTGAAAATTTTTGAAATGCAATGGTAATGACATTGATATACGGTATCGACATGTTAGATTATGGTATGAAGAATCCATTCAAACCAAGACGTATGTGAGTTCAGTTTGTTTCTAATTTAAGAGCTCACTATGATTGCGTCAAGACCGATTTTGAATCGAAATAAAAAAGAAAGCGCTACGGATTTCAGGCGTATAAAAAAGAACGAGATATTGAAATTAAATAATCCGCCAAATCAAAGAATTAGTACAAGAAAACTACAACATGAATAACAAAACTAGTTTAAACAACTAAAGATATAGGTATTACCTACCTTTCAAAGTAAAAATCATCTGAAAACATGGTAGGGTTTCTGAAATCTAGATCAAACATGGATACCCGAAAAGTTCTTAATCGTATTTTTCTTTTATCGTGTTTTCACTTTGGAAGGAAAGAAACAAAAAAGGAAATAAAAAACTAACTAAGGCCTTTTACCATCTATAGTTGATGATTTATACAGCGTCAGGAGGCAACTTTTACCTTCACAGACGGGACGCTGTAGTGCCTGGGACGAATTAAGATTAAGAGTAGGCTTGCCCAGCACCTATTCCATCCTCTCGGCTTTGTCGGCCTTGTCCACAGGAAAGACATGGTCAATACGTGCGGAGCTGACTAAGCCGCGGGTTTCCTCACGATGTTTTCCTTCACCGTTTGAGAGTACTGGTATAGCGCACATAAATTTTTCTCACAGAAAAATCCATTGGTACACGACCGGATTTGAACCCACGACCTTAGGATCAGAAGGCAGGGTCACTACCAACTAGACCACCAGCGCTCTAAACAAACAAAAAAAATTGTTAAAAATCATTTTTGTTTAAACACATTTTAAACACCAGAGTTCTACAGTGATATTGGTAAGCAAAATCCGCTATTTGAATACCACTCGGCTACTTTTACTACTGCATTTTAATTACATTGTGATAGTTGCGACACACTGGGGGCGCTCTGCAGGGAGTGACATACCAATGCAATTTCATTAATTATGCAAAATGGATAGCAATATGAAAAATGATTAATAACGTAGAGACATTGTTTTGCTGGTATATTTTGCTATCAGATTATGGTTATGTCAAATTATGAATTACTTTATTATCATAGTTAGATGTATTTTGAATAGATTAAACTCATGGTTAACTATTGACGGCCTCGGTGGCGTGGCGGGCGATTGCTCGGCAGAGACGCAAGGGGCGCGGGTTCGATTCCGCTGCGGAAGAAATGTTTGCATGATCTGTAAATATTTCTTATGGGTCTGGGTGTTGTGGTACCATGGTACCTACTCGTAGTTTCTGGTACCCACGACACGGGGAACCTACTGTGGGGTCAGGACTATGTGACTGTGGTAAAAAAAATATTAGGTAAATCGTTGTCTACGCGTGTTTCGTGCTGACAAGCGTTTTTTTATTTATATAATTAAGTTTTTATTTGGATATTATGTTAATGATCACGAAACAATGTAGTCTGAAAATTTTACAGTATGTGTTTAATAAAATAAATATTTTATGGACATTTCACACAGCGCTATTTAGCCCCAGACTAAACAAAGCTAATACTTTTTTTTGTAAATACATCTTAAAATACATAATTACAACACCCAGACCCGGAAAAAATATACCTACAAACATTTCTCCCGCTGCGGGAATTCAACCCGCGCCTCTTGCATCTCAGCCGAGCACACGCTCACCAAGCCACCGAGGTCGTCAAAAAAACTTTACAATATGTATTGCTAAAGTTTGTGTGTGAATAAGTGTGTGTTTGTTTGGGTTTGTCCCCACTGTTTTTGACAGCTTGACGCCCTCGGTGACATTGACATGACGGGCGTGTTTTAGTAAGATGCGAGGTGAAATTTTTGCATGCTCTGCAAATATTTCTTCCTGGGTATTTTGCTACATACCATGATATTCGTAGTTTCTGATACCCACGACATAGGTCTTTACTGGTCCTAGCGGGTTTCAGAACTATGTGTGTTTGGATTTTACTATTACTGTCTTCGTAACGGCTACAGCTGTAAGAGTTTGACTGAAACTTAGAATCATTATCATCATCCTATAGCAGTTGGCTGCTGGACATAGGCCTCCCTAATGAGCTTTGGCTTGACGCATCCAGTCTCTGTCAGAAACCTTTCGCAAACTTAGAATCACAGTTGGAATAAATGCTGAAATATATTTTTTTTTATCCAGTTTTATCCAACGTGAGTGGCAAGCGGATGCTAGCAATAAACAAACTCTGAGGCTATTCAGAAAACCGCAGTTCGCAACTTCGCATTTATTTGTTGAAGCCCGAAATCCATATGTCAGGGTCGCCATTCGCACAACTTTTTTTAACGGCCTTTGTTTTCAGCCTTTCAATCTCATTTCGGAATATGAAGTAGAGAGACGAATGAGTGGCGTAAACAAATAAAATGAGAAAAAAAACTGAATGTCTCTCTCTTTGATTGATAATTTATTTATTCTACTTTGTTTAAAGATGTTTTGACTAAAAAGTAGACGCCAATAGCTGGTCTGAACTCAGTTCATTCATTCATCTGTGTTTCCAAAATATCTGAACCGATTTGGAAGAGCATTTTTTGTAATGCAATTTTTCATATTAATTTACTTTTCTCTCACAACAAGTGATAATGTGATGGAATGCAACAAATATACAGTAATTAAATACGAGTACTACTATAAAAATACAGTTTGTTGTTATATTATTATGTAAGTATATTACACAAAGTAACAACGTTTCGTGTGACCTGGAATAACTTAGAGACTGTTTATTTTAGTACCTACTCTTAAAAGTCTGTAAAATATTTTCCACTGAATTATTTTTAGCTTTAGTTTAATTGAATAACAAACCTTATAGTATCAATGTTAAAATGTGGTAGAGCCTGTATTTAAAGCAGAGTTTACACTCTGCGGTAAGACCGTAGAATGTCGAGGAGTTTCGAATTAAAATTAAATCCGGTTCACAAATAAATCTAACTCCACGAAGGATCGCACACGTCCGGATAACTTTGACTTTTTAGGTTGTTTAAATGATGTACATTTTTATTTCGAAACAATTAACAGCTGAAGCATTTTGATGAAACTTTAAATTAACATAGTACATTTACTATAACACTATAGACTACATTTTATCTAGGTAACACGCGAGCTAAGCCACGGCCTGCAGTTAGTATAACCATAAAATTATTGTAGTTTAGTTCTGCACTTTTCCAGACACAAACGAATCGCGTGCGTTATATACCTGGTATTTTATTATAAAAACCGGTCAGGTGCGAGTTGAATTCGTAGATAAAGGGTTCCGTACCATCGTACATGTTCCTTGTATGGGGGGCCACCTTTTATTTTTATTATTTGTCATTATAGCGGCGATAGAAATACACACTCTGTGAAAATTTCAACTCTTCCTATTACGGTTCATAAGATACAGCCCGCTGACAGGCGGACGGATTGACTGACAGGCGGACGGAAGGACGGCTAGCGGAGGCTTAGTATTAGGGTCTCGTGTGTACCCTTCGGGTACGGAACCCTAAGAAGGAGCGAGCAAGAATGTAATTCGCAAACCAAACCGCCAGCTCTGTTTTCCCAAAAACGGTCTGTTATTGCGGTAGCTGTTAAACGTGAATTTTTGCGCTTTGCACATCATCATCATCATCTTCCTGCCCTTATGCCATACTATGTGGGGTCGGCACAGCATGTTCTCTTCTTTCACTCCCCTCAGTCAACCGTCATCTCTCTACTCACTCTTTTCTTAACCATGTCATCTCTCACACTATACATGCGGATTTGCTCGTGTTGTGTTAATTGTGACACCCCATTTTACCCCTTTAATTGTTGTTGTGTATCGCGTAATCGCACTACGCGTTAAAAAGTTTCATGTGAACGTTTTAACCTCCTTTACACCCCTTTACGGATTAAATTTTGAAAAATATCGCTTTAGTGAGTTATTTTGCTATAAAGGGAACTACCTCCTAAACAGTTTTCTGGATACAGTAGTTTGGCATGTGCGCTGATTGCAGGAAAATGCTTATTATTTTATACCTAAACTATACAAGATAATCTAAAATATCCCACAAACATAATTTATTATTTATATAAAATATGTATAAGTAGAATATTAGGATATTCGAGCATAGTTCAGTATACGTCTATTCTACTCGTAAAACCAGGCTTTTCTCCGTACTGTGGTATTGTACGCGGAAGGCTTTGTACTATTATGCAGGCAATAAATTAATATGCAACCTCGGTCTTTTGCAGCATGTGTTTAATATCGTTCAAATTTATGTTGGCATTTGAAATACTGCCGTCATTTTCAGTAATAGAAATTAGTTTGTTGTTTTTGTTTATGCATTTTTAAGGCCAGGAAACGATAAGATTTGCGGTTTGTGACTGAAGGCAGCGCGCAAAGCTGAGCCTCTGCCCAATTAGGGCATGCTTTTGTCTAGCAGTTTAATTATAGGTAGTTAAAATCCACCTTAAAGATCATCGCCCACTTCTCCATTTCATAACCGGAACGTTACCGTTTTGGCACAAAAAAAAAACGAAACAAATATCTATTAAAATACCATCCATACCAGCTTTTACCATCAAGGCCGACTAAGCTGAGAGGATGGAATAGGTGCTGGGCAAGCCTACACCATCTTAATTCGTCCCGGTCACTTTAGCGTCCCGTTTGTGAAGGTAAAAGCTGCCTCCAGACGCTGTTATAAATTATCTACTATAGATGGTAAAAGGCCTTGTGACCGAGTAGTTATTATGTTTAATTTGAGTGCATGTGTTTCTGTACGATGCTGAAAAGAACTCTTCCGAAATAAACTTAAAACTACCTTCACAAAGTTAAAGTGTAGTTAAAGTTGCTATAATAGCCATTTTAGCTCTTTAAAGTTTTTCAAGTTTTTGTTCAGAACGGCCCACTTATTTTTATAAGGTCTGAAAATTTATACGAGTGGAATTGGGACCATTTTCTAGATTGAATTCACGTTTGGGCTATAAAATAGTCTGATGCTACGTACTATTTTTTGTTCCATTTGGGTAGCGCAGCCCGCGGCTACACTTGCTATTCTAAAAATATTTTCCAGTTTACTAACCAAATAACTGCACCAATTGAATCAAACCTTAAAAAATATTTTTTCTAGTTTACAAACCAAATGTTATCTGAACCATTTTCCAAACTAAATATATTTGTATGTATATTATCACGTCCATATCCCTAATGGAGTAGGCAGAGCCACAGTATTATAAGAAAACATGCAGCTACTTCTGATTCAAAGTCACAAGATGGATATTGTGCACTATGGTGACAGGTGATCAGCTCATCGCCCATTTAGATAAACAGAATATTATTTGTCTATAAAAAGTTTTTAGTTCAATTACGCCCATACGACGCTGACACTTGAATTAAACTTGGTAGACCTGAAGTTTTTGACTTGGAGTATATCATCAATTTGAATGAAACTCAGAAAAAAAAATTGACTTGGAGGAGCACACAGATTTCAATGAAATTTTAAGGCTGGTTGACTTTTACGCGGACGAAGCCGTATGCAGAAGCTAGTAGACAATACTTCCAACAGCCGCCAGCAATAACAGGCTGCTTGAGTTCAATGCTCGAGATTTCTTTGCAATTTCATTAAAACTTTATTCGACGATAACTCAATGGCCTGCTGTCGTATTTTTTAATTTAATGTTTCCGTCCGCTGTTCTCAAGTCGACTTTCTTTACAGGGTTTTTAATCACTTGTTCTATTTCATCAGCTACTCAAGTACTCATACTAATAATCGTGTCCTCAAAGGCTCCTTTAGTGTAGGTACTTGACACATGCTTTCGAACTTATTAGGTACTACGACATACCGGTTTCCTCACGATGTTTTCCTTCACCGTTTGAGAGTACTTGTTTGAACCCACAACCTTATGATTGGAAACCGGAGATGCTACTGCTGGACCACCAGTGCCCTCATCAACATAATATTGTACAGAAAAGTGTCATGAATGTTTCCTCTTTGAAATGCAATTAAATTTTTTGACAACACTAAAAAAAAAAACAAAGGCCTTTTACCATCATAGTAGACGATTCATATAGCGTCAGGAGGCAACTTTTACCCTCACAAACAGGACGCTGTAGTGCCCGGGACGAATTAAGATGGAGTAGGCTTGCCCGGCACCTATTCCATCCTTTCAGCTTAGTCGGCCTTGTCCACAGGAAAGACATGGTATTGACCATGTCTTTCCTGTGAAAAAACGTATTGACGTGCGGAGCTAACTAAGCCGAGGGTTTCCTCACCATGTTTTCCTTCACCGTTTGAGAGTACTGGTATAGCGCACATAATTTTTTTGCACAGAAAAATCGACCGGATTTGAACCCACGATCTTAGCTCTTCTTATCTTAACTAGACCACCAGTGCCCTCAACAACACTAAACAACAATATAAATTAGGTGGATGGTAATTTGGTAAAAAGTATCCAGGTAAGTAGGCCACATTTTAAGGTCAATTACCTATTATATTTTCTTTTAACCTGGCCGTCGCATTAATCAAGTTTTGAATTACAATTTCTAACCTTAAGTGTATTCCTTGGAGGAGGGCCGCGTTAATTGCTGTATACATAACTAGCTGTTGCCCGCGACTTCGTACGAGATAGATTTCAAACCGAGTTTCAAGCCATTCGCACCGCCCGTTAAAAAGTTCCAATGCAAATTTTGACACCCATTTTTTGCCCTTATTAAGAATTGTTTTAAAAAATCCTGGAACAAGTGTCCATTTATTTTGCATTTACAGTATTCGAACGGGGTTTCAAGAAAATCACACCATGCTCTAAAAAGTTCCATACAAACGTTTTTAACCCTTAAGGGGTTGAATTTCGGAAAATCTCGCCCTAGTGGGTGTTTTTGCTATAAAAGCTCTTCCAGGTTTCGGCTCGGCGATAATGAATTATTTAGTCAGGTTAAGCTCTTTTATAGGTATAGATTTAATATGCGAAGCCGCAAATTATGAGTTTGTCCAGTAAAAAAACTGCTGAAAACTCTGTAGGTCTAGTGGTAGCGGCCCTGCCTTCAAATCCTAAGGTCGTGGGTTTAAATCTGGTCGTGCACCAATCGATTTTTAGATCGATTACCAGTACTCTCAAACGTTGAAGAAAGATATCTAAAGAAAACCGGCATGTCATAGAACCCAAACAGTTCAAGACTCAAATATAAGAATTGAGCCTTTGAGGTGCACTTCCAATCCGTTCACCACATTGGTTCAAAACGTGTGACACTAGTAGTATTTTTAACTTACGGGGCAGTTTTGGCTAAGGTGTTTTATGGCGGCCTGCCTGACGTCAACCCTCCTTGGGAATGCTTGCTTATTGTATCAAATCATATTGGAGAGGATACAAATAAATCGAAACTATGGAATTGAATTCGCTGGCTGCGTCTGTCTCCGAGGTCATATACCTGAAGTCTTTTAAGTAAATAGGTTGCATCTGGACGTCCTTTTATCACCTGCTCTTCCGCTCAGATCGAGGTCAAGATTGAGCGCATTTATAAAAAAAAAACTTCAATTCAACCGATCGGAAAATCCTATATTGTGCTAGTGGAAACGAATAAATAGCTTGAACAAGTTCCATCCATTTGCTATCGACAATACAATTGTAGTTGCTATTGGCAGATTTAATTTACTCAACAAGCCAAAGGAAACTAACCCTTAACTATCCATACAAGCAACGAAAGCTCTCTAGAACTTTTAGTGGTACAAAGAAGAATAGAAGGTCAACGTTCTTGCGACCGATCACCCACAAGATGGACAGACCTTATTAAGTCATCTACGAAGTGTTCCCTTACTGAATGTACCCTTACTGACGGCCTCGGTGGCGTGGCGGGCGATTACTCGGCAGAGACGCAAGAAGCGCGGGTTTGGATCCCGCTGCGGAAAAAATGTTTGCATGTTCTGCAAATATTTCTTCCGGGTCTGGGTGTTGGGGTACCATGGTACTCGTAGTTTCTGATACCCACAACACAGGGAATCCTAGTGTGGGGTCAGGACTATGTATGTGACTGTTGGGTGTTATTTATTTATTTATGTACACACAGTGCTATGAATAGAGAGAGATGGAGAAGTCTCGCAATAGCCGCAACCAACCTATCCGACGATTCATTACTACAAAGACTAACAGGGATCCATACAAGACAAGTCGGAAAGTTTTTTGTACCAGTTTCGTCTTCTCGTTGCGTCCTCTAGGTGTCTAACTTCTCGAATTCCTTTCTTAGTGCACTTGTACACCTTGAGAGGTAAGTTTAATTCTTCGGGGCCTTGCCTTGATTGTCAGTCAGAGTTTGTATATTTAGTTTAGATGTTTCATACAGCGTCAGAAGGCAACTTTTACTATACTATCGGGACACTGTATAGTGCCTGGAATAATTATAGATGGAGCAAGCCCCGCAAATATACCATCCTCTCATCTAACCCCCGAATACTCAAACGCATCTCAGAGTTGAGCACGTCTCAAAGTGATTTTCATCAAAAACTGTCAAAAAACCGTGACTTGAGACGTTGTCAACTCTGAGTCGCGTTTCAGTATTCGGGGGTTAGTCGTCTTTATCTGTAAATATCAATATATTATGATAAAAATAAATATTTTTTACTAGCTGCCGCCCGCGGCTTCGCTCGCGTGATACCCGAACAAAAAATTGCCTATATGTTAATCCAGCACATGTACTATGTATATTCCAAGTTTCATTCCCGTTCAGCCGTTTAGGCGTGATTAAGGCACAAACATCTAAACTCACAAACTTTCACATTTATAATATAGTAGGATAGGATTATATTGAAATATACCCTCGGTTTTGACGCAGTCAATAAACTTTACGAGGTTATTGAAATGGCGGCCGCAATGTGACGTCACGAGGCACAAAGCCACTTGAATACGTGTGAATGGAATGAATACACGAGAATTTCACATGAATACGCGAACAGTCGCTTGAAAAAATTTAATCTCAAAACTTTCAAAAGGTGTCATCGCTTTGCAATGAAACTAGAAACCAACAAGTCGTATATACTAAAACTTAAAAAACAAATGTCAAGCGTGCGAATTGGAAATGAAATGGTACGTGATAAATTTTTACCATTGTAGTCTAAGTTTTAGTTCATAGAAATTGGTTTTTTAAAGTCGGTATAGTAAATTATTTGACACTTGAGTAGTACCTATAGTATATTTGAGTGTCAAAAAATTGTCATAGACGTATCCAACGACACCTCACTTGTCAAAATTCGTCCACCCGTTTTGATTACAACGAAAAATACTTCTTACAGCCGCATTTTTTTTGACACTTTATATAGCTTAGGACTAGGATAATCGCGTCATCCAGACAGATCCAACGAATCCTCATTTTTCAAAATCCGTCCAGTCATTTGGCTACAGCTTCATCCAAAGAAATTCACATACAATACATACATGCACCCAAAAAATATTAGTGCTATGTAATAGTCAGGTAAAACGAGAGGTTATAATATAAAATTACGGGCTAAGCTTACTGTCAAAGTCAATCTTCAATCCCGACATTAGTCTAGCTGTCAAAACTGGCCTCTAATGAAATGACTAAATCTCAAATTTACGGATATTTAAAGTTAATTAATAACAAGGTATTGAATAATGTAGAGCATTTTGCAAAAGGATGGTATGAATAATGTAAGCGATATTGCTACTGTCACTTGTCTGGCAAACGGATTGACGTCTGCAATGTGCTACGAAAGTGCTACGGTGCTACGGCGTAGCATTATAAATACAGGATGTGTGATAGTGAAACATTAAAAGGAAATAAAGCGCTGTTTCTTATAAAATAGAATAAGCCTTTTTGTTATTCCTAAAGCTGTTTTATAAAATGAGAAAATTATGTTATAATTTTCGTTTTATTTGTAAAAACACTACCTATTATATTATGGCCTCTAATGTTGTGGGTTCAAATCCAGTGTTTCACTAGTTCATGTAAACCAGTGATAATATATAAAGGATTTCAAGTGCGCCTCAAAGGCTCCTTTTGTGCACTTGACACATGTTTTTGAACTTTTTAGGTTCTACGACATGTAGGTTTCCTAACGGTGTTTTCCTTCACCGTTTAAAAGTACTGGTATAGCGCACACAATATTTAAGAACAGAAAAATCAATTTGTGTACGACTGGATTAGAACCCACGACCTTAGTATCGGAAAGCAGGGCCGCCACTAGACCACCCCACTTAAGTGGATAGCTAACATTTTTCTATAAAATCTAGTGCTAGGTATTACCTAGACAATATTGAACACGTAGTACCTATTAAATGTACCTACTCTGTTCTACAAGTCACGTAAGTCAGAACATGCGAGCTCCACTTAAGAATAAAGGGCCTTTTAAACGTACTTGTTAAATACCCATCGTCCTACGTGTAGGCGAGCGATGAAAAGCGAAACGAAGCGACGCGACGCGATCAAATCCTTTTTTCCGTCAATGCCCAATATTCATACTAATATTACAAAGGCGAAAGTTACTCTGTCTGTTAACTTTTCACACCTAAATCGCTGAACAGAGTATCATATATGTATGTAGATCATATTTTGATGAAGGACAAAAGTTACTTTTTGTCTCGAAAATCAATGCAGACGAAGTCGCAGAACAGCTAGTTCACAATATAATCTAACTGATAACGGATCGTTGTTTTAAATAATATAAACGAGCCGCCGTCTGTTAGTAGAATTTCAAACTGGTCACAAATCGTAAGCTAATTTCCGTGATAATGTAAGCTAAGTAGTACAGCTACTGTTTTTCATATTTCTTTTTTATGATTGCTATTTTTAATGTTATATGATTATAATTTAACCTGTTATTTTAACATTGTAGTTTGTTAATCCGGTTCAGTTATTATTAACATCTTCAATAAACAAAAATATTTTCGTAAGTAGTCGCATCGCGTCGCCTTTCAGCGTTTGTCGCTCACTTAGGACAATGCCTTAGTCAGCTCAATAATTTTAAATTGCTTTATTTTAAGACATTTAGATTGCACGTCACATTAATAGACAACATACACACACACACACACACACACACACATACCACCACACGAACACAGAAAGAGTGAAATACTGAATCATGACCATCAAAAGGCTCAGTACAGTAAAAGCAAGTATTTATTTTGTCGCCACAGTTTATTATTCTATCTATTTAGTGTTAATAGTTGTTCCGAACTAGTGTGGTAAAATAATTTAAAGTGCGCCTCAAAGGCACCTTTCGTGCACTTGACGCATTTTTTCGAACTTTGTAGGTTCTACAACATGCAGGTTTCCTCACTATGTTTTCTTTTACCGTTTGAGAGTACTAGTATAGCGCACATAATTGGTGCACGACTGGGTTCGAACCCGCAAGCTTACAATATTTGTGGTACTACTGTACCCTCCTTTGCAGTAAAAAATACCTCCAATCAGCACCAAATTACTTAATCCCGAGGACAATACAAAAACGTCAAACCATTACACTGAGTGGCAGAAAAACAAAGTAACGGTGCTATTTTCCGGCGCTTTGCTTTCGACGTTTTATTTTGTAGGGAATATAGACCGTTGTTTCACACTGGAGTCACAGATCAAATAAAAAGAAAAGACGCCGCGCCGCGAACAACAAAAGTGAAGCCACCTTTTTATCTATGTAAGGTTTTGCGGTTTTGTGTTCCAAGTAAGCTAAATTTCATATTATAATAATTAAAAAACGATGTTATTTGAAGTACATACAAGTGAAAAGTGATTCCGTGAGATTTTGTATGTGATTTGCTGCTGTTTTTACAAGTTTTCACTACACAGGAAGGCATAATTTTATTAAGACTCGTGACGTACTAAGAGCGATGAGCATGGTTTTAGTGTAGGTGTGTGCGTAAGCGTGTATGTTACTTGCAGGAGCACGGTTTTGTGTGGCTTCAATTTTGTTGTTCGCGGCGCGGCTTTACACTGAGGTATACAAATATTAGCTTAGTAGCAAATAAGGATGGAAATTGACCGTATTAGAAATCATAATGAAAGGTTGAAATATAATTCAATAAATGTGTCTTTGAGGTGAAAGTCGTGGTCAAAGGAAAGTTTAAACATTTGACTCATACGCTAATGTTGTTTAGCATTTTCTTAATTTTATATACTTCACGCTGATTTAAGATGTATGTATGTATGTTCGTATGAGCTAGTGGCCAACTCTAGTGATTTAAGAGGCTTACACAACACTTTTACCATCCTCTGAGCTAAGTAAGTAATGTTGCCAGAAATCATACTAAAGAAGAAGCCTTACGTATAAATGTAGGCGACTGTACCTTAAACCAAAGCCTGGGTTTCCGAAGTGGTTGAATTTGGAGCTCAAGTTTAACCGCCTGAGGTAACCTATCGATTGGTTGTCGTGTTACAAGTTTATAATGTTCGAACCAGCTTTATCTTCCACATTCTACAGATTTTACTTACAGATTTTCGCAAATCCTTCTAAATAAGGCAAGAAGCTTATGTTTTGCGTATGCTGTTTTGTACATACATAACGTCCGTTTGTCTAATGGGGTGGGCAGAGTCACAAGTAGTAAAAAGAAAACCTGCAGCCACTTCATATTCAAAATCCCAAGATGTATGTGAACCATGACAGGTGATCAGCCCATCGTCCATATAAGTAGACGGTCCATCATGTTGAAAAGTATAGGTTATCCCTTAGCCGACTTTTACGACATGCTCGGGGAGAGAAAGCTAGAAATACATAAACAACAACACCCAGACTAGGAAGTAACATTTGCAGAACATACAAACATTTCTTCCATAGCGGGAATCGAACCCGCGCCTCTTGCGACTCAGCCGAGCACTCGCCCGCCTCGCCACCGAGGTCGTCGTATTAATTCAATTTTTTTTATGTTTATAATTGTATATTATCTACCAAACTATGAGAACATTTACCTTCCTCAAAATTGATACCTAAGAAGTATTATATTTCAATTTTGCAACAAATTAAAATTAAGTTTCAGTACAATATCAATTTCCAATCAATCATGGTTATTAGTTAACTTTAAAATTAGGTTATTCATCATTCAATTCATTTCGTTGTTAGAAATTATATTTATCAAATCAATTATTGATTATAGGAATCAATTTTATTTTAATCTTACTAATGTCGTTTAAAAATGAGTGTTAATTGTCGATGTCGACAGAACCAAAGACACAACTAGTAATTGAAGTAGTAAGGGTAGATCGTAAGTAGGTTAGTGATATGGGTTGTGGCCACGGGGTTCGATCAATCGAACTAAGTAAACTTTTCTAGCTGGTGTAAAAATTCATGCCTCTGTGTTTTTAAATTCCCATGGCGCGACCCTGAAAGTAAACTTGGGAAAACATGAATTATGAGATGCCAAGTAATTGAAGGGAATGAAGGCAGGTACTTACTAATTCAGACTACGTACAAACTAGTAACATATTTTCTAGATCGAAGATGTACAGTAGTACCACAAATATTGTGTGTCCCGGCAATACTCTTTTAGCTTCTGAAATACGAACTAACGCGTGGATGATATGTACAGAGATGTTATCTGATAAGATAACCAGTGATCTGTGTGAACTTCTTGCCTTCAGGATAACTGGTTAGTTCAAAGGATTTCCTCGGAGAAAAAAAAAGTATATTGTTGACTGCCCAGAAAAAAAATTCTAAAACTCATGAGAGCAGTTCTGTTATTGTTATCAAAATACCAGTATCACAAACTTCAAATACTGAAGCCAATCGCATTTCAGCAACAATTGTGCTGTTGTACAATGTTCACCGCAAAATGAACCGCGAAGTTCTTTCAGGTAGGTAAGTCTATTTCACACGTGATCGGCTCCTTTGTCGGGCTCCCCCAAGGTTTCAATCAAACCTTTGTATGACATCCAAGAATCTCTGAACGTAAAAAGACGTCGGTGTTTTTCATAGAAGCTCCGTTTTTCGATAGATAGTCGACGTTATTGGAAGTTTTGACGAAACCACTTGTTCTGAGTTGATAACCACTGTGTGGTCTCTAAGAATCTGCGAGTATTAAAACACGGTATTGTTTATAATTCCCTTTTTCTCTTGACAATCGTTGATGTTCTAGTTCCGACCTCTTGTTCCTCAAAGATAACCTTCAGAAAATTTGTTTATCTATCGAATCATGTCACTAGTTCTTTCGAACCAGTGTGGTAAACGGATTCAAAGTGCAAATTTGACTCGCATTTGACCGGTTTTATTTAAAGCAGATACGAAGCATTACGAAAAAAAAAAGATAAAAAAGAATCAAGATAGCGGAGACCGTTTTCCTTGAAATCGGAACCGTACACAAACCTTTGGAAGTTGAATTATTTTGAAACACTCATAATAATAATTTAACGAAGTGACCTACTTTATCGAAAGTCGCTGGAAGTTCTATGTATTAATTTACGTAATGTTTCATACACCGGGTTCCCGATATCCATTAACTTCGACATGCTGTTCAGATTATTAAATGATTTGCATTTTAATTTTTCAATATAGACACATTTTTGTTTTTCATACAAACTAAAATAATCTTGACGTAAATCATCCGATATGCATGAATCCGAATTGATATTTTTGTTATAAAAAAGAATTTTACAAACTCATTCGTTAACTCTCGGGTTCCTCTCGGTATGGGCGAATAAAATGCAGATAGTAATTTGATACATTTTAATTTTAATTGCACTAACCGGCAACATAGCTCGTACAAACCTTTCTTACTGGACAACTCAACTAAATTTAATAAAATAAAGCGGGAATCGAACCTGCGACTCTTGTGTCTCAGCCGAACACTCGCCGCCACGCTACCGAGGTTTTCATTATCTATTATAATATTATTACTTATTCATTCATATTACATTCATTGAAAAACAAGATAGAAAAATAAATACAGCAAATTGAGAACCTTATTTTTTGAAGCAGGACGATTAACTTTTACCTATACTACACCATACAAATAAACAATTCTGCGTATTTGGAACATAATACATTACATTATTATTTACTGACCCCGACTCATAACTTCAGCGGTAAGACGAATATTTCCCAAGATACCGTAACTTCGATCCCTAAAGCCAAGGCACGGAAAATACGTTCTGTAGGCAGAAGATACACAGTACTGGGGCCTTATTCACTATAACCGAACAAAATGCAACGCGGGCAAACGCGGGCACGTTTGTAGAAGCACCGTGTTATCGTTTTCTATATGACAATGTGGTATTGCAAAAACTTAACGCGGCGCTTTACAAACAAGTTACGAGCTGTCAAGTGTCGTTTGGTCATAGCGAATAAAGCCCCTGCTAGTCGTATCACTAGTTGTGTAAAAGAATTATCACACATGTTTACGATCTTTTAGGTTCTACGACATAGCAAATTGGGGAGGCTTACACTGGACTTCTTTTTGTACTAACTGCCGCCCGGGTACTCATTCAAATCCGCTGAGCCGTTCAGGCGTGAGAGTAACAAACATCCATACATACAAACTTTCGCGTTTATAATTATTAGTAGGATAGGATTATTTAAATTATTTTAGGATTTTGTCGCTTAGCGAACACATGTTTTACACTGGTGATGATGATGATGAGTGTGTCTATTAACAACAATACCTACTGTTAATGCCAGTATTTATACTGTGCGAGAGGCCACGGGTAATGGTTTGTACCAATTGTAATAAATATGCTAATCCTAAGATTTTGAATTGTGCCGTTAGATTTTGAATTCGGATGGTTTGGGCTCGAAGCTATTCTGAATATTGGGGCAACTTTGTTATTGTTTGGTTAATATTGCCTTAACCATCTTTACGTAATTCATAGCTATTAATATTAACTTAGTCGTTTTAATAGGTAACTATTAAGAGGGCAGTTCGGGGTGAGTCATAGATTCCCAAGAACTTTGAGGCGTACTTTAAATCCTTTCACCACATTGGTTCGAGGGAACTAATGACTCGATTAGTAGTAGGATCATTTTACAATAAGTATAGACATATTTTTTCTAAAGAAACGACGGATCTCCATTTGCTGCATTCCTAACATACTTCATCAGATTATTCATGCTCGTTGGTACTCTTGGTATCCCCCTACTATTGGTCCCTAAAACGTATCATATGTCATTATAGATGACTAGACTTTGTCATTGGTTCGTTCAGCCAGAAAAAAACGAGAAAATCTACATACATACTATCACGCCCATATCCCCAATGGGGTGGGCAGAGCCACAAGTTAACATAAAAACTTGCAGCCACTTCTGATCTATAGTCCTAAGATGGATATGAACCATGGTGACAGGTGATCAGCCCATCGCCCATATAGGTGGTCCATCATTTTGGAGAGGATACTATCCCTTAGTCGACTTTTACGACATGCTCGGGGAGAGAAGCAGCTGAACGCATTCTATGCTTTTTCTTTACTTCCAGATCCAGTCCGGCACAGAAGTAAATCTACTAATCTAATTCACGACTAAATTCGAACCCACAATCCTAAGGCCGTGCCACCTTCCGATCTTAAGAGAAGTCATTACAACTAGACCATCAGTGCTCTAAGCTAGTTTCCCTAACTAGTGTTGGACACTAACCCCCGAATACTCAAACGCGACTTAGAGTTGAGCACGTCTCAAGTGACGACTTTTTGACAGATTTTCATCAAAAACTGTCAAAAAACCGTGACTTGAGACGTGCTCAACTCTGAGTCGCGTTTGTGTATTCGGGGGTAAGGCATTTATGATATCGCCGATAGTTCTGTCTAGGAAGCTTTGCTCAGCATCCTACATAGTAACATTCTCGTATGGAAACCATCCGGGCCGGATGCTAACCGGAGTCCGGAGTTGACCGGACTCCATATCGCCCGGATTAAGCTCTGTTCCGCCCATTGAAGTTAAAGTGCCACCATCTGTTAAATAATGGGTTGGTAAAGGTTTAAGGATTGTGAATTATGTAGGGACACTTGGTGACTTTATGGTGTGACTTGGGTATGGGTTCGACTTCCATGGGATGCTACAAGGTCTGTGAATGTTCCGGTTTTGAAATGCCAAAATTAGGGCGATACGTTATACCTATAATCATCATCACCATCATGTTGATGGTGTCACTAAAGAGGTAAAGTGAACCACTGCGGTAGAAAGATTCATGACTTGAAGACCATGGTGTTATGGGTGTGAACACAATAAAATACTAGCTTTTCTTTCTGCTTTTATACTAGGACGGTTGGTCATCGACCGCCTCCCCTTGCCTTTTTGCAATCTTTCAATCGAAATCTAAGTAGATGCGTCTAGCTACAAGTCAAATTTTTTATAAGGTCTTTAGATAGTCGGTACTTACTCTGGTTTCAATCCATCCATTTTGTAATGACTGTACTTTAGGCGGGCCCGCGAGTTGACGACAAAAAAAATAGGTAAAATCGGAAGGTGCCAACTCGCGGATTCACGCGAGTTTCAGATCCGCGAGTTGACGAATAACTCACCCACTTGGGTACTTAGCGATGACTCCTTGGTTGAGTCTCAGCAAAGCCTTGAGCAACGCCGTAGACACGCTTATTTGTCGGTCTTTTATAGGATACATTTCGGAGAGTGTGCTCAGGAACTGTACAATATGCTGTCTCCATTCTTCCATCGAACCTTTAGATAGACGGAAAGGCGTTATCTGTACATGGTCGACATTCCCTGTGTTCGTGCAAAGCGCTTTGAATCCACATTTTTCATACGCACTGCAAAAATGTGGAAATGTGTGAAATGTGTCCCAGCAGGGGTAGATATTTTCTGAAAAATATATTATGAGTGTCTTCAAATCGAAAATCAATAAGTTCCTCCTAAGCGTGCTCCATCCTAAATAAATAAATAAATATTTTTGGACATTTCACACAGCGCCATCTAGCCCCAAACTAAGCAAAGCTTGTACTATGGGAACCAAATGGCTGATAGAATACTTATATACCTACTTTTTTTTGGTAAATACATACTTATTAATACATAATACTACAACACCCAGACCCGGAAGAAATATTTTCAAAGCATACAAACATTTCTCCCGTAGCGGGAATCGAACCCGCACCTCTTACGTTTCAGCCGAGCACTTGCCCGCCACGCCACCGAGGTCGTCAAAACATAAGGTAGAATATGGTCGAAGGTATAGATTATTTAGGTAAAAAAAAAATTGTCTGCGTATGATGATGATGTAATCTTACATACTTTATTTTCTTTCTGCAACCTTTAAATAACATTACTCTTCTGCGCAGTTGCGTAAGAACGCCAATTTGCCTTCCGATAAACATATTCGCATCGCTGAATACATTTTGTACGGTAAACAAAATAAATCATATCTAGACATGTTTATGGATCACCCTTTACCTGATCGCGCAATCTTGTTTTACACACAATGTAATGTTTTGTGAACACCTTTTATAATAGACTAGTGGATTGTGAGCGACTTGTGTAAAAATCTAAATATATACAAATTTTATGTCACTGACTGACTGTCAATCACCGCTGAGTCTGTATCATCTTAGACATTATGTTTTTAGGATAATCTTTAAATTGATGATGTAGTAGTATACCATGGTTCACCATTTCCATCTTGAGGATTTGAATCAGGAGTGGCTGCAAGTTTTCTTACAATTAGTGGTTCTGCCCACCCCATTTTTAATCGGGATAACAGAAGTAGTGCACTTATACATAAACAGTGTAAGTGCAATAAAGAGATTTCAGTTCGGGGCGAACTAATAGTTAGTTTGAATAAGATTTATCTCTTGACATAATATTATTATTTACATACATATTACGTATACATATATTATTATCACGCTCGTATCCCTAACGGGGCGGGCAGAGCCACAAGTAATTACAAGAACACTTGCAGCCACTCCTGATCCAAGAGTCCCAAGATGGATATGGTGAACGATGGTGACAGGTGATCAACCCATCGCCCATATAGATGGTCCATCAGTATGGAGAAAATACTATCTCTTAGTCGACTCTTACGACATGCTCGGGGGAAAAGCAGCTGGACGCATTCTATGTTTTTTCTTTACTCCCAGTCCAGCAGAGAAGTTCTCTTGAAGAATCTCTTGACACAAACAAAATAATAAAGCACAAAACATGTCGCACTCTCGAAATATTAAAAGTGGCTGGCATTCCATTAAAAACATTTCCCTCGGTAAATTCATTTTCATTTTATCATTTGCCAAGGGCGCTAGCATTCAGGTTTAAACTGTTTATTTTGCTGCATTACGAGATGAAAATGGATTTTTAAACGTGTCCTATTGGAAATTTAATTTTGCACGAGCTTTTGGGCACTAAGCACTCTTTAATATGGTTTATGCCTTTTTAAAATAAACATTTGATCGTTTAATTTAGGTAGGGATGGTTATAGCTCGTATATTGGCAAAAGGACGGCAATTGCCCGGCTTTTAAGCCTTGAATTCACTAGGGATGTCTTGTGACATTAGTCGCTGTTAGGATAGCTCACGATTTTACTGTAGCATACTAATAATGGTCGCAGATACACTACAGTTGCCTTCAATAAAATAAATTAATTCTTCAAAAAATGCATTTTTTTAATGCATAAATGTTTGATTGACGCTTCCATTTGCATAAACATCATGGTGACAAACCATGAATTATGGTGACAAGTCACATATTAAAAGTTCTCATGGCTCCGACTAGGTGGCTGATAGAATACTTATAAACTTTTTTTTTTTAAACACATACTTAATACAACACCTAGACCCGGAAGAAATAATTGCAGAACATACAAATATTTCTCCCGTAGCGGGAATCGAACCCACGCCTTTTGTCAGCCAAGCCCTCGCCCGCCACGCCACCGAGGTCACCATAGATCATTTGTTACCATACCATAGCAACGTGTTTTGCTTTTCTTTTTAATGAACGGCTGAGCATTATATCACCCGGCAGGTCAAACGCGCTATCTTATTTTTGTTAATTTCAAAGATAATAAAACAGAATTTATGGTAGAAAATATAATATGTTTGAAAATGTAGGTAGACCGCAAAATAAAAGGACGTTCGTGCTTTCATCTAAAACATTATTAAGCGACCCTCGCTCAAAAGTCCCCATTAGCATCTAACCCTGTTTATCATTCACGGTTTTAGCTATACTGAATCTGCATTTAAATTTATTTAATAGGGCACAGAGGAAAACTATGGAATTAAAAGTGAATACCGAAGACGCGATATTAAGTCGCGGGATAAAGGAGAACTGATAAAAATGTACAGATTTGGGTCCGATATTTCCAATAAACTGTTGATATTGCGATGTAACTCCCGTTGGCTCAAAATTGGTGTACCAATGCATTTATGTATTTACTTAAAAATATAAACATTAACAACTTCCAAATAAAGATAAAATATATCATAAGAAAATGCATGCATTTTAGCAAAGCAAAGCAAGATGGATGAAAATCCTGCCATCACCACACTGTTGCTTTCAGCAATAGTCGTTTATAGCGTTAAACTCAAAAAACTGCATACTGAAAATGCGACAAATAAATAATAATAATATAAATAGCACCCAACAGTCACATTACATAGTCCTGACCCCACACTAGGATTCCCTGTGTCGTGGGTCTCAGAAACTACGAGTACCATGGTACCACAACACCCTTAGTCTTAGGCTAGTGTCGTGTCGTAGGCAAAACAAGAATGCATTTGAGTATGCAACAAAAAGTCGCGTCTTGCTCTAAGGTAGTCAAAATGATAGGGCTGCCACAGCGCAGTTCACATCGTCATTAGCAAATGGAGTATGACCGCACGCAGCCCTGCCGAGTGTGCCAAATAAAACGACTTGTAATTAGATTTAGATTATGTTTGAGTACGGTGGCGAGTTGCTTTTAGTATTCAAACAGCGGAGGAAAACATTTACCGATAGGCACCTACTGTGGGGGTAATCGGTGGTACAACATGGTTTAGATTTTAAATGGTGAGTAAGTGAGCAGGAAGACAATTTTATAACATTTTTACTTTACACAGATCAAAGTTTTAAAACCAAGTTCACCGAGAGTCATTTACATTTTGAAGATGCATTATTTTCCTTTGTTCATAGTAGCCATGATATAAATATCACTTATAAATGTCACCGATAAATTGTTAATACCGTTAGATTATAATCTATCTCTCTTGATTGTAACATGTCGAAAGATTGTGAACCGAAACATACTGCTTTAAATTTCTGGCGTTTCGGCGGCACGCTCGCTCTGCTTGCTCGCCTCGTGCCTTTTTTTTTCACTAACCTAACCTACTAATTTTGATCTAAGCAGATTTTTGACAGTTTACGATCTCGTGAGATTATAATCTAACGGTATTCACAATTTGACGGTGACATATACATAACTCTCAACGTTATGACAACTGCGCTCGTAGGCATCATTGAATGGCATATAAATAAAAAATAAATATTTATGGACATTTTACACAGCGCCATCTAGCCCCAAACTAAGCAAAACTTGTACAATGGGCACCAGATGGCTATAATATATAATACTTATAATATTTAGGTCTCGTTGCCGCCCTTGGCTTCGCTCGCATGGTATCTAGATAAAAATATCCTATTATGTTATTTCAACACACGTACTACGTAATTCCAAGTTTCATTCAAATCCGTTTAGCCGTTACGGTGGTATTGAGGCACAAACACCCAAACAACAAACATTTATAATATTAGTAGGAGCTTGGAGAAGCTAGCTTGAGGATAGCTTGGAGAAGAAAAAGCAGATGGTAAGCCTATGCTTATCATTTCTCAAATGGTGGCTATGCACCAAGAATGGAAGTAATCGCTACTCGATAGACCAATGCCATGTAAGGGATGCTGGTGATCTGTGGATGGAGGCAGCACAAAATCATTCGTTCCGGAGGTATATTTGGTAACAGCGAACTTATTTAGTCTAAATAAATGTTTAAACTTTACAAAAAAAACCACAAAGGTCATAAAATAAACGAGTATGTCCTTATGCAGAGTCGAAAGTAATATTTCGTACTAACTTCTAATCTCCAAACCAACCCACCGTAATTTTATAAAAGATAAAACTCGGGACGTGATTTTTCCAAGCGCCTTTGTTTCCCTTTAATAAACTTTGTTTAGCGTAAAAGGTTGTTAAGAGCGCCTTGGGGGGTCACTTAATCATCTCCTTTTACAAGTATTGAACCGTATTGAATGACTTGTGATAAAATAAATTAGCAGTTTTGTGAGCAAATTATTTGTTTTATCGACTCAACTAAAGCAAATATTAAGCTTGTTCAGTGTGGGTTTCGTTGTTAAATTTTTAGATTGCTTTAATATTGCTTACCCTTTTAGTACGAATATGATCATTTTCCTTTATTATATCGTCTAAGTATTCTAAATGTTACAGTTTGACTTAAGATTTTTGGTTAAATTGTAACATTGTCAATGCATTTAAAATTTAAAAAAATCGCTATCTTTCAACAGACAACAGAGCTTTTGCTTAGTCAGAGCTCGCTCTGTAATCAACAATCTAAATAAGGTATTTCAGTAAAGAAACAACTTTTTCTAACGTACAACTTTCTTTAGGATTTTTTTCTTTGAGTTTTCCGCCAAATACAGGAGCGGGGTGTATTCTTGCGTCATCTACGTTCAATTAATTATCAAATTAGTTGTTCGAATTTAAGTTATGATTTGAGAATAAATAAATAAAACTTACTTCACATAATATCCGCTAAATTGGAGTAACTATTGCCAGTAAAACCTTGCGTACTAAGCTGGACGATTATTCAATGTCTATTAAATGGCTCACCGAATTGAAATATTTTGATGTCCCTAGCAGCCAATGTCATTTTAACTGAGGGTTAGGAAGCTCTACGACTTGTGGCCGGTGATATTTCCTTTGCTCATATCGTACACCAACGTAATAGGCTCCTTGCATTTCATTTGAACTTTATACAACAGGGGAAGTTAGAAAGGGATTCCTGGCTTAACTTACTTTTAATAACAACAAAATTTTGCTTGAGCGACGAATTTTTGCATAAACGATGCCGAAATTCTCTTCAAGCTATTCAAGAGAGTAATTACTGTCCTACTACATTCTCATTCGTATTTTATTTGTTTTATGATTATTGTTTAGTTTTGGTTCGGTTGCTTTTTCACAAGAGACTGCTTGCTTTCTTTCTTTAACCTTTCCCCACACTGGTTCGAAACTGGTGACACGTGAAGTAACAAATTATACTAGCTAATAACTAAGACGATAAAGTAGATCCGTTGTCTCGATCTATTTCATCACAAGAATACAAGCGACTTGAGTATTGCACTAAATTGCCTCGGCTAGATGTATGTATGTATGTTCGTATGAGCTAGTGGCCAACTCTAGTGACGGAGTTTTTAGGACGCCTAAAGGCCTCCGTCATGGCTTAACGATACTAGATACGATCTCGGCTAGATGACTTATCAATACATAAGAAGTTATTTATTTTAGTAATAGTTAGATTTAGTTATTTTAAGTTCGTTACATGTGATGAAATAATGAACCAATAAATGTATTTTCTTTCTTTCATCATCATCTTCCTGCCCTTATCCCACTTACTATGTGGGGTCGGCACAGCATGTTCCTTGGATCATGCTGTAAGAGTTTTGGCTAAGGTGTTTTATGACCGGCCGCCTGCCTGACGTCAACCCTCCTTGGGAATACTTGCTTAAAAGTAAAAGACTATTAGTACACTATTTTCTTTCTTTCTTTATACCTCGAATATTTGCCACCACTATGATAATTAAATTATTCCAATTTTTGTAAGTGGCATTACGAGCTGAGCGCTTCCGTGCTTCGGAGGGCACGTTAAATTATCGGTCCCGGCTTAAAGTTGTTAAGCCATGACGAAGGTCTTTAAGCGGCCTTAAAACTCCGTCACAAGAGTTTGTCACTATCTCATCCGAACTTACTTATTATGATGCTGGCATGACCCGTCTATTTCTTAAAAGTCATGACAATTTATTCCAGTTGCAAATAAACGGGGTAAAGTGTAGGTCGAAGAGAAGCTCGGTTTAATAAAATGCAATAAGGCCGCCGCTGCGTAAGGTAATTTCTAAGGAAATAATTATAATAAAGCCTTAATACAAAGCAGGAATAAAACGATGCGCTTATTTACACAGGGTTATTTATTGAAATTATACTAGCTATGGCTACTTTCGTATTAAATGTAGGATGGTAGATAAAATCATGAGTTTTTCATTGTAAATTGCATACTTACTCCAGAATACTCAAACGTGACTCAGAGTTGAGCTCGTCTCAAGTCACGGTTTTTTGACAGTTTTTGATGAAAATCATTCAAAAACTCGTCACTTGAGACGTGCTCAACTCTGAGATGCGTTTGAGTATTCGGGGGTTAGTTTCTTTTCGTGTCATGTGTACCTTAGAAGCTTTTTTTATGATTTATCAGTAAAACGTGACTACATACAAAAACTCTCTAATACATACATACGTTCATAAAATCACTCCGGTTACCTATGTACGAAATGAAAATGAATGGAGCGAAAGAAGTATATCAGGATCATAGGAAATGGAGATACGTAATTTCTGCCTACCTCTATGGTAAAAGCTCTGTATTTTATGTAATAACTAAAAACGGGATCAAAACAGCCCAGCAGCTTTTCCTTATATTTTTGGGAGGGTTTTTTTACAGCCTGTAGGTATGCATAGGTTAATCTAGTGTAGTAAAAAGTCCGCTGGATCAGCAAGACAAACTTGGACCACGTTGTGTGCTCGTAACTTTGCGCCGCTGTGGGCGGACGTTGTGTTTAGATTAGATATTGATCTGCCCTGACTTTTATAGCTGTACCTAATGTAAGTAACTAGGCAAGTTTACCCTTTGTTGTCCGGGACAAACTACACAGTGTTAGATAGATAGATAGATAACACTTTCTAATCTCGAATACTAAATTAAAAAATTGAAAAATCTCAATGTAACAAGCCAAGATTACCGCAGTGTTGTATTTGAGCCTCAAGGTATCAATTATGCAAATACGTAGGGGCAAATCGATTGATATGGACAAGAAATGATGGCGTGTTAACGAAGTGAGTTCCATGCTAATAGAATATCCAAAGAGAGGAAACATCTATAGGTTTTGATTTTAATTTAGGGATAAACTAAGACAACGATTTCATCGGGGTTGCATTTCCGTATTTAGAAGGGTACGCCATGATGCCGGTTCTGACAGCTGTCATGTGGCATTATAATTTCACTGAAGTAAGCCATTTTTGAGGCATATACCCGAAACGGATCCAGTATTATCAGGTCTGTGTTCCTACTGGGGTAGGCTGAACCACAAGTAATCATAAGAAAATTAGCAGCCACTCCACAATGAAAACAAAATCTTTAATAATATTTTTTTATTATCTTTTCTATATTTAAATTTTAATATGTGTGGTATGGCTTACAAACAAAAACATTTTTTAACTAGCTTCTACCCGTGGTTTTGCTCGCATAGTCACCTAACAAAAAGTACCCTAGTAAATACTATTCAACCTACAAACGATCTTGCATATGATGTCGAGTCGTCTCCAAGCTCCAAGGCACTAACAAACGTACAAACACTTTCGCATATGTTGGTATTCGCTCTCCGGATCTCCATCGGATCCATTCGAACAGAAAAACAATTACGTGACATAACAATGCCAGCGGATTGAATCGTATTCTTTTATGATAAAATCAGGCGGCCATTATAAAAACAACAAAAAAAGCATTTCGCGGGGAATAACCTAAAGATAGATAGGCTCGTAAACCAGAAATGATAAAGTACACGCCCACGCGTGAAATCAGCAGAGGAGTAATTTTACAGTCCTCGTACAAACAGCCAGCAAACGTATTATCCAGTCTAACCTGAACTACAGAGACATGGAAACACTAACAAAAGGGAGCTCAGTAGTCAAGATCGTAGGCTGTTATTACATTAGGCTAGCGTAGGATTGTGTTGGATGACACAAGCGAAGGAAGGCCTATGCCCAGTGTGCACTGACAGGATGGTGATGATGATGATGAACAGCGCATAGATATTATTATAAGCTTCTTTAGTCATAAGCAAAAATGCTTAATTTCTAACCGTACCTACTAAAGACTGGTGTCACCTTAAACATCTGCAAAAAAGGACAATAAGTAAGTTCGTATGAGCTAGAGGTCAACTCTTGTAACGGAGGTTTTAGGCCGCCTGAAGGCGTCCGTCATGGCTAAACGACTTAAAAGCCGGGACCGACAATTTAACGTGCCCTCCGAAGCACGGAAGCGCTTACAGCTCGTAATACCACTTGCAGTCACCCATCTAAATTGTGACCGCGCAGAACGTTGCTTAACTTCAACGATCAATCAAGAACGTCTAAGCAAGCTACGCCACGAGCGCTATAATGAAAAGGACAATGATTTATAGAGATTATTCAGTGGATGAGACATACAAGAGACCGGAGGGTGCTAACGAGCTTATATGTCGATGACGATGATGATTTTTCTATGAACATTGATAATATTAGAAAATAGTTCATACTCGCAGTTCATACAAGAAGTTAATAAAAACCTTTAAACCTAAAAAAATTTGTAGATCAATGCCCTATTTGCGATATTTAATAGAGTATTACGTTCGATGGAACGCACTTTGCAATTTTTAGTTTTAGTTAGTTACTGACAGTGAACGGCATCTAATGATCCGTATCCGTAGAGTTGAAATTTTCAGAGAGTACTGGTATAGCGCACATAAATTTTTCGCACAGAAAAATCCATTGATACACGACCGGGTTTGAACCCACGACCTCAGGATCGGAAGGCGGGGTCACTACCAACTAGATAACCAGTGCTCGGTTCCTACATAGTGTTTATTTATTTAAACGCAGAAAGGTTTTGCTTTGCTGATAACTTTTAGATTAGCTCCATCCCAAGAGGTGTAAGCATTATTATTAGATCTACATTTTTGATGAGATATCGACGAGCATGTTAAAGCACAGAATCCTTACTCCCTACTAATATTATAAACGCGAAAGTTTGTATGTATAGATGTATGGATGTTTGTTACTCTTTCACGCAAAAACTATTTTACCTTCTTTTTGAAAAGTTTATGTTTTTGTACCGACGCGCGACGCACGACTGTTAAGATGAGAATGCTTGTAATTCTGGATGCGTTTTTCAGTGTTATTTTGGTTTCCTTTAAAAGCTTTATTTCACATAAAGAACGAAAATAATGTGTTAATAGGTATTGGTCAACTTTGGCCGACATTGGCCGACGACAATGGCCGATGACATTGGCCGACGATAATGGCCGATGACATTGGCCAAATATGGCTGACTTTCGTCGACGATATTGGCCAATATTGGCCGATGACATTGGCCGACGATGGGGAGATTTTAATGGACACGAGGGACCAATGAACGGGAGGTATGAAAGATAAAATATGTAAAAATTAAATGTTCTAACGAACTACAAATATTCCAAGTTTCTTTAAAATCTATTCAGCATTTACGACGTGATTTTAATAAATAAATATACAAAAATCACAAAGTTTCAGATGAGCTATTTTAGAATGAGCTACTCGTTATCTACGCTGACTATCTGCCTAGTTTTGTCACTAATTATCTATTTCAAACCAGTGTGGTGAAAGGATTTAAAGTACGCCTCAAAAGCTCCTTTTGTGCACTTGATACATATTTTAGAGACGATTCTAGGACATGTCTATTTCCTCACGATGTTTCCCTTCATTGGTTGAGAGTACTGGTATAGCGCAGCTTTTATGTTCTTGATTGATCGTTGAAGTTAAGCAACTTTGTGCGAGGTCACAATTGGGATGGGTGACTGCAAGTGGCATTACGAGCTGAGCGCTTCCGTGCTTCAGAGGGCACGTTACGTTGTCGGTCCCGGCTTTTAAGTCGTTGACCCATGGCGGAGGCCTTTAGACGGCCTAAAAATTTCGTCACAAAAGTTAGCCACTAGCTCATACGAACTTACTGGCATATAGATAGATACTCAAAAAATAAGTACCTATATACGTTGCTGTATGTTTGTATGTTTTGGTTGGTGTAGGTAATATTTCCCCTCCTCAATGAAGAACAATGAACAATCGAATGTAAATAATCTTTTTGGTGCAGGCAATAAAAATCCTACGTGATCTGAACAAAAATCTCGAGATTTTTATCATTATTTCTGAAGATATTATAGAGGTAACGTGGAGGTTTTACTCTCATGAAATATATTGAATGAGTTCATTGATCTAGACAGAGCAGCATGCTTAGGGAATAGATATTGTAAAACATTAGATAAATCTTAAAAAAGATGACAAAGTTTGTGTATTATTTATTCTAATAATGTTGTAAGTTATATAAGAAAAGTTGCCATCTGACGCTGTATTCTAGTATATAAATAAGAAAATATTTCAAAATATAAAATATTTGTGGACATTTCACACAGCTCCATCTAGCCCCAAACTAAGCAAAGCTTGTACTATGGGCTCCAGGTGGCTAATAGAATACTTATACTTTTTTTGTAAATACATACTTATTTATACATAATACTACAACACCCAGACCCGGAAGAAATATTTGCGGAATATACAAATATTTCTCTTGTAACGGAAATCGAACCTGCGCTTCTTACGTCACAGCCGAGCACTCGCCCTCCACACCACTGAGGCCGTCCAAGGCTTAGCAGACTTACAAAACAGTAGATAAAACTGTAAAAAAGTAATCTCTACATATTTAACAGTTTTTAAGATATACTACTTTTTATCCGGGTACCACGCGAGCAAAGCAGCGGGCGGCAGCTAGTATATTTATTAGTTTTACTTTCTTTGGAAAAATAAACTCACTATGCACTGCATAACTTACATTTCATTTTATTTTTCTTTTGATATCTAATAACTGCAAATATTAATTACAATTTCAAAAGTAATAAAGGATGGAATTCCTTAGCTTTCCACGATAGAAATCAATTTGCGTTTCCCCATCAATCTACCCATTTTAAATGAAAAATAAAATTAGACATTCATCTGGGAGTACGGTTTTTCATTATTCGTCTGTCTGTCAGAACACTTTACCCTAGACTTTAATAACGAAGTAATAAATGTTACAGTTGCCCCCAAGATATCTAGGAGATAATATTTTCCAGAATATCCAATTATCCATTTCATACTTCAATTTAAACGGTCTCGATGGCGTGGCGTAAGTAGCATTATGTATTATTATAATTATTGAATATAAATGTCAGGCGGCCGGTCATAAAACACCTTAGCCAAAACTCTTACACCATGATCCAAAGATTATGCTGTGCCGACCCCACATAGAGTGGGATAGGGGCAGGAAGATGATGAATGGTTTGAGAGAATACAAGTAGTATTTAGAAGAGAACACTTACCTGTGCATAGCGAAGGTAAGCGTCCCAATTAATGAGTGAGGAAATCCCTCCAATTAACGCCAGCTCGTTAGTTACCGGGTTATGTGCTAATGAAACTGGTAGTTCTAGAAATGGGTAATTGTGGTATGGTTTATTTTATGATTATAATCGGTGGCGTGGCGGGCTAGCGCCCGGCTGAGATGCAAGAAGCGCGGGTTCAATTCTCGCTACGGGAGAAATGTTTGTATGTTCTGCAAATATTTCTTTCGGGTCTGCGTGTTGTAGAAATATGTATTATATGTGTTTACAAAAAAAAAGTATGTAAGTATTCTATCAACCATCTGGTGTTCATAGTACAGGCTTTGCTTATTTTGGGGCTAGATGGCGCCGTGTGAAATGTCCACAAATACTTACTTTATGACATGTTACAAAATCGTACAGCCAACGTCCTGAAGCTAACGAACATTCATACTTCTACAAACTACAAACCCGCGCCTCTGGCGTCATAACCAAGCTCTCTCCCGCTACGCCACCGAGGTGGCATCGCAGTTGTCTACGTCATGCATCCCTTTCACACCCACAGTACTGTACCTTGCATGTATAAGAGACGGATGACGTCGACTACGACGTGATTCTTTTACAAAATCGGAACACGAGACTGTCTGCCCATCTCATGTTACAATCTCTCGATCGGACCGATGTTTGTCGATCTGTGTTGGCGTCGAGGGAACCGATTTAAATTTACTTTTATGGAAGCGGAGGCAGCCGATCAATCACCTGATGGTAAGTGATCTCCGACGCCCACGGACACCTCAGAAAGCTGCAAGTGCGTTGCCAGTCTTTGTGGTAGGAGTAGGCTCGTTTCTTGAAGGTCCCTATGTCGCATCGGTCCAGAAATACTGAGACAATGGACATATGAATCGCACAGTTGTGGACTAAGTATTTGTGGACATTTCACACAGCGCCATCTAGCCCCAAACTAAACAAAGCTTGTACTATGGGAACCAAATGGTTGATAGAATACCTACTTATACTTTTTTTTGTAAATACATACAATACATAATACAACACCCAGACCCGCCCCGGCTTCGCACGGGGATAGATATACCATTGTGGACTTTTTTGTAGGCCTTTTTAAAGTGTACAATACTGTAGTAAATTATTTTGATCTATCTAGGGTTCAGCCAGCGTTTGCAATGTAAGCGCAAAAAAATGTGTTTATTTACGACATCACAATTAGAAACCTCTAAAATTATCAGTGTTTCTCTACTATATTATGCATGTATTATACATATAAACCTTTCTCTTGAATAACTCTATAGTTTTAAAGATCTAATCATACATAGGAACAGACGGCGGGAAGCGACTTTGTTTTATACTATGTAGTGATAGTGATTTTGCGATCGCAATTTTCCACTCACACCATTTTTTATACTAATAATGTACTCTTCTAAACTGTAGTTAAGTAAAATTGTTACAAATAACACGCTCCATTCAAACGCCCCTCTATCCTTAACCTACTTCTGCAAAGAGTAATTAATCAAGCTTTCATAATTACTGAAAAAGGCTGAATAAAGTTGCGGCGCCGATTAATCTCTCAACTTCAACTATCAAAGGCTTTTTTATGAAAGAGCGTATTATGTGGTAGTTGGATAAGGGTCATCAAATAATGAATGAATTGTTGGTGAACTTTCCAACAAAATAACTTCTTGTTCTGGTATAGTCTTTATAGTCATATTAAATTATCTATACAGCCTACACTAACGGGACACTGTAGTGTCCGGGACGATTTTTAGATGGAGTAAGTTGGCACCTATACAAATGAGGTGTTCCTTGTCTATGCCACACGGAGGAAAAGTACCTTAAATACCGTACATAGAAAAATTTACTTTTACTTTTGATTTTAAAAACAATTTTTATTATTAATTTGTCGTTGACACAAAGTCAACACGTACGCGATGTTGTCTGCGCCCTATTTTAATAATCACTGGTCTGAACCATTTTCCTGAACAAATTTTAAATTAAATATTTGATTTCGCGGTCTTCCTTTTATTTAGGATGCTGTGTTATTTAGAAGAAAAAAACCTTTGTTATTGAGCCTTACGATCGGTATAGTAAAACTACAAGTGTTATTTTTTTCACATTTGGCGGCGTAAAAAAATCTATCTACGGTATTTAAGGTATTTTCTCCATGTGGCAAAGCCGTAAAACGCCCCGTATAACATCTTATCAGCTTAGTAGGCCTTATTCAAAAGATAAACATGGTCAATGCGCGTGGAGCTGACTAAGCCACGGGCTTCCTAACTATTTCACCCTAAGTGATAAGATCACACAAACATCATTTATGGGAAAGTTTGTGTGAGTGTACGTGTGTTTGTTCCCGTTATCCGTAACGGCTGAATGGATTTGGCACTGCAATAACATATAAGCGACTTTTCATTCAGGTACTGCGAATGAATAAATATTCCCTGAGATCTTGATACGTAATGGTTAGGTGACAGCTGTTATTGTTGGTGAACTTCGGGCTAAGCCTGGCATAACCCAGAGTTGGCGAAGTGCCAGGTAGGCAAGATGTTTTTCAGACTACATCAAAAACAAAGCGTTGGTTTGTGGGGTAGGCCCCTTATTTCCATAAAATGTTTTTGATATGAAATCTCTTGTTTACTGCGGGACTGGAAGTAAAGGAAAAGCACAGAATGCGTCCAACTGCATCTCTCCACGAACATGTCGTAAAAGTCGCCTAGGGGATAGTATCCTCTCCAAAATGATGGACCATCTATTCTAAATGGACGATGGGCTGATCACCTGTCACTATGGTTCCCCATTATCCAATTTGATTTGATCATCGTCATCTTCATATCAGCCCACATCAACCCACTGCTGAATATAGGCTTCCTCTTAGCATGCCATTCTTTGACCCTGCGCTGTTTGAATCCAGTTGGAAAACATGATAATAAAATTGAAAAACAGAAATACAAGCAAAACTAACATGAAATACCAATATATCTTAATAAAACTGCATTCTAAAAGCTTTTACCAGACAGCTCTCTTATTTAAAGTTCCTATTTATATTTCAACGTCACTTCGAGGTCGCTTTGCTGTTTAGGCCTTTTTACATGTATTTATTTAAAAGAACAAAAAACCTGACTTCTTAAAATAATTTAGATCCCAGAACTATCTAGGATGGCTTATGGATTTAAAACCAAAACTCACTGTATTGAGCACTATAGCTTTCCTAAAGTAAAGCATGGGTAAAAATTTTTCACTTGACGTACTATGTTAAGGTTTTATTTTGACAAAGAGTTTGGCACAGGAGATCTTAAAAGACGCGTCTTTTATATATAAGGTCGTGACCTTAGAACAAAACATACGATCGTTTAGACACTATACATGGGGCCATCTGCATGTGAAAAGGTACACTCCCGTTCAGTTGGCCTCAACTTTGCCATCAAGATGTTTAGGAATTCATTCTGTCGTTTACTTGGAGTCAACAGTTATCCGATATTTATGATTTCAGATCTTGTTTCAACACTGGCAGACTGGAAACTGAATGTTAATAAATTATTCAATTACATAACAAGCAATTTAGAAAAAAAACCGGTCAAGTGCACAGGAAGGGTTCCACACCATCGCACATGTACTTAATTATAAATGTTTCTTGTATGCAGCTACCTTTTTTATTTTCTTTTTATTATTTGTTGCTATGGTGGCAATAGAAATATACATTCTGTGAAAATTTCAACCATTTACCTATACGGTTCATGAGATATATGGGCTCGGTGGGTGACCCGGAAGAAATATTTGCAGAACATACAAACATTTCTCCCGTAGCGGGAATCGAACCCACGCCTCTTGCGTCTCAGCTGAGCACTCGCCCGCCACGCCACCGCGGTCGTCATTTATAATTTATACTACTCTACCTTATGTCTGAAAACTTTTAATTGGTCTTTTTATATTATGCAACTTTCTTTCACGGTTACATAACATCTATTTGCTTACTATAATAATCTTGTAAGCTAGCCGTAAGTTTTCCTAAGATAACAAAATAAAATAAATAACCCGTAAGCATTTCCCATGAAAGGGATCAGGTTGCGCAACTCTGTAAACAAGACTGTAACTAATTTTGAAGAAAATCGATTGCAAGATTGCCTTTTAAAAAAATACCGTCCCAAGCCATCCTATTCCTACACCTACAATACCTCAAGCACTGCGCGCCTTGTAAGAGAACTTACAAAAACTTAATATAGCTTTGCAAGCCATGTTCACTCACAATGTCCGGAGCTAAAAGGTTTGTCTTTGACTGACACGTCATCATCAACCCATAAGCGAGAGTGTCTAGATACTGTCCTGGGTTCGATTCCACTCGTGTGCTTTTCATAATGACGCCCAATGCTATTGTGCTAGCTTTAATCCCAACACCTGAAGTCGCACAATAGAATGCGCCTAATGGTTCACTTACCTCGTTAGCTCTTTCCAAGCCAACAATAGGTCTCAAGAGAGAAATTAATTTTCAAAAGCCTGAGGGTAAACTCTTTTATTGAAATGCAGCTGCATAACTTATTCATGCTTTGGATAAAACTAAAACTGACGCCTTTTACCATCTATAGTAGATTATTTATAAAGTGTCAGGGGGTAACTTTTACCTTCACAAACGGGACGCTATAGTGCCCGGGACGAATTAAGATGGAGTAAGTTCGCCCAGCATCTATTCCATCCTCTCAGCTTAGTCGGCCTGGTCATCAGGAAAGACATGGCCAATACGTGCGGAGCTGACTAAGCCTCGGGTTTCCTCATAATTTCCTTCACCGTTTGAGAGTACTGGTATAGCGCACATAATTTTTTTTGCACAGAAAAACCCATTGGCACACGACCGGATTTGAGCCCACGACCTTACGATCGGAAGGCGGGGTCACTACCAACTAGACCACCAGTGGCTCTCTGATAAAATTAAGGCCTTTGTCTTAATATATATAACTAGCTGATTGACTGAGTGACTGAACAATCCTGAAGGAATTTCTCTAATGGTGTAGGGATACACTAAGAAAGGAATTTCCGAAATTCTACTCCTCGATGAAGTGTATGTAAGAAACAATGCGAACAAAGCAGGCGCGGTCGCAGCCTGTAATTTTGGGGTCACTAATAATAGAATATGTCGAGTAAATCCGATTTTATTGCACAATGCACAATTTTATTTTTATTGCATTATAAAACAAAATGGAAGCCTTCTATTTTTATTGGCATCGCCGCTAGGAGCAGAAAATTGCTTTTTATATTTTGAAATTTTTTAGAAGATTTTTCAATTTGACGTGTACCATTTGGGGGGGGGGGGGGGTCATGTCCCCTGTGACCCCCCCCCTTCGGACCGCGCCTGGGACAAAGTCGTGGGATGTTCCTCCAGTCAGCGTACACTCGCGGCTTTGCTCGCGCGGTGTAAAATTGGCACCTCATTTTACCCCTTTTTGAGGCTATAATGAACACCCTGAAAAAAGTGTCCATTATTGTTTATTTAAAGTATCCTAACCAAGTCTCATACAAACTTTGACACGCCATTTTCGCCCTTTTTTGAGGGTTATTTTCCAAATCCCTGAAACACGTATCCAATTATTTTGTACTTTAAATTTCCAGATAAAGTTTCAAGTAAATCGCACTTCGCGTAAAAAACTTAAGAGAACATAATTTTTTCTAACAGAAAAATCCATTGGTGTACGATCGGATTCGAACCCACGACTTTAGGATAACTGCCGTTACTGAACATGACTAAATTGGATAAAACTTCGAACAAATATAGCTTAAAATGTCCTTAGCATATTAAACTACTTTGAATCCAAGTTCCTAACAAATTAACTTGCAGACGGAAGCTACTACTAAATAATGTAAACTGTAGAAACTCAAATTTCCCAAAGTGGTTTAGTACACATAATCATCATCATCGTTGATTTTGTCGGCCACATATACTTCTAGTATAAACTATAAAAACGTTCAATAAAACTTTCGTTATATACCTTCTTTTAAATTACAACGAATGGAAAAGGTTTCCATTTTACCATTTTGGTTCGGAACCTTAAAACTGTCGGAAATGGAACGGGCATCGCGGAAATTTAAAAAAGAGATTTTTACATTTTTAGGTTGAAATTGTTCGTATTTTTGTATGTTTTTGGTGTGGCTTTGAAAGGGATTGATAAACGAGTTGGATAGCTTTATAATAAAATAACAGATATGTATGTTTTGCTATCTAACGGCGAAGTTTGGATTTTAATATTTTAGCTTACTGGGTCACGGTACAATTTAACTGAAATAGGTAATAAAATCATCCGTAAAAGTGAAATAAAATGAACGGACAAAAAGTTGGTATTTCAAAAATGACAGCAAAACTAATTTTCTCCGACGATACCTTTACATTTATTAAGCTTTAATTAAATAATTTTAGTTCCTTAGTTTAGGAAATATAATTTATTTTATGCTACAAAGACAAATTATAATAACATTAAAAACTTTAAGGTAATCAGTATAATAATAATAAGAAATAAAAATGAGCTCAGTTTTTTATCTGAGTTCGCCTACAGATAGAAAACAGAGCTCAGATCACCGACCGCAGGTAACCTTAGTTTAGTGTGTATAAGACTAATAAATAATAAACATTTTGTGGACATTTGACACAGCGCCATCTAGCCTCAAACTAACTAAAACTTGTACTATGGGCACCAGATGGCTGATAAAATACTTATATTATATTATATTTTCTGAATACATACTTATAATATAATACTACAAGTATTTTCTGTCAAAATATATATGGCGCTTTTCTAATAGACCTTGATATGGTTATGTAGGATCCATCCTTTGTTAGTAGAATATTGGGGCATTAGCACAAAAAACATTTGTGTATGTTCAATGTCACATCTTAAAAGTTAAATGGCTTCTACGAAAATCAGGTTTCACAAAACAAGCGTGTTTTTGTTCTATTGTTGTTTTCACGCTGCTTTTGATTGTTTGATCAAAGTTTGTTTAGTGCTATATTGTTTGTTTCCACGATTTTTATGGAGTTTAAATGCGAAGTGCTTTTGTTTTGCACAATTCTGTTTGATTGAGCTTAAACAAATTGAGTTAGTTTACATCGACATGTTTATGATTAGTAGATAGTCATAACAATCTATATATCTAGGCATGTCACTAGTTCTCCCGAACCAGTGTGGTGAAAGGATTTAAAGTGCGCCTCAAAAGAACTTGACGCATATTTTCTAACGATTGAGAGTGGTACCTTTAGCGCACATACATTTTTCGAACAGAATAACCCATTGGTGCACGACTGGATTTGAACCCATGACCTTAGGATCGGAAGCCGGGGCCGTTCAATGTCGCCTTCATCATCATCATCTTCCTGCCCTTATCCCACTCTATGTGGGGTCAGCACATCATGATGCTTGGATCATGCTTCTTTATCAATGAAACAAGGTCCAACGCTGCATAAATTATTAAATTCACTTTGCCTTCAAGCATGATGCGGTGCTGTGAAGTTCATTTTACATTGTTTGTTCATTCTAAGTGGTAATGCTCCTATTTATTCTTTGCCGGCCATGTTGTGGCTATTCTGCACGTTTTCACTTTGTTGTGGAATGGCCACTGTCTGCAGAACTATTTTCCTTTCCTTATTGTGTTTAATTTGTCCACTGAGTCTTTGAACATTTAGACGAAGTAAAGTTTGATTATTTATTAGGTAGGCCCGCTGCCCCTTTGTAAACTAAAACGAAAAAAAAGTAGAACATTAGTCCAGGTCAAAAACTATGTTTATTCCAAGTTTTTGCTAAATTCGTTCAGCCGTTACGGAGATGAGTCTCTCCGCCTGTATTTTCCCTAAAATAAGTCCTAAGATTAATAAGACAGTATTCAAAGACACGTTATGCAATGTAGATTTAAGACGTGTCCAAAGTTATCCCCGTGATTTTATGGAATTTTTTTTGACTTTGACTTTGTATTTAACCTTCGATTAGGTATATTATACCTGTATTTAACATACTACGTAGGTAATAAATTGGTTCTGCATTAGCTAACGTTGCTACGTAGTATATAGTAGATAATTAGGTAGCTTTATTATTTTCTTTTCTACCTACTTGTTTTATAAGTATTTTTTGGCGCTTCGTGTATCAGCAGTATAATAGTAAGTTCAAAAAGTCAAGGTTTGTAACAGCGGGACAAAAAAGGTTTAAAAGGTGGGTTAGAAAATCTACACCATTTGAAATGCGCGCCGCATACCCTTAGCTAGAAATTCCAACAATTGTAGGTATTCCAATAATTATTATGAAAGCGGACTTTCCCTGAAACAGACAAGGTTTTCTGACATCCATGAAAAGCACATATAGCTACCATAATAATATCCTACTAATATTATGAATGCAAAAGTTTCTGAGGATATAGGGATGTGTGGGTGTGACGATGTATGTTTGTGCCTCAATCACGCCCAAACGGCTGAACAGATTTGAATGAAACCTAGAATATACATAATATATGTGCTGGAATAACATATAGGTCACTTTTTATCTGGGTACAACGTGAGCGAAGCCGCGGGCGGCAGCTAGTATCTTCTTACTTATATTATAAAATTGAAAAGTCTTAGTTTACTTGAAATTACCGGCGTAAATCTCAAAACGCAACGATAGCGCGTACTAACTTTACCTGTGCTGCCATCTAGTACGAAAGTTTGTAACGATGTTTGGATGTTTGTGCCTCAATCACGCCTAAACAGCTGAACGGATCTGAACGAAACTTGGAATATACATAGTACATGTACTGGATTAACATATAGGCTATTTTTTATCCGGGTACAACGCGAGCGAAGCCGCGGGCGGCAGCTAGTAATATATAAATGTCTTACGTTACCGACTGACTGAAAATCAACGCACAGCGAAAACCATAAGTACTAGATGTACGTTTGGAGAGGATATTTTATGGTGTAGGTATACTAATAAAATAATTCTCAAAATGGAACTCCTAGAGGACGCAGCGGGAAGATCAGTAAGAGAAAAATTAAAAGCGAACAAAACCACGCGGCGTTCGAATAATTGTTTTATACTTTCACATAGCTCAGTTCTTTATCTTTATTATAACTAACCCTAAGGCTGTTGCTAGCTTTCACATGAGGGTTCGAATCCCGGAGCGGGATAATTTACATAGGCATGATTTGTAGCTGCAATAACCTTTCCCGTTGTAAGGAAAAGTATTTGCTAGCGACTATAGAAAAAAATATGTTATTAAAAATAGTACAGCGCTTTGAGCATAGTTGTACTAAAAGATAAAAGATACTCAATCCCTTCTGCTCGATGAAGCGTTCGTGGCGTAGTTTGCTCAGACGTTCTTTATTGATCGTTGGAGTTGAGCAATGTTGTGCGCGGTCACAATTTGGATGGGTGGTCACTCATCCACATCAAAATTGTGACCGCGCAACTGGCATTACGAGTTGAGCGCTTCCGTGCTTCGGAGGGCATGTTAAATTGTCGGTCCCGGCTTTTAAGTCGTTAAGCCATGACAGAGGCCTTTAGACGGCCTAAAAAACTCCGTCTCCGTCATACTTAGCTTAAAATGGCGTAATAGAGAGGTAGCTTAAGTTCTATGGGGTCTGGAAACTCGGCACAGGCGAGTTGGCGCCCGCCGCATTTATTGCATACGTGACGCTCATTCGATTTTGCTCTACTCACTTATAAGTGGGCGGTAGTTATTATATTCTACACTAGCTGTTCCACGTACATCTAGGTCGCAGACGAGGGCGAGAGGAAGCTTCTTCTTGAAATCACAACTCAGATGATATGGCCAGATGATGTATATTTGCGAATTAAAAAGCTTAAACTAGGCGTCTGAGGTCATGTGGGCCCGTGCGTTTTCGTCAGCGCGTTCTAGGACTTGTCATCTTTTTTTAGTTAATAGCGCCATCTAGTTTGAATCTTAAGAACTAAAACGATTGTTTAACATACCGCCCACCAAGGACAAAGTGCAATTTGTCCTTCTTTTACAGTTGAGCCGCCCACCATGACCACAGTGAAGCTATACAAAATTAGATAATTATGCTATGTTACAGTTAACTAGTTTATTGGTAGAATACAGAGCTTTGATACAGGTCTTTTTATTAAATTGTTCTTTGTACGAAGAGATACCACCCGTGTTAAGTTATCGGCTCCTGGGTGTTTTGCAACAACACGGCCGAGCAGCCAATGAGCTGGAGGTAAACCGTCCTCCTTGATTAGGACCAGATCCCCTATGTTTGTTTCGGGTTTTTGGTCGGTCCATTTGTAACGCTGTACCATATTCGATAGGTATTCCTGCGACCAACGTCGCCAAAACGTTTGCATCATACGTTGCGTAAGCTGCCACCTACGCAAACTCCCCATATTTTCCGATTCAAAGTTATAATCAGGTACAGTTAGTAGAGGTTCACCCACGAGGAAGTGCCCAGGAGTTAACGCTTCGAAGCCTTCAGATTCGGTGTCTGCCCGCGATAGGGGTCTAGAATTTAGACACGCCTCAATCTGTGCGAGGACTGTTGAAACTTCCTCATATGTCAAAGTTGTTTCCCCTATTACCCGTTTTAGATGAAATTTAACCGATTTCACCCCGGCTTCCCACAGTCCGCCGAAGTTTGGTGAAAGAGGAGGTATGAAATGCCACGTTGTGCCCTTATCTGCTAGACTCTGTGCGATTTCCTTTGATATTACTGATTTTTCAGCTGACAATACACTAGTTAATTCTCTGGCAGCTCCCACAAAATTTGTTCCATTGTCACTCCAGATATCGCTGCAGTGCCCCCTACGGGAAACAAATCTCTTAAAAGCAGCAAGAAACCCTTGAGTGGTAAGATCACTAACCACTTCGAGATGTACAGCCTTTGTGACCATACAGACAAAAAGACAGATGTAACCTTTGTAAGCATGATGCCCACGTCCTTTAGATGTTCTTACGTTGATTGGTCCTGCGTAATCCACCCCGCTGCATTTGAAAGGTCTTGTTGGTGTAACTCTGGCAGCCGGTAACTGTCCCATCAGTTGAGTTGATGTAACCGCCGAGTACCGAATGCACTTCACACACTTCCGAACATGCCCTTTTACCGAAGATTTAGCGCCAAGAATCCAGAATTTTGATCGCAGATAAGTTAGCATGAGTTGAACACCACCGTGGAGGGTTCTCACGTGCGCGTCAGCCACAAGTAAAGTAGTCAACACAGATTTTCTTGGGATCAAAATCGGATGTTTCCTGTCTTCTGATAAAGACGAACTTTCTAGCCGTCCTCCTACCCTTAGAATTTGCTTTTCGTCTATGAATGGATTCAATGCTTTTAATGGACCCTTAAGTTTTGCTGTATTACCATTCCCGCTTTTTTCTATGCTTGCTATTTCATCTTTGAAGTTTTCCCTTTGACACTTCTTAATGCACACTTCTAATGCTTCTTTCAGTTCTTTTGTAGTTAGAAACTCTAAATCTCTGCTTTCCTTTCGCTTTTTCCATGTTAAAAATCGCCTAATATATGCTACTACTCTCACTAACCTTCCCAAGTTTGAAAACCTATCCCAAAAATCGTCTGTAGCTATTACTAGATGAGCCTTTACCTCTTCTAAGTTAGTTTCTTCATCTTTCATTCTGTTGTAATTTACTTCTTTCCCATACAGAACTTCCGGACCATTGAACCACAAAGTATTCTGAGCTAGTTCAGACGGCATCAAACCTCGTGATGCGCAATCTGCAGGATTCTGTTTGGATTGAATGTGCGACCACTGCTGCGAATCAATTGTTGTTAAAATCTCAGAAACCCTATTTGCCACAAATGATTGCCAACGACTCGGATGACTGTTGAGCCAAGCTAATACTATCGTTGAATCCGTCCAAGCCTGGATTTGTTCTCGTTTGATTTTCAGGACCTCTGATACTTCCAGTAATAACCGTGCCACCAGAACTGCTCCACACAGCTCCAACCTCGGGATTGACACTTGTTTGATAGGAGCAACTTTAGTTTTAGCTGTTACCAAGTTCACGTGGACGTCACCTTTTACATCGACTACTCTCAGATATACCACGGCAGCATACGCTATCTTGGATGCATCGGAAAACCCATGGAGTTCAATACTCAAGTTCTTCTGCGATGTTTGGATCCACCGAGGTATTTTCAGTGAAGATAAGTTTGGCAGATCATTCCGGTGAGAAAGCCACTCTTCTAATATCTTGCTTGGTGCTGTCTCATCCCAATCTATTCTAGATATCCAGAGCTTTTGAATAATTGCTTTTGCCACTATTACACTAGGTGCTACCCATCCTAGTGGATCAAACAAACGAGCAATATCTGATATTATTTCTCTTTTTGTTACAGGTTCTTGTAGCTGCGGCAACTTCACCGTGTATTGAAAAGCGTCGTTCAACCGGTTCCAGGTGAGTCCTAACAACTTCATTACTTCATCTTCTTTTATCTTCAAGCCTTGTTCCTCATCAACACATTTTCCAGATTTCATGTTTTCTAACAGCTCTTCACTGTTGCTGGACCATTTTTGTAGTTCAAACCCTCCTTTAAGCAGTAAATCATTCATTTCCTTGTATATTTTCATTGCTGTTTCTACATCTTCACAACCCGTTAACAGATCATCCATGTAAAAATCACTTAATACTTTTTCAGATGCTGCTGGATAATTACCTCCTTCATCGTGTGCTAGCTGCTGGAGTGCCTTGACAGCCAGATATGGAGCTGATGCAGTGCCGAATGTTACCCTCAAGGAACGCCATTCTTCTGTCTTACTTCCTAATTGATCTCCTTTCCACAGGATTCTTTGATAGTCAACATCTTCCGCTGCCACTTTCACCTGTCTATACATTTTGACAATATCAGCCGACAAGCAGATACGATGATTCCTCCAGTTCATCAAAAGATGTCTCAGTTCGGGTTGTAAAGTAGGTCCTACCATCAGTAGATCGTTTAATGAAATCCCATTTTCTCCTTTACAGGACGCATCGAAAACAATCCGAACTTTTGTTGTGTCTTTGTCTTCCCTGATGACAGCGAAATGAGATAAGTAAGAGCCATACGACTTCTTCAATTCATCCTCGGGTATTTTCTCCATATGTCCCAGCTGTAAATATTCCTCTAAAACATCTGTATATTTGGTTTTCATGTCGTTTGATTTGTTAAGCTTCACTAGTAATTGATTTAACCTTCGCTCTGCAATTCTTTTTATGTTTTCCAATTTGAGATCAGGACTTAATGTTTTGAATGGTAACCTTACAATGTACCTCCCATCTTGATCTCTTCTAGTGCTTTCTGCGAAAAACTTCTCTCAGCGAGTTTCTTCATCGGTAAGCATGGCTTTTTTGTTAGGTACAGGATCTGCTTCCAGTTCCCAAAATCGTTTCAGTTGCGTATCTTCCATGCAAGTATGCATTGATATCAAGTTAGCTTCTTGATTCCCTTGATTTGACACTATTCCTGATAAAATCCACCCCAGTGTGGTGTTCTGAGCTAAAAGTGTCCCTTCTGCATTTTTCTTCACTCCATCCCTCACTACTTGTCCATACACGGCAGCACCCAGTAAAATGTCAATTTTATTGGGTATGTTGTACTTAGGATCTGCCAATGGAATGTTGTCTAAAACCCAATCCGTCGCAACTATCTCCTTGCTCGGAAGGAGTTTAGTTATAGATTTCAAAACATAGACGTTGAGATTTAGACTGACATTGTGATCGTAGATTGATTTGATTGTTAGATTGACCATTGAATTGGAAGACACATGTGTACTTCCTCCTACCCCAGAGATCGCTCCCCGTACTGGTATCCTTTTCAGGCCCAAGTATTGAGCAGTTGCCTCGGTGACAAAGGATGCTTGCGACCCTTGGTCAAGCAAAGCTCTTATGATACGAGCATCTCCGTTGCTAGATTGTGCTCTTACGAGAGCCGTTGCTAATAGGACCTGGCTGTTAGGTGCCATTCCTCCCGATGCGAAACAAACTACCGGAGTAGCTGCTTCCCCTGACACTTTCCCCGTTTGTGAACCTCCACTTTCCAGTTGCTTTGCCCCTAAATCTGCACTTGTAATATGCAGGTACGTATGATGCCTACGCTGGCACACGCGGCAGTTCGTTATGCTACGACACTGATGGGCCCTGTGGTTGTCACCCAAACAATTAAAGCAAATCTTGTGCTTCTCGACAAAGTTCCGACGGGCCTGTACCCCTTCGTTTACAAAGTTCTTGCAGTGAGCTAACTTATGAGACTCCTTACAGAATTTACATGTTACAGTCTGTTCTGAATCATCTGCTACGTGGAATGACCTAGCTGGTTGGTATGGCTTAGACTTGTTCTGGTTTGAACCTAAGTTAACGAACTCCAAAGCGCGAAAACGATTAGTTAAGAATTCTTCAAAAGTTTTCCAAGTTGGAAGTTCAGTTGCGCTTGCGCTTTGTAGCTCCCACTGTTTCCGAGACTCATGGTCCAACCTTAAAGATGTTATATACACAACTATAATGTCCCAAGTAGACACATTTACTCCTAGACTTGACAAAGCACCTAAACATTCTGAGGTAGTGTCCAGCAACTCCCTTATAAAATTAGCAGACTCAGTTTTTGCATTTGGTTGTTCAAGTAATCTCTTTAGAATTGTGTTACAAAGATAGCGTTTATTATTATACCTTGTTTCTAACATATCCCAACATCGCGTATAATTTTCTGCTGCTAAGTTTATATGTCTAACTAGTTGTTCGGCCTCTCCACTCAACAAGCCCTTAAGGTATTGCATTTTTTGTATCGATTCCATTTCTGTATTATGAACTAAAGATACATACAGATCCCGGAATGCACTCCATTCGCTATACTTTCCAGAAAATTTAGGTATGATGATTTTAGGAAGCTTCGCGTTACTAATTTTGTTATTGTTTTTGCTACCCGAGTTACATTCTGAGAACTGTTCCGGTTCGTCGACATATTTTGCTAATACCGCCTTTATAATACACCTACACTCGACATACGCTTCCTCAGTTTCACTGTAAATATCTCTCTCCATGTATACAGAAGATTTCAATACTTTAGGTTCACATGTTTTCAAAAGTTCCCTATGATTATCTAAGAATTGAGCCCATAACTTTTCTAATGACTGTAACTTTGTTTCTACATATTCTTTATTAAGACGTTCCCTAGGTGTTTTTTTAAAGTTAATTTTTGCTTTGTTTATTCGGTTACTAACATCTTCCTGAATAAACATCAGAGACTCCATCCTTAAGTACTTAAAATGAAGCTAATAATTTAAAAAGTTTGTTCCAATATTTGTTTTTAAAGTTCGCAAAATCCAATAATTATTTTAGAGTCCAAAATTTTCACTAAATCCAATATTTGTTAAAGTCCACGAATTTTTCACTAAATGCAATATTTTTTAAAGTCCACGAAAATTTCACTAAAATTTTTCTAAGTCTTTTAGAGTTTAAACAAAAAATCAAAAATCGGGCATAGGTTCCCCGTCTGAACACTTTTCTTAAAACTATTCTAAGTCCATGTTAGTTACTACAAAATCTACTAAGTTAATTTTAAGGTTAGTTTTCCAAGGCAAAGTTCACTACAAAATGTACTAAAAATGTTTATATCACCAAATTGCTTGCTGTGTGTTCCTGGATCCTTCCTGTCTGCGTCGAATTCGCCGATGCTGGCCTGGTCCCCTCCTGAACCAAGGCTCCACCTGGCCCCCTTGTGCTGATCGCAGCTCCTCCTTCGGCGTGCGTACCGAGCTCCCTCCTGAGCTGGTCTCGCGCGCTGCTGCTCCTCAGGCGTGCGTACCGAGCTCCCTCCTGAGCTGGTCTCGCGCGCTGCTGTTCCTCCTCAGGCGTGCGTACCGAGCTCCCTCCTGAGCTGGTCTCGCGCGCTGCTGCTGCTGCTGCTGCTGCTGCTGCTGCTGCTGCTGCTCCTCTTCAGGTTTGCGTACCGAGCTCCCTCCTGAGCTGGTCTCGCACGCTCCTCGGGCGGCTTGCTGCTGCTTCGATCGTGAACCGACTCCCTCCTGAGTCAGTTCCCACTGTTGGCCGCCGTATTCCGAGTGCGTCACTGCCCGTATCCACGACTTCGCTGATAGCTCACCAAACTCCGACCGCAGCCGATCCGGTTCTCGAAGGACCATAAGATGTTCCACGTACATCTAGGTCGCAGACGAGGGCGAGAGGAAGCTTCTTCTTGAAATCACAACTCAGATGATATGGCCAGATGATGTATATTTGCGAATTAAAAAGCTTAAACTAGGCGTCTGAGGTCATGTGGGCCCGTGCGTTTTCGTCAGCGCGTTCTAGGACTTGTCATCTTTTTTTAGTTAATAGCGCCATCTAGTTTGAATCTTAAGAACTAAAACGATTGTTTAACACTAGCTGTTCCCGCACGGCTTCACTTGAATACAATTTATGTAAAAAAACTGTCGCGTATTTTTGTTATAACGCAAAATCACTTTTGTTTTATTTAAATAAGCCTAGCGACATAAGTTTTCACACCTTAATTTAACTATTAGTGCTACTTAAAACTTCCATAAACATGTTATGGAAAAGTAAGTTTTAGGTTTAAATATTTGCGGTTTGTTTACATAAATTGTATCTTCAGTTTGGCTGAAGTAGAGACGCCATAACTTTGCTAGGTATTTTATTATATTGTTCTAGGCATTCTTTAAAGGAAAATTCTGTCTGGATTTCTGACATGTTCACTTGCTTTTTTGAATTCGGTTGTTTCTTAACGATCTTATCTGACTTTAAAATATACTTGCAAGTTGGGCAATGTCAACACTTCCAGTTTCCGAAAGATCGGCTAACATGACTCTGTTTATATAGAGGACTCTATAAGGATCACTAGATAGGATATTTGTTTTACTAGGGTTACAAGACATGGTCAGTATGTGCGGAGATAAAAATAGTAATAATAATCAATACTTGTGGGCAAGGCCGACTAAGCTGAGAGGATGGAATAGGTGCTGGGCAAGCCTACTCCATCTTAATTCGTCCCGGGCACTACAGCATCCCGTTTGTGAAGGTAAAAGTTGCCTCATGATGATCATCTACTATAGATAATATAGTATTAAAATATGATCTATATACCACTTGGATAGTGTAACTTTATATGAATGAAAACTATTTTCTTTGTAGTATTAAAATGTAGATCTATAAATACACTTCTGTGAACAACGTAAAACTAAGCATAAAAAAAACACTATTTATTCTAAGAAAATTATAAGTAGGGCTTCTCCCACAATGTTTACAGACAAGATTTTGCTCCAATGTTGTTTCAAAACACGATGTCATAATCTTTCTCTAGCTCCGTGCTCACCCCTCGCCCACAAACACGTAGGAAGCCGTCTGAGTTATGTTGTTACACCCCCATGGTCCACCCCCCGAGATCTCTCGCCCCGTAAACGCATAGGGAGACTTCTGAGTTATTATGGTTTACAGAACCTAAACACATAAACTGTTTATAACGTTCACATCCGCTCACTAGTCACCGGTTGAAGCCATTTCTGGGTCAATTGCGTTATACTAACATCCGGTAACTGTTCACAAGCTGTGGCTATGACAAAGCTTGGGCATTGTTAAAAGTAAGACTTTGATTAGCTTTTAAATGATAATAATAATAAAAAATTACTAATCAACATGAAAAGAATGTTTTATTTTGAGCGGAATTTAAAAACAAAATTCAATATTATTTTCTTATAATATGTTGATTCCATAATTATTTTTTCTAAATGATAGTGAAAGTAGTATTAATTATCTGTGGTGTAGCTTAGAACTAAACGCATAAACAGACGGAAGCGTTTCTTATTAGTATATACTATTTTAGTAGTATGAATTTGAAACAAGCAGAGGCAAGATTTGCAATTTCTCTCCAACACTTATAAAAAGTTGATCTATCTATCTAGTCGTGTTTCTGTATATTTTTCTAACCAGTGTGGTGAAAGGATTTAAAGTACACCTCAAAGGCTCCTTTCGTGCACTTAACACACATGTTTTCGAACTTTTTAGATACACGACATGCCGGTTTCCTCTTCATTTGTTTTCCTACAAAGTTGATGGAAAATCATCGTCATCTTTCTGCCCTTATCCCACTCTATGTAGGGTCGGCACAGCATGTTCTCTTCTTCCACTCTCCTCTGTTAGCCGTCATCTCTACACTCACTTCTTTTTTAACCATATCGTATTTAACACAACCCATCCACCTACCTCTACCCCTAAATCCACCCACATTCATACCTACTCATAACTCCTCTTTGCAACATTACTTCCATCCCTCATGACATGCCTATACCTCGCTAGCCTACTCCTCATTTCTTGATGCACAATCTAGATCAATATTCATAAAACTAGTAAAACCTTCGCCAAAGGTTGACAGAGTAATTTAGTTATTGGTGGACAGGGTTGTACTCCACCTAACAAATAACTCGTTTTTTAATCAACACAATAATCCCTCCATGGAGAGCACTGGTGGTCTGGTTGGTAGTGAAACCGCCTTCCGATCCTAAGGTCGTGGGTTCAAATCTGGTCGTGTACCAATGGATTTTTCTGTGCGAAAAAATTATGTGCGCTATACCAGACTCCCAAACGGTGAAGGAAAACATGTTAGCTCCGCACGTATTGACCATGTCTTTCCTGTGAACAAGGCCAACTAAGCTGAGAGGATGGAATAGGTGCTAAGCAAGCCTACTCCATCCTAATTCGTCCCGGGCACTACAGCGTCTAATACAGATGGTAAAAGGCCTTATTTAACCCCCACACCCCGAAACCCCTCTTTCGCCGACAAAATATTTTTGGCTGAAGTATAGACGGACCTTTTTACAGTGTTGATTTTTCTGGATATAGGCATCCCTGTGTGTGCCAATCTTCACGGTCCGTTTCTAGTCTTATCCGGGTCCTGACCGCAAACAGATCCGACTATATCGACCCCCTTATTTTACTTCCCTAGTGACGTCCCGGGGCATGTGAGTCTCAGCATGCAATAACCATGTTATTCGCTAACATAGAACCTATTAATCACTTTGGCTGCGGTTCTGGTCAATGACTGTAGCCTAGCGTTAACCCGGAATCGATGGTTTTACCCGGCGTTGTTTGCGTACCTTGTTTACAACATGCGTTAGGCTGGCGGGTGTCCTTCCAAATCGTAATAAAAACCACAACTGCTACTTCTACTACTAGAACTACTTACTACTTGCTACTACCACTACCACTGCCACTGCCACTTTCACTGCCACTGCTACTGCCAGCTTTTTTCTATCGCCTGATATTTCAAAATAAATTAACCATTTGTAAGTTCCTGAGTACTCAACCAAAAATCTTACGAATAGAACGAAATACAGTCACGGAATGAAAAGGTTTGTTATCTTGAGGTTGGTTTTCGCTTGCACTAGTGTAAGAATCATTTAATTCATTAAAATATATTATCATGTATGATACGATATATTGTCAAACCACTTTGATGCGCGTCAATTTGAACTTTGTTGCCGAGCAGTTAAACATAATTTTCTATGCAACAGTTTGTTCTGTGCCTTAGATTCAAAGTGTCTCGCGACACGTCAAACGAATCAATTCGAAAATTGACGAATCTTTTCATTCCGCCGCTGTACAAAAGATACACCCGTCATTCTGATGCACATTTTACAAGCAGTGAAAATTGCTAGCTGATATACGATCCTATCTTTTATTACGGCATGGTATCATATTAGAAAAATAGACTTATTTTCTAGAATATTTTTTGTGGGTTCATATGGGCACTCGAGTGAAACCATCATTTTTGTATGATCATTCGCAATCTTAGAAAAATATAAACTGGAAATTAATGTGAAAAGAACTGTCTAATAGGTACTACTTTAATATCTAAAGTTTTGATATGTGTTTACTCGAAAAAAGTGCATTTAATTAAAGAAGAATTTCAAGGAAAAATTACAAAAGAAGATCAAACAATATAGTAGTTTTTAGTACTCTGTAAATTATTAAAGTTAAACATCATATATAAAAAATAACACTGCTTTAGCTTAAATTTTAGGGACTTGATAACAGTTACATTTTCTAAACAATCAATATAACCTACTGGCAACAGACAGATTACACCACCGTAGGTATACTTGTGAGATATTGTGTGATAAATAAAATTACAATAAATGAATACGCGATCAGGATAATATCTCACGTGGTTCGCCCACTACTTTTGTAATGAAATTCTTCCATTGACCCAGTTAGGCCCGGCGCACACTATCGGCAAGGCAGGGCATGCCTAAGGATCCCTTGGCATGCCGTGCTGATAGTGTGCGCCGGGGCTTAATGTTTTCAAGACAGACACCATGGAACCATTTCACCGTACTGAACGGCAATAACATAACTGAGTGTATAAAACTTTTAGCAGTGACAGTTCCTGAACATTTTTTGAATTTAAGTTTGAATTTTTTTGAAGCAGCCACGCGAGGCAGCCGCGCGAGGCAGCCGTGCGAGCGTGCCTCACCCCTAATTTATGCATTTTTCTCGTCCTATCTAATTTGCTTCGGGTAACTGTCTCGCGACGCTGCTAGGTCGGTCAATTCAGTACCCAATTAATCACAAGCCTGTATTGGTATGAATGATATGAAAAATAGAATCGGCTCTAAGATTATCCTCATGGAGCGTAAGGCTCGTTTGATCGATGATCAACCGTTATAAGTCATTATTCATTCTTGAGCATAAAGTTGCTGTTAATTTTCCATCAAATCTGTCTAAAAATATTATTAATTATTCTTGAGTGTCTCCTTCATCCATTTGTGTATTCAGGACAACCTGAGATCACCGTGCCTACGACGAACCACATGCATGTACCTACGATGGACAAAGAAAGTGGTCTACCAGTTTTGACAAAACTTCCTGTGTAAACAAAACTTCCTTAGTAACTGTCGGAGTATATTGAAAGGGAAAATTAACATACGTGCAAATCTCGGCGCACACTATCGGCACGGCATTGGTATGCCTAAGGACGCCTCGGATTGCTTCGGCAGCGTGGCCTGGTGCCCACGCCATGCCTAAGGATGCCTAAGGATCTCTTGGCATGCCATACCGATAAGTGTGCGTTGAGCCTTAGCCGTTAACCGTACCATGATAAAAGCTAGAGTCTCTGTCACTTTCCATCAAAACTGTCAAAAGTTATAATTACGCGTGGAAAGTTAAGTCTGTACCTAAGTATACTATACTATTATTTATTTTTATTTGTTTAGCGATGATCACTATCGCCCTTTCTTCCTTTCTATCCTCTCCATCCCAAGGTTGTCTGGAAGAAATTGCTTTAAGCAATAAGGCCGCCGTTTGTGTATTTCTGTTTTTTTTTTGTTAGCACCTAAGTTTTATTATTTTGTTTTAATTTAATATTTTTATGCACAGTAAAGAGTTTATCTATCTATCTATACGAGGTTGGCTTTCCGCAACGCCGCGCTGTGCCACCCACCGTGATGGAAAAACTGACCTGGAATACCAACATACTGTGTACCCGATAATGGATTAAATATTCATGGGATTAATTAGTTTTTGACGACCTCCGTGCCGTGGTATAGCGGGAAAAAACACATTGAAAAGCAGGTTTGAGTCCCGCTAAGACAAATACATAATCTTGTTTTTTTTTTAACTAAATAAACGAGCAAACTTTTGGGAGAACTTTTTGCTATACTTTTTAGGGTTCCGTACCGTATTACTAAGTCTCCGCTGTTGTACATCCGTCTGTCTGTCCGTCCATCCGCCCGTCCGTCTGTCTGTCAGCGGGCTGTATTCCTAGTGAGTGATATTGACGTATAAAGCCCAGCGCCTTGAACAAATAAACCACGGGACACATAATTGCTCGAAGAATTAACGCAATCACCAATTCTTGATGGGCACAGGGGGAGTGCAGTATTTATTATTTTATTTATGCGCCAATGTAAATCTTCAAATGGATACTTACCTATTAGTCAAAATTTTGATCGTGAAGTCTCAAGGTGTCAAAAACAGGCTAAAAGTTCTTGACATTAGTCTATCTACATAATAACGGTCTCATAAAAATAAAAATAAAATCACGTAAAAAATTTAACTCATTCATTCATCAATCTCGAAAAATCTCAGGCACACTAACATTGTCTTCATCTATTTATCGGCAAAAATGATGATGATGATGATGACGTCTAGTCTAAGAAGGGAATTCTCGAATTTTAACTCGTAGAAAACGTACCAAGAACAAATATTGTTAAAAATCTTAGACTTTTGCTGTTGATTGTACATTCGTCTTTTCGCTACAAAGTTCAGACAATCAATACCCACCTTCTGACTTGGCTTTTCGTACTAATTTAATTTCGTATTTCTAGCCTTTGTGACAAAACAAGTACCTACCTATTACTTTCGTACTTCAAACGAGTTCATAATTGCGAGGCGCGATAAACTTAATCAAAGCTGTCACGATTTTATTAGAAATACAGGGTGTAAGACATCTACCGACTACTGAAGGTAAAGATAGGTTCTTAAGTACAGATAACTAAAATAGTTAGTAATCGTTTTTAGGGTTCCATACCCAAAGGGTGCCAACGGGACCCTATTACTAAGCCTCCGCTGTCCGTCTGTTGCAATTTACACAGAGTGTGTATTTGTATAATTGCAGATATAGCAACAAATAATAAAAATAAAACCGGAGATCCGGATACCCATGTCTACAACCTTTGTACGTCGAATTTCAATGTTGGGTAGGTACTAATGTGATCTAGGAGTTAGATTCCGACCATGGAAAAAAAATAAGAAACTTTTTTGTCAACTTGCCGGTTGTTTATTTTCTGTTTCAATTTTCGTGAATAATATTATTTCACCCAGTAGTTTTCACCTATCAGTTATTTTGTCACGTGCCGATATCATTATTGCACGTGCTTGAGTGATTGATATTTTTACCTACTTACATAAGTGCCTATATTATTTACGTAACATTGGACGAATTCATTATTCGTCACTTACAGCGTAAAGGGCTGATTTCACTTAATATAGGACGAATCAACAGTTATAGTAGCGAATGAATACACAATATCTAATATGTCACCGTAAAATTGTAAATATCTTTAGATTATAATGTATCTCTCGAGATTGTAAACTTTAACGGCAAAAATGTTTGTATATTCTGCAAATATTTCTTCTGGGTCTGGGTATTGTAGTATTATGGCATATAAGTATGTATTTACAAAAAAAAAGTATATAAGTATTCTATCAGCTATCTGGTTCCCATAGTACAAGTTTTGCTTATTTTGGGGCTAGATGGCGCTGTGTTAAATGTCCACAAATATTTATTTATAAACATCTTATTTGATACATACATACACATTGTCATGCCTGTGTCCCTAAAGGGGTGGGTAGAACCACGAGCAATCATAAGAAAACTTGCAGCCACTCCTGATCAAAGGTGCTCTTTAAATAAAGTACACATTAAAGGCTTCGTGCTCATTCGAACTTTCTACAGTTCTACGACATGCCAGTTTCCTTACGATGTTTTCGTTGAAGCTGTTTGAGAATTGGGTATTACAGCGCACATAAATTGTTCGAACAGAAAACCCATTGATGTACGACTAGATTTGAACCCACGTCCTTAGGATAGGGGCCGTTATCAATAGACCACCAGTACTCTCGAAGAAATGATAATGATAATAATCAGTCAGAAGTCGTTTAAATCATTTAATGCAAATAAAATGGTGTATACGAATTTCAATTTCAACCTCAACTATTAACAAAAACTTCATCGTGTTACAAGTTCTTCTGAACCAGTATAGCGAAAATATTGTGAGTAAACATAACGTTGCAAGCTAAAGACCAAGTTAATTAAGTAAACTTTAAGTTCTATGTTTTCTATACAGGCTGTTTGCTTAAAACTTTGTACCTATTTAATTTGTATTTTGTGAGAGTTATAACAAGGTATCCTAGCATCTAGAACCAGTTACTAGTGGCCAACTTTTGTGACGAAGTTTTTAGGCCGCTTAAAGGCCTCCGTCATGCCTTAACGACTTAAGAGTCGGGACCGACAATTGAACGTGCCTCACAGGCTTCCGTGCTTGCTTAGCTCGTAATGCCACATGCCGTCACCCATCCAAATTATGACCGCGCACAACGTTGGTTCCAGCGTCTCTTGCGCCTCAGCCGAGCACTCGCCCGCCACGCCACAGAAGGTCGTCAAATTATGATGATAACTTATATGTGATGATGATGATAACCACAGAAGAACAGCGCCATAGTTGCCTCCGGGCTTCTGCAGCACACGCTGAGTGGTTGCCTTTTTGGCTCACAATTTATTATTATATTTTTGTTTCAACTGTGTAATCTTATATTATAAGAATCTTTGTCCTGACTGACTGACTGACTGACTGACTGACTGACTGACTGACTGACTGACTGACTGACTGACAGACAACGCACAGCCTAAACCGCTGGACGTAGAGACTTGAAATTTTCAGTGTAGGTAAACCTTGGTACGTAGGGGTGTACTAAGAAGGGATTTTTCAAAATTCAACCTCTAAAGGGGTGAAAAGGGATGAAAACCTGGAATCAATTTTTGGTCTAAAACTGCACATAACCTACATCAAATTAAAGAGCCGATTTTTCTCATTTAGTTGATGTCATCATTACCTGCAAATTCTTTATTTTTGGCATGTTTTTCATGAAAAATAGAATACTTTTATTTTGACATAATGACAGCGATGATACCAAAGATTAGTAATAGATGATACAAAACATATGGAAAAGGAACTGTCAATGTCAAATTACCTGTGAAAGGAAGCATAAATTATTACTGGTCTAATAAGTTTCTAATCTTGATTATTCATGGAGTTCTGACGTAATTCTACGTCTGAAAACTAGATGTCGCTGCTAATTCTGATCAAATTTTGACGCGCTATCGTTGCGTTTTGAAAAATTTACCTTAACCATGGGCGCCGGCAAGGGGGTGCCAGAGGGTGCACTTGCACCCCTTGGGAATCTTGGGATCAACAGGAATTATTGAAACTGTATTGCGCTTTCTCTGTTAAGTTCATCCCATTTATGCTGGTGCCATCTGGTGTAGAGTAGCGGTACTTTAAAGGGTGCGTTCAGAGAAGTAATGGAAATCGATTAATATCGATCCCGGTACTCCTGGCCCACCAATTTAGAATTTTTAAATTTCGATCGTCGTGAACAAATAGGTGTGAGCCGTGACCTGTGGCGACTTGGTACCTATATAATAAATTCATAATGAATAGTCAGAAATTTGTAAATATCTCGAACATTCAGACTAAAATTTCATCTTTTTATTAACAATCATATACGGCAAAGATTGTAAGAAAACTAAAATCTGCACCACCTGGAAATTATTTCTGCCGGCGCCCATGACCTTAACTCAAAATTTTTACTAAATTCACCGAAATTTCTTAATTTTTAGATTTAGTTATGTTTGTTACTCTTTCACGCAAAAACTACGGAATATACTTACATACCATTATTCATATTCGTTCGCTAAATTTAGCCATTGCTTAAAGTTAGCCCTGTCACTGTTTGTCATTATGAAATGGTAAGAGATGGCAATACTTTAGTCATCGTTTAGCGTACATTATATTATAATGAATAATGAAGATAGTAGGTACCTACGTGTGCTCGAATGGGACATAGGGTACTTTTTATCTGGGTACCGCGTGAGCGAAGCCGCGGGCGGCTGCTAGTTTTATATATTTTTTTATAAGTATTTGTGAACCATATAAATAGTTTCTTTCTTTCTTCTTTCTAATCTATTATGTATAGTGTTTCTTATGGTGTTTGAGGGCTTCCGTTACGTTTGCTGAGTCCCGATCTCCACTCAAGAACTCGTTAACCCGAGCGGTTGTCGGTTTTTCGGCAGATATGTTTTATTTTTTTATCCGGACTCAAAGTAAGCAAAGCCACGTACGTAAGCGAAGTGTTATAATATCGCTTCATATCTTGCTATAAACTACTCCAACTCAAAGTCTCTCAGAAATGAATAAGATATTTGTAAAGTTACTTCCCTGAAAGAGACTAATGTTTATCTTGCTAATTAGATTTTGCTACATATTTTCCGTGTTATCCGAGAATGACCTTCTCGGATGTATTTTCTTGGAAATATGATAACTGAAAGCTTTTAATTATCCTAATATTACTTACTTACCATACCTTTGGTCCAACTGCACTATTTAATGTACCTATTTTATGTTCGATAAGTAAGTTCCTATGAGCTAGTGGCCAACTCTTATGACAGAGTTTTTGGGCCATTAGAGGATATTAATCCTCCGTCATGGCTTAACGACTTGAAAGCTGGGATCGACAATTTAATGTGCCCTCTGAAGCACGGAAGCGCTCAGCTCGTAATGCCACTTGCGGTCACCCATCCCATACGTTTGATGAAACGCATGTTGAGTGTCACAAAAGTAGTACAAAGCAACAATATGAAATTTCTATTTCATATCTATCTAATCAGCCCGTGTGTGCCCACCGCTGGGTACACGTCTCCTCTCTAACTCTTCTTGTACACCACCGTCTTTCTGTTTTGTTTATCCTTTCCATCCAAGGGTAGTCTGGAAGAGATCGCTTTAAGCGATAATGCCGCCCAATGTTCTGTTTTTTTTTGTAAATTACATTTCTATGTTTTGTGTACAACAAAAGTGTTAGTCGATCTATTTATCTAACACGCTATTCTTTCCGGTCCCTCGCCAGCCTCATCCATTACTGACTATATCGTCGGGGCAACGAACAGGCGGGCGGTCTACTTCGTGGTCTATGAAATATGCATATGAAAATCGTTACAAACCAATATTTTGTTTCAAATTAACATTATTATAATTGAAAGTTCAAAAACACGCTTTTGTTTTATAGAGATAAAGAAAAATCGTTGTCACAGTCTGGTAATGACCTCACGACCTTTAAATACTTGTGTTCCTTTGTAAGGTCGTGGATTCGATGTAGTAGGTACTAACTATACATCGTCATCATCATCATTTTCTTGCCCGTATCCGACTTGGTGGGGTCGGCACAACATATTTTCCTCTTCCATCTTCTTCTATTAAGTACTCGTCATCTCTGTACTCAACTATTGCTAGTAATCATGCAAAAAGCTCCTTATTTCTCAATTCAACAGTTTTTTTTTAATAAATCATAAAATGATATCATTTTTTAACCTTTCATGCTCGGTTCTCATATTCTACTAACGGACGATGGGTCGTTCATTACCATAGCAAAGTTGTTATCTTTCAAAAAGCTATCTGCTATCAACAGATTGTTAGTTACCAAATAAACTATGCGTCTGTTTGTAGAATATTTGAATCGGGGCATTAGTCATAATAACACAAAACAGTCGTCTGTGTCCTCTAAAACTATTATGAATAGGAGTGTCTTTAGATTCACTTCAGCACGTTTATGCCATAAAAATACCATGAACTTTTTGAAAGCACCATCTTTCAAGATTTATTGCCGTCTCATACTTTTCCTATGTGTTGGGACATTTTTTGTATTTACGACCGCCATAAAATATGCCTAGTGCTACGAAGTTGAAATGATCCACTTACAATGTATATGAAACTGGATATATTTTATTCACATTATGCTAAGTACCTACCCTGTCTGGGGGGTACAAGGCGCGGGGAGAGGTGAGGGAGGAAACGGACCCATAGGTTAAAAACTCCAGTAACAAATTGATAGTGATGTAGTTTACGTCTGCTACACAAGTCTACCTACACTCGTTCACGACACTGCGTCGACGTGGCACTCGCTCGTAGTATAATAATAAATAACACCCAACAGTCACATACATAGTCCTGACCACTAAGATTCCCTGTGTCGTGGATATCAGAAACTACGAGTACCATGGTACCACAACACCCAGACCCGGAAGAAATATTTACAGATCATGCAAACATTTTCTTCCGCAGCGGGAATCGAAGCCGCGCCTCTTGCATCTCTGCCGAGCAATGCAACACTGCCCCACGCGACACTGAGGACATCAAAATGGGTGGTGGTTTAAAATGGGGTGTCAAAGTTTATATGGAAACCTTTTAACGGGTTGTGCGATTGGCTCGAAACTCAGGATACTATAAATACAAAATCAATAGACGCGTTTTTCAGATTATTCAAAATAACCCACAAAATGGGGTGTCAAAATTTACACTAGTTTTAATATTAAACTTTACAATGGAATGATCATGAACCGCTATTTCACCAACGTCATTACTCTTACTTTTTAGGAAACCAGACGTCAATAAATTCTTACTGCTTGTGGAAATGGTATCAAACCTCACGTTAGCAATGCGCAATTTTACGAATTCGACATTCTGTTTCAGGCTTCGAGTAAAGCTATTTTGCTTTGAATTTAATTTCGAGTCCGTAGATAAATTTAAATAATCCTGGATTTGCTTTAATAGCGGAGGTGAAATCTTTTTAGGGTTCCGTACCGGAAGAGTGCCATTGGGACCCTATTACGAAGCCTGCGCTGTCCGTCCGTGTCCGTCTGTCAGGTCAAGAGTAATAGGTAGAGAGTTCAAGTTTTTACAGAGTGTGTTGAATTAACGTTAATTTTTTTTTCTTGTGGGACCCCCTTTTATTTTATTTTAATTAGTTGCTGTTATAACGACAATAGAAATACATACTCTGTGAAAATTTCAACTCTCTACCTATTAGTTCATGAAATACAGCCCGCTGATAGACGGGCGGACAGACGGACAGAGGAGGCTTAGTAATATAATGGAAAAAAAACACTCTTCTCAGTTCTAAGTCAGGCTTTGAAAATGTAACAATATTGTTTAAATAATGTGCAAAATAATCGAAGTAATTAAAGAGCATTAGACCCGTTTCGATGGATACTGAATGCCTTCAACAGCTTATAGTCGTTATGACACCCAAAGCCTTCTGTGCACTGAGATAGCATTCAACTCGACAATAGCATTCAATGTGATTTTCATTGATAATTTTCATATTATTTACTCTACCCTCGTGTAACTTCTACATGCATAATATATATTACAAAGGCTGGACTGAATGTGGAAGCTCAGCTACACAAATTCCATCCATAGCTTTGTTAGTTTGGGGCTAGATGGCGCTGTGTGAAATGTCCACAAATATTTATTTATTTATTAATAATCAATTAACTAACCTTAAAAGTTATACCCTTTTTTTATGCACATAGTGAAATCTATCTCATATGAATTGTATTGAATTCTGTTTAGCAGTTTAGCGTTAAAAAAGGTTTATATTGTCTTTGGACTGTTCGCCGAGACTAAATAAATCACGTGACACGTTGAAACAAGAGACGTATCAATGTATAATAGAGTCATTGTGTAAACATTATATACAACTGGGTGTGACATAATGGAATCCCATCCTTTTGTTCGGTTATCACACAAAACCAGGCATGGAGTTCACAAATTATGATAATTTCAATAAATGATTATACGTCCTACTAAATATTAAGCTTGTAAATATGTAACTATGTTTGTGAACCAATCACGCCGTAATGGCTGAATGGATTTGAATGATACTTGGAATATACCACGTAAGGAAATTCGCCGACAGAAGCTAGAGTGAACACAAGACCTTAAAAAATATGTATTTTAATTATTATAATAAATACTTTACACCCAACAGGTAGTTAGTTACACAGTTTTAACTCTGAGCTAGTTTCTCCCGTATCATGGGTATCAGAAGCATGTTGATAATTATATCACCGCGGAAATCGAACCAGCACTTCTTGCGTCTCACGGACGCTCGTCCGTCACGCCACGGAGGTCGTCAAATGCGTATCTTGCAAGTAGGTATAGCTACTTACGAAAATTAATGTTACGTTTCTGTTCCTAGTGATTCTAGTCACGCGAATTGAAAATAAACAGATTATGCGGATAGGAAGTAATAAAGTAGAGGAAGTTTACATTTGTATTAGGACCGTTTCAGTTTTGGAAAACTCATAAGTATTTAAAATCAGTGTTATTGAGTAAATTTTAAACACAGATATTCCGTCCATTATACCTGGTTTACCAGTGTCCTTGTCCATTGTCCTTGACCAGTGTCAATGACAATGGACAGTAGCAAGTACAGTGGTGTAAACCGATCGGACAGTAGCCAAGTCAACTTTGCTTGCAAGCTGCCTTGCAACTTGCCTCAAATAGAATCGCTCTTTTTTTTGTAGTCGTAGTAAGTGCACCCTCCGCGCGCCCCATCCAACCCCCCGCGCTACACTTGACTCGCTACTTGGTGTAGTGTAAACAGTCAAATTAAGTACCTACAGTATATAAGTGACCGGCAACAGGACGTGAAGTGCCACCTGACTAGCTGTTAAACAGTGACATCATTATCTTCCTACCCTTATCCCACTCTATGTGGGGTCGGCACAGCAGGATCCTTGGATCATGCTGTAAGAGTTTTGGCTGTTTTATGACCGGTCGCCTGCCTGACGTCAACCCTCCTTGGGAATACTTGCTTATTGTATCTCATCATGTTGGAGAATACTATCCCTTAATCGACTTTTACGGTATGCTCGGGGAGAGAAGCAGCTGAACGCATTCTATGTATTTTTCTTTACTCCCAGTCCAGCAGAAAAATTAAACAGTGACAGTCAAGTTGTAAAAACAGCAGCAAATCACATAAAGTCTCACGGAATCACTTTTCACTTGTAAGCACATCAAATAATATCGTTTCTTAATTATTATACTATGAATTTTAGGTTACTTGGAACACAAATCCTCAAAACCTACCGACACACACATAAATAAAAAGGTGGCTTCACTTTTATTGTTCACGGCGCGGCGCCTTTTCTTTCTATTTGGTCTGAGTTTTTGACAAAAAAAATATAGGTACCAAGCGTTTTTTGACAGAGAAAAATGCTGCTGTGGTTATGAACGATCCCCCGTCCGTTAGTAGAACATTGGAACCAGACAATAGTAAGTACTAAGCCAGGGATAGCATTATACCTAAGATACTTTTTATCCCGGTAGTTTACAGGTTTTTATTTTTATATGTTTACTTTCCTTCCACTTCGGATTACCGTAGTATCAAGAAGCGTTTGGTCTAAAAAACCAACGCTCTGCTTACTTTTGCTGGTTTTTAACCTTTGTTGTTCAAAAACAGCAAAATAGTATTACAGAGCTATTTGAAACACAAAGTTGGAACTGGCGCGGCTTACGGAATTAAAGGTACAGTGTACAACGATATAGTGGCACAGCCAAGCTTACAACTGAACTGAAAAACGTTTTGTATTTCATGCTCTTTTAAACTTGCCTTTGAATTTACACTTCGACTGTCGACTCGGTCGAAACTTAATTCGACTGACTGTGCCAACTTGACGAAATTGAGGTTGATGTTTTTTATCGTTCATGGAAATCGCGAGCATTTCTCAAGTCTCTAGCTAGAGGAACATGGTCGTCATTTTTTTTCATAAAAACTGTCCGTCACCTTCTCCTTACTTCTCTGCTGGACTGGAAGTAAAGAAAAAGCATAGAATGCGCCCACTTGCTACTCTCCCCGAGCATGTCGTAAAAGTGGACTAAGGGATAGTATCCTCTCCAACATGATGGACCACCTATATGGGCGATGGGTTGATCATCCCTCACCATGGTTAAACATATCCATATTAGGATTTTAAATCTGAAGTGGCTGCAAGTTTCAGACTTATGTCTCTGCCCACCCTATTAGGGAAATGGGCGTGATCATATATGTATGTATTTTACCTACTCCAGAAGTTGAATTTCGGGGATTTCATTTCTAGTACGCTCTCATGCTTCTAGAACCTATAGTTTAGGCTGTGTGTAGATTGTCAGTAAATCAGTAATGTTTTATAATAATAAAGATACACAGAAGATAGATTGAAAAAAGGAATCGAATGACTGCGACCACGACTGCTTCTGTAAATATAGAAGTGTTGTGATGGTATTTAGGTAATCACCGAGTGATAATAAGTCGCCAAAATGGTCCATTTCCATATTAGTTTTTTTTTTCAATTTCGTATTCTTACAAGTTATTTGGCGAATTCAAAATTTATTTATGTTTAATTCTGTAGTCACCAAATAACTTTTAAGTATACGAAATTGAAAAAAAATCAATGGACCATTTCGGTGACTTTAATGGGCCTTTAAGTACTACCAACTGAAATTCAAGCCTGCCAGGTATATTATGCAATATTTTTTATGATTGTTTCGCTGTGCTATATAAGTTGCCGTGTACTGTAAAGAAAGGGGTACAGTTAGTACCACAAATATTGTGCGCATCGGCAAACTTCATGCTTAGTATGAAAAACGAATTTGTCCGAATATGCAACTAATAATAACTGAATCAACCCTTTAAAAATAATATGCATCTACATAATTATTGTAATATATCATTATTACCTACGTATCATCATCGCATTAGTTCGTACTTCAGAAGCTAGACAAAAATAGCCGAGGCACACAATATTTGTGGTACTACTGTACTCTAATTACGTCGCACAGGTGGTGTTGAAATAAGGCTGTTTTACATTAAAAATAAAAAGTTTCCACAAAAAACGTCCGCAGGTTTGTTTATTATTTCGTTTGTGTTTCGGACGCGGTTGGGATTTTATATTTCTTGTTGCTTTGAGTCGTGGAATTATTTTGATGTTATGATTCAATGTATTTTAAAACAGCAGTGTGAAACATGAAATGTAAATAATAAATAAATAAATAAATAAGCCAAACTGGAGATTCAATTTATGTAAATAAAGTTTACGTTATTACGATGAAATCACTTTCATTTTAGGTAAATAAACCTCGCAACATAATTTTCACGCCTTTAACTATAAGTTCTACTTAAAAGTTCCATAAACATGTAATAAAAAAGCAAGTTTTAGGTTAAGTATGGGCGATTTGTTTACATAAATTGTCTCTCCAGTTTAGTTGAAGTATAAAAATTGAGGAGCGCTCTGGTAAAGATCAATTATCTAGTAAAAGGTACATTAGAGTTTCGTGTCCGAAGCGTGCCAACGGAACCCTATTACTAAGCCTCCGCTGTCCGTCCGTCAGCGGTCTGTATCTCATATATCATACAGGTAGAAAAAAAACACAAAATATGGTATTTCTTTTGCCGATATAACAACAATTAATAAAAATAAAATAAAAGGGGACCACATACAAGAAACATTATGTAGACGTACGATGGTATGGAACCTTTAGTGTGCGAATTCGATTCGCACTTGGCCGGTTTTTTAGTTGCAGGACAAGATTTATCGTTGTCCTTCATATTTAGATTTTTGGGAAAGGTAGGTTATATTTCAGACTGGTATTAATAATTTAGGATTTAATACAACAGAGAGTAGGTAGGTAGCTTATAACAAAATTGTTTCTCTTCGGTTTTCAAAGTAAAGAATCGTTATAATACCGATGGAAACTTATAATTGGCCTTCAGCATGTATTATCTGAATTATTCTTATTTTGTGTTTCTTATTAGCTGTAAAATTCTAAAATAGATAAAAATTCTGAGAAATGTCGAATATTTAGCCACAAATTAAGGAATAAGTAAATAATAAATAATACCTAACAGTCACTTACAGTCCTGACCCCACACTAGGATTCCCTGTGTCGTGGATATCAGAAACAACGAGTATCATGGTACCACAACACCCAGACCCGGAAGAAATATTTGCAGAACATGCAAAAATTTCTACCGGAGCGGGAATCGAACCCGAACTAGTTTCTACTCTCCTCCTTTTTTACCCGACTGCAAAAAAAGAAGCTAATGTTTTCGTGACTTATGATTATCGTGTTATTTTGAAAGTCTCTGCATTTTCCAAGTAAGTGTTTATAATTTTATTTAAAACATGAACGTGTTTGCCATTTTCAGCAATATTAATGTCTGCAATTTCAGATTCGTTTAGATCCTAAAGCGCAAACCTAGTTATGAACTATTAGCATACAAAACATGGTTTTATTGCAGAAGCCTTGGGTACTGGGCGGGCACAATAATAGAGTAAGAATATGCATTGCAACGCTGAGCTCTGACCAGCTTAACTTTGTCTTTGTTGTAAGTTCCGTTCTGTTAATAAAGATTCTATACTACCCTAAAATAGAATTGAAAATTTGTTATATTATACTTTATATTTATATTTAATAAGTTATGTTATAAAACACTTTTATTTTGTATCTAACTATTGTTTAAACTTTATACATGGTTCAGTTTCTTATTTTATATTTCTTTTAGTTTACCTGCTGTCATTAAACGATTCTAGCTGTATAAGTTGTCGTATTAGGTATGTAATATTAAGTTTTGTGTTTTTATTTTTCATAGTACCATTTATACATCCTGTCTGCTCTGCCTAAGGAGGGGAGAGCTCCCTTGCCGTAACACAGTTGTTAACTAGCACGGGAGGCATGTTCCTCACTTCATAGTGCTGAACAGTCAGATATAATTATGTAATTATGTTCTAACCATTATTATAGCTTAAGCACTATGTAAATGTATAAGTTTCTTGTTGAAAATAAATTTATTTATTATTATTTATTTATTTGTCTGACGTTGTGTGTTAGATAGAGACAGACACAGAATGATGGAAAGAAGTGCTTTCAGTCCAAGATTATTAGTAGGTCTTTGAATTGCTGTAGAAAAAGGTCCTTATCATAATTTAATATTATGCACGAGACACTATAATTTACGCGGGGGCGGAAATAATTTTATCGAACGAACACTTACTATTCTATTTTATTTTAAATAACAAGTATGAACTAGCATTCTGATACCCTGTTCTTATGTGCATACGTAGGTGTACCTACGCGGTCTATGTTATTTCTCCTCTAAACACCAGGCTCATAAAATTCAACGCAAATTAGGTTTGCTGTGCACCTAAATTGGTTTCCGCCTTCCGCTATAAAGAGTAATTCGTTTTGCAATACTTTTTAGTCTTGATCCGTTTTTGTTTATTTTCTTCTTTGTATGACCAATACTTACAAAGAAGAGATGGACTATAGATAAAACACTTAACTAACGGGCTTGTAGAGAAGAGGGCAAGATGCGTTGAGATTGCAGAATCCTTGGTTTGTCCTTATTTTATGCAGTAACGGAGTATTAAATAGACCTAATTTTTGGCATAGATAAAGTTTACGGATTGGGAAGTGACAGGCTATTAAAGTGATATTTTATATTTTATCCTGTTAGGTATCATAAGAGAACAACGCGGGCAAAATCTAGTTTTTTAAATAAAAACTGACGGCCTTAATTATAACTAAGACTAGCTGCCGCCCGCGGCTTCGTTCGTATGGTACCCGGATAAAAAATAGCCTATGTGCTAATCCAGTACATGTACCATGTATATTCCAAGTTTCATTCAAATCCGTTCAGCTGTTTAGGCGTGATTGAGGCACAAACATCCAAACATTCAAACACACAAACTTTCGCATTTATAATAAGTAAGATTAGATACCCCGTACATGGGTAACAGTAGGTTAAGCAATACTTCTAGTCGTATCACCAGTTCTTTTGAACCAGTGTGGTGAAAGGATTTCAACTCCGCTTAAAAAGATCCTTTCGCGTATTTTACACATGTTTTCGAACTTTTAAGTTTTACAACGTGACGGTTCGCTTGCGATGTTTTCCTTCGCCGTTTGAGCAGAGCACAATTTTTTCGAACAGAAAAATCCATTGGTGCATGACAGGATTTGAACCCCCTTAAAATAAATAAATAAAATAAAATAAGATCGAAAGACGGAGTCACTAAAATGATTATAACATTACATTTAATTAGGACTTTACAATAAAATATAATTTATTAACATTTACAATTAACATTCGCATGCCAAAGATTTTGGTAGGACATAGATTGGACTAATGTATTTTTAAGACCATTATTATTTTATCACATGTGTTCGTGCAAAAGAATATCATTTATCATTATCATTTATCTAAAACTAGACCACCAGTGCTCTTAGTGGGAAGGTGATACACAATGATAGCTTCGATCGTTTAACGATGACTTCCCTTAGTAAAATTGCTATATGTATATAGTGCGTGCTTATGTTTTATGTCCTTGCTCCATAAAATGTTCATGGTGCTCCACTGCGTCACTCTGACTCACTATTGTAAATGTCTATGAAGTCACACGTAGGAAATATACTTACAAACTTACAGACAATCTTAAATTACTCATGAAACCCTTTCATTCATTACGCAACATTAGTTTTTTATTGGAAGTCGCTTATAAGTACCGTAATATAAATGAAAATTGACGCCATATTTTTGGCATACCTTTGTCCCTGGAATTTTTCCGAACTGAATAATACATTGGTACGCGGCTGTATTAAAACCCACAGTAGCCACGAAAACCAGTAGTCAGGCCGACAATAAAATTATTATAAATCTATCTAGTCAATTTCAGTTTTGTGATAGGTTTTAAGTAGGTAAAAAGTAAGTAAGTTCGGATGAGCTTGTGGTCAACTCTTGTGACGGAGTTTTTAGGCCGCCTAAAGGCCTCCGTCGTGGCTTAACGACTTAAAAGCCGGGACCGACAATTTAACGTGCCGTCCGAAACACGGAATCACTCAGCTCGTAATGCCACTTGCGGTCACCCATTTCAATTGTGACCGCGCACGTAGATAATTAGGTGATTTATGGTAGGTACTATACCGTAGTTAGAATTTATTAAGAAAACAATCACACTATAATGTTTTACAAATTAATCGACAATTGATTTTGTTTTACAAATTAAGAACTAAACGGAATTTGACAGTCATTTCATTAAGGTTCGAAATAGGACCACGATATTTTCGACTGTTAATTTGTTTTGATTAGGATTTTATCTAACAAGGTCAACAATTCGGGCAAAACATCGAGTTGCCCAAACAGAATTGTCGCAATTTGGATGCTCATATAAAACATATACAGCCAGAGGTGTGCCCCAATTACACAAATGGATTAACATGGGCCCGGCTGCTATTTGCAAATTAATTGCTAACAGACCTGTGTTTACTAATGGTTTACCTAAATACAGAGTTTTCTGTACAATCAACACCAAAAACGTTGTAAGTACCCTGCACTATCACTAACAAGTGGCTGTGGGCTGGCAACATCTGCCGACTACCGCTGGGGTAAACGAGTTCTTGAGTGCTGTGGAGATCGCAACTTGGCAAACGTAATGTATGGTGCCCTCTGGCTAGGCGGATTTACGATGATAGGGCGTGATGGCGCTCATTAGGGCAGGCCTATGTCCAGCAGTGGTGTGATAAAAGCTGATGATGATGATGATCACCTAGAAAAGCATTATTATGTTTGCATTTGTATTTTACTTCAAAAAAAAACTAGGAAACTTTTACTTGTTTGGAGACTAATACCGTTTAAGAGCGTTGAAACAAACGAGCAATTTTACTAGCTTGACTAGCTGATCAGGGGCCCTTTTTCACTGCAACCTAACAAAACGTAACGCGGGCACGTTTTTATCGTGTTATCGTATTCTATGACAATTTTTTATTCTATTCTGTTATGACAAAAACAAGTTACGACATGTCAAATTTCGTTTGGTCATAGAAAATAAAGCCTCGGTTAGTTTGTAAATTTGACCAGTATTGCCATCTATGATCGAGTAGCAGCAACATTAGTCTGTGAAAATTCCGCATGACGTCGCTATCTGCTATTTATTTCAAAAGATTATTTTGGCTTTGTTTGCAATTTCCTGCTTCTGTCTGGAATTTACAAATATGTAATTTTTTTACAATAAATCAATCCTTATTTGTATGAAATAATTTCAAAGTTCTGATTTCATTTACCAATGATTCGACAGTTATTACTTTTACAGTTGGAAAAGTGCTTGGTTCAACTAAATTGTATCAGTATAGATTCGTTTTTCATTTCGCCGCCCGCATTGCAAACTTGGTTCTTATTCTACCAATGATAGAGAGGCTTCAGTTGGAGTCCGACATCAGGCTCGCTCGGTCATGTCTGTGTCTACGGCCTAAATAAATATAAATAAACACGTTAGAACTATATGGCTTCGCTAGTAAAGGTTTCGCGGATAGTTTTGGAGTTGATTGCGTGAGGTAGGTTTCAGATTTTTTAATTGGTTGATTTGTAATTAAGTCACGTTGTTTTGAGAGTAATTATTAGTAAGTGAGTTGTAAACAATGGGTATTTATTACTCTGTTTGTAAAAAATACATCCATATATATGCGGAACTGTGAACCATAGGTAGGTGAGTGCATTAAAAACGGTAACACAAAACAATAAACAGGTAAGTTATCTATAATCAATTTATTTTGCCATTTACATACATAATTGTGTTTGTAGTAAAAAAATAACTTTATAACTGTAACCTAGATAAAGTTTCGTTTCATATATATTTGCGTCGATAGCTGTAAAATAATAAAAAATACTTAAGTTAAAATACTACATTACGTTTTCCGCTATTAGCTTGTTATGCGTCAAACAGCGCCATCTAGTGTCGAGCAGTCCAACTCTAGGAAAAACATTTCTGCTCCTGCCATCTAGCGGCAAATAGAGCGCACGTTTACTCTGACGTGATCTGTTTACTGAAGGTTATGTTCAAAATGAGCTTATCTTGGTAATTATTGTTTGTATGTATAGGATAAGCTTGCTTAATGCTTATTCAAATCCAAGTGTTTAAGAGCTCTACTGATTAGACACAAACCTAGCCTGAATACATATATACGTAGTAGAAATCTACACTAGTAAACGATAACAATCAACATTTCTAATGCCAAAGGCTTTATGGAATGAACACATAAAAATAACCGTAAAGGTTTTTGCTCGATGTGATCGTCAGATAACACGGGGAAATGGAAATGGAATTGAAAAAAAAAGGAAATGTAAGCGAGCTGGTTCGTACGTAGCTTTATTTCTGTTTTTCTTTTAGGGTTTCGTACCCGAAGGGTACCAACGGAACCCTATTACTAAGCCTCCACTGTCCGAACGACTGTCAGCGGGCTGTATCTCATGAACGTTAATAGGTAGAGAGTTGAAATTTTCAGAGTGTGTATTTCTATTGCCATTATAACATCAAATAATAAAAACCAGTAAAATAAAAAAATAATAGGGGCCCCATACAACAAACATTTTTAATGCACGATGGTACGGAATCCTTCGTGTGCAAATTCGACTCGCACTTGATCGGAAAGCGTGCCACAGCGCCCACACTTAGGTAGGGCTGTCGATTCTGTTTGTATCTTTGCCTTCCTCATCTCGATTTACATTTTATGTTAAGTTTTGAAATACCTATCCACAACAGAATTATCACTATAAGTACTAGTACGTAGGTACGTACTATAAAAAGTAAGACTTTTGGCATCTATAATTAGATTATTGATACAGTTTCAGGAGGCAACTTTTGCCTACACTAAGGGGACGCTGTAGTGCCCGGGACGAATTTAAATGGAGTTGGCTTGCCCAGCACCTATATTCTATATCATCCCCTCAGCTTAGTCGGCCTTCATCCACAGGAAAGACATGGTCAATACGCGCGGAGTTGGCTAAGCCACGGGTTTTCTCACGAAGTTCTCCTTCACCGTTTGAGAGTACAGGTATAGCGTACAAATTTTTTTCGAACTGAAAAATCCATTGGTGCACGACCGGGTTTGAACCTGCAACCTTACGATCAGAAGGTGAGGGTGCTACCACTAGACCACCAGTGCTCTCACCTATAATTAAAGAGCCTTTACTAATATACATTTTTTTATTCCAGCTGAAAAAACAAAACAACTCATTTCAAAATGGTAAGGATCAATGAGAAGCTTTTTCATTATAGACTTCAACGTCGTTGATATAGTTTTTATGTCCTGTTTTAATATTCTAGTAGCAACTGTTATCTATGGAAAATTAATTACTTTGACAGAAAAACAACATTGCTATGATAATGAACGATCCATCGCCCGTTTGTATAACATGGAACCGAGCATTGCACGGCAGTAGGTAGGCCTTGTAAGAAACCTACCCTCTTTCGTTTATTATTATTATTTTTTGTGCTTTTTGGAAGATACTAGCTTCCACAACACAGGGAATCCTAGTGTGGGGCTAGTAAACGAAAATGTATTGTGTGTAATGTATTTAAGTTTCATAAATAAATTATTTTGTATTTTTTTTTTCAGTACGGTTTCGTAAACTATGCCCTAGAACTGCTGGTGATGAAGACCTTTGATGCTGAAACATGGGAGACCATCAAGTGAGTTATAAGCAAAATAATATGTGTAATAATTAATATGGAGAAAACTCGGAATAGGAATCATTTGAAAATGTATGGAGGAGTTCTTCACTTCTTCACTTCTCTGCTGGACTGGAATAGGGAAAAAACATAGAATGAATCAATACATATTATCACGCCCGTATCCCTGACAGACTCACCCCAGAATACTCAAACGCATCTCAGAGTTGAGCACGTCTCAAATGAAGAGTTTTGACAGATTTTCATCAAAAACCGACAAAAAAACCGTGACTTGAGACGTGCTCAACTCTGAGTCGCGTTTGAGTATTTGAGTAAGTATCTACCTAATTCATCATCATCATTCTAAGCCTGTTGCTACCCACTGCTGAGTATAGACCTTCCATAATTTATGTCGTTCAGTCAGATCTGGATTCGTCCCATCGCATCCAGGACTAATCCTATTCTCTCAATGTCGATCCTTTATTTAATTGAGAGAATAGGGCAAAAGTCAGGGCAAAGAACTTGAGAGAATAGGGGAAAAGTCACAGGACTTGAGATAATAGGGGAAAAGTCACAGGACTTGAGAGAACAGGGGAAAAGTCACAGGACTTGCGGGAATATGTTTGTTGTTTATTTAATTTAATTTACAGGAAAAAAGCAGAGGTGACAATGGAAGGAAGCTTCCTTGTACGTCAGACGTACGAAGATGAGATCACTTATAACCTCATTACTGCCGCGGTTGAAGTTCTTCGTAAGTTCCAATAGTAGATAAAATAATAAATAACACCCAACAGTCACATACATAGTCCTGACCCCACACACTAGGATTCAGTGTCGTGGGTATTATAAGAAACTACGAGTACCATGGTACCACAACGCCCAGATCCAGAAGAAAGATTTGCAGAACATGCAGACGTTTCTTCCGCAGCGGGAATCGAACCTAATCGAAGCGAAGAATGACGATACATTTGCTCTGTCATGGCGTCCATAACTTTGCGCCATAGACGCTTACTTCGAAAGTCTATCTTTAAGTAATGTTTTACGCCATGGGCGGCATAATCAATCCTGACTAATCTGGGCGTATGAAAATAATTGAAAATCATGAATTAATTACATAATTACGAGAGCTTGAAGAATGTCTGCTAGGGCAAGCAAGTCGTGGCAGTTGTAAAACTTTTTTTTAGGTATACTTTCTTGTTAAAGGTCAATGGCCTCCACAGTTCGATTTTCAAATAAATCCTATTTGGCGTGCGTACTCTTTGGTAAAAGTTTGCATGCGTGTTTTGATGTTCCAAATTCAAATCACATTATTGCACGGCGGGAAAAAAATTGCCATGACGAGTTGATAGAAGAAAATTTAAGAGGAAATATTGTGCTACTGTTAAAACTCGTGTCACTAGCTCCCTAGCACCAGTGTGGTAAAAGGTTTGAGTAGGCTACAAAGAGGCTCCCTTTGTGCTTGACACAAGTTTTCGAACTTTTTAGTTCTTGCGACATGCAGGTTTCGTCCTGATGTTCTGTGTGACCCCACATAATGAAATACGTAGTTCAAAATTTAGATAACACAGAGTATTTTTAATATAATTACAGAGATCCCAGCTGATGCAATCCTGGAGTTGTTCGGGAAGACGTTCTTCGAGTTCTGCCAGGACTCTGGATATGACAAGATTCTTCAAGTCCTCGGCGCTACCCCTCGGGATTTCTTGCAGGTTAGCATAAAAATACTAAATTAGCGACACACAATATGTTTATTTTGGTATGTACTTGTGTATTTAAAAGGTTACTTACAATACACATTACTTACAAAGGTTACTTGTAATACATACTATTTAGATACTCATGTAAAAACATCTTAGTTATTCTGTTGAAAACTTTATGTAAGTTATTTTCAACAAATCCTTGAGATTTCGTTAATACTCAAAACTATTAATGCAGAGACGATAAATCATAGATAGCTAGAAAATTACTTGCTGCACATAAGTAATAAACCCTCCTTTTTGTTTCTCCGTAGTCGGGTACAAATAATGTAGATTGACGAACTTAATGATAATTAGCATTTTATTCCAGCTAACTTTTGTGAAATTTGTCATCATAATTGCCGTTATTAGTTGTGTGGCCTTAATTACAATGTTTCCATTCGTTTGTTCTGTTTCAGGTAAACCAGTAAAAGAAGTGGCATATTGGAGAAACCGCTTATTCGAAATGATTCAATCAATACCAAATATATTTTCTAATAGTAAGCCTGAATGAAAAAAAAGGCTCGAGATAGGGATGTCTGGAAGTGAATTGGGGAGATATTTGCCCAGTAGTGTAACGAAATATTATGAAAAATTAGTCTCAATGATGTTTGTATAGCTAGGATGAAGATAGGTTCCAATAGAATCGCAAGAAAACTCCCTATTTCCTCTTCAAATGTTTCAGAACCTGGATGGTCTCCACGACCACCTGGGGACCCTATACCCTGGCATGAGGTCGCCTTCGTTCCGCTGCACGGAGCGCTCTGAAGACGGCGCTTTGATCTTGCACTACTATTCCGATAGACCGGGACTGGAGCATATCGTTATTGGGATTGTGAAGGTATGACGACCTCGGTGGCGTGGCGGGCGAATGCTCGGCTGAGACACAAGAGGCGCGGGTTCGATTCCCGCTTCGGGAGAAATGTTTGTATGTTCTGCAAATATTTCTCCCGGGTCTGGGTGTTGTAGTATTATGTATTATAAGTATAAGTATGTATTTACAAAAAAAAAATTATATAAGTATTCTATCAGCCATCTGGTTCCCATAGTACAAGCTTTGCTTAGTTTGGGGCTAGATGGCGCTGTGTGAAATGTCCACAAATATTTATTTATTTATGGTATTTGTAAGATCTACTATACTTTGCCTTTGCTGAACTCGAAAGAACCAGTTACATGACAAAACCGAAAACCAAAATGTTGAAATGATTTAAAATACGCCTCAATGGCTCTTTTCGTACACTTCTTGACCAATTATTTAGTTAGTGGTTTCAAATATTCTGGCATCTAAGCATAAAATACTGAATTGACACCTTAGATGTTTAACTAGCCAATAATTTTATTATTCTTGCAAATATTAAGGCACTTATAAAGAAAATTACGGCAAAGAGTTTCACACCTTCGTTCAGACGCCATCTAGACTTTTATTATAAAAAGGTGTTCCGAATGTTAGGCTAATCTGAAAAACTACTGAAAAGATTTAGAAAATTAATTTAAGTATATACTGATAAAAATCAGCACTATCGCTAAGTGAAAAAGGCTATGTTTTATTCCTACGCATATCAAAGCAAGGTCAAGTATCAGCTCAACTAATATCCTACTTCAAGAAATTTTTCGTATACTTCTGTTCTCCAGACTGTCGCCAGTAAGCTCCACAACACAGAAGTAAAGGTGGAGATTCTGAAGACGAAGCTGGAGTGTGATCACGTGCAGTTCCTCATCACGGAGACTTCCAACACCGGCAGGGTTTCCGCTCCAGAGATACCTGAGATTGAGACTTTGTCTCTAGGTAAAAAAAACTAAGGCGTTTGACCATCTATAGGAGATGATTTATACAGCGTCAGGAGACAATTTTTACATTGTAAAAAAATCTTCAGGAGACAACTTTTCATCAGGAGACAACATTGTAAAAAAATCTGGTTTAGCTGATTTATTACAATTTCATTCCAAAGTGCATTATCATTACCATCATCTCCATGCCCTTATTTCACTTACGTGGAGTCGGCACAACATGATTTTTTCTTCCACTCCCCTCCATCAGCCGTCATCTCAGTATTCACTCCTTCTTACTCATGTCAGCTTTCACGCAATCCATCCATCTTCTCTTTGGTCTACCTCTTGTATCCATCCACATTCATATCTAATACTCTTCTCGTCACATGACTTTCATCCCTTCTCATAACATGAAAAAAGTTGCATTATCATCGCAGTAAAATATTTTTAGAGCCAAAAGTGAGTCCTGCGACGTTCTGCCGCGTATTCCCGTTCCACCTGATGTTTGATCGCGAGCTGAACATCATCCAAGCTGGACGTACTGTCTCCCGTCTTCTTCCACGTGTCACCAAGGCGGGCTGCAAGATTACTGATGTCTTGGATACTGTGAGTTAAATTCAGTTTATATCATGAATCTGAACAGAAAGAGGCCATTTGGATGGAGCCTCTTAGCTGCATACCAGATATGATTAACATTGAATGCCAACTTGAGCGATGCTATTCATTTCGTATAAGACCAATCCGAATGTGATCCACAGAGGTGAGTAAATCGACTTGATGAGGAAAAGAAAGTATTACTGAATTGAGTTAAATCCACTCTTTATTAACAGAAAGAAACTTACAACTAATACAAATGTAATTTACAAAAGAAACAGTCGGGCTATCTAAAGGCCGTTGCAAACGGTCTATAGATAGCTCACCTGATCCAGCTCATCAGACGGTTGAAGGGTGCCCAAGATTCTGGCCGCATTGCCACGCTGAATAGCAATACTGATTCGTTAAGCCAAATAAGAACCAGCTCTTGGATCGCGCATCGTTTCGACCCTGAAAGAATTTTGACGCGGTGGGCACCCGTGTTAAATTGAGTTGTGTCTAAAATCATCCTCACCAAATACAACAAAAGCAATAATTTTGTTAGGCAACGGCTAATTTTCAAGTTAACTTCAAAAGTATGTATGAGAAAGCTGAGGAGTATTTTCTAATTCCTGTGTTTTTATCACTTCTATTATATTCAGGTTCGTCCTCATCTCGAGATGACGTTCGCCAACGTACTGGCACACATCAACACGGTGTACGTGCTGAAGACCAAGCCTGAGGAGATGGTTACTGATGCTCATGAGGAAATCGCTTCCTTGCGTTTGAAGGTCACTTTTTACTTTTTTACTTTACTTTCATAATCATCTTCCTGCCCTTATCCCACTCTATGTGGAGTCGTTCTTTCTCATACATAACTGTTTTTTTATTTTCTTATATATATATGTTCCAGGGTCAAATGTTATACATTCCTGAGACTGATGTGGTGGTCTTCCAATGTTACCCCAGTGTCACCAACTTGGATGATCTGACGCGGTAAGGAAATTTTATCTTAACTTGCTGGATGTACACATTCATACCACGATAGAAGTTCTCCGATTATGGTCAGATCTTGTAATGTTTGCGGTAGGTTTACATTTGTATCTCATGAGATACCGTATATCAAAGAAATAATTATAATTTTTTATGTATGTAAAAAGAAATGATGAGAATAGTAAGTAGTCTTACGATTAAAATTATGAATATATCGTGATAGCGCATGATTGTATACTTTTCTAATGGACTGGGAGTAAAGAAAAAACACAGAATGTCTCCAGCTTCTTTTCGAGTATGTTGCTATGTTGTAAAAGTCGACTAAAGGATAGCATCCTTTCCAACATTATGGACCTTCTATGGGCGATGGGCTGATCACCTGCCAACATGGTTCACTAAATCCATCTTGCGACATCAAGAGTGGCTGCAAGTTTTCTTATGATTACTTGTGGCTCTGCCCACCCCATTAGGGACACGGACGTGTCACGGACATAGAAGTGTTTGTTGCCTTTTTTTAATCCGGGTACAGGTTGGATACGAGCAAAGCCATAGGCGTAAGCTAGAAAGATATATTTAAAACTGAAATCATTTAGTCATAGTGCTTATTCTACTTTTCTAGTCGCGGTCTTTGCATCTCCGACATTCCGCTGCACGACGCGACCCGCGACTTAGTCCTGATGTCGGAACAGTTCGAGGCCGACTACAAGCTGACACAGAACTTGGAGGTTCTCACTGACAAGCTCCAACAGACCTTCAGGGAGCTGGACTCGGAGAAACAGAAGACAGACAGGTTTAGCAACTTTACATACATACTCTTAGACTGGTACTCAAACAAGGCATTGGAATTATGAAACATAAAAAATCGCTCTATTCGGGAGTTCATAATACATCGTAGAGTAACATAAAGGGTTTTTGTCTATCTGTGCTAAGGTCACTGTCATTATATACTATGCGCCCCACAGCTAATACTCCGTTCAATTCTTAATTAGCAAATTACGCCACAAGAAGCGCTCGTGGCGTAGCTTGCTTAGACGTTCTTCATTGATTGTTGACGTTAAGCAACGCTGTGCGCGGCTCCAGTTTGGATGGGTGACCGCAAGTGACATTACGAGCTGAGCGCTTCCGGGCTTCGAAGGGCACGTTAAATTGTCGGTCCCGGCTTTCAAGTCGTTAAGCCATGACGGAGGCCTTCAGGCGGCCAAAAAACTCCGTCACAAGAGTTTGCCTCTAGCTCATACGAACTTACTTTACAGACTCCTCTACTCAGTCCTCCCAATAAGCGTCGCCACGGAGCTCCGTCACCGCCGGCCGGTCCCAGCCCGTCGCTACGACACCGTCACTCTCCTCTTCAGTGGCATTGTTGGCTTCGCTAACTACTGTGCTAGGAACAACGACCATAAGGGCGCTATGAAGATCGTGAGGATGCTGAACGATCTGTACACCGCCTTCGATGTGCTGACTGATCCGAAGAGGAACCCTAATGTTTACAAGGTAAAGTTTAAAGAGATCAGATTTCACACATCAATCTCATCTTCAGCGGCATTGTTGGCTTCGCTAAGTACTGCGCCAGGAACAACGAACATAAAAGGACTATGAAAATCGTGAGGACGCTGAACGATCTGTACACCGCCTTCGATGTGCTGACTGATCCGAAGAGGAACCCTAATGTTTTCAAGGTAAGGCTGAAATGAGGTTTTACAGACTATCAAGGTTGTGTTCATAGCTCATAAGCTATGTTCAGCGGACTTATGTTATTTGGGCATTCCATTCATTGAGATAATAAACTTTCTACTTGTCGTTTATCGGTATTTTAAAATTCCAGATTCAGTTAGGAATACAGTATTGAATAATCGCTGGTACAAAAAATAGGAGCGTTTCTGGCATTATGCTTACTTTGGTAGAGGGAAAAGTCAGGACTATTTAATAGAATCCTGTACTGACTACCCCATCAGACTATTAAAATGCTTATTTGCAATGTTTCAGGTTGAAACCGTGGGTGACAAATACATGGCTGTATCTGGTCTCCCGGAGTATGAAGTGGGGCACGCCAAGCACATCTCACTCCTGGCTTTGGACATGATGGATCTGTCACAGACTGTCACTGTTGATGGGGAGCCTGTGGTGAGTCTGAATATTATTGTGAATTCTATAGTTCTTTAGGATCATCACTGCATGACTATGCATATTGAATTCCCCATGGTCATTTTTCATATCAAAACTTTTGTATTCTATAGGTTTACGCCCAATTTTTTACGCCCATAATTGTAATTTCACTGTCCCTGCGTAAATAAGCAAAGCAAAGATCTGTTAAATACCGACTTGTCAAAATGTTGCTTTGCTTTTTTGTGCCAGAATGGTGACGGTCTCATTATGCAACAGGATAGTGTGTTCAGTCAGACCCTATAATGACCGAGACTTATACTCAGATTTTCACCACAAAACCTATGTCAGTGTCTATTGTATTCCAAAAAAGGTTCAAGGTTGGGCAAAGGAAGCCAATAACAGTATTTGCAGATGATACAAATACCTTGTTTATTCTAAAAAGTTTATATCAACTTCCAGGGTATAACAATCGGCATACACTCGGGAGAAGTGGTCACCGGTGTCATCGGACACCGCATGCCTCGCTACTGCCTATTCGGGAATACCGTGAACTTGACCAGCCGCTGTGAGACCACTGGAGTACCTGGGACCATCAATGTCAGCGAGGATACCTACAAGTAGGTAGACCTCGGTCTTTTTAGCTTCAGTCATGGATGTTGTTTGTGAGGAATGTCTTACGCTGTGTGTATCTTCCAGCTAAAATGACAGATATTCATCTATCAAGATACAATAGTTGTGCATTTCTACGAGCTAGTTTCGTAAATTACTTGACCAGCTGCTGTGAGATCAGTGAGGATACCTACAAGCAAGTAGACCTTGTTTTGGTTTCAGTCATGAATGTTGTTAGCAAGAGATATTTTGCTATGTGCATTTCTTCTCTATGAAAACTCTGCTCAGCTTCTATCTAAACACAATAGTTGTATATTTTTTAAACAGTCTCGGTGTGGCGTGCTTGACTGAGAGGCAAGAGGCGCGGTTTCAATTCCCACTGCAGGAGAAATGTTTGCATACTCTGTAAATATTTCTTCCGGATCTGGGTGTTGTGGTACCATGGTACTAATAATTTCTAATACCAATAACATAGGTAATCCTATTGTGGGGTCAGAACTGTGTACAAATGTGACTACTGGGCGTTATTGAGTATTTTTATACATTCTAAACCTACCTTTAATTTACCTAAGTACTTTATTTTTTTGTTTGATGAAGAAAACAGTAACTTCGGTTAGGAACTTAAAAATTTATTTCTGAGATTCAAAATTATTTCTTCATAGTAAAACTTTGGTAAAGCTGACAATATTTAAGCAACCAACTTAATCCTCGCACAAATCCAAATACCTCCTCAAATACACGGGTACTGGTAGCTTCTGGATCCCCAAAGGCAGTTCAAAATTCTCCCAAAGGATCTCCCTCACTTTACATCTACAAAGATGCTTCAACTCCACAGGCCGAAGACCACACCTGGTGCTTGGTATCAGATGGTCTTCTATAATCTCTCCGTACTTCTCCAAAGCCACCTTTCTCTGGTAGTTATAATCATCAGGCAGGTCCAAATGTTTGAAGGCACCCTTGTTAACCGAAAATGTGATCTGTGGCACCGCTCTAAGGATCAGTTTCAAACAGCTCACCAATTCAAACGGATAGACCCTTTTGTGTTCTAGAAGTCTATCAAGAATAGACTCAGCGGGGTTTGTTGAGGTTGCAATGTCAGAGGTGATTCTAGCACCGAATCTGAGTAAAATCATAAGCATTTCTGATGATCCTGATTGGATGACGACTCTTACTGGTGAAGCTTTACCACAGCTCTCTAAGGGTACGTCTATAAAGCGGTATGAGCTGGTTCCATCTTTGTATTCGAGGTTGGCGTTAGTAGCGTGGTCTAGGAAAAAGACTAGGGCATGAACGTTCTCTTCTTTGTCCATGAAGTCTGACTTCCATCCAGCTAGGAAGTATGGGGCTGTGGTGCCAAATATTGCTCCTGGAAAAGAAATTTGAATATGACACTCGTTCAGAATATTTTTTTAGCTGAATTGATGATGATTCTTCACTATATGCAGATAAAATAATGATACATTTTTAGTTCTTGTTCTGCAATTATAAGTAACTAGCCGTACCCACGCCGTTTCACTCGCGTAAAGATTAAATCATAGTCTATTATATCAGCACTTGTAAGTGTAGGTTACTTTCTACCAGTGAAATATTTTTTAGAATTGGTTATAAATAGAAATAAAAACATAGAATACGTCCAGCTGCTTCTCTCCCTGAGCATGCCGTAAAAGTCGACTAAGGGATAGTATCCTCCAACATGATGAGATACAATAAGCAAGTATTCCTAAAGAGGGTTGACGTCAGGCAGGCGGCCGGTCATAAAACTCTTACAGCATGATCCAAGGAACATGTGCCGACCCCACATAGAGTGGGATTAGGGCAGGAAGTTGATGGTTCCGCTACAAACTTACAAACTTTTAAAACATAAGATCGTGTAGATGAATCTGATTGTCTGATGTTTGTTTTGGTCAAGTCTTACCCAAAAATATCCTTTCAAAGGTTCCTTCACAGGCGTAAAGCTCGTCCAGCAATGCTGCCACCACCCCGTTATCCTGAAGGCTCCAGTCAAAAGCCAGCTTCATGGCGATGTAGAGTAGGTTGTGGTACTTCCCCATGAGACAGACGTCGCCATTGTTGGTCTTGCAACTGTTGTGGTAGCGGAGGGCGGATACAACAAAGTTCTTGCATGTTGTGTTGTCTGATAGGTTTTGACCTAGAATTTCGTTTATATTAGAGCAGTGTACCTGTGCAGTACCTAGACTGTGGTGTTGTTTTATTTCAACTAGAATTGTTGACCCAGTGAAGTGATATAGTCATAATTAAATGCACATAACTGTATAATTTATGACGACCTCGGTGGCGTGGCGGGCGAGTGCTCGGCTAAGACACAAGAGGCGCGGGTTCGATTCCCGCTACAGGAGAAATGTTTATATGTTCTGCAAATTATTTCTTCGGGGTCTAGTTGGTGTAGTATTATGTATTTACAAAAAAGTGTTTAAGTATTCTATCAGCTATCTGGTGTCCATAATACACCTACAAGCTTTGCTTAGTTTGCGCTGTGTTAAATGTCCACAAATATTTATTTATTTATTTAACTATTTGATCTCTTGTTTGTAATTTTATCGTTCATTTGGCAAACTGTGTGGATATAAGATAAATAATTCAAACCTCTTTTCAGTCTCTTCTTTTAAATATTTTTTAGTCTGTGGATAACGTGTACTTGTACTTTACCTTTGGCGCATCCAGCGATCACAGTACAAAAATATTCAACAAGCTCCTTCCGTTTATTCCTCTGATTCAATGAATCCCGCCCTAAATTATTGAAGATTTCTTCGAAATAGTAATCCATGTAATTATCCATTATTAATTTTCAATTGCACCACGATAAGAAGAAATTGTTACCAAAGTTATCACAATAATTTTACGAAGACATTTTAAGCTAATGACAAAAATTTCGATTTTAAGTGTTACGCACCAAAAAGTTCGATATTCAATTTAAATAGTTTTCTTCGAATTTCAATTTTTTGTCACTTCACCTCTTTTTATCCGAAGGAGAATACTTTTTTTATTCGATTTTCAAACGTTCTTTTGTTTTTTGAAATTATTTTTATTTTTGTGTCACAAACGACCAGTGACAAATAGAACGTGAACACCAATAGCTCAAAATCAGTTGTCCCCTCGTTCAGCGATGACCTGCAAGTGCTAATCTACTTACCTCTGGTCATGTTGGGAAGCCATATTTCCATGTTTCCTTTATATACGATCCGTTCAAACTATAGCAGAAACTGTATCGATTGTACGTCTTTAAAACTATTATTTCTTAATGCACAAGCAAGATAATGGAGAACTAGGCCTTTTTACCATCTGTAGTAGATGATTTATACAGCGTCAGGAGGCAACTTTACCTTCACAAACGGGACGCTGTAGTGCCCGGGATGAATTAAGATGGAGTAGGCTTGCCCAGCACCTATTCCACCCTCTCAGCTTAGTCGGCCTTGTTCACAGGAAAGACATGGTCAATACGTGCGGAGTTAACTAGGCCGCGGGTTCTCTCACGATGTTTTCCTTCACAGTTTGAGAGTACTGGTATAGCGCAAATATTTTTTTGCACAGAAGAATCTATTGGTACACGACCGGATTTGAACCTACGACCTTAGGATCGGAAGGCGGGGTCACTACCAACTAGACCACCAGTGCTCTAGAGATGCATCAATAGCCTAGTTATTATCAATATTTTTTATTTAAAAAAAGTCCTGTGGCCTTTTCCCCATTGAGTTTTTTTTGTGCAACCCATAAGATAGATATGGGTACCCTCAAAGTTGTATGCTTCTAAAACTTCAGATCTAGTGCCTGCGTTGATAATCAGTCAGTCAGTAACATCTAAGTTACTAAGGTTACCCTAGTACAGCTTGAAGATAATCTAAGTTAATCCAAATAAGATAAATCTTACGAACCTCACACAAGTAACGTAGAATATTACTGAAGATTATTTTAACCCGTTGAAACTTTCTTGAGAGCCTGGGAGAAATCGCGTCAAGCGATAAGGCCACATCTTGCCAGCAATTGTCAGTTTTGTTTGTTTGCAATAAAGTTTTTTAATTATCATTTAATTTTCTTCCAGTTGGCTGATGCGCGAAGACAACCATGACGACCAGTTTGAGCTGACGTATCGTGGACACGTCTCCATGAAGGGCAAGGCTGAGCCTATGCAGACCTGGTTCCTCACTAGGAAGAAGACCAACTAACTCATCCATCATCTTTTCAGCTGAGTCTACTAGATTAACCCCTGAATACTCAAACGCATCTCAGAGTTGAGCACGTCTCAAGTCACGTTTTTTTGACAGTTTTTGATGAAAATCTGTCAAAAATTCGTCATGGTGTTTGAGTATTGGGGGGATAGCGTCTTATAGATTTTCGTATTGATACCTTTTTTTATTAATTTAGACCTTAGATCTATAATTTTTATTAGACAGCCTCGGTGGAATGGTGGGCGAGCGGCTGAAATGCAACAGGTGCGGGTTTGATTCCCGCTGTGGAATTTTTTTGGTTTCTTCTGCAAAATATTTCTTTAGTGTTGTGGTACCATGGAACTCATAGTTTTTAATACACACACAGGTAGAGTATGGTCAGAGCTATGTATTGACTGTTGTGTGTTATTATTGTACCTGGCCTACAGTTTATATTTGTTTAAATTAAAAGTTTTAAACTGTTTTAATAAAACTAAATTATTAAATGTTTTTTTTTGTTGCTTAGTTTTCTTTTAATAAGTATATAGGAAAGTATGTATACTCTAGTCAACTTATAATTACTTAATTATCTGTAGAATCTCATTGTGTAGTTGTAAACGTCGTGAAAATGTTTAATCAATAATCTTAAATTATTTAAAAATTTAATAATTATCTCTGTTAGTTGTACTCTAAGTACATTATTATCTTACCTTCTAATTGTGATAAATGTCTGTAAAATAAAATAATAAAAAGCAATATTTGTGGTTTTAATTAAAACCTACCTACTTATCCACCTCATTTTATTAGGTACCTACTCTGGTCGCCCCGTTTGCGTGGTACGTTTGACAAAAAAAAACCTATACGTTATTAAATAAAATAAAATATATAACTAAACATACTAAAATAGTCTGAGACGCAAATCAATTAATGAGTCGTTATTTTGGTCATCACGATACAGGTTTGGCCTAGTGCGAGGTCCGTTGTAAACTACTAACCACAAAAATAATACCTGTCAGCATTTACATCTGTTCTGATTTCTCTGTTGTGTATAATTATTGTGTGTTTGGTGAAATTAAAATTTTGTATTGATTTACATAATTTTTGACCTAGGTCATAAATTATGATTATTCCAATCCGTTTAGCCTTTGAAATACTTGCTTATTGTATCTCGTCATGTTGGAGGATACTATCCTTTGGTCGAATTTTACATGCTCGGGGAGAGAAGCAGCTGGACGCATTCTGTTTTTTCTTTACTCCCAGTCCAGCAGAGAAGTTATCGATCAAAATAAGAACAAAATACAAGGTACTGTTTGTCTCATCTTCATGCCTCTCATCTCGAAATTAGCGAACGCCTAAAAATAAGTGGAATGTGGCCCGACGACCTCGCCGGCCACTTGTCTGCGACCGGTTCCAGCCGATATTGAGGCTCCGATGGAAACTGTGTTCAAAAACAAAATGTCTACAGTATTTTTTAAACTGTCAATGTGTTTTTTACTAAGATACTGTTAAGTTCTGTCATTATTTTAGAATCGTATGAAGTAGAACTGTCTGAAAAAAAGTATGATTAGGTAAATATTTGCCTATATACTTACCTCTTACCCTCACGGTATTTACTGTTATCGTATGACATAAAGATTGTCACCATGTTTAACAAAATACTAATCGTTTTTAGATTCTAAAATAACAACTATAACACTCCATTTTATTTAAAAACAAAATATTAAAAAGTCCCGCCATACATGCTAAAAAATTACAACTAGACGTTTTGCTCAAAATGACTTATTCTAGCATTTTTTATAACATTCGTACAATTTAGCTAGTTTCTTGTATAGATTTTATGCTACAATGTTACTTTATGTACTTTAGGCGTTAGTTAAGCTCAGGCGCTTCTCAGAACTTATTAACGTTGACTGTATATTTACAAACTCCGCAATATCTATTATTAGAAGCTGGTTCTTGATGTAGGTAGGCAAGGTAGGTATGTCAACGTACAAACTTAAGCACCTACTGGAAGCGCACTGGTCTACCAGTTATTCGACTTGCATCGCGTACTGTTATTTCTATCGAAACGATACTATAACTGTTTGCAATCATTTTCATAAGACTAGTAGAAAACCGCGGCTACGGTTGGTATTTTTCGTATCGTAAATTATAAGTTAAATAGAAGAGGGAAAATGTTTGGACATCTTATACGAGATGACAACTTCATAAAGACGACCATAGAATGAAAGGTAGAAGGAAGTGAGAAAGAGGAAGACCAAGAATTAGCCAGATAAAGGTGAAAGTGGCTGTCATGTCGTTTATAGAAGTAAACTGCATTGGAGAGGGAAAAATGGAGGAAATTTCATCATTCCACCGACAAGAGATCTTGAATAATATAATAAGTTATTATGCATCATTCACTTATATTGTTGTTGTATTAAATCCTCATTATCATTTCGCTGCCTTTGTCCCACTTTATGTGGGGTTGGAACAACGTATTCTTCTTCCATTTCCCTCTGTTAGAAGTCATCTCAACACTTACTATTCAATTATTAGATTATTCAATATATTGTTTTAAATCCTCATATATTTTTTAATTGATTGAAATCTATGGGCTTAAATATTTTAACTGAAGGTTATATCAAATTTCTCAAGGTAAAAGCACAGAGGCCGTGAGAAAGGTTAAATGCAACGTAGATTTAAGACGTGTCCAAGTGATCCCCGTGATTTTATGGAATAAAAAAATTTGACTTTGAGACTTTGACTTTGTGACTGTTGATGATGATGTATCATATAGGTAGGTACTCCTTTGTTTTTCTTATTGCAAGAACGTAAATGAACAATTGTAACTTTATTCCCCCACACGAAAATTCGACATTTCTTACGTTGTTACCTTTTCGGGAAAGAATAAAATCTGAGTACCTATAGGTAGCCATGTGCCTCGGGATTATTCCTACCAAGCTATACAACGATTCAAAAAGATAATTAAGATAAGAAAACAATAAGAAAATAAATATTCGCATTCTTTTACCAGCTATCATACCCCAATATCACAGCGATTGATTTGAAAAGTAAGAAAAGTTCTTCATCCGCTGCTCAGAATTCCACCTATCAAGTTAATGCGTGAAAATCGATAAAAAGCATTTAACAAGATGATACCTTTCCATTCACTTCCGAGAAACTACGACTCGATACAATAGACCCGGCCTAGGAACTACGTAAATGGACCATGGAAAGACTTAACTGTGGTTCTGTGGTAGAGAAGATAGTCAAAACTTACTGTGGTTATAGGCTTATGTATTCTGTAGCTCTATGATGATTTTTCCCAGACATTACTAGCTAGCGACTTTAGTAAAAGTTATGTAAGTACTCTTATTAAAACTTATCCTATATAGTCATAGTAACCACAAATGGCCTATGTTTTTTATTCATCGACAGCCCATTATTATCACGCCCGTTTCCCTAATGGGGTTGGCAGAGTCACAAGTAAACATGATAAAACTTGCAAACACTCCTGACTCAAGTTTTAAGATGGATATGGTGGACCATGGTGGCAGGTGATTAGCCCATCGCCCATATAGATGGTTCATCAATGTGGAGAGGATACTATCCCTAATTGACTTTTACGACATGCTCGTGGAGAGAAGTAGAACTTTATGATGTATACCTTTAATGTCTGTCGATGTAACCACGACGATTCTGTGATAATATTTTAATATGAAAGATTTACCAATAAACCTAAGAAGTGTTAGAAATTAATAATTTTAAACAATTTTTACATTTCTACACTATATTAGGCGGTAAAATTTCTATGTTAGTTTGATCGAAATCTTACTGACTCTGAAGTTCTTTAGTTCTTTGAGTTCTATAGGCTAAAGGCGAAATCACGTTGCTAATGGCAGTGTGAAATAAAAACAGCTACTCTATCTATGTCTTGTATCGTTCCGGCTCTGTGGCAGCACGTTGGGAACATTTCCTGGTACAAGTGGTTCGGCCGCCCATTCGACTGTGACGCGGAAACCCAAGAGAAATGGAAAACTGATCATTACACATTTTTATGTATCAGTGTGAAGCTGTCTCGTTCAATTATCGGAGTAAAAACTGACGATACATTGTATGAAGAATGTTGGTTGAAACAACAGTGGCTCAAGCTTAACCACTCGAATCGATTTCAAACTTATAGGGATTTTGAACTCCTAACGCACTAAAGGTTCGCAAACATTGTAAATAATAAAAAATAAATAAAATAAAAATTGTTTAATACAGACAATTAATGATAGTCCACAAAATAATAATTAAGTACTAATGAAATAAAAATAAAAACAAAATTACACAAATGTCAAAAACACACAAATATAAAACACACAGATTAGAGGGACCATCCGTTACTGGGACAGCACCCTTTAAGGTGTTGTGTGCTGTTTTATCCAGTGTAAAGGTCGCGAATGGTCTGTAGATGGAGGCAACATTGATATATACGTAGAAAAATAATACGATTGTCTTTCTGGAATAAAACATCGAACTTCCTGATGGAAGTTCGATAGTGATCTATGACGTCACAAAATTATTATCTTTAATTCTATATGTGTCATTATTCAATAACAAATGTTCCAACGAACATGCTAATCTTACTTTTTCTTGCTTATGTTATAAATGCGAAAGTTTGTGAGGATGTTTGGATGTTTGTGCCTCAATCACGCCTAAACGGCTGAACGGATTTGAATGATTTTTGGAAGTACATGTGCTGGATTAACATAATAGGATATTTTTATCCGGGTACCACGCGAGCGAAGCCGCGGGCAGCAGGTATAATATACTAGTAAAATGCCCCGCAACTTTTTCGGCTTTAAACTTCGTTTTCCCGATGCGTCCTCTACGAGTTAAATTTTGGGATTTCTTTTCTTAGTGCGCCCCTACACCAGAAGAGGTATATACAATCCAAGTTGCATACTTATAAAACTCTCAAATAAATAAATAAAAATGCATTCTTCTAGGATTTATGGTTCAAGCTGCGTTGTCAGTCAGACTTACTGTACCGTAGGAGTCTATAAATTTACTAATTAACTGTAAACATGTTTAAAACACATAATTTAGCGCGAAACGACTATCAATAAATAATAGGCAATGGTCTTGCCATTTTAACTATTCAGAACGAGCCAAAAGCGATATTTTCCATACTTGTTTAACAAGGTTCTTAGTTATTTATTTTTTGTTTGTGGAACGGTCAGGGTTCATGCTCCTTTTAGAACTTTGTCCATTTAGATTCGTTTTTCTAACGTAGCGTAGTTTCGAAGACGCAACCAAATAAATGTGTTCAAAAGAAAACGTCAAAGTGTGCCAAAAAATTGTTAGAACTTTGTCCAATTAGATTTGGCCAGCGTGTTGGGCACGCTTCTGCCGTCTGATGAACTGGATCAGGTGAGCTATCTATAAACCTTTTATCTAAAATCTTTAGATAGTCCAAATGTTTCTTTTGTATTTTGTAAGTTCTGTTTAGAATTATTGTAAGTTTATTTCTGTTAATAAATGGAATTAGACTCGTTTCTTTAAACATAGCATAGTTTCTAAGACGCAACCAAATGCGTTCAAAAGAAAACCGTCAATGTACGTCAAACAAGTTGAAACGGTAGAAGTATAGGATCTTAGTGGAGCATAGTAGGAGACGTGTGTTAACTTGATGACATCATTGGCTTTAAGAATATGTTTTTTTTTATTTATAATACTAACATGAATAATGCATGTAGCTGAACTTTTAAACGAAGTTGATATCTTTAGATACTTATCTAATAATTGGTTTAGCAAGTACCTACTAATATAATAAGAAGGTAAGTAGCACTTAAGTACTTATCAACTTATTGTTGAATAACTATGATAGAATAAAGTATATAAAAATATAAGTCTATACGAATTGAATAGAAAAAAGTAATTATATCACCATCATCATCATTATTCACAAACCGACCTTACCCTCTGCTGGACATAGGTCTCCCTCTGTTAGTGCCATCTACCAAATATTCACCACTGTTTTGGTCATCAAGCTATCCTATAATTTAGTATAGCTTATATGAAATTCCTAAAAATCAATGAGAAAAAAAAATGTTATCTCTGCAGCTTGTAACGCGTTGAAATCTTTAGTATGGGTTCAAGAATGAAAATGAAAAATGCCAAGAAGTTGAAATCTTTAGTATGAATCAAGGAAATAGGACTCATTTACATCATTTTGGAATTTTTGAAGGTTATACTTATTAATACTTTGACCTTTTTTCTAACATTTATTAAAACCATGCCAAATTCATGACCAAATTTCATAGTTTACCTATTTAATAATATCAATATAAAAATAATTTATTATTCATGCATGTTCTCGCACAGTATAATTATCAAAGAAAACGAAAAAAAAATTACAAAAGTTAAGACTTTTTTTATTGAGCCTGTCATAAAATTCACACTACCTCTTCCCTATCACGCCACTTCTGGCGGTCTTGTGCGAGCTGGAATCACTATGCCAGCCGTTACGCTACCTACATAGAAAAAAATGATTATAAAGATGGCAAAAGTGAAGAGAATCATAAATATAATGCCCAGCAATGAAGTTAGAATGCCTGATGATGATTTAAAAGAAGAAATTGAAATAAGACGATGCAAAAAATTGTGCCCGTGCGCATGTGAAGGCAACCGAGGTGGTAATGATAAGAAACATAAAAAACGACTTATGCACAAAAACGTGCATAGGAATACAAACTTTAAAATCTATGTAATTAGTGTGAAAGTCAATTGGTGAAAAATGATACAAGTTAACGTGAATGGAGGCTCGACTGCCGCTCGTTTGAGAAATTACCTCAGTCCGCGTCAAACACTTGTCGTTGAAAGACGCATGCGCGAGTTCCTGTCCTCTCATTGGCTCATTCAAATTCGATTCCGTTGGTCAAACGAACCGGCCAATCGCGTTCGATCCGTTTGATTTCTTTTTCGCGACCACTTTTTTGCATCTACAGTGTGTTACATTTTTGTGCTGTGCATGTCATTTGACATTGACTGTTGTGTTGCGTGTTGGAAGGTCGGATAATTTCTCACGTTTTCTGGTAAGATTAACTGATTATTTTTAATTGTAACATTTGTGTTTGTGAAATTTATTTCACACAGGTGCTGGAGCGACAAAAAATTTATGTAATTTACCCTGATGGGGTCATTGCCGTGTCATACTTTTATTGTGGGTAGTTGAACTCTGGATTTCTCAATAACTTTACATTTACAAAATATTAAGTATAAACCTGTCTATCTGACATAAAATTACCATACCGCGTGATGTGAAAACGAAATATATAGATTTAATTTATTCCAACGATATTATTTTTTAAGGCGTAAACAGATTTAAGCATCGAGTGTCGTTAATTCAAACATCTCACGTTTTTAGAAAACATAATAATTTGATTTTGACGTCTTCGTCTAAGCTTTGTTTACCTGTTTTAAGTTTAAGACCCAGACAAATTGACATATTAATTATAAATACCTACTGTTTATATCAACTATCTACCTAATTAGCATCTTGTCACCCATTACTGGGTATAAACATCTTCTTTTCTGTTATAAAATATTCTACATTCTCATATAATGTGTGCAATGTTACGTTTATTTTTCTTACGATACATTTATTACAAAATAGTTGCAATACCAATGTTCTGATTAGCAAAGCAAAAGAGGCTGTGTAATACCCGGAATGTTTTATTAATGCAGAAGTCGATCAAAAACCTTGACATTATTGTGTTCGTGATGACTGACATTGTCAGTTATAGTAAGGTGTAAATAAAATCACCCCGTAGTTTTTTTCAAGCGTCTTTCTATACATTCTATCTTATCCTTAAGTTTGGATATTTGGGATGGGATGTGTTGATTTACGAGATAATGGGTGAACTGATTTGGATGAACTTGGGGACATAATTTATTACCAGGAAATAGCAAACTGGGTACTTTTCTACCATGTGAGCAAAGTCACGGTGAAAAGTAGTTTCTTATGAAAATACAAATTAGCCCAGTTTAGAGCGGTTACTTCTAAACGAGAAGAAAAATGAAAAGTTGTCATTTTTCATTTCTGACACAAATTAACTACAATGTAATTTACCTATACTACAAATACCTACCATAGTAATTATACTTTATATTGCCGTCTATATAACGTTTGATTTGAATCTAGTTTACTGAAATGAAATTATTGATAAGTTTACACTAAGTCGATTGTTATCTGTTTTATGAATGAAAATATTACCACTTAAGCCTTATAATTAAAAATATACTTTATATAGGAATTCTACTATAATTATAAATAAGAAAATTTGTGTTTCAATCACGACGTAACGGCTGAACAGATTGAAATGAAACTTGTAACATACATAGAAAATTGTGCTGCAATAACTTAAAGGCTACTTTTTAACCGGGTACTACGCAAGCGAAGCCGCGGGTGGAATCTATAATTTCATATCAATGAGATTTATCATAAAGTGTTTTACTAATTTAGGTACAGTATTTTAATAAAAAATCAAAACTACGATAAAATCAGATTTATCTACTCATTAGTCGATCTATTTCATACCTTACATAAATGTAGGTAATTAAGTTAATTTTAACTTGTTGATATTTTTGCTACTTATTGTCGAACGTTCACTTACGTGACAGGTGACATTTCATTGTCACTTAAGATTAAGTAAGATAAGTTGTAAACAAAACTTAAGGCACACAATATAATACTTGTAGTGTGACAGAGGCAGTAAGGAAAGAAATAATTATGCTCTTTAGTTATTGGACGGCCTCGGTGGCGTGGCGGGCGATTGCTCGGCAGAGACGCAAGAGGCGCGGGTTCAATTCCCGCTGCGGAAGAAATGTTTGCATTTTCTGTAAAAAAAAAATCCGGGTCTGGGTGTTGTGGTAGCATGGTACTTGTAGTTTCTGATACCCTTAACACAGGGAATTCTAGTGTGTAGGACTACGTATGGGACTGTTGGATGTTATTATTTTATATTAATTTCCATTAGAACAAAGTAAAATTGTAAATTGCGGAAAACAACACATAAAATACAATTCAGTTACCGATCCAATAAGATCACAACTTAATACAAAAAATCTCCAAACAAAGTCTCCCCGACCATCTAGTAAAACTCGACTAAGGGGTAATATCCTCTCCAACATGATGGACCATGTTTATGGGCGATGGGCTGATGACCTGTCACTTGGGGCTTTGATTCATGAATGGCTGCAAGTTTTCTTATGAATACTTGTAGTTTTCCCACTCAATTAGGGATATGGCGTGATAATAATGTATGTAAGTATAGGCATTCAATGATGTGTTGTTCCACCAGTTAAAATAGTAAACAGAATTCGTTCAGTAGTTTTTCATTTCAAACAGAAAAATACAAACTTTACCTCTTTATAATAATAGTGTGGGTATTATTCAAATCTAATAACTTATTCATACAACTGGGATATAATCGTGTTTATAACTACCTTTGTGTTTATTTACGCATACAGTGAAATCACGAAGCTTTTTCTATAGAGATAATTTTATACAGAAAAATATATTTTATCAGTTTGGTTTTTCTTTTACTCAAAAGGTGCACGATAAAATATTATAACTTTACTTTAAAATAATAACAAAATAGTATAAAAAATGGAAAAAATAACCAATACGCTACGATCGAGTCAGCATAATTAGCAACAATGATCCACGGGTTCTTTCAAACAAAGAATGCTGTTCCTGTTAATAATGAAGTCCTTCAGACAAAGACAGGCTATATCATAATTATGACAATTATCATCAACATAACTGGCGTAGCACGGCTAAAGCTTCCTTTACGTTAGGCTCACAGTTCGTGGCTCACCGTGAGCCAATAATTAGCACCTGCAGGCCTCAAATATTCTTTTTTTTTATAGAAGAGGGGACAAACGAGCAAGTGGCTCACCTGATGGTAAGTGATCACTACCCCCCACGGACACCTGCAATATCTGAGGAGTAGAAGTAGGTAGTGGACTAACAATAAGTCTGCGGCTACCTAAAGTGGTTTTATAATGTTTAGATGAGTTATCAACTTTCTTTGGCAGGAGAAAAGCAAGGCAATTGCCCGACTTTCACGTAGTCGCTCACAAGTCATTGTCGTTACACGTCCTGGCCATTTTTAATGCAATGACATGCATACATTTATTCTCAATTTATTTGATAAACGGCATAGACGGCTACATTATCAGGTTTATGAGAAGGTTTGAGTTTTACGTCCTTGTCTATCTGATGACAAATCATAATTGAATTATTTAAGAACTTGCGGACGATTCGGCATGTGTTAAGTATAACAGCTTTCTGCGTAGGTGTAGTAGGTGACATAGGTGTGTTTTGGGAGGTCTAAGAGGTCAAGGGACTGGAAGAGCTGCTTTGGAATTACCCCTGCACTCGATATTACTATTGGTACGATGGAAACTTTTATTATTATATCGATTTAGATTACGTATAGATACTAACAGTGAGTCTAACGTGACAAACGCCAAGTATTTATCCGTAGCCATTTTCAATGTCGGACGGGTATGTAAACCAGTACGTTAGTTAACCTGCATAAATCTAGCTGATATAATATAAAAGTTATCTATCTAATGGTGATAGTACTCGTACTGTTTTGAAATAATGTAGATGCGGTATCAGCGCTGTGTTCCTTAAAGAGAAAAGTAAGGTAGGTAATAATTAATTACCTGTCTTTTACCTGACGCGCACGCTGCAAGTTCCTATCATCAATTAGGTACGAGTAGACTATGAAATATATACAAACATAATTATCACGCCTGTTTCTCATTAGAGCACTGGTGGTCTAGTTGGTAGTGACCCCGCCTTCCGATCCTAAGGTCGTGGGTTTAAATCCAGTCGTGTACCAATGCATTTTTCTGTGCGAAAAATTTGTGTGTACTCCAGTACTCTCAAACGGTGAAGGAAAACATCGTGACGAAAAAAAAATATGCCTCCTGATGCTTATTCATTATAGCTTAATTCACGTAATGCTGTGTACAAATCATCTAGTATAGATGGCCTTAGTTTTTTTTCTCATAGACATAGGCAGACATAGATCACGGATCTTCAAAAAAAAAACATATTTTATTTTATGTTGACGTATGATGCATCATCATCATCATCTTCCTGCCCTTATCCCGCTCTATGTGGGGTCGGCACAGCATGATCCAAGGATCATGCTGTAAGAGTTTTGGCTAAGGTGTTGACGTATGATGCATCTATTTGTTAAATGTCTTGGGTACATAGATGATTCTAAGGTTGGTTTTACATACTTTTTTAATATCTTTTCAAACTAAGAAAATCTCACTTTTACAAATTTTCAAGCCTAATTTAAATGATTTATCGAGCGTATGAAAACATTACTTATACAAACTTTCTTAATAAACGATTATCGCTAAACTTCAGACGTTTCCGAGTCAGAACAGCGCAAGTCAAACTAGAACTTACAACTAAAACTAAACCTCACTGTAGTAGTGATAAAGTTGAAATTCGAATGAAAATATTAGCTAATCTAATGGGTGTCGATATCACTGTGAAAACTGGCTTTTTGCTGAGCATTCGAGATTGTGAGATCATAAAAAACATATATGTTAGAAAAGTGGAATATATTATGTGTGTTAATGTTAGGAAGTACCTACCGTCTTGTAAGCTAGGCACATTATAACTAGGCTAAGTGCGCAAGGTCACGTAAAGTGTCAAGGTGTAGCCGTACCGTAGATGCAAGTAATAAAAGATTTTAAATACTTTACGGAAAATAATTTTATTACCCAATTACACCTAACTTTGACAAATAACAACTCATTTTTACCTCCCCTCCTTTTGTTGTTTGTATAAACCATTATCTTATATTATAAGAATCTTTGTCCTGACTGACTGACTGACTGACTGACTGACAGACAACGCACAGCCTAAACCGCTGGACGTAGAGACTTGAAATTTTCAGTGTAGGTAAACCTTGGTACGTAGGGGTGTACTAAGAAGGGATTTTTCAAAATTCAACCTCTAAAGGGGTGAAAAGGGATGAAAACCTGGAATCAATTTTTGGTCTAAAACAGCACATAACCGATATCAAATTTAAGAGCCGATTTTTCTCATTTAGTTGATGTCATAATTACCTGTAAATTCTTTATTTTTGGTATGTTTTTCATGAAAAATAGAATACTTTTATTTTGACATATGACAGCGATGATACACACAGATTAGTAATAGATGATACAAAACATATGGAAAAGGAACTGTCAATGTCAAATTACCTGTGAAAGGAAGCATAAATTATTACTGGTCTAATAAGTTTCCAATCTTGATTATTCATGGAGTTCTGACGTAATTCTACGTCTGATAACTAGATGTCGCTGCTAATTCTGATCAAATCCTAGAACGCGCTGTCGTTGCGTTTTGAAAAGTTTACCTTAACTCTCAAAATTTTTACTAAATTCACCGAAATTTCTTAATTTTTAGATTTAGGTATGTTTGTTACTCTTTCACGCAAAAACTACGGAATATACTTACATACCCTATTATTCATATTCGTTCGCTAAAGTTAGCCATTGCTTAAAGTTAGCCCTGTCACTGTTTGTCATTATGAAATGGTAAGAGATGGCAATACTTTAGACATCGTTTAGCGTACACTATATTATAATGAATAATGAGGATAGTAGGTACCTACGTGTGCTGGAATGGGACATAGGGTACTTTTTATCTGGGTACCGCGTGAGCGAAGCCGCGGGCGGCTGCTAGTAATTGATAAATAAGTAACACCCAACCTCACTAGGATTCCCTGTGTCGTGGGTATCAGAAACTACGAGTACCATGGAATCGAACCCGCGCCGTTGCGTCTCTGCAACGCCATGCCACCGAGGTCGTCATATACCTGAAGACAGTAAGACACCAGGTTATGAGTAGGTATAAGTAGGTAAAGATGCTCAGAGATCTCAAGTTCTGAGCTTTCGTTGTAAATGACACATCCTGTTCATAATGATTCATTATGTCAATATTAGAGTTGAATCTTCTTTTTAAACTTGATAATGCCTTGATTTGGCAGGGAATTGATGATAAATTATGCTAAACTATGAGGTAAAATGATCATGTAATACAGAATGACAAGCACGGTCATAATAATTGGTCACAGGATAGACAAGAACGCAAAATACGCATAGTAATCGCGATAGAGTAGCATCAGACTTCTTGCAAAATAAATAAAATCCGGTTTGGAAAAAAAAACCGTTTTTAAAACAAATAAAACGACGGATATACTGCGCATGCACACAAACAATAAGCTGAGCTCATCAACGCATTTAGCTGATCTACCAGTGAGACATTGTAAAGATTTTTATGGAACTGCATTTTTGCCACCATTCCAACATTGGTGATGTTTGAATGGTGTCATTGGGTGGGTGGTATTTTACCGTATTCCCACCTTAATTTAGTTCAACCAACCACCTTAATTTGCCGTCGCATAATCTCTCTCAAACTTTTAGATATAATATATAGAAAACTACGATTGGAATAATTTACAAAGACAAACTATAATTACATTAACAACTTTAAGGTAATCGGTATAATAACAAGAAATGAAAATGAGCTCAGTTTTCTATCTAAGTTCGCCTACAGATAGAACAGAGCTCAGATTACCGACCGCAGGTAAGGTCCCCAAAAGGCTGGCGACGTTACCTTATTGGATAATATTGTGGAATTATTGTGTACTAGCAAGAACTTTTACTTTGTTTTTGTGCATTACGCAAAGGTAATAGTGGGCAGAGACCGTTACTTTCAAGTAACATGAGCCTAGTTTATGATTTCGACACAAAAAAAAGTATTTGTACCTCCAATCGCTTGACCATTACGAATGTTTGGAAACTAACAGACATGACTTTTTCTAACAAATGGTTTCAACATTAGAACACGCTGCCTGAGGTCACGTGCCTTGAGGTCGGCTTTTATTAATAGAAGTGTTGATCACATTTCGAAGCAGGTGATCATTTTATAAGGATGGTTAGCATTAGTGTGTACGCTAATATAGTCTTTATTACGATTAAGAATAAAAGCGTATTTTTCCTTTCCGTGTTATCAAGTGATAACCTCCATCATCCTTTTAAAAATGCATACCTACAATCGGTTTATTGTCATACACAAAAAGTTTTAGATTTTTTGATCATAAATTTGCAGTTGACTGTATCGCTAAACAGTACGATAAGCCACAACATTGACATCTCAGAATCAATGAATTATTCAAAATGGCCTCGAACAGTTCACTTGGCAAAAGGGAAAGCAAAACAGGATGAGGCTCAGTGAATAGAAATGAAGATATGCGAGACTCGACAGGCGCTCCTAGATTATTATAATTGTATATATTAATGGGATACAGAGTAGCTCCTGTTAAGATGTCCGCCCAGTAAATCGTTTATGGAGAGTAAGTTAAAAAAAATGACGATGTATATTTTCACAGGATTTTAAACTAGAAGTGGCTGCAATTTTTCTTATGTTTACTTGTGGCTCTGCCAACCACATTAGGGAAATGGGCTTGATGTATGAACTCTGATAATATAATGTCATTTATTGTAAAACATAGGTATATAAGTTGGTCTTATTTGACAGATTCGGCCATATCAAGGCTGAAGGAACCAAAAATAACCTTAAAGTAGGTACATGTGTTAATTATTCTCGTTTTTATCTTCGCGAATCATCGATTGTTTTTTAAAATTAATCGAGTAATCTTTCTCCCAGGCTTCTACCTACGTAGAAGGCTTTCTTGATCCAAAATAAAACAAAATGAATGATCACGCTCAACCGCCCTTGAGGCAGGAGTAAGAAGAATTGGACGTTTGATAAATTGATGCGGCAATTCGAATGTTTTACTTTTAAAAGTGAGTAAAAGTTATAGATTTTTTAAAGAACTCTTTTGTTTTCTAGTATTTTAGACAGAGGTGTTAATTACTATAAAAAAAACAATGACAGACAAAAGTGGAATGTCTAGTTTGGCAGTCAACTTTCTATGTAAATTCGGAATTATACATTTAAAAATGTGACTAATCCTATTTTTTTTATGTTCAAGACGTTTTAATATTCAACTGGATCAAAAATAAAAGCTTGAACATTTTCCCAAGACTTTTACGCCCATTTTGCACATTAGATATTTTAATAACTTTCTATCCGTTTTTTGGTTTATTTACATTATTATGACTTGCTGTTTGATGTTTATTTAGTTATTTTTACCAACATGTTTCATGATTTATTATATATTTTATCTACATTCAATTTGTGTGTATGCCTGTACGTAACACAAAATATCGTAAAATAAAGAGTTTATAAATAGCCCTTCGTTATACAAACTATTAGGTCTTATTATATTTTTACCTACCTAATAAAAAATCATTTTTATATTACAACCACAACACCAATTTCAAATCTTGTATTGCAACAAGGTAATAAACCCGCTTAAGTGCAATCAGGCCATCTCCCCAGACATATTTATGCCTCGAAGGCGACGGCGTCTGTGAGTTATTGCTCGAACCTGTTCTGGGCAAGGACCATCACGATCAAGGACAAGGGTATTACTAGGTCTACTTTAGTCTAGACTAAGTTAAGACGGGGTAAGTTTTAACTTACTCCACGATATGAAGTCGACTTATTAACATGTAGATGACTTTGTGCGAGTTCGTGGCGTTTTATTTGTGACTGACTTCATTATAAGATGCTTCTGAGAAGTTTTTTTTTATTAGGGATATTTTTGATACATACATCATTATTATCACACCTGTATCCTTAATGGTGTGAGCAGAGTTACAAGCAAGTATTTCTTACATGTATTTTTTTCACTGGCTTCACTATACCAATAGATTTTGTTAGTATTTTCCAAGAAAAAAAATGTAAAAAGTTGAAAAAGTTCATAGGTAGGTACATAATAACGAGTCGTCTTGCCTATCAGAAATTATGAGTACGATGGTACCAACACAATAAGTAAGTGCAAAGACCCACAACGGAAATCAAACCCACACCTCTTGTGTCACCTGCAACGCCACAAAGGTCGTCATTCAACTATTTTCCATAATGGTTAAGATTCCGATCTTTAATGTTCTGTTTCGTCTGAGAACTTGGAAACTGTAGAGACCAATGAATGATGCATCATGACTAATGACTCCAAAATCTTGGAATTGCAAAAACGACTGTCCTCAATTTTATTCACTTTGCGTAATACAATTTTTTCCAGTAAAATGCAAAGCGTGTCCATGCGGCATTTGTACTCGGTGCCTTAACACGTTGCAAATTGATTTAAAAATTGCTGTTTTATTGAATCCGAAGCTTGGGTATAAGGCAATGTACCTGAGCCAGAGATGTCATAAAGAAGAAGAAGGAAAATATTTAATAAAAAGCACAGAGGGTGGATATGCATCAGGAGAGACCATTATTAACTCGAAACGCCAAAAAGAGACCATTATACGCTTATAGTATGATAGGGTAGTCCGTGCATGTCAAAAGTTTGTAAATTTTTTGCTCTGTTTTTTTTTTACCGAGACTGTCAGCGGATTATGTGTTAAGGGTGGATTAAGGGTTATGAGTATCAAAGTCAGTATAGTACTCTGTTGTTAGTTCACAAAATGTGTTTATTAAAAAACAAAATGAAATTTAACACATTTTTTAATTGGATCCTCAATAAAAAACACGACAAAAAAACCATGTTTCGCGTATGTTTTGTTCTATCAGGAACCCTTTTCATATTTTCAGATGATTATTACTTCGATAGTTAGGTAATAACTATTTTTTTATTTTTTGATACCAAGTTTTTGATTCATTTGTAGTTTTCCTGTAATTCTCAGATTATATGATTTGGCAGATTATTTGATTCCAATACTTCGCGAAAAAGATAGTGGAGCAAATCTTTAGTGGTTATTATCCAGATAATTCTTTCAGTTATACGTAAATAATGTATTATTATAGTATTTAATATAATCCATCAGCATTCCATACTCAACAATGAATTGTAATGTTGAAACAGATTTGGACACAGTTTAAGGAAAATGCTATTTAAACCATTAAATAATAATTACTTCAGATTAGCCAATTGAGAACCAGTTGCGATGTAAAAGTTGTCTTGTTATTCAGTTTAACAAGATTTTTTATGGTATTTTTGTCATGATTCGATCGGCAGCTACTTGTAATTGGTATCTATAGATAGATAAATTTTTTCACCCTACTACCAGTCGTGTCATATCAAAAGAACTCTTTTAAACCAGTGTGGTGAAAGGCGATGTATTACGAAGACTGACAGATGCAATCATAAAATATAATTTGTCAAAGGATAGACAAGGATGCAAACCGTGAAGCTTCGTTCTATTATTATGGCATAGTTTAGGAGGGTTGCATGTGTGGTGACTCAGCTTCTAAGAATTTGGGTTTGAAATCCGGTCGCAGCTATTCTTACCAATGGATTTTTCCTCAAGAGAAATTAGAGAGTGAAATGCTAAAAGCAAAAAAAAATGCTTAAAATGAACTAAACTTAGAATAGATAAGTACAATCATTTAATAGTTTTCACACAATATGTCTGGTGTGATTACACATATATGTTTTGTGTTTTACCCTATTAGTATTTTGAACCTGTGCGGTGAAGGATTCAAGTGTGCCTCAAAGAGACTTCTTTCGTGCACTCTGTAATCTGAGACAAATTTTTTTGAGGACACTTCACACAGCGCCATCTAGCCCAAACTAAGCAAAGCTTGTACTATGGGCACCAGATGGCTGATAGAATACTTATTTATACTTTTTTTGTAAATATATACTACACCCAGACCCGGAAGAAATATTTGCAGAACATACAAATATTTCTCCGGTAGCTGAAATCGAACCCGCACCTCTTGCGTCTCAGCCGAGCACTCTCCCGCCACGCCACCTAGATCGAACTATGAAAGTTATGCCTCTGGAATCTACAAATCCTATTGCAGGCGACTATACAAACGATCACAAACGCCGCATAAAAAGTTTTTATTGTCAAATTTCTCTCGTTCCGGCTGATTTCATACTATTGTTGTCAATATTTCGAATTTCAACCGCACCTTGCTATTGTAAACGCAATGTTAGGTAAGGAAGGCCTCGCCCAGAAAAGTGCCCTTAACAAAGAAATTTAGATATTGCGTATTTGTAAATGGTTTTAGAGGTAGAGGTAGGTCAAAGAAAAGGTGGATGGGTTATATGAAAGATAACATCATCATCGTCTTCCTGACCTTATCCCACTCTTGACGACCTCTGTGGCGTGGCCGGCGAGTGCTCGGCTGAGACGCAAGAGGCGCGGGTTCGATTCTCGCTGCGGAAGAAATGTTTGCATGCTCTGCAAATATTTCTTCCGGGTCTGGGTGTTGTAATATTTATCATAAGTATGTATTTACAAAAAAAAGTATATAAGTATTCTATCAGTCATCTGGTTTCCATAGTAAAAGCCTTGCTTAGTTTGGGGCTAGATGGTGCTGTGTGATATGTCCTCAAATATTTATTTATTTATTTACTCTATGTGGGGTCGGTAAGAGTTTTGGCTAAGGTGTTTATGACCAGCCGCCTGCCTGACGTCAACCCTCCTTGGGAATACTTGCTTATTGTATCTCATCATGTTGGAGGATACTATCCCATAATCGACTTTTACGACATGCTCGGGGAGAGAAGCAGCTGGACACATTCTATGTTTTTTCTTTACTCCCAGTCCAGCAGAGAAGTGAAAGATAACATGATTAGTGTAGAGATGACGGGGTTAGTGTAGAGATGACGGGCAATAGAAGGCAATGGAAGAAAAGAACATGCTGTGCCGACCCCTCATAGTGTGGGATAAGGGCAGGAAGATGATGAAGAAAACATCCTAATTTTAATATCTATATTTCTGCGTCTATATAGTTTCATACTTCTAGGACTCATGACTTAGGCTGTGCATTGACTTTCAGTCAGTCAGTGAGTAACGTAAGATTTTTATATACATATAATTAAAAGATGAAATATTTAGGGCCGCTGAGAAGATTTTTGAATTTTGGGAAAGTCCCTTTCTTTAGCGACTTTTGAAAGACTTGATGGCAGTTCAAAGGTCCTTTGAACTTAATTGAAAATGGTGGCGTGTTTAACTTTAAATGGATTTTAAAGCCACACTAAATTACCTCTGGTTATTAGACGATCTTTTGAAATAAGTGAACACTGAAGATAATTTAAAGGTCATTTATACTTACGTAGGTATAATATTAATTATTATTTGTATTAATCTAAATGTCAAGCAGACAGATAACTACGGAATGGAAAATTATCCAAATTTTTGATATCAAGTTTTTTTATAGAAAGCTATTGTAAATATAATTTGTTCTATTATCATAAATTGAAAAAAACAAGCGGTTGACTTAAATACCAAAAAGAAAATACCTTGAAGAATTCCTAAAGAAAATATCTCTTAAAAATATCTTCTATTAAAAAACGATAAAGATTGGAATATTCTCGAAAGAAGGTGACATCACTCAACTGACCGGTCTGAGTATTTTTTATCCCAAACCAAGGACTAAGAAAGTCCTGGAGGGTACGAGGTCATTCACCCGAGAACCTGTTACCAACAATGGGTTCAGGGAGCTACGGTGATTGGTTTCACGTGCGGTGGGCTCAATTACTCCAAATTGGAATACACATCAAATATTAACTACTACGGGACCTCAGAATACAGAAGTGTAATTCTGTATTCTGAGTACGGAACTAAGAATACGTTCTGATAGCGTACATTCAATATAATTACATTGGATTAGCTATTACATTTCTTATTAATTTTGTTTCGAGATGAGAGCGAAGCCGCGGGCTAAAGCTAATACTCCTTAATAAATCCCTTTCACTAGTTCTTCTGAACCAGTGTGGTGAAAGAATTATAGTTCGTTTTAGGGTTCTTTGAGTGGACCTGACACATTTTTAGACTCCGACAGAAATAAATGGATCAAACAAAGAATATTATATTTATGCATGAACTAATCGTTACAAATTATAGTAGCTACGACACAGTAGCTTCATAATAGCTAATTTTATTACTGTTCTCAGCTCGGGCCCTTTCTAAATGCAAAACAAAATCTTCTAACTGGAACAGAAGTACAGTTATGATCTAATAAATTCTGGTTTATGAACATGACTATCTATTTTTCATAGGCCAAGGTTCAAACAAAACGGCAGATTAGTTTTGGTATGTTTAACTAGGTTTGGTGCAAGTGAGGTTGAAATAACCGAAACTCTACTTAGTAATTATTATAAATGGAAAATTTTGTGCGGATGTTTGGCAGAACCTAGTCTAAAATGTACGAAAATCAAAACGATAAAGCGTCACGATTGTATCTATCAAACAGGTAGAATTCTCAGTGAATAGACATCATTGCTGCACTAAATAATACATATAACGCAAAAACTGTCAAAAAACTGTCCGAATAGTCGGCTTTGTAAATTTTTGCGATGTTTATCTAATAGAATCTGCCCAACTCGTTATGGATCCAAACGCGATAATATGTATTATATTATATACCTAGCGGTTCGAAAATTATGCACTAACAAACATATTCACAAACATACAACGCCAAATCACCCAAGTTGCCACTGAGATCATCGCTCGCTTTGCTCGCTCGGTTAAATTCTAATAAAATAGTATTTACCTAATCATTTTATCGTCATTCGTCCATAGTTGAAAAACAACAAATAATATGATCCTAGGTAGGTACTCGTACATTTAGACATCTATTGAAATCTCCAAGCAGGCAGATTTTTTGATAAGATCTTTTGAGGCATTTTCCCATCTATAGTAGATGTTTTATACAGCGTCAGGAGGCAACTTTTACCTTCACAAACGGAACGCTGTAGTGCCCGGAACGAATTAAGATGGAGTAGGCTTGCCAAGCACCTATTCCATCCTCTCAGCTTAGTCGGCCTTGTCCACAGGAAATACATGGTCAATACAGCTGACTAAGCCGCGGATTTCCTCACGATGTTAGGTTAAGCACAAATTAATATTGACCCTACAATGTAGTGAACTCGATTCAAACTCGGCCAGAGTACAGTTAGCATAATATCTCCTAACATCTAACTAATACCGTACTGTGTTCTCGGTCAAACACAAAATATAAAAGCTTGATCATCCGTTCGTCTGTCATCGGTGACCTTTTTAGAAAGGAGGCTTCTAATAATCATCATGATCAGCCTACAGATGTACACTGTATGTCACTCCTGATTCAAAGTCCCATGATGGATATTATGGTGAAACATGGTGACAGTTGATCAGCCCATCGCCCATATAAATGGTCCATCATGTTGGAGATACTATCCCTTAGTCGACTTTTACGACATGCTCGGGGAGAGAAGTGGCTGGACGCATTCTAGGTTTTTTTTACTTCCAGTCCAGCAGAGAAGTAATCAATATCTATACATATTTATACTCGTCTAAAGTACCTACCACCAAACAAAAGCTTCCAAAAGCTACCAAGCATCCTGTTTGGCAAAACTCGTTGTCATTGCCAATATTTTTTACCACTCCAATAACTTGAAAGGTTCATTGACGTCAACGTGATCGATTATACAGTTAAATCGATGCAAAACATCGAGTCGTGATATGTGGAATATCGATTTACGACTTGCTATCTTTAAATATACGCTTCAATTTATGTTGGTACGCGCACATTCGTGTAGACTGGATTCGATATTTTGTTTGTGATTATTATAAAACCTACTTAGTTATAACTGTTTTAATTAAAGTATAATAAATTGTAATAAAATACAAATACTTTCAATATAGTTGCTATCAATATCGAACAATACAGTGTTTTATTTTTAGGGCTTCGTACATAAAGGGTGCAAACGGGACTCTATTACTAAGCCTCCGCTGTCCGTCTGTCCGTCCGTCAGTCAAAAGCAACGATAAATAAAAAAGTGATTATTTGTAGACAGTCGCAAAACATCTATTATATATACTAATTTGAAAAATATTATGTAACGCAGATGACTGAACCAAATAGATAAATCTTCTAGATTAGAAATCTGGAGTCATTAGCTGGGTGAGAGCATGTGACGTCATTAATGAAATTGATATAGGATGCCATAAAGAAAAAATAATTGGGACCAGTTTCCAAAACATGATAGTGTCGCTTGGAGCAGATAATTTGGTCACTAGGAAGGTATTTAGGTAGCAGTGGGTGAATGTAAACATTTGGTAAAAGGAAAGATAAAATATTAGTATAAACATCATATGCGATTTTTCTAACGTTGAAGAATCAAATTTACAATTCTAATTTAATTTATGAAGGGGTCTGGTACTTCATGATGTAGCGTTATCAGCCGCTTAATGTCTACTCATCATCCCATTCCCCAATCGTCATCTAGTCACAAAAAAATGGACAAAACTCAAATATCAAAAGCGCGACAAAGCATGGTAACAGGTGGAGGTATTCAGCGGACGAGGAGCACACTAGTTTCATTATAACCAATCTGCGTGTCACCCATTTTATTCAAGGTTTTCCCATTGACTTAAAAACAGCTGCCTAGGGTACATTTTTATCTGTTGATGAACGCATCACCCTAAGGCTACGAGGAAGAAATATAAGTAAAGTTGAAGCGCTCGTGGCGTAGCCCGCTTAGACGTTTTTGATTGATCGTTGAAGTTAAGCAACGTGCGCAGGAACAATTTGGATGGGTGACCGCAAGTGAGCGTTTCCGTACTTCAGAGGGCACGTTATATTGTCGGTTCCTTTTAAGTCGCTAAGCCATGACGGAGGCCTTTAGTCGGTCTAAAAACTCCGTCACAAGAGTTTAACATTAGCTTATACGAAGTTACGAGGAAGAAGCAATGACCATTGATTAAAACAGTGCATGAATAACGGTAGATTGGACGTGGGTATCATCACAATCAGGGCTCCATGACCGGCGGAACTAATCAGCTCCTCGGGGCTCTAGACCTTGGCGGAAGACTAGACTAGGGTGGAGTCGGATTTTACTAAGCTAAAGGTTGTAAGTGTGTCATTTTAGTAAACCAGCATATCCTAAGAACTTAAAAGTTCGAAAACATGTGTCAAGTTCACGAAAGCTCACTTTAAAACTGGGTTGAAAGAGCTAGTGACAGGAGTAGTAGTACTAAGCTTAGAAATATCAGGGCAGGTAGAAACACCAGACAAATAGTTTTCTTTTATAGAAAATTCTTTGATCTAGTGTGAGTGGTCCATAAAAATGAGTAATATTGAAAAATAATAGTTTTTATACTTGATTTACTGATTGTTTTTATACTTGAATAGATTTGATTTTTGTCTAAAGATTATTTGATTGTATCGGAAGAAAAAAAAACTCGAACAGACAAACCATATAACTCCCAATTTTTCACTAACTAATGCCCGGTTCCAATATTCATAGCAGAGAAACGTTGTTTCTCTGTAAAAAAATATATTTATGGCGCTTTCAGACAGATAACAGCGTCGTCATGGTGATGAACGATTCGTTGTCTGTTAGCACAACATTAGAACCGGGCTTAAGACTAGGAAAGAGTCTATTTCCTTACTCACCATTCGTCGCCGTCTGTCGCTTCGTCGCGCTTGGTCGATTTTTTTAAATAGCTACTGTTTATTCATTCTTCCAGTGAAAGTAGCTGTCATTTTTACCACGTGCCTTGTTTAGTAATGTTTTGTCACCATAATTACCTAGTTAAAGCGGAAGTTAGTTTTTGTTAGTGGTTTTATTACTAACACTCGTGTCACTAGTTAATTCAAATCAGTGTGGTGAAAGGGTTTGAAGTTCGCCTCAAAAGCTTTCATCTTTGACACATGTTTTTCGAACATGCAAAGTTACTGTTAACAAATTGGTAATCCGTAATGGCCATTCATCCAATCGATGTTACCAAGGTTCTTGTAACATACAAGGCTTGAAAGACGTAAAAGGTTCTCATCATGGTCCACCTAGATGGCTCGTATAATCCCTGCCTTATAGGGGATAGTACAGACAGCCTAATAAATCTAAAATTGTACCTGGAATTGTACCGCAATGTAATAGTCGTCGTTGCCTTCTGACGTATAAATCCTTTAAAGACGGTATAACGATTTCTTTTTTTTTGTTCACTGACGGAAACAGAGGAAGGTCTGCTCAGTAGGTGAAATTAAGCATGATACATACATACGGTACATTATGTACATATTATCACGCCAACATAAGAAAACTTGCAGCCACTTCTGATTTAAAGATATTTGCCCAGTCTAACATCGATGGTATTTACGCCATTCTACGTAAAAGACTTACTTATCTGCTGATCTGGGAGTAAAGAAAAAACAAAATGCGTCTAGCTGCTTCTCTCCCCGAGCATGGGGTAAAAGTCGACTAAGGATAGATGAATGATAAGATGGATATGGTGAACCATGGTGACAGATGATTAGTTCATCGCCCATATAGGTGGTCCATCATTTTGGAGAGGATACTATCCCTTAGTCGACTTTTACGACATGCTCAGGGAGAGAAGCTTCTGGACGCATTCTATGCTTTTCCTTTACTTCCAATCGAGCAGAGAAGTATGTTGAGCATGATAATGATGATGATGAATCATTATCATTCACAGCCTGATGATTATTTTCCAAAAACACCTGTGACGTAACCTTCACTGTGTCGGACTCAACGTTTCAGATCTTACGCCACAGTTTCATAACTTTCCAAAAACATATTTCCTCAATCACCCATTCAAGACAACTTAAAAATGTATACGATAGGTAATAAAGATGAAAGCTGCGATGCCATAAGATTTGGAGGTACACTTCAGGTCACAGGTAAATGAATATACACAGCTGGGTTATATACAAACATAATATATAACTGACTAGCTGCCGCCCACGGCTTGCACCACCCAGATAAAAAATAGCCTATATGTTAATCCAGAACATGTACTATGTACATTCCAAGTTTCATTCAAATCCGTTTAGCCGTTTAGACGTGAAAGAGTAACAAACATGCATACATCCATACTTTACAAACTTTCGCGTTTATAATATTAGTATGACTAGGTAAAATAACGTCAACCAACGGCAAAGTCGTTTGTCTATGCTCTGTGTTTGAAAATACTTTTTTTTTGTGTTCTATTTTGTCTGTCTATAATTGTTAAAAGTTTGTATTACGCAAAATAATTACTATTGAATTTCGAGAAAACTGAGACATTCAAGGTGTTTTAATGTTTTTATTGGACACTAGCTCATACGAACTTACTTACTTTAGTAACAAATAATACATGAGTAATAGTGATCAAATGCAAAATGACTCAGTTCATTCTTGTAATCTCTAAATCAAAGTTATTTAGGTGAAATATTTGTGAATCAGGTTTTGTAATGATTGGAAACTGTTCAGGTTCGATTATTAGGTTTGTTATACAAATGTGATGCAAGAATGTTTTTTAAGTCCTCAAAAATGGTCTCAAAATCAACCAAATGGATTTCGCATTTATGTACTTAGTTTACTTCTAAATAAACAAACAACTCTTCAATCAAACATTTACCAACAGTAAGTATTAACCAAGTTGTTTATAACACACGATGTAATAATAATTTTAGAATTCAGAATGATCACATAACTTGAATACTTATCAAAATCTTTGGTCTGACTGACTGACTGATTGACACATTGACTAAATAGCACAGCTTAAATAAATAAAATAGAAATATTTTATTTCGGACTACAAGATCCATAGGATTTTGCAAATTCAACACCTAAACATGAAAAAAGTATGTCAAGATCGTAGCAAATGGAGATCCTTCATCTCTGCCTACCCCTATGGGAAACAGGCGTGATTTGAAAAACTTCATTGCGAGAATAAAACCGCGGGGATTGGCTAGTGCTTGAATACTTCCCAGGAACAATCATACTCAACCTTGGCAGATCGTGAGTGTATAGTGACGGGTGATCAGAAAGACTGACAGATTTACAAACTTATTATCTGTTAGTCTGACCAAACAAGCATAATTTAAACGCGTTTTTTGCGACGCGTTTTTATCCTAATTTTTTTTTTCCAATATTTATCAAAACTGTTCAGCAGTTTATAAGACTTGTTTGAATGTGCAATCCTACATTAATTATAATTTATTTCAAATTTTTATTTATTGTTAACAATAATTTTATCTTCAAGTAATTTATCTTGATGCTATCTTCAAAGATTGCACAATAAAATCGTTATAACAAACATGATCTCATTGCTTTTCTTGTAGCAATGAGATGCATTATACTTTTCCTGTATCCGGTATTCAACGCTTAAAATATTGCATTTAATCTAGTTTAATTACTGCTACACACGTCAGAAATATGGGGTGTTGTATGCATGTACATTATCATCATCATCAGCTGACCTGTAGCTGTCCACTGCTGGTCATAGACCTCCCAGTATACTTCTAGGACGAACGATTTTGTGCTACCTCCAACCGCCGCAACCCTCACTATGTCATCGGTCCATAATCGGTCGGGGGCCGTCCTACACCTCTTCTCTCGGTCTGTGGCCACCGTATGAGAACTTTTATGCCCCAAAGGTCATTAGTTCTTCGAGTTATACGACCCAGCTTAGCACCAACTCGCTTATTCTAACAGTTGGTGACGCTATTTTAACTAAGGATTTCCTCATTTCTGATTATATCACGTATATGCATATTTCTGGTACCTTTTGAAAGTCATATGAATAATATTTGTATCGAATTCTTGCATATTTAAACTATTATGGTTATTTTGTAAAAATAGCTTAACTGCCCCTTTCTTTCTTAGCTCTTAGGTAAGAGACAAATGAGGCATTTATTGCTTGCATAAAATCTTCACTGCGGTTTCGCGTGCTCCAACCTTAGTAGGTCCATGGAACCTTTTTCATGCGAGAATCACGCATCTCGAATGATCGATTAATTAGCAACATTACGCACGATCGAGTTGTATAATCGATTTCTTCCGAGATAACTCATAAAGTGAAAGTATTGGTACAGGTATTACAGTACCGAATATTTGTCGATTGGGATTGAACACGCAATTTGGTACCTTAGAATAGGTTATCGTTAGAATATTTCAATTAATAACCGAGAGAATATATATTCATTTTTTTTTCGAGTAAGAAAATAAGTAGGCCATACAAGTATTTACAAAATTATTATCAATATACAAAAGAAATAGTTTGGGTATCCGTAAACCGCTGGAGGCGATGTATAGATAGTTCAACTGATCCAGATAATGGTCAGATGGAAGCGTCCCCATGACATGTATTTTACTATGTATTTATAGTAAAGTTAGTTGACAGTTGACAGTTGTCAGTAACAGTTTGCCTATTAAGTCTAAAAAAAATTACGTATCAATGCAGGTAAAGTCAGGGGATTACATATGTCATGGGTGGCAGAGAACAGCAGTTAATGACGCATCCTGGATACCAAGAAATATTTTTTACGTCACACAACAAAGTTAGAATTAAGATCCTGATAAATATCGGTAACCGTAGTTACTTAGAAAATAACGGACGTGTTTTCGAGGGGCGGGTTCGATTACCACTACGGGAGAAATGTTTGTATATTCTGCAAACATTTAAAATAAATAAATCTGCCATCTGGTTCCCATAGTACAAGCTTTGCTTAGTTTGGGTCTAGATGGTGCCGTGTGAAATGTCCACAAAAATTATTTATTTATTTTAAAGGCTTATTACAAGAAATATGATATATCATAATCCGCTATGTCACTATCACCGTTTCCCAGAAAACCATGGCTTAAGTTATGGTCGGCGCAAGCGCAGGTAGAAGTTTCCGGTCTATTACACACACATACATACATTCATACGAACACAAAAACACGCATACAGACTCAGGAAATAGAAAAAAAGATCGCGGGAATTTTGAGCAGATGGATGTGCGTTCTTTTTATGGCTTTTGAATTAATTGTCGGAGTTTTTTGCTAGCCTTCGGATATATTTGTACAAAACACCTTGCTTACTTACTTCTCTGCTGGACTGGAAGTAAAGAAAAAACATAGAATGCGTCTAGCTGCTTCTCTTCCCGAGCATGTCGTAAAATTTGACTAAGGGATAGACCTCTCCAAAATGATGGATCATCTATATGGGCGATGGGCTGATCACCTGTCACCATGGTTCATTCGATGATCTTGGGACTTTAAATCAGAAGGGGCTGCAAGTTTTCTTATGTTTATTTTTGGCTCTGCCCACCCCATTAGAGATACGGGCTTGATAATTATTCATAATTATGTATGTATGTACACCTTGCCCGCTATTTAGTATGTATGTATACTCTCCTATAACTAGAAACTTCCAAATGAATGGCAGCTATTTTTGGGACTTTAATATTATGTTATTTATAGACCATCATGTATTACTTCCGTGTAACCAAATAAAGGTACGACCGGATACTAATGCAGTTTATGATATCACAGAAAACTATAAATTATTCTAATCAATTTAAACAGTTTTCAAGGTAACAACTCAATCAACAGACTCATAAATACATACATCTATATTATCACACACGTATCACTAATGGGGTTGGAAGAGCCACAAGAAATATAAGAAAACTTGCAGACAATCCTGATTTAACGTCTCAAGATACAACCATGGTGACAGGTGATCAGCCCATCGCCTTAATAGATGATCCCTTATGTTGGAGAGGTTACTAACCCTTAGTCGATTTTTTACGACATGCTCGGGGAGAGAAGCTGGACACATTCTTTGTTATTTTACTCCCAGTCCAGCCAAGAAGTATACCTACTCGTAAATAGATCTCAGCAAATATAGATCCGTGATCTCTGCCTACCCCTATGGCGTGGTATTATATACTTTTGTGACTAACGCACACACAGAAATCGTTTGGCGTTGAAAGCTGCGCGTGCGCCGCCTATTAATGCCGACAGGCCTGTTCACTTGAACGTTATGGCTTATTGGAAAATAAACTTTCTTACAATGGGTTTAAATTCAATAAACTTCGAAATTTGATACTAAAACCGTCATATTTTAAAAAGGTGTGAAACCCATTAAAGCGTTTTCTAAAACGCTATTAAAGTGAGTTTGAAAAATATGCATTTTTATGTATAAAGAAAAGGCCTTTTACCATCTATAGTAGATGATTTATACAGCGTCAGGAGGCAACTTTTACCTGAGACGCTGCAGTACCCGGGATGGAGTAGATTTGCCCAGCACCTATTCCATCCTCTCAGCTTGGTCGGCCTTGTCCACAGGAAAGACATGGTCAATACGTGCGGAGCTAACTAAGTCGCATAAATTATGTACTAGCTGCCGCCCGCGGCTTCGCTCGCGTTGTACCCGCATAAAAAGTAGCCTATATGTTATTTCAGCACACGTATTGTATATTCCAAGTTTCATTCAAATCCGTTCAGCCGTTTCGGCGTGATTGAGGCACAAACATACATCGTCACATCCACACATCCTTACATCCTTACATCCTCACATCGTCACAAACATTTGCATTTATAATATTAGTAGGATAGCCTTTTCAGAAATACAGTGTCCACATTGTTCCTACGCACTGCAAAAATGAGTGGTACTTCCTATTATTTATTCTGTGACATGCGCTTTCGAAGGCTATGCTGGTGGTCCGCCTTTTATTAGTAAACTCTTAATGCAGGCTTTAAGGTAGGTAGTGATAATTATTGCATGTTCATAACCTATTTCTTTCAAACCAGAGTGAAAAGATTTAAATTGCGCCTCAAAGTCTCCTTTCGCGCAAAACTAACCCCCGAATACTCAAACGCACTCAGAGTTGAACACGTCTCAAGTGACGAGTTTTTGACAGATTTTTATCAAAAACCCGTGACTTGAAACGTGCTCAACTCTGAGTGGCGTTTGAGTAGGTGTTCGGGGGTAAAACTACCAAACTATTAACTAAACCTCAAAATAATCAATCTTATTACCATTTTCTCTTCTTAATGAGCAATTTAATTACTAATTATCGATCCACTTTTCATATTTTCTCTATTGATTGATCAATGGCCGGTTTGAATCAATATATAAATCACGTCTATAGGTGCTAAATATGGAGGCAGTCCATCCGCTGTAACTTGTTTACGGGTATTTAGTTCACGGCTGGAAAGCAGAAGGTGGCCAAAGCTTCGTTTGCTCAATAACGGTGGCCGTAGTATAACGGTCGTACGAAATTAAGATAAAAAAATCAATTTTTCCTCTTATAAAAAAAAGGACAAATGAGTGCTTTTTGTCGGCCGTATTATGTCAGTAGACTAAGAAAGACACAGAATTAGCTTTTAGGTAAAAATGTTCTCACATCACCTGCTCATCACAATAAAGTAATTTGATAGAAAAGCTAGCACTTTGGAGAGTCCAAGAATGTTCAAATCAAGATTGCTTAGTTGTTTTTTTTTATGTTAGTGCCTAACAAAATCTTATAAGACGAGTGACCAAAACAATAAATATAAATAAGCTTTGAAAATAAGAAATTAAATAAACGAGAATAATTTATCATCGACTAGCATACACGCGTGGCTTTGCTCGCTTCGTGTAAATTTTGACATCCCTTTTCATCCCTTTACAAACAAGATCAAACAAATGCTTACAGTTTTATATACAAAGAGATTCAAAGCTAAAGCAAATGGCTGTTTAACTTTTTTGTTGCATTTCATTGTTCATTGCATCACAGATATTTATTAAAACGTTTTTTATTTCTCGTAAAGTTTTACGATAGACCTTTATAGCTCTGAAAGGTCAAGTGGGTGCTTCGGAAAGCAAGTAAAGCCACAGACGAAAACGTGTATTTTAAAAATAACACTTGTTAACAACACGTTTCTTCCTTTAAACGTAGAATAGGCAATCATTATGGGTATAGAAACGCATCTCCAATATAAATACTTGATTTGTTTAGTAAAACTAATGAGAATAATGTACTACTAACTCAAACGGTCTTATCTTCTTAACATACGCGATTGTGGAGCAAAAAGCAATGGCGAACTTATATAATGGAATATATTTTAAATTTTCTATATTTTAAGAAAAAAGAGACGTTAATGTAAAAAACTGAGTCGATCATCACCCATTTGAAAATATCCCACGCCAGATATTTAGAGGACGTTTAAAGTAAATATTTTCGATAAATATAATGGCTCTATGTTCTGACCGCTCAGAGACTTATCGAGTATGTGTACAACAAATATGTCAATGACGCTATGAAATGAATTAAATTATTCAATACTAGTAGGTACTTGTTATGTCTCTAGTTCTTTTGAACAAGTGTGGTGAAAGGATATAAAGTGCTCCTCCTGATGCCGGTTTTCTCACGATACTTTCCTACAACGTGCACATAGATTTTTCGAACAGAATTTCGACCGGATTTGATCCCACGACCTTAGGATCAGAAGGCGGGACCGCTACCACTAGACCACCAGTGCTTTAATTAGAACTTTTAATTTTAAACATATTTATTTTTTTACCATTTTGCTTTGAAATAACCCCTGAATACAACCTTTGCATCCACACTAGTATCAATATGCACAATCTAACTAACACCCGAATACTCAAACGCGACTCAAAGTTGAGCATGTCTTAAGTCACGGTTTTTTGACAGTTTTCGATGAAAATCTGTCAAAAACTCGTCACTTGAAACGTGCTCAACTCTGAGACGCGTTTGAGTATTCGGAGGTAAATGCCGTACGGATATAAAAATACCATTACAAAAAGATTATGCAGTTTTGAGATATTAGGTGTTTCTTCTTTATTTATACTCTGTGCCTCGGCCTTGACAGAGTGACTTTTGAGTCTCAAATGTCGGTATCATTTGAAAGGCCATGATCATTAGAATAATCATTTGTGTAGATTATCGCATAATATATTAATAATTCGAGTCTAAGACATCTTCAAATTACTTATGTAAATAGATAACTACTCAATGTGTGGTTTTACACAAAACATAATCAAGGTCTAGTCAAAGTAAATAAAGACAAAGTGTCGCAAGATCATCTGCAGCCTGCAGCTCGCTTTTTGGGAATTGCAGGTAGGTACTACTTTTTAGGGTTCCGTACCTACCCAAAGGATATCCGGGACCCTATTGGTAAAAGCCTCCGCTGAGAAGGTGGAATTTTCTCACAGTGTGTATTTTTATTACCGATATAACAACAGATAATAAGAAAGGTCCCCCTTTTATTTTGGTGGTCTGGTTGTTAGTGACCCCGCCTTCCGATCCTAAGGTCGTGTTCAAATCTGTGCGATTTTTCTGTGCGCTATTATACCAGAACTCTCAAACGGTGAAGGAATACATGATGAGGAAACCCGCGGCTTAGTCAGCTCCACACGTATTGACCATGTCTTTCCTGTGGACAAGGCCGTAAGCTGAGAGGATGGAATAGGTTCTGGACAAGCCTATTCCATCTTAATTCATCCCGGGCACTACAGCGTCTCGTTTGTGAAGGTAAAAGTTGCCTCCTGACGCTGTATAAATCATCTACTATAGATGGTAAAAGGCCTTTGTAGATTTTTTTAATCCAGGTACCATGCAAGCGAAGCCGTCGGCAGAAGCTAGTCTATGATAATTGCTACAACATAACGAAACCTGAATAGGTAAAATTTTGATCAGCGAAACTTTAATAGATATTTTACAGGGGTCAAGTTCACACAACACTGAGTCAGCCAAATTATTCTTGAAACAATAAAATGTTGAGTTTGCTTATAATCCATAATCATTACCGGAAATAAATTAAACTGTAGTTATAATGTGCTTTAATTATAGTTGATTAGACAACCTCGGTTTTATAACGTAATACAACATTCTCGAGATTATTTCACTTATAAGAATTAAATTATTGAAAATAACCACTTCGTTTTATACAAAACATCCGGCGATTAAAGTTATTTACAGTTATTACAAGTTCTTAGAAGAATCTGGTGATTTACTGTGACGTAATTTTTTATACAATACAATACATCTTTATTGTAAAAACACAAATGAAAGAAATAAAAAAAAAAAGTAAATTAAAGTAGGTAAAAATATGCTTTATACAATGGGCGGCCTTATCGCTAACAGCGATCTCTATACCTGATGCTTGATTTTTAGCAAATTATTTGTGCTAAAACAAGGATCATAATGAAAAAAATAATTCTACTATCACAACTAGAAACGTGATAAGACGGTCTATGCAGATACCGTTTTTTAAGTATAGCTATAGATTTTTGTCATAAAAACATACTCCATGGCTCGTTGCGCAGATATCCAATATCATTCGTCACGATTAATAAAGTTACGTAACTAGAAGTTGTGACAATTTTATTATCACAATGATTATAAAAACATTTGTAATTCACTAGGCTTATTTAGAAAACTCTTACGTTACTACGACAGACAGACTGACTGACTTATAATAATAAATAAAATAAAATAAAAAGCCTATTTATTCCATAACTTAGTATCTAGGTAACCTAAGAATGGTTTTTTTACACTAAAATATTTTTTCTTACTAAATTAGGACCCCTCTCGGGTAAAGGCCTCCTCCAGCTCTTTCCACTTGTCGCGGTCTTCTGCCACCTCTGTCCAATTTGTGGTATTAGTTGTTTTTTTAATCTCGGTCTTCCTGCTAGAGTTACAAATTGGAAAGGACCAACAGGAACAAGACTGATTGACTTACAACGCACACATTAAACCATAAGTCCTAGAAGCATGAAACTTGGAGGGTACATTCTTCATATGTGTAAGGGTGCACTAAGAAAGGACTTCCCAAAATTCAACTCCTACGCGAAGCGGGAAGATGAAATTTGTGAAAAAAACTCAACGCAAAGACGCGGGGCGTTCCTTTGAAAAATGAAGCGCTCGTGGCGTAGCTTGCTTAGGCGTTCTTGATTGATTAAAGTTAAGCAACGATATGCGCGGTCACAAATTGGGATGGGTGATCGCAAGTGGCATTACGAGCTGAGCGCTTCCGTGCTTCAGAGGGCGCGTTAAGTCGGTCCCGGCTTTTAAGTCGTTAAGCCATGACGGAGGCCTTTACGCGGCCTAAAAAAACTCCGTCACTAGAGTTGGCCACTAGCTCATACGAACATACATACAATTTGAAAAATGAAAATAAATAAAATATTTAATTCAATTGTTTGTTTGCAAACACATTGAAACAATTTTCACAGACACGAAAGGTTTGATGTTGCTGTGGCTTAAATTAAAAATTATGCATTTCAGCGGTCTTCACACTAGGCAAGCCTATATCGTGAAGACCAGTAAATATGTAGTTTAGTAAATAATATGAAATGACTATTAGTGAATTTGTATTTTGATTCATTTATTTTTTTATGTTTTCACGTTCCAGATTGTAGGTGTTTTCTAAGACAGTTCTATTCTTCAATCTTAAACTTATGCAACTAATTGCGATAACTAAACAGCAAATTAAGACTATAAAACTGAGGTGATGCTGCATATAGTTCTCAAATGTGAAAGTGAATTCATAACTTCCTTTACTTAATTGATTTTATAAACACAATTGAAAAACATATTACACAAGAGCTGGTACCTGTTGCATGACATCATCAAAATGTACACAAATGTTTACGTACTTTCAAACAACTTCTAGAAAAGGAGATTTTCAAAATTCGTCTGTATTTATTCTTTCCTTGCGTGTCACTATATGTGTATAGGAAATATACCCAATGTTGTTCCATATAACTGACGCCACGCCACGCCACGCCACTGATGTGGTGGCGTGGCGGGCGAGTGTTCCGCTGTGACGCAAGAGGGTTCGATTTCCGCTACGGGAGAAATGTTTGTATGTTCTGCAAATATTTCTTCCGGGTCTGGGTATTGTAGTATTATGTATTATAAGTATGTATTTACAATAAAAAGTATATACGTATTCGATCAGCCATCTGGTGCCCAAAGTGCAAGCTTTGCTTAGTTTGGGGATAATTAGCGCTGTGTGAAATGTCCACAAATATTTATTTATATATTTTTTTTCTGAGGTATTTATACTTTTTCCATAAAACTAAAAATACTTTACAATCTCTAGAATCACGTCTGCATACATCATGCCTTGTGGAACTTTTGTTCATTGTATTCGGTATAAAGTCATTTCGAGTCAATATGTGACTTCGTTCATACGTACAAAAGCTAATTACATTTTAAATGCTATATAATGCCCCCAAAGAGTTTTTATATAATTCATCATTAAAGTCAGTTATTTTGGCTTTAAAACTTAATTATTATTTAATCATCTCAATCTTCTTCAATCAAAACTTCCATAAAGGTGTCAAAGGTGTGATTAAGAGGGTGCTTGAGTCTGAGTCGCTGTTATGTAATTCGGTATATCAGCGCGAATTAAAAAAACTGGCTAAGTGCAAGTCGAATTCGCACATGAAAGATTCCCTACATAAATGTTTCTTGTATGGGGAATCCCCATTGGGGATCCTTTTTTATTATTTGTTAATTTTAACTCTACATTATACGGTTCATGAAATACAGCCCGCGTACAGAGGGACGAAAGGACGGACAGCAGAGGCTTAGTAATAAGATCCCGTTGGCACCTTTCGGTTACGGAATGCTAAAAACCTTACATGTACTAAATTGCAATACTTTTTTCGGAATTTTTGAGCCAAACGTTTAAGACCAATTTTCAAAACACGGTATAATATAAAAAAAATGAGCAGCATGATTATTTTTGACATAATAATATCAGCAAGCTGGACTCGAACACACCCTTAAGTTTTGTTTTACTAAAATATAATTAACGTTATATTGCAGATGATTTTCAAAATAAAGAGTGGAAAGTTGGATTTACTATATTTACAGTCATCATGATATAAAGAGCACTGAAATTTATTATCATGACTGGGCTAGTATTACATGTTTTATTCGATCTCACTATTTCAATAGATTTAATTTATGAATTTCTATAAATGGATAGTTCTGACAAAGTTATTTCATACTTACTCGCTATCAACAGCAGTAAAAATCACACTAAAACTTACACAGCCATATAATAGATAGTAGGTAGGTACCTACTGAACTCAGAGTAGCGTCTTTCTACAGATCCGTCTCACTTCACTGGATCGATGATTCCGTAGGATAATTGTATGACAAGTTATCATACATATTAGTTATGACGACCTCGGTTGCGTGGGTTCGATTCCCGCTACGGGAGAAATGTTTGCATGCTCTGCAAATTCTTCCGGGTCTGGGTGTTGTAGTATTGTATAATAATAATGTATTTACAAAAAAGTATATGAGTATTCTATCAGTCATCTGGTTCCCATAGTACAAACTTTGCTTAGTTTAAGGCTAGATGGCGCTGTGTGAAATGTCCGCAAATATTTATTTATTTATGAGCTGCTAGTGAGTTTTGTCTGAGAAACTCATGATCCGCAAATCTGTAAAAAATCTTTACATTTTTGTAGGTCTTTTTTAGCTCATCGCAAATAACAAAATTGATTACAATACAAAAGAAACAACGAATCAAACGTAATGATATCAAATTATTGTCAATCAACAATCAAATTCTGTAGTTACACAACAGATCATTACAGTGTTGACAAATGTCTGATACTTTCACCAGATACCACCTGTCCAAGTTTCTACTGTAATGCCTTTATAAGTTCTTCGACCAGCTAGCTTGCATGTAAACTGAGCGATAAGTGGAGCGTTTGCTGTGTGAAAATTTCACACGAGTGTTGTTTTTTAATAGCTGTAAAATATGGCGATCAAAAAATTTAAAATTAGATACCATTTTTTTTTATCGTCATATCTTATTGTTCATTCTACTTTTTTCATCTCACCCCACGAAGTAGTAAAAAGGCAGATATATGACCCGGACTATTATATATTATCTACATCGACCCTAGTCTACTTTACTACTAAAATGAGGTAAATTTTGTTTATAACGGTTTTTAAACTACCGTACAAATGGTAAAAATTTAACTAAGCTAAGTCACTTTGCATGTAACGAATTCGCTAAATAAGCTTAAATAAAATAAACTAATACATTATGTAAGTTAGCAAAACACTACGTGTCCAAACAAAAACGTCAAAAACGACGTTACGTCTCGAGATTCGGAATATCACGCCCCGCTTATCGTTCAGCTCGTAAAAATCCGCACTTTCGGTAAAGTTGAAAGTCAAGGATATTATGAATTTATTCACGGTGTTACATTTTATTGCTGATACGTTGATTGAGATAGTTTGCACAATTTGTAAGTGATGTGGTGATAAGGCAAGTTTTTACGACATTTTATACTTTCGCGGGTTTCTATTCTATTTATTTATTTATTATACGTTTTTATAGACGTGTTGTGGAAGTAATTTTTAATAGCAGTTTCATATCTGCTATCTGTAGCTATATGATACTTTTACTCGAATTGGTACTAGTGTGTTATACCAGGTTATGAACGATATACATTATGTATACAACGATCAGCCGTAGTAACCACTTAAAGACCATAACAAGGCCACAATCATTTAAACCTCCTCGCCTTAGTTACCTGTTATTATTTGCAGAAAAACTGTCAAGTTTCAAACATCAATCGATTAAATTCTTATCTAAGCACACATCGATTCTTCGATTATAATCGATTGTCACATGCGAATGAAATGAAGCAGTAAAGTAAGTCAAGAATGCAATTCCTTCCCTTATAAGTCCACACGCTCTAATTGTACATTAACATATTCGTTCGACAAAATGCATTACCTCTATGATCGATTGTCACGACATTTTAGGAAGTGCTACATACTACATATTCATAGTTCGTGCGTAGTTTTTGTTTGATATTACCGATTTGCAGCGACCATGAACAAGTACCTTTCAAAAATAATATTGATTTTAATATTACTTTGTCAAACCATTTGACAGCTCTTGTAGTCAGTTTAGAGCTAAACGAAACGGTGAAATCGGCCTTTATTTTGGTCAGTCAAATCGGCCCTTATTTAGGTTGGTCACTGACAAGGCGCAGTGATGACAAAATATAGTGGAGCAAATTGACCGAGTGATGGTTTCAGAGACGAAAGAGAGGAGAGTTAGACTAATTCTCCTCTCTTTCGTCTCTAGCGTCTCGACCCAACTGACCGCTAGAAGACTAAGTTTTCCAGCGGTCAGGTGAGTCGACGCTATAAAAACCACAGATCGTACACAGTCAGATGGCATGGGTTGAATTGGCGTAGGATCGAGAAGAATTGCAAAGCAAAAGGAGGACTATAGGTACCCACCAGGCTTGATAATATACATGACATGTTGGCCTCGGTGGCGTGGCGAGCGAAACACAAAAGGTTCGATTCCCACTGCGGGAGAAATGTTTGCATGTTCTGCAAATACTTCTTCCAAAACTGGGTGTTGTAATATTATGTATTGTACGTAAGTATGTATTTACAAAAAAAGGATATAAGTATTCTATAAGCTATCTGGTTCCCATAGTACAAGTTTTGCTTAGTTTGGGGCTAGATAGAGCGCCGTGTAAAATGTCCACAACTATTTATTAACTTTACCTTGGCTTTATCCGAGTACGTGAACGACTCCGCAAACAGAAAACATAATAGATACATCAAACAAAACCATAACTTACCATCAACACACCAATTTGTCAATACAAATTTTGAAACAGTTACAAAATTAGGTACTCAATATTATTTATCATTTGTTCTAATAACGGACCATGTTAGGGCAGACAATAATTATGTATTTGTACATAATCATGCCAGAGGCTCAACAACTTATTTAGATAGTTACTATGTAGGTGCCTGATTGCTTTCCGCTCCAAAGTATTGCCGAAGCGCACAATAAATTTCGTACTGCCACAAATATTGTGCGCTTCGGCAATTTTCGTCTAGCTTCTGAAATACAAACTAACGCGATGATGATATGTAATATAGAGATGTTACAATAATTATGTAGATACCTATTTTTTTAAAGGGTTGGTTCAGATATTATTTTAGTTACATATTCGGGTTTCATTCAAAGCACGAAGTTTGCCGAGGCACACAATATTTGTGGTACTACTGTAATTGATGTTTCTTATGAAACCATATCCGTGAGTAATGGTATGTTGTCAATTTGTTGACAAATATCTACTCAGTCTATTGTTTCGAAAGAATTTGAAGTTATTGCGTGGACTTACAAAAACCTTTACTTATGTTTTACCGACAGACAACGGATCAATTACAATAGCAAAGTTGTTTATTTTTTCTAAAAAAGAAGTTGCTATGATACAATGAACGATTTGTCATCCGTTAGTAAAATATTGGAAGGAATCCATGTTTGAGTTATACCCGGTTCGTTCAAGCACTAAAGCATGTTCGTAAGTTAGATAGACATCCGTTGGTTCAAACCGCGATATTCCGTAAAATGGCCGGGAGTGGCCTGAGTTATGTTGTTTCACCAATAGGTACGGGCTTACGCTTCGCTTTTGAATGCGTGTTCATGCTGTTTTATATATTTAAATACCTATAACACTTAGCTATTATTTCATCGCACGCTCGGTTTCAGAAGTAGGTATTCCGGAAATCCACTTACATAATATTTTTAATGCTACCATTAAAATTACCATAGATTTAAAACGAAATCGTGTCGCTACGATTGTTAAATTGCAAAATAAAATTAACCGTCACTTCCACGGATAATCGTCTTGAAGTAATTTTGTAAACAAATCCTCTCAAAAAGCGTCAACGGTTAAATTACGGCCATAGATTTTATTTATTCATGACTGAGGTCTTTAGGTGGCCTAAAAACTCCGTCAAAAGAGTTGGCCACTAGCTCTATGAACTTAATTACTTTTTTCTCTCTACTGATGATGATGAAACTGTAGGTACGACTATTTATAGCGGCTACCTCTGTTAAAGAAACCATGGATTAATGCTTAATAATTTTATGCTTCATCAACGATTTAACTCAGATGGCGAGAAAAAGCGTTGTTTGGTATTTTTACGATTATCGTAAAAATGCTCTTAGAAAGTGGTCTGCTCGAATCGCAATCATATTTGCTTACTGTCAAATTATATGTTGGAATGCCAGCTATGCATATACAATTAAATATTGAAATGCAAACAAAGAATGCAAACATTTCGAAACAATATTCGCAAGTTAAAATATTTACTAAACATTATGCCCGTATAAAATAGTTTCATTCCGAATAATTGCTATTACAATTTTTTGAAGAAGTTGCTTGGAAGATTTTTGTTGTAAAAAAAAAATCGAGAAGTATGTCCTGTTTTACGTTTAACTGCAGAGGTAACGCTGTAACAGCTACCGTCAAAGTGACGATGACAATAACATGAAATGACGGTTGACATGTAGCGGCCAGTATTTCATAAGTAAACGCAAGACTTTTAAACATGGCCGACATTTAAATCTTCATCTATTCAAATTAAGTAGGACATTGCAAAGAAAAATATTATTTTGAGCTGACGCTGTAGAACTTAGGAAATTGTTACGCAGTAATTTCGTACATGATTTTATGTGAATTTAAATATAGGTCTATCGGTCAAACGTGAATATTGAGACATTTGTTTTTAATATGCGGAATGCTGTTGATTATAATTTGTTATTCCTTATTTTCGGTCAACAACCTGACATTGTTTAGAACATTAGTCGTTTAGCAGTATTATAAAACGATTTCAAATTCAGGTCAATAGTGTTGACGATAAACGAGTTGTTAATCTATTTGTTTCTTTACAGGTACCAGAATAGAGAGCAGTGATCACTGACCCAGTGAGGGCCGCGCCGGAACCATTATGCCATATACATCTAGACGGCGACCAGCATTATAAACAGGATACACAGTTAATTATGCCAACACATTAACCGCACCGACAGTCACCATGGAAGAAGTCACTCCCCGACCTAGCATAGAATACATCCCTCCTTTACCACCAAAAGTGAAGCAAAGAGGTTCCACCACCTACACGACAATCACAACCGATGATGCAAAAAGTAACGGCTATGAAAACGGACGAAATATGGACTCTCTAAGTTCGATGCACTCGCACGTCCTTAATACGAAGAGCCCATCTGCAACGGTATTCATAGCGGCGACCCAGTCAGACCGACCCGCGGTTACACCCAGCACGGACGCTCTCAACGGTCCACATGTAGTCACTATCAGAATCAATACGGACACCGACAAACCGAAACCGAAGATTTCAAGCGTACATCTCAAAAGCGACGTCGATTTCGACAGCTTCAAAATAAACGACCTCTACAAAAAGAACAGTCTCGTCAGATTGAACGTAGACGATCGCCCGAAAATCATAGAAGAAGATATTGTTAAAACGGATAAGGCGCCGTATATCTACTGCAATTCGTACATGAACTCGATGACGAACATCGTGATGTCGAGTGGACAATGCTCACCGAGCGACACACTGGATTCGGGGACGTGCAGTGACCTTGACGGAACCCCGCCACCGCTACCGAAAAAAAAGACCACAAAATCTAGCGCAAAGAAAGCCATCTCGGTCACGATGATAAACTCGAGGAACGGGAGCCAGAGCGAAGATTTCGAAGATAACGACTCGAACATATCGTGCGATTCTCTTAACAGCAGCGAGTTGAACGGCAGCGTGCATGCCGATGAAAGTCAAGGCGAGTTTAAAAAGGAAAAAAGCGTCGAACCACCTCTCGCTCCGGCGATGCCGTCTTTTTCCATCAAACCTAACAAAGACGGCTTTCTACCGCAAGGTCTGCTGCAAGACATTAGAGACCGCACGGCGAAACTCAGCACCGTTGAAACCGAAAGTGAGTTGAGCGAACAGCATGAGGACGCGTGCCAGAATATCAATGATCAAACCAATATGATACCGAAAGAAAGCGCACAGCTGACTTCCTTCCGTTTAGTATCACAGCTAAACGAGCAAAGGAACTCAGACTCGGATTCCTTACCTTCGTTGACGTCTAACACATCAAAAACGTCGATTATAAGTGAGAGCACTTACGAGGAACGGAAACAGGACAAATTGAAGCAAGAGTTGTGCTACAGCAGTCATTACTTCGACACGGACAAGTTTTACGATTTCCACCTAAACGAGAAGCAGTTTGATGAAACAGTGAAAAGTGTAAGTGTGAAAAGTGAAAGTGAGGTGCCTGAATTGGAGTTTTTCGCGGGGATCAAGGATTACAAAAATGAGGATGCGCCTTCGACGATCAGGAGCTCGAAGGGCACCATCCGCGGGGTGAAGAACCGCGTGAGAGCCGGCATAGCCACATTTCTACAGATGCAAACAACCACCAAGGTAATGCCACTGCAATTGTCACACTTTTTAATTCTACTTGTCTTTATGTTCTTACACACGTAGTGATTTTAGAGGTCAGTTTCGAAAGTGCAGCGCGCGTTGTCTGGTTTATTAAAATTAACATTTTGCTTGTCGATGTTATTTAAAATTGAGCCTTCATGGGGAGTTGTTGAGAATAATAGCCAAGAAACAGGTGAACAATCGAGTATTGTAATTACATTCAGAATTATGAACGGACGTGTTGGCTCGTAAGGTCACAGAATAAGTATTACTAAGCTGTTGTACCAAGCAACAATATTCCTTGTCCAAGTTTGTCATTGTTGTTTAATTGCTAGAAAACGGGTGGAGTTGCTCAATACTGCTATTTTTAATCTTCAGGCTCCAGCTTCTCTCTATAAATGCGTTGATAATCAGGTGTACATAACATTACCGTCACTGGAAATGAAAAATAGCTAACTATGATCACGCCCGTATCACTAAAGAGGTAGGCGAAGCCACAAGTAATCATACAGCCACTTCTGATTTAAAATCTTAAGATAGATATGGTGAACCATGGTGACAGGTGATCAACTTATCGCCCATATAGGTGGTCCATCATGTTGGAGTACTATCCCTTAGTCGACTTAAATAACTAAAAAAAATTGTTCTTCTAAAATCAAAACAGCATGATCAAACCACCACTTGACTTTCAAAACCTCCGCAATAACTATTTTTTTAATAGGAACTAACCACATTGGACAGTGCAAATGAAAAGCGTTTAAGTTTCATTTGTAGTTACAGATGAGCAATCTTATCTACGATAACATGCGGCCCAATAAACGCAGATTGAAACCGACATCGTTTTTGTTCAAAAAGTAGACTATCGTTTATTCTGTAGGTATTTATCGAGTTGAGTAAAATCCGGTAACCGTTGTAAAACGAACGTAACGGTAAAGGTAGCTACTATTACTTGTCATGTTACTAGTAATTTCAAACCAGTGTGATAAAAAGGTTTAAAGTGCGCCTCAAAAGCTTTTGGACGTGACATATATTTAAAAACTTTTTAGGTCATCGTTAGAGTACTGGTATAGCGCATGTACATTTTTTGGTAGGTACAGAAAAATCCATTGATGCACGACCGGATTTGAACCTACGACTTTAAAATCGGAAGGGCCACTACAACTAGACCGCCAGTGCTCTCTCAGCAAGGTAGCGAGGCACGTTTAGTAGTTTCTGAAAAGGATAGTGCAACAATAACCATTTTTTTTTCACATACCTGCTGACCCCACACTAGGAATCCCTATCTCGTGGGTATCAGAAACTACGAGTACCATGGTACCACGACACCCAAACCCGGAAGATTTTTTTTGCAGAACATGCAAACATTACTTCCGCAGCGGGAATCAAACCCGCGCCTCTTGCGTCTCTGCGGAGCAATCGCCCGTCACGCCACCGAGGCTTCGTGGACAGACTTTGAGGATCCGTTCCTTAAGACGCGAGTCAATGAAACTAACTAGATTTTCTACTACAGTGAGTTCTAGCGTTTTTCTATGAATTATGTGAAGTTTGCTTTGATTTGTGTGATTTGTTGCTTTGTTGGTGAAGTTTTGTTCAAGTTATTGAATGAGCAAAGTAATTGCTGTTTTTGTTATGAACTAAGTCAATTCTATTATCGTAACTAGTTAGTCAGATCTACAAGAAAATTCGAATGATTTTGTGAAATCCACTTTATTCTTGTTTGGTTCTGCCAAAACATTTTAATAGAATTTAATATTTACATACACGTCATTCCCAATTTTCTTTTTAACATCGTTACTCTATTATTTAATTATTTCAAGAAATGTCTACTTTCTCAACATTTCAAACAACAAATCGATTGCAACATTGATACAATTTTCACATAAGTCAACAATCGGTGCATTTTCTATACTTTCTCATTTCTTGTGCTTTCAACACGCTCTTCCGACGACGTGGGACCCTCCGTGTAAGAAATGCCGATTTTAATTGAAACCGGTCGAGAAAAGCGGAAGCTTACAATAATTATGAGGCGAGGTAACTGTCTTTATCAAATTTAATTATTATAACAATAGGGTTTTTATGGGATGGTGGATGATAGCTGTCTCTTTTGTTGACTGTTTCCAATCATTTTATGTCCATAAAATAATTTGATGGTGTTTTGAGACTTCCTTGCATTTGTGTATACTGAAATGGCCCTATTTCTCAGCTTCTATTTATCTGCCTGATTCTGACGTCATCACTATTAAGATTAGTATAAAAGTCATGATTTTGTCCTCTTCTTATTTCCTGTCGTTGTAAAATAAATAAAAATAAATATTTGTGGACATTTCACACAGCGCCATTCAGCCCCAAACTAAGCAAAGCATAATGGGCACCAGATGGCTGATGAATAATTATAAACTTTTTTTGTAAATACATTCTTATAATACGATAATAAGAAATATTTGTGGAAGATACAAATATTTCTCCCATAGCGGGGATCGAACCCGCACCTCTTGCATCCTAGCCGAGCACGCCACGCCACCGAAGTCGTCAGAGGTCGTGTTAAAACCGGTGAACAGCTAGCGCGTCAAGTATCTTAGTAGTTTGCCTAATTTAAAAATAATCCTTTACTAAACCCAAGTCGCTAATACCTATCCATCTATAAACTCTTTCCCATTCTGTTTTATATCAAAACCTCAACTATTTTACACATCAGATATAAATCATTTTGTGTACAAAAAGTAAGAAGCGCGTGATAATTAATTATTCGCCACTGAGTCGGTATTGACGTATCGTTATATTTATTGTCTGGTTTCTAACTCCAGCTATTAGATGCGATGCATACAACACCTTCTATTATGCAAATAAAATTGCTCCAGCTAACAAAACATTCTAAAAAGAAAGTTTACTAAAACTATGTAGGTACACCAGTTTTCAAAATCATAAACATACGCTTTGTCAGCGTCTCTTTTAAAAAAATATTTTAGAGAAACTAAGGCCCGGCGCACGCTATTGGCACGGCACGGCATGCCTAAGGATGCCTAAGGATCCCTTGGCATGCCGTACCGATAGTGTGCGCCGGACCTAACATTTCCCAAAGTAGAATGTTTACCACGGATATGGAGGGACGAGGTGGATGTGTGGATACAGACTAGCCCACCGTAGCAAAGGGAATGAGATAATTGGAAATAACACGAGGGTTGCACGAAGGGTTCCGTACAGCGACAATAGAAATACACAGTCTGTCAAAATTTCAACTCTCTACCTATTACGGTTAATGAGATACAGCCCGCTGATAGACGGACGGATGAACGGACGGACGGACGGAGAGCGGAGGCTTAGTACTAGGGTCCCGTTGGCACCCTTCGGGTACGGAGGTAAAAATCACTAATGTTATTATAGTTTGACAAAATGATGTCTGTAGATCAGTTTGATGATTTGAAAAGTTGCACCAAAGAGTCATATTTTTTCTTCTCGAAATATATTCGAATGCTATACGGAACAGCCTTGACTTTTCGTGAGTTACTTTCATTGAACATACCGAACAAAAAAGTATTAGCATAGCCGCATTGCTTCACGTTTGTCGTTTACAGTCGGGTATAATGAAACATATATACCATTCGGCGAATATGTTCTAATTTACCTATAACTAGTTTACCTAACTGCACGGCTTTGGTGGTGTAAATTTTGACACCCCATTTTACCCCATTTTACCCCTTTTTACCTAATTATCACGCCTGTATACCTAATAAGGTGGGCAGAGCGACAAGTAAACATAAGAAAACTTGCAGCAACTTCTGATTTAGTCCTAAGATGGATATGGTGAACCATGGTGACAGGTGATCAGCCCATCGCCTATAGGTGGTCCATCATGTTGGAAAGGATACTATCCCCTCCTAGTCGTCTTTTACGACATGCTCGGGGAAAGAAGCAGCTGGACGCATTATATGCTTTTTTTTTACTTCCAGTTCAGCAGATAAGTAAAAAGTATCCCTTCTTAAGGGTTGTTTTAGAAAAACTCCAAAACACTTGTTCATTGATTTTATATTTAAGGATCAGGAAGCAACTTTTTGGCTACAATATTAAGTAGGCATGCCCGATGCCCAACATCTAGACCATCCTCTCAGCTTAGTCGGCATTACCCACAAGAAAGACATGGTCAATACGTGCGGAGCTGGCCAAACAGCGTTATTTAATTACACCTCAATCATACCAGGAACAAAATGTAACATTACACACTACGGACATCGATAAAATCAGTCTAATCAGAAATCGATTTTTTCCTGATAGCGACAATATAATTGTACATCTGATGCTTCCGATGTACTATGCTAATTTGTAATAGCTTCACTTTCTCCAAAGCATTCGTAGGAAAGCGAGTGGGGCAATAAAAGTGCAATGTAGCATCGCTGTGCATTTTTTATCGTGAAGATGGGGTGAGAGCACTGAAATAGATAATTTCAGGCAATTAAAATAAAATTATAATTTGTGGACATTTCACACAGCGCCATCTAACCCCAAACTAAGCAAAGCTATTTTTGGAACCAGATGGCTGATAGAATATTTATAATACTTTTTTTTTGTAAATTCATTACTACTACACCCAGACCCGAAAGAAATATTTGCAGAACATACAAACATTTTTCCCGTAGCGGGAGTCGAACCCACGCCTCTTGCGTCTCGGCCGAGCACTCGCCCGCCCCGCCACCACGTCGTGTGGTTAAACGTACAATAAACAAAACGACGTGATCTCACAGATTGGATCTAACGGGCTTTATGGTGCTCTGCGGTTGGATAACATACATTTCGTAAATAAATTATTAGAATTTTCACGGTTCCGGGTTTCTATCAAGGGTGCTTTGGCTTTCTTTAAAACAATTACGTGCATATGGTTTCTTTCTTTTTGTTTGTTTGTTTAATCTCTTTTAAGCACTTTATATTACACTAGCTCCCACTTCACTCACGTTGTACATGGATAAAAAGTAGCCTATATGTTATTCCAGCACACATACTATATATGTACCAAGTTTCATTCAAACCCGTTCAACCGTTACGGCGTGATTGAGGCACAAACATCCTCACGAACTTTTGCATATATAATACAAGGTGCCGCCCGCGGCTTCGCTCGCGTGGTAACTGGATTAAAAACAGCCTATATGTTAATCCAGCACATGTATTATGTATATTACAAGTTTCATTCAAATCCGTACAGTAGTTTTTGCGTGAAAGAGTAACAAACATACATACTACATCCATACATACAAACTTTCGCGTTTATAATAATTAAGTATTAGTGTAGTTTGTTGAGTTAGTTAGCAACTAGCCTACTGCCTTATATTTTTGTAGTTATAGTTAGTACTAAGCTGAGAGGATGGAATAGGTGCTGGGCAAGCCTACTCCATCTTAATTCGTCCCGGGCACTACAGCCTCCCGTTTGTGAAGAAAGTCGCCGCTGTATTAATCATCTACTAGGCTTTAGTAGTTTAGCTTCTACGACATGCCGGTTTCCTCACGATGTTTTCCTTAACCGTTTGAGAGCTTTGCTCCGTGCAGTCGGGTGAAAATACATTAACAACTTTGTAATGTTATTTTCAACTTACAGCTCGATCTTTGTGATAAATCGCCTCTGTAAAGAACGCGGAAGAACTTCGCACTGCTTGAGGTAACTGTTACTTCATTTTTCAACACTTTACGACTCGAGGAATGCGTATTCAATTTACTGATCGAGGTGTTCACATTTTACATGAGTTATGTCTTGATTATTTGAAAGTGGGTCACACTCCCGTCAGTTCATTCAAAGGCCTTTTACCATCCATAGTAGATGATTTTTACAGTACGTCAGGAGGCAACTTTTACCTTCACAAACGGGACGCTGTAGTGCCCGGGACGAATTAAGATGGAGTAGGCTTGCCCAGCACCTTCCATCCTCTCAGCTTAATCGGCCTTGTCCACAGGAAAGACATGGTCAATACGTGCGGAGCTGACTAAGCCGCGGGTTTCTTCACGATATTTTGTGGTTGAAGAGGTGCTGGACAAGCCTACTCCATTTATAATCGTCCCGAACGCTACAGCTACCGTTAGCGTAGGTAAAAGGTAGCCTACTGACGCTGTATGAATCATCTAGTAGGTATCGATGGTAGGGGCCTTCAGGTTATTTGCCTAGATAAGGTATTTTCAGGCAATTGAAATTATTTAACATGTCAATTTGAAATCCATCCAAATTGAAGGGAAAACGAATTACGAAAAATAAACAAATTTAACAAGAAAGCTTGGAATGTCAACCTAAACCTCAGACCGCACTGTGAAAGTTCAGGGGTGTTAGCACGAGTTTCAACTTTCCGGAATCGTTGCGAGTCGGTTATAATAACCATAGGAAGGAACTTGCTCGAACTATACTACCGCATAAAAAGCTTATATGTAATTCTAACACACGTATTATATTAATATTAATTTCCCCAAAAACTCTGAAAATAAAATAAAAAATTATGCATTTTTCAAGTTTCAGCCAAATCCGTTCAGCCGTTAAGGCTTGATTGAGTCATAAACATCGTCACATCCTCATAAACTTTCACATGTATAATATTAGTAGGAAGTAGGATTTACAGAAATAACGAAAAATCAACTTATTCAATTAAGTGGTGTCTTTATCAGTCAAACTTCAATTCAATATTATTATTTATATACATTTATTTTATCGCAATCCAAGAGCTGTCTTGAGCTATCTATAGACAGCTATTTATAGATCTTTAGATAGCCCGACTGTTTCTTTAGTATTTCGTAAATTATCTTTTTATTAGTTGTAAGTTTCTTTATTTTATTAAAAAAGGTTTAAAACTCGTGCTTACCCCTACTGTTTATTTGCTAGGGAGTGCCGAAAGTGGAATACGAAATAACCCACAGAGTAAAAAATAAATAAAGTGTAAAAGAGTTGCTTTAAAGGTTATACGTTGGTTTCTATAAAGTGGATACCGTCTTAATTTATCTACTCGTTTTACTTCATGGTTTAAGGTAAAGTGCTCTTTTCTGGCATTGAAGCCTCTCTTTATGTCCACCACAGCATGACAGATGTTGTAGGGCCCGACGTCCTCAGTGGTGTGGCGGGCGAGTGCTCGGCTGAGACGCAAGAGGTGCGGGTTCGATTCCCACTACGAGAGAAAAGTTTATACGTTCTGCAAATAATTCTTCCAGGTTTGGGTGTTGTAGTATGTATTATAAGTATAAGTGTGTATTTACAAAAAAAAAGTATATAAGTACCAAGTCTCCCTACACAAGTCTAAAAATGGAGGGAGTTGTGTAACTTAAATAGTTTACCTATTAGTTATTAAAATATATCACAACAGGAAATGTAAGCAGGAAGTCACTTTACGCAGATGGTCACTTCACCACAGGTGCCCATACGCCATTGAACTAGATTGCTTAATTTACTTACCACCTGTTCTGAAGTAGTAATGAGACCATCGAGAGATTTGGATGTGGCATTTTTACATACTTCATATGAAACAAAGGCCTTTTTATAAATGTTTGAATAACTCAACAACTCGACCGAGTTTTTTGTGCCAAATGGTTAACACAAATTTATAAAAATAAATATTTGTATTGACCAAAAATTTGTATGTAACGATTGATATTTGTTTACCTCATACTGTACTGTAAACGGAAAGGAAAATAGTGAAAAAGAGTTTGAAATAAGACGAAACGATGTTGTGCCTCGGGAAGACCTGATCGGTGAGCTATCGAAACAACAGTCAGGAAATGAAAATTTTATAGATTCACAAACGTTACATAGACGTTTCTACTACTTTCTTTAGAAATATTTATTGGAAGATTAGCCTAAACATAGATAGGTTTCAGGCTAATCTTTTATCCAAATTGGCCGATAACAAAAACAAAACAAAATAAAAATTACATTATTCTTAGAGTAGGTAAAATGTAGGTAATCCTTGATAAAAACCTATTAGTCAAATCTCTGTTTATAATCGATTTGTACTAATGACACACACAATGAGCTTGCAATAAAATGATGAGTAATAATTATGTATTAACGCTAAGCGGACAAAAAATTCAGTCCGCTAATTACCATTGTGATTTCAAAGTTACTCGATATGGACTGAGTTTAAATATAATGCTGTATTTAGTAATCAAATGATTATACCTGAACTCTGTTTTGATATCTTAATCTTAAAACTGAAAAAAATAATGTCTCAGGTATTATGTTTTGGGCGGGTGAAGAGGGGATCCCGATGTAATTGCATTATTTTCTTGTATCACTTTGCACTTTCGACGAACTTGCATCAAAATCATGACCAACTTAAGTTTCTCACAAGCGGTTTAGAGCCCCTAAGTCTAAGGAGAGACTTTGGTTCCTTGTGTGAGTTCTACCGCTTGTACAACGGACAGCGGACAGAGGAATTGTTAAAATTAATGCCCACGGCTACTTTTTACTTCTGACGTGAAGGACAAAACAGACGGCCTCGGTGGCGTGGCGGGCGATTGTTCGGCAGAGACGCAAGAGGCGCGGGTTCGATTCCCGCTGCGGAAGAAATGTTTGCATGATCTGTAAATATTTCTTCCGGGTCTGGGTGTTGTGGTACCATGGTACTCGTAGTTTCTGATACCCACGACACAGGGAATCCTAGTGTGGGGTCAGGACTATGTATGTGACTGTTGGGTGTTATTTATTATTTATTATTATTATTATATTATCACGCGTCCGCTAAGTATATGCCGCTAGTTGTGCTTAAGTAAGATTAGAAATGAGCAGTAACAGTAATTATTGATATTATTTATGGCTAATAATAATCAAGACTTGATAACACCAGTCAGTGAGTGAACAAATTTTCAACTTTTTACATACCAAATTAGGTTTAATTTGCAAAAAAATTACAATGCTCTAAAAATGCGACGTAAAAGTCCCTTGTTTATCTCTAAGTTCAATTATTATCGCAGATAAGAATATTATCTTGAAATGTTTTCTATAAATAGTGAAATTTTCGCATTGTTTACTATACACAACTACAGTTAACTGCAGTGAGCGACTTACAACTTATTGTAAAGGTAAGTACAAAATTAAAATACCTTGTATATTGTATTAATAGTTTTTATGAAAAGTAGCTTAACTGTTAAAAATCGATTACCTTTATTATTCATAAATAATTTACAGCGTTTATAAAAGTCTTGTACTATTGTCCAATTTTTAACAGGGTTCAATCGAAAAAAAATCATAAGAAGTTTTCAAATCATTAAAATTTTCAGATGAAATTCACACTAGCTTTGGCCTTCCTCCTAGCTGTGGGTGCCGTCTATGGCTCCACAGATGTCGAGGGCCCCGTTCAATACGACACCTCCGACACAGATCAATACGAATACAACATCAGTCCAGTTGTGTACGACGCTGCTGACGTCATTCCAGTCCAAAACCCCCGCGCCCTCAGCGTCAGTCCTATTCAGTTTGACACCAACAGCAGTCCACTTGAATTCGAGCTTGATGAAGGAAAGGCCGTCGCTAGAAACAGGCTTTTGCACAGGTAAGATATCATAAATATTTTTAGCTATACTCATAACAACATATATTCATCGCATTTACATACGGGATTGTGTAAATCTTTATCTAATTATACATATACAAAATAATTAGATACTCAGTTGGTCTACCCCGCAAAACGATAAAAGATATACGCGACTAAAATCGTGTCTAGACTAGATAGACACCAGGAGACACCAGGACCACACCGCCTCTGATTATCTTGCTTACCTAAACACTATTTTCATGAACACATTTTGATCCAAAATTAGCATCATCAATCATCACGTTCCTCCCTTTCCGCTTTAAGTGGCGTCAGCACAACATATACGAGTATTCTTCTTCCATTTTCCTCTTAGCAGAAGTCATCTCAACAATCACTCCAGTGTCATCTTTCACAGTTCATATTTTGGTCCAAAATGAAGACGCAACAACATTTCCAGGGCCCAGTTCATCCGCGGCGCAGTCGCCAACACGGTCCTCATCCACGACCACACGTGGCGCGGTAGCTCGTCCAACGTCATCACGTCGGTGCGCGCCGCGCAGGTCGGCGCCAACCAGGGCGCAGCCGCCTGGATCACCAGCGGCGGCGTCGGATGGAACTTCGTCACAGTCAGGATCCAGTCGCAGCGAGGCAGGGGATTCAACGTATTGATCGAAATATACGGACGTTAGGACGTTCTTAAAAGCCGAGAGCTTGGAAACTTATCGAAAAAAATATTAATCTAAAAATATTGCTTACAGTTGACTATTTTTATATTTAACAGCCATACTCAGAAAAGTTCAAGGGTTACTTATGATTATCCTTAGTTATACATAGATTTGTATAGAAAATGTACTAGGGAACAGCTTAAGTTGTAACCGATAGAGGTATCTGAGTGAGGCTGGTAAGAGTTGATTAATTACTATTTTTTGTATTATTTTTTAAATAAAAATATTTGAATAAATTCCATTTTGTTTTCATAGATAGGTAACTCAATTAAAAAGACGAACATGCGAACAGTCGAATAATTAAACAAAATCATAATGTCAAACATTAACATTATGTCAAAATCGCAATAGCCCGTCCAGACTCACGGCGAGAAATTTCGCCGAGACTTCTCAAAGAACAAACAAATTATCCACACTCTCAATTTTCTCACTCGTGATCTGTTTTTTATCCGGTATTTACGACGATATTCAAACTGCAGCCGGTTTCGACTGTAGTAATAAAATAGGCTCAGATTGAAAGAATTCGATAAATTTCAACTCTAATTCATTATTCCAAGCAAAATAGCAAACACAATATGAACGTCTACTCTCTCACTAATCTGCACAGATACAAAACGTGAGTGTAGGAGTCTTCTCTCTTCTCGCCCGAGAAATCCTTTGTCTCGGGCAAAAAAACCGACACCGAACGGAGATAGCACGAGCGCGAGAACGAGACGGCGAGAAACCTATCACTTCACGCTTCTCGGGTGTTCTCGGGGGTTCTCGTCGTGAGTCTAGAGGCGACTTAACACGCCTTTAAACTACCGCATCCAAAACTCTTAAAGTCTCATCCATGTAAACTGTATCAATCTTATAACTCTTCACAGCTCGTGGGCGGCGTAGGCTCAAGGCAAGCGGCGTGCCTCGCATAGCTCGTCCTCTGTCCAATCAATTAGTCTATCTTCAACTTGTAGGAAAATAACAGGAACTATATTTATGGCGATTAGTGATGGGACTCGAATCACATTTGATTCGAATGATTATAGTTGAAACTCAAATCGGATGAGATTTTATGTTGATTCGAATGATCGCTTGATTCGAATAGTCGAGTTGATTCGAATCCACGATCTGATTCGGATCAATTTTTACTTATATTATAAATGCGAAAGTTTATGAGGATGTTTGGATGTTTGAATGTTTGGATGTTTGTGCCTCAATCACGCATAAACGGCAGAACGGATTTGAATGAAACTTGGAGTATACACAGTACGTTTACTGAATTAACATATTCTTTATCCGGCAGCTAGTATTTCAATAAAAATAACAAAAATTACTTCAAAACAATACAATTTCCTTTTCCATGGCTACCATTCAAAAAGCTTTACACCCTAACGGTTGTCTGTTCCTCAAGCTAATGATATGCCTATTATCACTTCAACTTATGAAAATATACATAATGAGAATATGAGATACCGATCGTTCAATTTTCTCGTCAATGCGTAGCGTGAATGAATGCATAACTGATATTATTGTTAAATCGGTCGACTGGACGATCTTGATCGCTGAGATAACACTATGCTAATGTGGCGATACCTGCTACTAGCAGCATCTACTTATACCAATACTTAGGTATACTTGTACTTGTACGTGCTTCAAACAAGAGCTGTATAAAACTTATATCCTACTTCCACCTGCGACTTTGTTTGGTAGTAAAAATATATTATTTCCTATTTGATGAGCTTCATTTCACTTATTTTTTATTTTCATGAGTATCTGTATCTGTGGTTTGAATTTAAAGTACCTATAATCTATTCCAGGATTTATTTAAATAATGTATACTGGTAGATTTATTGAACGATAAACACGTAGTAGTCATATATCATAAAAACCAGCCAAGTGCGAGTTGAAATCGCACATGAAAGGTTCCGTACCATCGTACATCGTATGTGAAAATTTTAACCTATACGGTCCATGAGATACAGGCTGCTGACAGAGGGATCCTGTTGTCCCTATATTCGATCCTGTATCCTCACGATGTTTTCCTTCACCGTTTGAGGGTACTGGTACAGCGCACATACATTTTTCACACAGAAAAATCGATTGGTACACGACCGAATTTGAACTTACGACCTTAAGATCGAAAGGCGGAGTCACTACCAACTAGACCACCAGTGTTCTAACTTCAAATGGTGAAGGAAAACCGGTACTTTTTGAACAGCATTTGATTAATCACCTTGTTATTAGTAGCCAATGGATATTGTTCTAAATGAGCTCAGCAATCGTGTCCACTGTTAATTATTATCTACTTTATTAGTTGTATCAGAACAAGCATGTCTGCATTCCAATTGAAGATAATAATGTCTTTGTCTGTAATAAATTACGTGATTAACAAAATATCGTATTATGACTTTGAGTCTAATAGAAAAAAATAATAATACTAAAACAGATTTTTTTTAAACAAATTTTTATTTATATGCTCAAAAATAAACTTTGAATTAAATAAAACTCATCAATTTACTGCAATAAACAATTAAAAGTAAGTAAGTTCTCATGAGCTGGTGGCCAACACTTGTGACCGAGTTTTTAGGTCGCTTAAAGGCCTAAGGCCGTCATGGCTTAACGACTTAAAAGCCGGGACCGACAATTTCATAAATAAATAATATTATAATGAAGCGCGCGAATACACTATATTAAGCAATTTATATGATATAAAAGCATATAGCAAGATTTACATAAGTAGGTATTTTATTTCATAGGGTGCATAAAAAAACATGGTCCGCCATCTTTGGGAGTCCGCCATGTTGAATTTAGAATGACGTCACTTAACTAAACATGCATTGTGATCCAAACTATACGTGTACGCAAAATTTCAGATCAATCGGTTGAGGATACCTGCTTTAAAATTCAGTTGTAAGATTTAATCCGAACAAACATACATAGCAAGTTATATAAAAGTATTTAAAAAATGACTTGCCAACCAGCAAACGCATCAAATCAACCAGCAAAGTCTTAAAAGCAGGAAACTTGGAGAGTGTATTTCGCTTTGGTGTAAGGGTGCATTAATAAAGGAATTCCCGAATTTCAACTCTTGGAGGACGCAAAGGGAACATGAAATCTGTAAGAAAAAAAAAACTCAGCGCGTTTTAAGCCACGGGGCCATTCCTCTAGTTTTTTTTCCAGCCACGGGAATCAAACCCACTTCTCTCGAGTTCACTAGATTCTCCAAAGCTCCTCGTACCTCAGCCGAGTCTTATATCGTAAACAAAACTGTACCATCAGTTAACTAACGGTTCTCACATAGCCGAAGTGCAAAAAATAGCACCAATCAATCATACTCAAATATTCTTAGCAGGTAAATACTTTTGGCGACCTCGCTTGGTGAGTAAGTTCCTTCTTGAGACGTAAGAGGTACGAGTTCGATTCCTGATGTTTATTTTCGGTGTTAGAGTATATTTTTTATTTCATAACACAGAATAGGCATATCTTGTCCGATTCTGATCTAAATACGAAATTACATTATTTTAGTAATATCATACCTAGTAGGAAAGTTTCATGTAAACAGAATGTGTCAAAATCATTTTTTTTTTTATTATTTGAACAAAATACTCGTAACAATACTCGCATAGTCGACTAAGGGATAGTATCCTCCAACATGATGAGATAGGTACATAAGCAAGTATTCCCAAGGAGGTTTGACGTCAGGCAGGCGACCGGTCATAAAACACCTTAGCCAAAACTCTTATGCCGACCCCACATAGAGTGGGATAAGGGCAGAAAGATGATGATGATGTTTTACGGCAAAAATGATTCTTATTTTTTACGGAAGAAGTTGAAAATTGGTTCGTTGGTTGATGTTATTTTATTTAGATTTATTGCAGTCATCAATTTTATACCTACGTTATGTTTACTAGGTACCGCTTATTTCTTATCTTTACTCTCTGGTCAAGTTCGAGTGAAATTCGCACACGAAGGGTTCCGTACCATTGTACATGTAATAAATGTTTTTTGTATGAGGCTTTTTGCTTACTTATTATTTATTTATTATTTATAGCCGAAATATAAATACACTCTGAAAATTTCAACTCTCTACCTATTACGGTTCATGAGATACAGCCGAGAGAGATAAGAACAGCGAAGTCTTAATAATAGGGTCCCGTTGACACCTTTAGGTTACAGAAGGTCAAAAAAAGTCCCTTCCAAAGTCGTCCCGGGCCTTACAGTCTCTTAGTGTTGGAAAAATTTGTATTTTATCCGTTTATCATTTAGTATAGATTTTTTCCGTGTAGAATCTTTCTTGTTTAGTGAAACTATGTTACCTTCACAGTCACTGTCTTTTAACCAATCGTGAGGTCATTGAACGATAAAAAAATTGTCTTATATTGTATTGTCCGTTTATCATCTATGTAGTAAGATTTTTTCCGTAAAGAATCTTTCTTGTTTAGTAAAAGTTAAGTAAAACTATGTTACCTTCACAGCTATTGGCTATACCCATAACCAATCGTGAGGTCATTGAACGATATGGGAACAGAGTTTTATTACCTTTCGTTTCTTAATAAAATACTAGAGGTCTTGATAATCACGATCAAATGTGTGCCATAAAATTATGATTATTGTCGAAACCGCAGAAATACTAATGTCCTTCCTACACATAGATATTTTATTTTACCTACTCACTTGCACCAAAACAATGATTGATCAACGAATTAGTGATTATAGGTATCAGTTAAGCCTATAGAAGTCCGTTAAACATAGGCCCTCAAAACACTTTGCGTACTGGTGGGGCACTGGTGGTCTAGTGGTAGTGACCCCACCTTCCGATCCTAAAGTCGTGGGTTCAAATCCAACCAATAGTTTTTTTTCGAATAAAATATGTGCGCTAATATTATCAAACGGTGAATAAAAACATCGTGAGGAAACCGGCATGTCGTAGAACGAAAAAAAAGTTCGAAAACATGAGTCGCTCCTTTCGAAATAGTAGTATAATACTTTAAGGAAAAACGATTTGTGCCGCCTCCATTTAAGGACTTTCGACTCGCGACCCTTAGGTACATCCTAAAACTATAACAGAGCACTTCATTATGTTACTTCCAGTATTATGATTCTTTCGAACCAGAGAGTTGAAGGAATTAAATTGACTCTCAAAGAGACTTATTTTCTTCTTCCTTGTTTTTGACCTTATAGGCTCTACGACATACTAGTTTCCTTACGATGGCCTTCTCTTAAGAGTAATACGGCGCATATTTTCAAACGGAAAAATCCACGCATGTTTTAAATCAAACCTTAAGATCAAAGGCGGCACCACTACCACAGAACCAGACCAATAACTAGATAACTCAATAATCGATGGTTACTGTAACCGGTGGTTGTGTGGGTGTAATTGGAATTTGCAATCAGCGCATGCGTGATGGATAAACACGCATGTCAAAATTAAAGTTTACTTCTGTTGAAATGCTTCGTGTTTCGTTGCTTTATCGACATTTTGAATTCGGAAAAAGTTAATTAAGCCATTACGATTTTAGAAAAAGTATGTGTAAATTTTGTGTAATAAGCAAACTAAAGAAGCGCACAGCATAAAGCTTTGAAGAACTAGTCGTACTTATATTTATTATAAATGCGAAAGTTTGTGAGGATGTTTGGATGTTTGAATATTTAGATGTTTGTGCCCTAACCACACTTAAACGGCTGAACGGATTTCAATGAAACTTGGAATATAAATAGTAAATATACTGGATTAACATAGAGGCTATTTTTTATTCAGGTACCACGCGAGCGAAGCCGCGGACGGCAGCTAGTAGCTTATATTAGCAAAACTAGCTTGCTAAGCATGAGCACCGAGAAAACGCCTATCTCTACGGTAGAATAGAGTAAAACGACATTTGAGTGTAAACAAAATAAACTCTTCAACACCCACGAACATGGCGTTACAAGAAGAAAGAGTTTCTATGTAGACAAATCCTTTCCATAGCAACGGCAAACCCGTTGTTATTGTACTTTTTAATTATTTAAAATATTTTAAGTAATACATAATAACCACACCAATTAGCCCCTTCTGTGTTTTTGCTCCATCCAATCCACCCTAGGTTGCCTGGCAGAGATTGCTTTTAGCGATAAGATCACCCATTGTTTTTACCATTCTTTTTGTCTATTTTAGTTAGTTTAATGTTGTGTTGCAAACAATAAAGTGTTATCTTGTATCTATCTACTTTTTGCTCACTTAGAGAGAATTAGCTCTTCCTATTCTAGGAAGAAAATAAATTCTCGGTGCTTATTATAAGCAAGCTGTATTATAATGATCTTCAACCTCTCTTAGAAGATGCTCATCCTAGAAATCTGTCAACCCAGTCAAAGGAGTAGTTACTACCAAAACCTCAGAACAGCAAATCAACTTTGTACCAAAACAATTATTGTACGTTACGTAGTTATAATTCAAAGAAGCTAAAAAAGTACAAAAAACATGCTTTAAGCACACGAAAGAAGCCTTAGGGCACTTTAAATATCTTCACCACACTGGTTCGAGAGTGACACGACAGTAATAAGACACACTACAAAATCTCTAGTCGAACCAACCGCCTCAGTGAAAGTCCAAAAACATCCAAATTCCAAACGATCCTAGTGGAAAACTGGAAAGTAGACTGAGGCGTCCAGTTTCCCAACCGGTACACCGGTAACCGGTAAAAACCGGTTCGAGCACCAGTTCGCCTCACAAGGTCGCGCGCTGGATCGTGATGCTATTGAGATAGTAAGCCCTTGATTAACTAACAGTTTGTATTACTGGGTCTAGCATTGAATCTACTAATCCTATCCCACTAATTCTGCCGTCATAAGAAAAAAGGACGTTTCTACATAAATTCCGAAATGGAGAAAAAATACTCATAGATGCGTCTTTTTTTTACTGATTCCGATGATGTATATAACTCAATTATGAAAAAAATATCAGATACGTCTTTTTTCCTTATGACGGCAGAATTATTATAAATACCTACGAAAGTTGTGGGGATGTGAGGATGTGACGATGTTTGTGCTTCAATCACGCCGTAACTGCTGAACGGATTTGAACGAAACTTGGAACATACATAGTATGTGTGCTGGAATAATATATATCCTGGTACCAGGCGAGCGAAGCCGCGGGTGGAAGCTAGTAATAAAATAAAATAAAAATGAATACTGAAATGACGCCTCATAGAGGGGAGTGGAAGAAGAAAACATGTTGTGTCGACACCACTATGGGATAAGGGCAGGGAGATGATGATATTGCTTGTACAAAATCCTTTCACCACACTGGTTCGAAATAACTAGTGACACGATAGTAGTAGTGGCCGTTATTTCGTGATTGAAAAATAATTTACAAACTCTCAAATTTAGGTATAATAAATGTACATAATGATTCAAATCATACATAATGAATTACCTAACTATTTATGGCTCACGTTATCTACAAACAACTATGATAAATACCTAATAAATGATCTATAAGTAAGTACCTTTTACAATGTATAAATCTAAAATTATCAGATAACGAGGTGCTTCCCCGAAGCTGGAAGTGCATTAAAAACAATACCCTTATCGAAATAACAACTTATAATTACTTATTATCGTGACCCATATAATTCCGTGATAAAAATAATAAATAGAGTTATTAAATTACTTTGCTTTTTACCTGTCACCATGATTCACCATATCCATCTTGGGAGTCTCGGATCAGAAGTGGCTGCAAGTTTTCTTATGATTACTTGTGGTTCTGCCCACTCCGTTAGGGATACGGGCGTGATAATATGTATCTATGTAAATTACTTTTAAAGTTTCACTGTATGTATGAAGTGCTCGTGGCGTAGCTTGCTTAGGCGTTTTTGATTGATCGTTAAAGTTAAGCAACGATATGCGCGGTCACAAATTGGGATTATTGACCGCAAGTGGCATTACGAGCTGAGCGCTTCCGTGCTTCGGAGGGCACGTTAAACAGTCGGTCCCGGCTTTTAAGTCGTCAAACCATGACGGAGGCCTTTAGGCGGCCTAAAAACTCCGTCACTAGAGTTGGCCACTAGCTCATACGAACATACATACATATACATACATACAAACATTTTAAAGTTTTAAACTACTTCCTATTCGAAACATTAGTTTTAGCTCATGCAATCCATAATTGCCTATTCGACTAACTCAAGGTTCAAGGCGATCAAGGTCACCCTATCATAAAAAACTAATGATCCGCCCCGACTTTGCTCGCATGGTACCCGTTTAAAAACCAGCCTATGTTCCTCTCGGGCACCCAAACTATTTGTATCCAAAAAATCATGTCGATCCGTTGGTTTGTTACTGTGTGAAAGAAAGACAAACGACGACTTACGCTTTTTAGGGTTACGTACCTGAAGATTGTCAACGGGACCCTATTACTAAGCCTCCGCTGTCCGCCCGGCCGCGGCCGTCCGTCTGTCAGCGGGCTGTATCTCATGAACCATAATAGGTAGAGAGAGAGTTAACATTTTCACAGTGTATATTTCAATTGCCGCTAAAACAAATGATAAAGATAAATGGGGGTCTTTTTATATACGATGGTACGGAACTCTTCGTGTGCGAATTCGATTTGCACTTGACCGGAGTCCCGTTGCACCCTTCGCATACGGAACCCTAAAAAGGTACATTTTTTCTGAAAAAAAAAATTGTATAAATCGAAAACCGATATCGATCCGTTGTATGATTTCACAAACAGACGTAGATAGTGACTTTGTTTTATACTATATATTTTATGCACCTATTTCATTTGAAACCACTTGACATTCAAATCAAACAATAATTGCATACCTTGCTTAAAGCATGTAATTGAGTCCAAAAAGCAAATGGTTTGGTAATGGATGATCTAGTGTCCAATCTTGTATTTCGTAGTCTATTTTTTATTTACTAACTTTCTACTAGATACCTCCCGCGGCTTCGCTCGCTTGGTACTCTGAAAAAATAGCCTATAATGTTAATCCAGCACATGTAACTCGACTAAGGCCTTTTACCATCTATAGTAGATGATTTATACAGCGTCAGGAGACAACTTTTACCTTCACAAACGGGACGTTTTAGTGCCCGGGACAAATTAAGATGGAGTAGGCTTGCCCAGCACCTATTCTATCCTCTCAGCTTAGTCGGCCTTGTCCACAGGAAAGACATGGTCAATACATTGCAATTAGTTTATAAGAACCTTTGATCATGTTCCAAAATAAATATATTTGATTTGATTAGAAAGGCCTTAAGTAGGTTTAAGCCTATTTAGAATACTCAGAAACCTTTTAGGTACCTATGCAACTGCGTGCAGTTACCGTTTTCATGTCAAATGATGCAACATGGTTTAAGTTAATGGCTTTTGGACCTAACATTACAAAACTACCGGCTCTTTAGACTTAGCACATTACTCTTAGTCCATCGTGGTATCTACAAGTAGCGTGTAGTCTGCACGCTGCTGGATGATCGTGTATTAAATAATGTCCTATTGCGTTCCGAACTGAATTGCTCACATATTTACAATACATACTTACCTTACGTCAAGATAATAAAAAAACGGTTAAGTGATTTGAACCCACGAACTTGGGATCGGGAGGCGGGGTCACAACTACTGGACCACTATTGCTCTCATTTTTAATCATAATAGGAAAATTATTTTAGTAAAAATCTTGCTCTAGGTAATCCAATTGGTACTTATATTTGGATGGGCTGCAAATGGCATTACAAGCGAAGCGCTTCCGTGCAGGAGGGCAGGTTAATTTTTCAGTCCCAGCTTTTAAATCGTTAAGCCAAGACGGCGGAGGCTTTTAGACGGCCTAAAAACTCCGTCACAAGAGTTGGCCACTAGCTCATAGGAACATACTTTTTTTATCTATTGTAATTATAATTTTCGTCACTATATTACTCGGTAAAATGACGGTCGTCGTATTTTCAAACGCCAGAAAGTAAAGATGTGGTAATTTCAATATTAGTTATGTGGTTATGTGAGCAAATATTTGGGAATGTTTATTTGCGTTATTTCGTGGGATTTTTTGCAACGCTTAGTAATGACATTTACTCTGTGAATAGAGATTATGCTTGTGTTACGTTATCATTGTGAGAATGATCCTATTCAGTTAGGATAGATAACTTAGATCTTGAGAAAATTGTATTGTGTAAATGGTACGTAATTTCAGCTGATTTTGACTCATGCCTAGTTTTAAAATTCTCGTTCATTACAACAACAAAGGCATTTTACCATCTATAATAGATGCATGATTTATTTATACAGCGTCAGAAGGCAACTTTTACCATTACAAAAGGGACGCTGTAGTGTCCGGGACGAACCTATTCCATCCTCTAGCAAGAATAAATCATAAGAAAACTTGCAGCCACTCCTGATTGAAATCCCAGGATGGATATGGTGAACCATGATGACAGGTGATCAGCCCATCGCCCATATAGATGTGGATCATGTAGTAATAAAATGCTTTCTATGAAAAATATTCCAAATCAATAACGTAATAATCCGAATAAGCTTAACATTCAGTAACAAAATGCTTTCTATGACAAAAATCCGAATCATTTACGAGTATCTTGAGTTTGGATATGGTAGATAGGTACCTATAGTCTATTTCACGAAAGAAGTCCCATGGAGGGGGGCGCTGTAGTCTTCGTGTTACAGGAAATCGCCGTAGAATTTGTTATGGTAACCTACCGCCAATTTCCGTGGGACTTCTTTCCTGAAAAGGATTCTAGTACGTCAGGACCGTAGCAAAAGGAGGTCTTGGAACTTACCTACCCTTATGGGACACAGACAAGATTATTATGTACATTACATACAAACTTTCACCGTTAACAAAGCCTATATCAATAATGCTCACATAACAACTCGTAAAATCAATACAAGCTCATTATTGAATTGCGTAAACACAAACATAATGTTGCGTCAGGACTTCAGGATTCTAGTAGGTAACAGATTATATTTTATATAGATAGGAGCACTGAAGGTCTAGTGGTAACGGCCCCGCCTCCCTATCCTGAAGTCGTGGGTTCAAATCCAGTCGTGCACCAGTGGGTTTTTTCTGATCAAAAAATGTATATGCGCTATACTCTCAAACTGTGAAGAAAACATCATGAGGAAACCTGCATGTCGTAGAACCGTAGAATGTCCGAAAACATTGTCAAATGCACGAAAGGAGCCTTTGAGGCGCACTTCAAATCCTTTCACCACACTGGTTCGAAAGAACTGGTGATACGATTAGTAGTATAGGTAGTAAGTAGTTTTTTAAGCCAGACTAAAAATTTGAAACGGTTGAACCGATTTAGATGAAATCTAAAATATTTAGTACCTACGTGACATGAAATTGCATGAATAGGCCATAGGTACCTACTATTTGCGTAGGTACATACCACGCGAGCAAAGCCGCGAGTGAATGCTAGTGTTCTAGGTATTTAAGCAAGAAGATTGGTAGGTAGGTACCTACTTAGTGATGTCAGGGAATATACCTACTTGACTTACCTACTCATTTCATCATTAGCACTTAGCTCTCATAGACATGGCATAAACATGTGAATTTGCGGTTAGTTGACACGTCTGACTAGGTCACTATAATATTACACCTCAGTTTTGAAATCCTTTGATGATAAATAAAGAATTTAAAGTTTTCGTCACGTATTTCATCAGTTCTTCCTATACATTACAAATTATTCTACTGAAAGTACCCTATCTTTACTAGTAGATAAAATAAATTTGAAATTAAAAACAAATATACGCAACTATTTCACAGAAACGACCGCCATCTACCGGAATGCAATGAAACTAACTCCCATTTTTCTTACGGTAAATACTAAACCGGTTGCATTTTTTCAAGCGAACATTCTGAAGTTGTTTTAATCTATGTCAATAGATGGCGCTGTCTGTTCGGCAATTTTACTTGCAGGGTCAAGGTGATTAATCGTATTCTGTGACAAGTTCACGTTACTTTGTGATATCGTTCGTTATGAACTTTGTTCACATTTTGACCGTAAAATTAATTGATACTGGTAGGTATTTAGAAGTTTTGATGAACTTTAAACTTAGGACTTGAACTCTAAAGTATTATAGGTATGTACTACCTGTTATAAACTTAATCCTAAATTTAGATTTTCAATCATCCTTCAACAATTTTTAAAAACTTAGGCCCACTTGCAGGAAAATCGCCTAAGTCTCGATTTTCTTAAATCTAGAATTAGCTTGACGTTTATTGAGATTAGGTAAATCTTTACCTATAGGATGGTATAGTCTGGACAAGTCTCAATTTAAAATTGTCAGACACCCAGGTCCTTCCAGCATCTTCTTAGTATAGGCAAAAACTTGTCTCATAATGCCATAGGTCCAAAGGACTATCCTATAAATATATTAGAGGGCGGTCCTTGGCCGTCATTGTAAAACAAATACCTAAACCCCACCATTCGTCCCAGGCGCGATCGCAGCCTGTAATTTTGGAGGGGGGGTCAATAATAATAGAATATGTCGAGCAGGTAAATCAGATTTATGTCAGATCAGAATTCTGATTCTGATAATGTGTGCATAAAACAAATGGAAGCCTTCAATTTTTATTGGCATCGCAGACGTATGATGGGTCATATCCCTTGTGACCCCCCCCCCCCCCCCTCGGACCTCCACTGATTCGTCCTAGCTGCCATTCGAGAACCTTCACTCCCAAGCAATGCTTAGTATTCTTAGCTACATGGCCTGTCTGCCAAGTTTCACTACCATTTTTTTTATTGATTGTTTCTTCTTCCTCAGAGCTATAAAGAAAAGGACGCGGGGAAGGTAGTACTCTACACCACTACCATGGGCATTGTTCGCAGCACCTACCAGCGCTGCGTGCTCGTGAAGAAGATCCTGAGGAACCTCCTCGTGAAGTACGACGAGAGAGACGTCTTCATGAGCACCGAATACCAGGACGAGATCAGGGACCGGATGAACAGCGAGGACATCCTAGTGCCACAGCTGTTTATAGATGGCGTGCATATTGGGGTGAGTTTTTTTTAATGGCAAAATAGTGACATAGGAAATGTCCTGATAGGTAGGTACATAGACGCATCCGTGCGTAGCATGTTCGTGGGCTGCAGTGGAGGATTGAAATAAAGCAGCTAATCATATTTTTCTTACTCCTCCAAAGCCGAAGTACTTATTTACCTAAAACCAGCCTTATGAAATACTTATGGGTAAGTTGTGATTTCATATCTCTAAAGAAAAATTGGACACCATGACCATTAAATTTCCTTTAGGTTCAGATACCAAGGAAATTGTTGGTTGTTGAAAACTTTCTTTGAGTTTGTTAATAAGAGCAAATTTTTATTTTATTTTATCCATGCCCAGATAAGATAAGCTTTTCAGAGAAATCCAGATAATCAGATGTCAAATTTGTCGAAACAAATTCGTATCTCAAGGTTATGAGGGATTACATAAATGCAAAACAAGGTCTTAAACACCGTAATTCAAGGTAAAATCTACCGGGGATGTAGTCAGAGAAGAACATAGAATCGTTTAGTAAAAATAAAAACTGGACTTCCAACATCCCATTGTTATAATTACACTGATTAAATAAGCTGACAACTTAATTCAAACTTATTATAAGATTCAGATTGTGTCTAAGTAAGACACAATCTGAATCTAAAGATACTCAGATAATATATGAGTCGTATTTGAACAGATTAAAGAGATGAATTATGTAATGTGAATGAAAGAATATTCGAGAACAATCCTATTGTAGAAGCGGTATTGACAACCCTAGCGAACCCTACAAGGACTTATAAAAAACTCACAAAAACCCCTTTTTTCCAATACCTAGCTACATGCTTGGTTAGATTGCTAATGGCTCTGTATCCAAGGCTTCCAACGGAAGGGTATTGAGGGAACTTTCTAAATAAATAACGCGGAATTTAAGTATTTTATGAGCATTAGTGGTGGGTAGGCATTCTACTCGATCAACCGATGCCATTGTAAGAGCGATAACTGTAGAATGTGTAGGAAAACTTCAAGTTGATCAAGATCAAGATCAAAGATGATCAAGTTTAAAATCCTCTTTAGTTGATTTCAGTTCATTTATCCTCTTTAGTTGATTTCAGTTCATTTCCTTAACTTGTAGGCGATTTACTTATTATTTTTTAACATTTTTGAACATTATTGCAATATTTTTTTTAATTTTATTATCTTTGGAAAACTTACAGCTAGCTTACAAAATTATAATAATAGAAAATAGGTATTATGTAACCTTAAAGTTTTCACTTTAAAGTTTTTTTTTTCAATTTTACTAGTTCGACATGTTTTGAGCCGATGCTCGAATGTTTGATGATGATGATGATGAGGCTCCGAAACTACTGGACCGATTTCAAAAATTCTTTCACCAATAGAAAGCTACATTATCAGGGACCAGTATAGACTATAATACATTTTCAAAAAAGTTAGGGATCCTTAAGCAAATTGCAATATTGTAACCCAAGGTAGAAAACTCAAAACAGTTTTTGGCGTGCGCTGCGAAAACTATTGATTATAGAACAAAATAGTGAACTACACGCGTACGAAGTCGCGGGCAACAGCTAGTCAAGTGTATATGCAAAGTCAATTTTGAACTGCTCAAATAGTATTTATACAAAGTAAAGTTTATAAGTAAGGTACGTAGCTTGACTCCAGGCCCAAGTTTCCAGTATACAGATACTGAACCGGAATCTCAACGATCATTAAAACAACGAAAACAACTTCCAACTAGGGGATGCGATACTCGTAACTACCTATCTTGTCACCCGTGAATTTTATTAGCTAACCGCTATCTTCGGCCACCGACTTCGCTCACTTGAACCCTGGATTCAAAATATGCTGATATTTACTACTACTCTGTGTCACTAGTTCTTTTTAAACAGTGTGGTGACTTAAAGTGCGCCTCAATAGGCTCCTTTCGTGCAGTATTTTGGTGTTTGTAGTTCAACCGCAGCTCATCGGATTTCGATTCAATTTGGAATTTCAATAATAAAACCGGTCAAATATGCACACGAAGAGTTCCGTACTGAAGAAATAATATTAATAATAATAATAATAATAACTTTATTTCAGGCAACATTAGAAAAGTTACAGATGTTATAAACTTATTCTACGGCCCATAGAAATATATACCTTAAAACTAACATACATATGAAAAACACAAATTATAAACAAACTAATTTACACGATTGAACTGCGCCGTGCTACGCAATGTCTCGGGGTCTTGTAGGCGCCCGCGGAAGCGCCTGTACACGACCCCCTTCGGCCAAAACTCCGCATCCATGAAGGTCGATAGTCGAGCAGTCGGCACTCTCACCATAAATGATTTGAAGTTCACATTATGATGAGACGTCAACTGCACAACCCTCATGGTGAGATGGGTCTTCCTCTTCAGGTACTCCACGACCTCCTCGGGCTTCACAGTGTGATGAACTCGGGACACGTAGAGCTGAGTCGTAGGAACCTCTGCTCGCAGCAAGTGCATGGTTTCGGTCGTCAGTGCAGCAGTCCCGCACTGATTTCGGCTCGTGGACTTCTTTTTCTTCCGATCCACCTTGGTGAAACCCTCGTCGTCACACCGAGTCTTTTCAGGCTGCACAGCGCTGACAACAGGCTCGCAGCGGACCAGTTTCTTCCCCTTGGCTGGTTGTCGCTCAGGTTGAGGGGCGCAGTCGACAACAGCGGCAAAGTCGCGTTTAGGGGTAGACGCGACCTGCGACTTCTCTACCGGGGCGACGGGAGAGGGGCGCGGCTCACTCGCGGCGATGACCGGTGATGCAATCGAGTCATTGAATTCCGCTGACGCGAAACTGCCGACGGATGCGTTTTGTGCAGCGCCGCGTCGTGCATTCACGTTGCAGGCCGCGGGTGACCTACTTACTGAACTAGTGTTGCGAAGTAATAATAATTCAGCACGCAGGTCAGAGATGGTTTTATCCGAAGCCTCCAATTTCGTATGCACTTCGTCCAGGCTCCTCTTCAGGGCTTAATATTAATAACAATACAAAAATAGTAGTATTTTAGTGATTTTTTTAGTTTATTAATTATTTGTGCTTGAGAAATATGTTCACGCGGTACGAGGTGAAACAACTTTGGACCAAGTTGGTAAAACAGGTGGTAGGATCGACATTGTCCCATTCCAATATTCTACTAACGGACGACGAAAGGTTCACGATAGCAACGCTGTTTTTCTGTCAAAATCTATGGCGCTTTTCGACAAATAACAACGTTGCTGTGGCTATAACGATCCGTCATCGGTTATTAGAATATTGGAACCATTCTTCGTGTACATTTAAAACAAAATCATACCTCCCTTTCACTTGCTTTTACGCGGGAGTGGCCTGACTTATATTAACGGCCAACACTTCTTTCAAAAGCAAGGTACAGCATTTCATAAAGGTAGGTAGGTAATCTCAGTCCACTGTCAGAAAGCTTCATAAAGCGTCTGGGATTTCTTATTAAATTACTACAAAGGAAGGCTTATACCACTGTGAAACTCTTTGCTACACTAAATTGAGCCTTATGAAGCCTGATTTAAGACATATTTATCATGTTACCTGAAGTAAGCTGCACAGATTGCACCTTGTTTAGAAAGAATTAGGTTTGTCTTTTTATTACAGAGTTACAATTACATAAACACTAGCTGTTGCCCGCGACTTCGTACGCGTGTAGTAGTACATTATTTTGTTCTATAATCAATAGTTTTTGCGCGCGCACGCCAAAAACTATTTTAGGTTTTATACCTTGGGTTACAATATTACAATTTTCTTACGGATTCCTAATTTTTTTAAATATATTGTAGCCTAATACTGGTCCCTGATAATGTAGCTTCCTATTGCTGAAAGAGTTTTTGAAATCGGTCCAGTAGTTTCGGAGCCTATTCGTTACAAACAAACAAAAAATCTTTCCTCTTTATAATATTAGTATGACAACAGTACATACTTAGTTCTGACCCAACATAGGATTCCCTGTGTCGGGGGTATCAGAAAGTCCGAATACTATGGTACCACATCAAGCCAGATCCACGAAATATTTCAGAAAAAACTTACAACTAACACAAATATAATTTACAAAATACAAATGAAACAGTCGGGCTATTTATAGGCTGTTGCAGAAGAAATATTTGCAGCATAATGTCATCATTTATACCGCAGGATCGAACCCGCACCTCTCTGGCCTCAAGTCTGGCCTGAGGTCACTAGGGTTGTTAACACACTTGTATTGGTAAACATGACAAAGTTCGTCAAACCCTACATCTCAATCATTGTTGGATTATCTTTAAATCAGTAGATTAAAATATTCAAACACTTTGCAAGCAATCACTTAAAGGGCAACGGCTTCTTATATTGATCATAAAATTATTACAAGATTGTAAAAAGGTTCTATTCATACAACGTGGCAAGTCATCCAGTCAACGTCCTGTACAAGCTTTCACCTAGCAGTGATCAGATGAGCTATCTATAGATCATTTAAAACAATGTGTATAGATAGCCCCCATGTTTGTTCCCGCCTATCTCAACAGATTTGCCTGACTTAATGGAAAGTAAAGTTTTACAAAAAAGTTCATACTCTAACTAATTATTTTAGTAATTTAGACTCTAGAGACCGCGAAACAGCTTTAATGCATTAAAAAACAGTGTGGCAGTGTTTCTTGACCATCCAATCAAATGGCGTCTTTTGTGAAGTTAGGAGCATGCACGACTATTACAGCTAAAGGGCTACTGAATGTCACCATAGGCATTTGAAAAATATTATGAAATTACACGTTACAAAAAAGTGAAAACTTTTTTTGCAGTCTCTAGAGTATAAACTATTAGAATTTATAAGAGTATACAGTATACACAATAGTTTATAACCTCGAATGTTTAGGTTACTTTTTTATTTGGATGAGCGTACCCGATAGCGGATACTAGTTTAAAGATAATTGTAGAAACTTCAATTAAAGTAATATAAAAATACCGTACCTCCAACGAGACCGCCATAAAAGCGAAGAATCGTCGCATTAGTTCAGGGTTGTCACGATCCTCTCGTCACGACAAAAAAAAATATTATAAAAATCTCATCTCAACTCTAGCTTTGAAGGGTACCTTTTTCCAGCAGTGGGATACTGCAGGAAGTTAGCCTATATCATCCCAATACTCTCGAGTTAACTAAGTTTTGAGGCCGTCACATACGTAGGTATAATAATACTAGCTGTTGCCCGCGACTTCGTACGCGTTAGATTACTTTTATACTTTGGTGCCCCATTCCACCTTTTTTAAGGGCTGTTTTGAAAAAATCCTGAAACATGTACTTATCCATTTAGACGTACCTAACCCCTCCCGCACCTCGGTAACACCCACTCCCACTCTTAATAATATATTGCAAGACATATTACGATATATCACGGTGTTTTCTATAGTAATCTTCAAGTGAGCACAGACACAGCTATAATAATGTTTATAGCACATCATACAAAAGCACAGTATCTTACTAATATTATAAATGCGAAAGTTTGTAAGGATGTGAGGATGTTTGTGCCTCAATCACACCGTAATCACATCTGTACCGTTTGTATGTGTGCTGGAATAACATAATATATGCTACTTTTTAACCTGGCACCACGCGAGCGAAGCCGAGTGCTGAAGATAGTATTAATACATATTATAGCTACGTCTGTGATGGCCTTTACCTACGGTCTAACGCTAATGCCTGTCACTGACAATCGCTGAAGGTATCAAGCTCCTCGCATTGGGGATATGGGCTTGATAATATGTACAAACATACATACATAATTATCATGTCCATATTCACAAGTTGGTCAGGAAATTGCAGCCACTTCTGATTTAAAATCCTACGACGGATATGGTGAACTATGATGACAGGTGATCAGCACATCGCCCATATAGATGGTCCATCATTTTGGAGAGGATACTAACCCTTTAGTCGACTTTTACCACATGCTCGGGGAGAGAAGCAGCTGGACGAATTCTATGCTTTTTCATTACTCCCAGTCCAGCGGAGAAGTAGCAGTGTATGTATGTACCTATATCTATGAAAAAATATACCGAAACATTCATACAGCGTCCAGGATATACCTTTTACTTACAGTAACAACGCTTTTCTATCCATAACGTATAGTAGGTTTTGCCCAGCCTATACCATCCTCTCAATTTAGTCGGCCTCACCAGCTTTACAAATCATGAGGAAACCAGACTGTATCAAGCACGACAGATGTAATCTCTCAGACCCATGAGCATTATCCTTTGTGAATGTCTAAGTGTTTTTAGCATATGCCTAAATTTTGCAAGTATATAAGTGGATCTTGCTAATCCTATTAATTATATCCTTCTTCCTACTTTGATATTTAAAAGGCGAAATTTAAAACGGATGTTTGTGTTTGAATCAGAGAAAGAATCAATGTTGTGTAAGTAGATACCATGGTAGATACTAGTTACCTGTCGGTATAAATTCTTAAACCTAATTTAATTTATCAGTCCTAAAAAAATGGCGTCCTTTCTTACACATTGAGATAACGGGGATCGTAAGCTATCAAATTAAGTTAGGAAAATACACAACAGAATCGACACGACAACACAGCATCAAACGCGTCTACATCATTGCACTATCTAGTCGTGTCACTATTTCTTTCGAACCAGTGTGGTGAAAGGATTTAAAGTGCGATTCAAAGGCTCTATTCGTGCACGAGACATACCAGTTTTTAATTGCACTTAAAATTGGCAGAATTTAAAATGTTTACTGCTTATTGTATTGATGACAAAGAAGTGTGAAAGTGACAAAAATTGCTTTTCTCTTGCCTAAAAACCAGCACAGACAAAACATTTACATGATATCAAAAAGTTAAAGATTACCTCTTTTATTTGTTTTTATTTTCTTCAAATAAGGCGTGAACCCTGCCTTATTCATACACTCTCGCCGGTATATTCCCGCACTGCACGACTTTATTGCACTAGATATTCTACGTGAAGTAAAAAACATATAGGAAGCCGTCTATTCTATTTTAATTCACTTTTCTTTCGCCTTCTTATTAGATGAGTTATACAGGAGCTAACTTTTGCCTACACTAAACGAGGCGCCAGCGCTTTAGTGCATAGAATGATTTTAGATGAAATAGACTTGCCTAGCCCAAGAATACATGCTGTGCCGAATCCACGTAAAGTGGAAAAGGGCAGGGAAATTATGAGACTTGCCTAGCATTTTAAACTTTCTCAGTTTATTCATCTATTTCAAGGTCACCTAGGGCGTTCAACACAAGATCGAATATAAAATATAACACAACAAAAAGCAGAACTTTTAAGTGAGTTTGAATTTTAGATGCAAAAGTAGCCAATGAAAAAAGTATTGAATCGAAATCTATAATACATAACACCTACTCCAATCCATTTTAATCAAGTACCTATAGGTTAACTAGGTGCATGGATTAAAGTTCAATGGCTTTTGGACAAAGGCAGTCTTAAAAGTGCTCTCAAATATACATATTTTTACCGTAATAAATTATTATAGCCCATTACCAGATCGCTACCAGCACACAAAGGTTTTACGAATCGATACAGCCACAGCATACCAACGAGTTAGTACAGACGACCTCAACCTGTTGAACTCACACAAACACAGCAATAATAACAGTAGGGGGTGGTTGGCGACCGTTTTTTACACCCTTCCAAGTTGATGTACGAGATTTTTACGAGGTAGGTTTCTTTATGGGTTCATGTTATCTGAACGGTACCTATAGAAATAGGTGGCGGCGGGAATAGTCTGCGGGGATGCTATATTTCATGTTTTATAAATAGTTTACAAGAAAAGCGTCTTGGTACGTACGAGTAGCTACTCGTACGTACGGGCTATACGCTAGAAAACTATAGAAAAGTATCTACTTTTCTATAGTTTTCTAGCGTTAAGCCCGGCGCACACTACTGGCACGGCATCCCAAGTGATCTATAGGCGTCTTTAGACGTGCCGAAAAGTATCGATAGTGGGCCACGCTGCCAAAGCAACCTGAACACTGCCAAGGCGTCTTTAGGCATGCCCGAGGCGTTATTAGGCATGCCGAGGTGTCCTTAGGCATGCCGATATTGCCGTGCCGATAGTGTGCGAGGGCCTTTTCTTGAGCTAAAGATATGAAAACCACCAGTTTATGATAAGGATGCGTTCATGATGTTTTCTTCATCCTTATCACACAAGATCCTAGATGTTTTGCAGAAGTTCATTGGCCTAATTTATCTAATTTCGCGTCCAGCCAATATTATAGTAGCAAAATAAGGGAGCTTTAAGCGAATCATTTCAAATTTCAGTCTCCTAAATGCAACGGAGATTCTCAGATTCCTGGAAATATGTAAGCCGTCTCCTAAGTGCAGTCTTTGAGGAAACCTTTCAAGAGCCGTATCAAAGAGTTGCAAATCGGATACAGAGAATATCCCAATGATGCTTTTGCATTTGATGGATTAAACTTTTCAATTTCAATATTTTACTTCATTTTCCTTTGTTGCGGTTTTGTCGGTTCCTGTTAAAATTTCTCACTCTAACCACTCGAGGGAAATACAAATTTTATTTTATTTTTAGTAATATTATAAAGATAAATATGGTGTGCCACAGGGGGCAATGTTTTGTCCTTGAGTATTTAATATGTACACAAACTCCAACCACATTATCTCGCTTCATTGAACACATAAATCTCTTCTTGTAAAATGCACTTAGCACAACACCTGTATCAGGTAATGTCTTTTGAAAAAGTGCACTTAAAACTATTTCCATTTAGTTTCCATTGCTCCAGCTAATGCTTTGAATCATTAGGTACGTTGTAAGTTGAAACCCATTATAGTAGAAAGTCATTGACTTGTAGTGGATATCCGTATCTGCCGTATGCATACTTTGTAGATAAGCTAGTGTAAAATTTTATCGTAATCGTAAAATTTTATAGTTCATAATGGTTTCTCATTGATTTCATAAGAATATAACTTTTTTGTGACTGATAAGTCCAAGATCGACTGTTTGTCTCTCTGGCAAGAAAACGCTCAGTTTTAAATATTTGAATGGACTTAACATTGTGATGAAAAGAGGCTTGCAAACTTTGTCAATAAAGTCAGGATTTTGAGAAAGACATTCATATACGGATACGATTTCTTCCGTAACCGTAAAATAAAGCACTTCACTACAACACTCGCATTTGTTTTTGTACGAGCTGATTGAGAGCACTTCACAATGCGTCATTCTTGCCCGTGCACTTACGATAAAGCGAGAAGCCGAGTTTATGTTTTGAACCTATCTTGTTGGGGTATCGTATTTATATTATCCCTCTGTAGCATAGTGTAGACTGTAGGTAATATACCGTTGCATTGCCTTCAAAATTCATAGAATCTATTTTTTAAAGTAATCCGGCCACTTTTTGTCTTCATTAAAAAACCCTGAATTCGTGGTTCACCATCTTGAGAATTTGAAACAAGAATAGCTGTAAGTTTTCTTGTCGTGTCACTAGTTCATTCGAATCAATGTGGTGAAAGGATAAAAGTGCACCTCAAAGGCTACTAAGTTTTTTTTATGATTACTATTGGCCCATCCCATTAGGGATAAACTAAGGCCTTTTATCATCTATAGTAGATGATTTATACAGCGTCAGGAGGCAACTTTTACCTTCACAGACGGGACGCTGTAGTGCCCGGGACGAATTAAGATGGAGTAGGCTTGCACAGCACTTATTCCATCCTCTCAGCTTAGTCGGCCTTAGGGATAGGGGCATATGATAATACAGTAGTACCACAAATATTGTGCGTGTTCAATTTTCGTCTAGCTTCTAAAATACGAACTAACGCGATGATAATATAGAGATGTTAGAATAAAATATGTAGATACTTTTTAAAGGGTTGCTTCGGTTATTTTATATTTGGACAAATTTGGTTTTCATACAAAGCACGAAGTTTTCCGAGGCGCATAATATCTGTGGTACTAGATAGGTACTGTATGTATGTAATCTTCGAACTTGTAAAATTAATTGACCTATAGTTAAAATGTTTTAAAAAATTTAAAATGGTCCAGCAGTTACCTATTAAAGCTGCCTGGGTAATGTAAAAATGAGTCTGTGAATGCAATTTAGCTATTCCCCAACGAATACCTGGAACAGGGTTATAATAAACCTATTGGAATTGAACCCACGTCCCTGTACGTGCTCACATTACATGGTAACATTTCGGGATACTATTGATTGTATGGATTTTAATTAGTTGATTGAATCCAGTAAACTAATAACAATTTGCTCTAATTGGTTTGAAGGTAGAGTTACTAGGTAGAGTAATTTATATTATTTGGCAGTTATGTAATAGTTTTAAAATTGAAACATTGGAAAACTACTTAACTCAGACGTCTCTCTACGAGTTTACGGGGCGGAGATGACGAGTAACTAATGGCTGGGACAATTGTGACATATGCCCAGTTCTAATATTCTACTGACGGACGACCATAATAGTGACGTTGTTGTCTGTCAAAAAACGCCACACATTTTTTGATGGGAAAAACACTTTGATATGGTAATAAACGATTCGTCGTCCGTTTGAAGAATATTGGAACCGGGCATTCAAAACAAAATTACGCGCTCCCAGTCTCGCACGTTAGTAAACACCACGGGGGTAGCCTAATTTATTTTATTTTATCTATCTATATATTACTACTTTGTTTCCTAGAAAATACGAGTAAATAAAAGCCAGACGAAACATGTCTTGGTTCTTTTCCGCATCAAACCGCTGTCACTTCCAAGCGTCTGCGAACTCCCATCCGTAGAATAGCCAGTGTACAGAGAAAACTGTATAGCAATCAATACCTAAATTAATCATGAATCATTTATTTTCCTTCACATAATTAGTTTGGTGCATTGGTGCGATCTGGATTCGAATTGACGACCTTAACTAAGGCATTTTACCATCTATAGTAGATGATTTTTACAGCGTCAGGAGGCAATTTTTACCTTCACGAACGGGACGCTCTGTAGTGCCTGGGACGAATTAAGTTGGAGTAGGTTTGCTCAGCACCTATTCCATCTTCTCTTTGATGATAATAATGATCAGGCAAGCAAAAAAGCAAGATGGCCAATGCCAGCACAGAATTCGGAAAATCATTCTCCCCTATGCAAGCGGATCTAGTATTGTATGTACGGATATTATCACGTCCCTATCCCTAATGGGATGGGCAGAGCCACAAGTAGTCTTAAGAAAACTTGCAGCCACTCCTGATTCAAAGTCCCAAAATGGATATGGTGAACCATGGTGACAAGTGATCAGTCCATAGCCTATATAGATGGTCCATTTTGTTGGGGAGGATCTAGACAAGTGAATTGTATGGCTATCGGTTATCTCTGTACGCCACTACTCTACACACAACACGTGCGCGAGTGACCTTTGCCAGGGTTTCCACCTGGAGGATCGTTTTCAGTCAATGCGGACCAACAATGGGCGGCCACACGTGTATCACTGTGTAAACCGATTTCTTAGAAAAGGTATTTTATTCTACGTACGATTTGTGTATTCAATTAATCGGTTATTAAACAGTGTGGTGAAAGGATATAAAGTGCTCCTCAAAAGCTCCTAATTAATTGGTGATGCCAGCATCATTTCTGACTGACTGACTGACTGACCATAAGCCCTAGAAGCATTAAACATGGAGGGCATATTCCTCTTAATTATGTTGAAGGGCACTAAGAAGATGTTCCACTAGATTATTCTAAAAGCGCGGTTCCTATATTGAACTAAAGCAATATCGGTAGATCTTTGGTATCTTATTGGTACTAATATACATTATGTATTGCAAGTTTCATAGAAATCTGTTCAACCGTTATAGATAAGTAGGAACAAATTACACCCGCACAAATTTTCGCTTTTATTAAATAAAAGTGTTAATGAAGTTAATTGTGAGAAGTACATGATATTCCCTTGTAAATTATACTGGTATTTAATTACTTAAAATAAAAGCCAATAGGTAACATTTCTAAACTTCTGAATTCGAACAATGAGCATTCAATTCCTCACGTAAAATCGCATAAAAACCAACCCTGTCGAATGTCCAGTTCAAATAGACCCCTACCTCTCTTTATAGCCGTTTGTCTGTTCACGAGCTCCAGAGCTCATCGTCTCTGGTTTTACGATTGTTGTAGTTGTACTCGAACTGATATTGAGTTTTGGTACTTCAAGTATTGGAAAATAAATTAAGTTCACATGAGGGGTGATAAACTGAAATATTTAAGTAAATAAGTTAGGCAGTTTAGTTATTATGTACGAACAATAAATGTCGCGACACAGGTCATGTCATAGGTTACTTAGGAATCATTGCGAGAGTAGTTAACCGAACTTTCGGCGCGCCGTAGGTACTCATGTGCGACATTATAAGGCTCGTCGCTCACAAAAACGAGAGCCGAGGCGGAGTCGAGGCACGGGCGCATATTACGGGAACTAAATTAAATGAATCCACGGGATTTGTTAGAATTTTTAGCGAATTTTTAGCTAGATATGTTTTGTTCTTTTTAAGATACCAATATAAATATATAAATACTAGGTACCACCCGCGGCTTCGTTATATAGCCTATATGTTAATCCAGCACATGTTCTATCCAAATTTTATTCAAATCCGTTCAGCCGTTTAGGCGTGATTGAGGCACAAACATCCAAACATCCTCACAAACTTTCGCATTATAATATTAGTAGGATTTGTGGACATTTGACACAGTGCCATCTAGCCCCAAACTGAGCAAAGCTTGTATTATGGGCACAACGGATGGCTCATACAATACTTATATACCTTTTTTGTAAATACATACTTAAATAGTATTCTCTCAAATGACGATTTTTTTTTTTGACAGACTTCCATCAGAAACTGTCAAAAAACCGTGAGTTGAGCCGTGCTCAACTCTGAGTCGCGTTTGAGTATTCGGGGGTTAGACTGCGACTTTAGACCGCGTTTGTGACGCCATATTAATGACGCTTAGAATAACGTTCCATTAAGTTTTTCTTCTTCCTACTCCTCTACGACCCATCAACTTTTCCATCATAATGAGAGGAGCAGATGGTAGGGTTCATTCCGTAGGATATGCTCCTAGTAGGCAATCTTTCCATTAATTATGGTTCTTAAAAAAATGATATATTGGTTTTTAAAAGAACTAGCGACACATCTCTTATTTCTTATAAGAGAAATTTTAGCGTAATTTTTTTTAGACTAGTTTTAGAAATTTGAAGCGCTCGTGGCGTAGCTTGCTTAGGCGTTCTTGATTGATCGTTAAAGTTAAGCAACGATATGCGCAGTCACAAATTCGGATGAGTGACCGCAAGTGGCATTACGAGCTGAGCGCTTCCGTGCTTCGGAGGGCACGTTAAACAGGCGGTCCCGGCTTTTAAGTCGTTAAGCCATGACGGAGGCCTTAAGGTGGCCTAAAAACTCCGTCACTAGAGTTAGCCACTATCTCATACGAACATACATACATAAGTGAAATATACCCTCCAAGTTTCATGTTTCAGTCAGACATTCTGTAACGTAAGAGTTTTATATGTATATTTAGATAATTTATTCTTTAACAACAGAGATCTAAGTGCTTTGACCTTTAGAACTCACTGATCCTCTGAAAATCGCCTGAGTATGAACTCAGTTATTATGTTTTATCATGAGTTTGTTTTTTTATAATCAAGTTCCATGATGAACTTGATTATAAAAAAACAAACTAAGGCCTTTTACCATCCATAGTAGGTGATTTATACAGCGTCATGAGGCAACTTTTACCTTCACAAACGGAACGCTGTAGTGCCCGGGACGAATTAAAATGGTGTAGGCTTGCCTAGCACCTATTCCATCTTTTCAGCTTAGTCAGCCTTGTCCACAGAAAAGACTTGGTCAATACGTGCTGAGCTGACTAAGCCGCGGGTTTCCTCATGATGTTTTCCTTCACCGTTTGAGAGTACTGGTATAGCGCACATAAATTTTTCGCACAGAAAAATCCATTGGTGTATTTTTTTATTATTATTCTCTCTACAGCCTTATACCCAGACTAACTAAACTAATACCTAGTAAATTAAACCAATATTAGCCCACAAGATCTCAATCTCCATAGTAAGTACAAACTTTACCTACTTTCTTTAACTTTATATAATGTCAGCATTCTAGACAATCTTTAAGGGAAAATTATCATTCTTATCGCACTCGATTTGCGACTCAATGGTAGTAAAAATAAGGTTGGTTGTCGCAGTTGTGCTTTTAATGGCGTCATAAGTCATTTCATTCCTCTCTCAATATACGTTGCACTTGTTATAATAAAATGTGCACTTGGTCATTTACTTACTTTGTTTTTGAAATAATGTATTCTGAGGAGTTTTCACAGAAAATTCGTTATTTAGTCTTTGAAGTCAGTACTATACTACTCGTGTTATTAGTTTTTTGAACCAGTGTTGTGAGAGAACTAAAGTGCGCCTCAAGAAGATCCATTCGTGCACTTGACACATGTTTACAAACTTTTTTAGGTTCTTGTGCCGGTTTCCTTACGATATTTCCTTCATATTTTGAGAATAAAGGCACATATTTTTTTTTTTTAAAGAAAAATCCTTTGGTGCACCACCGGATATGAACCCCCGACCGGAAGGCGGGACCGCTACCACTAGACCATCAGTGCTCTGGTTAGTCCGTTATGTAGGTTAGGTATACAACTTTTTACACTAAACTAGCACTGACTTGTGGCTTCGCTAACTTTTTAATCGAAATATGGGTAGTTTTATGTTAAGTTTAAGTCGGACTGTAGATGATAATGATGACGATTCTTATTTACAACAAGAACTGCAAAAGCAACAAATGTGAAAGTGATGAATAGAGTCAAAGAAAGAAGAAGCCTGTTAAGAACGATTGAAAAGAGAAGAGGAAAGATGAATTTACTCGTATTAAATAATATCTAGGTACTCTAAAAGGTGAATTTCCTTTATACAGCCAGTAAGAGGTCTTGTACTGAGTATCTTGGAATAATTCCCAATACTAAGCAATGTTTCTACGAACTGGTGATTGTTAAGCTTTTCCACGCACAGACAATAAGGTAGATTGTTCTTCAAATACTAAGCCAAGGCTTCACTAGCTGTATTCTGAACATCCATTGTTTGCGAATATCAAAATTTATGGCGAATTTACGTAGAGTTAAGCACTAAGCTACTGTAATTGTTGTTTTCGAATCAGTGCGATAAGACTATACACACAGTACAGTCTAAATTTGAGGTCTCAGGACATCCTTTTTCCACTGTTTTCTCCGTTCGAAAATTTTCAAACCAAAAAATTCATAAATCTTGGATCCGAACACAAACTTTTGCTTTGGCTCTTTCACATCTGACTTGGGGGGGGGGGGGTTCAAGAACCTACAAAAAAAAACCCCTAATAAGAAAAATATTAAGGTCTAGCTATTGCCCACGACATCAATGAGATATGCCGCACGCTTGTTCTTATTTTAATTCTTTGAATGATAATATCTGAACTTTTCGGGGGGGGGGGGGGGGGGGGGTTTAAACCCCCAAAACCCTGACCTGGCTACGCCCGTGATCTGTTATCTATATACGTCGATATGTTACCCATCATCATTTCAACCTGTTATTACCCACTGCTGGTTATACTTTCATCCCATCATCTTTTACATTTTGCCAGCCTCCTCGGTCCTGTTCGCCAGTTCAGTTGTGTTTATTTTGCGTCAATTTAAGAAAATTATTGTATCACAGACCTTATACGAATTGGAACGTATCTAAATACGGCACACCAGGCTTGGCGGATTTAAATTGCAAAAAAGTTTTCTCCATCATTATCATTATTAATCATCAAAATGTCAACCACTTGACTACCTACTATAAATTATTTATTATATTCCTTGTTATAAATAGTGTAGGTAGGTGGTGATAAATGAATTTTGTTTTTGGTTACACTGGCAATTGAAATTCAAACTGTCGCATTTAAAGAAAAAACATGAAAGAAACCAGCCTCTCAGAGCTCTTTAATCAAAATAGGATCTTACCCAGTGATTCTTAAACAGACCAATCGAAATGTTAATTCACGTGCCATGATTTAATGGATTTTTGACATATTTTGATCATTTGTGTTCTAATTCTAATTGTTAGTAGGGGAACAAAGATCTGCATTGACGTCCCGCGATGCGACTAACTCTCCTCCAGCCAGGCCAACTCCAGGCCTCCTCCAAGTACCGGAGAAGGACTTTGGGATGTTGGCAGCAGAGTTCTAGTATCCTCGATGGTGTAGCGGCTGTTGTCGATGTAGATGCCGGGCAGTTCTCGATGACTGTCTCTGCAGTCCCTAGTTATGTCTTATTTCATTTGTGGCAGTGCAGTGAAGTGTCACATGTTCCACAGTCTCTTCCTCCTGGAGAAATCCGCGACAAAAGCCGCTGTCCGTTACTCCTAGTCTAAATAGATGATGGTTTAGCTCACAATATCCGAAGGTCCTCAGATCTCATTTTCAGTAGGATTGATGTGAAGCGTTTGTTTTGTTTGGGGATCAGTCTAGTTAGCTTTATGTTGTTGTTTTTGTGGTTTTGTTACATGTGTAATGAACCCCTTTTTTGTACCGGAAAGGAATGGTGAGCTGAGAGCCTTGAAATATTTTTCTCGGAGCAAAGACAAGTAAAGCCGGCAGTGGATGGCAGAGACAGATGGGTAGGCAAGTGCGTATTTGCATTATTCATTATATTCAATACGTTTCCTCTGTAACTTGCAAGGTACTTGTAAGATATACTCCAGCCAAACTCGGTATAGAATACAGGAAAACAAAAATCTCACCTAAAATATTTTCCAGTCTCTGCTGCTGATGGCATCAGCAACAGGGTCCTAAAGAACTCACTCGTAGTCCTTATCTACCTCCTAGCCAGCATATTTAATGCGGTAATTGAGAATTTTACAAAATAAAATAAAAATTTAAATATTTTATATCGGGCAACAACAAGATTCATAACTTTTTAGTAAATACATATAAAGAATTACACCGTCCCCGACGCTTAGAAGGAAGCCACCGCGTATATAAGATAAATAAGCAATCATGATCAATAAATAAGCAAAGCTTATACTATGGGCACCAGATGGAATACTTATATATATAATACATACTTATAATACATCATATTACAATACCCAGACCCGGAAGAAATATTTGCAGAACATGCAAATATTTCTCCCACAGCGAAAATCGAACTCGCGTATCGAAAATTGAACAGCCTGACACTTTTTGACTATAAACATAGACTAAAATGGTAAAACCCATCATCAAATTCATCACCATCATCATCACCATAATTGTGTCGAAAAATAAATATAGCAATCTACTATGCTACCTAAATTCTACGCAATTGGGTTTTGGTTCTTTTCTATAAGTACTTGTTGGAAACCCTTACCAAATCACTGCTTTCTTCTGCCTCCCTCCCCCTCACATCCCGCCTCTTGCCTTGGACAGGGATCGGTCTAAGTGGTTTTCCTAAAGACTGAGATAATCTTTACGAAAATAAACAGAAGTTACCAAGGCATTAAAGCTATCAGGCGACTCGAAAACTATTGTTGTATTGGCTTTATATGGGATATAAAAGAGTAACTAGTTGACTGCCCACCCCATAAGGAATACAGGCGTGATAATATGGAATGGTATAAATAGTATTTCAACAAAGGAATATAAAGCAAAACCGACTATTCTAAATTCATTTATTAACAACGGCGATAAAATTGTTAATTTGATAATTGCAAGTTTTCTTAAGATTACTTATGGCTCTGCCCACCCCGTTAGAGACTACAGACTACAGGTCACGTATGGAATACTATTTACTTGCAAAATGGGGGCATGTATACCTCATCCAAGAATGCTTGGGACTAAAAATGCTGTAACTCATTTTATAAACATGATTGTAAAGGGATCATTTTCCAACAAAAATTGCCAAACGTGGTTTCTTGTACCTTGCCTGTATCTTCCACACTTGGTCGTGTTATGAGCAAGTGTAAATTCAACGTAGATTTAAGACTGAATGATTTTACAGAATAAAGTTCTATTGAACCTACCTAGGTAATATTTACGAGTTTCCTGATTAACCCCTGAGACATCATCACATAAGCTCGAGCCTTGAAAGCAAATAGGCAAGGGGATTGGAGATACAAATGATGAATGTGTTTTTGTTTTTAACAGAATTAATATGTAGAACTGGTACAGGTGTATTCAGTATTGCAACAAAACATAGTACCTACAGACAGAGAGATTCAGAACCGCAAGGCGCTGTGACAGTGGCTCTAATTAAGAACTTTTAACTAATTTTGATCTGTTTGGTTTCAGGATGCGGACACTGTGGAGAAACTAAACGAGGCAGGGGAGCTGAGGAAGATGCTCAAACCTTACAAGGTATTTACATTGTATCCTACTAATATTATGAGAGCACTGGTGGTCTAGTTGGTAGTGACCCCGCCGTCGGATTCTAAGGTTCAAATCCGGTCGCGTACCAATGGAATTTTCTGTGCGAAAAATTTATGTGCGCTATACTAGTACTCTCAAACGGTGAAGGAAAACATCGAGAGGAAACCCGTGGCTTAGTCAGCTCCGCACGTATTGACAATGTCTTTCCTGTGGATGAAGCCGACTAAGCTGAGAGGATGGAATAGGTGCTGGGCAAGCCTACTCCATCTTAATTCGTCCCGGGCACTACAGCGTCCCGTCTGTGAGGTAAATATTGCTTCCTAACGCTTTATAAATCATCTGCTATAGATGGTAAAAGGCCTTAGTACTACTATTATAAATGCGAAGGTTTGTGAGGATGTGACAATGTTTGTGCCTCAATCACGTCGTAATGGCTGAACGGATTTGAATGAAACTTGGAATATACATAGTAGGTATGTGTGCTGGAATCACATCGTCACTGGAAAGGCAAAATTACGTAAGCGCCAAAATGGCGCCAAAATAGGCATATTGAGTTATTATCCTAAAATAGCAGTCCAAATACAATAATATGAATTGCTGGACATAGAAAATGAAAAAAAAAATGAAATCTTACGTTGATGTCATCAAAATTCGATAATTAGGTAGAAAGGTATGATTAAAAAACGAAAAAAAATGAACTTTAAACGGCTTTTTCTCGATTGGCGCTTACGTAAATTTGCCTTTCCAGTGACGACATATACACATATACTACTTTTTATCCTGGTACCACGCATAATTCCGTTAGTTGAATATAGCAACCAGGCATATAATAGGAATCTCCTGCAATTCCGTTTAGAGATGCACGGGTAATTTAATCCTGAATTTGAAACTTGCGAAAATCTTCTAACCCGCTTTTCCTGCTTAGAGATTGACCCGAATTTTTGGTTTTACATTTTTCTTCGTCAGTGTTGTAAAAAGTGAAAACTCTAATTTGTATTTGTCACATTCTTGTGACAGTAGGGTTGATGATGGAGCGACGTCGGACGTCCAATACATCAAGTCGCATCTGCGATGGTTGACGAAGGGCACAAGTTAATCCAAACTTTCCCTATGATGTGGTTGCCGTATGAGGGCATAGTATACATAACTACCTATACTGTACAGTTACAAAGACAAACTATAATAACATTAAAAACTTTAAGGTAATCGGTATAATAATAAGAAATAAAAATGAGCTCAGTTTTCTATATAAGTTCGCCTACTGTACATAAAAAAATAGGGGTTGACGTCAGACAGGCGGTCGGTTGTAAAACACCTTAGCCAAAACTCTTACAGCATGATCCAAGGATCGTGCTGTGCCGACCCCACATAGAGTAGGATAAGGGCAGGAAGATAATGATGATGACTGTAAATAAATAAAACAACCTAGATGCGACAAGTCAAAGATAGGGCTCGACAGCACTCGTTAGGGGAGGCCTACAGTGGCCTGCTATAAGCTGATTATGTTAATGATGATGATAAAACAAAAACAAAGTATCACACTAAATGCATAGGTAAACCACCGTTTCATCGTGGCTAATAGCTAGATAAATATTGCTAGACATTAATATAACATCTCGTAAAAGTCAATTAAACGATAGAAGGATAAAGATAGGATATATCCTCTCCAAAATGATGGACCACCTTATTATGGGCGATGGGCTGATCACCTGTCACCATGGCACACCATATCCATCCTAGGACTCTTGGATCAAGATTGGCTGCAAGTTTTCTTATGATTACTTGTGACTCTGCCCGTTTCTTTAGGGATACGGGCGTGATAACATATAATATAACACAGCGCTATCTAGCTCCAAACTAGCTTATCTTGGTTGGGGATCAAGACCGCAACCTATAAAGAAAAATTCGGAATCTGAAAACAACGCTTGCAAACGACGACGTAAAGTCATTTTCAAGGGCTTATGATGTAACTTTTTAACTAAATGCATCACCCGAAAGTGCCCAACGGGACCCTATTACTAAGCCTCCACTGTCCGTCTCTCTGTCTGTCCGTCAGTCCGTCCGTCTGTCAGCGGGCTGTATTTCATGAACCGTAATCGGTAGAGAGTTAAAAATTTCAGTGTTTATTTCTATTGCCGCTATAATAACGTAATTAAAAATAAAAAGGAGGCCCCATACAAGAAACATTAATGTACATGTACGATGATACGGAACCCTTCGTTTGCGAATTCGACTCGCACTTGACAGTTTTTTTATGATAGTTGCTACTCTAGAAGTTTTATTAGGCATTTTTAATGCCAGGAAGTTTAATAACGAAGAATCATAAAAACCTTGACTTCGCATCATGTAGTCACAAAATTGCTAAACATTATGTGCTAACAATGTTTGAATTATAAGTTAAGTTTTATGATTTAGGTATTTCCCTTAGCTTTTTGTCTGAAAATTATGAATCATATTAAAAACTTACATTTAAAAAATAAGCTACTCTTAAAATAACATAGGTACTCTTATCCATAACACATTGCTTTCGTGGTTTTGATTTTATTAACTCTGTATTTTATGTGTAAATTCCAATATTTAAACTAACTACACTTACATGCCACTCGATGACATTCAACTCAACCTTTTGAACCATTTCTACGATTCGAAAGCCGCTGCATTAATAAAAACTATTGATTTTTACGACTTCACAAAATTAAAACAACAACCAAAGTGACATTGAATTTTACGAATCAATATGTACAGTTGCCTACAATAATATGTATACATTTTATAAATTACAATATGTCAAAGAATTCTAATAAAAAACACAGCAAACATTCAAAAATCAAGAGTTTCAAGCCAATCGGACCGCTTGTTAAAAATTCCCATACAAACTTTGACACCCCATTTTACCCCCTTTTAAGGATTGTTATGAAAAATCCTGAAGCACATTATCCATTTGTTTTGCATTTAAAGTATACCGACCAAGTTTCAAGTGAATCGCACTACGCGTTAAAACATTTCATACAAACGTTTTTACCCCTTTTCACCCTTTGGGGTTGAATTTCGGAAAATCCCGCCTTAGTGGGTGGTTTAGCTATGAAAGGAAGCTAACTTCCAAATTTCAACTTTAGTAGTTTGGCCCGTGCGTTGATTGCAAAAAAATGCTTTATTGTAGATAAACATCTTATTGCATTCGACTGTACTCCGTCAATGTCTACTTGTCTAGACAAGTTTCCCTGACTACTAGCCATAGAAATAAACAGATAGAACGGTTTATAGTAAACTCATTGTCGATTAAAGGGAAAAGTATGGGTTTCTCTGTTACTGGTTATTTACTACAACTAGACATCGATGAGATCTGGGTACATTACGGGGAAATTGATGTTACTCTATTGAGAATAATGTTTTGTCTTCATGACTCGATGATACCACAAGCACTTGTAGGTAGTACATTCTAATTCTAATTAAGGTTAGGGGAACAAAGATCTGCACTGACGTCTCGCGGTGGGGTGTATTGTGCATTATCCCCCTGCTAATCCTCCCTCAGCCAGCTCAACTCCTTGAAGTACCGGAGAAGGACCTTGGGATGTTGGCAGCAGAGTTCCAGTATCCTCGATGATGTTGAGGCTGTAGGTGGTGTTGATGAGGTCAATGGTGAAGGTAGTAGTACACGTCGATCTAATTTATTTTCAAATTTTTTACAAACTTTTGGATTAATAATATGTATTAGTAAGATACACGGTGCCTATGTCAGTCCAGCGGATGTGCGTAGGTAAATTACAACAGCAATATGAAAAAAGTCATCAGTTTAACGATGTTAGGTAATCTACCTACGGACAACCGTTAGTTGAGTAGTGGAAACTTGAGATGAGAATTTGGTTTAGCAACTTGTGGGTATATTCTGATATACCCACTGCGAAACAAAATTCTTATTTTTTTATTCTATTAGACAAAATGTTAGTTTTAACTAAAGGGCTAACTAACTTAACTTAGTTTTAACTAACATATTGTTAGACAAAATGTTAGCTATAACTAAACATTTTGTCTATCTAATAATAATTATTTTATGTCTACAGCGATACTCGCTGCTCTATGAAAACTCATAAAATACTGTTTTGAACTTGGAAAAACAATTTTCCACCACATTAGAGAAACTTGCGTGATAATATACATGCATACGTTTTTAGCTGCAACGGCTATTCTTTCTATAACAAAGTTTGGAACTACAAAGTTAATTTTCTCTTTACGATAATGGCCGCCAGTGTTGCAGTTTCAAGGCCCTGCAGTATTCTGTTTTATGTTCTGTTTTCATTTTCCATGAAGGTAGAAAGTCAAGGGCTCAGAGACATTTAGAAAGGCGCTATAAATTTTTATTTTACTTGCAATCTAGGAAAAACAATCGTAAATTACAAATAGGTAAACATTGGAAATAATGCAAATTGACGAGGCTAGCACGGAACTGTTTTGGGCAACACAATTGAGAGTTACGCAGGATGGGCTGTGGTTGATGATGATAAAATATAAATAAACTAGCAGCCGCCCGCGGCTTCGCTCACGCGGTACCCAGATAAAAAGTACCCTATGTCCCATTCCAGCACACGTAGGTACCTAGGACTTTTTTGTACTTATTTGTTCTGCATAAGGTTCAAAATGGCACAAAAAAGTCGGGCAGTTCAAATACTGCCCTGCTCTAAGACCACTAGTAACCACCCACCTGCAGTGTTAACAGTCCAAAATATCGCAACAATTTTTATAAAATTATTCTATTTTTCATGAAAAACATGCCAAAAATAAAGAATTTACAGGTAATTATGACATGAACTAAATGAGAAAAATCGGCTCTTTAATTTGATATAGGTTATGTGCAGTTTTAGACCAAAAATTGATTCCAGGTTTTCATCCCTTTTCACCCCTTTAGAGGCTGAATTTTGAAAAATCCCTTCTTAGTACACCCCTACGTACCAAGGTTTACCTACACTGAAAATTTCAAGTCTCTGCGTCCAGCGGTTTAGGCTGTGCGTTGTCTGTCAGTCAGTCAGTCAGGACAAAGATTCTTATAATATAAGAAGATAAATATTTGTGGACACAGCGCCATCTAGCCCCAAACTAAGCAATACATGTACTATGGGAACCAGAATGGTTGATAGAATACTTATATACTTTTTTTTTGGTAAATACATATTTATACTCATAATAGGTACTACAACCAGATCCGGAAGAAATATTTGCAGAACATACAAACTTTTCTCCCGTAGCGATGATCGAAACCGCACCCCTCTTGCGTCTCAGCCGAGCACTCGCTCGCTACGCCAGCCACAAAGGTCGTCAAATTCCTACTGTATATGGTATACAGTAGGTACTGAATTTGTCATTATTATAAGGAGCTCTGTAGGGCAAAGGACTTCCTTCTCTCTAGGCATATCTATTCACTGTGGACCTCAGACCAAATAAAAAGAAAAGACGCCGCGCCGCCGCGAACAACAAAAGTGAAGCCACCTTTTTTTCTATCTATGTGTGTGTGTGTGTGTGTGTGTGTGTGTTTGTATGTATGTATGTATGTATGTATGTATGTGTGGTTTTGAGGTTTTGTGTTCCAAGTAATCTACAATTCATAGTATCATAATTAAGAAACGATGTTATTTTGTTACTTACAAGTGAAAAGTGATTCCTTGAGACTTTTTATGTGATTTACTGCTGTTTTTACAAGTTTTCAACACAGGAAGGCATAATTCTATTTTTAAATTTTAAGTTTACTAGACGACGACTCGAGAGCGATGAGCATGGTTTTAGTGTAGGTGTGTGCGTGAGCGTGTGTGTTTGCTTGCAGGAGCACGGTTTTGTGTGGCTTCACTTTTGTTGTTCGCGGCACGGCGTCTTTTCTTTTTATTTGATCTGAGCTGTGAACCAGTCTTTTAAATAGGCATAAATTTTGTTTCTTCATCTGCACCGTGGTCCATTGAGTTGTTTTCAATTACTTCCTTTCGTCTCAACAACATCGCTCGCGAGTCAAAACACCATAATAAACAAAGCTGAAACAGAACAAACAATGATGAAGCTATCAAAGGAGATGAACACCCACTCTCCCCCCTCTATTCCCCCTCTCGATGACAGTAGTTGTCCCCAGTGGAGTTGTGAACAGGAAGTACGCCGCAGACAGACAGGCCTGCATTGAATGAACTGTTGTTTATGCCGTGGGAAATGGGCCTTTCAATGTTTTCATGGCATTTAATTTTCATTTTGAATAAAATCAGTTGTAAACTTGAAATAAGTATACAATCAGTGGTTATTCCAAAAATGATATCATCTCTTAAAATAATGATATCTTACTTCAACAAAAAGTTGCGTGCCAGAAACAGGTCATGTTAAGAAGTCATCATGTCAGATCAAGTTGAGAGTATAAACAGCCATTCCATCTTTAAGTAAGTCTGTAGCAACCCAAGGTGCGGTAAAGTTGCGCAACAGAATTAATATCACCCACCTATTTTGGCGACTTTTGCAACCAACTTACCACATAATTTTATATTATGTACGCACATTCCTTAAAAGGTACCGCTACGATGAAAGATAATGTTGAGGTAATTTTGAGCCATGATTTATTACCTCGAAATTATTTAGGGAAAGTATGTTGGATGATTGAATGAAATTACTAAATGGAGACAATTTTTTATGCTTTCTCATGGAGGTTTAAACGGTAGGTGTAGTACTGAGGTTTTCACTGTCACTGCACCAAACATCTTCCCCCTTTATAAGTCTGTTATAAGAAAACAAATGTTTTTTTTTTCCTTGTGACAATGATCTGTATCAGTTGACATATTTACCTATACTTACTTTGCAATGGTCTTACACTAGCTGTTCCTTTGAATTATGTTAAAAATATTGCATCAGTTGTTTCTCCATGTAAATATTATGTTTATCATCATCATCAGCCCACGTCAGTCCACTGCTGGACATAGGTCTCTCCCATGGCACGCCACTGAGCTCAATTTTCAGTTCTCCTCCTCCAATCCCTGCCCACTGCCTTACGAATATTTATCATCGCCACCTAGCTACAGGGCGCCTTACACTATGTCTGCCGACACGCGGTCTCCACTCAAGAACCAGTCTACCCCAACGGCCATCGGTTCTGCGGCATATGTGACCTACTCATTGCCACTTCAGCTTGCTAATTCGCTGAGCTATGTCGGTGGCCTTGGTTTTCTGAAGAATAACTTCGTTCCTAAATTTAATTACTTCTTCGCTGGACTAGGAGTAAAGAAAAAAACATAGTATGCGTCCAGCTGCTTCTCTCCCCGAGCATATCGTAAAAGTCGACTAAGGGATAGTATCCTCTCCAACATGATAAGATACAATAAGCAAGTATTCCCAAGGAGGGTTGACGTCAGGAAAGCGGCCGGTCATAAAACACCTTAGCCAAAACTCTTACAGCATGATCCAAGGAACATGATGTGCCGACCCCACACAGAGTGGGATTAGGGCAGGAAGATCATGATGAACTTCGTTCCTAAATATTATTTTTATATTATCTGTTTTTTCTTAATATTAATAAAACTTTTTTCAATTCCAGAGTCCAGACGCGTGTACCACCTGCCAAACGTGCGGCGGGTTCCGCCTCCTCCCGTGCCGGATCTGCAACGGCTCCAAGAAGAGTTTACACCGAAACCATTTCACGGCGGAGTTCGTCGCCCTCAAGTGTATGAACTGCGACGAGGTCGGACTGGTTCGGTGTGACGCGTGCTCCTGAGATTTGAGCCGAGCGCAGCGAGCCTGTTCTCTTTTTAAATAATGAAGATAGTGTTACATAGCGAGTGCAGCGAGCCACGCTTTGCGACGGTTATTTTGAACGAATTCTACTTCTTATAGTTCGATCTATTTTTTTTGCGAAGTAATATTTTTATTATTGAAATTAGGTAATTGTTATTATAATATTTACGTCACGTGCAACCATCGAATAAAGCGCTGCATAAATTCAGAAATAAATGGATTTTTCAATCATTCTGTTACAAAACAGATTTTGTGACGGATAACAAGCTCAAAGTACGATTTCCCGTCGCCCAAAGTGGTTTGAACGCTTTTTAGTACTTAGTACGAGTAAAAAATGCAAAGATATAATTATGTTTATTTTGTCAGCTCAAACTAGTTTTGAGGTATAATTGCGATCTAAGTTAGCTTATCTAACGACTATAATGTCCTCAATTACTGTAGTAAAATTTTACGTAAATGGAGAACGCAACTATGGAAAATAATCATAGAGAAAACATTTTCCACTACTACTACTTCTCCTAGGAATAAGTCTCATATGTATTAAATACCTACTTAAATTACATTAGGTAAACACTTACATTCAATACGTAGGTACAAAATGAAAACAATATTTTATTTTAGTTTAAAGAAAGATCCATAAAGCTGCGTTCTCCTTATTTTATTTTAATTTTAAAACATGTACTTTTACCAATGTGCTGGTTTGAATGAACTCTTAATATTTAAAAAAAATTGTGTATGTTTATTATTATGCCATAAATTAACTTTAATCATAATAAATAGCAATTGTTTTTTTTTTACAAATGGTTATAAGTAGCGAATGAATAGATTAGAGTTTTAAAATGTAATATTACAAACTGGTTAAGTTAATACAATAATATTCTCCATATTTTTATACTATCATGTATTTCACAAAATTGTTTCTTCAAAAAACTAGTTTCTGTCTAGATCTTAGTTTTTGTAAGTCTCTTTTATATTACTTTCATCTTATTTCAAGTACTCGTATAAAGTTGTGATAGTATTAATATGTTTTTGATAAAAATTGAATGATAATGTAACGTAGTAAGTACCCCAATATTAGATTTAATATTGTAAGGGCATTTGTAAATATGATAATTTTCAATTGTTTTATTAAATAACAGCATTATTTTGGATAATAAAAGTATTTTATTTAAACCGTTCACTAATCCACAATTCTTTACAATCCATCCTTGGACTATTTATTTTGCCTACACTAAAAGGGACATTGTAATGCCTGGTTTATATAAGATCTGGTTGATATAAGATGGAAGAGACTGCCCACCACTTTAACCATCCTCTTACCTAAGTCGGCTTATGCACAAAAACGACATGGTCAAATGTCGAGAGCTGACTAAGGTTCTAAGGGGTTCCTCACGATGTTTTCTTTCGACGACTTCTGGAGTGGCTACAAATTTTCTTATGATTACTTGTGGTTCTGCCTACAAAAAAAAGTAAGAATATAAACATTAGAATGAAGCCAATAGGCATCCCACTGAAGCATAAATTCGGAATAACTTATTAGTAAGCTTTTAATTATTTATGGACATTTCAAACAGCGCCATCTTGCCCCAAACAAAGCTAAGCTTGTACTATGGGAACCACATGCTTAATTGTAATCACATAATTATTTGTTAATCCAGCACCATGTACTATGTATATTCCAAGTTTAATTAAAATCCATTTAGTAATTTTTGCGTGAAAGAGTAACAAACATCCATACATACAAACTATCGCATTTATAAGTAGGTAGGTTAATACTACAGCACCCAGACCCAGAAGAAATATTTGCAGAACATACAAACATTTATCCCGTAGCGGGAATCGAACCCGCGCCTCTTGCGTCTCAGCCGAGCACTCGCCCGCCACGCCACCGAGGTTGTCAAGCTTCTTTGCAAGAGAATTCGAGTTACTCTCGAGACTTAGGACTTAATAAATCTGCTGGCACAAAAATCAAATAAGTGAAGGCATTTCACTCTCCAACGCGACCTTTACCTGAAAAAATAATAACCAGACTTTACCGATCAATCGACAAAACAAACCTTTCGAGAAAATTTCCTACCCACAGAGTAGTAAGTTCCATGTTCTATTATATCATCCTGTTCATACAGGTACGAAATATTAAACAGGCTTTTTACCATGTACTAAATTATTTATTTAACAGGTCGAGAGTTTAAATCCGGTCGTGTACCAATGGATTTTTCTGTTCGAAAAATTTATATGCGCTCCAGTACTCTCAAACGGTGAAGGAAACCATCGTGAGGAAAGGCGCGACTTAGTTCCGCACGTATTGACTATATCATTCCTGTTTCTTGTTAAAAATATGCCGACGAAAGTCCCCAAAAATGACAAAAATTCGGCATTCGATCCTGAAAATATCTGATAGTCTGATTATACGGGGTACTCAGCCAGAGACCAGAATATAAAAGTTACAGAACATTTTACTTTTTGCCCTATCGAGACAATTGATTATTTGACTGTCCATTTAATCTAGGAAACTCTCTACAGATCGCTAATACTCTGAACATATGTGGGAGACCGGCGAATGGGGTTCCCTGAGGTAAGCCAAGGAATCAACCCCTACCCCCTCCCCTAGATATCTTAATTTTATGAGGCACTTCCTGCCTGACCTTTATCGGTTATGGTCTTATTGTATTTCTCGCGGTGAAAGTAATTTTATAAAACCGAAATTGAATTTCAACTGGGAAATGTCAACGGGTTGAGTGTTTATTGAATGAACAATTGAGATGGAAATAAGTGCCATTATATTTCACACTAGGCCATCGCAGTCGTAGCTTTATTATATACCTATTAATATACTGTGCTTTTGTATGGTGTGCTATCCATACTAATATTATAAATTATGAGGAAGTAAATAAATAAATATTTGCGGACTTTTTCACACAGCACCATCTAGCCCCAAACTAAGCAAAGCTTGTACGATGGGCACCAGATGGCTGATGTGTGTTTTTATTTGGAACTATTGACGTTGTCGACGTTGTCTATCACGCAGACAACGTCGCGGGTTACAGCTAGTAATTACATAATACTATAACACCCAGACCCGGAAAAAATTGCAGAAGATACAAACATTTCTCCCGTAGCGGGAATCGAACCCGCGCCTCTTGCGTCTCAGCCGAGCACTCGCCCGCCACGCCACCGAGGTCGTCATACAAGTAATCTTCTTAATTAGCACTCCTCAGCTACATTACCTGAGAGCATCACATTAATGCACGGAGCCATCCATTTGCAACCCGATCTTCCCTGAAACTTACAAACTAGGAACAAACATACCTTCCTCTCATCTTACTAATAATCCTTAAAAGCGTACTTAGCGTACAATTTACTGCTCATTTAGTACGTTCGAGCACAATCTTGCTCAGATAACCAACTGCGAATTTAGCCTGTTGCTATGAGAAATCAATGTCACCAACACATGCGTACCTGTTGCACGAGTTGTGTTGCTACAGGGACAATACACGCACACTAGCGCAGCTTTACAGGGCGGCCTAGATAATGGAGTTGTTGTTATGTATATTTTCACTATAATCCATTAAGCAACGTTGTGCGCGGTCCCGGATGGGTGACCGCAAGTGGCATTACGAGCTGAGCGCTTTCGTGCTTCGGAGGGAACGTTAAATTGTTCAGCTTTTAAGTCGTTAAGCCATGACGGAGGCCTTTAGGTGGCCTAAAAACTCCGTCACAAGAGTTGGCCACTAGCCCATACAAACTTACTACTACAATTTATTCATACGTCAAGATTTTGCGTAATTAGCTTTAGGATATTTTTTGCGTCACTGGTTCAGAGTTTAATGGAGATTAAGCTTTACAGAGCTTAAGTTGGCAAAGTAAAACATTTTTAGAATATTACGGTGTTACGAACATTTTCATAATACTCTGAAGGAAACCGTATCTTAACTAATTTATATTTCAAACAACAAGAACATATTTATTCCTTGTGCTTTCACAGTTAAGAAAATCTTTTTGAGGTGGTTCCGTTTAAACGATAGTAGATCTAGCTCCAATGCCATAAAGTTCAATTTCCTCTAAAGCAGAACTCAAAGTGCCTCAGGCCCGCGGGAACACAGACAGGGATACAGAAGACTCAACGCACACATTAACATTTCAGGGTCTGGATCACGCACACAAGCTCACCTCGGAAGGCTGCAGCTAGGTCGCGAATGACGTCACCCGCGCGCAAGGTCAATATCACCCTGCTATCCCTCTCTCTCATCCTTAATATCATATTTCTGTCTCGTTCTGCCGGCAGGCTCGTCTCGTCTGGGATTGCAAGTATCTACATCTGTGTGCGTGTGTACGCCTGTGTGGGTAAGGGTGTGTACTTGTAGCTTTACAAAAATCTCTTTTCCGTTCTGTAATAGCGTTATAGCAATTTTCCCGCCATAACTTCCGTGTATTTAGTTTACGTTTACACATTTACAATATGAACCCTATTCTGTGAGAAGAATAAATAATACATTCATAATATCACGTCCGTATCCCCAATGGGGTGGGCAGAGCTACAAGCAAACATAAGAAAACTTGCAGTCACTTCTGATTTAAACTCCAAAGATGGATACGGTGAACCACGAATAAATAATAGCTTTTACTAAACTGGAAAACATGGGTGTGTGCTAAAAATATAATGTTCTAACGTGCCTCTGACTACCCTCTTAAACATTAAACAATCTCGTTTTAGGGTTCTGTACCTAAAAGGTGCCAACGGGACTTCAACTCGCACTTGCCCTGTTTTTTTTTTAAACTTCATGTTTGTTGAATTCATGATTGTGTAAGAAATAAAATTGCCAAAAACATTTATCAGATGATTTATCGGAATACTTCTCTGCTGGACTGGGGGTAAAAAAAAAACATAGAATGCGTCCAGCTGCTTCTCTCCCCGAGCATGTCGTAAAAGTCGACTAAGGGATAGTATCCTCCAACATGATGAGATACAATAAGCAAGTATTCCTAAGGAGGGTTGACGTCAGGCAGGCGGCCGGTCATAAAACATCTTAGCCGAAACTCTTACAGCGTGATCCAAGGATCATGCTGTGCCGACCCACATAGAGTGGGATAGGGGCAGGAAGATGATGATGATGATTATCGTCAAGATTAAGTTACATGTTGTATTTTCTTGTTTATCTACACAGGTAAATCTCGCGCTTTTATATCATATAACTTATGTAATGTAATAATTTGATGGATATAACTTAATTTGAAGCTTATTTTCTTTTTAGGGCATTAGCATAAAAGCCTGTTTCAAATATTTTTATTTTCCTTTCATTTTATTTGAGAGGGATTAATTATTGAAGATACCTTCTTACCTTTGGTAAGATAAGAGCACTGGTCTAGTGGTAATAACCCCGCCTGCCAATCCTATGGTCGTGGGTTCAAATCTGAGCGTGAACAAATGGATTTTTTTATTCGAAAAAATTACTTGCACTATACCAATACTCTCAAACGGTGAAGGAAAACATCGTGAGGAAGCCGGCATTTCGTAGAACAAAAAAGTTCGAAAACAGGTGTCAAGTGCACGAAAGTAGCCTCTTTGAGGCGCACTTAAAATTCTTTCACCACACTGGTTCGAAAAGAACTAGTGACACGATTAGTACCAAGTAGTAGTAGGTAAGATTCCTTGAACATGCTTTGAACTGCCGATTCCTTAATACTGAAAAATCAACGAAGTGCTTCAGTAACCATCGTGGGAGGAAATCCAATTTTCAGTCAGGTTTTGATATCTAATTAACAGGTCACGGTCACGGGAATAGATAAACAACGCGTGGGTTGAAATTCGGTCGTACACAAATGGAATTTTATGTTCGAAAAAAATATGTGCCCAGAAAACATCGTAAGAAATGTCGTAGAACCTGAAAAGATCGAAAACATGTTTAAATACATTAGTACCACAAATATTGTGCGCCTCGGCAAACTTTGTGCTTTATATTTAAACAGAATTGGTCCGAATCTGAACCAAAAATAAGTTTCCACATAAATTTTGTAACATCTCATTATCATCATCGTGTTAGTTCGTATTTCAGAAGCTGGACGAAAATTGCCGAAGCGCACAATATTTGTGTTACTACTGTACAGGAAAGTAGACTTTCAGGTGCACTTAAATACTTTCACCACACTGGTTCGAAACGAACTAGTAGCACGAACAGACAAAGTTCAATATACCGTCGTTAATATGCAACGGTGTCCAATATCGATCGCCTCACGGACGCCATTTAAATATGAATCGCGCTAACGACATCAATTTCATCCACACGAACTGAAACTTTTAATATTATGGTTTATTCGTCCGTGATATTACGTAAATAGTAATTTTACAACGTATGTTATGTTAGTCATATTAGTGGGTATCTTGATACTTTTAATTCGAAGGTGGATTCGAATACCGGACGTGGGTTTTGTGTACAGTAGAAAATATAGTGTTAAAAAAGATGTATCTATATTTAGATAATTACTAAATAGTTGTTAAGTATCTAGTACCTACCTACTAATCCGCTTAAATGTTTATAAAGAGCTTACGAAATAAAGGCAAGAGCACCGCCCGCCCGCCCGCATTAAAAAACCATGCAATGCTCATGCAAGTCAGTACGCACATCCGTACAGGGCAAACTCAATATCTTCGACGTGTATCTCTTCACGAGACATCATCGGGAAGTTGACTCAGACTGTGCATCAGGGACATTTTACCTCTGCGTGCGTTTCACAGAAAGTATTTGCATTTTCTAAAGAAAACCAGGTACTTCTTAAAAAGTAGTTCCCTGTGGCTTCCTAGATGGCACTTGGCTGGAAACCCCTAGACATGCTCGAGAACAAACGGTCTTCTACATAAAAAGGCCACTTTATAAGATCTGCAGCTGAATTAAATTACGTGCGATTTACTAAAATTCCGACCATTTTACGGACATATAATGAATCCGCTGCTGATTTAAATTGCGTACAATTCACCTACGAAAATTACATGAATCGCTTAGGATTTTCTATAAAATTGAAAAATGAATTGCTCAAAGTGCCTTATACAGTATTCTCAAACGGCGAAGGAAAACATCGTGAGGAAACCCGCGGCATAGTCAGCTCCGCACGTATTGACCATGTCTTTCCTGTGGACAAGGCCGACTAAGCTGAGAGGATGGTATAGGTTCTGGGCAAGCCTACTCCATCTTAATTCGTCCCGGGCACTACAGCGTCCCGTTTGTGAAGGTAAAAAGTTGCCTCCTGACGCTGTATAAATCATCTACTATAGATGGTTAAAGGCCTTTTATTACAGTCAGTCCTGTTGTAGAGGAAAACCTCTTGTCATGATGACGCATTACGTCACCTCATGAGTTAATCTTATATTTGTTTCCACTCAACTCTATAAAGGCTGATCGGATTTGGATGGAACTTAGATTATACATTCAAGGCGTGAAACACACAGCGATACCAGCGATGCTAGTGATAATAAATACTTTTCTACCGTCAGTTTTAGTGAAAATCGTATTGTCATCATAGCATCTCATAATTATACCGAAGTTATACATCATATTCCGTAAAAAAGTTTTAGGCCCATAATACAAATGTCAAGGTAAGTACTATCGGTTTCCGGAATTCCATTCAAATGAATTCCGACTTCCGCGACCAATATATGGTATTAGATTATTTGGCTCAGGGTATTAATTCTTGAAAATCACCGAGAGATAAAAATTCACCAAAAGTGGTCCAATTCCATTGTTTTTTTTTTCAATTTCGTAGTCTTGTAGGTGTAGGTGTTGGTGACATCAAAATAAAAAAATTATAAATTTTGAAATCGTGATTTCAAGATTCTTGAAATTCGGTGATTTTTGATACCCTGTGAAGCAAATTGATCCCGATATTTCCAGTAGATCTGCCGCAACTATTTTTATGGTCTGACATAAATTCGGGGAAAACTTTTGAACAGATTTTCATAGAATTTTGAATGGAACGTCGGAAACTTTGAAATTTTTGGAAGCCGAAGTATTTAATAATGAAAACCACTGTTATTCTCGATTAGTGACAGCAGGTGCCTTTTTGATTATATATTTTATTGAAGAATCGGGTCAACCAAATATTTCATCATCATCATAATCAGCCCACATCCACTCCAGAGTAGGCCTCATCTTTATAGGCCATTCTTTCCGATTCTGCGCCAACCAAATCCACTGGATTCTGGATCTATAATCCTTACGTGGCCACCACTGGGTAACCAAATAATTATAATAATGATATGAGTATAGTAGAGAATCCAAAATATCAGACTCAGCATTGAGTCTGCTTAAATAACTTAAATCACAAAATATCTGAAGCTAAAAAAGCTAAGCAAAATAAACATTTCAGTAAAACATTGAAATTATATCAGTATTGTCAGGACACCATAACGGGATTCACATAAACTAGTATTTATTTATAGAAGTGAAACTCATTCACTTTGAATCTCCGGTAAGCCTGAACCAATAAAGCTTATAATGTTCTCGTAGCACTTTGTGGCGCGCTGCAAATATTTGACTGATTAATTAGTAGTATCTACCCAGATTTGCCAACTAGCTTTGTGATTTAATTGGTAATCTTATTGATAGTTGAATCTGCACGATTCTCTTTATAATGGACTGACATATTTGCTATGTTTAAAGTTGAATATGAAGGTGAATCAACTTCATAGAATTCCTAAGTTATGCCATTAAAAATTATGGATTTGAAAAAAAAAATAGAAAACGAATTAAGAAGAAATAGATTTTGAAGTTGTTTTTTTAGGTTTATAAGTCAAAACATAATGAATATTATAATAACTAATATTTAATACATTTCACACAGTAGGTACTATTTAGCCCCCTAACTGAGCAAAGCTTGTACAACGATTATGGGAAGCAGATGGCTGATATATATATATTTTTTTATATATAAATGTGTATGTGTATCCTGCCAGTAATAACTTACGGTGCGCAGACATGGTCGCTGGCCGAGGTGCAGAAGTCCAAACTGAAGGTATGCCAAAGGGCAATGGAACGTAGCATAGGTACTTGGGTTCAAGCGAATAAACCGAGTACGTAATACTACGCTGCGTTCCTTAACCGGAATTGCTGATGTTGGAAATAAGGCTGCCAGGCTTTTATTATACATAAATGATCTACCTCTAATAACCAAACGTCAATGCATTTTATTTGCAGATGATATTTCAATAGTTATGTCTGATAACGATAAAAATATGAGTTATGTGGAATCAATGAATGCTGAGATTGAATTAATTCTTGATTGGTTAGAGTGTAATAATTTGCAAGCTAATATATCAAAGACAAAATTTATTCATTTCCATAATTATAATAATAAAAATAATTTTAATATTAAACTGACATGCCGTGATGAATTTGTAGATAATGTTAATGAAATTAAATTTTTAGGTTTAAAACTAGACGAAAACTGCAACTGGAAATCCCATATTGACTTCACATGCAAAAAACTGAACCGTTTTATTTATGTAATCAAAAGATTACTTCAAACATCCGGTCAAAAAACCGCTTTGACTGCGTACAATGGTTATGTTGCTTCGGTACTGAGATATGGTTTGCTACTTTGGGGTAATTCAACTGATATCAATAGGGCCTTCATAGTTCAGAAAAAATGCATTAGAGCTGCATGTGGTGCTGGTCCAATTGACTCATGCAAGCCACTGTTTAAAAAATAGAAGTTGCTTACATTGCCCAGTCTATATATATTTCAGGTATGTTGTTTTGTTGTTGAACACAGCAAATTCTTTACAAAATATGAAAATGAAATAAATTCAAGAGTAAAATTGAGAGACCCCACTAGATTATTACTTCCAGTTCGAAAAACTGCTCTAAGTCACAAAAATAGCTACATAATGTGTATTAAAATATTTAATAGGATACCTAGATCAACTAGAGAATTACCATTTAATAAATTTAAAACTAAATTGTATGCATGGCTGGTTGACAAATGTTTTTATAGTATCAATGAATTATTAAGTTAAAATATATTGTTATAATTTATCAATTAATGCCAGAATTTATATTATTTTAATAAGTTGAAATTTTAATGTATTATTTAATTCACAACAATTGTAAACATAAAGTCGTTTTTGCATGCTGGGTTACCTAGCGAAGCGTGTGAATCCAATTTAGATATTTTAGTTCTCTATGTACCACACTTCACGCAAATAAATTATTTCATTTCATATTTCATTTCATTTCAAATGGGATTGGGCGGGACACGTCAGCCGGATGGCTTCGGACAGGTTGGCGACCATCACCACCGCCTGGACACCTGAGGGGCGGCGGCTTCAGGGTCGGCCGAGAAAGCGTTGGCGGGACGAGCTCGATGCCTTCGAGGGTGGGTGGTGGGAGTTGGCTCGGGGCAGAGATGTCAGGAAATTCATGGGGGAGACCTTTGCCCAGCAGTGGGACGAAAAGTTAAAAATAAGTTTATGAATAAGTTTCGTTTCTATTCTACTTAGTATTTCTACAATATTATTATGACTGAACATTTTATCGTGCAACGACAACGGAATGACACGTCCCCTGCAGCTGCCACGTCTGGCTCGGTGTAATGGGTTCGTCTTTTGTTATTAGTGATGTGCTTTTATCCGTAAATGCGGATTTCTTTTATTTCTGCACTGCATTCAGGCAATCGTTTGTTTTGTAAAAGAGCTGAAAACGTGTGAAAAGTAAAAAAAAATACATGATTCCGCGGGCGGCAGCTAGTTTAACATAATCTGTTAAGCAGCTCATTATCTCTAAACTGTTCAAACCACACATCCCACGCCAAGCATCAGCATCGAACTGATCCGGTAAAGTCACGCAACATAATCCTATAATCTGAATTTAATGATAAAAGTTCGTATTAATCCGTACTCGATTTCCTCTCCAGACTAAGGTAAGGTCTGGACATACCTACTGAAACCGAATTATTAAAATATGGAGACAAACTGGTTTTGTATATGAAAGTACTATACTGTAGAAAGACTATTACGAGTGTTAGGGACAAAATTCATATGATTTGAGAGCAGTTGTCACATACTTAATAAATAATGCTCTAATTCGTTTCATAAACATAAGTTTCCTAAAAGTAAAGAATGATTTACAACAAAAAATAGCCAAGCGTGTTTTCTTGCCTGTATCTTCCACGCTTAGTCGCGTTACGAACAGGCGTAAATTCAACGCAGATTTGAAACTATTTTATAGACTATTTTTATTAACTAAACTATTTTTGAGTTGTGTCTTGACATATACTTTTTTTTTAGTTTTAGTTAGACGTTACTTAAACAATTTAGACTAATTAATAATGTTTTACGGGTTGTAATTTTCTTTTCATAAAATTGCCTCATCGTTATATTATTTAGGTAGTACTGAAGTTTATTTCAAGTTAGTATTGAAAAAACATAGAATCTGAAATGTTTTTGACGCCTTCACTACGGACAAGTACTAACATCATGATGATGATAATTGTTTTATGATTAACAAAGGATTCAATCACAATCTGTGACAATATTGATTTGATTAGAACTTGGAAATGTGAGTCCTATCAATAATTTCAAAGACGTTATCGATAGGTAGCGTGGCCGAGCGGTCTAAGGCGCTGGTTTAAGGCACCAGTCTCCTAGGAGGCGTGGGTTCGAATCCCACCGCTGCCAGTTGTCTTTTTGCATCTTTATTTGTTTTAAATACAATTATGTACCTTGTGTTATTGCATTTAGTCATCATTTAGAAATAAAAGTTTCTTCCCACGACTCCTTTCTAAACCGGCCCGTAACAAAACTGATCGATGCTTTGCTTTGACGGACTTTTAACATTTGACTTGTCTACCACAGTCGTGTTCGCGTCTAGACCGATTTAGAATCAAATTGAAGGAGATAGCGCTACGAATTTCGAATGTAGACAGAGTGAGATCGCGCAAAATATTGAAATAAAAATAATAACCCGTCACTTCAAATAATTGGTAATTACAAGAAAACTACAAATTAAATAAAAAAACTGGTTTCAACAACTAAAGAAATAGTTATTACCTACCTATCAAAATAAAATCATCTGACAATATGGTAGGGTTCCTGAGATCTAGAACAAAACATACGCGAAACTTGGATTTGTCAAGATGTGTTTTGTTTTTCTTTTGTCGTGTTTTCACTTTGAGGAACCGTTGAAAATGTTAAAAAAAAACATATTTTATGCTAATAACAGAGTTCTACATCGATTTTGGTGAGAAATCGATTGGCACACTCTTAAACTCATAACACTCCTGCACCGCGAAGTCTGGTTAAGTTGGCTTACTTTACATCCAACTCAGTTTACGTAGAAAACATCTGAACGACTGACAAACCAACTAAAAGCAAATTGACTCCCCTTCATCACACTTCATTACACTTCTGAAATAGACTCCACACACGACTACATAAATTCACCTTATCGCAACGCAATAAGATTCAAAATCGAATAGCAAACACCTCCTTTATCTGAGGACACGTGGGCAACCGATAGCAAGCACCAGTGGATTTGAGCTTTTTTTTATTAAAGGAATTTCAACCCTTTGTGTAAGGTATAAGGACGTGGTCTATCTATCTAAAAATATATAAAACTCTCAAGCTACTGACTGACTGACTGACAATCAACATACGGCTTTAACCACAAGTCCTGGAAGCAAAAAATTTGGAGGGTATATTTCATATAAATAGTGAAGGGTGCACTAAGAAATTTTCGAAATTCAACTCCTGAAGAAGACGCTGTATTGACCATGTCTTTTCTGTGGACAAGGCCGAGTAACCTGAGAGGATGGAATAGATGCTGGGCAAGCCTACTCCATCTTAATTCGTCCCGGGCACTACAGCGTCCCGTTAGTGAAGGTAAAAGTTGTCTCCTAACGCTGTATAAATCATACAATAGAGGCCTTATATATATAGTGTAGTTTACATAAAAAAAAAACGCGTTCAAAGTCACGGGGCGTTCCTCTAATAGTATTTATTGGATTTAGTTATAGTCAACGTGATACGAAACGTGGTTGAAGCACGCACAAGATATTTTGTAGGGCAATTATTTTTTATCAATGAAAAGTATGGCTTTTCTTTCATAAACGGAAAATTGTATCCTTGGCACTGATTCGGCACAATGCCGGCAAAATTGGTTCATTTCTGTATTTAATTTAATTCAAACCCTTGCCATGTAATTTGATCTATTTGTGTATTGAGTGTACTACACAGAATAAAACAGATTGAGAAAGTCACAAGTACTAAAAGTCTCCGCTATCTATAACCCAAAGGCCTTTTACCATCTATAGTAGATGATTTATACAGCGTCAGGAGGCAACTTTTACCTTTATTAACGGGACGCTGTAGTGCCCGGGACGAATTAAGATGGAGTAGGCTTGCCCAGCACCTATTCCATCCTCTCAGCTTAGTCGGCCTTATCCACAGTAAAGACATGATCAATACGTGCGAAGCTGATTAAGCCGCAGGTTTCCACATGACGTTTTCCTTCACCATTTGAGTGTACTGGTATAGCGCACACAAATTTTTTGCACAGACAAATTCATTGACACACGACCGGATTTGATTTCACGAACTTTAGATCGGCCTCAATCGCTATCTATAAGGTGGTCAAAAAAGCGTGGTTAAAGTTTGCTTTGTTTTTTTGTGGGGGAAGGGAGCGGTCCGGTTGTGGAATGAGGGTGGAGAAGCTAAAGCGTGGCGCACTTTCAAGAACAAACATTATAGGTACTCGTCTCTGTAACCCTCTAACTTCCTTAAGCATAGCGAATATTCCATTAGATTTTTCTCTCTCTCTTTGACAATCCTATAAGTACAATGAAAGCTTATTTATACTCCATTCACATCCCTTAAGCACCTTGTATTTATTTAGGTATATTTTCAGTCTGAGTTATCTTACTGCAGGGCAAAGGCATCCCTCCTTTTTTCCAACTTTTTCTATCCCTTGTCGAAGTGAGTCTGGAAGTTGCACATCTGGTAGGTTTAGAAATATTTAAGAACTGAAAAAAGTTATTCGAAAACGGATCAGATACACGAAAGGGGCCTCATCCGGGTTCATCAACTACTGATACAAGTTGTATAATTATAATTAACCCTGCTACAAATACAAAGTAATCAGAAAGTCATTAGCACTGATTGAAGTTGTCTCAATGGACGTATTCCTTCATTTTGTCGCTTCTATTTTGGACCATCTCAATAACGAACCCAATTTCGGACAAGTTACGGATGTGTCCCTGAATCTAGATAATCTAATGCCCATTGAAATCAGCCACTGCCACATTTTCTCTGCTGGACTGGGAGTAAAGAAAAATCATAATGCGTCCAGCTACTTCTCTCCGAGCATGTCGTAAAAGTCGACTAAGGAGTACCTAGTATCCTCTCCAATTTGATGGACCTGCATGAGCGATGGGCTGATCACCTGTCACCATGGTTCACCATATCCGTAAAATGAAATAAAAAATGAAACATAAAACTGCAAACAATTCTGTAAAGTAAAGTGAAACATATCCATCTTGGGAGTCTTGGATCAGAAGTAGCTGCAAGTTTTCTTATGATAACTTGTGGTTCTGCTCACCCCGTTAGGGATACGGGCGTGATAATATGTATGTATGTATGAAATCAGCCAAAAACGTCGTATGTGGTATGTACACGCCGTATGTATATGCGGCTAAGAGCAACTTCGAATGCGCTGCTCGCGCTCTTTGTATCGCTCCCGTACACGCATTTGAATCGATACAATCGCAATTATCTGTTTTTCGGGAATTTACGACACCGTAAACGCGCGTCGTCTGTGGCGCGTTTAAAATACGCGTGAATACGTTCTTACGAGTGTATCCATAAATCTGGACAACCTAATCAAATCACAACTCTATTTCGGACGAGTGACCTGTGTAAGTCTATACAATCCATCCCATTCAATTCGTGGCTCCACGTGGTCACGTGACCGTCACTTGATCCCCTCCTGCTATTGACATTGACATTTCCGATGCCGTCATCATTGCGGGCGTCGGAACTTATCAGCCGCCATTTTCACTGATAAGCGTGCTTTGTTTGTATTTCTGTTTGTTTATATTTATTTCAAAATAGTAACTTATGTTAAATAGTTATAAGGCGATATTTTAGATTTAGTAGAAGTACTAAAATCACTGACTTGACTCTGTTGTTTTGATTAACAAGTGCAATTATTATGTATGACCATAATTCAGAACAAAGAAAATAAATGATCTTTAGCTTCCAGCCTCTAAACAGCTACTTGTCCAATTCTATTATAATTTATGTGGGACTAAACGATTTAACATTACCGAAAATTCCAGAATAAGGAAAGGCAAAGTTTTGATGAAGACATGTGATCAAAAGATAAAAAACTAAACAAGTTTTTATTTAAAACAACAAAAACCCGACTGCGTAGAATTTAAGTAGTACATTTTGTCATATTCGGTTTTTTGATGATGATGATGATGAATTTATACCATATTAGTTTGAGTCTTAGTCCATGTTTAAAGACGCCATATTGGATATTTTTAGTGTCAAAGTGTCATAGGCTGTACCTACTTCTACCTACTTGTAACACTCATTATCTAGATGGATCCAAATGGCACCTTGGACCCAATGAAACTCTTGGTGTGTGCTTAAGATATCTAATAAGAGATCTAAGAAGATTAAAAAAATGTTATATCCAGTATTTCAAAATGCCCAAGGTCGTCAGAGCTGCATTTATTTGTGACGATCCGGAAAATCCAGATTAACTGCGGAAGGGCAAAGGAATCCGTGATCAAAATTACAATAAGGCTGTATTTAGGCGCTGTCCTGACGGTCATTTCACACAACATACATTTTCAGTCTTCAGTGTGCTAAATTGGTTGCCTAGTGGTAGTGACACCACCTTCCGATAGATGGACGTACAGCGAAGGCTTTAGGGTTTTTTGCACCCTTCGTGTACAGAACCCTAAAACGCACCAATGGGTCGCGCATTAGTTCCTTTCACCACACTGATTTAAAACCAATACCAGACACGAATACTACTAGTACAGAATTTAGTAACATAATATTAGTAAGAGTACAGAAGATGTACGAGACGAGTGTGAATGGTACCGTTGGAAGGGACCTGGACCAAATCGGCGTCGTTTTGGAAAAGGGCCGGGTCAAAAGTATCCCAAACCGACGAGCATGCATGAGGAATGTAATGAGAGTGAATGAAGCGAAAGAAGTATGTCAGGATCGTAGCAAATGGAGATCCGTGATCTCTGAATACCCCTATGAGAAACAGGCGTGATTTTATGTACATTAGTAACATACATTATTTATTTTATCTGGGTCAAAACTGAACGCTCACGATACAGATGCTTGACGTCAAGACTGACCGTCAGGATACTACTGAATGTACTACGTCAAGGGGTAAAGCCAGTAACGGATTTGACTTGACCCGGATTTCGGGGTCAGTTAATCACTTCTTTTGTTGAGTTATTTTTCTTAGCCAGAATCCAACGATGACGGACAAAACCATATTTCGAGTACCTTTTGGCAAGTTAACTCCTTGCCCTCTGAAATAGGTACTGATTTTAGTTATTATTTCACCAGTACGACTATTACTCATTCTGTCGAACCAGTGTAGTGGAAGAATTTAAAGTGTGCCTCAAAGGCTCCTATTGTGCACTTGGCACTTCATGATGATGGTGATTCTTTCGGCTAGTAATAGTATACTGGGTAATAAGTAACAAGAGTAAATGCAATTAAGCGACTCTAATGACGAAAACGTAAGTAAATACATTTGGCTTTCGCAGTGGGCACTCAATGCTCAGAGGAAATCAACAGGCGTAGCGTTACGCCGAAATAATTGATCGTAGATCTACGGCTTCGTAGACGTGTCACGAGAGGTCAAATGCTACGCCACAAAGCCTGTGCTACGAGATCAAACAAAAACCTTTACACTGATTTGTATTCATACTAATCCTAGAAGTAACTAAATACGAAATGTAACTCTGTCTGTATAATCTGTCCGTTACCTTTTCACGCCGAAACTGCTGAACAGATTTTGATGATATTTGCCAAGGAGATAGATTCCATCCCGGGGAAGGACTTTTTATCCTATAAAACGATCCCAAGATTAAAAAAGGTAGATGACTTATAAATCCTTATTAGGTAATTTATGATATTTATAAAATTTTGACAATTTGACCATTGTCGCTGATCATTGATGCTGTAGTGCCCGGGACGAAGTGTTGCCCAGCGCCTATTCCATCCTCTCAGCTTAGTCGGCCTTGTCCACAGGAAAGACATGGTCAATACGTGCGAAGCTGACTAAGCCGCGGGTTTCCTCACGATGTTTTCCTTCGCCGTTTGAGAGTACTGGTATAGCGCACATAAATTTTTCGCACAGAAAAATCCATTGGTTCTTAGTCGTTACACTCTTGACAGAGTGGTCGTGGTCGTCAGCTTAGGAGTAGTGGCTCGCTTCACAATTTTGCGCCATTCGTCTCTAACGGTGGCCTTTCTAGAGCATTCGTATAGTGGACCATTCAACGCTGCCTTTACTTGGTCCGTCCATCTCATTGGTACTCGACCGGATTTGAACCTTAGGATCGGAAGGCGGGGGTCACTACCAACTGTCGTACGTTAGTAGAAGCATATATGACATAAGCACAGGATAGTAGATATAGATTTGGCCGCAGACCTCCGGGAGTTGTCCGTCCAATCGGCCGGTCTACGTGACCGGAATGGTAGCTTCTCAACGCAGCCTTGATCGAATCTTTATTGCCAGATTGGACCTCCAACAATTGCCATTCAAGTTATCTGAGATGGATATTCTGAGATACATTTTGATACCTTTTTTATCATACCTACGGCTACGGGGGAAAAATGGTGAAGAAAAAAATCGAGGGAAAACCAGCACCTTAAAAGTCGTATACAAAAAAGGCCTGCCTAATTGAGGCGCACTTTAAGGCCCAGCTGGCGGACGCACTGATTTCAGTTTTCACCCTCACTTCTCATCCCATGATTTACGCCAACACGCATACGATAATAACTACAAGAGACAGAATCACATATCAACGGAACTAAATATTAAAAGTAAATTCAAAAAATTCAATTTTTTTTATTTCAGAACAGTAGTCGACGATGTTAGCTTTCCTGTCTATATTCTCTATATATTTTTTCATCACACTGGTTCAAAGGAACAAGTAAACACGACTAGTAGTTGTATGGGAATATAAATAATAAAATTTTCAGAGATGGAAGTTAATTAAAAAGAATGTATTAAATTATTAAATGTTTGAAATATCGTTTGGTTGTGTCATACGTTTCACACATTTATTTGAAGAATACAAAAAAATAGTTAGGATTTCTAAAGACAAATCAAACTATCTATCAAGAAATCTATAAATACCTAGCTCAACTTACGATAATGACAATAAAAAAAAACAAATGTATGTATAAGTTTACCAACCAATTTTCTTAATAAATTCAGTTCTATTCGTTTGAAACTCTGCGAATTATAGCCTTTCACAGCGTGTCTTCCCGAGCCTCACATTACACCGAACAACTGAAACGTAAGTACCTACTGCTACTACCGTATTACCCATACCATAGTTATACCCACCTAGTTCCACAATCACCTTTGTTCGAACACTGGGCACAATACCAGTACTCCGCTACCCAGCGTACAACGTACGCAGTACAATATATTGTTTGTATATAAATGTAGTTTGAACACCTTAGATAGTAATTATGTAATGTTGCAACCATTTCATCATCATCATCAGCCTATAGCAGTCCACTGCTGGACATTATGCCTACCCTAATGAGCGCCATCGCGCCCTGTCTTCGGCTAGACTCATCCAGTCTCTGCCAGCAGCCTTTCGCAGATCGTCACTCCACCTAGCCGGAGGGCGTCCTACATTACGTTTGCCAAGTCGCGGTCTCTACTCAAGAACTCGTCTACCCCACGGTTGTCGGTTCTTCGGCAGATATGACCAGCCTACTGCCACTTCAGTTTGCTAATTCTCTGAGCTATGTCGGTGACCTTGGTTCTCTGTCAGATAACCGTCTGCAACCATTTGTGAACAATAATTTGAAATGTGAAATTTAATGTACGAAATGCGACGAGTCTACTCCTACCTCCTATTTTCGCAGGAGAAAGAGTAAGAAAAGATAAACCTTTTCCCTCTTTATGTACGGGCACACTGTGTATTTTTCTTCCGTTTTCCTCTGAAAGTCATCTTCAAAACACTCCTTCTTACTCATTTTTCTGTGTGAAAGACATGTCTTTCACACAATCCATCCATCTTTTCTTTGGTCTACCTCTACACTTCTACATACATTCATACTTACATAAAATCACGCTTGTTTCCAATAGGGGTAGGCAGAGATCACTGATCTCAATTTGCTACGGCCCTGACGTACCTACTTTTGCTTCATTCACTTTCATCATATTCATCATGCATGCGCGACGATTTAAGGTATTCTTGACCTCGCCTTTTTCCAAAACGTCATTATGTTGTGCAAAAAATGAGGTCGACCCGTTGCTGCTTGAAAGAAAAATAAACTAACGTCGTACAAACACACTTTTGCGTTTAGTATAGATTTGTATTTGTATACCCATAGTATCCTGCCTTCCTCCCCATGCTAAGTGTCGCAACACATTTTCTGTGCGAAAAATTTATATGCACTACACCAGTTCTCTCAAACGGTGAAGGAAAACATCGTGAGGAAACCCGCGGCTTAGTCAGCTCCGCACGTATTGACCATGTCTTTCCTGTGGACAAGGCCGACTAAGCTGAGAGGATGGAATAGGTGCTAGGCAAGCCTAATCTATCTTAATTCGTCCCGGGCACTACAGCGTCCCGTTTGTGAAGGTAAAAGTTGCCTGCTGACGCTGTATAAATCATCTTCTATAGATGGTTAAAGGTCTTAGTTAGATTTCTTAAAGCATTGCGTGCGGATACAGCCGAACTTAAGTAGATGTGTCGCTACACTTAGACATAGAGTATTGTGCGGATAGCAACATAATTAATTAACAAATTGAATCTCACTCAACACTCAATCCTACTAAGTAATTCTCTATTATTAGGATAATTTGGATATTTGTATGTTTGTATTTCAATCATGCCCTGACGGCAAATTCATATGGTTTAAATTATAATAGATATAATAGTTTTGCGACCCGAAATAGCATACCTATAGACTACTTTGACTACTACTTTGACAGTCTCGGTGACGTGGCGGGCGATTGCACGGCAGAGATGCAGAGAGGCGCGGGTTCGATTCCCGCTGCGGAAGAAATGTTTGCATGATCTGTAAATATTTCTTCCGGGTCTGGGTGTTGTGGTACCATGGTACTCGTAGTTTCTGATACCCACGACACAGGGAATCCTAGTGTGGGGTCATGACTATGTATGTGACTGTTGAGTGTTATTTATTTATTTACTTTGTCCACTGCGCATACAAAGCCACGGACGCATGCTACTAAAAAACAATAGATATTTTCCTACTTTTATGCATTATCGATTTAACAAAGATACGGAAAAGGTAGGTAACCTTTTCAATAAAAAAACATTATGTATATAAAAATGCACACCTGATAGTTCAACGGACTGCCATTTCAGCAGCCTAATGTGACGTCAATTTACATGAAAAGAGTCCTATGTGTTATTGTTTTAATTGTTTTTAACAAACAGATAACAAGCATGTTATCTGAAAAGAACATTTTAAAACACACATCATGGAAATGAGTTAAAATAAAAATGAAATAAATCACTTGTTTGAAATTGTTCGCGCCTGTGGCGCATTGGACAAAAATAACGCTGTGATAGATAAAAAGGATTTATTTCAAAAGTTTCGTACTTCATCTCGATACAGTCTGACCAACAATGAAGTGATTAATAATTCAATAATTCTAATGTTTTTTATTTTGTTATGAATACAACAAAACATACTCATTAAATTCAGATTAAAATTAATTTATTTCTAAGTAAATATGTGTTTAGATTAGGTCATATAATTGTACAGTACATTGTTAAGTCTTTGCATGCAAATATTAATGTATAGATTTTATAAGCTTATATATAATAGATTTCAAAATAAAAAGCAAAACCGAAGTACGTTAGTTTTTTCAAGTTTATGGGAGTCGGTTATTGACCTTTATCTTAAAAGGACCAGTGGCAAGCAAGCAAGAAACTCACTCAGATTTGTTTGTCTCGAAACATCAACCTTTTGGGGTTCTGACCTATGAGGTAAACAGAAAAACTGTTTAGTAGCTTTTTCAGTACAACACATCCTACAATAGAAAATAAGATTTAAATAGTGGACTTAGAGTGTACTTCTCAACTGGACTGGAAGTAAAGAAAAAACATAGAATGCGTAAAGGGCAAATATTTGTTCCGGGTCTAGGTGTTGTGGTACCATGGTACTCGTAGTTTCTGATACCCACGACATAGGGGATTCTTGTACGGGGTCAGAACTATGTATGAGACTGTTATTATTATTACTTTTAGCCCTTTTAATGTTGGTAACGATATGGAACTCTGTAACTATTATTATTATTTTATCCAAGAGGGTGTTGACCCATTTTTAGCTATTTCTGCTAATGTCATGGTTGCAAAACTTTTGCAGATGTCATTCGTTTTTACCCGACTGTGAAGAAGGAGAGTAATGTGTTTGGGTTGTATGTATGAGGGTATGTGGTTATGTATATTCCTTTGTCTTTTTTATCTCCAAAAACCAGGTTTTATCCTGGTAACCAAGTCTAGTGATATAGACCTGGTAAAGCTAGACCATACTAACTACTACGTATTCCTGGCCTATGTCCTCGGGCGCCATCAAACAAAGAAACGACAGAACGTTATGAAGGTAAGTTCATATTTACCTTGGGGCATTAAGTTGAGATTATTTCGTTTGAAATTGTATTTAAGGTTTGAAATACATAGCTACGAGCTAAGTCGAAATTAACAAACTTAGCTGCGTAGTCTTTGACGGAGATGCAGCGAAAAAGTAACCTGAGAAAGATGTTAAGTTAATTTCTCGGTCCCGGCTTTTAAATCGCTAAGCTATAACGGAGGCCTTTAGGCGGCCTAAAAACTCCGTCACAAGAGTTGACCACAAGCTCATACGAACTTACTTACGTAACGGTGAAGGGAAACGTTGAGAGAAACCGATAAGTCGACATGACAATGTCGCAGAGCCTAATAAGTTTGAAAGCATGTGCCTCACCTTAAATCCTTTCATCACATTGGCTTGAAAAAATTTGTGTAGTACCTACTGTTAATTTTTTTTTGCGCAAAATGAACTTTTACCTACTATACTCTACTACATCTGTGTAAAAGATACAAGTAAAACCGTTAGCGGAAGTTAATCCATCCATAATTACCTGAACTGGTGAAATGAATAAACAGTGATAAATCACCATGAAATTAATTATGTATGCTTTTGAAAGCATTACATATTTAATCTGTTTATATAGAAACTCATCATCTTCCTGCCCTTATCCTACTCTATGTGGGGTCGGCACAGTATTATGCTTGGATCATGCTGTAAGAGTTTTGGCTAAGGTGTTTTATGACCGGCCGCCTGCCTGACGTCAACCCTCCTTGGGAATACTTGCTTATTGTATCTCATCATGTCGGAGAGGATACTATCCCTTAGTCGACTTTTACGACATGCTCGGGGAGAGAAGCAGCTGGACGTATTCTATGTTTTTTCTATACTCCCAGTCCAGCAGAGAAGAAACTTGAAACTTGAAAAAACTTTATATAGAAACTATGAAATGACAAACTATCCGATGAAGTGCATAATGATCTAGTTTCTTGGTTGTGTTCTTTGTTGTTGAGTTGGTTAACTCTTGTATACAGTGACTCAAAACTTGTCAAGCAATCAAGAAGTTGACTGCGAAACTGCGTATCAATCTGTCCTATAGACCTTTGTAGTAGTTTTATAGATCCGTCAGTAACGAAGACCAAATAGTTTAATTTAACTTGAAACACAGTTTGGGGTTCAAGTTCCTAACACCCTAGCATAGACGAAGGTCTATGCTAGGGTAAGGTAAGGTAAGGTAAGGTAAGGTCTATCCTACTATTTCAACATACCAACTAAGAGCAATATTGCTTATGTTTGCTCTCCGTTCGAAATACCGTCGATTTTTTTTCTAGTGGTGATTTCTGAAGAGTATTAACAATCATACTTTTCGTGTAAAAATTACAAATAAACATTTGTGAAATCGAACCCGCGCCTCTTGCGTCTCCGCCGAGCAATCGCCCGCCACGCCACTGAGGCCGTCAGCAATCGCCCATAAACAATATAACTTTATTGTAAAAACACATCAAATAAAATTAAAATTAAAACAAAATAGGCACTTAACGTAATAATGAGTATTATAATTATTTTATTATATTTATAGGAAAGGTACACCAACAAACTACAAATATTTTATAAGCTCCTCTTTATATATTATTAACAATTACCTTGAAGCGAAGGTCGATAAACACCGAGGGAGCTCACAAAGCAAATAACTGGATTTTCCGGCAACACAGTGTAACTATAAAAATAGTAGAATGTGCTGTTTTAAATATTCAAGTCCATATGACGCGGATGCCATGACACTTTTAAGTACCTATTACAATACAGTGTTTTTTTAACACGGACAGTATGGGAAAATCCGAAACCAGAAGTACAGCTACAGAAAAATTGTCTTAGGAAACATTTGCTCTTTTTTTGTGAAATCAATTTTGGCATAGTAATTTGTTTGAGTTTTGAGTTAAGAAATTGTTGACTCTACTTGACAATATTCGTTTAATGTCGATCGCCTCAGTTAATTGTAAGAATCATTTTATTGGATCGGAAGAAAAATATCTGAACAGCAGAAGTTGGTCCAAGTTAATATAATGTTGTTTCATACAATAGGATAATGCAATGTACTAAATCATCGTGTTCTAATAAATTTCAATTATTGTTCTAATTAATTTAAACGTAGAGTCAAAGAACTAATATGTTTATGGGCAAATCACGTTTGACCAAAAAACTATCATACTAAAATTATGTTTACATAAAAAGAATTAATGGTTATATAGAAAGTTTTCCTCCATTTCCTATGGCCCCGGATCTCCCCATACTGTCATATGTCAGATCTGACCAATTCTGCTGTCCTAATTTTTTCTTCCGTTACAATAAAATGATCCTAACAAGTAACTGAGTCGATCACCATAATTTTTTTGTCAATTACCCATCAAATAATACATACCTCGTTTTCCTTTTTATTCGCATGAAAAACCCAGCCTTGCAAAAGCCACCTTAAAAAATACTAGATGGAGACGCCTTTAAAATATACCCACTAAAATATAATATCTAATAATACAGGTTGTCCAGCTTTTCAAAATACTAATCGAGTTACTAGTTCTTTCGAACCAGTCTTGTGAAAGAATTCAAAGGTGAAGGTTCCTCTCGTGCACATTACACATGCTTTCGAACTCACGATGTTTTCCTTCACCGTTTAAGAGTACTGGTATAGCACACATACATTTTTCGAATAGAAAAATCCATTTGCGCACGACGGGTTTTGAACTCACGACCTTGGGATCAGAAGGCGGAAGAAATATACCCATCAAAAATATTTTTTATTTCGGGTATTCCAGCATTGCAAAAGACACCTGAAAATACCAGACGTAGACTGAAAGATAGACCTCTATACTATTAAAATATACCCACTAAACCAAGGTTTGTTTTCACTGTTCAAGCTGAACTTGGTTTACCTCTGAACTGAGTTCAAGAACTGTCAAATTGTATGAAACTGTTCGTATTGATTGCTATTGAACAGTTTAGAAGCTAAACGCCGTTCAGTGTGAATATAAAAAAATAGTATATAAGTATTCTATCAGCCATCTAGTTCCCAAGCTTTGCATAGTTTAGGGCTTGATGGCGCTGTTTAAAATGTCCACAAAAAAATTACTTAATTACTTATTTCTTAGTTGTAAGTTTCTTTCTGTTAATAAAGTGGTTTTAAAAACTTACAATTACAATTTTAAAAATTTCCATCCATCAAATGGCTCCTGAAAATACCGGACACGACAAAAGAGGCCAATTCGTAAAAATCTAACGACCTTGGCCTACATCTCACGGTTATATCTTCCGCAATACTTGGGCGCAAATGGAGCGTGCTTCGGGTAGGATACAACCCACCTCTCCCTTTTAATTTTTTAGCGTCAGGAGGCCCGGGACAATTTAAATGGAATTGATTTGCCCAGCACCATACCATTATTCATTGCCATCATTCATTGCACACCACCATACCATCCTTCAGGTAAGACATGGTCAATACGTGCGGAGTTGACTAAGCCGCGGGATTCCCCACGTTGTAGAGCACAGTCATGATTGTTGGATAAATAACTTTTATTTGTCGGTTCTGTTATATCATTGTTATTATGTAGATGTAAAATTAAATCGAGTGAAACCGGCGCTGGTCAATTGGTAGTAAAAAAGGTTCGACAAGGATCTGTTCACTTTTATACGCTCGCAAAAGACATAGGTGCCTACTGGTTGTCTGAGTGACGAATCAATACAAATTTAAATGCCATAAGCACAATCTTATTGCAGTGCCAATTTATTAAGAAAATAAGAGCCATTTTGTAAAATCTGGCTTAAAAATAATTACTGTTTCAAACTTTTCACCATTATTTCTGAACCCGAGTAATGAACACCTCTTTGACATCAGATCCAGCTGCTAACGAGATCTAGGTTTTGTAGGCACTTCTTTAAGGGTCCGGCACTAAAATGGTAAAACAGAACCCTTTTAGTGCGATTATATCTGTTCGTCCATGTGCCAGGGCTGATTAATTCAGCAACTACACAAAACATCACCTACTATACTTCTAATTTAATTTACCCACTTCTTTATAAAATATAGCCTTCTACCGTTTATACTAGACGATTAATACAGCGTCGAAGGCCCACTTTTACTGTAAACAATCGAAAATATTTTCATCTTCATAGTCAAAGGATACAAATAAGGGCCAAAGTGTACGTTTATAAAGACTTGGTTTGACCAGGTAAAACAACCGGTTTTTAAATAAAACCTTATTACCTTACTCCTTTGCATTGAATTTTGAGAAATAATAAATTAATCGGAACCTTCGACGCACAAGTCTTATCGCACTTGACCGGTATTATAGAAAAGGTGCGGCCGATATCGGGTAGTGAGTTAGATTTTTTGTAGATGTTTTATGCAGATTTTGTAGAGTAGATACAAAACTTCATAGAGTATAATAAAATTTATCATTGTTATTGTTTAACTATTTTTTTTTTACGTTTTGTACACCGCCGTCTTTCTGCTCTGTTTTTATCCTCTCCATCCAAAGGTTGCCTGCAAGAGATCGCTCTTAGCGATAAGGCCGCCCATTGTACAGTTTTTGTTTGTTTTTTATTTACTTTTTTGTGTTTTTTTTTCTATCTATCTATCTATCTACATTTATTTTTCTTAACTGGACTTGAGAACTTAAAGTCGTGGATTCAAATTCGGTGTTACCAATGGATGTTTTGTTCGAAATATTATGGACGGTATACCTATCAGTATTCTCAAACAGTGACGATATTGTAATTAAGGTACTGAATTGAATATTAAAATTTTAAATTAATTTTGATTTGAAATGTTTGAACGAGGTTCATTCATGTAAATAAAATACAAATATTATTAAAAAGTCAACATTTTATTCATAAATCAGTTTTTACATCAACTTACAGCTATCTACAAGTATAGCTTACAGTATAAAGACTAGATTTACGACAAATAGCTTCTTTCCATACAAAAATATTACTCTCGTAGTAACGCCATTACAATTTTGACACAAATTATCCTTTCCAATAATGTATGAGAAAAGTTTTAGTGAATTCTTTTATCCGCACATTCAAAAGTTATCTTTCTCAAAGGTTTACGTGAAAGAGGAAAAATATTTCTTACGCTTCGAAACATCAAGTTTTTAATTTCTTACAGAAACAATGTTTTAAAAACTATTCTTAGTTTGTTTAAGGAAAGTTTTTATCATTTGGAATCAAATTATGTAATAATACAAACATTTATGATATGCCAAAAATGATATTTAAAATGATTATTTTAAGATAATGCAGAAATTGTCTTTTTTAAAATTACTTCCAGATAAGGGCTAACCCTCAAAAATCCTCTTTTTTATTTTAAAATTATATTAAAAAACACATCACTAGATCCTAGAAGAATTGCGATAACAACATTTTTTTCAATGCCCGATTTAAATATGGAAACAGGATATTATTACATAGACAACAGTAAAAACCGATTCTTATTTCACTAATATTATATTGACTGAATAGATATAGAATACTTAATAAGTAGATATAGAAAATTGGGTCAGCGAAATTCGTCGTTGAGAAATTTTGATATACATTTTTAATAAATACATTATTTCAATAGATAATACAAATCCAATATGTTGCAGAAGATATCAAATAACTTAAATTTAAAACGTTATATTGATCCAAGTATACTTTAATATCATAATATATTCAATATATAACATTTATATTTAAACACGATTTAAAGCTTCGTTTTATCTTACAAAGATCATAACATACAATATTTTAACAATTACGCATTGTGATAATAAATATTAAATTGTGCACTGAAAAAAACTGGAATAATCCCATCTACATTATTGTCCAATAATGTTTTTAACTAAAGAATGTTCACAACATTCATAATTATAAGATCAGAAAAAGATAGATTTTGTACTTACTATACACTTTGCTGTTATATAATAAGTTGCATTATAATAAGCCGCATAGATGTTCTGATATCAAATAGACACTAAGCTCTTTTCAACTACGATGCTCATAAAGACTTATTTCCTTTTAAGACTCAAGCTTCAGATCAAAGCTTAAAATACCACTCTCGATATGAAATTCAATACATAACTAATTTTGGCTTTAAACTGTTTCGCAGTTTCTGAAACACATGAACAACTTGATATAACTGACTTATATTTTAAAACTCTTACTATAGATAAAACTATCATCTATACTATAAAGACAACAACTATACAACATCAATTTAAATACATTATAGTATGTATGTACATGATACGATCAAGTCTTGAATTTGAAGTGTGCGTATAAGATATAAATATAGTAACAGTGTATACATAGAAAAGGAATAGGGTACACATAGGAAAATATAATAAATGGTTACGTGAACATCTATGTAATCTACCTATATCCAAAATGATACACCAACTAAGTTAAACAATCTGAACTACGGGATAAATTCATTTCCCCTACCAGCAACTGCTATTCTAACATCTACTATATAATCTACTTTGATTATATAATGTTTCGTCTACAGTAAAATGGACATACAACCATCCTCTAATCACATTCATATTATATATCATATAATAGTTTGGCAACATGAGATCTAGCATCTTCTTGTGCCTTCACGTATTTCAAAATCCATCATAATTTTGACGCCGTGTCGTTTTGCTTCAGTCGTTTCAACTTCATCTCTTCATCTGCGAAAGATACAACTCTTAAAGCTGGATTGCAAAACGTTAATCTCTTATCAAAAACACATAGGTACATTCGAAAGTTTGTGGGGATGAATGAAACCTATATGTTTTAATAGAAGATTAATATACATAATATCACGCTTTTTCCCATAGGGGTAGGCAGAGACCACGGATCTCCATTTGCTACGGTCCTTACATACTATCCTCGCTTCATTCATTATGTCTGGATGTTTGTGGTTGAATAAATTTGAACGGATTTAAATGGCACTTAGAATATTGGTAGGTACTTATTCCGTAATCTGAAATAACATATACGGTAAATATTATTCTGGTACCATGCGAGTAAAGACGCGGGCCATACTTAGTTAGTAGTACCACAAATATTTTGCGCCTCGGCAATTTTCATCTAGGTTCTGAAATACGAACTAACGCAATGATAATACCTATGTTACAATTATTATTTTTATTATTAAGATACTTATTTTTTTAGAAGGCTGGTTCAGTCATTATTTTAACTATATATTCAGACAAATTCGGGTTTCATACAAAGCACGAAGTACATTTCTTTATTCAATAGTTTAGTACGTACAGTCAAAATCAATGCTCGTACATCAAAGAAGAACTACTATAGAATTAAATAAAGTATAAAAAATGATCCAAACCCTTCAATCAAACCCTTGAGGGTTTGAAGATTGTCCGAGGGGCAAGCTCGAACGGGGACAATACGGCTTTCGACACAATGACTCTCAAGTCAAGATGACCATGATCCGAAAGACATTTATTACTCCGCAAATCTGGATATCCGGAAAATGGTAAGTAAAAGGGAACAAAATGTTGACTGTATATCGGAATCTCAATGTTTGCAAAACCGAGAAATAGATAGATAGATAAATAATTTATATAAATTATAGATTGATCGATTTGCCTGTAATACCAAAAATGTTTTTTCATTCCTCTTGCTCTAAAAGTCCTTCATTGTAGCGTACCTACCAGAGAGCGGGGATAAAATAGCATAATTACCTCTAGGGGAAAAAGTTTTTTTTTATGTTATCAACGAACCTACAAAAACGAAAAAGTCTTTATTCATAAGTAGAAATAATTATGAAAAGACTCGACTTATTACTGTTTCATAAAAATGAAAATAATAATAAAAAACATTTTAATTTTGAAAATGAAACTAAAAGCAGCGATCTCTTCGGTAAAATGCGTGCATTGCGTTGCGGGTACAGATATTAAAAAAATAAAAGTATTGGCGCGTAATCTATAGAATTTTTCTCATATTACACGTTGAATTCATGACCGTTTTTAATATTTTATTGGATTTTTTTTTTTCGCAATCGTAGTGAAAAGTAGAGTACACGGCGCTAAAAACTCATTATAACTCAGTTTCTATTTACCAAAAACTACTACTAAACTACTTCGTATTTTTCATCCGGTCATTTTAGCCTCTTGTATAACCTACTATGTACGCGATTATTTCAGTGGTTGCCTAGCAACGTTTTAACAGAAAACAATCCATACATCATCATCATCATATTATCATAGAGCACTGGTGGTCTATTGGTAGCGGCCCTAAGCTCGTGGGATCAAATCCAGCCGTGCACTAATGGTTTTTTCTGTTCAAAAAAATTAAGTGCTCTATACCAGTACGCTCAAACGGTGAAGGAAAACATCGTGAGGAAACCGGCATGTCATAGAACCGTAGAAAGTTCGAAAACACATGTCAAGTTCACGAAAGGTGATTTTAAATCCTTTCACCTCACTGGTTCGAAGGAACTAGTGACACGAATAGAGACCACAATGTTCCAAAAACTATTCCATAGATTTGACTCACCTTCCATTTAAGCAACTCAATCCACCGTTGTTCTGGTCAGAGGTCGGCAGGGGTATGTTCGAGGGGGGGCTCTTGTTGAGGGGGTACCACTGAGCAACCGGCTTGCGAGGGTTATCCACCATCTCCAGCCAGTGGTCCCTGCCGACGCCTATCAGCTTGGAGCCTATTGCTGTGCAGCCGATCAACTCGTTCGGACCAATCCTGGGGGCAAAAGTTATGCTGGAAACTTTCGTTCTTTTAAAAACTTAGAATAGACAATCGTCATGTCTTGAATAACAGTGATGAAGATATTATTGCCTGGTTCGAATATTCGAAGGAGGGATCCTTAATTTGCATAGCATCGTAGTCGACCTCGATGGCGTGGCGGGCGAGTGCTCGGCTGAGACGCAAGAGGCGCGGGTTCGTTTACCGCTACGGGAGATATGTTTGTATGTTCTGTAAATATTTCTTTCAGGTCTGGGTGTTGTAGTAATATGTGCTAAAAGTATGTATTTACGAAAAAAAGTATATAAGTATTCTACCAGCCATCTGGTGCCATATAATACAAGCTTTGCTTAGTTTGGGGCTAGATGGCGCTGTGTGAATCCACAAATATTTATTTATCTGTTTGTTGACCACATTTTTGACAAGAAACAACGTTATTTTTTAATGAACGATCCGTCGTTCGTTAGTAGAGTATTGGAACCTGTCATATGTCTACTCTTAAGGTTCTATGAGAGTGAAGTATACACAAGTTTTAGCACATACCCCTGTTTCCCAAAGGGTAAACAAAAGATCACGGATTTCCATTTGCTACGATGTATTTTTGGTTGCCTATAAAGATTTTTTCGACGCAAATGAGTGTCTTGGGCGAGTCATGAGAGTTGCGAGTATGTCGTGGCGGAAGATTGCTCGGCAGAGACGCAAGAGGCGCGGGCTCGATTCCCGCTGCGGAAGAAATGTTCGCATGTTCTGCAAATATTTCTTCCGGATCTGGGCGACTAAGGGATAGACCTCTCCAAAATGATGGGCCATCTATATTGGCAATGGGCTGATCACCTGTCACCATGGTTCACCATATCCATCTTGAGACTTTAAATCAGAAGTGGCTGCAAGTTCAGAAATTCAGTTCATAGGAGCAGCAGGTAGAATGAAGTTAGTATAACAAAAGTACACGGACAAAGTCGTGGAGTATCGAGTCATAGAGAATTGTACGGCATCACCATTGACCTCATCTAGACCACCTACAGCCTCAACATCATCGAGGATACTGGAACACTGCTACCAACATCCCAAGGTCCTTCTCCGGTACTTCAAGGAGTTGGGCTGGCTGGGGGAGGGTTAGCAGGGGGGATAATGCACTATACACCCCACCGCGGGACGTCAGTGCAGATCCTTGTTCCCCTAACTTTAATTAGAATTAGAATTAGAAGTCGTGGAGTATTCCACTAGATTATACCAATTTTGAATCACTAAACTTCGTCATTAAGTCAACACCATTGAGTTTCAAGTTTCAACTAAGTAAATAGTAAACTCAGAGATACTCAAAGTGTTTCCGTTAGAAGTAAATAACTCAGAAATGTCTGATTAAGTTTTATACTTAAACTAGCATAATGTCCCGCGACTTTGCTCGCGTAATTTTTTTTTGTTCCCGTAAACTTCATGTTCCCACTGCTTCCTCTAGGAATTGAATTTCAGGAATCACTTTCTCATTGCACCCTTATACCATAAGAAAACATATCGTCAAAGCTTCATGCTTCTAGGTGGTTTACCCCAGAATACTCAAACGCGACTCAAAGTTGAGCACATCTCAAGTCACGGTTTTTTGACAGTTTCTGATGAAAATCTGTCAAAAAATCGTCATTTGAGACGTGCTCAACTTTGAGATGTGTTAGAGTATTCGGGGGTTAATCTGTAGGTTTTCATTTTTATATATTTAGATGACAAACAATGACAATTTCATTCGACATTTTGTTTCTAAAATCTTAACTAAGTAAGTGATAACAATTGAAGATCTTTTTGAAAATATCCTTCGGGAAGATTTCAATCTCTCTTTGAAAAGATTCACTTAAGACAAGGTTTCCGGCAATTTCAAAGCTAATTTTTGTCTTTTTGGTAATTTGACTTAGCATCCGCCTGTGGCTTCGTTCGCGTAAGAAGGATAGAAGCTAGTGGGTACTCTCTAACGGTGAAGGAAAACATCGTGAGGAAACCGACATGTCATAGAAGCTACAAAAGTTTGAACACACGTGCCAAGTGCTCGTAAGGAGCCTATTGCGGTGCACTTTAATTCTTTCACCACACTGGCTCCAAAGACTAGTGATCACGACAAGAAAATAGTAAGAAAGAAATGGAAACAAACACACACAAACATTCCCATTTATAATATTAGTGTGATATTGTGCGTAGAATATCAGTGGGTAGGTAAATTATTCATTCATGACACAATAATCCGCGCAACATGAAAACATCACGTCTTGTAGCTTAGCTAACAAAGCGGCGTGTAAACATCTTCATTAAAAGTCAACGTTTCTTTTCGGGTGACTTTGCTTGAGTCTCAGCGTTTCAATAACAGCTGGCCAATCGCTCTATTTTTTAAAGTATCTACCTACTCAATATTTATTTTTGTAAATCAGTCAGAATAGATATCTTATCATCTATCTTGTCGTGTCTAGCTCTTTCGAACCAGTTTGGTTAAAATAAATAAATATTTGCGGACATTTGACTTTTTTTTGTAAATATATACTTATAATACTACAATACCCAGACCCAGAAGAAATGTTTGCAGAACATACAAACATTTCTCCCGTAGCGGGAATCGAACCCGCACCTCTTGTGCCTTAGCCGAGCACTCGCCCGCCACGCCACCGAGGTCGTCCAAGGTCGTCACTTTAAAGGATATAAAGTGCGCCCTGAAGGCTTCTTTCGTGCACTTGATATACATCTTCGAACTTTTTAGATTCTACGTATGCCGGTTGGTGTAATGGTAGCAGAATATTTGTGGACATTTCATAAATGCTTAAAATCTCTGGGATCATTTGGATCTTGTTTGGGTTTGAAATTTACGTTGAAAATACGCTTGCCCCCTTACTCACTATGACCAAACAAAACTCAAAGCGGGCAAACGTTTGTAAAATCACCGTGTCATATATCGTATTCTATATGACAATTTTGTATTGCAATACGCGACGCGGTGCGTTAACGAACTAGTTACGAGCTGTCAAGTTTCGTTTGACCATAGCGAATAAAGCCCCTGTTCGTAACGCGACCAAGCTGTAAGATGACAAGACAAGACAAGAAACTATGCTTGGATATTTTTTTGATATAATGAACCCATTACAATCAAGTTTATAAAACCAGTTGAATCATTATAACTTAAAAATGCTCCAACTCTTTTTGTACGATACGGATACCTACACCTTACTGTCATCTATTATGTCCTAATTAAACGTTTATTAATTTTATTAATGTTTATCGTTACAGTGAAAAATAATGCTGCCAGTTTTTAACAAGGGCTTTAAATTTTATATTAGCAAAACACCCAAGTTATGTTTCTCCAAGCTTGTTCTAATTTATATTCATACCAAATAAGCGTGTAACATAATAATATTCAGCAATAAATTAAACATATAATTTACCTGAACATGTTCAAGCTTACCCGCACTCAATAAATTTAATTTATTTCATCCCTTAAAATTAAGACATGACTGTAAAATTCCCAAGCCATTTGTCTTTTTCAAAACTATAACAGAATCTTATTAATTTATACCAACTTCATATTTAGGGATATATGTAGCTCTCCACATTGTTCCATCTACCTACTTATACTGGTTACAATATGTGGGTTCGATTTCCGAAAAAGAAAAATTTTGAAAACCGTTGTAATCTGAGCTCGCTCTTTTGTTAGTTTCGGTGTCTTTGTACGAGTAGTTCAGGTTAGACTGGACATTAGCTAAATAGCGCTATCGTTGTTATTTATGCTGTGTCGCAGTAGTTGTGTTTCCTACGTCTCCTATAACAAGTAAAGTTAGAGTCGACATAAAGTCTTGATTTTGTACTGTAACTTTTTATAGAATAGACCATTAGACCTAAGTAGACACTTAAACCTCCAAGTTCCAATTTCAAACTTGTACAAAAACTGTTAATATCAAGAGGTCTTGAGAAAATGAAGTATAATTTGATTTGGCTGACTAAAAGCAAACTATCATATTTTACATTATATTGTGCTTTTAGTCAGCAAAATAGTACCTATATGTACATATTTCGTTTATTTATTTAACTTAATTTAAGCTAGACCGCTTCCCGTAAACGTCTTCACCAGGCCTAAAACCGAGGCGGATGGAGACAAACTATACACCGAGTTCTTTTACGGAGTCACGATCCTGAACAGTGAGGGAACAATTATGGAGGAGACCAGGTACCTAAGTACTTTACAGAATATATTATCTCTCACCTGTCATAATCGATGACTTTGACAATGAGCGTGACATCAAACACGTTGACCGCCGGTAGGTCGAACACGAGTGCCTCGTTGTACACAGGACTTAGTGTGTTCTTCTTGACAGTTGTTTTCTTCTTCTTTATTCTCTTCCCTTGGCATATGAGGCAGATCTTCACGTATGGATCTGTAGCAAAAACGCTCATGATAACAAAATTGATATCATAAAACAAACTAAATTAAAAATTATACCATGAAAAAGCTAAATTGACAACACAGGCAAAAAAAATCATAGGTCAAAAAAGTGACATTTTTGTGCTGCGTTTTTTTTTATTTCGTATATTATAATCAACTAATTTTCGATCAACGTAACAAACTCGACTTTTATATCAAACAAATTACGCTTGTCGGGATTCAACCTACGGATTCAATTTCAGTAATCCCTTTCATAATCCGTACAGTACACAGAACATAACAGATAGGTAGTAGGAAGTTATTAAATGATACTAGTGATTTCACTGAATAAAATAGTTTTGATATAGATTTAGTCTCGACATCGATACAACTATGTTAATTTTTAGCCAGTCAAAAACATTGAAAAATAAATCGTTTCCGAAAAAAAAACAGATAAACCAACTCATGCGATCGTCACTTTCACATGAATACAGTTTCAATTTGATCAAAATCCCGAAAAGGTCAATCGCTCATGAACTGCTCATCAATGTCTGTCTAACCTTCAGACGAGAAACACGTCCCTCCGGATTTCATCAATTAAGCCGAATAATATCTCCCAAAGTACTTTGTAAAATAAAACGCGTCACTTTAGGTTCATTTGTTTGAGTCTGGGCTTATTGTGGTTGATTCGACAATTGATTACCCGACTACGAGAAAAAAGGGGTATGTGTTCAGCAGTCTATGTATGTATGTACTTATGTTAATTTATTCACTCGTAGCTTCTAAACTACTGGGCAGATTTTGAAAGCTTAAAATTATGCATCAAGTGACAGGTTAGGTAAATTTTAGTTTTCTATCCCAAAAAATATCATCTTTGGGATCAAATGTGTTCGAAATGCAAGTTGCTAGTTTCGACGTGGTCAGGTTTTAGTTTTTGTTGGCTAATTATAGTTTTATTAATCTTATTCCCAAAACCTAAAACAAAACAGGTTGAATTCGACAGTGTTTTGTTTACCTATGTAGTGATATACGTTTATCGATAAATGAAGCGCTCTTGGCGTAGCTTTCTTAGGCGTTCTTGATTGATCGTTAAAGTTAAGCAGCGTTGTGCGCGGTCACAATTGGGATGAGAAGGGTTGCCCGCATGTAAATACTTACCAAAAAAAAGTATATAAGTATTCTATCCACCATCTGGTTCCCATCGTACAAGCTTTGCTTTGTTTGGTGTTAGATGGTGCAGAGTGAAATGTCCACAAATATTTATTTATTTATTACTTACTAGCTGTTGCCCGCGACTTCGTACGCGTGTAGTACATTATTTTATTCTATAAATAGCGGTCGCCCGCGGCTCCGCCCGCGTGGATGTCGGTTACCGCTGCAAAAAGCCTACCCAGGAAAGACACGGTCAGTCGCGAGGTCGGCTCCCTACGCAGCGGTCGTGCAGCAGAAATCGTAATATTTTAATTTCGCCATAACTTCAAAACCAAACGTCCAATTTTAATCATTCAAAGACCAAATATTATCTCCATAAACTGTTCTTAGTGATGAAATCATTTATTTTGATAAGGATTAATAGCATGAGTAAAATAAACGCGTTTAAATGTAGTCCAAAAAAAATTCAAGATTTTTAAATAAAAAAATGGTTGCTGTGCCTCACTCGACATAGATGGGTATAGTGTGTCGCGGACTTTTTTGTAGATATTTATAAGATCTACAATTAATTAGAACATTTTATGGTTCTATCTTTTATAGTTTAGGCAGCGTACGCAAAATAAGTAACTTTTCTGGTTGATTTTTTACACCTTGTGTCCGAAAAACCCAAATATCTTACGGAACCCTATTTTTTTCCAAAATAAAATATAGCCTATGTTACTCGTGGATAATGTAGCTTTCGAATGGTGAAAGAATTTTTAAAATCGGTCCAGTAGTTTTTGAGCCTATTCAGTACAAACAAACAAACAAAGTTTTCCTCTTTATAATATTAGTGTAGATTATGTGAACTGGCATATATACTACCTAGTCTTTAATCTGGTACCACGCTGGCAAAGCCGCGGGCAGAGGTTAGTATTTTTTTTAATAATGTTATGTTTGTATTATTACACATGCTTAAAAAAAACTTATCCAGAGTAAAATCTGACGAGAGTCACATACTGTCAACCAACTAATTGTATATATATTTTTAAAAGTTTTGAGAAGCGCCCTAGCTCAAAAATCGTTCCTAACAGTGAGAGTTGTACATCCTAGATCATAATCTACACTGGAAATGTACTAGTATATAAGTTATTTATCACAATAAAGAATTTTTGAAATTGAATTGAATTGAATTGAATTTATTCAGAACGAACAAACAAACAAAAGTCAGGGTTACAAAATATAACGATGACGCTGCAAAAATTATAAAAACTGTGTAGCAGCCTCAGTGCCCACCTCCTTAACCTGTATTTAATGTTCCTATATAAAATTTAACCTGAAGAACAAAAATCCCATCGCCCATATAGATGGTCCATCATGTTGGAGAAGATACTATCTCTTAGTCGACTCTTACGATATGCTCGGGGAGAGAAGCAGCTGGACGCATTCTATGTTTTTCCTTTACTCCCAGTCCAGCAGAAAAGTAAATCAATTTAAATAAATAAAAGAATAAAAAATTTAAGTATGTATAAGCCAATGGACAATCCTGTCACTTGAAAATGTTTTCGTTTTCACATAAATACTTGTATTACCCATTACAGTCATGTAATATTGTTTTACATTAATTCGAATCCACATTCGTTCTCATTGGTAACCCATGCGTAACCCAAATTGAAATTGGGAAAAATCGTTCACGGTCCTTTTGTTTTATATATTCAATGCTATTATGAAACCTGAGTACGCAGACTGAATACGAATAGAGGGATCTACGAAAGACGTTTTGGAAAAGGAATAGTGTGGTTTATTGGGATACTTGAGAGTTCAATGAACTTTTTTTTTTGAGAGCTCTGGTGGTCTTGTGGTAGTGACCGCGACTTTCAATACTAAGGTCGTGAGTTCAAATGAATGAGAAAAAAATATGTGCTCTATACAAGTACTCTCAAACGGTAAAGGAAAACATTGTGAGCAAACCGGCATAAAGGGCATTTAATATGCAAGTATTTTCGTTTAATGTTTGAAGTCAGTGCAGATATAACTCGAAAAGTATTTTAAAGCCTATTCTTTTGTGTTTAAAGGTTAACGTACTTGGATGACCTGGTACTTGATTATATAAGTACAGGCCCCTCTTTCTCTATTCTCTATGACCAAACGAAACTTGACAGCTCATAACTTATTTGTAACGCGCCTCGTCGCGTTTTTGCAATACATACTTGTCATAATGGAATACGATAACACGGTGATTCCACAAAAGTGTCCGCGTTTGTCCGCGTTACGTTTTGTTTGGTTATAGTGAATAAGGCCCCAGTGCCTAATGAAAGAGATATTTACAATTCAATGGGTGAATGAACCACAAATTAATTGAATAACTAAATACGCCTTAGGGTAAAACTAATAGATACTTTAAATTTAGTCAACCCACATTAAATAAATTGTAGTTGAATAAGAAAATAGATTATTAGAATGAATTGTGAAAACAATGAGGCCGTTTCATTTTCGATTAAAAACAAGTTCCAACTACAGCACGATAGATGGCGCTAAAATGAAAAGGACTTCCAAGAGCCTTCGAACATAATTTTGGTGCGTGTCAAAATCATAAAACCAAATGTGAAAATAAAATTAAGACCCTAACCAAGGCGATGGTATCAAAGACCTTATTGCCAAGTTTTTTGTTAATATAATGTATTTCATATTTATTGTTAAAAGTCTTCCGTTCACTCAGGGCGCCATTTTTTTTTCAATCCCTCCAACCAATCAAATATATTTTGACATTTATCTCACTCTCTTTTAACTACTAGCATGACAGCTCACTGGGGAACACTTATCAGACCAGCGCAATTTATTTGGAACGTTGAAAACTAATCAGTGAAAAGGCCTCATTGAAAAAAGTCCTAGGACCTAAACGATTTACGATTGAGCCATCAATCTATTAGCTTAGAAGCCTATGAGCCTCAATCTTCACTATAATGCCTAATAAATATTCAGTACTGAAAGTATCCCCTATACCATTCAGTTTCAGGGTTTCCTTTGACAACGCTTTTTACTTGCCTGCATGAAGCAAAATAGGTCATAGAACTGTATTTTTATCGTATTAACTTCACACTTAAGAATAATATGTGGGGGAAATCCCTAAGTGGACTGTGGGTTCAAGTTCCTTCAGCAATGTATTTTCGGGATAAAGTAAAAATTTTGTAATATGAAATAAACCCTAAAACCAAAAAATAGAAGTGACAAATCCTTAAAAATTTTATATGTCTGTCAAATGAGCGACTTTTCTGCTTACATGGAAAACAAGAAAGTTGACCAAAAAAAACGTACTACTTTTACCCACTTACTGCCCGAGTGAATCTACGGATACTACTATACTTCAGCCAAACTGGAGTTACAATTTATGTCAACAAACCGCTCATACTTAACCTAAAACTTACTTTTTCTTTACATGTTTATGGAACTTTTAAGTACTACTAATAGTTAAATTAGGGCGTAAAAACTTATGTTGTGGGGTTTATTTTACTAAAACTAAAGTGATTTAATCGTAATGACGAAAAATATTCTCCGGTTTGTTTACATAAATTGTGTCCCTAGTTTTTTCCAACCAGTGTGGTGAATTTAAAGAGTGCCTCAAAGGCTCTTATCGTGCATGTGGAGTCATGAATGAAAGTTAGTACCTATTGAAAAACTCACCCGACGATCCATTGATGTCCATTGCCTTCAAGTTCCTCGCTTTGATCACAGTGACGGTGAGTCGACCCGCAGTGGGCAGGTAGCAAAGCGACAACATCAATTCCCCCAGGTCTTTCTTCTCCTGGCAACACAGAAAAAACAGATGAAAAACCCTTCTTAGTTTAAAATAAAGAACGAAAAAGATGGCGGTATTGTGAACCATAGACACAAAAACTACGGAAGAGGAAACTATACAATAACAATCAAATAAAGTGAAGTTCCATTTTTTAATTACTGTTTATCGGTTTCGAAAGGGTTTTTGAAATAATTTAAAGTACATATAAAAGGCTCCTTCTGCGCACTTAACACAAACTGTGTTGTTTTCGAACTTTACCTTTAAATGTGCATATAAACGAAACGCTACAAATTTTATTACCTTTAGTTACTACGTTCAGAATAGCGCGATTGCTCCACTGTCAATGGCTATATCCAAACCTGTTTCAGCGTGTCGGCTTTATTCAAATGAAAACTCAGCTTGACAAAAGACAAATTCCCATTTCTCAGAAAATGTTAGAAGAATAAAATAATAAAAAGTTTGTCAATATCAAAGGTTCACTCGTCCCTCATCTTTCAAAGTAATTTGTAAGTACATAAAATAAATCGTTTTGGAATTTACTTTTTGTTGTAAATATTTCTGTATAACTGTCCTAATATTCTGATGTCTACTTTGCTTAGGGGCACACTGTAGATATTAAGCCTGTAAATGGTTTTTTTTGTCTTGCCAAGATAAGTTCTGACTTTAAAAGACAGATCTTACTCTAGCCTAATTCGAAGTAAACAATGTTTAGACAAAAATTTCATAAGAATTTATCATTTGGCTAGAGCAGTATCAAACAATTGTATCAGAATCACCTTACTATATTATACATGTGAAAGTTTGTATGTTTGTGCCTCATTCAACTATATTTGAAGGCCTCGGTGGCATGGTCCACGATTGCTCGGCTGGGACGCAATAGGCGCGGGTTCGATTCCCGCTGCGGAAGAAATTTTTGCATTTTCTTTCGGGTCTGGGTGTTGTGGTACCATGATATTCCACTTTCTGATACCCACGACACAGGGAATCCTTGTGTGGGGACTTTGTATGTGACGGTTATTTTTTTTTCATTCATGCAAGAACAATATTACATTGTGGCCGATCAGGTCGTGCTGACTGAATCTCAGTCTTACCTGTGGCGGAGCGAGGATGTTCATCGTGTACTCTATCTCCTGCTCCAGATCAGCTGACTCCAGGAGTCCCTTCAGCACCACGTGGCCGATCAGGTCGTGCCGACTGAAGCGATCGAAGTCGTACACTGAGAACTGCAAGTAGCGCTGACGCAGCTCCTCGTATTGGACGCTATTAAAAAAAGAAATAAAATCAGATGACTTTCGGAGAATAGTATTAGTGGAGAGGAAACTTCGCCTATCTCAGTTTGTTCTAGTTCTAATTCTAACTGCAATAAACTGATGCCACCTAAATCATCTGCAATAGATATAAAGGCCAATGATGATGACTTTCGGAATAGCTTGGACGTGCCGCTTAACTTCTTAAGAATCTGAGATAATGTCATCGGACTTTGGCGTTTGTGGGGACAAGAGAAAGAGGAAGATTGTTTGACATCGTTCTTAAGCAGTGCCTGCGTTTTTAACCCATCCCCACGGCTCTCAGTACTCGACACATCCATGGTAGCGAGGCTGAACGCCACAGTGTAACCTACTTCCTACATTTTCATGCGAAGTGAAAATTCAATAAAAATCTTCCTCTCTATGTCATCAGCTAAAAATAACAAAATGAAATACTCACTACAATAAAAAAATAAAGACTCAACTTGAAAATAAACCATTTCATTTTACAGCGGAACTACTCATAAACAAAAGAAACGGAATTATTTGTAGAGCTTCCATCCTGGTTTGCATTTATCCGTTACTAGAAAACCTTAACCGTTATGTTACATCCGTATTAAATAGTAAACTACCGATAAAAAAAATTAAAAAAAAAAACACAAATATCATTTGAAAAGCACCTGGAATACGTTAAATTAACGCCTGTTCGTAACAAAAGAAACCAGCATTTTGTTTAGAAAATGGATTCAGAAGAAAAGTTACTAGTGAGAGACTAATACTCAAACAAGGCTTTTACATTAGAAAACATCAAAGGGACAGATGTTAAGATGGATGGAGTAACGAGAATTGATAAGATACGGAATAGATATTTATGAGGAATTTTAAAAGTAGCGTCTGACGGATAAGTTAAGTAGTAATTAAATTAGCATGGTACGGGCATGTCATGAGGAGAGAGTCTCGTGAAAGCAATACGTCAGCACCCTCATACCCCGTTACCGTTGTCTGCGATTGCTTCGCTGAGGCTAACACTTTATGTTTTTCCTTTTAGTCTGTCTATCCTGTCTATCCCTCCTTCCTTTATGTTGACTTTGTGGCGCAGTGCTTAAGCTATTATTGTCATATATATATTTTGTTTTTAAATAGGTTTTTTAATTCTATATCTGTAATTATTATTATTGTTTTGCTCTTTATCTGTAATTTGTTGGTACTACGGCTCTTTATTTATTTATTTATATATGATCCTTTAATAAATATAATATGTACTTGTTGTATATAATGGTAGTAGGTAGTCTTCATTCGTTCGTGCGTCGCCAAAGCCTTGGGCTGAAAATCAGCGCAGTGAACTTTTTCACTGCACACGCTGAGCCCAAGACTTTTCGCCCAACTGTGCACGGCAGCGTTCCACATCATGCATGCATTGTTGTACTTGCTCTTGTCTAAAATTAGTTTAGTTATTATTTTGTTACTCTTTGTGTCTAGTTATTAAGTCTGTTTTTTTTGTATTTGTTGTTGTGTACAGTTTCCGCGAATAAACGTTTGTCTATGTCTATGTCTATGTCTATGTCTAGGGATGAATATCATGTGACGAGAAGAGTGTTAGATATGCGAATGGATGGATACAAGGCTAGAAGTAGACCAAAGAAGAGATGTATGGATTGAGTGAATTATGATATGAGTAAGAAAGGAGTGAATACTGTAATGGCTGTCGATAGAGGGGAATGGAAGAAGAAAACATGCTGTGCCGACCCCACATAGAGTTAGATAAGGGCAGGAAGATGATGAAAGCTAGAGATGTGTCCATCGGCTAAAACTCGCCCAGTACCAGAAACAATGGTTACAAGTGAAAGTTTCATTTTTTTATGAAATCTTCGCTTCTTTTAATTCAGTATTAATTTCTTTTCATTTGCAGTAAAAGAAGGAAACTAATGAAATGCTAACCGCTTCGTATCTTAACGGTCGAATAAGAGTTGCCGCTTCTTAGGAACGCAAAGATTGAGTACCTCAGCAACTTCTTATAGTGTGTACCTACTACGAAAGGAATTCTTGAAATTCAACTTCTAGAGACGCAAAGGAAACATGAAGTTTGTATGAAACAAAATTAAATAAATTAAAGAAAACATAAGAAAAAGCTACAGATCAAATAAACTGTAAAATCATACATTATAATTTAGTATAAATGTAATAGGTATCTACCTACTGTTTCATAGCCGATTCCAATATTTTACTAGCGGACAAAAAAAATTAATTGTCGTAGTGTTATTTTTGTCAAAACAAATAAGGCGCTTTTCGATATGTAACAACGTTGCTATGTAATGAACGATCCGTCATTCGTTCGTTGAATATTATATTCCGTCACGTCCGAATAAGTCACGTTTCAGTTGACAATGTGGTCAACATATCCAGGATATAGAAATGGGCGCCATATATTCGATACCAAATAACGGGATGAAACTTCGCGGAACTTCAAGAGGTCACATTTCGGGATCGATCCATCCTACATTCTGTATTACGTAAAACTAGTTGGAATTGGACCTAGTTCTCGGAAACGAGAAAGTCACAAAAACGTACGAATGTACGTACATCGAACTATGTACATGTCATGTCTAAGTTTGTGTAAATAGGTTAAATCGCGTTGGTAAAATGAGTTTGTCACAATCGCCCTCAAAAAAAAAAAAAAAAAACTGAACAGAGCAAGTAACTGACAGTTGCTGATGTTAATCAAAATATTCTACCGGCCAGTGTGCTTTTGTCTTTGGTTGGATTATAAAAAAATGAATTATGATCTGTGGTATAAGAAAAATATGGCGGCTGAAAGATTTTGGGAACATCCTGCGTCGTAGTGTTCAAAATGTTTGCAAATTGAAATAAATGAAGAAATCAGTTAAAAATTACGGTTCGAGTTCACATACATAATGTATGGGACCAGCTTCGTTAATCCAAGTACTTTGCAATGTTATTCGTGAACCCATGCGCAACACATCCGCGAAAGAGCAGGTTCGCGTCCTTTGATGTGCGTTGGAAAAGCACGAATGTACTAAAAACTTCACGAATACATTTGCAAATGCTGTTCTACATTTTGTGGGTTCGCGCATTCGTGACGAAGTGAGGGGCCTCCTTTGAAATGTGTAATGTTTTGTCAGTTTTTAACTACTGTTATTTAGCTACAATTGTTATTTAATATCCCCATTCGGGTCAGATATAAAAAATAAACACTCACCAAATGTTTTCCAAAAATCTTTGATACCCTCTTCACCCCTTATTGGGGTATGTTTGGAAAATTCACACACATATTTTCTTATGGAAAGTACAGTTTAAAGCTGACCGCGTCATATATGTTTTTCATTTTCGTTCGCTTAGTTCGGTTTCAGACGTACCTGAACAAGAAGGTCTCGTTGAAGACCGGGTTCAAGTTCTTCCTGTGCACCTTGGTCTGGAACTTCTTCTTTCTGTCCGGCAGCAGGAACACTTTGATGTACGGATCGCTGCTGCCCGTCACGTCCTTGATGGGTAGGTCGCGCGCTTCGAATATCTGCCAGCAAAAGTAAAGTCTTATAGAGTGTCAGTTATGAATAAAACTCAAACACAGACCCGATACACTTTATTCAATAAGATCGATAAGGACCACTTTAAATAATCTAAATCTATGTACGTTGAATTTACGCCTTTTCGTAACGCAACTAAGCGTGGAAAATACACGCAAGTAACCACGCTTGGCTATTTTTTATATCTTATTAACTAGCTGTTGCCTGCGACTTCGTACGCGAGTAGTACATTATTTTGTTCTATAATCGATAGTTTTCGCAGCGCACGCCAAAAACTATTTTGGGTTTTCTACCTTGGGTTACCATTTTGCAATTTTCTTACCGATCCCTAATTTTTTGAAAATTAATTATAACCTATACTGGACACTGATAATGTAGCTTTCTATTGGTGAAAGAATTTTTGAAATCGGTCCAGTAGTTTCGGAGCCTATTCGTTACAAACAAAAAAACATAGTTATTATTATTAGTATAGATAAAACGAGTTGAAGCATTATTCAGTCCAAAGTTTTTTTGTGTTCTATATAATCAGATATTTTGTAATAAGCTTTTTTAAACAGATTTATCTGAATCTGAATCATCGACTAAAGCGTCTATAAAAATATATATCATAATATAATAATGTTTTGTATTTTAAGGAGGAGCCGCTACTTAGACCAGTAGTGCTCGACAAGACATTTCTCAGAAACATCCTTTCATCCAAAGAAATTCTAGATTGTTTTGAAGAAATCCTTCATACAGATTTCTGAGAAGAGCCCCGTCAAAATACTCTTCAGACGCTCAAAACGACCTTCGGCATGACGGATGGGAGTTGCTGAACGTCGCCTGATTATGAGCCGTCATCCACTCGAACGACACAGTTATCCTTTTATTAATTAGGTTGGGGTTAGAAGGGTCTTAAAAATAAATTTCGGAAATAAAATATTTTGCCTTGTAATTTAAGATTTCTTAAGTATTTTTTACTTCTCTGCTGGACTGGGAGTAAAAAAAAGCACAGGGCGTCCAGCTGCTTCTCCCCCCGAGCATGTCGTAAAAGTCGACTAAGGGATTGTATCCTCTCCAATATGGTGGGCTATCTATTATGGGCGATAGGCTGATCACCTGTCACCATGGTCTTCCTTATCCATATTGGGACTTTAAATCAGGAGTGGCTGCAAGTTTTCTTATGATTACTTAATGCTCTGCCCATCTCATTAGGGTTACGGGCGTGATAATGTGTATGCATGTTTTAAAGTATCAAACATTCTTTAAAACATACATATTATCATGTATGGCTACATGATTAATTTTATTTTAATGTTTTTATACAGCTACAAAGCTAGTCTAAACTTTAATCTCCCGTTTAGGCATTCCAGCACAGTGCCTACCTAATCGTAACATGCATAAACGAACTTAAAATACAATACAAAATCGTTTACATACTAATGTGTGATTCCTATATTCTACTGACTAGTGGAATAATGGATTGTAATATAATTCGTTGTTATTTTTCAAAAATGTTTACGCTTTTTGATAGAACAACCTTTGCATAGTAATTAAGGATTTATGTCTTCCTGCATACGGGAACCGGGCAGACTCACAATAAAATAAAATAACATACGAAATCAAGGACAAATCTAATCGTTGCAAGATTTTCCTTTCCCCATTTCCGAGACTGCGGAAAACATTCACAATCGAAGGTCAACGCCCTTATTAAGGCTCACGTCGCTTGTCCAAATTGTTACTAGAAATGAGGTTTAATTCTGACAGTTATGAGTGAAAGCCTTTAGTAGACAATTTGACCGACTTGTTAGTTCATTAGTTATGGTGAAAGATCACAAGTTCAGTATTTGTGATTTGAAGTGCCAATGACCTTGTGAAGACTGCGTGGGCTGTATGTTTGATTACAGAGAGCTGAAAACTCAGTGTGTGCCTAAGAATTCGTAGGAATAATTTTGGTTCATTCTCTTTTGTTTTCTTAAACTTTCTAGTTTTTTTGAACAGCGTCGACGCTACGACTTAGCTTACTGCTACGACGTAGCACCATGCTCGTAGACCTTTGTAGATGGAGTTGAGTATTTGGCTAGAAAGTGAAGTTCTGGGAAATATAACTTAAAAAGGCGTCGTATATTTTACTACTGCCTACTACCTACACAAGTCAAGTCATCAGTTCTTTCGAACCAGTGTGTTCAAAGGATTTAAAGTGCGCTTCAAAGGCTCCATTCGTGTACTTGACACACGTTTTAGGCTCTAAGAAATAGCGATTTCTTCACAAATGTATCACCGTTGAAGAGTACTGGTAGTTATAGCGTACATACATTTTGAAATAGAAAATTCAATTGGTGCGCGACCTAATTCGAACCCACGATTGGAAAGCGGGATCACCACTATACCACCACTTATCGTTGAAATAAAACACGAGATCACCAGTGCTCGCACTGTCAAAATGAAATTTCACCACACTAGTTTATTCTATGTATTAACAAACTATTAGTTCAATGGCTTCTTTAGTCTATATACCACATCGTAAAATAAATTGAATTTCGATTCTTCTGTATAGAAAGCTTCGCTAAAAGTGATTGCTATTTTTTGATTGCTATTATGAACTCTATTCTTTCTAACATAAGGTTGAAAATTGCTGTCACCGCTGTCACCGTCATATTACATTGAGTACATTATTACCAATATATTTCCGACAGATTTGATTTATAGCTATAAAGGTGCTTGACCTTATGTGACCTTTTCCCTGGGGTCCGACAGAGTCCAGTCGGTTTAATAGAAAATATTTATGGGAAATATTAAATCCGCTGGGAAATAATATACTTTAATACCATAACATGACAAAGAAAAACAATTAAGAAAAAATACATCATTTTGCTTTGATTTTTTGTGCAGGGATCTTACTATTACTATTCGTGTCACTAGTTCTTTCGAACCAGTGTAATGAAAGGATTTTAAGTCCGCCTCAGAGGCTCCTTTCGTCCAGTTAACACATGTTTTCAAACGTTTTTTTTTCTTTCCGGAATCGAACCACTAGACCACTTCGATTTCTCTAATCATTGTTGTGGTATCAAATAAAAGTTTTTAAACGTGAAGTATAAGCTACCAGCGTTCAGGCGCGGTCCGAAGGGGGTGGGGGGTCACAGGGCACATGACCCCCCAAAATCGTAGACGTCAAATTGAAAAATCTTCTAAAAATTTACAAATATAAAAATCAATATTCTGCCCCTAGCCGCGATGCCAATAAAAATAGAAGGCTTCCATTTGTTTTATAATGTGTGCAATAAAATTGTGTATTGTGCAATAAAATCTGATTTACTCGACATATTCTATTATTAGTGACCCCCTCCAAAATTTCAGGCTGCGACCGCGCCTGCCAGCGTTTACGTAGTTTAAAAAAAATCAAATAACACCCTCAATATCCACTCACCTTGACCACCAAAGCCTCCACTTCCTGGTCATACTTGAGCGAGAAATGCAGCTTCCCGCAGAACTCCAGGTCCCCGCTGTCTGTGGACGGCTGACGGACCAACTCGTTCTTGTACAGCTCCGGCTATAACAAACATTCACTTGTACTACCTAATAGATAAAATAAAATAAATAAATAAAAGGATATATAAATCAATAGGTTTTTATTATGGTTATTTTCACTTAAAAGAACATATATATTTATTTAGAATTAGAACACAGTTACAAAGACAAACTATAATAACATTAAAAACTTTTCGGTATAATAATAAGAAATAAAAATGAGCTCAGTTTTCTATCTAAGTTCGCCTACAGATAGAAAACAGAGCTCAGATCACCGACCGCAGGTAAGGTCTAAATAAGAGTATAAATTGTATTTATTCCCAAAATCAACAGCACAATTGCTAAAGAAACAAGTCAGTCGTAACGAAGACACAACAATAGTGTTTCAATTATAACGATCACGATAAAACGAGTTTTACGATCTATTACAATTTAATTTAACAAACACTAGAAAGTCCGCTAAATATTTGGCAGGTAAATAAAGTTAAATAACAAGCCGATGTATAATTAATTGTATTAGGTTAACGTTTTGTAGTACCATCTAACTTAGAGGATCAGTTAGTAACATCATTGTATTGCATTGTCAGGTATGAACTATGAGCTATTTTTGTCAATCAGAGGCAACGATATCTTGAAAAATTGAAAGTGGCTTTTTACGATCTGTGATATTGCGGATGGCCACCGATCAGCCTGTATATTAATTAAGGTGTTTTTTTTATAGCTAGATCAAATCTGACAGAGACGTACAAACGTCAAAATACAGTCACCGCTTCTTTAGAAAACATATAGGATCAAATATTTCGTTGGTATTGGTAAACAGTGGCCTACTTAAGTTTGTCCAATCTCAGAAACAGCTCAAGGGAAAGAATAATTTGTAAAAAATGTCAGGAAAGCAAAAACTTTCCCTACTTAGTAACATAAACAACAAAGTTCGTGATTTATGTTAACTCAATTCGGAAATACTTTACAAATTCGTTCCTCGGATAAATAGATCAAAAAGACATAGTGAGCTAGCGCAAGTCGAGACTTTTTACTGAAGAATATACGTCGAAATACAGAATCAAGCTGTCTTATGTCATTGACTTTGACAGCGACAGGCAACCCTACCCTTCATATAAGAAGTTTTGGTACTGATGGTCTAGTAGTAGTGGCTCAGCCTTCCGATGCCAAGGTCGTGGGTTCAAATCCAGCCGTGCACCAATGAATTTTGTGTTCGAAAAATGTATATGCGCTATACCAGTCCTCTCAAACGGCAAAAGAAAACATCGTGAATAAACCGACACGTCAAAAACATGTTTGTGTTGCATGAAAAAACCTTTGAGAACACTTTAAATCTTTTCACCACACTGGTTCAAAAGAGACACGACTAGTTGTAATAGTACTGAAGAAAACAAGTTGAAATACACAATTTTAAACCGTCCTATGACATTGACATTGACAGCGACAGGCAACCCTACCCTTCAAATAATACATTGGATAAGACAATGTGCGTCACTGTTTCCGCTGAGCGGACGAGTGAAATAGGATCCTTTGAATTGTGCGATGCTATGGTACACTTACCCCGTTTATTGGGTAACTGTCACTTCTATCAGTAAATAAAGTAACACTTAAAAATGTAATTTAGTATTACAATAAATTGAAACATCGAAGTATCTAGATTTTATTGGAAATCTTATTGTAAAATGGATTTAGCTTCCTATAATTATGGTGCGTCGTTTTATTGCCTTGTTTTAGATACCTATAATTACTATTACGGTTCTGGTAATTGTAAATTAGCGGAAAAAAGGACCTACCCCATAATTTTATACACTTTTAATTTTGCGAACTAGGAACTTATATTAACGAACTAAGGGAAGGCGGGAATTGCCAGTGCTCGCTTTTATTTTATTGCTAGACTACTGGAGCACACCGCGACTTTGAACGCGTTAATTTTTTAGGGTTCCGTACCCGAAGAGTGCCAATAAGATAGAAGTAATAGAAAGTTCACAAAGTGTTGCCCCTATAACAACAAATAATAAACATAAAAAATAAAAGGGGGTGTGGTGAAAATATTTTAAGTGCGCCTTAAGGGGGCTCCTTTTGTGCACTTGACACATGTTCTCAAACTTTTTAGGTTCTACGACGTGCCGATTTCCTCACGATATTTTCCTTGATCGTTTGAGAGTAAAAAGTATTACAAATATTTTTTTGCATAGAAAAATATATTGGACATGACCGGATTTCAACCCACGACCTTAGGAACAACCTAAGGTCGGGCCTACCACTTACCTAGACTACCAGTGCTTTTAGTTATTTATCGATGAAAATTCAACATACGGCTTATCTAATACATATAATTCTTTCCTAACTGTTTGACTGTTATAATTATTAACGCACGGCCTTAACCAGAGACCTAAGCCCTAGAAACATGAAACTTGGAAGATAGATTCCTCTAATGGTTTTGGGGTGCACTAAGAAAGAATTCCCGAAGTGAAATAGTAAACATAATGTCAATGTCATTGTAATACTAACTGTCAGTATCGTTTTTTTTTTGCTTGCAGGCCGAAAACAGCAGAAAACTAAAAGAAGAAGACTTCCGTCCGCCATGTCGGTCATTTTTTCTCCTAGTTTTGAAACTCTTAGAATAAATCGTGTTCAAGCTAAAAAGTATTCTTTATTATTCTGTTCCTAGAGGTCGCAGCGGAATGATGAATTTTGTGAAAATATTTCAAAGCGAACAAAGTCGCGTAGCGTTCCTATAGTTAACAGAGTAATTATAGTTTTGTAAATGGCCTGTAATTAATTATTTCAGAACTATAATGATGGCCACATACATTGTTATTACAAAATTTTTGTTGCATGAAATATGCGTGTATCGTCTATATAAACCAAAATAAGCTGTAACATGCTCGGTTTAAAGTATATTTTAGATTGAAGGTTACTCGTACTTAATAATGGTATAATACCAATAAACATATTATTACACCCGTATCACTGATGGGGTGGGCTCTGCTACAAGTAATCATAACAAAACTTGCAGCCACTCCTGATTCAAAGTCCCAAGATGTAGTGAATGGTGACAGGTGATCAGCCCATCGCCCATATAGATGATCCATCATGTTGAAGAGGATGCTATCTATCCCTTTGTCGACTTTTACGTTATGTTCAGGGAGAGAAGCAACTAGACGCATTTTGCGTTCAGCGGAGAAGTATAATGGTATTAATACCTGGAAACCTAAAAGCTGATAAAGGTATACTACGAAGCTGTATATGGTCAGATTTAAAGAGGATTAGGTAGGCTTCCTAGTAATCCCATCAAGCCTTTCGAGTCTATCTGTGCAAGCCTTGGAGTATAACTGTTATGGAGCAAACATCTTCATCCTTTTCAAGACTAAGTTATTCTCTTATTTAATAGACAAGACAATCTACACAATTGACGATTTTTTTGAAAACAAGGAATAATTTGACATTATTTGTTCCGATACGATATCCGGAATCCATCTTGAGTCAAGCACCTGTCTTTTTTCACGTTTTTCGTCCTAGCAACTTCCTCCCTTCGATTTCCGGTGCCGGTGGCGCCACCTATTTGTCGGTTATGATGGCGGCGAGCCGCATGGCACTCAGATTATTCATCATTATAGCGTCGTTTTTCGTAGCGTTAACACGTCTTAGCAATTATTATTTTGCGGATTTATATTTTATTTTAAATTTAAATTTAATTTTAAATCTTTTGAGAAGGGTATAGAATCCTCCCTTCGCTATGGAGGGCGAAAATAATCATGAAAATGTGCAACAAAGTGGTGAATTCTACGAACACGTGGCACAAAAAAGAAGTCGTTCTCCAAGTTCGAGCAGCACGTCGTCGTCGCGGGAGTCCAGTCCAGATAGGAGGAAGCATAAACGGTCCAAGCATGTAAGTGAGGTTCAATTTGAATTCCTTTCACAACAAGTTGCTTTTCTGACCGATATGATGATTCGACGTCATGAGTCGCAACCTCAAACGAGCACTTCACAGACGACCGATGTGGTTAATAAGCCTACAGACTGTGCATCTGAGCTAGGCCTGCGCCCGCCGCCGGGCACGAGCGATGCGGACAAACAACAGCTTAAATTGTCAGATTTGTCGACCACGTTGAAAGACCCACCGTTCCCAAAGTCAGATGATAAGCATTTAGAAATGATATCACAACTGCAGCGATTTAAGTGTAATGACTGGTATGCAATTCGTTTTTCGGAAGCTCAGAAAAAGTACGTAGCTACCCCCGGTTTTATAGAATTAAATGTGAATGATGAACTGAGACGTTTCAATGCATCTGGCTCTAACGAAGATCGCTTATACCTAATTGAGAGAACCTTTGCAGCATTATCTAATGCGATACTGACTCAGAAGGATGAATTGCGTGCAACCTTGCAGGGTTTGGTGGATTGGTCAACTGATAAAGACACAACTCTTTCACCGAAATCTCTATTCGAAAAAATAGAGCAAATGTTTGGTAAGGAATCGAATTATACGAAAGTGACTGATGATATTTTACAAATATCATGCGGCAGACGAGCTGATTGCATTAGCATGCGTAGAGATTCTGTGCTAAAAAAGATCTCTGAAGAATATCATTGTGGGGCATTACAAAAAATTCCGCCCAGCGCCGAGAATTTGTTTGATGGGGACATGCTTGCTGCCTACCTTCAAAAAATTGGGGGGGCGGAAAAACTAACCACCTGCTTTCAGCCAACACAGCAAACAGCAGCAGCTACAGCCGCCGGCCAACGGCGTGCTTACTATGACAACAAACCGAAGCCATCTACAAGCAAGCAATCAAGTGATAACTTTTTTCGAAAAAATGCTGCCGGAAAAGAAAAGTTCAAAGGACAAGGAAATCGGAGGTCATCTGGTAATAAATCATCTAATACCAGGAACAAACAGAACTATTCCTCGACAAAAGGTAAGAAGTCAAATTCTTACTCATCAAATAGAAACAGTCGCTTATGACTCGAGACCATTTCGAGGCGGTTGTCTAAAGCAATTTATACATGCATGGGAGAATCTGGGAGCACCCGAACATATAATCAAGCTTCTCAGAGGAACACGCATCCCATTTGTGATGAAACCGCCCTTGATTTATCCGGATCAATCTATTATAAGGAATTACGAAACAAAGAAAAGCTATCATATGACACAACTAATAAACAATATGTTAGATACGCATGTTTTGGAAAAAGCAGAGATCAATCCCAGCTACCTGTCAACATTCTTTCTTGTTCCGAAAGCGGACGGAACGTATCGCCCAATCTTCAACCTGAAACGATTGAACAATTTTGTGAAGTTAAAAGGTTTTCGGCTTTTCAGTCACTTTCGAATGCCAAGTTTTTTACAGAACGAAGATTGGATGGTGAAGGTGGACCTGAGCCAAGCATACTTCCACTTGCCTATAGCCGAAGAACATCGACGGTTTTTAAGGCTCAGCTACAGAGGCAAACTCCTACAGATGACTTGTCTCCCGTTTGGCCTTTCATCAGCACCACGAACATTCACCTCTCTGACGAACTGGATAGCCGAATACTTGAGAAGCCGCAACATGAGGTGCGTTGTATATTTGGACGATTTCATGTTGGTCAATCAATCCGATCAAGTCTTACGGAAACACATTGTATTTATGATCAACCTATTGAAACGTCTCGGCTGGACAATCAATATGGACAAATCTGTACTGGTTCCGACGCAACGCCTGGAGTTTCTAGGCGTTACATGGGATACCAAACTCAACACGAAATCCCTGTCGGAACCGAAGTGCCTAACGCTACGCAGGGCACTTCTCAGTCAGATATCCAGAGGCAGTTGGTCCCTCAGGCAGGCCCAGTCCCTCCTGGGGAGACTCAACTTCGCCTCGTTTGTAGTACGCAGAGGGAGATTGCATTGCCGAACACTACAATTTCACAGCAAATGCCTTCCGAAGGAGCACCCGTATCGACAGGTGACATTACCGGCTCCAGCAGTCGCCGAGATGAAGTGGTGGCTAGAAGCGGCACAGGGCTCTCTTCCTATACATACAGGCCCTATTACACATCTGCTCACTACCGACGCATCGGACTTCGGCTGGGGTGCTCAGCTGGGAGACACGAAGATGTCAGGTCAGTGGACGAAACTACAAGAGTCGTGGCATGTCAATCTCAAAGAACTGTTTGCGGTCTTTGCGGCGATCCAACAAGAAAGCGAACTGTTGCAAAATGCCCACATCTTATTGCAAACAGACAACCGCACAGTTGTAGCCTATATCAACAAGGAAGGTGGCACAAAGTCGAAGAAACTTCTAGATTTGACACGACAATTACTAAGAATAATGGACCATCTAAACATACATCTGACTGCTCAATACTTTCCGGGTCGACTCAACTGCGAAGTAGATGCCTTATCACGAGGGAAGGTTTGCCCCGAATGGCACCTGAAACCTACAGCCACGGGCAAAATATTCAGGATGTGGGGCGAACCACAAGTAGACCTCTTTGCGTCGAGGACAGCTCATGTGGTAACGAGTTATGTATCCGCAGACACACAGGATCGGAAGGCGCTATTTCACAACGCGTTCCTTCACCAATGGGATTACGAACTTGCATGGTTGTTTCCTCCACCAAACCTAATACCTCAGGTACTGTCTCAGATGAATATGGCGAAAGGACTGTACATCCTGATCGCTCCGAAGTGGAAGATGGTATTTTGGCGAGCAGATCTACAAGCCAGAGCCATTCGGGACCCATACCCGATCCCGAACCTGCCGCAAGTTTTAGTCGACACGAGAACAGGAATACACCCGCCAGAGATTCAAGACATCCATTTAGAAGCCTGGCTGATTTTGGGTGGACAGACGAAATCAAGGACTGGTCAGTAGAAGAAAGAGCCCTATTAATGTCGAGTTGGCGGAAATCTACCATAAATACATACATACCTGCTTGGAATAAATGGAAAACATGGTGCGTCTCTAATAATACGTCTTACAAGAATCCAAATCCAGAGCAAGTAGCTCGTTACCTGGCTTTTTTACACAATGCTGAAGGTTTGGCCTACAGGACTATATTGGTTCATAAATCTGTAATTGCTACTTTTACCAATGTACCAGAATTATCATCTAACTTTTTTGTTAAACATATTCTTAAAGCTATTTCAGTTGCTAAGGTAAAGAAAATGAAACCACCTATTTGGAATGTACAAAGTGTATTACAATATTTGGAAAACAATTCACCTGACGAAAATAATTTGTACCAAGTATCCCGACGTACTGCTTTATTGCTGTTACTAGCTTCAGGCCGACGGGTACACGACCTCACACTGCTCAAAGTCGACGAGGATAAATACGTAGATGAAGGTAATTCCATTGTCCTGTGGCCTAGTTTTGGATCGAAGACTGACAATATTAATTACAGACAATCTGGATGGCGACTAAAGGTCCACCCGAACAAAAATTTGGACTGTGTTTTTTGGACTCGTCAGTTAGTGAAGACTTCGCAAGCTCGCCGTATGTCAGGTACCTTGTCAGAACTATTTATAACTGCAAGAGGAGATCCTAAAGTAGCGTCCAGAACGGTGATTGGCGGTTGGATAAAATCTGCGCTTAAGGACGCGGGTGTCGTCGCCACGCCGGGCTCAGTGCGCTCTGCCGTAGCTTCTCTCAACTGGCTAGAGAAGTTCCCTATTGATCAAATTCTTGAAACTGGAAATTGGCGGCAAGAACATACGTTCAGAACTTATTATCAAAAAGAAATTACGGATCAACAAAGTGGTAATGTTTTTTCTAATTCTGTATCTTTGTCTAATTTCTTTCAATCAGTACGTTAAATATCTTTACCTAATTATATTTTTCAAGGAACTCTGTGATGATTGTTATGATTGATAAGCTAAAGAATTAAATTTGATTTCTTTATATTACAGTATCTATTTTAATTACATGGCACATTATAGCATCTTTATAATTACATAGGTAGTAATTATAGGCATACCAGGAGATACCAAACACATCACTCAAGATGGATTCCGGATATCGTATCGGAACAAATAATAGAGAGTTTTAACTAACAATAAAACTTACCTATTATTTTTCCAACGATATCCGGAATCCAGGTAATGCCTACCTGGTACATCGTGAGTAAGTATAATGATGAATAATCTGAGTGCCATGCGGCTCGCCGCCATCATAACCGACAAATAGGTGGCGCCACCGGCACCGGAAATCGAAGGGAGGAAGTTGCTAGGACGAAAAACGTGAAAAAAGACAGGTGCTTGACTCAAGATGGATTCCGGATATCGTTGGAAAAATAATAGGTAAGTTTTATTGTTAGTTAAAACTCTCTATTATTTTTTTTTATTTCAATTTTATTATTTAAGTTTTTATAAAGCATGTTTTGTTAAATTACTATTTGTACGCCTATTTAGGCGTACAGTGAACTCTAATTTTGTAGATATGTACCATCTGTTATTTATTACCTGTGTATCACGAATAAATGAATTGAATTGAATTGAATTAAATCTCTCATGTCTAATCCATTTATCTATACTGACATGATTAAGCGAAGGCAACTTTTGCCTTCTTACTTCTCTGCTGGACTGTAAGTAAAGAAGATGCATAGATTGCGTTCAGCTACTTTCTCCGAGCATGTCGTAAAAGTCGACTCCTCTCCAACATGATGGACTTATGTGGGCGATGGACTGATCACCTGTCACCATGGTTCACTATATGAATATAGTGAACGGAAGCGCATAGCTCCTTCTGATTTAGCCCTAAGATGAATCTTAGGGCTAAATCAGAAGGAGCTATGCGCTTCCGTACTTCGGAGGGCACGTTAAACTGTCGTTCCCGGCTTATAAGGCGTTAAGCCATGACGAAAGCTTTTAGGCGGCCTAATAACTCCGTCACAAGAGTTGGCCATTAACTCATACGATCTTACTTTTAGAAGCGGCCGCAAGTTTTCTTATGTTTACTTGTGGCTCTGCCCATCTCATTAGGGATAATATGTATGTATGTATGTAACTTTTGCCTATGCTAACGGGACCTAAAAAAGTTTGAAACCATGTGTCAAGTTCACGAAAGGAACCTTTGAGGCGCACTTTGAATGTTTTCACCACACTGGGTCGAACCTTTGAGGCGCACTTTGAATGCTTTCACCACACTGGGTCGAAAAAACTAGTGACACGACAAGAAGAAGTATGAAAATACTACGATTTTGTGTCCAGATTTAGTCAGGCCGAGTTGACTGCAGATTGAACTGTAGTCAGAAATAGGAATGCCATTAGAGCCGTGCTAGCGTTCTCGTTAGCCGAATTGAGTAGGTACTCAGTGCCACTACACAGTATCACATTCTAGTAACTAGTAGCTAGTAGCTTGCTTGGTATATAAGTAGCAGATGTCATATAGATTGTACAAATGTACAGGACAACAGCTACTCATCCTACTTATATTATAAATGCGAAAGTGTTAGGACATCGAAAATGTCGCGGGCAAATCTTGGATAAGTGACTCACAGGACTGAGGATGTAATCCGTTGTTTATAAATAAATAACACCCAACAGTCACATAGTCCTGACCCCACATTAGGATTCCCTGTGTCGTGGGTATCAGAAACTACGAGTACCATGGTACCACAACACCCAGACCCGGAAGAAATATTTACAGAACATGCAAACATTTCTTCCGCAGCGGGAATCAAACCCGCGCCTCTTGCGTCTCTGCCGAGCAATCGCCCGCCACGACACCGAGGCCGTCAACGGCCATCAACGTTATGCAACAGATCACTTTAATTACTTGTATTGATAATGAAAGTCCAACAAGTTACATACGGTACTACATACAATAAAGTTACAACGGTGGAAGTACCTACCGCGTACGCTGTATTATCATAAATGTGTGTTACTGGGAAGAGGGTTAGAGTGTGAGTAGCGCACTTAATACAAACAGTTAAAACGTAACGTAAATTATGTCACCACATTATATAACTAACCGAAAAAAACTTGAAAGAAATGAAATTACATCAGTTTTTTCTTACGCTTTGTCCGCATTATTTACTTTTAAAAACTCTTCCATAAAGTACAATACTTGAAAGAAATGAAATTACATCAGTTTTTTCTTATGCTTTGTCTGCATTATTTACTTTCTAAAGCTCTTCCATAAAGCAGTACGTCTAATGTGGTCGGAAATCGGCGTGGAAATGAAATGTCCACGTAAACGACAGAAGCCGACCAGTCGGAACACGTCAATGCTTCAAGTGAATGGTTTCAACTGGCCGAGGTATTCAGCTGGAAAAGTATAAAATGTTCCATAGTTTATATTTTACTATAATTAATTATCGTGATAAAACCGACATGTCAAATGCACCAAAGGAGCCTCTTTGAGGCGCACTTTTAATCCTTTCACTACACTGATTCGAAAAAACTATGTACGTTACACGAACAGTAGTAAACTAATTGTTTACAAATTTACGTTTATGACGTCCTTTCAATTCAACTAGCAACATTACTTATTGTAAAAAAATATATGGCTCTTTTTGGCAATCAACAACGTTGGTAATTAAGCATCTGTCGTCCATTAGTTGAATCTTGGAACCGGGCAATAAATGTAGCTAAAAACCTGTCAAAAATGAAACAATGTTTAATGTAATAGTAACAAATAGTGTCAAGGCTTAACCGCTATTTCCTGTCACTATTTCACATGTTTAACGTTTTTCATTATTATTGTAAGACAGGACTCTAATTATCGACAAAAAAGTTGTCTCCCAATGTTTTCAGTAGAATATAAAAGAATACACGTAAAAGGAAATAGTGACAAAAATCGACACTCGTAAAAGTTTAATAGCAGCTTACGCTACTAAAACATTGAACTTCCGCACTACCGTACTTTCTACTTCTACCGTACTTCCGTGACACATCAAGGCCCTTGTTAAGGCCTCATTATTTAAGGTACCAATTTGTTATCATAACGGTACAGTAGTACCCAAATATTGTGCGCCTTGGCAAACTTCATGCTTGTGTAAAAACTGAATTTGTCCGAATATATAATTAAAATAATAAGTGAACCCTTTGTGTTTGAACGTTGTCTAGCAACTAGGCTTCAGCACGCCTCATTACGAAATCTCACGGCGAATGGACACGAGTACGGTATCGATCGCCGTCACTCGCACCACGCCTCGATGGCCGCGTCGCCGTCACTCGCACCACGCCTCAATGGCCGCGTCGCCGTCAGTCACAACACGCCTCGACGGACTGAACTTAATCAATCAACACATATACATGCCTACGTAGATATTATTGATAGCGTTTATTAACACTGAACAGCGAAACCATACATACTAATTGTCATGCCAGCATCGCTATGGTATCGCTATGGGGTGGGCAGAGCCACAAGTAATTATAAGAATCGTTGGCAAGATGAACTCGATGTCTTCGAAAAAGGATGGTGGGAGAAGGCTCAGGATAGGGATGTTTTGAAATGTTTGGGGGAGACCTTTTCCCAGTAGTGGGACGAAATGGGTTGAAAAAAAATGTTTATCTTTAGGCACACACATGGACGAAAAAGTGAATAGAGGATATTGTTGTATTTTATTAATTTCCTATTTACACAGCTACCCGTTATGTGTTCTATGCATCAAGCCGACATGCAATATTAATTATGTTACTTGTAGAATTTATTCGGAATGCAATTAACAATATGAATATTTGAGGGAAATATCAGCATAGTTTCAGTCGAAACAACGACTATTCCTACTATATTATAAAACTGTTAATTATTGAACAGTTTGCGTGTTTAAAAAAAGGAGACGTGTCAAGGCTTTTCACGGTAGTATGTAAACCACATAATTCAGACGGTCCCCTACGTTTTGTGGGGCCAAGTCTTAGTATCTTTATTCAACGAACCAAATGCACAATACATTTTATGACAAAAAAACAACGTTGTTTTGGTAATTTTACACCCGTCATACGTTAGTTAGATATTAGAATTGGGCATAAGACATCGTGCAGATTTAATACAAAAAATATTATCGCGCATCTATAAACATTACGGGAGTGGCCTGACTTAAATGGTTTACAAAACTATAGGTACGTTACATTAAATTGTTGGTCCCGGCTTTTAAGTCGTTCAGCCATGACGGAGGCCTTTAGACGGCCTAAAAACTCCGTCACAAGAGTTGGCCACCAGCTCATACGAACTTACATAAGTAGTTAGAACTATACTTTTTTAGATTTTTTCCGTTCTTCATAACAAGTTGTCGCTCGAGAGTTTGTTGCGCAGTCTTAGAAGCGTCTGATGACACTCGCTATAATGAGGAAAGCAAAATAGTGTTTGAAAGAACTATTTCTGTCATCTTCCAGTCTTTAAATATCACATTTATCTACCTAAAGTTTTCGTATTGACCATGTCCTTCCTATGGACAAGGCCGACTAAGCTGAGAGGATGGTATAGGTGTTGAGCAAGCCTACTCCATCTTAATTCGTCCCAGGCACTACAGCATCCCGTTTGTGAAGGTAAAAAGTTGCCTCCTGACGCTGTATAAATCATCTACTATAGATGGTTAAAGGCCTTAGTTCTACCTAAGGTTTTAAAGGTAATCGATTGAAGTAATAAATAACACGCAACATAGTTATTATACAGTACTTATACAGAGTGTTTTTTTTTAACAAAGACAGTATGGGGAAATCTGAATCACGATCCGTGAACCACGATCGCTGTCATGTCGTATAAAGAGGTCAAGGAAGCCTCCTGAAGCCTTCTCCATATGACCTTTTCCTTCACTTTGCTCATATACCTAGCTAATTCTCGTTCTTCCTCTTCCACTTTCCCTTCTTAATGAAACTGTCATGTCATTATAAGATGGCCGATCATCGTTCCTCTTCTATCGTAAACAACTTGTAAATAGATATTTAATTAGATAAATAAATAAATAAATATTTGTGGGCATTTCACACAACACCATCTAGCCCCAAACTAAGCAAAGCTTGTGTACTATGGGAACCAGATGGCTGATAGAATATTTTCATACTTTTTTTTGTGAATACAATACCTATAATACATAATACTACAACATCCAGACCCGAAAAAAATATTTGCAGAATATACAAACATTTCTCCCGTAGCGGGAATCCAACACACGCCTCTTGCATTTCAGCCGATCACTAGCCCACCACGCCATCGAGGTTGTCAAAAGGAAGATAGACAGAAGATTTAAGACAAGACAACGCTAAACAAATGGCAAAACTTGCCTCCTGACGCACATTCATATTTTACCCATTCAAAATCAAGTTCAACCCTATACGTATTGAGCTTGTGCGAAAACTATCTAGATAATGTATTTGTAACAATAGAACTAAGACCCATCAAGTCATATCTCAAACGTCTTGAAAGGGATTTCATAAGATTCCGAGACAAAATGCCCGTAAAGTAACGTGACAGGGGTAGTACGGTGATTCCAAACGCCTCACCTGTCAACACATCATCACAATATAGATGAAAAAGTCCATTGATTGGCATAGTTCTCAAATAAAGATTTTATTTGTAAACCCTCCTTACTCCTTCGAGGGTGTTATTGACCAAATCAAGCTATCATGATATTTGAGACTCTCTGTCCATTTTTTACTAATAAACGTTTATAAAACGTTTAGGATTCGCCCTGTCTCTATTTGTCACTATCCGACAGAACGGGATTGCATTACCTCATCATCAACAACTGTTTTTTACGTTGATGCAGTTTAAAAAGTGTTCATAATCTGGTTTGCTTGTGTGTGTGTGTATTTGCGTGTGTGTGTGTGTGTGTGTGTGTGTGTGTGTGTGTGTGTGTGTAGGAGGTGAGTGGTAGAAACCATGTGTACCTTTCACCTAGTTCCAGTTCAATGGGTTCGCGAGAACTCGTTCAGTTGCAAGAATTGACCAGAAAAAATATTTTACCAGAGCAAGTGGAGCTACATAAAGGCTTACAAACGTGTATCAAAATGACCTCCTTCAAATAACGCTTATCGATTCTCAGAAAACCAAGTCCCCAATACCCGGGAGTAACATTATCTCGATATCATATTTTGTACAGCTCAAAGAGCATGTTTCCTACCACACAACCAGTTACAGTATATTCAATAACTTTCAATAGATGTGGTATCAATAACGGCATCCTCGTGATTTGTATATATCAGTACGTTATTGAAATTTGTACAAGGTTTCCACTATCGGTGGCCTTCAGTAAGTCCTCCTTGTGGGTGGGGCAAAGAGGACAAGTGGTAAGATGGCCCATGTCTTGATTGGAAGCACTGCGCTCACACTGGTTCTGGTCCAGATCTCTATAAACTCATTCAACGAGATTTTTTCTGCAGCGGCCAACGTGAGCACTTTTCCGTGTGTGTGATTCGCTTTTAGATTTTATTTCGGAGACGGTTTTATTAAAGTGAATAGCTCGATATTACAAAAATAATTAATATCAATCCTTGCAAAAAATATGAATTAATTTGAAAAAAAATTCGCGTAGTCACAAAAAGTCAATAAAACCGGGGTTCACTAAAAACGTAACCATCATATGACAGAATGTTGTTTTGCGATTTATTACTCTTTTAGTGTTTTTTTTAACTGAGAAAATTATGATGATGGACCATCTCCATGGGCGATGGGCTGATCACCTGTCACCATGGTTCACCGTATCCTTCTTGGGATTTTAAATCAGAAGTAGCTGCAAGTTTTCTTATGTTTACTTGTGGCTCTGCCCACCTCCATACGGGCGTGATAACATGTATGTATGTATGAGAATATTATGTGTCTTTTTACAAAAGAGCTTATTATTAAAAAAAAACATCATCGACATCTCATCTCTTCTATGCTCCATGATAATAACGTAAAAACATTGCACGTTCTTCTAGGAAACCAAAGATTAGGAAGCCGGACTTCACAATTCTTAATTAAAGAATAATTTTGTACAAAATTGGAAATCTGAGCCACTCTTTGAGCTAAAATACACACCAAAGTTTTCAGTTTAATTAGTAGAACATAGTTCAAAAACATTTTTAAATGACTGAAAAACTATACAAAGCCCAAGAGCAGTTAATTAAAAGCTCTGCTTTGTATATTTTTTACGAATGTTTCGTTGAACAAGTACCCTGTTTTTTATTTCAATTGTTATGTACAAATTTTGTTTATGAAATTCAACATTTTTTTTATCAAACAAATGAAACTACAAAGATACTCAGTATGTTTGTGGTCAATCCTTACCGATTTAATGACTAATTTAATTTTACCATGTTACCACAACATCCAGACCCGAAAGAAATATTTGTAGTAAATGCAAACATTTCTCCCGCAATGGGAATCGAACCCACACCTCTTGCGGGTCAGTCGGTCATATGCCCGCCACGCCATTGACGCCATTCAGCCGTAGTTATTATTGTAGAATCTTAATGTTTTCATTTTTTGTGGTGAGATGATGCCAAAGTACTAGGTGAGCAGAATTAAGCAGAAGGTTTACCTTGATAAGTCCAATGGAAGAATCGGCGCGCTCCAGGCTGCAGATACTGAACTGGATGGACGGCATCTCCAGGCGGTGGGAGAGTTGGCGCTGGAAGGTCTGGTGGCGGGTCGGCACGATCGGCAGCGTTGTTTGGCGGAGGACCTGGTAAATAAGGTTTTAGAGTTCAGTATCTCAAAAAAAAACTAATAGTATACCAGTCGTGTCACTAGTTGTTTAAAACCGTGGTGAAAGGGTTTAAAGTATATCTCAAAGACTCATAGTAGTACAAGAGAACTTGGTAAATAAGGTTTTTGGGGTTCAGTCAGATTGAAACTAACTAGCAGAGAGATCTTATTTATAACATCGCTCTTACAACTGTCTGTCTGTCTATTAGGATCTCCAGTAACTCCTAAAACCTCGTAAGACAACAAGAATGTCTACGGCACAAAAAATCAATCCAAGTTCTGTCAAGTTTGAGTGACAATTTTTTTATTTACTTTTTCGCTTTAAAGGTGTTTGGACACCTATATTATTGGAAACTATTGGTCAATTGGAAGTAGATTAAATGGTCAGTAAAATGGCCGTATCTTTAACCAAAACTAAAACCACTGTTCCAAAATTTACCAATACTCATTTGTTGAACAAGCTGTATACCGAGAAAAACTTATAAGAAAAGTAAACTTGTTGACAAAATGTCTCTACCTCCAACAAAATTAATTTAAAGATAAGTTTAATAATGTTTACTTATTGCCGTAAGCTGACTTGGCTAATAACACAAGTTCGGCCAAGTGCGAGTAGACCATATTGACGTAGTTCCGTATACAGTTTAAAACAGAGATGTAAAAATTACTCGATTTTCGTGTATATCGACGTTATAGTGTAAATAAAAACATAACCAGTCCTAATATATAAAAACAAAATGTTCGTTCTAAACCTATTTTCGTAGGTATCTTATAAGAAATATACCTCAGAATTTTTATTTTATCTACATATACAAACATAGATAGTTAAAATAACCTTATTGATGTCCTTCAAATTACTTTTTTCGCAATAATTTTGCTATTGTTTGTATTCTCTAGTTTATTTTCACAACAATCGACAGAACAATTATTTTTGCTAAGCGAATCTAAATATATATAAGAATCTTTGTCCTGACTGACTGACTGACTGACTGACTGACAGACAACGCACAGCCTAAACCGCTGGACGTAGAGACTTGAAATTTTCAGTGTAGGTAAACCTTGGTACGTAGGGGTGTACTAAGAAGGGATTTTTCAAAATTCAACCTCTAAAGGGGTGAAAAGGGATGAAAACCTGGAATCAATTTTTGGTCTAAAACTGCACATAATCTATATCAAATTAAAGAGCCGATTTTTCTCATTTAGCTGATGTCATAATTACCTGCAAATTCTTTATTTTTGGCATGTTTTTCATGAAAAATAGAATACTTTTATTTTGACATTATGACAGCGATGATACCAAAGATTAGTAATAGATGATACAAAACATATGGAAAAGGAACTGTCAATGTCAAATTACCTGTGAAAGGAAGCATAAATTATTACTGGTCTAATAAGTTTCTAATCTTGATTATTCATGGAGTTCTGACGTAATTCTACGTCTGAAAACTAGATGTCGCTGCTGATTCTGATCAAATTTTGACGCGCTATCGTTGCGTTTTGTAAAGTTTACCTTAACCATGGGCGCCGGCAAGGGGGTGCCAGAGGGTGCACTTGCACCCCTTGGGAATCTCGGGATCAACAGGAATTATTGAAACTGTATTGCGCTTTCTCTGTTAAGTTCATCCATCCCATTTATGCTGGTGCCATCTGGTGTAGAGTAGCGGTACTTTAAAGGGTGCGTTCAGAGAAGTAATGGAAATCGATTTTTATCGATCCCGGTACTCCTGGCCCACCAATTTAGATTTTTTTAATTTCGATCGTCGTGAACAAATAGGTGTGAGCCGTGACGACTGGGTACCTATATAATAAATTCATAATGAATAGTCAGAAATTTGTAAATGTCTCAAACATTCAGACTAAAATTTCATCTTTTTATTAACAATCATATACGGCAAAGATTGTAAGAAAACTAAAATCTGCACCACCTGGAAATTATTTCTGCCGGCGCCCATGACCTTAACTCTCAAAATTTTTACTAAATTCACCGAAATTTCTTAATTTTTAGATTTAGGTATGTTTGTTACTCTTTCACGCAAAAACTACGGAATATACTTACATACCATTATTCATATTCGTTCGCTAAAGTTAGCCATTGCTTAAAGTTAGCCCTGTCACTGTTTGTCATTATGAAATGGTAAGAGATGGCAATACTTTAGTCATCGTTTAGCGTACACTATATTATAATGAATAATGAGGATAGTAGGTACCTACCTACGTGTGCTGGAATGGGTACTTTTTATCTGGGTACCGCGTGAGCGAAGCCGCGGGCGGCTGCTAGTCTAAATATAAAACTCTTACGTTACTATCTGGCTGATTGACTGACAGTTATGTTATGGCATAAGGAGACAGAGAATAGATGTATTTTTAATATTATTTTTCTGATAAAGTGTTATTTGTTTTATTACCTAAATTTTATTTTTTATTAGACTTTAACCCTCAGTGCGTAAAATGACGTTACAACACATACAGCCTAAACTATAAGTCCCAAAAGCATATCATTTGTAGGATATAAATTCTCTTATGGCGTAGCGGTGCATTAAGAAAGGAATTCCAAAAATTCAACTCCTAGAGGACGCAGGACAAGATCGCGTGACGTTCCTCTAGTTAGAAATATGACATTACTTTATTTTGTATTCGAAATAATGTCGATTGCCACTGACATTCTGACTCATTTCTGACATAATCAATATGATGTGACCTTGTACTTGCGTAGAAATGCCAACTACCTGTTAGTTCGTATAGGATAGCACCAAGAGTTTTGATTTATTTTTCATTGAAGTCTGTTTTTTTTTTATAAAACGTATTAGTTACGAAGCCGTATCACGAGACCAATATATAGGAGTTTCGTTTGCAGTACGGAACCCTAACGACAAATAATAAAGCTACATTTACTACTTAGCTTTGTAAATAGCACTTAGGGTGGGTTCAGACGATATTATTTCGTTTAGTAAGCGGTAAAGAGGATATAGTTTTAAAGAAATGACTCTGATTTTAAGTTTTAAAAATCTCTCCGTGATCGTACTTACCAGGAATAAATATAGTATACATGTTGTATGTGCACCAATGGATTTTTCTGTTCGAAAAAATTATGTGCGCTAATACCAGTACTTTCAAACGGTGACCGAAAACATCGTGAGGAAACCGGCTTGTTGTAACACCAAATAAGTTCCATAGCATGTGTCAAGTGCACGAAAGGAGCCTCTGAGGTGCACCTTATCCTTTCCTTTCACCACACTGGTTTTCTCGCGCTGAAGTTCTGAAGCGCTCGTGGCGAAGCTTGCTTAGACGATCTTGATTGATTGTTGAAGTTAAGCAACCCTGTGCGCGGTCACAATCGGGATGGGTGACCGCAAGTGGCATTATGAGCTGAGCGCTTCCGTGCTTCGGAGGGCACGTTAAATTAACGGTCCCAGCTTTTAAGTCGTTAAGGAGGAGGCCTTTAGGCGGCCTAAAAACTCCGTCACAAGAGCTGGCCACTAGCTCATACGAACTTACTTACTGGTTTTCTATCCAGTGACATGATTAGTAGTAATTGTATCAGGTACCTACCACGAAGCCACGGGCGAATGATAATCCTACTTCCTATTATCCTACTAATATTATAAATGCGAAAGATTGTGAGGATGTGACGATGTTTGCGCCTCAATCACGCCGTAACAGCCGGATTTAAATGAAACTTGAAACATACATAGTATGTGTGATAGAATAACATAATAGGCTACATAGCATTTTAGAAGGAAGTGTAGCATAATTGACAACTCATTACAATTTTTAGCGGTGAGTAAAATACTTACTCAATAATAGATTATTAGTTAAATTTCTTCTGAAATCAAGTAGGTTTTATATATATAAATGGAGTTCATTAAACCCTAACCGCTGCGACAGATGTGAAGGATGGCTTAATATCCCGATGGCCTAGAATGGACTTTGTAACGACAGGACACGAAACACTTTCTCTCATATCTTCTACCATACCAAAATGGGAATGGCAAAGGAGCAAAATAATAATTTGTTGTCTGTCACTGCTAAATATTATATATATTTCTTCCGGGTCTGGGTGTTGTGGTACCATGGTACTCGTAGTTTCTGATACCCACGACACAGGGAATCCTAGTGTGGGGTCAGGACTATGTATGTGACTGTTGGGTGTTATTATTATTATTATTATTATTATTATTATTATTATTATTATATTATGGACATTTATATAAGCAAGACAAAAATATCCTCACTCTGAGTGCTATAACTACGATTATTTTCTTAATTATGGGATTCACTGGAAATATTTTTTAATGCATTCGAAGCGTTGGCGGGACTATTTCGACTCCTTCGAGAGAGAATGGTGAGAGACCTCGAAGGGCCGAGATGGATGGCGGAGATTGGGGGAGACCTTTGCCTAGCAGTGGGATTTAGATTAACAAAAAAAAATGGGATTCACTTACAAGCTTCTCAAAATCTGCCAAGAGTTAAACAAATCCAAGCCGCATTTATTTATTCCGTTATGTCAGACCGTGATAAATAAAGAAGACATCGTTTAAAATAATAAAGGAGTGGTTAGTGTAGAAATAAAATAGGGTCTGGAAGTAAATATTCGCAGTTTAAAATTCAAAATGACGCTATCATCCATCTACAAACCAGGGCAGGGAGACTGTCCGTTGGAACATTAATTTTGGTGTCACCGGATCATGCTTCAGTGGATATTCACTGTGTTTGAGCCCAGCAATTTGTTACGGGCACCATTTCGCCAAAAAAATATGTTTTTGAACAGAAAACGAATTTTAAAATTACTGAAATATCACCAATCTCTATAAAATTTGTGTATTTTTTATTGCAATACAAGTTTAGATGCATTAATAAATATTTGTGTGGTCATAACATTATGTCTGAATATTTTAAACTCTATTGACATGAATAACGAATGTAATTTATTATGACCATATTCAGACCAAATTTTATTCCAATCTTTACCTTTTTTCAAAGTTCACTGCTGGACATATTTACTTCCAAGACGAATGTTCTGCTGCTGCTATACTCTCTAACACTGTGACTAGTTCTTGTCACCAATTTGGTGAAAGGATTTAAAGTGCGCCGCAAAGGCTTCTTTCGTGCATTCACAATTTTGTGCTGGAACATTTACCCTTCACAATGTTTACGGTCTATCGGGTGGGGGGATGTCCTACACCTCGTTTCTAGATCGTTTACTCCCAACAGAATTACTAATTTGAGGAAAATCAATTCGCAGAGTGCCGAACGCGATGTTTAGATGTGCCCCTTACTACCCCATTAGACAATAAATCTAGGGAGCCTGGAGGCTCGAGAGGATATCTGCCGCACTTGGGAATACAATTCTGAACTTGTTTACCTTTTTAAAAAGTTTCAATAGGAAAACGAAGGCTTAGTAATAGGGTCCCGTTGGCACCCTACGGGTACGGAACCCTAAAAAGGCAGTACCGCAGCCCCTTGAGATATTCAAAGTCCTTTCAATGCGACCCTTGAAAAAGGAATTGGGACAGTGAATGGATTAGAATGCGCTCTGCCGAAGCTCTATTTACGACAGGACCCTTCAAATCAAATCAATCATAAATCGGCCTATATCGACAACTACAGATCACTAGAATGGACGTTGAACTGACTTGGCTCAGATAATATATAGCCTACTAGCTGCCGCCCGCGGCTTCGCTCGCGTGGTATCCGGATAAAAAATAGCCTATATGTTAATCCAGTACATGTACTATGTATATTCCAAGTTTAATTCAAATCCGTTCATCCGTTTAGGCGTGATTGAGGCACAAACATCCAAACTCACAAACTTTCGCATTTATAATAATACTAGACTAGATGGCAGCACAGGTAAAGTTAGTACGCGTTGCGTTTTGAACTTTACGCCAATAATTTCAAGCAAACTAAAGCTTTTCAATTTTATAATATAAGTAAGATAAGATAATTATGTCACTCACTTGAGAGCACTGGTGGCTTTTTTTATTTTATTAGATTAGATTTTTATTGTTTGTTGTTGTATCGGCAATTGAAGTAATAATTCTCTGTGAAAACTTAAAATCTCTACCTATTATGGTTCATGAGATACAGCCCGCTGACAGACAGACGGACGGACAGTGGCGGCTTAGTAATAGAAAGAAAAGAAAGAAAGAAAGGGTCCCGTTGGCACCCTTGGGGAACGGAACCCTAAAAAAAGTTTATTTAGTACGATCGTTTGGGATCACTTTAAAACGATGTGTCTATCGCTCATAAAATATAGAAGCCGGGCAGTAATAGGTTTATAAATATTCGATCGATACAAAGTTCACTTTCATAGTAAAAACCTCACTAAATAAAAGATTGTCTCAGTTACAAATATTAATACAAAAGTTAGGAATTTTAATCATGCCTGTTCCCAGACCCATTTAGTCGGCTGCAGTCTGATTAAAACCAAGAACACAATAAGAACAATGCTACCAAGATAAGATGCAAATTAGTCGACGGTGATGCCATCTAGGTGGCACATTCGAATATTATCTTTTGTAGTTTTTTGGTGACAAAGTAAATTCGTATGAGCTAGTGGCCAACTCTTGTGACGGAGTTTTTAGGCCGCCTCAAGGCCTCCGTCGTGGCTTAACGACTTAAAATCCGGGACCGACAATTTAACATGCCCTCCGAAGCACGGAAGCGCTCAGCTTGTAATGCCACTTGCGGTCACGTACCCAATTGTGACCGTGCACAACGTTTTAACGATCAATCAAGAGCGTCTAAGCAAGTTAAAGAAAACCAAGAATGTTTTGTGGGCTGTCAGGATCAATAATGGATAATCTAACCCTGGTTTTTCAGTAAAGGAACCAGGAAAATAAAGGAACCAAGAACCAGGCGGGTTCTTTTTTCTTTTGCAGTTTAGTAGGACAGACGTTCTACGAATATTTTTCACATTGAAATGTAGGTAAGGTAGGTACAATTCATAACAGCATAATGTTACAGTTATTTTTTATTTTTTATCATCAAAGCTATTTACAGCATCTCTTAAACCGACCTCCATATTAAAAAACTTTTGACAAGTTGCGACTGAGTTTTCTATGAAAGCGTACCTCTTCCACGAGAGTACACCAGTCGCAACTTGTCAAAAGTTATATAATAACTCTGACACAGTCATGCTTAGCGGCCTACCACCTAATGAGTCCCAAAATAAACAACCTTCCTAAAGGTACCTACCTACTTTCCCATACGGATCTACACGGTCGCGACCTGACAGCCGAGTCGCGTCAGAGAACATGAGAAATATTCTTATTAAAAAGAAATAAGTAGATATATCCAAAGACAGACTTTAAACTGGAAATCATTCGCACAATCGGACCAATAAATAATAAAAAATATTTGTGGACATTTCACACAGCACCATCTAGCCCCAAACTAAGCAAAGCTTGTACTATGGGAACCAGATGGCTGATAGAATACTTAAACACTTGTTTTGTAAATACATAATTACAACAACCAGACCCGGAAGAAATATTTGCAGGCTCCCGCTCCCGCTGCGGGAATTGAACCCGCGCCTCTTGCGTCTCAGCCGAGAACACGCCCGTCAGGCCACCGAGGTCGTCAATCCGATGAGCTTTCCCTTTCTATAGCTATATAGGTTTTCGGTAAAGAATATAAGCGTGCAGGCCCCGTGTTCGCGCGACACAGTCGCACATGTCGGAATGTTTCGAAATCCCTATAGAGCAGTACGCCGGGTCGCGGCAGCGTGAAAGGTGCCTTAAGTTGACACTTCCTAAGAGTCGCTTTATTTACCTTAATCTTGGGATAAATAATTTACGTCAGTGCTTAAGCTGATTACTTCTTTTAGAATAAAGTTAACCTGGGGTTAATGGTTACATTTATTTTGTGGGAACGTGCGTTTGTCGTATTTAACTACAGTTTACGTTCTTAATCAAAGTTGAGTAAATAAATTTAATAATAAGATCGGTCTATAATCATTGTCACATATTCAGTGAATGATCTATGGTTGGATGATGATTTAACGTTCATATTTAAAAAAGCATTAGTCTTATTGGAAGTCGGGTAAAAAATAGGAATCATCAGTATCATCACAGCTTGACTTTACCCACTACAGGTTTTCTTTTGTTGTTCACGGTTCTGTGCGAGTTTTGCCTAACAACGGCCTAAAAATAGGATTACCTACTCTAGTCAAATTCGATAAACAATAAAGGTAAACAAAAACCCAACCTAAAATGTTGACAAAAACCTAATAAAAACGTACTCTATTTAAATTAAGATTTTGTGAATAATCGAGGAGCTATATTATGTATCTGTTCACGAAATAGTAATTAAAATAATAAGATTACGTTTTTATTAGGTTTTACCAACCAAAGCGCTCGTGTTCGCTTGCTTAGACGTTCTTGATTGATCGTTGAAGTTAAGCAACGTTGTGCGCGGTAACAACTGGGATGGGTGACCGCAGTGGCATTACGAGCTGAGCGCTTCCGTGCTTCAAAAGGCACGTTAAATTATCAGTCCTGACTTTTAAGTCGTTAAACCACGGCCTAAAAACTCCGTCACAAGAGTTGGCCACTAGCTCATACGAACTTACATACTTTTACCAACATTTTTTTACCTTTTTTCTATATTTATTTTGGCTAGAGCATTGGAGTGTAGTATATGGACGGCAGAAGCGGAAATGTCGTATCTCAAAAAATGGCCTAAATGACTTAAAACTTGATTGTTGATAAGCAAAAAAAGCCGCGTCGAATGGTCTATGTCTCGTCTCTCTACGATGAAAAATTTTATGATACGCCCTTGATTTTTCCTAGTTTTTTTACTGTTCACACGACTAATTGTTGTAAATAAAGGTTTTTTGGCTCTGGTGTAAAATTGAATATTTTGAGATACGACAAAATCGCTTTCTTCCGTCGATATAGAGTTAGAGTAGGTACGAATATGTCGACAGGTACCTAAAGTATTATATTTTAATACCACAACATCAGAGGTCGTCAACAACAAGCTTCGTAAAATATTCCATGTTTGGCAATATCGACAAACCACGGCCAATGTTTGTTTGTTTGAACTTTGTATGTGTTTGAACTCTGGACAATGAATCGTGATGATACTTTCCATAATCGAATTATGTAATACTTGCAGCAGATTTAATCTAGTTCTACCATGAATTTTAAACTTATTCTGCCATGAATTTTAAACTTGTTCTATTTACCATGAATTTTTCCAGATTACACTCACTAGAGACTGCAGTAAGAAAATAAATATTGCCGCTAAAAAATAAGAGGGTCGACCCCCTAAAGACACATTTATGTACATGGACGATGGTACGGAACCCTTCGTGCGATTTCGACTCACACTTGACCGATTCTTTTACTTCTATACCAAATCTTGCTGCAGGTAAGACTAAGCAGAGAGGATCACTTGAGTGTTGGGTAAGCCTACTCCATCTAAAATCATTACGTTAGTGTAGAACATGCCAATATTTCTGCCGCAGCGGGAATCGAATCCGCTCCCTTTCGTCTCAGCCGAGCACGCAACCGCCTTCACCGAGGCTATCAAAATCCGAGCTTAGTGTTATGGGCACTTTTTGCTTTTGGGTCGAATCTTGTAGGTCCAATGGGTACCAGATCGTAGGGAAAAGTCGCTGACTGTATAAATCATCTAAAAAGTAAGTTCGTATGAGCTAGTGGCCAACTCTATCGACGGAGTTTTTAGGCCGCCTAAAGACCTCCGTCATGGCTTAACGACTTAAAATCCGGGCCCGACATTTTAACGTGCCCTCCGAAGCACGGAAGGGCTCAACTCGTAATGCCACTTGCGATCACCCAACCAAATTGTGACCGCGCACAACGTTGCTTCACTTCAACGATCAATCAAGAACGTCTAAGCATGCTACGCTAAGAGCGCTTCATACATAAATCATCATAATACTAATATTCTAAAGAGGAAAGATTTTTTGTTTTTTTGTTTGTTTGTAACGAATAGGCTCCGAAACTACTGGACCGATTTCCAAAATTCTTTCACCAATAGAAAGCTACATTATCAGGGACCAGTACCTATAAGCTATAATATATTTAAAAAAATATTAGAAATCCGTAAGAAAATTGCAATAACGTAACCCAAGGTAGAAAATCTAAAATCGTTTTTGGAACAAAATAATGTACTACACGCGTACGAAGTCGCGGGCAACAGCTAGTCTGGTATAAATAGATGGGAGACCTTACCTTCTTATTAGCGGGATCCTTATGCTCCTGGACATACTCCTGCTTCAGAGGCTCCGTCTGCAGGTCTGGCAGCGAGTGGCTGATGCGGATCGCGGCTTGACGCGACAGGGAGTCGCTGTTGCTCGCCTGCGAGTCGCGCCGAGGCCTGGGAAACCAGCACCTATGAGACGGTGATGGTGAATATGGAGTAACGGAAGCTGGAACTAATGGTAGGGCCTACTGGTAGGGGCTGGGGGGGAGGGGCTACTTCTAATTCTAACTACACATCCTCTCCAAAATGATGGACCACCTATATGGACGATGGGCGGTTCACCTGTCACCATTTCCATCTTAGGATTTTAAATCAGAAGTGGCTGCAAGCTTTCTGATGATTAGTTGTGGATTTGCCCACCCCATTAGGGATACGGGCGTGACAATTATGTATGTATGTATGTACAACGTTTTAAGGTTATATTCCATCCTTTGCCGTTAGTTAAATAATAGGAAACGGGCATAATAAAGAAAATAAGTTAATATAGCTGAAATTGAAATGCTAGGTGCTAAGCTTGGTAGAGAGCTAGGTACCTAACTAAAATGGAGATATTAGAGTGGGTAAGCTTCTAGGAATGTTGATCTTCTACAACATAAGACAAACAAGGGCTGAAGGTAACTGAAAAGTTTGGTAAAGTTCAATTTATTCACTAGAATCTACGCATGAGAGCACAGGTGGTCTAGCGGTAGTGACCCCGCCTCCGATCCTAAGGTCGTGGGTTTGAATCCAGTTACACATCAATAAATAAATAAAAACCACCTAACAGTCACATACATAGTCTGACCCCACACTAGGATTCCATGTATCGTGGGTATCAGAAATATTTGCAGAACATGCAAACATTCTTCCGCAGCGGGAATCGAACCCGCGCCTCTTGCGTCTCTGCCGAGCACTCGCCCGCCACACCGAGGCCGTCAAATAAATGTATTTTAGTTCGAAAATATATATTTTATACAATTAATAATATCACGAGAAGTATCTCGCAAATAGTTTGAATCACTTGTTTAGTTACACAATATTTAGAATATTATTCAGGCACTATAGCGACTTGTTTGTGTAGGCAAAAATTTCCTCCTACGCTGTATAAATCATCTAGTATATATGGTAAATACATTAGCTTAGTACTCTTATACCTAGCGAATAAAATAAATATATTTTCGTTCTTTACAAAGGCATTGCTGAAGATTTATTTAAGAAAATGTGCCTACCGTAAATAGTAAATGGGCGAATATTAAGATATATGATAGAAATATAACAGTATCATTATTTGGACTAATTCATTCGACTTAAGCTGAGTAACGAAGCTAACGAATGTGAACTAAGGGAAATAACTAACTCAGAAATGTTTGCTCGCGTTGTGACTTGTCCAAAAAGAGACGGACTTCTTGCGCGTTTGCTCGATAGCCTTCGGCTCATTTTCGTTCCCTTGGTGTACACCAAGCTTAATGTTTTCACCTACTACTCCATTCCATGACTAATCAGAGCCAATGCGTCACCATCCTGACACGAAAACGCATAGTCCTGTCGAATAACTTGTCTGCTTTGCTTTCTTATTGTATTTAATTTTGGTTTTGTATTTTAATGCATCCAGCTGCTTCTCTCCCCGAGCATTTCGTAAAAGTCGACTAAGGGATAGTATCCTCCAACATGATGAGATACAAAAAGCAAATATTCCCAAGGAGGGTTGACGTCAGGCAGGCGGCCGGTCATAAAACACCTTAGCCAAAACTCTTACTGCCGACCCCACACCACATAGAGTGGGATAAGGACAGGAAGATGATGGTGATTTTACCTGCCCACAATCCACCTCCAGGTAGCGGCGCACTGGTAGCCCACAGCGGCCAGCAGCACGGCGGCCATGGCGGCCAGCAGCAGTGCGGCTATGTAGTCGATGGAGCTGGCGCTTGCCTGCTGGCTTTCCAAGCTCTCCGGCGGCCAGACGGCTGGAACAACATCATACGTCAATTAACTTTATTTATAAAGTCAAGTCGATGGTCGGTAGATGGAGACAGAACATGCCTCGGTGTCTCTGACCTCGGCGGCGTGGCGAGCAAGTGCTCGGCTGAGACGCAAGAGGCGCGGATTCGATTCCCGCCACGAGATAAATTTGTATGTTCTGCAAATATTTCTTCCTGGTCTGGGTGTTGTAGTATGTGTTTACAGAAAAAAGTATATAAGTATTCTATCAGCCATCTGGTTTCCATAGTACAAGCTTTGCTTAGTTTGGGGCTAGATGGCGCTGTGTGAAATGTCTACAAATATTTATTTATTTATACAGCATATAGGTAGGCTGATGATGAAAGTAACATAAGCTTTCATAAAAATGGAAACTATGATTGCTTTTGAAACGAGTTTCAAAGTTATAAAGTTCTCGCAATAGGTTCACCCACGTACTTCTCAACTCCTCGTTCCACTGAGCACTCCTCAGTGAGTTTACCCAACTCAGCCTTAATAAGAGTTAACTCTATTAAGATAACCTGTATCATTTTTTCTGCTGGAAAATGGAGGCCAATATAATGATAAGCTTGTATTTACAACTCCACATCGAAATAAAAATTCAGAACAACATGCGTCCAGCTGCTTCTCTCCCCAAGCATGTCGTAAAAGTCGACTAAGGGATAGTATTCTCTCCAGCATGATGGACCACCTATATGGGCAATGGGCTGATCCACCTGTCACCATGGTTCATCATTTCCAAGAAGACTTTAAATCAGAAGTGGCTGCATGTTTCTGGCTTGTGGCTCTGCCCACCCCATTAGGGATATGAGAATGATAATATGTATGTATGTATGTATTGAAATCAAATATCAACATCAGAGACATCAACCGAATACGGGTCGGTTTCATTACGTTGTTACCATAGGTACTTACTGTTGTTACAAAATCGTTGGCAATTAGATCAAAGCAACTATTACCACATGTCACTTCTTTCGAACAAGTGTGGTGAAAGGATTTAAAGTGAGCCTTTGTTTAAAGGTAACTTATATTATAATGATCGATTTATTACTTACTTTTATAAAAAAAATTGTAAGCGAAGCCACAGGCTGTCATATTAGGTTTCATTGTTATTGTTCAATTAAGGAAACGTATTCGACACATCTCCAGGGTATCAATTTACTATCCACCAGAGACATGTTCACCTACGTTTACCGATGGTTAAAGTTAACGATAAGTTTACGAAGTTAGGTTAAACTATAGTTATTATTTAGTAGTAGACGGTGATAATGATGGATAGTTCATTACCATATCACGTTGATCGCGTTATTTGTAGAAAAACGTGATACATTTTTCGACAGACGTTGCTATGGTAATCCATCCGTTAATAGAATATTAGAACGGGTACTAGTCAGATCACTTCTATTACTCGTGTGTATATATTAGTTGTTTCGAACTAGTATTGTGAAAGAAATAAAATAGCCGACTACAAAAATATTACAAACAATACAACACTAAACTAAAATATAAAAGTAGTAAAAAGACGTTTTAAAATTGAAGTTTAATTTTTTTTTCTAAATGAATCTGTGTGTGTAATGTATCTTCTATAGTTTCAAAATGAACTTATTCTGTCTGTCAAATACAGTCTGTTACACTAATCAGCCGATTGAGGACGGGTTAAAACGTTGGTATAAACTTGCTTCAGATTGTTAAAAATTGTTTACATAACCGAAATAAAAGTCTTGTCGAATTCCAATCCTTTAAGACAACACCAAACTTTTAATTGTTTTTGTTGAAGGCCGGAAGTGTAAAATTTTTCTCTTTAATCTTTCTTATAAGCTCACAAGGATGATAACTAAATAAAAAGCTTTTAAAAATTCGCCGAAAAGTGACAAGGACACCTTGAACAGACTGAAACAAAAAACCATCAGTCAAAATAACACAATGTTGTTATCATCGATAATCGATTGGAGAGCACTGGTGGTCTAGTGGTAGCGACCCCGGCTTCCGATCCTAAGGTCGTAGATTCAAATCAAGTCGTGCATCAATGGATTTTTCTGTTTGAAAAATTCGCGCCCGCATCTCGAATGGGGTGTGCAGAACCACAAGCAATCATAACAAAACTTGCAGCCACTCCTGATTTCAAGTTCCAACATGGATATAGTGAACCATGATAACAGGTGATTAGCCCATCGCCCATATAAATAGTCCATTATATTGGAGATACTATGCCCTTAGTCGACTTTTCGGACATGCTCGGGGAGAGAAGCAGCTGGACGCCCTATGTTTTTTCTTTACTCCCAACAGAGAAGTTACCATTAGATATTAAATCAATAATTCACAAACTATGTTACTAAGCACATAAAAGTTGAACAGATTAGACGTTATCAGAAATTCGATACGAGTTAAGAACTATTTGATTGGATCATAAAGTTTTCATTTTGCAAAGCTGAACGGACTTCTACAGACTATTGATGATGATTAGTTTCGAAGCTGCTAATCCATGCTTAAACTGTGAGCAGCAAAAAAACCGGAAAATATCCCTAGACGGTGTTGATGTGTGTATGAACAGAACAAGTAACTTTCACTTGATCTGTTCATAGTTCATAGACTTAAAAGGAGAGTTCCCAAACCATGTATTTCACTTGTAATTTTGAATAAATACTTTTTACTTTAACTTGACAATTACTGACGTTAATCAAAAATATTCTTACCGGCCAGTGTTTTTGGTTCGTTGAGATGTAAATTAAAGAAATAAAAAAAAGAGAATGATCTGTGGTGAATATGGCGGGAGGATGGTTTTGAGAGTGTCTGCTTGTATTAGTTGTTCGAAATGTTTGCAAATTGAAATAAATTGTGAAATCAGCTAAAAATACGGTTTCAGGTCACATACAATTGACGATTTCACGTCTTGAAGACGTCAAGTCATGGAGACAACTTAAACGATGTATGAAGGTGTCGAATGTTGGGTTAGCGATGTTGGCTGTGGGCTGAGGTCAGTGGTTAACCCAACTTGTACCTGGGCACATATTGTAGGTACATTGACCGTACGTATAATCTACATTACTGTGGTTTGTCGGTTAAATACCCACAAACTGATACACACAAATAACAACGTTTGATGAGTTGGATTAATGGAGTGATATCAGCGACGATGACTTTACTTTTTTATTTTCTAGATTAATGAAAAAGTTAACTTCTCTGCTGATCTGGAAGTAAAGAAAAAGCAAAAAATGCGTCCAGCTGCTTTTCTCCCCGAGCATGTCGTAAAAGTCGAAGGGATGGTATCATCTCCAAAATAATGGACCATCTATATGGGCGATGGGCTGATCACCTGTCACTATGGTTCACCATATCCATCTTAGGACTTTAAATCATAAGCATCAGCAAATTTTCTTATTTTTACTTGTGGATCTGCCCACCCCATCAGGGATACAGGCGTCATTATGTTGTATGTACGCATGAAAAAGGATAACCATTGCCCTACAGTATGAGATTAGATAGATTTTCTGGTCATTTTGTATCACTTAGTTCATAAACTAAGTGATACAAAATAACCAGAAAATCTATATAACTAATCTATATAGAACATATTCTTACCTATTTTTTTTAAACAATTACTTGTACTAACTTAAACAATTTGTACTTCGTATTCACAAATTTTTCATGAAGAACAAAAATGTTTATAACGTAGATGCCTTGTTAGCTCTCTATTTCAGTAAAAGAAAAGTAAGGTAATTGCCCGACTTTCGTTTAATCGCATCTACACTTCACTGTCATCCTCATCATCCACATTCTATCCACCTACTGTTGGGCATGGCCTCCCTTTGATGGTGATCCAACACAGTTCTGTGCTAGCCCAATCCACCCCTGTTACATACATATTCTTTTAGTATTTTTTTATTAGTTTATTTGTTATTCAAAACGCGTCTATTTCTAAAACGTCAGAGCAAATACTTGAAACACTCGAGACGTAAGACTTGAATTTGAAAAAGTCATTGCATTTAGGTATTAGAAAGGTTAAACGTTCAGATAACATCGGGTGAACAATTCAAATAACCGTTGGATATTATACGAAGTGTAATAACTGAACGCTACCGTCCAATTGAACTGCCTTCTGGTTCCCCAAAGCTCTGGTTCCTTATAACACGAAAACCGTCATACCACAATTTAACATTAACTTTTAGATAATAAATAATAATAATTTATTTGCCCATCTTGATGGACCATCTATATGGGCGATGGGCTGATCACCTGTCACTATGGTTCACCATATCCATCTTGGGACTTTGAATCAGGAGTGGCTGCAAGTTTTCTTGTGACTACTTGTAGCTCTACCCACCCCATTAGGGATACGGTCATGATAATATACATACATATATCATTTTGAAATATTGTTTTTGCCACGAACTAGTCATTGGGTCAACTGATTGGGTTGAAGCCTTTAAATCTTGATACGTTTAATTTTAAAACTGTAGAAGCGATAGTACGTTTAGCGGTAGCTCGTCCCAAAAATCCTCAAATTTACCAAATCATAGTAACTCAAATGACGATTGTCACCTCACGACCACCGCAAGTTACCGAACCAGAGGTTAAAGCAACAAAACTTTCATTAGTAAAGTGTACGCACTAAAATTACCTACTTCACTCCTAGCCCATCGCTTTTACGGAATTGAAAAAGTTTTGATGTGACATCTCGTTTTAGCACTGGGTATAAAATAGTACAACTTTCCAGATAGTAAAAATGGTCTAGAAATAAAACTTGGATACTGTTGCATCTATCAAGATAAAGTTCGAATATATCGGGTGTGGGTAAAGGATTGATACAGGTAGCATAAATCTATACTAATATTATAAAGAGGAAAGACTTTTTTGTTTTTTTGTTTGTTTGTAACGAATAGGCTCCGGAACTACTGGACCGATTTCAAAAATTCTTTCACCAATAGATATCTACATTATCAGGGACCAGTATCTTACTTATATTATAAATGCGAAAGTTTGTGAGTTTGGATGTTTAGATGTTTGGATGTTTGGATGTTTGGATGTTTGGATGTTTGGATGTTTGTGCCTCAATCACGCCTAAACGGCTGAACGGATTCTAACGAAATTTGCTACAGAGGTAGATCATACACCAGAATAACATATAGGCTACTTTTTATCCTGAAAAAGGATCCCAAAATGGAAAAAGGATTCAAAGAAATAGTCAGGATAACACATAAAACCTTCATTGATTTGAATTTTATGACATGACATTTAATCCGACGTATGAAAAATTTTGACAATTCACTTCAATCAAAATTTTGCAAAGAAGAAAGAAAATCATCGTATTTCTGTATAAATTACTTATTACTTTCTCAAAATAACATGTAAATGGTTTGTTGCTGAAGGGGCGATCCCACAAATCGAATACAAGTACTATTTGCCCAGAATCAAAACAGTTTTTTTTTCAGATCTATAGTATCAGAGTATGTTGTAACGACTTTCTTTGGAAGTCTTGAAAGACTGGAAGCCTGTGAACCCTGGAAGCATTCAGTACAGTGCTAATATCTGCTAAGACTATGGAATACTGCGTCGTCCCCTGGCTAGATAAATCATCGGGCCAATGATCCTGAAGGCGTATTATGTCTTATCAGGGGATGTCAGTCAACCTGCGTTTTAAAATCGGGCTTCTATTTATTACGTTCAAATTGTTGATAAGTTTAATAAAGGCCTTTTAATTATTCAAAATATTTTTTATTGTATTTACATGTAGATAATCTATTGTATCTAGGTCCCCGAGCCAACAAAGAGGACCTCTGAGGACCCTTGTAACGGGTAAAACAAGCTATGCTGGATCTTCATATAGTATGCCTTACTATTGTACTACGAAATAAATAGGCAAATGAAACAAACTTTTAAAGGTAGCAATAAATCTTGAAATAGGTAGGTACTTGAATAACTTGTCTGCTGAACTGGAAGTAAAGCAAAAGCGTATAATGCGTCCAGCTGCTTTTCTCCCCGAACATGTCGTAAAAGTAGCTTTAAGGATAGTATCCTCTCCAACATAATGAACCACCTATATGGGCGATGGGCTGATCATCTGTCACCATGGTTCACCATATCCATCTTAGGACTTTTAATCAGAAGAGGCTCCAAGTTTTCATTTGTTTACTTGTGGCTCTACCCAACCCCTCTAGACATACGGGCGTGATAATATGTAAGTAATTACTTACTTGAATTGAATTGAACTGACGAGTTTACAGTTCGAAGCAATAAAAATAGTAAGAAAAATAAGAATAGGTATAACAATACCTCGAAAAAGCGAGCGAAGCGAGCTATGTCTCTTATTTTAAGCTATTGTCGTTTTTTACCTCAATGTAGCTTTAAAACCACCTGTAAAAGTCTCTGGAAATTAGCGAGCGAAGCGAGCTTTAAGCCAATGCGAGCGAAGTGAGCCGAATTTTTAACTCAACCTAGCTTAGTGACTACCACTATGCATGTAGACAAACTAAGAAAGGTTGAGTTAAAAAATTCGGCTCGCATCGCTCGCTTACTTATAGAGACTTTTAGAGATGGTTTAAAGCTACATTGAGTAAAAAATTCGGCTCGCTTCGCTCGCATAGGTTTGGAGCTCGCTTCGCTCGCATTGCTTTGAAGCTCGCTTCGCTCGCTAACTTCTAGAGACTTCTAGAGATGGTTTGAAGCTACATTGAGTTAAAAAATTCGGCTCGCTTCGCTCGCATAGGTTTGAAGCTCGCTTCGCTCGCTAACTTCTAGAAACTTCTAGAGATGGTTTGAAGCTACATTGAGTTAAAAAATTCGGCTCGCTTCGCTTGCATAGGTTTAAAGCTCGCTTCGCTCGCTAACTTCTAGAAACTTCTAGAGATGGTTTGAGGCTACATTGAGTTAAAAAATTCGGCTCGCTTCACTCGCATAGGTTTGAAGCTCGCTTCGCTCGCTAACTTCTAGAAACTTCTAGAGATGGTTTGAAGCTACACTGAGTTAAAAAATTCGGCTCGCTTCGCTCGCATAGGTTTGGAGCTCGCTTCGCTCGCATTAGTTTGAAGCTCGCTTCGCTCGCTAACTTCTAGAAACTTCTAGAGATGGTTTGAAGCTACATTGAGTTAAAAAATTCGGCTCGCTTCGCTCGCATAGGTTTGGAGCTCGCTTCGCTCGCATTAGTTTAAAGCTCGCTACGCTCGCTAACTTCTAGAGACTTCTAGAGATGGTTTGAAACTACATTGAGTTAAAAAATTCGGCTGGCTTCGCTCGCATTGATTTGAAGCTCGCTTCGCTAGCTAACTTTGAGTGACTTCTAGAGATTGTTTCAAAACTACATTGAGTAAAAAAAAGCTCGCTAAGTAATCACTTTAAAACATTGTTTAACAATACCTTCAAATGATAAGCAAGTGCGCAGTGTCTGTGACATTTTTTGTCACTCACATTGAGCTACAAACAACAAGACACAACAATTTGCCACTAATCATCGGCGTAATATAAACGTAACCTAAAGTTCATTGTTTGCTGTAGGTAATGGGTGTTATATAAGTAGATAGGTACCGTGACTTGAGAGTAAAGTCGTGAAGGTGTATACGCTTTTTCTGTTCTAATCTAATAGATGGCGTATTGAAGGTGTATTGAAAATCCCGAAAAACTGGATATAATTTCGTACTAACTATTAAGTGTGTTGTGCCCATCTTCTGAACTCTGGTTAGTAGGTTTTTATTTCGAACTATTGACGTTGTCGACGTTGTCTATCACGCAGACAACGTCGCGGGTTACAGCTAGTAGGCTATAATATCTTTTCAAAAAATTAGGGATCCGTAAGAAAATTGCAATATTGTAACCCAAGGTAGAAAACCCAAAATAGTTTTTGGCGTGCGCAGCGAAAACTATTGATTATAGAACAAAATAATGTACTACACGCGTACGAAGTCACGGGCAACAGCTAGTATCTACATTTTACGAACAGAAAAATAAATTGGTGCATGACCGACACATGGGTCGAACCCACCTTAGCATAGGTAGATAGGGCCACTACCACTAGGCCACCAAAGCGCGGTCGCAGACTGAAATTTTGGAGGGGGTCACTAATAATAGAATATGTCGAGTAAATCAGATTTTATTGCTCAATACACAATTTTATTGCACACATTATAAAACAAATGAAAGCCTTCTATTTTTATTGGCATCGCGGCTAGGGGCAGAAAATTGCTTTTGATTTTGGGGGGGGTCATGTCCCCTGTAGCCCCCCCTTTGGACCGCACCTGAGGCCACCAGTACTCTCTAAAGTTCAAACCAAGACAACGAATCTTTGATTATATCAACGAATGTTGCTTGTTATGTTACTTTCAGACTGTCAAAATTGACGTTGCATTCAGTTTATATTTTTAAAACATCGAATATGACAGCTATTAATTCCCTGTTTCTATAATAAACTGACAGATACATTACATAAGTAACCTAATTTTGTCAACAAAATGTGTGCTGCTTTTTTCTAACCACAATCTTTTTTCACGTATCTCTTTGCCATTCAACAATTTGACTTCTGGGGAGAGTACATATAACTGTAGTGACATATATTAAATAACACAGCAGATAGAAATACTCGACTGTGAAACTATTTCTAAGTCCGGCAATCCTATTAATCCCGGCAAAGCGTCTGTAAAGTTAGTTCTTAAGTCCAGCAGGGCATTGACCCATCTTAGAGGGTTTACAACTCATATGTAGCAGCAGTGAAAATAAGCTGATATCTTCTAGATATACGGTACTGTTATTAAATTTAACTTTATAAACGTTCCACAAAATAATCATTTTTAGGGTTTCGTACCCGAAGAGTGCAAACCCTATTATTAACCCTCCGCTGTCCGTCTGTCAGCGGGCTGTATCTCAGGAACCGTAAGACCGTTCGTAGGTAATGAGTTGAAATTTTCACAATTTCTATTGCCGCTATTACAACAAATATTTTTTTTAACGTGCTTAATTGATTATTGAAGTTAAGCAACACCTTCTCGGTGGCGTGGCGGGCGATTGCTTGGCAGAGACGCAAGAGGCGCGGGTTCGATTCCCGCTGCGGAAGAAATGTTTACATGTTCAGAAAATATTTCTTCCGGGTCTGGGTGTTGTGGTAGCATGGTACTCGTTCGTAGTTTCTGATACCCACGACACAGGAATCCTAGTGTGGGGTCAGGACTATGTATGTGACTGTTGGGTGTAATTTATTATTATTATTATTTATATTTAACATGCGGTTTAGGCTGTGCTTTGATTGACAGTCAGTTAGTAAGGTAAAAGTTTTATATATAAAAATCTGAAGCTATCACTGTAAGAGACGATAAATTGCAGATTCCAAACTAATCCAACTCCGACCTGATAAGAATTCCAGAGATATCTCTATAAAGTGAGAACATCATACGGTTCATTAGGTGGAGTATAACCTTCAGCTGTGTGAACGACCCTCAAAGGTCTTCCACAGTTGCTGATACATAAAAGACTGTGTAAATGCTCGAAAGAGCCTTTGGGGCACAATTGAAAACGCAAATTGTAGCGAACAATGCAATCATCAAAAATATACAGCTAAGTTTGCAACAGTATTATTGTTAGTGCTCTTTTCCATCTAAATTCGTCCCGGGCACTACAGCGTCACGTTAGTATAGGCAAAAAGTTGCCTCCTGACGCTGTATAAATCATCGAACACAGATGGCAGTTAGTTCATACTGATCTATAGCGCAATCATTGTGCGCAAACAATTACTATAACCAAGGTCATAATTCAGCTGTCAGCAAGTGTGGGAGCCCTTTAAAGCTGAAACACATGTAGATTTTCCAAGGGATCTAACAATAATGTGTTTAAGTTGCTTTTTATTGAAACTTTACAAATAAAGGCGAAGGTGCACTGTAGCGAAACGTATTTATTACATTTCGATTGTTTAACGGCCCATGACGATACTCGGTATAGTCAAGTTAAAAAATCTTGTAGATGCTTATTCTTATTATTATTATATTATTATTTTGTCTACTACTTCAAACTAAGTACTATTCGTGTTCTTATTTCTTCCAACGATGAAAGAAATAGAAGTGTGGCCCGAACAGGCTAGTTTCCTCCTTCACTTCCTTCCGTCTTTTATTAGTTACGGAGTTAAATCCCTACGGCTTCACTCACGTAGGAAAAAAATATAGCCTAGCACTAAGGGGTAGTGTAGCCTACCAGTTCAATAAATCAGAATCGGTTCTGTATTTTCTGAGATTGTCAACAATCTTACGAACATTACTTCTATAAAGTGTAGATGACTTTGTAACAACATGAAAACTATGGGCGATTAATAGGCTATACTAGCACAAAACAAATAGATGATACAAACAAAAGGAAGCTTATGTCCAGTGGGTAAAGTCGGGCTATGCAAGATGATGTCTTTATAATAATTATCCTTACATAAGTTCTCTTTTTACTACCTGCGATCCCAGAATGCCCCTTAAAATTAAGGGGAAAATTTACAAATCAGTTATAAGACCCCTCGTATTGTATGGATCTGAATGTTGGGCAACCAAAGGGAAGTATGAAAGAAGATTGCATCACGAGAATAGATAATAATGGAATGAATGCGTAGCTTGCTTAGACGTTCTTGATTAATCGTTGAAGTTAAGAAACGTTGTGCGCGGTCACAATTTGGATGGGTGACCAAAAGTGACATTACAAGCTGAGCGCTTCCGTGCTTTGGAGGGCACGTTAAAGTCGATCCCGGCATTTAAGTAACTAAGCCATGACGGAGGCCTTTAGGAGGCCTTAAAACTTCCGTCACAAGAGTTGGCCACTAGCTCATACGAACTTACTTACCTACGGAATGAATACATAAGAGGAAGTTTGGGAGTAATAGATTAGCATGGTATGGGCATGTCATGCGGAGGGATGAATGTCATGTGACGAGAAGAGTGTTAGATATGAGAGTGGTACAAGGGTAGAGGTAGACCAAAGAAGAGATGGATGGATTGCGTGAATGATGATATGAGTAAGAAAGGAGTGAATACTGTATTGACTGCTGATAATAGGGGAATGGAAGAAGAAAACATATTGTGCCGACCCTACTTCAGTGGGTTAGGAGCAGGGAAATGATGATAACAAACATTATCTCTTCACGATAATAGTGACGTACTGTATAACGGCTGTTATTGGACATCGCCGCTATTATGAAGCCATCATTTTATGAAAACCAATTAATCTTGCTTTTCTTCAGTATTTTCTTACATTTATTAATTCACTGTTTTATTACATTCCGACTTTCCTTTGTGAATTCAGAAAGCCATTTGTAAAGATCGTATTTCAGGATACTAGTTACGAAAAGCTTTAAAGTCTTCTAAGTGAAATGAATAAAATGAGACATATTGAGTTACTTTATAATTTATATTCCACTAGCTTTCGCCTGCGGCATCGCTCGCGTGGTATCTGCTTGGATGAAAGGATGCCTATAGGTATACTAGTTGTAAAACGTTTGCAGTCTCATCGTTTTACTTGTATTTATCCAACTTGTTCTGTTCTGAATAAATATTTTTTAATTTATTTAATTTAAAATACTATTCTGGGAGGGAGGGGGGCGAATATAGCTCGGTTCCAAAATTCTACTATTCTAATCTGTCGAAAAGCGCTATACAAGTTTTGGATAAAAAAAAACTTACTATACCAATGAACATCGTAAAATATTGGAATCTACGATATTATATTTTAACAAACTTATTAGTAAGAAAGTAGATCGCCCCGACTTAAAAATAAAAATAAAAATTCCATAATCTGGGTTTGCCACTTGCTAATATTACGAGTTTATTTGTATTATTTACTTCAGCTAAATTGCCTCAGTCCATTAATATTAAGTAGTTACAAAGCATAAAAATGAGTAATTCCCTCAGCAACGTATTAGCATATTAAAAACTATTAAAGCGTTATAATAAAAACTTAAAGCATTCTATAAAATCAATCTTCGCTGAGATTTCAATAAATAAAATATCGATGATGTACCTCATACAATTTATAAGCAACTATTTCAGAAAAGCGTCACCGTTAATTAGCATTCGACTTATTTAAATTAAAAATCATTAAAAAAAATATTGTCAAGTTACTTGTTCCTATAAGAATGTGTAATGGAGCCTTGCGTTATATAGATTTAGCTGTATGGCAAGAGAATGCTGAAACGAGTTGAGGAGATGATGGTTTTTGATACACAACACGACAACTTTGTAAAGAACATCACAGAAGGAAATCGAGGTCTTCCTTTAAGACCGAGAAATAACAATCAGATAAGAAAAAATCACTTTGAAATTGCATCACAATACTGACAATAGCTAGCTTTTAAAAATATTTGTTTAAATAACAGAGTTCATTAAAACCCTGACTGTTTATTTAAAAAGCTTTTGTTAGCTTTAAGCAAAGTCGCTCAGTAAATTCTAATAAGCATTTTAGATAAAAGCATATATCCCGTAAGTGATTTCCAAGTATTAAAACCAAGTGGTTCCAGCAAAGTATAAAATTGTGAAATATGCTGTCGTAAAAATAAAAAGTACGCTCTGTGGCATGTTTTTGATTCATTGTTATTGTTGAACACAGTCATGGACTTAGGATACCCTTGGTATAAATGTACGAAATCGACGAAACGAGAAGAAATAGAAAATTCACACAGACATATCCGGTCAATGAGATCACGGTAATGATAATTATGTAACGCCTAGGACTGCATTAAAATGAAAACTTACACATTTATCCCTTTTTACATTATTACTTAATTGTTTCAAGCCTAAGGGTCCTGTTAGTGTAGGCAAAAGTTGCCTTTTGCCTTCATGTATAAAAATATTTAGACGCGTTTGTAATATAGCTTTTTTTTTAAATAAACCTAATTCCAATGCTAAAGCAATGTTACTTAAAGCAACAACAAATGACACAACAAAGCTTTAAGCCATTGGCTTTAAACCCTCAATTCCACTCTGCCTTTGACAACCATAAAAACATACTCATTTTTTAAGCCACGCCTTTATAAAAAACCTCTTCAATTAAGAGACAAAACAACGAATGACGATACAAAACCTTGGGTGGATTAAGCTCCATGTAACAGCTAGTTTGAGAACATTAGTAATTAAAATTTGTTTTCATAAACAGCGGTGATCGTAATTTGCATACCGGTATAGGCTGCTACAGTGAAACTATCAGTAGTAATAATAAAAATAACACCCAACGGTTACATACCTAATTCTGACCCCACACTAGGATTAGTATTGCGGGTATCAAAAACTACGAGTACCATGGTACCACGACATGAATTAAATAAGAAATAAATAAATATTTGTGGACATTTCACACAATGCCATCTAGCCCCAAACTAAGCAAAGCTTGTACTATGGGTACCAGATGGCTGATATAATACTTATATACTCTTTTTTTTGTAAATACATACCTATAATTCATAAAACTACAACACCCAGACCCGGAAGGAATATTTGCAGAACATACAAACATTTCTCGGAATCGAACCCGCGCCTCTTGCGTCTCGGCCGAGCACTCGCCCGCCACGCCACCGAGGTCGTCAATATTTACAAATCTTTACGTCAAATATTAACAAAACCTGTAAATACTATTCCCGTCACGAGAAACCAGGACCTCGCGCGTTAGACAGGTATTCCACGCCACGCCAACGAGGTCAACAGATTAACAGAGTCTCCGACCGAATACACTGTGATTAGTGATCAAATTAGTGCTCCTTGAGGAATACCTCCGTTCCAAACAAGTGGACCTACCGTCCCGTCATAAATAAGTTCCGAAAGTTCGGTTCAATGATTGAACGAATTTGGATGAAACTTTGAGGCTACTTTTTATCCGAGCGTGTATTCAAACTCAAACTCAATATACTTTCTGTCTTAAATCTACGTTGAATTCACGCCTGTTCGTAAACCGACCAAGCTTGGAAGATACAGGCAAGAAACCTTGCTTGGCAATTTTTTTGGAAAACGTTCCCTCTAAAATCATTTTTTTATATAATTTATTATCTCAGATCAAATTTTACAATATGTGTAATTGAATAATTTATAATAATGATAATGTATAACTTGAAATGAAATGAAATGAAATGTGTATTTGTTTGTGAAACTAGATAGTACAGATGGTGTTATGATCACAAAGTATCTCTAGTTCCTACCAATCGGTGTACAAACATAATTGTACATACCAAAAAGGTGGTTACCACGGTTGAAATTCGTTCACACATTAAAAGAACAAGGTTGATTTTCCCTTGCAATAATATTCTGACAGTCACTAATGTATTGTCTGCTAATTTTGTTACACATGAAGCTTCGTCAAAACTGGTAGACCACTTTATCTGTGAGATATAGTGACGTCAGTACCTACTAAATTGAATATTGTTTCCATTACACGTCTATGTGCCGGAAGGATCAGAATTAAATTACAACAACGCGTTTACGAGGAAATTGAACAATATTTATGGTTTATTAAGTGCCAATAGGCAATAAAGAAGGTGTCTGTTGAAATAGTAGCGATCACGTGCGACTTTTCTCGCGTACAGCACGTATGTCGTAGTTTAAAATAATTCAAACCCGCGACTTTTCTCGCATGTACTGCATGTCATAGAAGACTTTACGAAAGGAGGTCTTGGCAGTGCACTTGACACATATTTTCGAACTGTTTAGGTTCTACGGTATGCCGGTTTACGATGTTTTCCTTCACCGTTTGAGAGTACTGGTACTTCGCACATAATTCTTTTGAACAGAAAAATCCATTGGTGCACGACCGAATTTGAACCCACCACGACCTTAGAATTGGAAAGAGGAGCCGCTACCACTAGACCAGTGCTCTTATTATCTATGTGATTTTAAATCAGAAGTGGCTGCAAATTACCATACCCCATTATGGATATGGGCGTGATAATATGTAATTTATGCATGAACTAATGACAAAAGCATGGCTTTGTAAAATGTTTTAATAACATTTCCAAAACGTTAACTAAATTACACCGCTGCAACGTTCGCCTTGACATTCTGTCCTATATAAAGAATATTACGAACATTAAGTATGATATTACATTACCTACAAACCATTAAACATTTGTGTTGTGAGCAGACAGTGAAAAATTAGTGTTTATTTTATCGTTTAGCCGACTTTTATTTTATTATAGTTTTAAACAGCTGGCCGTGCATCTATTCCAATATTCTACTAACGGTCGACGCAACGGATCGTTCATATCATTATTATTACCACAGGATACTTGTCGAAAAGAGCCATACATTTTTGACAGAAAAACAATGTTGTATATTGATCAACTGTCCGTCATCCGTTAGTTATAATGTTGGATTGGAACCAGGCACTAGTCAGGGCCCTTATTCACTATGACCAAACAAAACGTAACGCGGACAAATGCGGGCACGTTTGTGGAACCGCCGTGTTATCGTATTCTAATATGACAATTTTGTATTGCAAAAACTCGATGAGACGCGTTATAAACAAGTTACTAGCTATGAATTCCCTTTTCTAACCCTATTATTGAGGATAGTTTTGAATACCTAGGGATTATTTAAATAAATAAGCAAGATTTGTATTTTATTTATACAAGGATTATAATAAAACATAGAATGTGTCCAGCTGCTTCTCTCTCCGAGCATGTCGTAAAATTCAACTAAGGAATACCTAGTATCCTCTCCAACTTGATGGACCTATATGGGCGATGGGCTGATCACCAGTCACCATGGTTCACCATATCCATCTTGGGAGTCTTGGATCAAAAGTGGCTGCAAGTTTTCTTACTACTTGTGGTTCGGCCCACCCCGTTAGGGATACGGGCGTGTGTAATATGTATGTATGTATGTTATAATAAATTAAGAAATAAACAAACAAAAAGGCTGATTTTCCAGATGCACTCGTACCGATTAATATTGTTTTGTACATTCAGCGTGGCAATGCGGCCAGCGTCTCGGGCACGCTTCCACCGTCTGATGAGCTGGATCAGGTGAGCTATCTATAGACCGTTTGCAACGACCTTTAGATAGCCCGACTGTTTCTTTTGTATTTTGTAAATTATATTTGTAATAGTTGTAAGTTTCTTTCTGTTAATAAAGTTTTATTTTTGTACACACACAGTATTATCCTCTTCCTTTTGTAGGTAGATCTATTGATCTTCACAATGCTTAACGCCCGTGGCAATGATTAACGACTGGTTCCTCCCTAGGCAATACCTTCTCTATCTCTCTTATGTGACCACTTCTTTTAACTTTCAGGACATTTAATAAAAAAAATTGTGGACATTTCACACAGCGCCATCTAGCCCCAAATTAAGCAAAGCTTGTACTATGGGCACTAGATAGCTGATAGAATACTTATATACTTTTTTTCTAAATACATACTTCTATTATATAGGTACCTACTACAACAGCCAGACTCGGAAGAAATATTTGCAGTACATACAAAAATTTCTCCCGTAGCGGGAATCGAACCCGCGCCTCTTTGCGTCTCAGCCGAGTACTCGCCCGCCCCACCACCGTCAATAAAATTCTTATGTCGCCTTGTGCCCAGTATACTAATGTATTACGTGCATAGCGACATTGTTGTCTCTATAAAAAAATATTGCGCATTTTAAACAAAGCATTAGATCATATCCATTTATGTATTATCCAATAGTTATCTATTTCTTACATACGTACGTACATATTATCAAACCCGTATTCCTAAAAGGGTGGAGAGAGCCAAAAGTTACCTTATGAAAACTTGCAGCCACTCCTGATCCAAGAACCCCAAGATGGATATGGTGAACCATGGTAACAGGTGATCAGCCCATCACCCATATAGATGGTCCATCATATTGGAGAGGATACTATCCCTTAGTTGACTTTTATTTGCGGAAAAAAGCAGCTGGACGCATTCTATGTAAAATAATATCAAAACTGAGAGAAACTTACGTCATAATTTTATTGTTCAGTATTTGAAACTTGCCTAAATGGTCCCACCCGTTTCTCGCGTGATTCTCTCTATATGTAAGCACAGAATACAAGAGGACAAACCAATTCAGATCACGCAAAATGCGTCGCGTTGTTTGACTTGTGTTGTTTTCTGTGGTTGTAGCATAAAATCACACAGGTACTAGGTTTCATTTGAAACAACTTAGAACTAACCCCCGAATACTCAAACGCGACTCAAAGTTGAGCACGTCTCAACTCACGGTTTTTTGTCAGTTTCTGATGAAAATCTGTCAAAAAATTTGAGACGTGCTCAACTTTGAGATGCGTTTGAGTATTCGGGGGTTTGAGAGATAAAGTCATCTCAAACAATAGCTATTGAAGAATGTAATGAGAGTGATTGAAGCGATTTTTCACAGATAAAAAATCACGCCTGTTTCCCATAGGGGTAGGCAGAGATCACGGATCTCCATTTGCTACTGTCCTGACAAACATGTCAGGAAAGTTACTAACTAATTGACTGATAATCAACACACAATCTAAATCATAAGTCCTAGAAACATTGTATGTACGAGTATGTATGTTCGTATGAGCTAGTGGCCAACTCTAGTGATGGAGTTTTTAGGCCGCCTAAAGGCCTCCGTCATGGCTTAACGACTTTAAAGCCGGGACCGACTGTATAACGTGCCCTCCGAAGCACGGAGAAAGAAAAACATTAATAGTGTAGGGGTACATAGAATTCCCGAAATTCAATTGACACAGCGGTAAAATTAAATTTATATGAAAAAGTAAATTCGGACGAAGTTTCGGGATACTCTTCTAGTATTCAATAATTGTGGTGACCCTACTAGCAGGTTCGAATGATTCAGGACTTTCTGGTTATTGTACTCGTAAATAATCAAATCCTCTAAAGGATGTAAAGGATGAGGATATAATGGAGCGTCCTATTATAACGAGCGTTTGAACGGAAATTAATCAAAATAGAATTCTCCTTTATAAAATCCTTAGAATTTATTTTACAATAAAGTGCTTAGCGCGTTTGCGTTGTAACTTTTAATGAATCTTACTGTTGGCGACAGTTAAACGTGCCTTCCGAGGCACGGAAGCGCTCAGCTCGTAATGCCACTTGCGGTCACCCATTCCAATTGTGTTGTTAACTTCAACGATCAATCAAGAACTTCTAAGCAAGATACGCCACGAGCGCTTCAAATGATCACGCTCGTGAACGATCCGCTTGTTAGTAGAATATTGAGACGGGGCTTTAAGAACCTTTCAAAAGATTTCTGTAATTTTATAGAATAAAGAATTACTCTGTTGCGTCAAGCCGAGCCTAAGAAATAGGGCGCGATGGCGCTCATTAGAGGAGGCCTATGTCCAGCATAGTACTGCTATAAGCTGATGATGATGATGACTTTGATTCCAGACATAGGTACTTTGTTTAATAATAATACCTACTACTAAGGCCTTTTACCATCTATAGTAGATGTTTTATACAGCGTCAGGAGGCAACTTTTACCTTCACAGACAGGACGCTGTAGTGCCCGGGACGAATTAAGATGGAGTAGGCTTTCCCAGCACCTATTCCATGCTCTCAGTTTTGTCGCCCTTGTCCACAGGAAAGACATGGTCAATACGTGCGGAGCTGACTAAGCCGCGGGTTTCCTCACGATGTTTTCCTTCACCGTTTGAGAGTACTGGTAAAGCGCACATAATTTTTTCACACAGAAAAATCCATTGGTACACGACCGGATTTGAACCCACGACGTTAGGATCGGAAGGCGGGGTCACTACCAACTAGACCACCAGTGCTCTCTAATAATAATACCAAAGTTACTGTATTTTCTCATCCACGCTTTCAGGCTTATGGTAAACGAGTAAGTGTATTAACATGACAAACGCCCACAATTTATACAGTTAGGTCCTAATTATAATTATAGCCACATCTGGTTACTCGGGCTAAATGGTGAGAACGTGGTTTGTGTAAATAACTTTATGTAGACGGTTCTAAGCCGACACTCGGCGACTTTTGACGCGCGTAAATCGCAATTTAATTATGAGGGCCGACTCTATCACCAACGTAGGACGACTTTGACGATCTTGGTAAGCAAACTTTTGACAGGACTTGAAAGTTTTTAAGAGAGGGTAGTTGGCGTATAGTCAATGCATACTGTAATTTTTATGAATATGTCAAATCTGTGTTGAAATGTGGGTGACACAAGGCGGAAATTAAGTTGTTGACGTTTTTGTAGCGTCATCGACGCGCGTAACGCTACGCATGAAAGTCGATGTGTGGACAGGGCTTTAGCAGTCCCGATACGTAAGAGATCTAGCCTTTCGAAGTGTTATAACAATGTGACCGGGAAATTGGGGAATGAGCCTGAATTCTTAAGACAATAAGGATATCTTTATTGTCTCAATCCACAAGGCCCAATCCCTGGATTTTGTTAAAAACGCAAAAAGCCGGTCTGTGCTCTTTTTACCGAATATATTAAGAACCAAAAATTATGTGTTATGATGTTTAAAAACAGACTAAAAATATATTTGTGTTATGTTGTAAACTGTCTAAGATGTTCGTAACAAATGTAATAAGAATACTATTTAGCTTGATAAAAAAATGGTATAGATTCAATGAGTGTCAATCCCACCTAGTCTAGGTGACCGTTTAATTAGCTGAATATATAAATTGGTGGCGTCGTCATACATTTTTTTTAATATGTAGGTATCTAAATACCTACAAAAAAGTTTTCAAAGGACTCAAACCCTTCACAACACAAACAGCTTATCACCCCCTTCACAACTTAACGTTGTTTACACAATTATTTTCAGGAACAAAATGTATGATATAATAAAGAAGAGGCCTTTATCCAGCAACAAACGGGCTGAAACAATGATTTTAACTCTTGTAAAAACACGTGAAATATTTTCTCGGAATCGTTCAATGTCAGGCCCTGAGGATAGTGCGCGCGCATCCGGAACAGATGGTCGTGACCCAGAAGTGGGTCATATCCGGGCGTGCTCTTGACCCCAGACACGTTACCGTTATAAATTGCGACCGATAATCCAAATATCGAAATAAAAAGTACACGTCTGCAATCAAAATATTGAGAAATAAAGTGCGTATTTTTTGCGCGACTACGCTGAACAAAGGTTGATTAGCAGTGTGTCATGTTTGGATCTAAAAGAACCAAAGCCTTTTACTATCTATAGTAAATGATTTATACAGCATTAGGAGGTAACTTTTACCTTCACCAACGAGACGCTGTAGTTCCCGGGACGAATTAAGATGGAGTAGGCTTGCCCAGTAGCTATTCCATCCTCTCAGCTTAGTCAGCCTTATATTATGCTATACGAGATACATAGACTGATCTTTTTAGCTTTCAGCATCATACATATTTTGGCAATAGATGGTTCTATCGCGGATTTTAAAAAAAAATAACTTTAGTTACATAATGCCAGGACGATTATCGTTTCTATAGTAGGTATCTATAGAACAATATACTGAGCATAAGGTACTTTTAATTTTCGAATCTTTTACCATTTTTAGAATTATGATGTTGGTTTATGACATGTCTATAAAAAGACATAAATATTTATTATAACTCTTCTTATCTTATCCGTCATTTATTAAGATATTATGTCCATATGGTTGTAATATAAGAAGTGCCTTTATGGAGTGCCAAGTTCGGTATATTATACCTTACCTATACGTAGTAAGTAAAAGAGGTAAATGAACTACGCGTGTTTTAATAAAACTCTCCTTGAAAGCCTTATCTAATAACTCTTGACAATAAAGACTCATATTAAAGTTACAAATAGGCTTTTTAATAAAAAGTTCTAATGAATACTAACTTCGCAATAAGCTACCTACAAAAACAAACTTTCAGTACTTGTTGGCTAAAAACATAGTCGAATTTCGGACCTGTTAACTACATAGGGTATTTTAGTTTCAAACCATCAATCACAATTTCACGTATGTGAATCCTTAGTAGTTTCCTAGAAAATGGTTACCGTCATATAACGGCTACAATATAGCGAAGATGAGAGAAAGAGTTAATATTTTATAGAGTTCTTAAGGGCAGGGACAGTTTTGTCAAGTTTAAATTTTCGAACAAAGAGAAATTTGATAACATGCAGTTCCACTAATTTACAAAGTTGATTTTCTTCTCTAAGGGGTAGGTCTTTTGTGGACTTTTTGTTGAAATAGTAAACATAATGTCAATGTCATTGTGACACTAACTGTCAGTATCATTCGACTGACGTTTTTTTGTTCGGTTGCGGCTTGAGTCCGCCATGTCTGGCTTTATTGTCTGTCTGTTAAATGTGTAACTCTGAATAAAACGTTTTCAAGCTTAAGTCTTCTTTATTACTTTTATTTCCCAAATATCCCACTGATGGGCAGGTGGGTCTTTACTCCACGCCACGGACACCCATGGATGCGTCGCTTCGCTTTTGGCCGCGGGCGTATGTTTTAGACCCACGTGCACCGCAGTGGAACCGAAGGTTGTACTATACGGCCGCCATATGACAGTCATCGTTTTAATGAAATTAATGGCATGTTAGATAAAAGTGATTTATCTTGATCAGAGCATGTGGGGCCCTGGACATTAGTGTAATTGTTTTGTAACTAATTACTTGTAATTTAATTAGTAAAAGGCATTGGAGAAATTTACTAAAGTGTCGCCAATTGTGTGTATTCATCAATTTCTTTCCTTCTTTTTCTTTGTTTGAAAATTCTGAGCTGTAATAAGACCGAGAGGGATTTGAAAATAAATTAACGACGAAGCCATGAATAGATTCTCCAACAAAACATTTTTGCTATTTCAGTTCAGACGTCATATGGTGACCGTAGGTTATGTATTTTACCAACCAATCGAGTAGCTTCGGAACAAAAGAAGCAAATATTACTTTCCTCTTTTTTTATTGTTTACGACGCCATTTGCATTAAATAAACCATTTCTAATCTCTTTTCAGTCACAGCCATCCTATGTGTTATTTTTTGCCTTTTAAGATAATAAATAAATATTTGTGGACATAACACACAGCGCTATCTGGTCACAAAGTAAGCAAAGCTTGAGTGCGAACCGGTATGATATACGAGTATGGGACAGATGGCTAATATTACTTATATACTTTTTTAAAACACATATCTATAATACATTATATATTACCAGACCCGGAAGAAATATTTGCAAAACAATCAAATATGTTTACCGCTGCGAGAATCGAATCCGCGCCTGTTGCGTCTGCCGAGCACTCGTCCGCCACCGAGGTTGTCTGATTACCACTGAGGTACAGTAATACCAACCACAAGTATTGTACGCCTCGGCAATTTTCGTCTAGCTTCTGAAATACGAACTAACGCGAAGTATATAATATAGAGATCATCATCATCATCATCATCTTCCTGCCCTTATCCCACTCTATGTGGGGTCGGCACAGCATGATCCAAGGATCATGCTGTTAGAGTTTTGGCTAAGGTGTTATATGACCGGCCGCCTGCCTGACGTCAACCCTCCTTGGGAATACTTGCTTATTGTATCTCATCATGTTGGAGAGGATACTATCCCTTAGTCGACTTTTACGACATGCTCGGGGAGAGAAGCAGCTGGACGCATTCTATGTTTTTTCTTTACTCCCAGTCCAGCAGAGAAGGATGATTAATATTATAATAATATTATTATTATATATTATAATTACAGAGATGTTATAATATTTATGTAGATACTCATTTTTTTAAAGGGTTCAGTTATTATATTAATGAATTATTAGGTCAAATTCGGTTTTCATACAAAGCACGATCTGCCGAAGCGCACAATATTTGTGGTACTACTGTACGGCAATTTTGCTCGGTAGGTCGATGACAGCAAAGAGCTAAAATTTTTGGATTCATGAGGCACAGGACCAGAGGCCTGATGATGATGATGATGAAGTACGGAACCCTTATATGTATAAAAGATGTGGGTTCTATCTTAAAAACGGATCTAACTGGGTATCCTTACATCTAGCTCCAGGCTACAAAACAAATCCACAAACCACAAGCAAATTATGTGCCAATAGAACCAGTGTAAGATGGTCTGTGTATTATAAGCCAATTAGAGCATCTCTAGGGAATCCACTTGGACCGGATAATTGGACAGATGGGAATCGGGAACTGAAATATAGGAGATTGTGTGCATTGGAATTCCGAACTGGAATTCCCAGTGGACCTATATATACTTGGACGTTATACGTGGATACTTGACGTTGGATATATTCGCAGTTACCGCACAAGCGGCTTATACACAAATGGAAGATACGCAAAGCTTTTCTACATTAGTACTTTGTTTTAGTAACTTTTTGTACCCACTTTTTAGGGTTCCGTCCCCGTGGGTGCAAACGGGACCTTATTACTTGACGACCTCGGTGGCGTGGCGGGCGATTGTTCGGCAGAGACACAAGAGGCGCGGGTTCGATTCTCGCTGCGGAAGAAATGTTTGCATTATCTGTAAATATTTCTTCCGGGTCTGGGTGTTGTGGTACCATGGTACTCGTAGTTTCTGATATCCACGACACAGGGAATCCTTGTGTGGGGTCAGGACTATGTATGTGACTGTTGGGTGTTATTTATTTATTTTATTACTAAGCCTCCGCTGTCCGTTCGTCTGACCGTCTATCTGTGTGTCCGTCCGTCTGTCAGCGGGCTGTATCTCATCAACCGTAATAGGTAAAGTGTTAAAATTTTCACACAGTGTGTATTTCTATTGCCGCTATAACGACAAATAATAAAATTAAATAATATTCAAAAATAAAGGGGGTCTTTTTCAACATTCGTAATCGATCATCGAAGCCACCTATTTAAAAAGTACATAGAGTAAAAGTCATATTAAAAAGTACATGTACGATTGTATGGAACACTTCGTGTGCGAAGTAGACTCGGACTTGACCGGTTTTTTCTCTGTAATCTCCTTTGAGCGGTGCCTAGGACAAGTTGCCTTAGCATAATTCTCCTCATTAGTATATTTCTCGTTACAAGGTATACTTTTTACCGATCTTTTTCCTTTGGTTTATATCATTATAATGTATATCGTCAATAATCCAGTAAGTAAGTAAGTTCGTATGAGCTAGTAGCCAGCTCTTGTGACGGAGTTTTAGGCCGCCTAAAGGTCTCCGTCATGGCTTAATTTTTTTTTATTCATAGAAATCATACGACCGAGCCACGTCTTCGCCCATAGGGGTAGTCAGAGGCCACGGATCTCCATTTGCTAAGATCCTAACACCGAACAACAAATAAATAAATACTTGTGGGCATTTCACATAGCGCCATCTAGCCCTAAACTAAGCAAAGCTTGTACTATGGGAACCAGATGCTGATAAAATACTTATAATACCTACTACAACACCCAGATCTGGAAGAAATATTTGCGGGACATACAAACACTTCTCCCGTAGCGGGGTTCGAAACCGCGCTTCTTGCGTCTCAGCCGAGCACTGGCCTGCCACGCCACAGCGGTCGTCATTTAAAATACACTAACGGTGTCAGGGTTCATGATCGTGGATTCGATTTTTTTACAACCGCACTACTGAATTCCAAGTTTCAGACTTCTTAAGTTCCATTTCTCAAATCAATTTATCCATATTCAATAGACAATCAATTACTTTAAGTAGCTACTTTTAAATAAGATATTTTATGAGCTTTGTACAGCAAAATTAGCAAAATTCGCATAAAATTGGTTTGAATATTCAAATCTGAACTCAAGCCAAAACAAACTCTAAGATAAAATGAATAAAACAATGTGAATAAATTATTATTGTTAAACTTGCTATACGTCGAGGTTAGTTACTTGTTTTGGTACCACTGAGCTCAAAGGGCGAAGGAAAACATCGTAAAATACACTAGAACTTTTATAAACTTCACTCGTGAAAATATGCCTTAGCCGCGGTAATTAGAAAACCTTAAACCTTGGTGGCGTGGCTTGAGAGTGCCAGGCTCAAATAAAGGGTGCGGGTTTAATTCCCGTTGAGTCTCATACATAAGATGAGGATATGTATGTGGGTATCAGAATAGAAACTACGGGTAACTGGTACTACAACACCAAACATTTACAATAAAGTAATTCATAAATGAATAAATATTTGTGGACATTACATTACACACGGCGTCATCTAGCCCCAAACTAAGCAATGCTTGTTCTATAGGAACCAGATGGCTGATAGAATACTTTACTTATTTACTTATAATATTACATTATAATATAACAATACTATAGATGGCAAAGGGTCATGCTGTGCCGACCCCACGTACAGTGGGATAAGGGCAGCAAGATGATGATGATGATGACTATAGATGGCAAAGGCCTTAGTAGGTAAGTCTAATTATTATTTAATAGTTTTCTCTTTCGACCATAGTCTGAGACGTTATTGCCTAGTCCTTAGTGAATTTGTTTTTTCTTTTATTTTTATGGCGCATTTTTTGACGGCGTCTGTTTTGAAGTCAATAGAGCGCTGGTCAGTGCACTATCATCAACGGGTTCTAGGTCGAGTCCTCGTCTATTTCCAGCCGATGGCAGGACGCATGCGTATGACGTCACACTCGCTCTTGACCCGTATTTGGGTCATGATCAAGTCCCGCGCAGCCTCCTTACATTATTAAAGGATGGAAATAGAAGTTTTTATTATGTATTTTTGTTGTAGCAACAGCCAAAGGATTTAATTAAAAATGATGAGAACAGCCGCCTTATTGGATTTTTGACACTTTACATAGCCTACGGACACTCATCATCCAGACAAATCCAACGGCACCTCATTTGTCAAAAACCGCCCAGCAGTTTGGTTTAAAACTTCAGCTAAAGGAAACACATACATGCATACTCGTACCCACATATAACTTCGGGTACGGAACCCTAAAATCTATGTAGGCTGCAAGTTATGTGTTTTAGGTAACAAAACAAATATTGATTTTAATTTTGTTTGATCTCAGATGTAGGTCATGGAAGTTTAACTACCTCCTAGGTGTACCTAAAGGTCTGTTTAATTACAGAATATTTTATTGGCTTCCAAAACCTTGATTATCTTTGAAGTTAAAATAAAGTTGAAATGAGAATAATTTAATTTGAAAAATCATTTTATGTTTTTCTTCCTTATTTAATTTTGTATAATAAATTGTGAGTTAAGAAATGGTACTCTAATGGTAGTGACCAAGCCTTTCGATCAAGGTCATGGGTTTGAATCCAGTCGTGCACCAATGGACTCACAATTGTAAATGTATGCACTACCGATTGATGCCTAGTTCCAACATTCTACTAACTCTCTACCTATTACGGTTCATGAGACAGTTCATGATAATAATCTGAGCTTATGACATACAGCGTAGCGCCATCTAGAATGCCACAAGGAACTTTAGTTTTTTTCCTTTAATAATCCCATTGACAGCTATTCATCATCATCATCATCACATCATCATCTACAGCAGTCCACTGCTGAACATAGACCTCCCGTAATAAGTGCCGAAGATCGTCACTCCACCTAGCCGGAGGGCGTCCTACATTACGTTTGCCGAGTCGCGGTCTCCACTCAAGGACTCGTTTGAAAACAGCTGTTACGCAAAAAACATTATCTAGTAGCGTAATGATACGTAGTACGATGTGCGTAGGTTGATATAAATATTATCTCGTACAGCGGTATTTTCCACGCCAGTCACGCCTACACGCTACGCTTAGCACATTGTATTCAAAACAGTCGATCGCGTTAAACAGACGTAAATTGAACGTAGACGAGAATGCCCGACACCAGCTTGCTGATATATAAAAAAAAACAACTTCTAAAGTGCAAGCTATCGACGACGTACCAAGCCTCATGCAGATTAGATCAACGGCCAGAAAGTTATTCTCAAACAAAAATAAAAACATACAAAGTTCACTCTATACATTATTAGTAATAGTATAGATAACAAACTTTTTTTATATACGTTTTTTGACAAAACATTTAAGACCGATTTTGAAAATACGGTATATTTTTCAAATATTTTAAATAAGTAAATAAAAAATTTGGACATTTCACACAGCGCCATCTAGCCCCAAACTAAGCAAAGCTTATGCTATGGCCGCCAGATGGCTGATAGAATATCTACTTATACTTTTTTTTGTAAATGCATACTTGTAATACTACAACACTCAGACCCGGAAGAAATATTTGCAGAACATACAAACATTTCTCCCGTAGCGGGAATCGAACCCGCGCCTCTTGCCGAGCACTCACCCGCCACGCCACAAAGGTCGTCACAAACAAAGCAGTCGAAATCGCGCCCTATTAAGAAGTTTATCGAAGTTTTAGTGATTAAAAAAATTATAACTGAAATATGATATTATTATCGTGTTACAGCTTCGTAAATGAACCCCAATTTTTTAGCACTCAACTTTCAAAGTCAACGAAGACAAAATTACTAACGTAAAATAATAATTAACTCGAGTCATTAAATAGCAATTATCAAATAACTCAAGACACAAATTAAAGTCGTCTTTGTTCTAATATTACTTCCAAGTAACTATTATTTAATTTGTTCTTTCATTTATTGTGAGAACTGTCAACTTGACATTGACATAACTGGAATATTCACTTTTAATTATCTTCTGCTATTCATGATTTTTTTACTCGCCCTCATTATTGTTGGTAGAAAACTCTTTTAGAGCTCAACTCACCTTTGTATTTACTTTGTAACGTCATAATATTATGTTTGCAATTAATAATTTATTTTTTTCTACATAGCTGTCGTAAAGTGCTTAAAACCTGATAATTAAGAGCGGTTTCTTCTAACTACTACTCAGGCCTTTTACCACCTATAGTAGATGATTATACAGCAGGAGGCAACTTTTACCTTCACAAACGGGACGCTGTAGTGCTCGGGATGAATTAAGATGGAGTAGGCTTGCCCAGCACCTATTCCATCCTCTCAGCTTACCCTGTCATCATGGTTCACCATATCCATCTAAGGACTTTAAATCAGAAGTGGCTGCAAGTTTTCTTATGTTTACTTGTGGCTCTGCCCACCCCATTAGGGATGTATGTATGTATATAGGTACCCTCCTTTCGCGGAAGACAGTTGGGTAAAACAAGCGCGTAGAGACACATTTGCTGTCATAAATAAAGGGTTGCAATCACATTAAACTCTTGCCATCCATCTTGTGGTAACCAGGTGGAACCTTGAAACTTTGGGGTATAGATCAAGGCACCATTATTTGGAGTTTGTATGCAAGTGTGGAGTTTGTTTGTATTGTATGCAAGGAAGCTTATAATACCACTATTAGTCTTGTCACTAGTTCTTTCGAACCAATGTGGTGAAAGGATTTAAAGTGCGAAAATTTTCAACTACTTTTCCGTTTAAACAACACAAATTTAATTCCGTTTAAATTCGTTTTTTAATATTTTTATCTAAACTTAAACATTAGCTGTAGCCGAATTCGGGAACGCAAAGTCCCGTGTGTAAGGTCTAGGATCCCGGAACCGGGACCCGGGATCCAGGCCAAGTTCATCCGGGACTTCAAGGCGAAGTTCGCCGTATCCCGGGATACCAAGGACACTAGGAAACGAACGGTTCGTTACTGTGAAGAAAGGTTACATGGTAAAAGTAACATTACAGGAAAAAATATGGAATTTGGAATCACTCATTTTCCTTGTGTAAAAAGAAAATTCAACCAGCTGCTATTTCCACTTCAGTTTGCCGAGCTATGCCGATGACCTTGTATCAGCTTTGTGAGAAAACAAATTAATAAATCAAAGCAATAACGTTTTCCCTGTAAACTATTGAGAGCTGATTGATTTATGAAACAATACACAATATTGTGAAGACTACGCTTGAAAGTACTGGTGGTGTAGTTGGTAGTGACCCCGCCTTCCGATACTAAGGCCGTGGGATCAAGTCCGGTCTTGTACCAATGGATTTTTCTGTGCGAAAAATTTATGTGTGCTATACCAGTACTCTCGAACGGTGAAGGAAAACATCGTGAGGAAACCCGCGGCTTAGTCAGCTCCGCACGTATTGACCATGTCTTTTCTATGGACAAGGCCGACTAAGCTGAGAGGATGGTATAGGTGCTGGGCAAGCCTACTCCATCTTAATTCGTCGGGCACAACAGCGTCCCCGTTTTGTGAAGATAAAAAGTTGCCTCCTGACGCTGTATAAATCATCTACTATATAGATGGTAGAAGGCCTTTACGCTTGAAATTGGTACTTCTATTTAACAAGCATTTGGCATATAATAAAGAGTTATAAAGTTCTATAAAGAGCCATTGTGTAGCAATTAGGGCCGTGTCAGGGTGTAATTGGCTGTTATCGTAGCCCCTTTTCGATATATGATACGATCCTGTACAGCTTTTGTATTGGGCGTCAGATTTCAGGTTTCATAAGCCCAGGTGACGATATTACGATATTTTTTCTAATGTAATTTTTCAGTGGTCGAGAGTGACTAAGTACCTACTGATTTTGGCTTCAGTCATGATTTCTGCTCATTTTCTACCAACGAAAGACGCTATTCATTATTATCATAGCAATGTTGTTTTTCTGACAAAAAAATGCCGCTTTTCGACAGATCTTCTTGACGACCTCGGTGGCGTGGCGGGCGAGTGCTCTGCTGAGACGCAAGAGGTGCGGGTTCGATTCCCGGTACGGGAGAAATATTTGTATGTTCTGCTAGTATTTCTTCCGGGTCTAGGTGTTGTAGTAATATAAGTACGTATTTACAAAAAAGTCCCTTAGTCGACTAGTTGTTGCTAATTTCAAACTTGTAAAAAGGATGCATGGCGAGATGTCTTGAACAAATATTTAGTTTGTAAAGATGCTCATTTTATAATTTAGCGTATTTCAATGAAAAGGTTTAGGTACCTAATCCATTTATAATACAAACTTTATTCAAATACATTTGAAAGACTTTATTAAAAATATTTAAATACATCATTAGACATTGATCCCGTCTGCTCTAAACTTTAAATAAGGCTAACTTTTAAGGATGCATCTAACGATGATACTTTTTCTGAAATGGTATAATCTAAGTCGTAATACATATGTATCTACATATTCAGTTATTACCTGTGTGATATATCAAAACAAAAATAAACAGACAAACAGTTCAAATAAAACCGGTTAAGTGCCAGTCGAATTCGCACACGAAGGGTTTCGTACCTTCGTACATGTACAGAAATGTTTCTTGTGGCCACCTATAATAGGTGTCATACAAGTTGACGTTCCCTATTAAAATCATACAAAATGAAACACGTCTATTCTATGAGTATTATTATTTTTGTACAAATCAGTAAATTTTAGATCGTTTACTGGGTTACTACAAAAAAAATGTGCAAAAAGTCACACGACCCATCCAATTATTGACCGCGCCTAGTGTTGCTTAACTTCAATGATCGAATACGAACGTTAAAATATTTTCTTCTTGTATGGGGCCCCCTTTTAACTGTTAACTAACTTGACTTGACACTGTTTGTGGCTCCACTAACATCTATATAAGATGATTTATAAAGAGTCAGGAGGCAACTTTTGCCTACACTAACGGGACTGCCATTGCTTAGAACAATTTAAGATGGAGTAGGCTTACCCAGAACCTTTACCATCCTCTCAGCTTAGTCGGCCTTGTCCACAGGAAAGACATGGTCAATACGTGCGGAGCTAACTAAGCCGCGGGTTTCCTCACGATGTTTTCCTTTGCCGTTTGAGAGTATAGCGCACATAGATTTTTCGCAAAGAAAAATTCATTGGTACACGACTGGATTTGAACCCACTACCTTTAGATCGGAAGGCGGGGTCACTACCAACTAGACCAGCAGTGCTCACTTTAACAATCCGATATTGGAACCGCGCATTAAGCCGAAGTCTAGGACTCATAGGAAATGTGTTTTACCAATAAATTCACAATGATCATTTATAAATGTTCGTTGAATTTACGCCTGCTCGAGAATAAATCAAATTCCTTTTTTAAAGACTGTCTACAAGGATAAGGAAGTAAGTAGACTTGTTAACAAAGTTTTTGTAAAGCCAACCTCATGAACCAACTTTTGTTTCCATCCAGTTTTCGTAATGTAGCTTCCAAACAATTGCCAACTCTTGAGGAGGTATCAAAATAACTTATAATACATAATCTATTTTTGTTTAGTAAATATTTCTGTGATCACCAAACTACCAATCCTTTTTGGAGTGGTTCATGTTACAGTCCAGAGTTGTTATTGCCCCGAACGCGGTCTATTGCCCAGGGGTTGTACGTTTTTATTTATTATATTATTCTACCCTTCAGATGGAGTCTGTTGGGTTTCGTCTGTGTTTACTATTTCGCAGAAACAATTTACAACGTAGACATAGCTATCGTCAAGTACGTTTTCAAAACGATTAGTTCGTGAAATAGCTTTTGGAACTCGGTAATTGGTCAAGTGGATATAATGCCAGACTTCTTAGAAGACAATTTCTGGAAAGGCTCAAGAAATTTTTGTACATACATATATATTATCACGCCCGTTTTTCTAACAGGGTGGGCATAAGAAAACTTGGAGCCACTCCTGATTCAAAGTCCAAACATGGATATGGTGAAACATGGTGACAGCCCATCGCACATATAGATGGTCCATCATGTTAGAGAGGATACAATTACCTTAGTCGACTTTCACGACATGCTCGGGGAGAAAAGCAGCTGGACGCATTCTATGCTTTTCTTTACTTCCAGTTCAGCAGAAAAGTTTATTTAATAATAATAAAAACTATGATACTCAGTCCGGGCACCTAGCCGATGCTCGGACGACATTGTGAGGGCAGTAGAAGAGCAGAGGATTCGGATGGCTCAAGACCACCAGGAGTGGCGTGATAGAGAAAAGGCTTTTACGTAACAATGGTTGTCACCGACTGTATATAAAATTTTATGTTTAAAAAAACACTTACCTGCTAAATCAGACACTACTTAGTATCAAAGCTATACCAAAAAATATGCCTTCATTTATAAGTAGTTTGAAATCGCACTGTTTAAACTCATCCTTTCACTATTTGTTACCCAACAGAGAATGGAACTATTATTAAATTTTTGGCGTCTTTACGTAACCCTCTAAAAAATTTGATAATTTACACTTTCTCACTCAATATCACGTTTGAACCTTACAGCGTTAACATACATTATGACATTGTTCATAGATCACATATATAATCAACGAGTGACCGGACATATCGTTACATCCGTTCTTGATAACAGGAACAACTAACAAACAGATCAAACTCATACATTAAACAATACTTGTTTACCGATGTTCACTGGCTTGATATTGTTAAAACTTTGATTAATTCGCGGTGGCCTGTCAGAATGCTTGCTAAATGTGTAACTATGGACGTGCCCCTACCTGCTCTCTTAAGGTAGACTTTCGAAGAACACGTCACTGGAGCTTTTATTTTCGTAGAAACTTTGTCACGGCGTCAATAACGCATGTCTCTGACGCTTGCTTCGAAAGCCTACCTCTAGGTTAAAGTTCCAATCTTATGATTTTATTAGATGATTGATAAATCAGGAAATTAGATAAATTAAATCAATTTAATCCAAAAATCATTAATAGCCCATTACACGGTATGCCGAGGGTATGATCCGCATTGAGGCTAACATTTTTATTTCACATTTTAAAGTCCTTGCTTCTCTCCCCGAGCATGTCGTAAAAGTCGACTAAAGCTCAATTTACATTGCCGGGAATGAAAGCGCACTCTGGAATTCAAATTGTACATACCATAACAGACTTTACGTCTATTGCAATAGTGTACAAACTAGACACGAGCCAATAAAGAGGTCGCGCGTCTTCCGCGGAATTCTCGAGCATTCTCGAAGGTTCCCGTAGCTACTGTCGGCGCCGTCTGTGGAATTCGTGGGAAGGCGCGACTCGAAGCGGTAGTCAATAGTGCGGCGTCAAGCATTTACGAAATAGTCGCGGGAATTCGCGGCAATTCCCACGATAACGAGGTGGAATTGAAGCTTCCATTCCGAGGCAATGTAAATTGAGCCTAAGAGATAGTACCCTCTCCAACATGGCCCTATATGAGCGATGGGCTCATCACCTGTCACCATCGTTCATCATATTCATTTTAGAACTTTAAATCAATTATGATCATGTGTGCGTTTAATCAGTTTTACTATTGGAGGGCCTCAATAGCGTGGCTAGTGAGTGCCCGGCTGAGACGTGAAAGGCACAGATTCGATTTCTGCAGCGGGAGAATTTTTCATGTTCTGTAAATATTTCTTCCAGGCCACATACAATTTACACATACCCACGATACATACAATCCATGTATGGGATCAAAACTATGTACAAACTGTTGGGTATTTATTTATTTACTTTGTTTCACTATCCTTACGGAAAGTTACGAACACAATTATCTCAAAACGAGCTGGCAACTCTTTCCGAGAGCCAAGGACTCTCACTAATTATCCTGAAAGCCCGCTTCTACCGTCTAATGAATTAGTATTTCTTTAGGATTTTTTCTAGCGCCGAAAATTCATAGAAATGTTCTAAGCATTTAATTTAGAAGATTATTCTGTTTAGCATCTTTAGAAAGATGAATTTGCTGAAAGATAAATATATTATTTGCAGTAAAGGCTCTTATTTAGTCGCTTATTATTTTTGCTAGTCTTCTACTTCTATAATTTTAAAGTGCAACTTAAAGGCTCCTTTCGTTCACTTGACACATGTTTTTGTACTTTGTAGGTTCAACGACATGACGGTTTCCTCACGATGTTTTTCTTCGAGGATACTGTTATAGTGCGTAACATTATTCGAAGAGAAAAATCTATTAGAGCACGACCGGATTTGAACTCACGACCTGAGGATCGAAAGGTGGTGCCGCTACTACTAAGCCACCAGTGCTCTTCATGATGTTTATTATTACGCCACTGATTTTATCTTAGCCATCCTGCGGTTTAATGGCCTAAACGAAAAGCTGGATATATCTGAGAAATTGAACCGGTACTGGAAAGTTCAATTAGTTAGAGCAGATCCGGTAAGGCAGAGATCGTGAGTTCTAATCCCGTCTCAGGTAGAATTTTGAACTGTACGAAAGGAGTCCTTGAGACGCACTTAAAATCCTTTCAACACATTGGTTCGAAAGAACTAGTGACACGACTAAGTAGCAGTAGAATTTTTAGAAGTAATTTAATATTGAAAACAAAACTTGTTAAAAAAAAATAACCACTTATTTCAAACAAAAAGTCTAATCGTGTTCAAGAACTTTGGAACTTGAGTACCTCCCAAGTAATACAGCTTCACTAACAAAGGAAACCTGCAACTTACAAAGTTCGTTGGCCTCTAGTGAATAACCTGAAGCGTAAGTACACTCAACTGGCCAACTTTAAAAAGGCCTGTAATTTTTTACTCGTACTTGCAAATTTTGCAATGGAAAACGTTACCGGACCGTAACAGAACCGGTGGATGCATTCGTTGACTGACTCCTTACATTTAACTGTGGTCTGACTGATCGCACAATCTGGACAAAAAAGTTCTCATAGTCCGACTGATCGCACCAACTGGACGAAAAAGATCTCACAGTCTGACAGATCGCACCATCTAGATAATAGACACCATCTATTGCTGTCGGACCACGTGGCCACAGCCTGACATTTGAATTTTGATCATTTGCATAATGCTAAGAAAGGGTCCATTTTGTAGCACTCGTTGTGTTCTTACAAACAAAACTGTACTCCGTTCGTTTTAACAAGAATCTTGAAAGCACTGGTGGTCTAGTTGATAGTGACCTGCCTTTCGATCCTAAGGTGATGGGTTCAAATCCGGTTTTGTACCAATGGATTTTTCAATGCGAAAATTTTAAGTGCGCTTTACCAGTAATCTCTACGGTGAAGGAAAACATCGTGAGGAAACCCGCGGCTTAGTCAGCTCTGTACGTATCATAACTATGCCTTTCCTGTGGACAAGGCCGACTAAGCTGAGAGGATGGAATAGGTGCTGAGCAAGCCATCTTAATTCGTCCCGGGCACTACAGAGTTCCCGTTTTTTAAGGTAAAAGTTGCCTCCTGACGTTTTATAAATCATCTACTATAGATGGTAGAAGGCCTTTAGAGCAAAACCCAAAGTCTCTTAAATTAATAGAATTCATTTACCATGGTACTCGTAGTTTCTGATACCCACGACACAGGGAATCCTAGTGTGGGGTCAGGACTATGTATGTGACTGTTGGGTGTTATTTATTTACTATTTATTTTGGGTATAGATTGGGCTAGTGAGCGAAGGCCCTTAGAAACAAGCAACCCCTAACGCGATCGATGCACCCCTAAATAAAACCTCAAGACTTGTTGAGTTACTCTGTTCCCCACAAATACGAGACTCTGAATAAACAGTGTTTGATCTTTATTCCTAGAATTACAACTATTAACTACTCACTAGGCTACAATAACCAGTGTGGTGAAAATATTAAAGGACGCCTCAAGTATTTATTTCGTGAACTTGTTACATATCTTCAAACTGTCGGAGTTACATAAATACTACTAGTTATTTTGAACCAGTGAGGTGAAAGGCTCCTCAATGAAGCTGCTTTCGTGAACTTGACATGTGTCTTAGAACTTTTAGTGTTTTACGATTTTCCTGTTTTCTCATGACGTTTTCCTTCGAGTACTTGTACAGCGGACATGATTATGTCCGTATAAGACCCACGACCTTAGGATCGGAAGGCAGGATGACAACCACTAGACCAAGAGTGCCCTCAAAGCCGAAAAGAGTATGGCTTTTGTCTAAAACCTTGTTGTTGGCTCTATCTAAAATTTAACTAAAATATACAGTAAAGGTATAATAGCAATTGAACCCACTTGAGCCAAAAGTCCACAAAGATCTGGTAAGCTCGCCATTGAGATGTCAAAATGGCGGGTGTACTTGGTTTCCCTGATATTTTGAACTTACTTCTCTGCTGGACTGGGAGTAAAGAAACAACATGGAATGCGTCCAGCTGCTTCATCCCCGAGAATGTCGTAATGGTCGACTAAGGAGTAGTATCCAATATCCAATATGATGGACAATCTGTATGAGCGATGGGCTGATCACCTGTCACCATGATTCACTGAGAGCACTGTTGGTCTAGTAATGACCTTAGTTATACCTTCCGATCCTGACATCTGGGGTTCAAATCCGGTCGTGCACCAACGGATTTTTCTGTTCGAAAAATGTATGTGCGCTAGACTAGTACTCTCAAACGGTAAAGGAAAATATCGTGAGGAAACCGGCGTGTCGTAAAACCTAAAGAGTTCGAAAACTTGTATCAAGTGCACGAAAGGAGCCTTTGAGGCGCACTTTAATCCTTTTACAACACTTGTTCAAAAGAACTAGTGACACGAATAGATAGCCCACCCTTTTAGGAATATATAGCTATGAATGTATGTATGCAGTTGTAAGTTTATATTTCTCGATAGTTTTTTTTATTAAAAAATTCATTAACATAATAAAAATTAAAACGTCACGAAAAAAATCATAAGGTTTACGCAATTCAATCACGTTGCAATTTTTTTCGTAAATCTTGTTGACAAGTTTCGTAGTACACCCGTTTTCCTGATACAGTAATACAAACAAATGGGCGTTCATACCTTTTCGCAACAATGTAGTATATAGCCGAAGGTAAAAGAATAATTAACAGGGAAATTAACCAACATTCTCCCGGGAATGATACGCGGAGTTAATTAGACCCCCCTGTTAACGAAGATTTAAAGGAGATAATAATTAACCCTTTATAACAATAAGTTGGTTCCGGTTTATTTAACGTAACTACAGCCCGCGGCTTTTAAATACCAAGGTAATTAATTCAGTACTACAAGTTGTGTCCCTAGTTCTTTCAACCAGTGTGGTGAAAGAATTTAACATACTTTACACATGTCAAGTCTTGACATGTTGGTGTCCTCACGATGTTTCCCTTCACCGTTTCAGAGTACTGGTATAGCGCACATAAATTTTTCATTGCCTATATACAAAAAATGGCGTCAAGCGGAAGTCCAGATGAAGAGCACCCCTTGAATCACCCTTAGGGTCCTTCTAAAAGTTTGCTTGTTTTTAATAAACACACTTTAGGACTACTTTCTTGAAACTGGTGAGATCAGAGAACATTGGTGATCGTGGTAGCGGCCCTGCCTTTCTATTCTTAGGTCATGGGCTTAAATCCGGTTAAGCACGTCGACTTTATAAAATAAAACATCGTGAGGAAAGCGGCATGTCGTAGAACCTAAAATGTCCGAAAACATGTGTCAAGTGCACGAAAGGAGCCTTTGAGACGCTCTTTAAATCCTTTCACCACACTGGTTTGAAAGAAGTAATGACACGTCTAGTGGCAGTCGTGAGATATAAAACAAAACATTTTTAGGAACATTTTTTGTAAGAAAATTTTGTACACATCATTTTGGATACAAAGTTGGCAGATAACAGTGAAAGCTTGTTTCAAAGATGCCTTCAGGCAAAATGAAAAGAAGTACGTTTGTTGAGGATGTTTTTATTTACCCGCAGTTCAACGAACTGAGCCCCGCTTCTACACTGAATACATCAAAATCAGCATTTAAAAAACCTTTCTACAATATTCAATTTGTCTTCTTTTATGAAAAGAAACTTATTGAATCTCTTAGTAAATAAAATTTTTATACAAACAATTATCATCATCCAATTCTTCATTAATCGAAGATGAGGGGGGATTTGTGAAACTTCAATAATAAAGTACAGAATCCCCCTCACCATTTTTATTTATTACACTTTTCCCCCCTAAGAGATAAAATAAACAACTTTCCTTTATTACTCTCACTAATAGTCATAATAGTAATTTATTGATAATATTAGATCATAAGTCAACAGAAAAAACATACCAATTACATCTTACTTAGGTATATTATAATTAATGCGAAAGTTTGTGAGGATGTTTGGATGTTTGTGCCTCATTCACGCCTAAACGGCAGAACGAATTTGAATGAAACTTGGAATATACATAGTACATGTACTGGATTAACATATAGCCTATTTTTTATCCGGGTACCATGCGAGCGAAGCCGTGGGCGGCAGCTAGTAAATTTATAAATTAACAAAACGAATTTACTAACTTCGGTATTACTGCCAATGAACTCATAATACGTATAAAAAGTCCGCTCGATAAGCCCGCTCTATAATTTCTTTTTGAAGATATTTGAATTTAGGTTCCTTGTAATCTGGGAGTCTATTACAAACCCCCTGAGCCATGACATGCGTTAGCTTCGATGACTTTGTAACAACGGTAACAACGCGAGTTTGTGTCTGATCTATCACAGATCAAGTAGATGGAAATGTTATACGTTTATAACCCTTACCTTTTACGACCTACAGCGAAAGTAATTTGCCTTGCCAATAAAAAAACCGAAGGATTCGTAAACTAATTAAAAAACTGGCCAAGTGCGTGCCGAATTCGCACACAAAGGGTTCCGTACCATCGTACATTTACGTAAATGTTTATTGTATGAGGCCCTCTTTTTATTTTTATAATTGTTTATTATGAGGCAATAATATACACACTTAATTTTATAATAACCAAATAAAACCAGTCAAGTGCGTGTTGAATTTGCATACGAAGGGTTCCGTGCCATTGTACATGTACTTTATGTAATTATAAAAAATGTTTCTTGTATATGCTTCCTTTTTATTTTATCTTTATTGTTTGTAGTCATGCGGCAATAGAAATACACATTCTGTAAAAATTTCAATCTACCTATTCATGAGATACAGCCCGCTGACAGATGGACGGACAGCGGTGGCTTAAAACCATGTTGCTATGGTAATCATCCATCCAAATAAGATTATTTCTGTTTAAAAAAATGTTAATGTACATTATTAAAATAGTTGTATACCAGACATCAAACAGTTCAGTAAAATGTTGAAGAATAAATTCTAAGTAGTATTGGAAAACAGTGATAGCCGTAGGCGTAGAGCCTCTACGGCGTAGACTGCCTACGACGTAACTACGTAGAGCTAGAGTAAACAGAGGCAAAATTGCCATAGTCAGCAATCAACTGACATACGAGTAGGCTATAAAAATAAATATAAAATTCCTTATGCAAGATGACAAATTTGTCTGGTAATAAATTTAAAACTCTAATAAAACGAAAGTTGTTTAAAAAAGCTTACTATAAAATATCAGATTATATAGAAGACAAAAATGCTTGGGACTGAACAATGCTCCAACTCCTTTTATAAACATGATTGTAAAGGGATCATTTTCCAAAAAAATAGCCAAGCGTGGTTTCTTGCCTGTATCTTCCACGCTTGGTCGCGTTACGAACAGGTGTAAATGCAACGTAGATTTATGACGTGTACAAGTGATCCCCGTGATTTTATGGAATAATTTTTTTTGACTTTGAGTTTGACTTACGTCGCCGGTCGAAACGTCACAATATTTTCTTTTTGTAAAAACTATTAGTCATATCAACGACATGCGCGGTCACAAATTGGGATGGGTGACCGCAAGTGGCATTACGAGGTGAGCGCTTCCGTGCTTCGGAGGGCACGTTAAACAGTCAGTCCCGGCTTTGAAGTCGTTAAGCCATGACGGAGGCCTTTAGGCGGCTTAATAACTCCGTCACTAGAGTTGGCCGCTAGCTCATATACGAACATACATACATAACAAATAGTTTTCACAAAAAATAATAATAATAAAATTCTTTACTATGTATCCTGAAACACTTTTTAAGGACTTCAATAATTTGTTGTAGTACTATAATTATATAAATAAAATCGTTTTAAATCTTTGTTACATCAAATAATATTATTACAATATAACCCTTAAGTTGAACAAATTAAAAAATAACGTACCAGCGCAAATAGAGCGGTTTAATTTTACACGTCCATTCTCTCCGCACTTTAATTTAGAAACCGTAAAATAATACTGCTTCTAGTTTCACGTTTATTTTAATTTGCCTGCGTCCTACAATACTTTAGTTTAGTCTTTAGTTAGTATTTTAAATGGGTGTTTATGAAGCTATTAGTGTTTTCCACTACACTATCCCGCTTTTTATTTATTATATAATTTAAATACTGCAAGAAATATTTAGCAAGTAAAACTGTTTTTTTATGTATCAAATTCAAATAAAATGTATATATAAAAAAATGTTATTAGTGCGAAAAAATTAAAATGATAATATTTACCGCACATTTTTACTACTTGAACATCCTAAATTTTAGTCTAATTTTATGAATTAATGAATTAAAAGACATACCTTATTAATCAATAAAACACAACAATAATTCTGCCCAAATAATCGCGTCCACGTTCCGCACTTATTTTATTTTACAAAAATATATTCCACGCTATTAAGCCGCACTTATTTAGCAAAATAAAATATCCATCTAATTTACTCGCACTGATTTACGACAAAAAATATCCATCTACACATTAACACATCAAAAGCTTCCTATTCATCCAATACTTTTTAAATAAAACGTTCCTATCCCGCACTTTTTTTTATAAAATAGTGACTAACCTTCGAGCCCGCGCGCCTCACTGGAGTCGACGATCAACAGGTGCGGTCGCGGGCCGAGCTCTGGCGCGGCGGCGGTAGTGTAGCGGGGGACGCCCATCGCGGCCGGCGGTCGGATCGCGAATGAGCCTTGCAGCGCGGCGCAGGCGAGCGGGGTGCACGCAGGTAAGTGAGGGTAGCTAGTTACGCGTAATTCAGCATCGTACACCAAAGACAATATCCTACTAATGACGACGGCCTCGGTGGTAGCGGGCGATTGCTCGGTTAAGACGCAAAGAGGCGCGGGTTCGATTCCCGCTGCGGAAGAAATGTTCTGCAAATATTTATTGCGGGTCTGGGTGTTGTGGTACCATGGTACTCGTAGTTTCTGATACCTACGACACAGGGAATCCTAGTGTGGGGTCACCATATACGTACATAGCACCATTTACGCAAACCTTTCTAGTAATCAACAGCCTATGCGTGTGTACCAGTACTCTCAAACGGTGAAGGAAAACATCGTGAGGAAACTCGCGCCTTAGTCAGCTCCGCAGGTATTGACCATGTCTTTCCTGTGAACAAGGCCGACTAAGCTGAGAGGATTGTAAAGGTTCTGGGCAAGTCTACTCCATCTAACATTGTTCTAAGCACTGGTAGTCCTGTTAGTGTAGGCAAAAGTTGCCTCCTGACTCTTTATAAATTTTAATCATCTTATATAGATGTTAGTGAAGCTAGAAACAGTTTCAACCCTCTTGTTTCTTTAGGTTGAATGCTAATATTACAATGGCATGACACCCTGCCTTCGTACGATCGCAACACTGCGGCTACACTATCGCGATACTACGAAGCTTCGCTTTGCTTATTGATCTATCCTATGACAAATATGGCAGCTGGTTCACACACACTTCTCTGAAGCTCAAAAATATAGCCGAAGGGTGGGTGAACGCTGGCAACATTTAAGCTTAAACTAGCTACCCTTGAATACTCAAAGGCGACTCAGAGTTGAGCACATCTCACGGTTTTTTGACAGTTTTTGATGAAAATCTGTCAAAAACTCGTCACTTGAGACGTTCTCAACCCTGAGATGCGTTTGAGTATTCAGGGGTTAGTCTTAAGTAATGTTTGGGATCAAATTACCCTAACTACCTTATTAATTTAAAGATTTATAGTTTTCAACACTACCATAGTAAAGAAAAAGCATAGAATGCGCCCAGTTGCTTCTCTTCCCGAGCATGTCGTAAAAGTCGACTAAGGGATAGACCTCTCCAAAATGATGGACCATCTATGAGCGATGGGCTGATCACCTGTTACCATGGTGCACCATATCCATCTTAGGACTTTAAATCAGAAGTAGCTGCAAGTTTTCTTATGTTTACTTGTGGCTCTGCTCACTCCAGGGCATAATATGTATGTATGTATGCACTACCATAGAAACGCCATTGACTTACAAGCATTAACAGGACAAGCAATAAACAAGAAACAATTAATTTAGACACAGTCAGTATATATTTATTTGCAACTCGCGTAGTACATAAACTTTGTGAGAGTTATTGCATTTTTAAACTCGGTAAGTGAAAAGTTATATTAAAATCACAAAAACCTCTCAAACCACTGGACTATGTGGAACAGAAAGGTCATTACACTTTGAAATGTCTTTCACCTCAGCTTTTACGAGACCTTTAGCTATGGCGTAGAAGCTTATTGCTACGGCGTAGACCCGTAGCTCCGTAGCAGTTTGATTACTTTTGATAATGACTTGTAGTCATGAGATCTTAAACATAAAACTTAAGTTACTGACAGACTGACTGACTGACTGACTGTCTGTCTGAGAAACTGACTAAATTCAAATTCAATTCAAATTCATTTATTGTGGAACATAGATCAATAACTGATTTTACTTACTTACTAAGATCGCTATGCTACCATTGGCAAAAATGGTGTACTATATTTTTTTAATTTTAATCTAATAATCCTTTATAGTTTAAATTAACAATATAATACGATAACAATATAATAATAATAACAATTATAGTTAGAATACAATTGAAATGTCATTTTGGATTATGAATTAATTAGATTTACTTGTCATTTCATTAATTCAGCTAAATCATAAAAACATTTTTCTTCTAACTCACTAACTGACTGACTGACTGACTGACAGACTGACTGAAAATCAATACACAGCTTCAACCATAGGTCCTAGAAGCATGAAACTTGGAAAGGTAAATTTTTTTAAGGCGTATTTCACAAAAAATGTCTCTAAATTCCACAATTAGACGACGCTCCGAGAAGATTAAGTTTGTATGAAAAAAATCCACTAGTTAGTTACAAAAATAACTTCCCGATGTAATTTATAAATAGATCACAATAAAAAAACGTACTAAACCAATAAAAACACAATGAAAGTACTGAAAATAATTCGAAAGCAATCAAAGCCGACCCGATACGAGTTTTTGTTCAATCAGAGAACATCAGATAGATTGGCAATTGTAACCTGAGCCCTCATATTATTCCAAGTGTCTCGTATTGTTTAGAATGGGCACGAGATAAGAGGTCTTTGTTAGTTGGCGTTAGTTTGACACTCATTTATCGGAAAACAATGAGTGTTGATGAAAACACGTGAACTGAAAGCTCAGTCAATAAACAAGTATTTATTTAAAAGAACAAAAAACCAGACTTCAGGTAGCATTTTATATTTTGCCATATTAGATTTATTGAAGCATGATGATTAATTTGAACCATTTTAGTTTAAGATTTAGTTCATTGAAAATGGCTTCATTAATTTAATTCTTTGTCATTTGAAGACGTCATTGTGACGGCCTCGGCGGCGTGGCGGGCGATTGCTCGGCAGAGACGCAAGAAGCGCGGGTATGATTCCCGCTGCGGAAGAAATGTTTGCATGATCTGTAAATATTTCTTCCGGGTCTGGGTATTGTGGTACCATGGTACTCGTAGTTTCTGATACCCACAACACAGGGAATCCTAGTGTGGGGGTCAGAACTATAATAATAATAAATATCTTAGCCTTTATCTACTCCAACCTTAAATGAGTATTTGTATAGTAACTTGCTTTTTTGTAATATAAAAAATATTCCTATTGGATAACCAGTTAAGGTGGAGTGATATAAATCAAGGCAGATAACTTCTCAATAGATGACCATGAATAAAAGATGAAGTTTTTGATTTTCTGCGAGGATAATAAAATTCTTTGTAATAATATACAGGAGTAAAAAAATATTCTTCAAGTTCATTCGCTAGTTCCTCTAAGATAACCACTAGTTATGCACTAGGAAAAGTATTTTCTTAGTTAATTATCAGTTACAGTTACAGTTACTATCTGAACCCGGTTATCTACGAGGTACAAGCGAGAGGGATATTTAAATTACATAAGTCTTTGCAGTTAACTGGTTATCTAAACGTGGTTATCTGCTAGGCACAAGCAGGCTTTCTATAAGTCAAATTCTATAAGTTCTTGCAATTAACTGGTCTAAAGACGATTATCTGCGAGGTACAAGCGGGATATACAAATTCTACGGCTTGGTTTTTTCTTACTAGGCCCCCCCACTAGTGCGAAAAAGGCAGGCAAAGTGTAACAATGTAATTTTATTCTGCACTCCCCCTCTTCACTCCTTGTCAGAAGTATAAGTAAACCACATAAATCAGAGGTCTAAGCGGGAGTCTTCACAGTTAACTGGTTATCTAAAATCGGTTATCTACGAGGTACAAGCGGGATATTTAAATTGTATTTGTAAAATCTGACAATAGGGGCGTGACTGGGAGTTAATTAACGGCTGACAGCGACCCCTCTCTGTTGACCGAACGTGATTGATTTTTATACGAGTTTTGGAAACATTGTGTAATGTATACTTTAATATACATACACGTGTTTAAGAAAATGTTTTACGGCCTCGGGTTCGATTCCTGCTGCGGTAGATGTACCATCATACATAAAAAAAGTTTAATGTATGGGGTCACTTTATTTATTTATTTTCTTTTATTTTATTGTTTGTTGATAAAGCGGCAATAGAAATACACATTCTGTGAAAATTTCAACCATTTACCTATTACGGTACATGAGATACAGCCCGCTGACAGACGGACCGATGGACAGTGAAGGCTTAGTAATAGGGTCCCGTTGGCACCATTCGGGTAAGAAACCCTTAAACAATTGATGAGACCGTAAAGAATACATCTATCTGCCTACCCAGTGGCGTGGTAAAGGAGAGGTGCGGGTTCGATACTAATTGTGAAAATATTTGCAGAATATCATTACCATTTTCTTGCTCTTATTACATTTAATGGGGGTCGCCCAGCATGAAAAATTCAAATATTTCTTCCGAGGTGTTCTGGTAAAAGTAAGTCGTAGGCTAGACGTTAAAATATTGCCATTTGGGATTATTTATTCCAGACAGTGACCAAAGGGGCTTTTACCTCGAATAAAGGATAAGTATAGCTATCCAACGAGGTGAAGTCGCCAGCCTTACCTGCGGTCGGTGATCTGAGCTCTGTTTCTATCTGTAGCCGAACTTATATAGAAAACTGTGTTCACTTCTACTTTTTATTACCTAAAGTTTTTAATCAGGAGTGGCTGCAAGATTACTGCCTCTGCCCACCCCATTAGGGATACGCGCGTGATAATATGTATGTATGTCTATTTTTTACTGATTCTTTTTTCTATTCAACAAATTTTTCGTCTTTATATTAATTTAACTCGTGAGTTTTACAGACGGACTTTTTTCATCAGAAGAGTATCTTACTTCTTACTTATACTATAAATGCGAAAGTTTGTGAGTTTGGATGTTTGGATGTTTGTGCCTCAATCACGCCTAAACGGCTGAACGGATTTGAATGAAACTTGGAATATACATAGTACATGTGCTGGATTAACATATAGGCTATTTTTTATCCGGATACCACGCGAGCGAAGCCGCGGGCGGCAGCTAGTAATATAATATAATGGCAAATGACTAGAGGTACTTGAAATATGTACAAAGAACAAGTCTTGCCCTCTATCATTGAATATTACAGAATAAGTTGCTTAAGTAGTACTTGTACCTAGGTTAAGCCTTGGTTTCCTAGGCTTAAGGTACTGTAGATGATATTGAAAGTCTGTCGATGAAATCCATCTTCTACGAAAAGACTTTTCATCGATGGAATCCATTATTTCTAAAGAAAAAAAGGAAGTTCGTATGAACTAGTGGCCAACTATTGTGACGGAGTTTTAGGCCTCTTAAAGGCCTCCGTCAAAGCTCAACTGCTTAAAAGCCAGGACCGACAATTTAACGTGGCCCCCGAAGCACGGAAGTGCTCAGTTCGTAATGCCACTTGCGGTCACCCATCCAAGTTGTGACCGCGTACAACGTTGCTTGACAATAAAACATTTTCATGTTGATGAAGAATATTTACAAGACCTTAGCCACAATTTTTTACAGCCTCTCAAAGAGTAAATGCAAAGTGAGAGTATTTTATAGTAAGTAGGTACGTACAGGTATCTTTAATGGTACTAGAGAGAAAAAATATTCAGGATAGTATCAATGTTACGAGGCAATGATTATGGTACTACTGCGAATGAACCCTTACTTTCATTTCTTCACCCGGATTGCCTAAACTGTTGGGTGTTTTTCAACGTTTTTCAAAGTTGTTACAGTAGGTATGACATGTAGTAACATGTCATACCTACTGTAACAACTTTGAAAAACGTCTATCAATTAAGACTGTTGGAGCTTTTCTAGTAATTTGATCCGCACCTACAGCAGGGGAACTGTCAATAAAATAACAATCCGTTTCTCGATTGACGACGGCCGTTCACTGACGGCCGCATAGGAAACATATGTTTTACAACATTGAAATGGAAAGCTGGCAGGTCAAGAAGATAATCAAACATTTAAAGAGGCTTTTCGTAATATTTGCAGATCCTGACTCCAAGGTCCTGACTCCAGTGGAATGACTGAGAGTTACGACTGAATTGTTATGTCATTGATCACACAATGGTCAACTTTACAAACGGAGACTGTCTAAAGCTACGGGAGAAATGTTTGTATGTTCTGCAAATATTTCTTTCGGGTTTGGATGTTGTAATATTATGTATTAAAAAGCATGTATTTATAAAAAAAAATATAAATATTCTATAAGCCACCTGGTGCCCATAGTACAAGCTTTGCTTAGTTTGGGGCTAGATGGCGCTGTGTCAAATGTCCACAAATATTTATTTATTTTATGGAGTCTTCATAAAAAATACTTTTCACTTTGCAGTGGAAATATTTGCATATGAATTGCTAGTTTAACGGGGCCCACTTCGCTCGCAGTGGATGGAAACAAGAAACAAATGCATATCATTTTATGCTTTGACCTTTTATTTAGGTAGATGCATAGCTTTCCGGTCTGTTAGGCCTGATTTTTATATAGTAGGTAGGTACTAATCTCGTTTTGAACAACTCTTAGATTATTCGCTTTCATTAGAAGTCGCCTCATCAGTACAGGCTGTAGAAACTCATGGAACGAGAATGGGTACCTTTTTGATTTTTAATGTTTATGACTTCTATCGCTAATTGTACCAGTCCCAAAGGCCTCCAGCGTTTTTATGAGCAAAAGCTTTTACTATGGGAATCAGATGGCTGATAAATCTATTTATATAAAAGAAAGTCGTGTTAGTTACACCACTTATAACTTAAGAACGGCAGAACAAATTTGGGTGAAAATTGGTAGGGAGGTAGCTTAGAGCCAGAAGACGGACATAAGATACTTTTTATCCCGAAAAAAAAAAACAGAAAAAAAGAATCAGACTTGGAATAACAAAACGCAAATGATAGCTATGTAATTAACGTATAATGACAGCTATGTAATGACGTATAGATGACAACATATAGATGACACAGATGATAACATTCTGTATTATATTTAGTATCAGCATTGCACCCATGCGAAGCCGGGGCGCGTCGCTAGTTACTTATATAAGTACTTTTTTGTAAATACATACTTAATTGTTAATACACATTTTTACATAATAATACAACACCCAGACCCGGAAGAATAACTTGCAGAACATGCAAACATTTATCCCGTAGCGGGAATCGTACCCGCGCCTCGTTCGTCTCAGCTGAGCACTCGCTCGCCACGCCATCGAGGTCGTTCTACTCTTACTGATATCCATACTTATATTATAAATGCGAAAGTAACTCTGTCTGTCTGTTTGTTACCTTTTCACGCCTAAACTGCTATACAGATTTTGATGGCAAGCAGATAGATCGCATCCCGAAGAAGAACATTAGACTACTTTTTTTCTAAAATACTCATAGAAGGGACGAAAGTTTATACGGGGAACCGAGATAACGAATGCTAAGCAACGCCGGGTGCAGTCAGTACTGGGATGGGTGATCGCACTTTTTGCACTCCATAAATTTTTTATCAAGTTCAAATTTTGAAAATCATATTCAATGCAAACGAAGTCGCGGGCAACTATTAGTTACCTAAAAATCCGAAAACTTCTAAGAATAGTTATAAGGATGTTTCTGTTTGTACCGGCGTAACGGCTGAACGGATTTGAATAAAACTTGTAATATACCTATGTATGCTGTAATAACATATAGGCGACGTTTTATTCGGGTACTATAGGAGCGAAGACAAAAAATTACATAGTCTAGCAAAAAGCTTTTGCGGAAGCTAGTAGATACTTTATTATGAAAGTCTTTGAAGTTTATTAAACTCTTGCTCCAGTTACTTTAGCTTATTCCAGTGGGTAAATAATAAAGGCAATAAAGACATGTCAAGTGCACGAAAGCTTCTTTGATGCGTACTTTAACCCCACATACGATGTTTTAACTTGAACAAGCAGTATTGACTTTACATAATATAGTAGAATGTAGAAAAAAATATATTTTATTTTTTAAATTTTAAGAAAACTTACAGCTAAGTACAAAAATAAGAATAATTCATGTAATACTAGCTTCCGCCCGCGGCTTCGCTTGCATGGTACCTGGATAAAAAATAGCCTATATGTTAATCCAGCACATATACTATGTATATTCCAAGTTTTATCCAAATCCGTTCAGCCGTTTAGGCGTGATTGAGGCACAAACATCCAAACTCACAAACTTTCGCATTTATAATATAAGTAAGAAGTAAGATTTACAAGCACAAAGACATGTATGCTGAAGGCCAATTAAAAGTTTCCATTGATATAATGTAAGTGAAATGACAGACATTTATCTACAAATGCAATTAAAATGCCTCCATTTAGGCTTGCCTTTTGGTAGTTGGTTCATTGATTTGGCGGAGTGCAATCAATTGCGAATGAAATTCCTTTGAAAATCTACTAGCGCAGGTTGAATACCTTTCTATATTTGAGAACATGAATCTATGATTGAAATTCCGAAGTTTGAACCATACCGTAAAATTACTATTACTCGTGTACTTTGACAAAACTTGCTGTGTTTTTAAGCCGGGTCAGTTTCAAGGATCCGTGGAAGTGTTGTCGTACCATGTTACTCTAAGTTTCCGATACTCATGACACATGGACTCTTAGTCATCTTTATTGAAATCACAGTGAAATAACCTGACTGAAGGTCTCAGCCCAATGTACCCCATATTGGGCTGAGACCTTTATTAAATTACATCTAAAATGTAATTATATTTTTCCTGTCTCTGTTGTCAGTCAGGTAATTCCACAGTGATCAATAACAAAGCCCTTGAGAGCTTTGACATTTTCCCGTAATCCTTAGGTAATTAATTACAGAGCAATCAGAAATCAATTAATTCTTCAAGGAACATAAGTAGCTAATCGAAGATTTCTGAAGAATGTGGTTCAGGTGAGCTAGAGCGATCGGATAGCCCGACTGTTTCTTTTATATTTTGTAAATTATATTTGTAAATACTTGTATTAGTAACACAAAGATGCGCGATGGCATTGATTAGGAGTGGACTTCTATAGGCTGATGATGATGTATAGTTGTAAGTTTCTTTCTGTTAATAAATATAGTTAGCCTGTGTATAGATATAATAATAATTATTGATGGACATTTCACACAGCCCCATCGAACCCTAAATCAAGCAGAGGGAAGCACAACAGAAACACATTTAATGAGGGTGCACGAACACATAAAAATCATCATAAAGTACGTGTGGCAAAGATAGTGTTGACCAGTGTAATAAACCTTGACAAAATGAAGTCGCACCACAAGAATTTATTTCGACCGTTTTGGTTTGGAAACCAAAAATAACTTGAAGTAAAATGAAAATAATTGAGAATTAAAAATATAGTTATTAAAATCTAGCCTTGAAAAAATTAAGTCGCATCATAATAGTTCCTTTCTCAAGTTTTGATTCGAAACCTAAAAATAAAATTAAAATAATTGAGAAAATTGAGTCGTTATACATCTAAATGTTAGACAAGTGTTCGGCCGGGCCACGTTCAATTGAGAGCACTCTGAAAGAATTTCACGGTTTTTAAGCATGTAATAACATCGTGAAATGGATGCACTTTATCGCCCACGTATATTGCTAAATATGGAAGAGGCTTTTTACATTACTTTACCTCGACTTTTTTTATGGAAGAGGGGCATAACGAGCAAGTTGCTCACCTGATGGTAAGTGATTACCACTGCCCACGGACACCAGCAACATCAAAGGAGCTGCAAGTGCATTGCCGGCCTTTGAGGAGGAGGATTAGGAGTAGGCTCGTTTCTTGAAGATCCCTAAGTCGTATCGGTTCGGAAATACCACTGGCGACAGCTGATTCCACAAGGCAGTTGTGCGAGGATGAAATTGTCGTGTGCACCGCACAGTTGTGGACTACCAACCATTCGCATGATGTGGATGGTATAAGTACTACTGACGCTGTGTACGATGGCGGAAATCAGCGGCAAAAATTAACCTGAACAATTCCTCTGAACACTCCCCATTGTAAATGCGGTACATGATGCATAGGGATACAACATCTCTTCACAGAGCCAGACAGAGCCAAAGGATCAAGCCTATCGGAAAGGACTTGGTAGTTGACAATTCGAGCGGCTCTTTGATGTATGCGCTCAAAAGGGATATAATGCGCTGATACCGGGGTGCCTCGATCAAAAGATGAGAGCTTTTTTTTGACTCGCACCTTAAATCCTTTAACCACACTCAACTGGTTCGAAAGAACTAGTGACACTATTAGTTATTAGTATTAGTACGCAACGGGGAAGTGGGCGGAAACCATAAAGCGACGGTTATCTGCACAATTACCCATACAAGGACTCAGCACGCAAGGGGTCCGAAAAAAATATGTCCATACAAATAGACTCTTATTTATTACAACGTCCTTTCCATAATAAGAAAGAATTTAAGTGAATAGGTACCTACTGAGATGACGGCTGATAGAGGGGAACATATAATGAAAGTCCTTTCCACACTTTCTGGCCAGAGTTCGAAAGGCTTCACGTGAGGTATCCTCGGTCCGAAGAACTCCACATTCCACTGGGCTCTGGTCTAAATATACTTTAAGTCTACAGTATTGTAACTTTAAAAAAAAATTATGGGTGTTGGGGACTTTTATAATATTCTTGTCATTATTTTTTGCCATTTGGGCAGCCTGTTGTGGATTTTTAACTTGTATAAAATCTAAAAAAACTGTCAAGTGCGAGTCGAATTCGCAGACGAAGGGTTCCGTTTATTTTTATTATTTGTTCTTATAGCGGCAATAGAAATACACACGATGTGAATATTTCAAGTCTCTACCTATTACGTTTATGAGATACAGCCCGCTGACAGACAGATGGACGGACGGACAGCGGAGGCTTATAAATAGGTAGAAACTGTTTGTGTTGTTGCAAATAAATATTTATTCTATTCTATTCTTCTTCCGTGATGGGAATCGAACCCTCACATTTCGAGTCGGCCATTCGCCTGCCACGCCATCGAGGTCAAATATCATAAAACGGTACCTTGATCATTGAACCCAAGTCCTTATGGTAAATAAATCAAGTACGTAATCAAGATCTTGTTCATACAGAGTAGCTACTTTCAGAGTTAATTTTGACGACTCACGCAAAAATCTCATTAAATTTCATTAACTTTGAGTGGAATCACTCCATGCTCATCCTTGTATGACCTTTAGAGCCTTGGGGCCAGAGACGCATTCAGGAACTTTCATAAAGAGTTATCCGAAAGACCACTTGAATAAACCGCTCCTGAATATCAAAGCATTTTAAATAGGAAAGTAATTAAGATAAAAATTACAAGGACCATGATTTATATTTTGTAAATACTTGTAATTGTAATCTTACTTATTATGATAGATGCGAAAGTTTGTGAGTATGTTTAGATGTTTGTGCCTCAATCATGCCTAAACCGCTGAACGGATTCTAATGAAATTTGCTACAAAGGCAGATTATACCCCAGAATAATATATAGGTGGTGTAATCGAATGAACGATTTAGCGAAAAAATCCTAAAACTAGGGTTGTAGTAGTACGCACTCTCATCGGTCGTTCCTTGTTGGGCCGAGTTCGGTCGACGACGTCCGAGTATACTTCGGCCGATAGCGGATTAGGGGTGTTCGTACCGTCAGCTCTGACTACAACCCCAGCGACCTTGCCAGTTAATAATCTCCAGCAAACGACTGAGCAACTTAATTATTATTCCAATAACGATGAAGCCCAATAATATTGCTTTTGTTATGGTTCGGCTTTGCCAAATATATTTACCGCGATAAAAGCTACAAGAAAGTCAAAGATCTATTTAGATGATGATAAGCTTTGATTTCTCAACACTACCAGTAAAATTCTATAAACTGTGACCTTTATCTACCTTCCTATTAATATTATAAACGCGAAAGTTTGTATGTATGGATGTTTGTTACTCTTTCACGCAAAAACGTCTGAACAGATTTGAATGAAACTTGGAATATAGGTACATAGTACATGTACTGGATATATAGCCTATTTTTTATCCGGGTACCACGCTAACGAAGCCGCGGGCGGCAGCTAGTTACGAACATTTATAATGCAAAATCGAGTGTAATGTCGTAGCCTTAAATTCATAAGCCTTTTAACGTATGTTAGGTATGTACCTTTGTTATTGTTGCACTTCCAACTATTTACAACCACAACGGAACTCGATAAAAGCACTCACGCCGCTGATTACCTCCGACCTCAGAGTCCCTGGCAAGGATGTGTACTAACAAGGCTACAATCGTTATCGGTATCCTAGAAATACCTACTACAGTCGCCGGCACTATGTATACCTACAATTATTTCAATAGTTTCGGAGTATTTTTTTTATGCCCAGTTTTCATAATTAAATTAATGGCGCTTTTCGACCGATAATAACGTTATTACTATGGTATTATACGACCAGTTGTTTGTTAGTTGAATATTGGACCCGAACATTAACCTGTTGTATCCCACTGCTAGGCAAAAATCTCCTTCAAATTTTCTAATCCTTACGCTCCAAAGTCAGAATTTACCATCGTGGTTTGAACGTTTGCAGATAGTCTCGCTATATTTTCCTGGGCGCCATCTTTATGAAAATGCTTTTCTTAACAGGTTTTCCTTCCCCTTAAGAGTACTAGTAGCACGTAATCTTCGAACAGAAAAATCCATTAGCTGCATACTGACTAACATAGCAAATGCTCGCTTAGTTTCGCACATCTATACGTTTACCTCGGGTGAGGCACGTTCTGACTAAGCCATGCTCGGTCAGTCATTACCCAGCTATTAGTGCACTACTAAATCCGTACCTACAACCTTAGAATCATTATTGTGACCAAATACATAAAAGTTAAGACTTCAATACGCTTCTACCTGCCGCTACGCTTCATATATAACTAATAATGTTGTAGGTACTTACATGAAGGTCATAAACGGATCCACGTGGCCTCTAAGCCTTGACACGCTCACGTTTTATCCTGCGGAGTGGGATCTCTTTTATGGAGGCTGTAATATCTTCACCCTCATAAAAGCTTCATGGACCTTGGCGTGGCGACTGGTTAAGACGCCAGCGCCGGGTGAAATGTTTGCTTGTTCTGCAAGTACTTCTTCTGGGTGTTGTGGTACCGTGGTTCTCGTATTTGATACGAGGAAAACATAGTGTGGGCTATTTCGTGTAGTTTTCATGTTCGCTCAGCAGAATCAGCCCTAACGGAAGACCAGCGCGGTTTGTTTTTTTTGCAAACTAGGCATAATGCTGATGTCCGTTTTGCAACAACTTAGAGTTTAAGAACTTAGTTTATAAATAGTACCTACTGTTAATGTTTTTACAAATAAAACAATATTCTATTATATCCTGATTTGACATCGTCAGCTTCGATTTCATGTACTGATATACTGAGAGCTCTGGTGGTCTAGTGGTAGCGACGCCTGCCGATACTAAGGTCGTGGGTTCAAATCCGGTCGTGCACCATTGGATTTTTCTGTTCGAAAAAATTATGTGCGCTATATCTACTAATGAATGAATAAAAAAAGTAAAAGAAGTCCTGGACAATTTTTAGTCGCAGTAGGCTTGCACAAAATTAAATATACCCACCATCTTTTCAATGTAGTTGACTTTATTCACAATAACTGAAAATGCATTTCCATTTCATACAATAGAACGTCTCAAAAACGAACTGGGGCCCTATTCACGATGACCAAAGAAAACGAGCCACGTAACGAGCCAAATGTCATCGTGTCTGTGTCTCTAAACACAAACGAGACACGCTATGGTGTGAAATCAAAAACTATATTCTGTATGCCCTGCCCTGAGGTATGCCATAAGACTAGTTGTCTATGACCGTGTTTTGGTTTTACGTGATTCGTTCAAAATCAAGCATCCGGTCTTTCGGAAAACAATCGGTTTTAGATTGATTTTATTTTTTTGTTTACAATTTTCATCTCAAGTAAATAAATATTGAATTATAAAATTGCTAAACTCTTTCTACTAATACTTTCGTTATATTTTAAAGTTTAGAGAACAAAAAAAAATATATAACGTAAAATGGTTAGCTACATCAAACCAACCACAACTTGTTTCCGAACGAATTATCAATCAAAATATTGACTGACATTGCATTGTTTGTTTTGAAAAAAACTTGGATATACATAATATTTTAACGGAGTGATAAAAATCGACGTTGTTCTTCGAAGACAACGTATGATATGCTGGCGCCAGCAACGCCCACACATAAATAGGAGACTGTCAAGGGATTCTGCTGAGCTGGACCCTAAATTTTTCGTGCTATTTTATAAGGTGGCCAAAGAGTTGTTTTGGTATTGTGCGGCGTTCTTGGAGGCAGGCTAGTTAATTCTGGGCTTCAGAGATGTTCTAGCATTACAACAGAAGTCAAAGTAAGTATTGTGTTAGCTAAACTTAATTTATTGAACAATAATAAAATGGTAGGTACCTAGGTTAGGTATTAGCTTAGACTGAAACCTACTATATTTACTGTATTTTTCCAGATACTTACAACCCTCAATTTCCTTATCACCAGTAGCTATCAAAAGCCAGTGGGAAACTTTTGGTTAGCACCTGTAAGCCTCTGCATAGAGTAAGCGGTGAATGCCTTGAATGATGCCAACCTACATCAAATTTCCTACCTCCGAACAAGAGAGGAATTAAATCAAACAAGGGTAATATTTTAATCAACTATTTATTTTAGTAGGTATTACATAATAGTATTTGTGAGAGCATCAGCGAACTAAAATAAATTAATTTTATTAGATTCTTTGAAAAAACTTTCACTTTCATTATATTAGTAGAATATAATCTTTATTTCCAAAAACATGAAAGTATGTACCTACCTATAAAAACAATAACAATGATTTCTGCCTCGTTTCAGATTTGCAACAGTGGCTTAAAGGCATACCTACTCATGTGCTACATTAGGAGGGGCAGCTCATGACAGTTATATTATGTTAAATAAATCAGAAATCATGAGATGTGTGTGTGTGTGTGTGTGTGTTAGTGTTAACGTATGGGTACATGGGGTTGCGTAGGTATAATAAGTAATAAGTAATAATAAATGCATTAAAACCATAAAACACAAAAATACTCACAGCACACATACTATGCATATCTCTAAGTTTCACTCAATCCATGCAGCCATTTAGAAGTAAATTATGAGGCACAAGCATCGTCACATCTTCACAAACTTTTGCATTCACAATAAAAGAGCTATGTTAAGTTATGTTATTTTAAGTTACATGCGCATATTAAGAAGTTTAGTGTATATGTGTAAGCATGACTGTGTGCGTGTGTTTTAGATTGTTACATTTAAATTGTTATATTTCAGAGCCGCCCACGCACTATGCCAACACGTGGATCAGAAGCAATTGCTGTACGCAATACAGTCTCAGTACATGTCTGGTCCACTACGCCAGGGCTTCTACGACATCCTCATTGCGATGCATCTCGAGTCGCACGCCACTACCATGTGAGTACACCAGCTTTGCTTGAACAGCATCTGGAAAAGAACAGCATTATGAAATACTAGGTGGCAGCACAGGTAAAGTACGCGCTATCGTTGCGTTTTGAGCTTTACGCCGGTAATTTCAAGCAAACTAAAGCTTTCCAATATTATAGTATACATACATACATATTATAACGCCGTATCCCTAATGAGGTGGGCAGAGCCACAAGTAAACATAATAAAACTTGCAACCACTTCTGATCCAAACTTCCAAGATGGATATGGCGAACCATGGTGACAGGTGATCAGCCCATCGGCCATATAGGTGGTCCTAACAGCCTTAACGATGCGCACTTGGCCTAGGCCCGTGCTCATTGTTTTTAAGCCGGCTCTTATGAGCCGATACTTTGAAAGTTTACCCATAATAATAATAATAATAATAATAATAATAATAATAATGCATGCCCATAATGTCTAAGAATCAAGAAGATAATTATATAACAGACAAGTTCTTACTTTTTTGTTTTTTCCAGGGAGGTATGCAAAAACGAGTTCGTGATCCTCCTGGGACCGGAACTGAAGGCGTTGTACGAAGACCCAGAGATGGGGCACAGCCTCCGCTCGCTGCAAACAGAGAGCGTTCGACCGCAGATGAAGAATGAAGAAAGCAAGCAAACTCACGTGATATCTGTGAAGATATCACGTAAGTTTGCTTGCTTTCGTGTTCACAGACATTCGGAAGAATATAAATATGTCCCAGGTGGCAGATTTGTAGGGCTCAGTGGGCACGTGTTCTCGTCGGGTTTCGACATAATGGGTAACCTCGAGAAAAAAATCACACTCGGTATAATCGTACGAAGTTATTAGCGTCCAGTACAAATACCAAGTAACTCTTGAATAAACAAGTAGGCAGAACAGATACGTCCCGCTCGGCACGAGCTCTAAAAATAGACTGCCCGCCAGCTCCAACGGCCGCATCCAAGCATGACTCGGCTGTGACGTCACGCTTGCGTTCTGTAGGTAGTGAGTCAGTGTTGCAGTGTGATTGTAGATGGCGCTATAATTAATCTCCGACAAATATGTATCGCCATCTAGCCCCAAACTAAGGTTAACTTAATTTTGTTCTGACACATGTAATTTTAACTGTGAATTCCTACGAATAGGTACTGAATGTTGTTATTTCGATAGAAAATCTTCCAGTCCCAATTTATCTTCACCTCGCAAAACATCTTGTTTCAGAGAGAGTATAACGGAGATCAGCAACTTGTACTCCCCCTACTTACCGCTGGAGGTGGTCCGTGAGTTCGTGATGCAGGCGTTGGCGGACGCAGTTACAACCAACCAGGTGTACAACCGCGACCCCGTGGGCGGCACCAATGAGAACCTCTTCTTGTGAGTACACTTCCTGTCAGTACACTCTTTCTGTGAGTACACACTTCCTGACAGTACACTCTTCCTGCGAATACCTTCTTCCTGTGAGTACACTCTTCTTGCGAGTATACTTTCCTGACAGTACATTCTTCCTGTTAGTACTCTTCCTGACAATATACTCTTCCTGTGAGTACACTCTTCCTGTAAGTACTTTACCCCTATCATCAGGCCAACTGTCATTTTAATAAATAAATATTCATAGGCAACCCAACCCGTTAATCCGATAAGAGTTTATTATTCTTCAGACGTTAAGCTGTAATTAAGTCAAACACATCAAAACAACCTTTTTAAATGTGTTTCAGACCTCTGATCAAACTGGTAGACCGTCTCCTTCTAGTCTGTATGATGCGAGATGAAGACGTTGAGAAGCTCCTCATCATGATCAACCCTGAGACGTGGGATCCCACCTTTGACAAAGGTAAGTTACAATTCATAAAATTTTTACTGCCTTACCCACAAGTTTCCATTATCTGAAATTCTTTATTGTACACGCACGAAACGAAACAAATACACACAAAACATTAAAAAGTACATGTACAAAGGAGAGCTTAACTCTTAAGAGTTTTAAGGGAGAGCCCTTGCCTCAAAGGTTTGCTGGCAGTTGCTTTAACATAAGTGGAAGTTATGTGTACAGAGACAGGAAAAAGAAAAACATAAAGATAAGCTTACAAATATAATAACTAATAGACTTAACTAATAAGATATACTACACACAATATAAATATATACAAATAATATATATACAATATATACATACATATAAATAAATATTATTAAAAAATTAAACATTATTATTTTAAAGATAACGTAGAAAACTGAGCTCATTTTCATTTCTTATTATTACACCATCATCATCATTTTCCTGCTCCTTATCCCACTAGGTGGGGTCGGCACAACATGTTTTCCTCTTCCATCTTCTCCTATCATTCGTCATCTCAGTACTCACTCCTTTCATACGCATGTCCTCTTTCACACAATCCATCCATCTTTTCTTAGGCCTTCCTGTGTCCGTGTATCCATCCACATTCATATTCAGCACTTTCCTTGTAACATGACTTTCTTCCCTCCGCATAACATGCCCACGCTAACCTATCACTCTATTTTCTTATTATTACACCGATTACCTGAAAGTTTTTAATGATAATATAGATTGTCTTTGTAAATAATTTTTTGAAGTTTCTATAAATGTTTCTAATTCTGTCCTATAGAAGGAAAAGACGAGCACAGGAAAGGTCTACTACACATGAAAATGGCGGAGGGAGCGAAGCTTCAGATGTCCTACAACATCTGAACGACATACAACTGAGGCATAGAGTGGAAGCCATCATATCTTTTGCTCACGACTTCGTAGGCGATCTGCAGAGCGATCAGTTGAGGTAACATCGGCATAAACCTGCTAAAAAAAAATTCTATAAATCTCACTTATATTATAAATGCGAAAGTTTGTGAGTTTGGATGTTTGTGCCTCAATCACGCCTAAACGGCTGAACGGATATATACTTGATTAACATATAGGCTATTTTTCATCTGGGTACTACGCGAGCAAAGACGCGAGAGGCAGCTAGTATAAATATAAATATTTGAGGACATTATCATACAGCACCATCTAGCCCCCAACTAAGCAAAGGGAGCCAGATGGCTGATAGAATACTCCCGCAGCGGGAATCTAACCCAATCAATCAATGCTTGTGGCCACCAGAAACAATAATACCAGCTTGAACTGATTAAATATTATGTATGCATATTTTTCTTGCTTTCAGACGTTACCAAGAAATCAAGCAGTCAGATTTGCCGAGCGCCGTGGCTGCCAAGAAGACCAGGGAATTCCGCTGTCCGCCCAGAGAACAGATGAACTCAGTTTTAAGGTAAGTGTCTCGTCTTGTTTCAAAGTCGAAGTCTATAGTAGGTAAATAAGCACACAATCTACATCGTCGAAACTAAAATCTTACTTCTTACTTCTTACTTATATTATAAAGTTGAAAAGTCTTAGTTTGCTTGAAATTACCGGCGTAAAGCTCAAAACGCAACGATAGCGCGTACTAACTTTACCTGTGCTGCCATCTAGTCCGAAAGTTTGTAACGATGTTTGGATGTTTGGATGTTTGTGCCTTAATCACGCCTAAACAGCTGAACGGATCTGAACGAAACTTGGAATATACATAGTACATGTACTGGATTAACATGTAGGCTATTTTTTATCCGGGTAACACGCGAGCGAAGCCGCGGGCGGCAGCTAGTATATTATAAATGCGAAAGTTTGTGAGTTTGGATGTTTACATTAAGTAAAAAAATTCGGCTCGCTTCGCTCGCTAACTTTTAGAGACTTCTAGAAATGGTTTAAAACTACATTGAGTTAAAAAATTTGGCTCGCTTCGCTCGCATTGGTTTGAAGCTCGCTTCGCTCGCTAACTTCTAGAGACTTCTAGAGATGGTTTAAAGCTACATTAAGTTAAAAATTTCGGCTCTCTTCGCTCGCATTGGTTTGAAGCTCGCTTCGCTCGCTAACTTCTAGAGGCTTCCAGAAATGGTTTAAAACTACATTGAGTTAAAAAATTTGGCTCGCTTCGCTCGCTAGCTTCTAAAGACTTTTCGGCTCGCTTCGCTCGCATTGGTTTGAAGCTCGTTTCGCTCGCTAACTTCAAGAGACTTCTAGAGATGGTTTAAAGCTACATTAAGTTAAAAATTTCGGCTCGCTTCGCTCGCATTGGTTTGAAGCTCGCTTCGCTCGCTAACTTTTAGAGACTTCTAGAAATGGTTTAAAACTACATTGAGTTAAAAAATTTGGCTCGCTTCGCTCGCTAGCTTCTAAAGACTTCTAGAGATGGTTTAAAGCTACATTGAGTTAAAAATTTCGGCTCGCTAAGCATAGGCAGAAAAGATCGCATAGGCAGCAAAGATCGCATAGGCAGCAAAGATCGCATAGGCAGCAAAGATCGCATAGGCAGCAAAGATCGCATAGGCAGCAAAGATCGCATAGGCAGCAAAGATCGCATAGGCAGCAAAGATCGCATAGGCAGCAAAGATCGCATAGGCAGCAAAGATCGCATAGGCAGCAAAGATCGCATAGGCAGCAAAGATCGCATAGGCAGCAAAGATAGCAATATCGAATTAACACATTAAAATATAATGTAACCAACCTAGGTAATGTACATTACCGTCGTACTGATAACTTGTGTTTAGAGTACGTACCTACCCACAGAACACTAATGTATTAATACGATATAGGTACTTACTCAAACACAAGTTATCAGCACGATGTCGAAACACGCAAAGCGACCCGATAGGACAGCCTAAGCGCTTTTATACAAATCCTTCGTAAACAACAAGATGGCGGCGATGTCGTACCGGTAGTCGTTCAGTGACTTACATTAAAATCATAAATTGACTTTTATATTAATTTAACTAACATCTAAAATCAGGATACTAATTTACGGAACTTTACACTAAAAAAAAATAAGATAGTTCCTATAATGATTATGTAGATAAAATTAAATATTGGTAGATATTTGTGTTCCTGTACTTTTTAAGGCTAATTTTATTTTGAGTAGTTTCTATAAATTATTACCTAGTGTTCCAGAATACGGTTAAAATTTTGTTTAAAAGATTGTGATTTTCTATGCTGTTTTTTAGTAGATATTATATAGAAAAGACTGATTATAATACTTTGTTTCATAAAAACATCGTTGTCTTATTTTTTCCTATTCCGTCTGATAGGAACCCGCAATTAAAATGGACGCTTTTATTATAAATTCAAAGGTTAATTGAGTAATAGGTAGGACCTACCTGGTAGGTGTTACTAGTTTAGAAAAGAGTAAATGGAGTAAAAGGAGTAAACTTGACTATAAACTTGTCCTAAGCCTCGAGCTCAACTATATACCTACTTGTCTTACCCCCGAATACTCAAACGCGACTCAGAGTTGAGCACGTCTCAACTCACGGTTTTTTGACAGTTTCTGATGATAATCTGTCAAAAAATCGTCATTTGAGACGTGCTCAATTTTGAGATGCGTTTGAGTATTCGGAGGTTAGGCCTTTTACGAAATCTACTAGGTAATTGTGATGTTTTTACAGGCTTCAAGCACATGGACCAGGAAGAAGAACCTTGGAAGGAGAATTGTCCTTGTGGCGAGGAGCTCATCGTCAGGATGAACGAGATCCACGAGAGCCTCATGGTGCATGTGTCTCTCAACGCTCTGCAAGAGCCACTGTCTGAGGTAACTATTACTAATCATAACGTAAATAACATTTGGAATTTCTTGAAAAACATTTATCTATGGAGCGAAAGACTTTAGAGAGAACTAGAAAGAGTTGAAGGTGTGAAAGGTTAATTATAGTTGAAAGAGAACTAGAATAAGTGAAAGTATAATTTAAAAAAAACTGTCAAGTGCGAGTTGGATCCGCACACGAAAGGTTCAGTACTAGTGCAAAAAAAAAACTAGAATCTACAGTAATTTTTATAATAAAAGTGTTTTATAATAATTTGACGGCCTCGGTGGCGTGGCGGGCGATTGCTCGGCAGAGGCGCAAGAGGCGCGGGTTCGATTTCCGCTGCGGAAGAAATTGCATGTTCTGTAAATATTTCTTCCGGGTCTGGGTGTTGTGGTAGCATGGTACTCGTAGTTTCTGATACCCACGACACAGGGAATCCTAATGTGGGGTCAGGACTATGTATGTGACTGTTGGGTGCTATTTATTTATTTATTGTACAGGCCATAGAAGAACCGGCAAAGAAAACTCCAGAAGAGAAGTTCCGTAACGTCCTGATCGGCACTATTGTCAGTTGGGCCGAGGAGTCGCAGATCGAGACGCCCAAACTCGTCAGAGAAATGTTCAGGTAATTTTACTCACATCTCTGTTCCAGGTACCAAACAAAAAAATGTATCTTCGTTGCCATTTATGTTTTACACTATTTATATGTTATTCATGTAACATGATGAAACTGGCAGATATATTACAGACTTCTAATGATAATAATAATATATTTCTTCCTTCCAGTCTCCTAGTCCGTCAGTACGACGCTGTTGGCGAACTGATCCGTGCTCTCGAGAAGACTTATGTGATAAACGCGAAGACGAAGCTGGATGTAGCGGAGATGTGGATGGGGCTGAGCCAGATCCGCTGCGTATGCAGATGAGCCAGGAGGAGGAGGAGCTCATGAGGAAGATACTCTGGTGAGCCATCATTCCTATTTAGATCAAGAATATACGTAAGACTAAGTTGGAGGTGCGAAGTTGTAGGTGGGATTGTGCCAGATCCGCGCGCTGCTGCCTGTGCAGATGAGCCAGGAGGAGGAGGAGCTCACGAGGAAGAGACTCTAGTGATCCATCATACTAATTAAGATTTAAAAAAGACTGACTTGTCCTTAGAATAGAAGCAAACAAACAATTCCAAACCTATGATTAATAAGACTGAGATATAGTTTGTTTACTTTATTATATTTGAAACTCATCAGATATTATATCTTATTTCAGGAAATTCGTGAACAACCACACCTTCTTCCAGCTGATTTAATCAGGTATGACTTGTTTACTATAAAACACAACTACTTACCTACATGCTCAGACCAAATAAAAAGAGTAGACGCCGCGCCGCGAACAACAAAAGTGAAGCCACACAAAACCGTGCTCCTGCAAGTAAACATACACGCTCACGCACACACCTACACTAAAACCATGCTCATCGCTCTTAGTACGTCACGAGTCTTAAAAAAAGAATTATGCCTTCCTGTGTAGTGAAAACTTGTAAAAACAGCAGCAAATCACATAAAAAGTCTCACGGAATCACTTTTCACTTACTGTGAGTACTTCAAATAGCATCGTTTCTTAATTATTATACTATGAATTTAGGTTACTTGGAACACACAACCTTAAAACCTTCGACACACACATAGATAAAATGGCGGCTTCACTTTTGTTGTTCGCGGCGCGGGGTCTTTTCTTTTTATTTGGTCTGAGCCTACATGGTTCAATTTGGGAAAATTGTGTCATAAAAAATGTTGATTTTTTTAAATATAGAACTCTCTAAATTCTCATACAAACATGACCCACAATACAGAGGGATACTAGGATTATGTGTCTTGGGTATCAGAAACTGCGAGTACAGTACAGTCAACGGATCTTGACACTCGTGAAGTTAGCAGTTTGACATGCGCAGTGAAGTTTTTTCATACTGTCTACTGCTCGAAACGGCTAACTTCACGAGTGCCTAGATCCGTTGACCGTACTGTACCACAAATTGCCTGCTTTTTCTTGATAGGCACTTGATATGAATAAGTAAGTAAATAGATACCTATTATGTATGGTATGTATGTTCGTATGAGCTAGTGGCCAACTCTAGTGACGGAGTTTTTAGGCCGCCTAAAGGCCTCCGTCATGGCTTAACGACTTAAAAGCCGGGACCCATAATTTAACGTGCCCTCCGAAGCACGGAGGCACTCAGCTCGCAATGCCACTTGCGGTCAATAAACTTAATTTATTGAACAATAATAAAATGGTACCTAGGTTAGGTAGGTATTAGGTTAGACTGAAACCTACTATATTTACTGTATTTTTCCAGATACAACCCTCAATTTCCTTATCACCAGTAGCTATCAAAAGCCAGTGGGAAACTTTTGGTTAGCACCTGTAAGCCTCTGCATAGAGTAAGCGGTGAATGCCTTGAATGATGCCAACCTACATCAAATTTCCTACCTCCGAACAAGAGAGGAATTAAATCAAACAAGGGTAATATTTTAATCAACTATTTATTTTAGTAGGTATTACATAATAGTATTTGTGAGAGCATCAGCGAACTAAAATAAATTAATTTTATTAGATTCTTTGAAAAAACTTTCACTTTCATTATATTAGTAGAATGTAATCTTGTAGCAAGTAGGATTTCCACCTTCAGATCTTCTTCAGAGAAACACCACTTCTACAGTTTATAAACTGTAGAAGTGGTGTTTCTCTATCATAATCTAGCAGATTCGTCTGACGAAAAGTTACGTGGCTACAGGCTCTGTTTCCTCGTGAACTGAAATAAGACGTCTGAGTCCAAAGGTTTTTAAAATCAAATGGCTACTAGAGTGAGGCAATGACGGCTGTTGTGCCACTCGCTCGTGTATTAATATTTTCTATAGCGAAAGCAATCGACTGGATAGAGAAGGAATGGAGAAGAAATGCATTTACGTCTATCATTTTCACTTTTTTGACGACCGCTGTGGCGTGGCGGGCGAGTGCTCGACTGAGACGCAAGAGGCGCGTGTTCGATCCCCGCTACGGGAGAAATGTTTGTATGTTCTGCAAATATTTCATCCGGGTCTGAGTGTTGTAGTATTGTATTATAAGTATGTATTTACAAAAAAAAACTATATAATTATTTTATCAGCCATCTGGTGCCCATAGTACAAGCTTTACTTAGTTTGGCGCTAGATGGCGCTGTGTGAAATGTCCACAAATATTATTATTATTTATTATTATAGTTGCAAAGCCAAAAGGTTACAGAGGCAATAACAGATCGTTACGTCCAGACGCAAAGTAAACGTTGTCTATCTACTACGTCACTTAAGTCTACATATATCTGCACTCTTAAAATAACATAAAGATAGAACCTAAATAGGTAGGTAGGTACTCCAAAAGAGGAAGAGTACAATTGGCGGTCTTATCGCATAAGAGAGATCTCCTCCAGCTATGATGAAGGATGCAAGGAGTAGGTATCTCCAATCACGCCTCTGTTCCAACACACGCCTTCAGTCGGTCTCGATGTTCATTTTTCCGTCCGCCCAGTCGATGCAAAAACAATAGTGGAACTGTTATCATTTCTAAAGGGTAGTACCTAAATATCATGAATAAGTTCATTTTATTAAAGCTTGTTATATAAAACGGCAAAGAGATAGATTTTCCCATAATAGACGCGACGGATAGACTGATAACCAGAATCAAGAAATCTAATCTATGATGAATGATTAAATGAAATCATAGTGAATACATTTTTTAATAACCTATAGTTTCCCACCACCTGAGCAAAGGTACCTCCCATTTCCTATTCTTGCGCTCCAAAGCTAGAGTTTCGCATTATGATTTGACGCATAGGTACACACACACACACACACAGACACACACAGACACACACGCGCACACACACACGCGCACACACACACACACACACACACACACAAACACAAACACACATTTGGCAGACATGTTTTTATTGTGTTTATATACCTACATTATACATTTATTGCATGATTTATCTATACTTAATATTATAAAGCTGCAGAGTTTGTTTGTTTGTTTGTTTGAACGCGCTAATCTCTGGAACTACTGGTCCGATTTGAATGATTTTTTCAGTGTTGGGTAGTCCATTTATCGAGGAAGGCTATAGGCTATGTTTTATTTTTTTCAAAATTAGGAATCCGTAATAAAATTGCTATTTTGTAACACAAGGTGTAAAATTGAAAACCTATTTTTGCGTGCGCTGCAAAAACTATTGACAATAGAACAAAATGATGTACTACGGGTTTGTAGATCCCATTAGGACCTACAAATAGTGTTGAGTAGGACACGGTTTCAAAATCAGTTTGTATGAGGCCCTCATTCTATTTCGTGAGGTGGGACAATGTCATGCTTCAAATGTCATGTCACATACTGTAAAATGTCATGTTGCGAGCTCGTGCGAGGTAGTGAGGTATTATTGTTAGCAACTTCCCCACCAGGAGGCAAACAAGGCGACCGCCTATAAATAGCGGGCCGAATCGAGGCTTGCGGTCACTTCGCTCGTGGTGCTCGACAGTGCAACATCTCATGGACAGTAGAGTTTTATTGTTTTTGTGTAATTTCGGTGTGAAGGACGCGTGAGTCATATTGTGTTTTGGTTATGTCATTTTCATGTGTAATCTAGATCATTTTCAATGTGTGTGGTCCAATCTGATTGTAGTAGTTTTGTTTAATTTTGATTAAATTGATTGTTAATGTTTAGATAAGCCTGTGGTTTATTTTTTTTAATGAATCAGATCCTTTTTACCTAAAATCAGAAGTGAGGGATAATAAAATCCATAAAGCTCACGAATTTCGAGTAAACAGATTGGAACTACCCACACATTGAAAAGATAGCCAGATTCTGTGCAGTTTGTTGTTTTATTCTCTCAGTTGCATTCTCTTTGTTGTTCTTGTTTACGTAACCTTGGTAAATTCTCAGCATGCCTAGAAATAAAGACCGTGGTAGAACGAAACATCGTACACAAGGTGACTCACGTGTCCGAACACGACGCCGTTCTCGGTATCGGTTTCGTAGTAGAACTCTGTCATCCATGCGATAACTTTCGCGCTGTAAGTTACGGTCTCTGTCACCTAGTGTCTTTTATGGTCGAGCACCACGTCGGAGCAGAACAATGACGCGCAGTAGGTTCCGTGTCCGATCACGAAGCGTCTCCCGCTGTCAATCTACCCAAAGACGCTCTTTTGTCAGGGTGCGTCACCGTTTGCGGACTTTGTCGCGCAAAAGGGGTAGTTCGCGCCGTAGTCTATTTTGATCCCGATCTGGAAGTTCATTAGTAGGTCGAATGCCACGACGCAATTATGGGGGTAGGGTTCGTTCTCTGTACTAATCTCGATCACGCTCATCAAGCGTCGATCGCCGTTGCTATCGCTGGTCTCGTTCTCGTAAGTCATTTTTCGTAGTAGGTAGGTATAGTCCCCCCTAGGATAGTAGATATGAAAAAGTCCCCCCTCTTGTATGTCAGGTCGAATAAGGTGGTTGGCTGGTGTTGGATAGTTACCAAGGGTGGTGACTGGGCGATTACTAAAGGTGGTAATGCGCACAGGTTAATGCACAGAGAGTGTGTTAACCTAAGGGAGATGCTTGGTGCGTCTGGCGTCAGAAGTGCCGAAGACAGAAGCCGGCGCGGCTGCTGCTGAAGACGGTGCAGTAGGCGACGTCCAGAGAATTATTTTGAGACGTCTCTGAGGTGAAGTCTGTAAGATTGAGTTTGAAATTTATGAATGTTGTGCGATGTATGAATTAAGTGAAAGAGATATTATGAACGGAGGATGAAAAATTAGGTGGCGGTTTTAAAGATACTGAGCGCCTATTTAAATATGTGTTGTTCTTTCACAGATGAGGGATCAAGTGTTCTGCGATCCATGCCTCTGTTAGTTGCAGACCCTGAAGCCGGACCCTCGACAGCAGCTGGCGCTGGTCTCTGTAGATCGACACCGTACGACCGGGCCGAGGACGACCCTTCGTCAGGAGAGGCCGTGTTAGCAACTTTGATGTATACCTCTCCACTTAACAGAGTTAAACAGGTACCGAAGGGACGACGCCTGTTATTCGCGCGTTTTGACGTCGCTGCTCGGAACACAAGGCCGAATCGTGAGGGTCTACGTGAGATCACGCGGAGCAGAGCTCGACGGCTGTGAAGGATAACCAGGCCATATAAGATGAGTATTCAAATAGAGAAAGACTCTCACCTCGTCAATTTGTTTACGTAATAAAGTGTTCTCAGTCCACAGAGAAGCTGGACTCTGCGGTCGTTACGAGCTGAAGCTGTTGAGCGGAGGCTACGGGAGAACGACTCTGGCTGCCGTGCAGTACATGGTACCGTGGCGAGGCGAGTGGTGCTCGGAGACGTGTGCCGCGTTCTTCGATAGCGAGTACCACACCTCTTATAAGACCAAAACGTCATTTATGGCTTTGCCGGTTGTTATCCTTTCCCATAGTTAGATTAACCAACCAACCCCTTAGTGTTTTTCGTAGTAGGTAGGTATAGTCCCCCCTAGGATAGTAGATATGAAAAAGTCCCCCCTCTTGTAAGTGGATAACAGACGACATTGCTATATATGTCAGGTCGAATAAGGTGGTTGGCTGGTGTTGGATAGTTACCAAGGGTGGTGACTGGGCGATTACTAAAGGTGGTAATGCGCACAGGTTAATGCATAGAGAGTGTGTTAACCTGAGGGAGATGCTTGGTGCGTCTGGCGTCAGAAGTGCCGAAGACAGAAGCCGGCGCGGCTGCTGCTGAAGACGGTGCAGTAGGCGACGTCCAGAGAATTATTTTGAGACGTCTCTGAGGTGAAGTCTGTAAGATTGAGTTTGAAATTTATGAATGTTGTGCGATGTATGAATTAAGTGAAAGAGATATTATGAACGGAGGATGAAAAATTAGGTGGCGGTTTTAAAGATACTGAGCGCCTATTTAAATATGTGTTGTTCTTTCACAGATGAGGGATCAAGTGTTCTGCGATCCATGCCTCTGTTAGTTGCAGACCCTGAAGCCGGACCCTCGACAGCAGATGGCGCTGGTCTCTGTAGATCGACACCGTACGACCGGGCCGAGGACGACCCTTCGTCAGGAGAGGCCGTGTTAGCAACTTCCCCACCAGGAGGCAAACAACAAGGCGACCGCCTATAAATAGCGGGCCGAATCGAGGCTTGCGGTCACTTCGCTCGTGGTGCTCGACAGTGCAACATCTCATGGACAGTAGAGTTTTATTGTTTTTGTGTAAGGACGTGTGAGTCATATTGTGTTTTGGTTATGTCATTTTCATGTGTAATCTAGATCATTTTCAATGTGTGTGGTCCAATCTGATTGTAGTAGTTTTGTTTAATTTTGATTAAATTGATTGTTAATCTATACTAATATTATAAAGCTGCAGAGTTTGTTTGTTTGTTTGTTTGAACGCGCTAATCTCTGGAACTACTAATCCGATTTGAATGATTCTTTCAGTGTTGGGTAGTCCATTTATCGAGGAAGGCTATAGGCTATGTTTTTTTTCTTTCAAAATTAGGGATCCGTAATAAAATTGCTATTTTGTAACACAAGGTGTAAAATCGAAAACCTATTTTTGCGTGCGCTGCAAAAACTATTGACAATAGTACAAAATAATGTACTACGGTTTTGTAGATCCCATTAAGACCTACAAAAAAGTCCGCGAGAACATATATCTAGCTATCATGGTTTAATCACAATAACCGATTTTGTGTTCAAAATAATTATTAAATCGTCTGAAGAAAAAAAACTACGTTAAATATGTATCTTAATATTAATCTTTATCGAAATTAAGCATTATGTTATCAAGAGTATTTATGTAGAAGTAAAATACTTTTTGTTTCATCTCAATCGGATATTTCGTTTAAAAGTTATCACGTGTGTAAGATGTTAAGAGTTGGTACCTATTAATGAGTTATGGGCCATAGAGTTTTTTATCAACATAAAATCTATACTAATATTATAAAGCTGCAGAGTTTGTTTGTTTGTTTGTTTGTTTGTTTGTTTGTTTGTTTGAACGCGCTAATCTCTGGAACTACTGGTCCGATTTGAATGATTCTTTCAGTGTTGGGTAGTCCATTTATCGAGGAAGGCTATAGGCTATGTTTTATTTTTTTCAAAATTAGGGATCCGTAATAAAATTGCTATTTTGTAACACAAGGTGTAAAATCGAAAACCTATTTTTGCGTGCGCTGCAAAAACTATTGACAATAGAACAAAATGATGTACTACGGGTTTGTAGATCCTATTAAGGCCTACAAAAAAGTCCGCAAGAGCATATATCTAGCTATCATGGTTTAATCACAATAACCGATTTTGTGTTCAAAATAATTATTAAATCGTCTGAAAAAAAAACTACGTTAAATATGTATCGTAATATTAATCTTTATCGAAATTAAGCATTATGTTATCAAGAGTATTTATGTAGAAGTAAAATACTTTTTGTTTCATCTCAATCGGATATTTCGTTTAAAAGTTATCACGTGTGTAAGATGTTAAGAGTTGGTAGGGAGGCTATAATATAGGCAATATTTTATCTCGGTATTTCCACGAAACAAAACGCGGGTGAAACCGCGGAGCACAGCTAGTCCTGTAATAATCTTTTTGAAATATTATATTTGTTGATGATTGTAAGTATAAGATCTTTGAAGAGTATAATAAATACATTTCTAAAATAACTCTGCTAAGGAAATCCACGCGCGCTTGATGCAAGCAAGACGAGACGCTGGCGGCGCGGCGGCGGGCGAGACGAGGAGGCCGCGCTTGCTGGCCGCCTGTGAGAAAAACGCGGGTGAAACCGCGGGGCACAGCTAGTATATTAATATTATAAAGCTGCAGTGTTTGTTTGTTTGTTTGAACGCGCTAATCTCTGGAACTACTGGTCCGATTTGAATGATTCTTTCAGTGTTGGGTAGTCCATTTATCGAGGAAGGCTATAGGCTGTGTTTTATTTTTTCAAAATTAGGGATCCGTAATAAAATTGCTATTTTGTAACACAAGGTGTAAAATCGAAAACCTATTTTTGCGTGCGCTGCAAAAACTATTGACAATAGAACAAAATGATGTACTACGGGTTTGTAGATCCCATTAAGACCTACAAAAACGTCCGCGAGAACATACATCTGGCTATCATGGTTTAATCACAATAACTGATTTTGTGTTCAAAATAATTATTAAATCGTCTGATAAATTGTTAAATATGTATCGTAATATTAATCTTTATCGAAATTAAGCATTATGTTATCAAGAGTATTTATGTAGAAGTAAAATACTTTTTGTTTCATCTCAATCGGATATTTCGTTTAAAAGTTATTACGTATGTAAGATGTTAAGAGTTGGTACCTATTAATGAGTTATGGGCCATAGTCCATTTATTGAGGGAGGCTATAATATAGGCAATATTTTATCTCGGTATTTCCACGGAAACGAGAAAAGCGCGGGTGAAACCGCGGAGCACAGCTAGTTTTATGTATAAAAGTAACTGTTGTGGGTCAAACAGGAATAACCATTGGTTAGAAGAATTATTGTTCCGAGGATGTTCCCAAATAAATATATTTGATTTGAATTTGAGTGCATCTAGATCGTCATTTTTTTTCTGGATCTGCCGCGTCCTCTACGACTGTCTCGGACATTGAGTGACGAATTTCGCCCAAACTTCTGGATGCTTTCAACTACTTCCAAGTCGCATGATCTGCCTACTACCCAGTTAGCAAATAATAAATTAAAAGTACCTACCAGCATCACAAGGGTGATCACTTTGTGCAACCCCTTTTCTTAAAGACGATCACAGATATCATTCTCATCAGTCTAGTAAAAACTCTTCCTCCAGCCGAGTAAAAACACCAAAAAAATAAGGTTTGATTCATTATTTGATGTGAAACATTATCTCTTTCATGAAATAAATCTTACAAGGTACCTACTCGTACCTACTCTACTGTTGATGTACGTAGGATGATGCGTGGGTTCATTCATTGATTGCTTTGGAAATGTGTTGAAGGCTTTGTAGGCGTAGTCAGGGTCACCACACCAATCGTTTTTAAAACAAATTACGTCATCTGTTATGACTATGACATAAGGAGGATGGTAAATAAGGTAACAAAATAGGACTTATTACGAAATTAATAAAAGTTTCTTGCGACTCTCTTCCCTAAAATATATCCCAACATCAGCAGCGCTCAAGTCAGTTTTTTGTTTCTATTTACAATCGTAAAACTTTAACCCCTAATCAGGCTTAAACCTGGGCTAAAACTATAAAATGTCACAAATTTAATGGACTCAAAAATAGTGTGACATAAAATAATTTACCACCAATAATTGTTATATAATTTGGAGAGGCTTATGGCAAAGACCTTAGTGTCCAGCCTTTCGTTACTTTAATATTTTATTTATTGTTAAAAAACTCCGTTCACTTAGGGCGCCTTTTTTCTTACTACCAATAAGTTCTACTATTATAAGAATGTTTCCGCAAAGGGTTAAGTACTCCGGTAACAACGCGTCAAATGTTACCCTTGTCAAAGGAAAGGTGTCACTAGTTTTCTGTAGAAAAGTAATTCGATATTTTACACCATTACGGCACTTTGCCTAATGGTGAATAGTTGTCTAGGCTTTCAAGGGCTGCATAAATAACCTACTTACCTGAGTACCCCTGTTACCTAGTGTTTCTATTCAACGCTCAACGCTCAGGTATCAGAGAGGAGACTTGATTGCGTAACTTACCTTATTGTAAATCGACTTGATCTATTAGTGTTAATGTTGGGACTCTAGTGACACAAAAGGTTAGAATATATTTTCAATGTGTTACGAGTATACTGTGAGTGCGCACTTACGTAAGGTTAACAACCTCTCACAGGGTTGCAAATAAAAATTGAAAAGGATTGAATAAGGCACCATCTTAAATTCCTCAGAACAAAAAATGACACTTTAAATTCTCTTAATGTAACTGTCAAGTAAAAACATTCGCAAAAAAATTCAAAAAATATGATTATTTTATCTTTATCCGTCATCATTCAATCTAGACGTAGGTAGGTACCCAATCTACAGAGACAGAAAGGAAACTATCCCTTAGTTGTGTACGACCAACATTTTAAGGCAAATATATCCCGCACGGATTTATATCTGAGCCATCGTTATCCCTGACTTTTGTAACCTTATTACAAGTTATCCGAGACAGAGCTACATCAGATTATACCCAAGTATCTTTCAATCGATCGCTGGGTGGGCACACACAATGAAGCAGGAAAGTTAGGTAGGTACAGGTTCCCAGAACCGACAATCGATGGATTGGGTAATGGAAAATGCTATTGTTGGACGAACCGGAAGGTAACATGGCACATATTGATGAAACCATGAAACTAAGATATTTTTGCAGTCACAGACAGAAAGATGGACAAAAGTGTGACTGAGGCATTTCAAGAGGGACACCCTTACGACTTTTACGTACCTGCGACTTTTGAGTAAAAAAAAGCCTCTTCGTAGGGCACTTTTATCCTTTCACCACACTGACTCAGGAAAACGAATGTTATCCAAGTACATTAAGTTATACCTACCTATAGCTAGATGCACTAATATTGCATTGTAACTCTTTAGAACTCCTATCTTTACGCATTGTCATAGATTTATGTAATAGTTAGGTACTTCAGTATTCTCATACATGCCGCCTCTGGTAGAATAACTAAAACCTCCTCGGTCTTGTTCCAATTTTAAACTGTGATTAGAACAAAGGTAGGTACCTATAGTAGGTAATATCACAAGTTCTTGAAAAATATATGAAAATGGAAAGATGCCAATTTTATAATTTTCTGTATTTTGCTGAATAAAAGCACATGTGAGTATATTTGTGGTTTTAATTAATTAAATTAGGCTAGGTAGTCTACCTACACTAATGACACTAGTTGTAATCTGTTGTAATAGGTACCTACATAGAAACCGAGGTTTTATTTTACCCAACTAGTCACACTGGCTTTGATTTTGGACGGCGCGCTGGAGAATCCTGTAAAGCGACTGGTTGTAGAAAAAATACTGTGCTATAATAATACCTACTCGTTGGGTTTGATAAAAGATAGATGAAGAAAGCCTGATTTTTCTAGACTTGTAAGTAAAAACAGAACTTGTTACTGCGTTAACACAACGCCGACGGCTTTAACTTTCAAACAACCGCTGAATAATCTTTATCCACGAACGTATATTTGACGGTTTTTATTTTTTGAGATATGATGGATACGAGCCTTGAACATTAGCAAAACATTGTATCTAAAAGGAATACAAAATAAATGAATTCAGAGTGTCTCCTCTAGATCTTGTTTCTTTGTAGGTTTAGAATATAGAAAAAGATTAGAAGTTTATTCCTTATTCTAAGTTTCTAGATATTCAAAAATCAAAAAACAAAAACAAAACAGTCGATCATTCCGTTGCAGTCTCGTCTGGAGTGATATATTAGTTAGTTGCGTAATATTGACTGACTGGACACAGAACATAGTTTTTGGAGACCGTGACTCGGCAAACGTAATGTAGGAAGCCCGGACTCCGGCAGATGAAGTGACGATAATATCGTCACTTCATCTGCCGTCTACGCATATTATGCGTATAACTGATGCGTTAGGTTGAAGATTGGGCGCGATGCCGAAAGAGGACTATGTCCAGCATTAGAATGCCGCTGATGATGATATTCGATCACAAAGCGAAAAAGTGAACTACATTATGACTACTTAGTGGTCAAAGAACCCAACCCAGGTCCTATTAGAAACGGGCCTAGGCAGCGGTCATACATACATATTATCACGCCCGTATGCCTAACGGGGTGGGCAGAACAAGTAATCATAAGAAAAATTGCAGCCACCTTCTGATCCAAGACTCCCAAGACGGATATGGTGAACCATGGTGACAGGTGATCAGCCCATCGCCCATACAGGTCCATAATGTAGGAGAGGATACTAGGTACCTACTCACTCCTTAAGTCGATTTTTACGACATGCTTGGAGAGAGAAGCAGCTGGACGCATTCTATGTTATTTCTAGGCGGTCAAATAGGTATAATAAAATCCAAGTTTACGTCGATACATCAATTTATTTAGTACATTAAATTCTAGCATCATATCATAATCTAATATGGAAACAGTCCATATTGTATCTTAAACTTATGACTAAAAACTTATATTTTTCAGTTGAAAACAGCAATTCCTAAATCATAGGAAAATAGATCAAGAAGAAGTCCTTATTTGGTATCTATACCACACCGATTTTGAGAAACATTCATACTATAAAAGGTGAGTGAAACTCGCAGAGAGAGATTTGATATTTTTGGAATGTTCCTTAACAGGTTATACAAAGAGATGCTACGTTTATTGCTTTCAAACCTTCACAAAAATTATAAAAAACCAAATCAAGTCAAACATCTTAGATTCAAACAAATAATTTTGTTACAGAGGATAATGAGACTACGTCTTTGTTTATTTATTTGGTTATTTCGTACGAAGACTACAGCAATATTTAAGTTTTGAAATGAGTGGTTGATGCGTACGACTGCACGCATTTCTTAGCTGCTAGGTAAATCATTTTGCATAGCAATTTCACAACGTGACTTCGCATGTCAAGTCAATCCCATACATTTTGCAGCAGCGTTTAGCTTAGTTACATTACCGGGCTTCGACAACCTTGTCGCGTAAGGGCCTGTGCTCAAGGAGCGGCGAAGGATTTTTTCGTGGACAAAAGATTTCCGACCTTATTTCAATAACCTTGACACTGACATCCTTTATAACAGGAATAGGTAACTGGTAGGTAACCAGTAATTGAAACGAGGTTGAGTCTAGCCCGTTACAGCGGCGCTGTTAGGGCAGGCCCTAAACAAACTGCCATATGAATGATTTGTCACAGGATAGACACGGATACAAAACGCGAACCCTCAGTTTCGAATATAGCCGCAGGATTAGACGCGACTTGGCTACAAGCTCTTGACATAATCTATCTATGGGGGCCTACGGCCTGACGGCCTCGGTGGCGTGGCAGGCAATTGCTCGGAAGAAATGTTTGCATGTTCTGTAAATATTTCTTCCGGGTCTGGGTGTTGTGGTACCATGGTACTCGTAGTTTCTGATACCCACGACACAGGGAATCCTAATGTGGGGTCAGGACTATGTATGTTATTTATCTAATTATTTATTTACGGGTCCTACTGTAACAATGCTAGTTGTTCTAGTGTCTCGCGTCTCGCCTGTGGTCCCTCTCTCGTTCTCGCTCGCGCTCGACAGGCGGCGCGTCGCGCTCGCGCCGCTCGCGATAACGCTCGTCGTAGTACGGCGCGGCGCGCTTCGCTACGCTTGCATCGCCCGCTCCGCTCTCCACTACTGGTTCCACGGGTGATTTGCGGGGCCTGGGGAAAGGTCTTCATTAGTTTCAGAAACATTAATGGAATTAACTTTTGTCTTTTAATCGTCAATCTATTGCTGTTTGTGGATTCTGTACAGTTTAAGTCCTTGTTGTTTCGATTTAAAGGACGGGAACATTTTCAGAATTGTCAATTGAGACATAGCCTAGAACTGAAGAGCGTGGATTGGCAAAACCTATGGCAACGTATGCAGAAAAAGAATCTTTCTTGTAACTTTTTCGTTCAAAATCCTATATTTACTGCTCGATTCGCGATAAATATTGACGATATTGTCAAGATACACAAATCTCACCTTTCCTCTCGACTGTGTCCCCTATTGTAGTGGTCCGCGCGCTCGCGGTCCCTGGAGCGAGAGCGTTCCCTCTCTCTTTCACGGTAGTCTCTATAATACCTACAACAAAACACGACATTTTAACGATATCAAATCATGTCGCTTTCAGATTCCCACCACCAGTTTACACACACAGGAAAAATAAAAGGTAGTGTTAAATAAAAATGTATAATTGTGACTATATTATTTATATTTTTTGTTGTTTGTGTTATATTATTTTCTTTTCTTTCAATCGAATGTCTACACTTTCTGAAGCATGTTGCGATTGTGTAGTATGTATTGATAGATCCTACTTGCATAGGGTAAAGTCCAAATAAGTATAAGAAAAATAAAATAAAAGTATTTCTGTACAAACCAGTATTTGCTAGAAATCAAAATAATAAAACATGCTAATTACTTTTATTTAAAATATTTTTCCATGCGTTTAAATATCAAGGACACCAATACCTGCCGAGGTACAAACAAGACCAGATTGAGCAGGAAACAGAAATTGAAAAACAAATGCATATTGTGTCACTTTTCTTTGCTTATTAGCCAAAACTTCAGATATGATGTGGCATAGAAGAAAAAAATCACTAAAACATGTCTTTTCCGCGTGTTTTCCGATGGATAATCAGATGTTTTGGTACTGCGGCTAGTTTGTCACAAAAATCTTCGCAGTATAGCGAGAGTGTAGCCGCAGGTTTTAAAAAGCCACACAATACGCCGTAAGATCTATCAATAGCGTACACTTACGCATCGCGGTCGCGCTCCCGATTAGAGGACCGTTCCCTATACCTGCAACCAATTGATGGGTCACATATCATTTTCGTATGTTTCATAGTTTTATTGCTATTTTTTATCGTCACGTAGTAACTTTTCAGAATGAAATTGCCTAATGTAACATGGACAAAATAGCTCGCGCTACAAGTAATTTTGTTTTGTACTCTATCAGTGTGAAAGTGTGATAGAATTATCTATCAATCCCTGATAATTCTCGTATGGTCTAGCTCTGCGTCTCAAGATTTTAGATTGGCACTGCAACACATGGCACATGTTGGTTACATTATCGACGACCTCGGTGGCGTGGCGGGCGAATGCTCGGCTGAGACACAAAGAGGCGCGGGTTCGATTCCCGCTTCGGGAGAAATGTTTGTATGTTCTGCAAATATTTCTCCCGGGTCTGGGTGTTGTAGTATTATGTATTATAAGTATAAGTATGTATTTACAAAAAAAAATTATATAAGTATTCTATCAGCCATCTGGTTCCCATAGTACAAGCTTTGCTTAGTTTGGGGCTAGATGACGCTGTGTGAAATGTCCACAAATATTTATTTATTATCGGGTTTTGGCGAACTTGTAACATTATAATTCGTAACAGGATAAAAAAGGACTGTAAACACCAACTTTCGTCGTGAAATGATAGTGTATAATAGCCTTGTGTAAGTTGCACAGTATTGCGCGACCGGTTCGTGCGAAGGAGTGAATATGTACCTGTCTCGCTCCTCCCTATCGCGGCTGCGCTCGCGGTAGCGCGAAGGCGAACGCTCGCGGCGACGCGGCGCGCGGTGGTGAGATCGCGCGTCCCGGTCGCGCGACCGTGAACGGCGCGCGCGCTCCCCGCTACTGTAAGATTTGGTCTCGACGCCGTGCAGCGTATCTTGTAGCGAGGAGATCAGGATCTTGCAGCGGTCGTCGTGCGCCACCTGGATAGATAAGCTGGTTAGTTTATAGATGCCTCATATAAATAAAACTTGATGAGTAATTGCCGTAGATAGTCGCTACTCGCGGCTCGCGGCTCTAACTAGACCAGACGACTTCTTGACTAGTCATCATTCATGCATGGCCGTTCGGTCATAACGTGGTATGTTAGAGCGTCAATGTCTAAGAGTCTATGAGTAACCTATTTAATCAAATACTACACAGCAAAGTTTATAATTGTTGTGAAATTTATTTTTCTCTTCCTGCAGCAAAGCCAATCTAAACTTCGGCAACAATGACAGAGAAGTGAAGAAAATAATGACGAACCATACATAACGGTTTATAATTTCTTTGAACTATGTGATTGCTTTTGTAAAGCTACCTTGCTCTGCTTGGTGAGCAAAATGGCAGTGAACAGCGGCCGCATCGCTGACGACACAATGCATTAAATATCACCTGGAACTATGTCATACCTTGCTCTGCTTGATGAGCAAAATGGCAGTGAACAGTGGCCGCGTCGCTAACGACACAATGCATTAGGTATCACCTGGAACTATGTCATACCTTGCTCTGCTTGATGAGCGAGATGGCAGTGACCAGCGTCTCGATCGCGGAGGCGTACTCGCCGGCGGCCGCGTCGCTGACGGCGCGCGCGATGGCACTGGACGAGACGGTGCGGTTGCGGGACATGACCTCTTCGAACTCCGCCTCAGAGATTGCGGGTATCGGCGGGTGCGCGGGGTGAGGGGCGGGGGGCGCGTGGTGAGCGCGGGCCGGCTCCATGGCGGGCGGGTACGCCTGAAGTAAACAATACATGAAGCATTTGACGATCTCAGTGGCGAGGCAGGCGAATGCCCGGCTGGCAGTATAAGGTATAAGGGTATGTTTGCATGTTCTGCAACTATTTCTTTCAGGGCTGGATATTGTTTTACCAGGGTACTCGACACAAGGAATCCTAGAGTGGAGTTAGGACTGTTGATATGATTTATCAAAAGATAAACGTCGCAATGTAACTGCAAGTTGGCAAGGAGCTGTTTTTTTTAACAAAAACTGTTCAAACCTCAGGATCGAAAAGCGGAGTCAGTACTGCTCCACCAACAACAAAGTGCTCTCTAGTATTATATGTGTGTTACCTGCGGCGGACGTCCGTAGGGCTGGCGCGCGGGCGGCGGGCCCTGCGCGGGCGGAGGGGCGTGCGGGGGGTGGCCGTACGGCGCCGGGCCTGCGGGGAACACTGGGCATTACTTTATGAGTACCACTGCCCGTGACAAACGAACCTTCACAAGTGCTGCGAGACACAACTACTTAAGCCAGTCCTAAAGCTGCATGCGCAGTATGTGTCGCGAAAGCGAAGAGTTTCACAAAGGTTGTCGGGTTCACTCGGGTTAGATCGGGTCGTTATCAGTAGGCGAGCGCACACAGGCGGCTCGCCGCGCCGGCCGATCTAACATTCTGTTACGAGACGACAAGCGAGGCACATCGGTGAGTGATTTTGACTTACACAGTGCAAGCAAATCCAGATAAGTTGTCACCGATGTTATGTACCCATGTATGAGCTAGGGTACCTACTTACCAGAAGTGTTAACCGATGCGTCGGTCTGTTGCGAACAGATAGATCAGTAATCAGAGAGCGAGGCTCGGGGTGGCTATAGGGGAGGTTGGAGGCCACACGGGGATAAGCCCCCATAATACTTACGTTAAGTCAAGTAATGCTGATGGAACAGCCATCACCTTGAGTAAAATCCTGATGGAACAGCCATCACCTCAAGTAAGATCCTGATGGAACAGCCATCACCTTGAGTAAAATCCTGATGGAACAGCCATCACCTCAAGTAAGATCCTGATGGAACAGCCATCAAGCCAGGTGGAACAGCCACCAAGTAAACGCATAACCCGCTAACATAGATTTGCATAAGTACATCAACACAGTATATTCGTCATAACAAGTTTTTTTTTTGTACTTGACGACATGGTGGAGATGCAGGGATATCTCTTTTATGCAATCTAAAAATAGATTGTTTACTCTGGTTATCATAAACGAATTGCGGGTAGTTGTGTTTTGCATTTGCTTCGTACGACGTAAAGAATAATTGCATATAAAAATAACAAAGGAATTCGAATAATCATTTGAATGTAATATTGTGTAAAATGTACGTAGGTATATTTTAAATTAGTAGGTTTAGTCATACACTTCACGAAAGTTTATCGGCTGCGGTCACGAGCAGATATTCATTTAAAAATGAAATCGTTTTCGTTTTACATTTTCCTTGGGGGGAATGTCGCGAAAGCGAAGAGTTTCACAAAGGTTGTCGGGTTCACTCGGGTTAGATCGGGTCGTTATCAGTAGGCGAGCGCACACAGGCGGCTCGCCGCGCCGGCCGATCTAACATTCTGTTACGAGACGACAAGCGAGGCACATCGGTGAGTGATTTTGACTTACACAGTGCAAGCAAATCCAGATAAGTTGTCACCGATGTTATGTACCCATGTATGAGCTAGGGTACCTACTTACCAGAAGTGTTAACCGATGCGTCGGTCTGTTGCGAACAGATAGATCAGTAATCAGAGAGCGAGGCTCGGGGTGGCTATAGGGGAGGTTGGAGGCCACACGGGGATAAGCCCCCATAATACTTACGTTAAGTCAAGTAATGCTGATGGAACAGCCATCACCTTTAAGATGCTGATGGAACAGCCATCACCTTAAGATCCTGATGGAACAGCCATCACCTTGAGTAAAATCCTGATGGAACAGCCATCACCTCAAGTAAGATCCTGATGGAACAGCCATCACCTTGAGTAAAATCCTGATGGAACAGCCATCACCTCAAGTAAGATCCTGATGGAACAGCCATCAAGCCAGGTGGAACAGCCACCAAGTAAACGCATAACCCGCTAACATAGATTTGCATAAGTACATCAACACAGTATATTCGTCATAACAAGTTTTTTTTTTGTACTTGACGACAGTATGTGCAGTACCAGACACTGCATTTGCTTTCACGTGTCGTGGGTGGGAGAAGGGGGTAGAGCAAAATCTCGTACGTAATTTGCATCACCAGTTTGGCTGAAGTATATGTAGAATAAGGACATAGAGAATCATCTCTATGCCCTTATCCTATTTAAATTATTAGTTTACTAATTTATGTAAGTTATTATGTTCATCTGTTTTCTCACAGCTTCTAAACTACTGGATAGATTTGGACAAATGAGATGATGTCTGATGAATCTAATGTCGTTTGATTGTAGATTCCGTTGTAATAATTACCAGGAGGTCCTTGCTGCGGCGGCGGCGGGCCGCCGGGCGCGGGTTGTACCGGCGGCTGTTGGTTGAAGAATGCCGGGTTCACGTGCGGAGCTGGTGCGCCTGGCCCGACACCTGGAAATAATTGTCCTTATTACATAAACGACGCATAATACACCCCATTGCGGGACGTAAGTGCAGATCTTTGTTCCTCTACCAACAATTAGAATTAGACCAACGACGTGGCACTAAGGGCTATGCCGTAGATTTAGACTTTGTCACACAGCGCCATCTAGCCCCAAACTAAGCAAAGCTTGTACTATGGGAACTCGATGGCTGATAGAATACTTATTTACATTTTTCTTTTAATACATACTTATAAGGGGGTGCATTTAGGGGTAGTTTTCAAAAATCATTTCCTCAATGTACGACTATGTGCTTTATGGAATGCACCTTCCAAATTTCAAGTCTCTAGGACAAGCAGTTTAGGTTCTGCGTTCTCTGTCAATATATAGTACTAGCTGCCGCCCGTGACTTCGCTCGCATGGTACCCGGATAAAAAATAGCCTATATGTTAATCTAGTACATGTACTATGTATATTCCAAGTTTCATTCAAATCCGTTCAGCCGTTTAGGCGTGATTGAGGCACAAACATTCAAACATCCTCACAAACTTTTGCATTTATAATATAAGTAAGATAGTTTAATGATTGTTTATATTTACCCGGATGTTGCGGCATGGGCGCGGGGCCACGAGGCGGCCCTTGTTGGTGCGGAGGCATCTGATGCGGCGGCGGCATGCCTTGCCCCGGCTAAAATACAAAGTTATTGTACTTGAAAATTGCATATATTTAATGCATCGTAAAGCATGCAGGCGAGTTCCTAGCTGCGCGTATGTGAGTGTTTATGTGACTCTGTGAGTGTATATGCAATCTGTCATGTCACTAATTCTTTCGAAACAGTGCGCCTCAAAGGCTCCTTACGTGCACTTGACATATATTTTCGAACTTTTTAGGTTCTACGACGAGCCGGTTTCCTACTATGTTTTCCTTCAGCGTTTAAGTTACGCGACAAGCTTTTACATCGTATATAATAAGTTGCGCAATGTAATAAATTGATGGGTTTGATTCAATATAAAGTTAATTTTCTTCTTTTTAAGAGAATTAAAATAAAAGCTTGTTTTTTAATTTATTTTTTCATTATTATTCGTTCTTTACAGCGAACCCTTTCATTTGATTCTCCATATCATGTGGGAGACTAAAAAGACAGTCCGCCATCTTTGGAAGTCCGCCATATTGGGTTTAGAATGACGTCACTTAGCTAATGATACATTGTCATGCATACTAAACGTGTATGCAAAATTGTAGCTCAATCGTTTGAGGATAACTGCTTTAAATTTCAGTTGCAAGATTTGACCCAAGCAAACAAACATAAAAGCTTTTAAAAACCAACACAGGAGTGTGTAAGTTTTGTTAGTTCAGTCTATGTTGGTGGTATTGCAGTCTGTGGTACGTACGGCGTGAGGCGGCGGCATCTGATGCGGCATCTGGTGCTGCGGCGGGCCGTACTGCGGCTGCTGCGGCGGCATGTGCGGCCCGCGCGGGCCCCAGTCCGGCCCGGGCCGCGGGCCCACCGGCCTCTGCATCTGCGGAGGACCTTGGAACTGCGGCCGGAAGTTCTGCTGAACATCATACATTGATCACAATGTTAAATAAGAACCGGTAAAGTGCGAATCGAATTCGCACACGATTAATTCCGTACCATCATAAACGGACTTTTTAATATGACTTTTATTCTATGTACTTTAAATAAATTATGGCCCCTTTTATTTTATTTTTTGATTGAGCAAGCAAAGATCTGAAAAATTTAAAAACCCTGAAACACGTGAGCATTTATTTTTCATTTATAGTATCCGGACAGAGTTTTAAGCAAATCGTAAAAAAGGTCCATACAAAAGTTTTCACCCCTTTAGGGGTTGTAGTTTTGCTATAAAAGGAAGCTACCTTCCAAAATTTAAGGTTTTTAGCTTCAGTAGTCTGACCTGTGCGTTGATTGCAAGAAAAATGCTTATTGTTTGGTGGTTTTCAAACGTATGCGTACCTGCATAGGCGGCCGATGACCTGGCGGCGGGCCCTGGTGCGGCGGAGGGCCCTGGTGTTGCATATGGTGAGGCGGCGGCGGGCCTTGGTGTTGCATATGATGCGGGGGGTGATGCGGCGGGCCCTGCGGGGGGCCGCGCATCTGGTGATGCGGCCCGCCACCCGGTCCCATCATCATGCGGGGGCCATTCGGGCCTGGCCCGTTGGGGCCGCCGAAGAATTCTGTGTAATTTGCTTGTGTCAAATAAACTTTTATAATTTGGAAATCGATTCATAGTTGAAAGTGATCTATATTTCTCGCACAAATGTACCTAATATTATCTTATTATTTTTGCTAACTTAGAGCAACACTAACACAGTGTGACTCAACGGAAATAACCCCTACTTCTTTGTATTGTTACACGCATATAGGTACTTTTATATTACTGTAGGCATTGTTGAGTCATTACTTCTCTGCTGGACTAAAGAAAAACAGAAAGCGTGCAGCTGCTTCTCTCCCCGAGCATGTCGTAAAATTCGACTAAGGGATATCCTCTGCAACATGATAGACCATTTATCTATATCAGGCAGGCGCGGTCCGAGGGGGGGGGGGAGGGGGGGGTGTCTCAGGGGACATGACCTCTTACGTCAAATAGAAAAATCTTCTAAAAATTTACAAAATATAAAAAAGCTATTTTCTGCCCCTAGTCGCGATGGCAATAAAAATAAGTAGTAGGCTTCCAAGTGTTTTATAATGTGTGCAATAAAATTGTGTATTGTGCAATAAAATCTGATTTACTCGACATATTCTATTATTAGTGACCCCCCCCCCCCCAAATTACAGGCTTGATCTATATGGGCGATAGGCTGATCACCTGGCACCATGTATGTATTTATTGGGTTATTTATTAAGTATACCTCCAGGGTGGGCCCCAGGCGGGCCGCCAGGGTGTCCGGGCGGGCCCCTCATGCCTCCAGGGCCGTTGTTAGGTCCAGGCGGAGTGGACCTCGTCTTAGACTGACTTTCAAATTGGTTCAGCGCCTGTGAAATAGTTCTATCCTGAAATATACGACTCTAGACGTATAGTTCCATACCGTTCCGGTAGGTACATGGAAAAATATGGTTTGTATGAATTACTACTAGTTGACACCACTACATCGTACCTCTCCTGGACCGGTTTTTCTGTGATTGCGTCGGTCCCATGTCAAAACACGGCTCGCTAAGTGCCAGTACTGTTATTAAACGGAATAATGGGCTGAGACCCTTATGGTTAGATACTGTGCAGTAGCTCTTGGCTAGAATATAGGTAGGTAGCTACCGGTTGTAAGCTTTGCATGATCTTGGTATAGTAGATATAACTTAGGTACCTACCAGATTTAGTTGTAACTTTATTTTGAGTTAAAAAAAATTACAATAATTTACCTGTTTAGTGGGCAACGTGACCACTGGATGCTGGCCGTGTATATCTTTCTTGGGCAGGCGGTCCAGGACCATACGCAGAGACTGGTCCGAGCCTAGGGAAATGACGCAGAATCCCTTCGACTGTCCATTTGCCCTATTCTCGAAGAACTTAACGTCTTGAAAGTCGTTCACGCCCACATCCTGAATAGCGTTGGCGATGTCTTGATCCGTGGCCCACTGAAAAGGTCATTCGGAACTAAACCACATGGTCAGGCTGTATCGAAGGAGTGGCCCATTCGAGTAATGCATGCTGGGTTACATACCTCTTTGTTTCCAAAAACAGATCAATCGAGACCTAACTAGACTTATGAAACACCTATCTTTTCTAACGTAAGATCATATTCACGTGAAGCTACCACAAATTATAGTTTTGAGAAAAAAGATACTCATCAGTAAATGATAAACCGCGATGTTTGAGCTAGAATGCTCATAGGTTTTATCTCCCAAATTCTACCTAACTCCCTAATCCCAAATAGGATCATACTCAAAACCTGCTGACCCGGTGCGATGACGTTGGGATAAAAGAAAGAGTTTTCTTTGCAACCATATTTTTATTGTCATTTTATTTTATGAAAATCACAGATTCCACCATAATCCATGTAGATATAGCGTAATAGAGCAGTACACGCACTGCTCCGTTTACAAAATGACGAATAAGTCTTCTCAACATTGAGAAACAAAATATTGACAGTCTTTTTATGTATACTACAGCAAAATAACGTATTCAAATGGAACTAAATTAGTAAATGTTTGATACATTTAAAAATTAAGTTAATCATATCAGAAGTGGGATATTGACAAGATTATTAGAACTATTTTCTAATTTATTTTATATGCCAATTTATTGAACATAAAATATATCCGAGCAAACACTTTGCAAAGTACAATTATTATTTTTAAACCGAATCTAAACTACACCAAGTGTGACAAACGAATTACTGCGGCCAAAATAACTATAATTATTAACAAAACTGTGTGATAGATACCTAATAATTATTTACACTTTCGTTCAGTTATAATTATAACAATGAGTTACGCGTACAATGTCAATCAACCTGTGCATTTTTAAACGTAAACGAACACAAACCTACCGAACAACCTACAATCCCCAATTGCACCAACCAGGGTTAGCTTTAAAACTCTAGTTTAGCCGATTTATGAATACATACACCGCTCAACTCAAGAGTTACCAGGCTAATCCAGGTTGAGTCAAAACCACTTGACTAGACAAAACCAGAAAGAAAAATGTACTACAAAAAGGAATGTGAACGTGATCAAATACAAACTCTCACATTAATAATATATCAAGAAAACAGTGTAAACAACAACAAATTTAAATAATAGGAACATAACTACAGACAAAAACAAGCTGAAAATATCTTACCTCCGAACCTGATGGAAGAAACATTAGTTCAATGATAACATACAATAAAATCATCATATTAGAGAAACATTTTCAGAAATCATGCAACATCAGTCTAATATGTTGATTTTGACAAGCGTTTATAACAAGCAAGTTAATTGCACTACATACGCATGGTATTTAAATGGTATGTAGACTAAAGATGGACCTGCATCATACATTAGTTTGTTCAAGTGAGTACATGGAACTAAAAACAGTAAAAAATTATGTAACAGCATAAATTGGAATAAAATACCAAGTCAATTAGACAGCGCCTATCTAAAATATTGTTTGATTTGGTATGTAAGTTTCAAGTGGAGTAGTTTAAAATACAGTTCTTTATTACAACAGTTCACAGATCATATTTTTATTCAAAAAGGACAATAAAATAAAATAAATATTTATGTGAACTGAAGTACATATTATGAAACTGTTTAAGTGGGCATTTAGCAATATTATGGTTTATACATAAATTATATACAATTATATTTGACCATTCATCGCCACTCGCAATACATTACGTGCGTAAAACCATTCAGACTTTCTTTGTAAATAATATTTAAATTTATTATGGTTTATAATAAATATAAGTTTCCAAAGAAATATTCAGTTGAAGAGATATTCGCGAAATTTATGAATGGATTTGTACAATCCCTTTGTGACAATACCTACAAGACGGAAACTAACAACCATTACAAAGGATTGGAACCCACTGAGTACATATTAGGTGTTAGGATTGTATGCAAGAATCAAGAATAATACTCAAGCCTGAATCAACATACAAACATAATTTTTTTGTGAAAAAAAATTGATACTTGAGTAGTAATTCACACTGAAGCTTGAGTTTTGAATGGGGTATAAGCATTACTAATGCAGTGCCTGTCAATACGCCTTACCCACTCCCTTTTTGTATCTTCATGTGGAGTCCACTGAAACTCTACACATAATATACATTTTTTTTAATAATATATTTTAAGAAACCTTGATCATACTCTTTTTACAGGGAATGGAACTACTGTAGTAGGTAGGTAGTATGTTAATAATATGATTAATTCAATACAATTACACTAAGGATCCACAAACTTTCATCTATCTAGTTTTCTACAGTAACTGTGCAAACCATAAATAAAACACTTCTGTAATAATCTACTTTAGGAATATCTCTTCACTGAAAATAAAAAATAAAATAAAAATAACATCTTTAACTTTGACAAATTCTACTGAGCCTAGACAAATTTATACTAATCTAGATGATAATTTGGACTTGCAAACTTAAAAGTTTACAATATCCTGCCAATATAAAAACTCTTACACAATAACCTACACCCAAACACAAATGGACCCATAAAATATAGTAAATTTCGCGGGCACATTTCGTTAAATTTATTGGATATGATCGGTTTGTAACATCTGTTTTACACAAACTAGAAGGTGCATTTAGAATCAAAATTTTACTATTATTTAGAATCTAGATGTACAAAGTAGTACTAAATTAAAGACGTTAGTTTCGAATACTAACAGTTGGATGTGTAAATATCCATTATAATAACCGCAACAACCATTTTATGGAAAATAAATCTGCTCATAGAAAATCTTTATCTTAGTGCACCATAATGCACTTAGCATTTACCGCTGAATAGTATTAGGAAGACACATTTGAATTCCCAAGCATTCATTTTCAAGCATAACAAATACGAAATAGGAACAAGATTTTTGTATAATTAAAATTTCACCAAGTTAGATTTAGTGACATATACCTTTTAAAGGAAAAACAAGAATAAATCCTGTTTTCACTTGTAATAATTGATGCTGATACAGAAAAATCTATGATATAATATGATTGATTGATTCATAAATCAAAAACAATATATATTGTCTTAGGTAATTTTTTGCCTAAAACCTGTATATTCAATGCTCAAGAGTAAATCATCACTTTCAATATATTTTGCCATTTTTCTATTGAAAACTGACAAAAAAATATGCTTGAGTGTTGATTCACACACAACTTTCAACATTCTTTGTAACGAGCCTAAGATTGATACAAAATAAAATATACATAAATAGGGTATCTCATATTGTTGATTGACAATAAATACGATTAAAAGTACATAGATTTTGCTGCATCATTAAATAATTCTAATTTTTACCTTACTCCATAATGGAGGACTTGTTTAGAAATTTATGACATGTGCTACCACAATAAGATTTCATAATCAGTAGAGCCTATGTTGATAATACAGATGTACACTAGCCTATATTTTAGCATTATATTAAAGAAACAAATACAATTATTTATGAATGAGGGATGTACAAGTCCAGATAGGAATGGCTAATTTACTGCACAACATTATTGCATATTATGTATACTGAAGTTACATAGTCCTAAGACTGCATTAATTGAAGCAAAACAATAATAAAACAAGAATTTTACATTGTAAGAATAATATTGCCTAGTATTTTTTTAGGAAATCTATTTATAAATAACCGGTTTGGAAGAAAAAATGTTGCAGACACATTTAGAATTGATTTAAGAAAAACTAGCTTCAAATTTGATACAGTAGGTACTTTACAGAATTCCCTATTGATTTTGTGTCTCTATAACTGTAATGATTATTTATATTAGCTATCCATGCATTGTTAACCTGTTTAGTGTCTAAAAAAATAACAAGTCTGTAGATAATAATATACTTTTACTAGAAATTAAGCTTAAACAGCTTTTTAGGCAAAATTAGCTTACATTCCTGAAAATAACACATTTGATGGGCTCTACTGATATGTTTTTTCATTATAAAGTATCTATGAAGTAGCACATGTAATGTCTGCAATAACAGAAAAGAAAATACCACATTTAACATACTTTTTGTAAAACTAGCTACTGCTTCCTGGTGCATTTTGCATTCCAGGTCCCACATGAAACTTGGAAAATGTACATTGTATGTAATGTATATTCCAAGTTTAATGCTATACTCTAGCCAATTCGACGTATAATAAAGGTAAACAAAAATCCAACCTAAAACATTGATAAAAACCTAATAAAAATGTATCCTGATTATTTAAATTACAATTTTGTTAACAAATCGGCAGAGAGGAGCTATCTGTTCACGAAATTATAATATAAATAATTGGATTATGGTTTTATTTAGTTTTTGACAACATTTTAGGTTAGATTTTTGTTTACCTTTATTTTACACCGAATTTGGCTGAAGTATAGTTACTCAAGTCAGTACAATGATTAAGCCACATACATACAAACTATCAGATTTATGTTAGTAGGATTGACACTACAAACAAATTAAATTGGTAGAATCTTTTCTGTTATTTTGTGTAGACCCAAAGTTGTGTAACCTTATCATTCTAAATGTTTATTGTACCTAATTAATAAAGAAATCAAAAGAAATGTCACACAGGCATATTGAAAGTTACAATACAAATAAGATTCATTTCTCTTCCACAGGTTAACATTGTTATATTTCTATTTCCGATATAGAATTAATTTACCATTCATTTGATTTCTTTAGTGTACGAGTAAGCCTGCTATTGAACCATTTTACATTACTAAATTATATAAACTGTTAGTTGCATTGATGAGTTTAATGTCTCAATATTTTGAACAGAAGGTACTTGATTAATTCGGGATGACTTTACAGTAATTCATGAAACATGTTTCATTTTAATCAAAAAGAAGGAAAACAATATGTAAGTTAACATATAGGTACCTGTATGAATGTAGACCTAACAAAGAAGACAAAAAATAAGGGAATTCTATGTTTCACAACCAGATTACATTTTGGTATTGAAGACTAATAATCTAACTAAAGTATTGATTATTATGTTCTCGAACTTACAACATGGATAAACCTCATTACTACAATGTTATTTTAGAACTCAGTTCTCAATCCTTACAAAACGCAGACAAAAAAATCTTATCTGCATTTGTACACGGTCTATGAATAGAACAAAAATCAATAACCCTTGAATATAAAATGTAAGATTGTTGATTCAATAGCAGGCTAAGAGCCCGTCCTTGCACTGCCAAGGCAAAAACGAGTTCAAAACAAAACTCTTTTCTATATTTACATTACAACTAGTGAATACAAAATAGAGTACGAACCCAGGTCAGATTGCCGACGTAGAGTTGGAAGCGGCGGCCATGATGTCCGTGGCTTGGGCCGTTGTTGTGATAAGAGTTGTTTCCATTCTGCTCCTCTGGAGGGTGATGATTCCCAGCGCCGGCGTTCACCGGCCCGTCGTCTTCAGGCTTCACCGGAGGCGCAGCAATCACGTCATCGTACAAATCCACATTTTCACCGCCAAACTCGTCCTGAAAAATGCCGGACAAGTCTCGTAAAATGCGCACTTCTTAACTTCATTATACCAAATTTTAACCACTCAAAAATTTAAGCACCAATGAATATACGCTCCTAGCCTTCTTTTTGGCGACTTATCCATACCTGGCGATTGAAATCTGATTCAATATCATCGGCGTACAAATCTATGTCCACTCCTCCATCCGCCATTTTGCGATGCGAATAGTGACGACCGCGACCGGAAGATAGTAACGCCCGTCCCGTACGTGTTATTATTTTGTTAGGCTTGGCCTTGTCGAGCCTTGTCGCTACTATCGATGATTGCCTATGGTTGCTCAAGTTTTTTTTATTAATTCAGAGTGCGATGATAGAGTCATTCTTTTTTGATAGACTAACCCCCGAATACTCAAAAAGACTTAAAAGACTTTTCTATAAATATAAATACATTTCACACAAAATTAATATAATATGATTATAAAAATTTGAGCCAAATTAGAAGGTTAGCATGTAATGTTATTTTTTCATGCAATAATAGATGAATACATTATGACATTTTGTTTTTGTGTTTAATGCATATTATTATGTAGTTAAAAATTTGTCATTTTAGTCATCTATTCAAAAAATAATGATGAATGCATCAAATATAGAGATAAGGAAAGTCCATGCTAACATTAAAAATTCGAAAGTATTCTGTCTGTCTGTCTGTTACCTTTTCACGCTTAAAATGCTAAACCGATTTTGATAAAATATTGCAATGAGATTGATTGCATCCTGGAAAGGACAGAGGCTACCTTTTGTTGCAAAAATAATCCTCAAGGGAGTGAAACAAGGGATTAAAGCTTTTATGGGGGGGAACCCAAAGTTAGGCAATGTTGTACGCGGCTAAAAGTTGGATGGGTGACCGCCTGAGAATGCCGCATGATGTTGACTTTTTGCACTCCCAGATAATTTTATGCCCATCCCCGAATCCACACTCTTAAAATAGGTATTTCATACTAAAAAACTACGTACAACTCAAATAATAATGTGGGATATTTGAGTCTTAAGTAGTCATCGATAGAATTTTTAACACGCACATAACCTCGCGGATTACAGCTAGTAGGTTAAAAAATCTGTAGAACAACCACTGCACTGCCCTAACCGGAACCAAGGTGGCCAATATAACATCGTGAACTTGTAAAGACTTACCAACACAAAAAACTATTTTGTGTTATTGATAGATTGATACACGATGATGTGACCTATTTTGAACCTGGCAACTCTACCAGGTGTACCAACATTTTAGAAAAAATCCTTTCACAGGTTAATAAAACTCATCAACAGATGGCAGTAAAAGTAAAACTGTACTAAACTAATATTTTCGAAACTTGACAGGTTTGACTAGCACAAAACAAGAAAACAGTTTTGACTTAAAATAATGAGGAATATACCTAATTATTATTGGAGACCTCTGTGTAAAATAATTCTGAATAAACCATCACCATCAAGTTTAAAATAGCGCCACCTGAAATGTTTATACAGTGTTACTTTGAAGTTTATCAGTGCTGCTCTCTAGTTTAGTTGTAGTGAAGTAGTATACTCTTTTTGAAGAAGGCATGCGCGGGCGGAGGGGAGCGGGACGTCACCACCCCTCGCCATTTTCCGTCAAGCTAAACTCAATCAAGTTTGCTTCTGTCAGTCGCTGTGTTTGTGTATGGTGTTGTGAAAAATTATCTGTGTTGATGAATCTCAATGGGAAATCGTGCTGATTACGGCTCCAAACGATGGGTCGATTGTTGTTATTGTGGCTCTAATGCATCTCCTGACCAGTGATAATGGCCAAGTGATTGGCTGAGTGTAGTGTTTGTGTTTAGCTGGGCTCTCACGGCAACAGTGAGATCCTTTCTCGGGATAAATCGTCCTCAAGACGTCGAACTTCGTCAAAGGAAGGTGACCCATGATGTCTGCGAAAAACATACCAGGAGATAAGGTAAACAGCATTCTCGATGACCCGTCGTTACCAGAGTTTGAACGTAAAGGTCATCCGTTTTTTAAGTCCATCTCCTTTCTCTTGAGGCGTGGGCCAGTGTACTCGTTAGGAATGTTATTCACGTCTCTTAACGCAGCTAAACGCATTATTCTTTAGTTCAGCAACTGCACGGAACTTATTGGATTGTTTGTTTATTTTGTTATTGTTATCATGACGATAATTTCATTCATTCATGCTATTCGCTAAATAACTATACCTACCTCCTTATTTATTTAGAATCTAGATATCATGCGTTTCCTTTCCTATCCAACGCACTTTTTACCTAAAGTCCAATGACTGACCCAATTAAAATCTTTGTAAGTACTATTTACCATGCCACAGTAAAAATTCTAGACAGAAAGTTGTTAATATTTTTTTATATACCTACCTATTTATTAAATCTATAAAAAGCTTAGTTTGGATACCCAGAGTATACCTACCCAGTTAATTTGATACATAATGCATGATGATGATCACCTATTTAAAAATAAAAAATTTTTTAGATACTTACCTACATTCTTTCAATAATTAACCTGAGATATAAGATAGGTATGCAAGTTTATATAAAATCTAATTTGAAGAAGGAAATATATAAACGAAAAATAAGTAAATAAAAGGAAAATCAGTTGAGCTTCAAAGTGACTTTGCGAGGGAGGGTTCAATAAACCTCTACTCTTCGTTAAATATTTGAATGGATTGTTCTACCTATTTTTGAACTATCTACTCTTTGTTAATTCTACCATCCAGCATGAAAGGAACCTTTGAGGTGTACCTTAAATCCCCTCACCAAACTAGTTAGTAGTAGTAGTAGTAACATCCAGCACAGCATTCTATTCCATTAAATATTATTTTCACAATTACTATTGATGTAGGTCTCTACAAAAAGTTGTAGGCTACCTACTCCATCATCTTCCCAGATGTCTGTTAACAACTCTGTAGATCTTAAAAAACAAAATAGAAGTGAATGTTTTATATTATAAGCCTGTTGCTGTTGTCCTCTGACAACAGCAACCTCTTGTCAGGGCTCTTAAACCTACAGGAAAAAAAATCACTCCAAGTTTCATCATGACTCGCTTGGGTGATACTGGAAGGGAACTCATGCATATTCTAGGTGCTAAGCACGTTCTGACGCAAACGACTGAGGACGACAGCGACTGGCTTATAAAATAAGACAGCAGCTCTTTAAGTTCTATCTGAACGCATCATTGAACAATCTTCACGCCTACACAACTGCCTTTACGAATGCCATCACTGAAGCGTGTCTTGCCTATTTCCATTCAATTTTGACCCTAATGCTTAGAGCAATAAAGTGGTCCAGTCTAGTTGACGTTTACAGTAAGGCTGCTGGATATTACTCGACAGTTCCTTACCGTCGTAAACGAAAAGAGCTTCATATTGTGTTTTGGTTCTTTTACTATTAGTTACAAGGTTATGCTGAGGACACTCCTATAGCGCGACCTGAGCCAGTCTGTAGACAGTTCACTTCGCGTCTCACGAAGTTGCTAAAGGTAGACTTACGAAGCGAGTGCCAATGCCACCGCAACAGAGCTACCTACTAGGTAGGTAGACAAATTAGGTATGGAAGGCGTTTAAAAGAGTCACTTCTGGTAGAAATCTACTATTTCGTAGGTAGCGTTTTACGATCCAACGTCATAATTTTTATTTAGGTAACCAGTACATACTGTAGTTTGTTGATAAAGGAAATACCTACGTACAGTGTAGTTTTGACGACTTACCGACACAAATTCGGCTCTTAACTGCTTTACGTAAAAATCTAAAATAAACATCATTACGTATGTGTTTTTGGTGTGGCATAAGAGGCTAGCAAAAACAATGCTGGAAACGAATCAAATGCCTCTTTACTAGATTACACAGCGTCGGGAGGCAATATTTGCCTCAGTTACCCTACGCTGTACTGTACTGGAAGAGGCTTTCCTAGAACCTCCCAGTTTAGTGTGCCATTATCCGAAGGAAAGACATGGACAGAACGTACTTGGGTTTATACCCACATATATTATTAAAACGAAAAATACTTTTTGGTACTCACTGCCAGAATTCCAAACTCGAATCGAAAGAGGGGGTTACCTCCCACTCCTACTAGCCACTATGCCAATGACAGACAAAAAGCAAAAGCATGCCAAGAGGCCAAGCCATGGGCGAATGCTGGTATACAATAACAATAAGCTCAGCGGGTCAGAGTGGAACTGCGGATTAGGCCGCCATAAATTTCCAAATCCACTGCCCTTTTAGACTTTTTTCTTTCTTTAACACAATGGGGTCAACTCGTCTTTTTGGCTTACTTTTGATGCCCATTCTGGGAAAATGTAGCTTGCTTATTGCGTTTCTTCAATTTGGGCGAATTAAATGGAACCAAGTAAGTTGCTAGAAAATATTAAGTTCTAGCTACCGTCCAGCCGCAGCTTGGCTCGTGTGATATCAGCACAATAAGTAGCATAGAAAAAATCCGATTACAATATTAACAGCATGTATTTTAATGGTATTACCTACCTAACCCTAATAACGTATCAGGTAGGTAAAATAACTTATTGCCGGATGTTTGTAACTAGCTATAGCTATGGTCATAGCTTGTGCGCTTAATAAGCACCTACTGATTGAAGTTATTTTGTTAATGTGTCTCATCCTATGACAATAAAGATATTCTATTCTAGGCATACGGGTACTATCTACCTACCTAATAGAAAGCACTGTCAGTTTGGTTCCGAGCTAGAATCGTATCGGATAATGGCGAAATTGGATTTACGCCTCACTTATTCTAGGTCAAGGTTCTAACTAGTCCCTGTAGATATCTAACTAGAGATGCCTTGTTTGAAATCTCGGAGGAGTAGGTACCTTTTTTATTTAAGAAAAAACTTGACAAGCTCGCCAACTGGACCTCTTCTCAAAATGTACAGTAAAAGTATATAAAGACCTGCTAAAAGAGTCTTACGTAGATTAAAGATTAATTCATTTATAAGACACTAAATGAACTTTGAATAGGTAGTACTTTATACATATAGAAATTTTTATTCAACACCAATAAATGAAAGAAACGTAGGTACGAAGGTACAAACTCTGAACGTAGTAAAGCAGTGAAATATAATTTTACTTTGAATTAATTAAAAGCTATCAATCTCTTTAATTTCTACCAAGGAAAGGAATTTATAAGTGGCGTTCATAATTAAGAAAACATTTCTAATTGGGGTAAAATTTTCTATTAAAATGCCTATGTAATATACTGGAGAAAAATATGGGTCAGACTTATTAAAATGTTGTAAATTAATTTGTGATTTATAATTATTGTTCATCTACAAAATGATCTATTTATGAGGCTCACGAGTAGGTACTTAGCATCGCATTGTATGAAAATAGGCGACAACTGCCTCTGGCGACGGCCACGCTTTAAATCCGCACTTTAATTCCTTTCACCACACTGTTTCGAAAGAACTAGTGACACGTCTAACAGTAGGTAGTGGAATGGATTTAGTCATAGATAGGTCACAATGTCACGCGTATTATCCAACGCCGACATGAGGTTAACGATCCGCAATTATGACGAGTCGTCCCGGCTCTTACATCTCAACAATGGACAGTTAACTGTACCGGTGTCTCGCTCGTCACGCTGACTGCATGACCTGAGTGCCTACCTACTACCTGCCATTGCTAAATGCCGCCACGGATGTAAACGACTAAATTGGCTCTACATTTGTGGTGACCGCATTCAGCTGTGCCTAAATCCAGCGCAGTAAAATTGTTGAGATGTATCACGCCTGTATCCCTAATGGGGTGGGCAGAGCCACAAGTAAACATAAAAAAATCTTGCAGCCACGTCTGATTTAAAGTCCCAAGATGGATATGGTGAACCATGGTGAAAGGTGATCAGCCCGTCGTCCATATAGATGGTCCATCATTTTGGAGAGGTCTATCCTTTAGTCGATTTTTACGACATGCTCGTTGAGATGCTTATGTTTTTATTACGTTCCAAAAAAATCATCTTAATTATGCCACAGGGATCCCCGATTTTAAGATCACAAATAAGTCCAAGTAGCGTAATGTAAAAGTAACTTGGAAAATAATGGCGAAATCATAAAAAAAACCAGGTCAACTCTTTTTTAACCTCTGAAAATCATAGTTACCGCACAAAAGTAGCTATGAACTGAGATTGTGAAGTTCTTTTTTAATTCTGTCACAGTTGCACAACTATTTCTGCTCCAACCATTGCTAAACTCCATCATAATCAAGTACCGTACTTGCTATGCCGTTCTAGATAAGTTTTTTCCACTTCATGGTGTAAAATGGTAGTTCTACCGCCTAACGGTCGTGGTGACCCCGTAGTGGTCACATCATGACTTTTCTTTTTGTTGCGAATCAAATCGGTCGCCGTGAGACCTACTATAGCGTGATATTCTAGTTTTTGAGTCTAAGAACTGATAACTGTTGTAGCTGTACTGTGTAGCTGGCAGCTATGGATGGCGATGGACCGAAAGGAATTATCGTATTAGGGCTCATACCCAGTAAGTAGTGGGTGTACATGGGCTGGTTAGATAGATGAGTGGAAGAACTGATAAAGGTTGTCCAAGAAATAGCAAGTGACTCAATAAACGATGTGCTTAGTTGGAATTCTAGGTCTAATAGAGCTATTAGGTACCTCAGAACAAAAATAATTGAATTGATTTAGATAGATTTTCCTAACCCAATCACATTATTGTTACATTTCGGAAATTCGTACTTAGTGTTGACCTGAGTAGAGTACCTACTTAGATCATTTATTTTTTGGTTCATTCAATTAGTATGATATGAATTTTCGAATTTTAGGGTTCTCTTCTAGGGTTCTGTACCCGAATGGTGCAAACAGGACCCTATTACTAAGCCTCTGCTGCCCGTCCGTCTGTACGTCTGTTAGCGGGCTGTATCTCATGACCCGTAATAACTTGTCACATTTACACACTGAAATTTTCACAGAGTGTGTATTAGTATTGCCGCTATAACAGCAAATAATAAAAATAAAAGAATTTAAGGGGGGGCCCATACAACATTTAAATTTGTACATGTACGATGTACATACATGAAATCATGTCTTTTTTTCATTTCCCGTAGGAGTAGGCAGAGATCACGGATCCCCATTTGCTACGATTCATACGTAACATTACAATAAAAATCAACCTTACAACGCAGTGTGTTATAAAATAGTATGAACTAAACAGTCAACAACTCGAAGTCAGGACGCACAACAAAGCAACATAATATAATCTGCGCCGTGATATTTTTTTAAAAGCTTACAAACCTTTGATGTCCATTTCCATGATGGAGAAATATTATAGCATATTGTGTGCTATAAAGAAAGATAGGGTAGGAAGACTACAACCTACTACCGAAATATAATTGCAAAACTTTTCACGTTTGTAGTTAACGGCTTAACCGGTTGATTAAAACAATGTTCCTCGATCTTGGTGCATCTTTGGCGTGCGCCCTGAATGGGTGTGAAGCAAAACTTCGGATCTAATTTATGAGTTTAATAATGATGCCTTTTGTTTATAATGATTAATGGTTACCACGGTGAAGATTTTGACGTAAATTACCTCACGGCACTCTATGAGTTACGTAGCTCTATGGTTAGCTAAGGCCATAATGCCCCATGTAGGTGGAATGGAACACAATATGCCTTATTATGACCCATGTACATTGCTGCCTGAAAGTACGAGTGTTTTTTCTTTCTTGTAATTAAATGAAGTCGCAGGCAAAAAAACATTTATGCCGTTTTTTTTTGATATCTGAACGTGTACCTACCTTAGTTTTCGGAAGAAGTCTTACACCCAGTGTAACATTATCATCATCCACAGCCCCGATTTTACCCACTACTGGGCATAGAATTCAACAGGTATAGTCAAAATTCGAACGGTATAACTAGCATACCTAGTCAAATATAAATTGTGTGAAGGTAGTTTTAATTTTTGTACAGATTTTGTATGCATTCTTTCTTTCTTCACTTTCTTGCTATAAAACATAGATACAATCAACTTGGGCAGTAAACGTAAAATATCGTCATCATAACGGATTTGAAAGCTCAGTACGACTCACTCTCATACCACCTAGTTCAACGAACCTTGCAAGTGAAACCTATCTTATATGGATCTCGAATGTATCAAAATACGTGTAATGTATGAGACTAGAGACTGACTTTGTGTGGTTATTTGGGTTCCGTACCCGAACACAACCGTGCCCGAAGGGTTCCGTACACTATTACTGAGCCTCCACTGTCCGTCCGTCCGTCCGTCTGTCAGCGGGCTGTATCTCATGAACTGTAATAGGTAAAGAGTTGAAATTTTCACAGAGTGTGTAATTGTATCGCTGCTATAATAAAAATTAAATTAAATAAAAGGGGGCCCCGTGCAAGAAACATTTTTTAATTTACGATGGCACGGAAGATACGGAATCCTTCGTGTGCGAATTCGATTCGCACTTGACCGGTTTTTTCATACAGACTTAATAGTCCCGCTGCGTCCTATAGGAGTTGAAGTCGAGAGTTCTCCCCTACACCATAATATACCATCCAAATATCATGCTTCTAGGACTAATGGCTTAGGGTAGGCTGTGCGTATAGAATGCGTCCAGCTGCTTCTCTCCTCGAGCATGTCGTAAAAGTCGACTAAGGGATATCCTCCAACATGATGGACCACCTGTGTGGGCGATGGGCTGATCACGTGTCACCATGGTTCACCAATCCATCTTGGGACTGAATAGAAGTGGCCGCAAGTTTTCTTATGTTTACTTGTGGCTCTGCCCACTCCATTAGGGATAAAGGCGTGATAATGTATATGTGCGTTAAGTCAGTCAGTAATGTAAGAGTTTATGTATTTAGTTTGGGCGTGACAACGGTCACCTGATCTAGCAGCTGAGTCATCTGAGAGGCTGTTTTAGAGAACGAGAACATCAAAATAAACATCCTTACTAATAAATTTGTGTCTCAATGTTTGGATGTTTGTGTCTCGATCGCGCCGTACGTAACGGCTAAAACGATTAAATTAATCAGACTATAATATTATAAAGAGGAAAGATTTTTTTATTTTTTTTGTTTGTTTGTAACGAATAGGCTCCGAAACTACTGGACCGATTTCAAAACTTCTTTCATCAATAGAAAGCTACATTATCAGGGACCAGTATAGGCTATAATAAATTTTCGAAAAATTAGGGATCCGTAAGAAAAGTGCAATATTGTAACCCAAGGTAGAAAACCCAAAATAGTTTTTGGAACAAAATAATGTACTACACGCGTACGAAGTCGCGGGCAACAGCTAGTCTTTTATATTTGATGTGTGGAATAGCAATAGGTTAAGTGTTACAGGTAGTAGCAGTAGTGTCACTAGTTATTTCGATACAGTGTGGTGAAAAGTTAAGTATCCCTGAAAGGTTACTTTTGTGCTCTTGACACATTTTAGGTCCTACATATCTTAAACTACCTACCTGGATAGTTTGTAAGAGAAGCCGCGGACGAAACATAGTTTATTTAATTTCTATGGCGGTTAGACGGGTTACCAAAGGTTTTGTAACACGCCTACGCGCATTGTGTTAACGGGATTACAAATCGATGGCGTATCATCACCATCAGTTGTCGAAACACCTGTAATTATGGTGAGGAAAAGCATTGAATGGCGCAATAAATGATCGCTCGATGCTCTGAGAAATCGTTGTGGGTCAATCCTCTCGGCAATTAGTGATTTGCAATAAAAAACGTTTGTTTATTTTGAAAACAAGCAAAAACATAACCCAGCTTTTACGGAGTCGGATAAAAAAAGTTCTTTTTTATTTGCGATTTTATACTTGGTTTAAATGAATGTTGCTCAAATAACTTTGAAATTTGATTAATAATTAATGGATCCATAGTTTAAATTAAAATCAGTTTATAAGCGATACCCTGACGTTTATTTAATATAATCCGTCTTGGAATCTTAACTTTATACAAACTTAGTTAAGTCTAAAATTAACTTTAGAAATCCATTAAGTACGTACGTTTTAGTTATATTGGCCACACTACTCGTTGAGTCCTAGTTCTCTCGAACCAGTGTGATGAAAGGATGTAAAGTGCGCCTCAAGACCTCTGTTTGTGCATTTTGACACAATCATGTTTTTGAACTTTTTAGGTTCTACAACATGCCGGTTTCCTCAATATGTTTTTGTTTCCTCGGTACCTACTGGTAGCACACATTTTTGAAGAAAAACGCATTGGTGCGCGACCGGATTTGTGGTTGACCGTGGTTTTCGGACCAAAAGTAGCCTATATGTTATTCCAGCAAACATACTATGTATACTCCAAGTTTAATTCAAATCCGTTCAGCCGTTACGGCGTGATTGAGGCACAAACATACATCTTCACATCCACACGTCCTCGCAAACTTTCGCATTTATAATATTAGTAGGATTATAATATTAGTACCTGAGTCTGCCCACCCTGATACGGGGGTGATAATAATGTATATGTAGGTATTTAGGTACCTGAGTCTTGGACGTAATGTTATCAAAGGTCATAAAATTATATTGTGAAATGTCAGCAAGGTGTGCGGTCAAACACGCACTGTGTAGGTATTTCACAATAGAAGTGCGATATTTACGTCTGTTTCATATATTTTTACCCACTACGGAACGGATAAGGTATATGCGTTTGGCCTAGGAGGTTGTATGTCTGTGTGTTTGTCTGCTACCATTTTACTCAAAAACTACTGATACCGATTTCGATGCGGTTTTTTTTTTAATATATGTTTAACGTCATAGCCCACTAGGGCGCGCTGCAGCAGCTAGCATAGTTTTTTGCACTTCGGAAACTCAATAACTACTGAACCGATTTCGATGCAGTTTTTTGTATTATGCTGTTTCTTTTTAAAAAAAAATTACCATCGTGGGTATAGAAAAATATACACAAAAACAAATAGCACCGCATTGGGTGACAAAGGGTACTCTCATAATGCCCCATATTTATTAAAGGCACGATTCTGATATGGCGAAATCTCACATAATATATTCCATTCAACGTATTTTTTCGTAGAAATATGAATGTTTTAAATTGGTACGCTTTTAATGCTAACTAAGTACTTGCAATATATGTGCCCAATGTATTTGAACGTCCTTCTGCCTCCCTTTTAAATTACATCATCAAACAATCTCGAAAGCCTAGGAGTATTACTACTATTGTCACTAATTATTTCTAACCAGTGTGGTGAAATGATTTGATAATGTAAACTACCGTTATTATCATCCTACTTATTTGAATGATCAAACGAGCTTACCTGAAGCAAAGCTCGATCTTGATTATATTGCGTTCACCGAAGAGAAACGTTTTAATTAAGTATAATTATACGAAAGTTTATGAGGATGTTTGTTTGCAGTGGAAGGATAGGTTTGGATGTTTGTGCTTCAATCACGCCTAAACGACTGAACGGATTTGAATGAAACTTGGAATATGCATACTACATGTGCTGGAATAACATATAGGCTATTTTGTATCCGGTTACCACGCGATCGAAGCCGCTGGCGGCAGCTAGTGAGGTCATAAACCAGCGCCCAGTAAGATAGCACTCTCAATGTTGTATATCACACCCACTGCTTTTTCTAAGATGTTGGTCCCAATCTTGCTAGAAAGTGTTTATCTTGCGGGATTAAAAATAATTAATAAACGTTGCTAGACATTTAACATTACTTGATAAGATGCGCCGCGATTTTGCCCCGAACTAGGCAAAGCTTGTATGTACTATGGGAGCCAAATGACTGATAGAATATTTAATATAGGTACTTTTTAGCGTTCCGTACCCGAAGGGTTTCAACGGAACCCTATTACATTATTATTACTAAGCCTCCGTTGTCCGTCCGTTTCCCGTCTGTCCGTCTGTCCGTCCAATATAATATAATAACAATATTATTTTTTAAGAACGTAGAGTAGAAGTCTTATTAAAAAGTATATGTACGATGGTACAGAACTTTGTGTTTGAATTCGACTCGAACTGGACCTGTTTTTTTTTAATACATTATAACACCCATACAGTGAATAAACATCCATATTCATGTTTGTCCTGGGTAGAAATCGAACTTACAACTTACAGCGCAGAAGGCGAACTGCTACCAACTTAGCTATGAGGGAGGCTTATCAATGTCTTCAGATATCTCCCGGGATGCCCCCCTCTTAACTTAAGGTTCCCCCTTCAAGGGTGCACCCTTTTCACCTCGCTCCATGCTATGAAGCGTGTCGATAAAGTATCAAATGTTTTTCCCGTCAAAAGTCCTCTGTGGTTCAACAAAAGGTTCAAAATTAACCCTTCCTGCCAAGTTGTTGTACAACAAGGGCTTTAATTTCTTACATTGTAAGGCTTGAGTGTTACTAGATATTGTTTGAAGTAAATTGAAGTAAGTAAGTTCGTATGAGCTGGTGGCCAACTCTAGTGACGGAGTTTTTAGCCCACCTAAAGGTCTCCGTCGTGGCTTAACGACTTAAAAGCCGGGACTTAAATTGAACTACTATCACTAATCGTGTCATTAGTTCTTTCGATCCTTTCACAGATTTAAGGTGCTCCTCAAAGGCTCCTTTCGTGCACTTGACACATGCTTTCGAACTGATTAGGTTCTACGACATGCCGGTTTCCTCAAGAGGTTTTCCTTAGACTACAAGACCACAAGTTTCCTATATTCTCTCAGAAACTTAATTAATTTTATCATCTTCCTTTCCGTATCCTACTTTATAAGTATGAAGTCGGCACAACATGTTCTCTTTTTCATGACCTTGGATTTTACGCGGTCCTAAAATCTGGGATAAGCATTTTAATTTTAGATTTTGATTCTCAGCTTTATAAAATAAATTGTATGTAAGCCCAGACAAAAAGCTAACACATCATTATTTTTAAGATGAATAATGAGAGTCTGGGGGTTTAGTTAGATCTTCAGCAAAAATACCTTTTAGTTATTTCTTCAGTAATGAAATGAAGAAGAAGTAGTAGAAATAATTTCTAGCAAGATAAGGATATTCAATTCAATTCAATTCATTGAATTTGCTTCAGTGGATTCATGGATCTTAAATTAAAATACGAACACACATTTCCCATACAATTAATTGGGATGCAAACATAAAAAATTAAGCAGCTACATATAATCACAATCAATTTACAAATTCCTTTATACTATAATAGGTTTTGTCCAGTAGGTAGAATCGTAACTGTGTTCTTTTGTTGAGTGGTAGAATTTTAATACTTTTAGGCAGTGCGTTATAAATTGTACCACACATAAGTAACATAGCAGTATTAATCGTGAGATTTATTTTCTCGATTCTTTTAGACATTATCATTTATTATGTTCAGTCGATTTGATCCTTATGATTCATTTCTAAGTATGCGCACAATGCATCTTTGTTAAGCTGAAACAAAGCTGTGTACTTTACTTAGTAGCTGTATCTTCAACATTCTTAGAAAGTATTAACCTTTCTTTGTTCTTTTTTATTGTCTTTCCGAGAAATGGGACCAGAGCCGGACAATTGTCATTAGAAAAAGAAATAAAGAAACTATTTATTTAGTTCACAAATATAAAAAAATAAATAAAATAACACAGTTATTATAAACAGAAATTAATAAAATTGTGAGCCAAAAAGGCAACCTGCAACCACCCAGCGTGTGCTACAGGAGCCCGGAAGCAACTACAGCGCTGTTCATCCGTGGCACCTTTGCTTAAAGACAGACAAGACAGGACAAAATACAAAACGTCACTACAAACAGGAGGTTGGCTCGCAATTATCAAAAATATTTGTAGCAGTGAGCATTGTCATGTATTCTTCTCTTGGATTTGAGAGGTCATCTACCTATGATTTGCAAGCAACACGTCCCCAGCATGACTTAAACAGGATTAGGGTAACACGTCTGACAGGCCGTTAATAAGAGCGTTGCACCCTAGTCCACACCACACCCTCTAATCTTACACATGCGTGTAAATACATAAATTTTTTGTCGGGAATTTTAACAATAGGCAGTGATTTCTTATTGTCAGCGTTTTGTGTTACACAGAATTCATAATTGAATTGGCAAGTATGCCAATGTTTTTATTTTTTTACCAATAAAAGCAACTATTTTGTCTAGGCTTCCTTCCACTTCACTTCTCACCCCAACGCTATAGGGATAGATATGAACATAAAGAACAGTTTTTAACGTACACTCGTATTTGCCGAAAAATAGATAATTTAGTTTGCTCGGGTCGTGTTTACTCCTTCAGAGTAAAGTTGAGTGTCTCTTTGATCGGTGGCAGACGTTTTTACATTAAGACGCCGGTCCTGGCCCATTACCTTTGAAATGGTTCGCGCAAGCAAGAAGTATTCGCGAAGTTTTACATACATATTATCACGCTCGTATCCCTAATGGGGTGGGCAGAGCCTCAACTAATCTTAAGAAAACTTGCAGCCACTCCTGATATAAGAGTCCCAAGATGGATGTGGTGAGCTATGGTGGCAGGTGATCAGCCCATCGCCCATATGGATGGTCCATCACGTTGGAGAGGATACTATCCCTTAGACGACAAGCGTTTTGTATGCGATATTAGTGTGGCAATGTTGCTATCTCCTAAAATATGTACCTCTAAGTTTCATGGCCACATGAATGACGACACAAAGAGACTACGATTGTCAGTAACGTAGGTACTTATTTCCTTCAAAAAGGCGGCTAAAGAGGTATTTTTTGTGTTGTTAGGTATCACAGTGACGTACATTACATACATACATATTATTACGCCCGTACCCCTGATTATGTGGGCAGAGCCACATGGTAATCACAAGAAAACTTGCAGCCACTCCTGATTTAAAGTCTCATAATGGATATGGTGAACCATGGTGACAGGTGATCAGCCCATCGCCCATATAACTGGTCCATCATGTTGGAGAGGTTCCCTAGTCGACTTTTACGACATGCTCGGGGAGAGAAGCAGCTAGACGCATTCTATGTTTTTTTTAGTCCAGCAGAGAAGTAATCACAGTGACATACTTAGCATAATTCCTCAACCAACATCTCGATTCAAGCTGACATTAAAACAGTTCTTTTCAACTGTTTATCTAACCTTGAGCTAAATTGGACGACTTGTAATTTCGCAGACAAATAAGATACATTGTCTTTAGCTTAATGTTACAAGGTCCTCTATAGAGCCACAGAGCTATAGAAATGGCTAATGTCTCGGGTATGATGTTACCAACTAAAAGCTACCAAAAACCCTTCGAATTCGGAAAAAATGAAAAGGCACCTCAAAAGGGTAAACGACGTTAGATCCATTCGAAAGGTCGAAGGTTCATGGTAAAACTACCTTTTTCAACTAAAATTCAATTCATGGCACATCTAAATATTTTTTAAATAAAAGCTGCTCAGTACTTACCGATAAATTATCCCATTCATCTCTCCGTAATCCCTCAGTAGTTTTCTGAAGCCGATCTACGTTTCTTTGTGCCGATAATAGGATTAAATTCCATCTCATGGTTATTGACGATAAATCTAACCTGTGCTACTTATATCGGATCATCCGATTTGACCGCCTCGGTGAAATTCTCTTTTAATATGTTTGGTAAAAGTTGTACCCTTGTTCTTCTCTGCTGGACTGGGAGTAAAGAAATAACATAGAATGCGTCCAGCTGCTTCTCTCCCCGAGCATGTCGTAAAAGTCGACTGTGGGATAGTATCCTCCAACATGATGAGATACAATAAGCAAGTATTCCCAAGGAGGGTTGACGTCAGGCAGGCGGCCGGTCATAAAACACTTTAGCCAAAACTCTTACACCATGATCCAAAAAAGATCATGCTGTGCCGACCCCACATAGAGTGGGATAAGGGCAGGAAGATGATGATGATGATGATGGTAAAAGTTGTACCCTTAAAAGTGCCTTAATACTGTTTTATTTTAATGAATATTATGTGTAAGCAATCCATTTTCTATTCAATGAACGTAAATGTGTGAAGGAGATACCGCTACAAATTGTAAGTAAGCTTTGTGAGTCTGCTTTTGGACAGTTAGAATTAATTGACGAGGGCCCTTGGCCAGGGTTCGTCATGTCAACTCATTTGTACGTTGCGGTGACTCATCGGAAAGTCGAGGGAGCATTTAGTGTTCAGTTCGATCTACATTATTAATGAGAGAGACGACATGATCTGCTATAACAGAACGAACGAACTACGTTAGGTATAGGAGTGACTGGAAATGTGACCTTCCATTCATTTGGCTCTTTGTTTCTAGTTTGGGCTTTGAGTAAACAACATTGTTCTTCTAACAATCGAATGAACAGACAAAGCGCCTCGTAAAGATTACAGTGACTTATCAAGAAACGTAATGCTTGTAAAGAGATATGCCAATAATCCTCTCTAATGCTTTTGGGGTTAACGTCCCCTTTTTTTCCAATATGTGCTGTTATGGTACCGGCGAGGGTGCATTCTCAAGTGCAGGGGCAATAATCCCTTATAACGTGTGTGTCGCGTGCCGATCGGGACCTTCGGGACCGTTGCGTAATTTTATTTCGCCCTCGTCGTTTAAGTCGCTGGGGAATACGTTTTCGCTATAGCGGTATAGTTTAAACTGCCCTGGACTGATCTTATCGGCAACTGTTTTATTGAAAGACATTTTACTAACCGGTAAGGCAGACTCTGGGGTTACGTGAGGTTTGTGAGGCTGATTGATTACTTACATAAACATTCATCTATTTTATTTGACCATCCCATAAAAAGGCAATCGCTTTTCGTTGTTTTAGTATCCGGTTCTTAAAGTTCCCCGTGTCTTTATTATTATTTATTCCAACTTTGTTTGACATTGATCAGATCAAATGCTTTAAATCTGATAGCTGCTTACTAGCCAACTTAATAGGTAATTCCTTTCTACTACCTAGTTGGCATGTCGTATAAATAAGACTTCAATTTATCGCTACCTCCGGTTACACAATCGTAGATCAGGCATAATGGCTACATAATTCGCGTCCAGCGGCCAACGCTGACGCCGTCCGAATGCGGCCAAGATGCGGGCAGATTGCGAGCAGCGATAAAACGTGGGTAGTTGGAAGTTTTATGGAGCGTCCGGTAGCGTGGCCTGTTCGCTCGTTATCGCCGACAGGGGGGCTTAAATCAGGCGTCTTTTATTCTTAAAGCCTTTAACCCTGATAGTGTTATAGCAGTGTTAGAAATGCTCACGCCAAATGCCCCTTCAGATTGATGACTAATAAAGTATCCGGTTGAAACGAGCGCATCGCATGTCGGGTATTGTTGGATGGAACTTCCAAACGACATACGTTACAGTTAGCCTCTAACCAGCTATGAAGTCATTAAACTTTCTACCGATATCTAGTTGATCTACTTCGTGCAATGGAAGACCCGTTCAACCTGTTAGTGCACCAACATCAACTTTGCTAAATTTTATCTGATTCGTCTCATTGAATGAATAATAATGGTTCTTACACTAAAAACAACTTCAGTAATAATAGTTTAAGACTCCTTTGGGCCATCATTATAGTATGTATGTACTTTCGAATGAAATCCATACAAATAAATAGTCGAATTGCTCCTGCATTTCTGAAGTTTTTCATAATACGCTCAATTCTGTGTTCAATCTGAAGTTATAAAGTTCAAGGATCCCTTCGTTGATCAATATGCTGGTGTCTATGCTCTAGTAGGTATTGGCTTTAGTTTCAAACACTATGATAACGATGTACTAGGCAGTCAAAACATGCTAACAAGATCCTATCTAATTCGACAGACAACTACTTACGTAACTTCGCATCGCTGAAGACAAGCAAATAGAATTATCAACTACCCCTTTCAAGACTTTCTCGGCAGACCTTAATTGACGGTGACGCGGTTCTTACACAATTTGCTTCGTATAAAATATTCAGATTCAGATGGTGCCTTCAGGCAAGCTTGGAAAGAAAATTTACGACGAACAAAGGAGTTGGCTGGCGATACAGAGACAATGATTGGTGCAGATGTTTGATAGAATTTCGGATAAGCATCTATCGAGTTTAACTCAATATTCAACATGCCTACTTGAAGATTGCCAAAGAGTCGGGTTTTCTGATTGAGATGCAGCCCCTATTGCGCCTTTATGAATATTAGCTAGTGTTTTCGAATTTCCTGACTCGAATGTCAAAGTGTAGCTAGGTAATACAATAAAGGACATAGAAACTATTCATAGTTATGAACTCGAAGTAATAAATGTCAGTAGCACGCGTCTATTTCTGTCCTGTTATTTCTGTTATTCGTTTCAAAGAAATGTATCCCAAAGGAGATGCTGATTCCATAATTCAAATGAAGGGGAAAATTGCTAGGGGACTTTGATTTTTGCAAAATAAGATTATGATAATAATAACTTGAACGAAATGGATCACGTGCGATCTGAGTGCCCGGGGGCAAATCTCTGATAATTCTTGATTTATTCTGCCATGGTCCAAATTCCGCTTAGAAAAGAACCTAGACAAATTAAAAATAAACTCAAATAAAACCCAAAAGTCTTATCTATTTTTCTCTACACATGATTCTTATTGTAGTTTTTTTATTACTGTATCATTGAAGCAGCGACCTAATTAGATACCTATTTTCTAAGTATTCTAAAAATAAAACTCGAAATTCCTGAAACTATTATTCAATATGATCAGAGGCGTATCTCAAACTATTCCAAAAATAAAGGATGAAACTGCTTTTTAGAGGTTTGCCTCACATCTCAACCAGACGATGTGGTGTTGACGTGTCACGGACCGCATCTAATTATCTTTTTATTAAACTGAATTGATCATGGACTCAGTTTGATTAAACTGAGTTGTATAAAATATAATTATTACCTTATGTAGTGGTTTTCACAGTTCTAGCCTCTTCAAATACAATTCTCACCTAACATAACATGCTTTATCCGGTTAGCTTAGGAGTATATATTATTTCTTTCTACGGCTAAGCCGCTAGATGAGTCCCACGCGGCCTTGCCCATAAATCGCATCTACGCCTCAAGATATCCTCTTACAACAGATAGTCAAAATTAACGCTTGACTGTGACAGCAGGAATGATTTAGCAGAAAGGGCGTTGCCCAAGTCATTTGTTGGTCATAAAAGCTTTTTTGCCGAATCGACTGACATTAGGTTCTTACGTGTTTATTTTTTATGCTGAAGTTAGTGAATGACTAGATAATTATTAGTTTCTGATTCTGATCTGAAATTGAGATAACTATAAAAGAACCAGTAACACGATCAATGAACGCACTAGGCTGGGCAAGTATCCGGGTCTAAGGGTAAATAGGAGGAGTCGTGGTAATCCAAATCGACCTTCACATTTCGCTGAGTTCACCTTCCGCAAATACCCAAGTTTATTTCCTATCTCGAAACAAAATGTTGAGAAAAAGACGGTCTACGTGATGTATCGAAGGAAAGTCCGTGGGTTTATGACCGATAAAACATCTAGGGATGTCTATTTACGGCGGTTTTTATAAAGGGAAACATGTGTGGATCGATAGTATTAAATGTAGGGGATAGGACGTTTGTGCGGCACCTGCGACCTTTTGCCTGCTCGCCTTTGTGAGAACGACTTCATTTGCCACAGAGTATGCTGGAGTGAATGAGCTCAGAAGATGTGATACTATCGTTTGTAAGTTGATTAAATCGAGGTGCTGTGGACATGATTTGGCTGTGGAACCTTTTCAAAGAAATTCAAGAGTCGAGGTAGTCTATTCACTTGTATTATACTGCGATTTTATGGGATAGGTGCTACTTACTTAATTCAACTTCTTAGATAATCGCAAAATGGTTGTCGCAAGATCTATATTTACATCGTTTGGGTGTTATTTATTATTTATTTATTTAATGTTTTTTATTGTATCTTTGGAAAAATAGCTGCAGTTTCCCTTTGAACTTTTACATATTCCCGGCTTTTTTTCGTTTTATGAAATTCTCTTAATTACCAGTTAGGGTCTTTATGTAGCTTATTTAGTTAAAAAGAAAGCAAAACGACAGCAAATGTCTGAGTGGGTTGTGGTGAAACTATTTTATTCCCATTATTTCTAGCTTATCCGCAAGTTTAGTGTTTTCCAAGTTTAACACCTACATTCTACCTACGACTCCTATCGACTGTTTCCATCTTTACATCTTCAAACATTTTATTTAAAGTTAATATTTACCTTCCATATTGAATGTAAAGTCGTAAAAACTGTCCTCTACAAACAACATTCTACAAATAAACACGTTATTGAGTAAATTTTAGACGTTTTTTATTATGTTTTTAGAGTTTACGTTGGATCTTTATCGGAGACCTTTGAATGTTTCCTAAACCTTCGATGTAAAAAAGATTTGAAAGAAGATTGTCGATTTTCGGATTTATCAAAATATCTGACTGTACGGTCGTGTCTCAAACAACAATGCTGCACAATAATCAGTATCTTGAAACACTACATCACTCACCTTATCATCAGCCTAATACAAGTCCGCAGCTGGACATATGCGTCCATACTACCAGTACAAACAATTTTGTGCTGCCTACATCCGCGACCCTCACAATCTCATCGATCCATTGGGTGGGGGGCCTATACTTCCTACACTTCGTTTTCCGGTACCTACTTCATCTATCCAGCGATAATATCAATCACCAAACCACTCCTGAAGACAGCACATCAATATATCACCACAGAACCCTTCGTTTTCACCATGTCCTTTATTCCCCCTTCGTTAAAACTTCATCACCGCGACAGGACACGTGTGACGCTCATTACTGGAAATGACAAGTTACATGCGTGTGACACTAGTTGCACCTACCTAGTCGATTCAACGTTATGTTCACTTAATGAGACTGTTGATAAAACACAGTACCAACAGTTACCATAGCTAGTAGAAAGTAATTCTCTTTTGTCTTAGGCTAGGTGAGTAGATAATGAGACAAATGTTGATTTTCCACTAAAACAAAAAAAAAATATGCCCATACTTCAGCCAAACTGGAGATACAATTTATGTAAACAAACCGCCCTTACTTAACCTAAAAGTAACTTTTTCATGACATGTTTATGGAACTTTTAAGTAGTACTTATAGTTAAATTAAAGTGGAAAAACTTGTGTTGTGCGGTTTATTTACCAAAAACTAAAGTGATATCATCGTGATAACGAATAATACGCGACGGTTTGCTTACATAAATTGTATCTCCAATTTGGCTGAAGTAAAGTTTGCACATAGACATAATTATTAAAAACCACATGCATGCATGAGCGAGTAAAGTTCCTAACAATGGAACTATTAGAAATGCATGGTTAACGCTTCTGTGGTAGTACGATAGCATCAGGAGAGAACGACCAAGAAATCACCAGCACGAAAGAACCTTGTATCCAACCCGAAATTCAACTTCAAACAGATAAAGAGAAATTGATAAAAATGCAAACCGGATTAACTCGGAATGCTTTTTATTTCTTCCAGCGAGACCAGATTACGGAAATCCTTTCTCCAGGGTCTCTCCGGTGATTTCATTCGGAGTGTCGGGACGTGGTTAATGAAGGCTTTCAGGTTTGGTGCACCTGCTTGTACTCTCAAGAACTAATACGAGTAGTACAAACACTTTGACAATTGCGGGCCATCCTATGTTCTTTCCTTCTGATTTATCCTGCCGTATCCTGATCTGTACATAAAAAAATAAATTTAATTATATTTTTACTCTATGTATGACTTGCTGCATAGATATCTAAAAATTATGATTACCGCGTTTTTCTCGAAACCGCCATTTTGGAAGTACTGCATTTGCTATTACGAGGGCAGATTTTAATCCGAGTGACATTATCACGGCCCCGGAAAATTTGATGCTGGAAATAAATAATAATACATTCTTTATTTCAGTCTAAGTACAAAGCAATATACGCAAAACATAATGGAATGCTTTAGTTTTAGTTGTTATACATAAAAAAATAGCTTAATTTATACATATCAGATTCTTTCTGGTATGATCTCTGTCCAGGTTGATCTGTCTTGTTGAACGACAAAATCAAGGTAACTCGCTAAGGTTAGTTTCTGATCAACTGATTTCGCATGCCTTCACTGTTTTAAAATTGAGTACTAAGTTGGCTAGGCATGTAATTATGAATTTGGCATTGTTCCTTAGATTTCCTGGCACATTAACGCCCCATAAGCACGACAACTTAGAAGGTACACTTTGCGAAAGGCTATAAAATACCAAGGTTGCGAATGTTGCGATTGCAGTAACCGATGGAGGCGGGGCGGAGATCGCGTTTAATCTCCACGATCCAAGGGTATAACGAGAGAAGTTTCACGCGTCGTGACTCCGGCCACGATATGAGCGCGCAAGCTGTTGTTTGACCTATTTTGGACTCAAAATATTTCCGACGAGATATGGCACTCAAAAGGACACGGTAGTAGACATTGTTTACATCTATGCATCTGATGATGATAAAGGGGAAATTGATGCCAAATACATACATAAAATTATGCCCGTTCCTCATTGGGGAAGACAGAGACATAAATATCAAACAAATTAATATTTGTGGACATTTCACACAGCGCCATCTAGCCCAAACTAAGCAAAGCTTGTACTATGGCCACGAGATGGCTGATAGAATCCTTATAATACTTTTTTTTTGTAAATACATAATACCTACTACAACACCCAGACCCGAAAAATATTTGCAAAACATACAAACATTTCTTCCGAAGTGGGAATCGAAACCGCGCCTCTTGCGTCTCAGCCAAGCACTCGCCCGTCAGGCCACCAAGGTCGTCTTCATGCACGCTCGTCATATCAATATCAAACAATTATTTAAATTACCAATAACATAGATATCACGCCGATTTAAGCGTAGCGGTGGATTAGCTTAGTCTTAGTCTACTGTCTAAGCAATATACGGTATCGATATCGGTATTTCTTTTCCTCTTTCCGCAATCGTTATAAGTTTTAACGGCGATGATATCCTTCTTGGTTTTTACGGGTATTTTTGATCTTGAGTTTCAATTAGTATGGGTCATCTAGTAAATTTTATGGGTAATGAACTGTATTTTGGTTGGAGGTTACTTCAGTTAATTCCATTAATAAACTCTTAATTTTTTTACAAACATTACCCTTAACCGCGTTCAGGTCTCTGAATATGTGCCAGAATCACGTTCATCTTCATCATCATCATCTTCCTGCCCTTATCCCACTCTATCTGGGGTCTGCACAGCATGATGCTTGGATCATGCTGTAAGAGTTTTGGCTAAGGTGTTTTATGACCGGCCGGCCGCCTGCCTGACGTCAACTCTCCTTGGAAATACTTGCTTATTGTATCGCGTAATCACGTTCATCTTAATCTGAACTATTTGGCACTATCCTGGAAAATATCTATCGCTTTATCTATTCATGATGACATACGTGAAGCATCAAGACAAGTTGGTTACAAAATCAATAATTTACAATGATTTTTCTGAACATGTGTATGGTTTTTCTGCTCCGCTGATCTCTGATTGGAATAATAGATATATTGGGTTCCGCCTACGTTGCTTTTGAGGCAAAGGCAAGTATCTTATGGATTAAGGGAGTTTAGGAATTCTTATGTAGATCACGTTTCAACTTCCACATTTATTCTGCTTAAAACCATGTTTTTCACGGAAGTAAATGTACTCTTAATAAAGTACTTGAACCACATTCGTGTTAGGTTAACTTCTTTTTTCACCGTTCCTTATGATACGTTTTTCAATAATTGAGACGAATGTAAGGTTTTAAGGCGTGAAATTCGGTCTCCAGTTTTTACACTATAATGTTTTGAACGAATACTAACTATCTATTAACTATAAACCGATGCCACCTACATCATCTGCAATCATACAGGCCAATGATAATGATGATGATATACCAGCTATCTATAAAACCAACAGATAGGTGGACTCACTCAAATTATATGACTCAGAGATAAACATTTTCATCATAATTATAGAGATGCAATGCTTCAAAGATTGAATAGAGTTCACAGGCATGCGCATTGACACAACACGCAACTCTGAATTGAGACACTTTACAAGATTACATCAACAATTTAAATACTATTGAGAAATGTCGAGCTTACCTCTGGAGAATTAAGTTAAATGTTACCATTCTAAAATCTTTTATAAAAGTGCTTTTAAAATTGTTTACGATAATAGAAATTATGAATTGTGCATGTACATTCACTTCTTTATTTCTGCCAATAACCTCTTCATTTTTTCTCAAAGTAGGTAATTTTTTTGTTACTGGTATTTCTTCATGATACTGTTTATCCCTGTAATCTACTATTGCAAATGAAAACAGGTTCTCTACCCATCGCTATGATGTTATACAAAACATCACACGTGAATCAATCCTAAATCAAAGTTTAATTTTCTATTGAACGTATTCATAAATTGCCCGGTACCCAAAGCAAAGACAATAAGAAATTTTTTATTTCAATTAAGACAAATTCTCGCAATGATGAATCTTCCAAATTAATGGTTGTTAAAACTAACAGTACTGGCCTGCTCTGGTTATCGTCATTAACCATCAGCCCTAATTTGAACAGCTCGTAAAATGTAATGAAAGCAGTTGCATAACTACACCATATGACTTAGTCACGATAGCTGGCATCAAATGGCCCAAATTGGACCTTAACTTCTCGTGAATAGAGCTCAGATAAGCTTTGACAGTACTATTGCGCAACGTGTGTGTTACGTGTGTATCTCCCACTATTGTTTGGATATGTGTGTGAATTTGGTTAGTTTCAATAGCACCGCACTGACTTAGTGAGCCAACTTGTTATGCGTTTGCTGAGTAATGGCAATTATTATTCCATTAAATCTTATCCAAATCTCAAGACTTTGAAAGTTAGTTCTCTATGCCACTGTAGTGATGGTAAATCAAAGGTTCTAAAGTAGTTTCTGATTGGTCCACTAAAAAAATATAGATTTTTGATTCGTTGTACTTTAAATTGCAAAGTTATCTCCACATTCGCTCTAGTAAAGTTAAGAACTATCAATATGTTTCTTCAAACACCTTGAATTTATAAGTCGAATTGTCAAGTCACCTAAATGCATACATTTCAACAAGATCACATGTTTTCAATACATCAAACTAAAACATGTTTGGTTTGTATTCTAGTTTTTGCTTTCCCGAACCTGTTTTATAAATGGTGAACCTGTAGACCTCTTACACTGTTATCATAATTATAAAAAATAACTAAGTGCATTCTGTTAAAGGAGATCATTCAAATAGTACCCAAAAATGAAAGTGCCGGCCAACAAAAAAAAATTATTTTATTTTATGGCAAACGATATTTTGAACATTTTTTATTATGACGGGTAACGTGTACGACCGACTTTTGAACTCATTTTGTAACATCAAAAATTCATAAAATGAGCATTAAAATGATATCATCAGTATATAAATATTTGTTAATAATTATTATAAACAATGCAAGATCGTCGAAAAGTGCTTGTTATTACCTGTTTATTCACTCAAAATAAAGTATTATGTCAATATTTTTATTTTTTTTATTTATATCTAGTAGCTACCTTTGAACACAATCAACTTGGCGTAGGTATACCGTAGGTTTTTGACTCACAACCTAGACATACAAAAAATAGCAAAAATAAACTATTTCCATTGATTTGCCGTAGTGTGTTTGTATCCAGGAATTGATTTCTATCAATAACACTATCGATTGATATAATAATACAGGGTGTTTTTTTTTTCAAATTCACTCATTATTTTGTTATTTCAATGTTAGATAACACGGCGATGGTTGATCGTAGCTCTTTGTTGCCATAATAAAAAATGATCAAAATGTAATTATCTACAAGATACACTCATTTTTTTTTACTGGCCGGCATTTTTTTTTTGGGTATTTTTTGTTCGAGACGTGAATGATGTCCTTTAATGTTATTTTGATTGACCAGATAAATGTATTAAATGTTTCTCATGATTTGCAATATAAAAATTTGGAAGTAAAAGTTTATTGATCAAAAGAGCACACAGCTAGATAATGCTAGATTGCTGATGGACAGCACAGCTTTCATACCATAGACACAACCTAAGGTAATGTGTTTGGCTAAGGATAACAGTTATTAGGTTCTCCAATAACCGTAGAACACGCTTATCTAAATATACCCTTCGCTACTGACTCGCTGACTAACAATCAATGCACAGCTTAAACTATAAGTAAAGAAGCATGAATCTTGGAGGGTACATTCTTCATAAGGTGTAGAGGTGAACTAATAAATGAGTTCTCGAAATTCAACTCCTAGAGGACGAAGCGGGAAGATGAAGTTTGAAGAGAGTGAAAAAAAAACTTTATACGGACAAAGTTGCAGGGCGTGCTACTAGATTCATTTGGAATTCTATCATCTTCTAAGCGATTCAAAAGTGGACATGTAACCCCCTAATAGGATGTCCCCGTTGGGAAATACAGTCATGACACTATTTATTTATGTATATGCGTATTACTAGTCTCTCTTAGGTCAGTTTGAATTGAATAAGTTACAATGTCTTAAATTTTAATACTGGTTTCTAATAAAATATTTATTTTGTTTCAGGTAAATTCAAAAGGTTATGTGGGTGCTTTAAACTGCTGCCCATTCGGCAGGCAATGGTTCGTATCTGATATTGATAACCTAGATTGCATAGTGCATTGAGTAGGAACTACCCATAGTATCACCACAGTAATAGGTAAAGGTTATAGATTACGGGGTTAGGAATACTGACAACAAAGCTTTTTCAGATAATACTTCGAAAGATATAACAGCACTTATAGAGCGAGTGCGGGTTTTAGATGTTCACCATCAAAATTATAAAAGTAAAATGGAAGAAAATGAGTAGTTCTCATTTCGTTCACAAAAATCTCGTAGATACGAGTTGGGAAACACAAAAGAATATTTCCGTTTATCAACTCGTACTATTTTCAAAGGTGGATGTTTTAGCACAGTTAAAGATAAATATGCTAGTAAAATATGAATTTCAAACAGCGGCATAGATTTTTCATAAACATTTATTTATCTATTAAAGAAAAACTATAACATAGGTACTAACCACAAAAAGGACTGACAGAAAGTTGAGAGACGTAGGTGGGTCGACGTAAACTACATAAATTCCTGATAACTAGGTTGAGTTCCACTAGTACGTAAACGGAATAAGGTTGAAATCATGTACTTACCGCTATTTATGGAACTACTAACATAATATTCCCGATAAGACGAGTGCTTCCAACACCTTGTATACGTATATACGGCAACATTTTGCGAATACAGCCGTAATTAAATAACACTGCGGACCGTAATTGTGTACATCTATTGCTTTTGATCACGGAATCATAATTATTAATTAACTGGTCTACTGGATCGGTGTTCACGCAATTAATTTTCACCGAAAATAATGTTATAGACAATGAATTACAAACTTGTATTCAAAATAGCTGTAGCTAAGTTAATAATTTTGTTTAGTTAATAAATTAAAATGACGTAAATCTAAAAAAAAAGAAGTCTAACAGGAAGCATTTCAATTTGTATCCTAGTTCTGACTTCAAGCAATGACTTATCATCAAATCTGGTTTCCGAAAAAACGACAGCATTTTCTGCAACTTATATTTTACCTGACATTATTTTATGTTTACCTTACCCGTTCCCAGAATCTTGTTACCGCAAAGCATTGCTAAAACACTTCGTTATGTCAGGCAGCGCCTTCACAAATCTGCCTAAACGATGTTACCTTCGCATCACAACGCGCCACCGCTGCCGCACCCAAAAAGGAACTCAATGAGCCAAACAATAAAACATATTTTATCACAATCATCGTTCGCTGGTAAATTGATTTTGTGACTGGAGCGGCGAGATAAAATCTCATTTGGAGGGACTAGCACTGACACGATAATGAATATTCAAGCAGCTGGCAACGATAAGTTAAGAAGAATTAGTGAGAAATTGTATTACGCACCGGTTGTTTGGTGAGGAAACTTCTTCACTTATAGCTGAGAACTACTCCTGGCAAAAATACATTTTTCAGATAATATTGTTGCAGAAGAGTAGTTCCGGCAGAGTTCACAGGTCCTCTTAAAACTATAAGATGGGTACTGTCATCTCCAATTCAACTGCCACTAACAGAAAACCATTTGTATACCACGCAAAACACGTTGCGTGACTAAGTTATTTGTGATGACCGCCAAACGCAGTACCCTAGAAGTTCGCCGAGAGTAATATTATCACTTCAAATTATAGGGATGTATAGTGTGGAATCACGCGAACATAACTGTTCTACTGATACGAATGCGAACAAATCGATACTTGCATTTTCCGCTCGATTACTCTGGTACGAGCTTGCCTATGAAAAATCTCTGGAGTTGAATTACATTTATCCGACATGGTTTTGAGGCGAACAGATTATCGATTCCCATAATGAGAACTACTCGCATTATTATTGAAGATAATTGTTTATTTTGTGGTTTATTGTGACAGAACAGACAAATAAATAGGGCATTTGAAAACATTGTCGGTTAAATTTTATCACATTGAATTACTTCATAATACCTACCAAGACACGTTGTTTGTCCGATTGGAAACAAATAGAAGGACTATTCGTGAATCTGGAGCACTACAATCTGAACTTCATTAAACATTCAGGCAGTGCCGTACGGAGTGGGTACTTATGTTACCAAAGGTCGACCTTGGTTCTGATGCGTACATTTGGAGGTTTCACACGGGCCTGGATAAACAATAGGATTGGATGACAAGGGTATGATGAAGCCACAAACTTTTCCTTATTTTCTGTGATTTTTTTAAAGCATCCATTGACTTTAATTGCTATTTTCAATACTTTATTTGCAACATCCATTTGCTATTTTAAATACTATGACTAATACTATCCTACTCAAGGTTTCCTGCAGGACAAAATCTTTAGTCAGTAGATATTTTAAAAAGTTTCATCTACGAAGCTTTATTCGCACCCGAAAAGTACGCTATAAACACGCTCCTTATAATAAGTACAATATAGTTTCAGAGCGCTATTCATGAAACGTTACGGTTCATAAAGCAGGCTAACCGCATAACGTAAAGTGTAAACATGGTATTGTTTCGGTAATATTTGGTGTAAACAAGCCGGAACGAGTGTAAACAAATAGCTAAATGGATAATTTGCGCAACAGTGCAAGATAAACAATGATAATATATAACGCTTATAAATAAAGTAGGCAGGGAAATAATGTATTTTAGTCTTTCTTAAACTTTCGCCAACACAACACAGAATAAATAATTATTTCATAGCCACTAGTATTGTGACACTAAATGCTTGTGAAATCTGTACTGTACCTCAAAACAGGCTAACGAGTAGAAAGCAACAATCAGCGGTGGCCGGCCGTGGCGTAAAAAATTGTCACCCGAGGTAAAAGACCGATTTCTCAGCCCAATTCATCCGTATAATCGTTATGCAAGTTCCGTTAGCCGTTCACTTAGAAAACTTTGTTTTTGGATAATTATTAATCGGGAGAAATTTTTTTTGGCGACTATTAATAATAAACCGAGCGGCTAACCTAACTCACTTATTTCGATCTAAGCAGATGTCGCTTATCTATTAGATCGAAATCAATAGGTTTGGTTAGGTTAGTGAAAAAACTACGCTTGAGGCAAGCGAGCAGAACGAGCGTGCCGCAGTAGCCGCCGCCGAAGCGCCAGAAATGTAGTACCTACTTGTGTCCCTCACTTAGTAATTCAGTAAGGCAAGTTCATTATTTTTGACATCTTTCATTTGATTTTGTTTTCGCTCGATTAAATAATATCCAATTACATTGTATTTTCATGTCGCCGTTTTAAATATTTGTATTCGCCCACTGTTTGTCGCCCACTTAGTTTTTCAGTAAGGCATGTGTAATATTTTTGACATCTTTGATTTGAATTTACTCTATTATTTGGCTCGTTTAAATACTATCCTTTGTTTTTTATCCGTAGTTTTGAAAGTAGTGCAAGAACTCCACTACATCCAACAAATGGTGAAAATTCACAAGACAATTCAAGTTTCATGAGTCGTATTAGAAAACTTTAAATATTGGGCGCCACTCTTTGACAATTCCAGTCTCAGCAGACTCCTTGAAGTTTGGAGACTGCGATCAATTTGAATACTTGACAAGTTTCTGTTGAAGATCCTCTGTCAAAGGGCCCTCTTGATACAGATAATCAATCACCAACATACATTGTCGAATCTGACGTTGATAGATCATGGAGGAGTATACGTATACGCTTCTAATTGTGTGATCGAAAAGACGTTAATCCAGTTCTTGTGAGGTTGACTTATTTTCCACTTTTGGTATTCTTTAGGTTTTACAAAAGTTACGATAGCAACTATATTTACGTGTTACGAAAGAAGGCCTTAAGATGCTTTAAAAAAATTATTAGTATTTTTGTTAGTGAGTGATCTTAGACTTTTTATCGGGGTACGTTTAGAATATAAAGGTTCCTTCTTGGTTTTCGAATTCCTTGTCCAAACCAATATTTGTGTACTTCATAGCACATTCAATTTATTGCACTACTTTTGCTATAAATTCGCAAACTTTTCAATTCACTTGCTATTATTTATGATCCTCCAGTCCTCCATATCAATAAACAAATTGCCATTATTCTCGCCCGATAAACAATGTCGTAAAGTTTGATCCATTATGAATACCAATTTCGGGACGGGCTTACTGAAAATCAGGGCAAAACTCTTATTTATTAGACAATCTAGGTCGGGTTGATTTAAATTCGAGCTCTGTTAACCGAACAGATCCGAGTTCTCGACTTCTATGTACTACAATCATTTGAGTACACAGTAAGCTCCTGCTGTAATGTATAGAATACGTTATAGTACATCATAGTAATACAGAATAGTGGCAAAATATCCGAGGTTGAAAAAACTGAACAAACGGACACTCGGTTTTTTATAGTAATCGCTACCGCTGCCCTGTGTCCGAACCATCTGCGAATTTGTCACTTTTTTTGCCAACCGCTCTGAAATGTGAGAGGGTTTGGAGCACGTTCCATTGCTGCCCAAAAAAATACAAAAAGATAAATTGATCTACGGGAAATAAAGAAGCAGATTTATTTTATTTTGTATACTCTAATTTTAGGCGGACTTCACTAACGATCGTCACGAAAAATCGGGACAGGTGAAAAAGCATTGTAAATGCTGATTTGTATTAAAACAAATAACAGAGAAAGTATAATACGTTACGTTAAATGTGTAACGTGCTCCTTGCTAATTATAAATAAATATTTGTGGACATTTCACACAGCGCCATCAAACCCCAAACTAAGCAAAGCTTGTACTATGGTCACCAGATGGCTGATAGAATACTTATATACTTTTTTTGTGAACACATATTTATAAAACATAAAACAACACCCAGACCCGGAAGAAATATTTGCAGAACATACAAACATTTCTCCCGTAGCGGGAATCGAATCTGTGCCTCTTGCGTCTCAGCCGAGCACTCTCCCGCCACACCACCGAGGTCTTGCTTCACTAGAATGCCCTCTGAATCGAGTTAAGTCCCATTCTTCAAAGGTGGTAGAACAAAGAACATCGTTACCATGACAACAGGCGGGCACCTGGACTGTAGATTGATAGTCTGACCATCCGCTGAGGGTAGATATGATAAATTTACATACAAATGTAACAAAGCTTTGGGGGACTCTCGTAATAGCCAGTTCGTTTTTATACCAGAGTTTTTTTGCCAGATTGCTTTGTTACGTATTTTAAAACTTTTGCATTTTGAATCCCGTAGAGAAAGTATTGTATTGCGCAACACGAAGACCAAAAACACCTTTTCATGTTGAAGGAAGTATTTTTGACATGTTCATAGATAAAATTCATCTCCATTTCCAGTCCTGAAGGATTAATTTCTGACAAACGGATTACCATTGCCGCTCGCTGTCAGGGCTGATTTGACAATAACGATATCGACAGGACATCGGCACTCATCGACTATTCATCGCTTCTGCGTTGTCTACCAATGAATATTGATGGTGCTCGCGAATGTCACGTAATCCGTCCGAACAACGAATCCAAATTCTGATTGGGTTTTGGCAAAGACTTTCCTCTATTTGCATTGTTTCGAGATAACGAACCATTTCTATGAAATTAACAACTTTTTATTGCGAAATATTGCGTAGTCGCGAACTAAGGTTTTTTTTTATCTATTTCAGAATCTTGCATAATAGATTGTAGAAGTCGATCTTGTAAATAAATTGAACTATTAAAACGCTAAAATCTTAGGAAGGCAATCTACCGGTCATAGGAAATACGGCACGGTTCATTAACTATGTACGGCTTACGTAAGTTCCGCTCCACCGACACGCACCCGAGAAAATTGCCAACGAGGACTTGAACTACTTAATTCCGAGAGAAAACGCATTTCTGAGTGGAGGCCGAACTCCTAATCCGAAACTACTCGCTAGCAGATCAGGGTAATGTACGGAGACTACGCAAGCCACCTCATGAATACTGATCAGGGGACGTTCTCATGGAAATAGATGGAGACGAAACTCCGTTGTCTTGTAATGTACCTAACCTAACATTGCCGAACCGAAAATAGGTCGAATCTTCTATTAAACCTCCATATGGAACTTTCTCTAAATATTTACATTTAAAGCCATCATTCATCAACGTGATTAAAATAACCTTTGATGTGAGTTAAAAACGATAGTCTGTTAAATCCGTCTTAATTTTTTACTGTTAGAAAATTGTTTACTGGTTAACATTTTGGTCTTTCTCAGCCAAGGTTATAAAATATTCTACGAGTATTGGTGCTGGTTCACTTGCATAACGTTGCATAACACTGAATCTCGGTTCGTCGCATTAATTACGTTTCCTGCCGACGACGCAAGCCGTGCGTGTTCGTATTTAGTTCGTTTACAAGATCTCCCCGATATAATGTCGAGTTCTGACTGAATTATTGCCTCTGCTGCTTTATCATGTAATTCTCTAAGAGATATTATCGTCCTCATTCATTCAGTATTCGTGCGGTAGGTTCCGTCATTTTTCAGTGTTTCTTTTCACTGAAGTGAACGAAGAACGAACAAACTAACACCTTACCAGATCAAATGGCTTTGTAAATTCTTCACATCTGACGTTATGCAATTCTTCAGTTTTCTATTTCAAAATATTTTTCATACCGTAGCTTTGTCTAAGTTCTTTAGTCTTTACATCAACGTCACCGAGACTATTGAATACCTCCCGTGCATTGTCCTCGACAGTTTTCAAAACAGAGTATGAACGTTACGTACAACTCTCCAGTTTCCGCTCTTTGTTTACGAATGCCGCATTATTAACTCTATTCCTCAGAGCATTCTGCTTGCATGACGTCTGTCCTGGACCATGCACAAAGAGACGTTTCACGGCCAGATGAACAGACAAATTGTTTACTTATTGGGTGAATCCAGCTGACAATGTATAAACTGTACAGTAATCCACAGTTACCGAGAACCTGCAGCGAGTAGGTAACAGGGGTTTTAAAATACACGTTTTCATGATTCATGCAGTTGTAAGTTTGTAAGGATGTTTTATGTTTGTGACTCAATTACGGCGTAAAGGATGAACGGATTCGAATTAAACGAAAACTTGCAATATAGTAGGCATATAATTCGTGACCTGAAATAACATGGTCTTCTTTTTATCCGGTTACAACGCTAGCAAAGCCGCGGGCGGAAGCTGACGTGGTAACACGTATGATCTAGCTTTTGTAAAATTCCTTTTGTAATATTACTACTAAACTAGAAAAACTTTGCTATTGAAACACCAATATTGCTGCGCACGGTGTAGCACGGAAGCTTAAAGCAATATGGAACAGCACGAACATGTTCACGGGTTGGTATGCTATTCTTGCGATCTCGTAACGGTATTACTATCTTGTTTGCCCTCTCTACATCTACTTTCGACGATGTTTGTGTGCATTGCACTTGTGCACACGCTTCTGTTGCGATCTCGCGATGGATGCATTGTAGAACTTAGTAAATACTGTTTAAACTTGTATTTTTTTATTCAGAAATGGATACGGGTGTTTATAATAAAGTGTTCGTTGCGCCCTCTAGCCACTCACGGATTGTCGTGGCGACTATAAGCAATAATTGTTGTTAATCCTTGAAACCTATTTCTCATGAACAAAATCTTACAAATAGTGTCCAAAAAGCTATCGAAAATGCTTTTTTTTGCCTACAGCAACCGGCTATCCCTCAGGTAATAAAATATCCGTCTGCATTAAGAGCTACACGCCGTTTGTTACAAAAGCGCTTGTAAATTCACACCCCTGTAAATCTGATCTTGAATGAAACGTAGCGGAACATAAGGTCACTTGACTTCGTCATGGAACTTCGCGCCTTTTCGCTCTGACGCCTGCAGCATAATTCATGGGGTTGCTTTAATTCGTGAGTACGGTACACGACGCGATACACCTTGGGGTCTTTCGTTTAGTTCGCTTCCGACCGTTTCATCAAATTCGTAAAAACAACCTTTGAATAAAATATGCATCCTTGGACTGTTCTGAACACTTGTCTCATGTTGTTTTGTGGATTCCGCAAAGTAAACCTTTTTATGATCTAGCAACCGCTATGTCCTACTTGAACCGCCCGTTTCATTGTTTATCGAAAGACATTATTCATAAGTGGTTTTGTTGCTCACAAATTGCGGCTCCCGCATTTTTCCGCTTCTGCCCTATGGGCGTCATAAAAAGAATTTCTTAGGACCAAGATTAATGAGAGACTCCGAGAAGACCCTTTGTATGGGCTCCATGAATTAATTTATGAAAAGCTCTGGTAGAAACATTTAGAGATTGCGAAGCGCAGGTAAAATTATGCAAATTACGAGTTGTTTGATGAGTTATATTGATCCTTGTCCGCAAAGTCGTATAATTTATGAATTTATAGTACCTTCCGTTTGTTTAGTAGGTAAAGTTTTGTTATTATGTAGTTGTTTCATCATAATATTATTCATACCTGCTAATAAAGCTTGATATAAATCCCTTTTAGTCAGGTCAGCTTTGGTAAATAATTTCCCCATTTTGAAAGGTTTGGAGGCAGGGGCGGTAATCAAGCCAATGGTTCAAGTTGCATTTCAATACAATAAACCAAATCAGTTTTTTCATCACAACGTACCTGCGCTTATTAAGCAAGTATTAACTTAAAAGAACGCTACACCATGATTATGACGATGATTTGTTCCATTTTATTCTTCAGTATAAGATTAAAATTTCTTAATATTTCTTGAAAATGGGTTCTTAAAGCCGCCATGTTTTTTTACGCTTAAGTGTCAAAGAAGTGCCATAGGTTTTCTATAAGACACTCGCTATCTAGATGTATCCAACGACACTTCTTTTGTCAAAATCCATCCAGCCGTTTGGACTACAGCTTCTGCCAAAGGAATACACATATACATACATACATCCCAAATACCTCCTATTGCCCTCCTTCATTGATTTCGGGTAAAAAAGTCTGCCTTCTTAAATCATTGAAATACGTGTATTCTGACCTTTTTTAAAGTGAAATTTTAATTGTCTTTCCAAGGTAGAGTCAATAAAGACAAATTAGTCGATTAATAATGTAGTGACGCGGCAGTAGCTATCGCAGTATCGATTGCCGGCGGGTCGGCAGCGGGACAAGGTCACGCAATGCCGCACATACCTGACCCGACCACAGGTATATATTTTAAACCAGATTCGCTGGAATTTGATGAACCGTCCTGTGGAGGGCTGATATTACGGGACACAAATTGAAACATTCATACATACTTATATAATACCACGATTGTTTTCAATAGGGGTAGGCAGACTACGGATCTCCATTTGCTACGGTTCTATGATACTACTTGATCCATTTACTCTCATGTCTCATCACATTATCTCATCGGTTTAGAGCACTCTTGACCTTGGCCTTTCTCCAAAACATCACCTAATTGAATATTCCAAAACTATTTTAGATGTTTGGACTTCTTTTCATGTACATTTAAATGCGGTTTTGCACGCAAACTGTAATTTGACGCAGACGGAAGCAGTTAATACGTCAATACCAATATCATTACAAAAATATATTCGCGAGTATCTAAAAATAGTCCTAACATATTGATATCATCATTACCTGTTCCGTATAATATATTAAAATGAATATCATTTTGTGATAATACTATACGTATACTTTGGAGCAAATATGGACAGAAAGGCTAATAATACTATTTCAGTATCAAAGGCACCACCCACAGCATACAGTACTTATATGTTACACCACCCCGACGTCATATTTAGTTGGAGCCTTTCAAATATCAAAGGGTTTACCCTAATTCTAATTTTATAGCGGTATCGAATACGGTGTAATGTCACATGTGTCTATATATAACCCTGAAAATAGCAGACTGCTTGTCTTAGTGGTCTGTCAATAAGGCCTTGTCATTCAATCATGTCAGAGGTAATAGTCACTATCTGTCATACTAATTTGTAATAGGTACCACTTGACATTATTCATAACTAATGTTACAGGCGGACGTGATCTGCTACCAAGACGAGCCAAAAGAAGCGCGTTACTACCTCTCTTTTCTCAAAGCGTTTCATCATATTTTCGAATAGTCATAGCTTAGGTCCGGATGATGCTAGAAAGAAAGAAAATGCTAAAGTTTTCAGGATAAGATGTCATCGGCAGACTTATCAAACACATCAAACACACTATGTATCAATTATCTAGCTTTTATGGTTTCGGATTTATTATATTATATACATACATACATACATAAAATCACGCCTGTTTCCCATAGGGGTAGGCAGAGATCACGGATCGCCATTTGCTACGATCCTCATGCATTGTGCCATCACATTCCTCATGCATGCTCGTCGGTTTAGGGTACTCTTGACCTGGCCCTTTTCCAGAACTTCGCTGATTTGATCCAGGTACGTGCGCCGAGGTCTTCTCCTTCCAACGATACCATTCACACTCGCTTCATATACCTGTTTCGTTAATCTTCTTTGATTCATCCTCTCTACATGACCGAACCATCTTAACATACCTTTCTCAATTATATTATATGTCATAAAAACATGTGCAAAAGTGGTTCATATATGTATACATACTTTTTTACCAAGATGTAGAGCTGGCAAAGTAAGGGCTTACAGGTAGAGTTATTTCTAAGAGCTTGGCTCTACTAGTATAGATCTCATAACTTTTAAACATTTAGCATTATGAACTTGTGAGTCTTATGCAAACAATTTTACATGCAATGTTTTTGGTGGGATTTTATTTATTACCATTGGTATGAAAAATCAATTCAAATTTCATAATCTCGAATATTGTTACTAGTTTCTATACTATTGTACTCCTCGTGCAAAGGCTTGCACTACGAATACATTCCTACAATACTGGAAAAGTTTTGGCCATTTAATTTTGGAGAATTTGTATAGCATGTTTAGTTAGTTTGTTTTGAATGCACTAGCGACTTCAAACCTTTTGTAAGTACAAAATGTAGAAATGGTTTAAAACCTGCATTCGTTTACAACTCTTCACAAAATGTTCATTGCGAATTTAATATCTCTCAGTCACCACGTTTTGCATAAACAAATGTTTGTTACAATACAATTGCGTTCGATGAGAACGGCCAGTAACTAAGTGATTGTTCGATTGTCTCCCAATTGCCACAGTAATCCAATTCTCTGTATTACTCCATCCAGTGATTTCCAATGGTAAATATAAATTTGAAAATTATTTCATGTTTTAATTCATTGGGACAGATGATTGCCAATATCTTTATGAATACTAAAAGTTGACCTTTTATCTGAATCATTTGTCAGTTTTGCATTATTTATTCGACGACAAAAAATGAATCCATTTTCCGCTTATTTTCTATTGATGTTTTATTATTAAATAATTCTACTAATGAGATACTATTTTTTACTTTATGTAGGTGGTATTTTCTTAATTGTAACCTTTCTCTCGAGCAAGTCAGGTTAATATTTCTTTCATTCATATATATATACCATGATTTCTTTCAATTGCTATACGAACACGCAGTTTAATTTAAATTGTCGTTTAATCTACAGTATTCTGCTTTTGAAATACAAACAGGAGTTTAATTCATAGATATTACCTAAGAATACGTAATTTCCTACTAAATCCGGCCCGAAATGTCAGTCTTCTACAATTTCATTTGCCGACAATATTCGCTCTATTATTCAACTCGATACCGTTGTTCTGGTTGCTATAACACGTAAAGCTAGCCGCCTTCAGGGTGGTTGTGTACTCTATCATCTGAATCTGAGAATCTGCCATACCTTAAAAACTACTGTATTCTATCTTACTTGTTCTGACATGTTCAATTAAGATATAAGAAGATAACTATCTCTTCTTATATCTTAATTGAACATGTTTTATCATCATCAACAACATCACCATCTTCGACAACTTAATAGTCCACCGCAGAGCATGGTGTAGGCATACATTCACCTGTAGGTAGTACTTGGTTACTTATCAATTTCCGAAATGGTGTGATCATTACTATTCAATATTGCGTATGTATCTTTTTAATTAATGATCCACGTTTACCGTTATTGTACATCATACTGTTATGACACGGCTCTCTAGAAATTGAAATGTCTGTTGGATTTGACATGATGAAATGACATGACAGCCGTGATCTTTGTAACAAAGTGAGACAGTGTATAACATCACTTATTTAGGTACCTACGATACATTACCTGTATGAAAATAAACACACACATGACGAGGAAAAGTTTAACGTAACGTAAACAACAAATAACAACGTCTAGTGGAGTTTTTTTCCAGATCAAATCTTATTTTCGTAACTACAACTTTTTGCTTATAAATCGCAAAATAAGTCTATTCACTTAAAGTACACATATAGATTCATATAGAGCTGTCAATAATAAATCAAGTTTTGCACGGAACTTACCACCAAGAATATTACCGTATACCGTGGTGCCCCGTTTTACAGTCAGGTCACATCCATCACAGATTAAGATCATAGCAAATTTTACACATCATACCTACCGATCATCATTGGATTTAACTAAAAGATATACTCTATTGAAGGGACCGGTATTTTATACGTAAAAAAAGAGGAGATTGAACATCTTATCGAGCTTTTTGCCGACGCAAAACTGAACTTGAATATGAGGCTACAGTTCACTAGTCAACAAAACATCTGTGTGGAGCGTGCCACCAGAATACCCCAACGCCTTGTATGTCCCCGGTGCCCCGGTTTGGAATTGGGTCAGGAGCGGGAGCCAGGTTTAAATGTTTTACGGTATATTAGTACTGTAGACGTTGATGTGATGGAACAGCAGATACCGAGAACTGACAAACCTTATTCTTAATTGGATTGTTGTGAGCTTGCTTCATTCAGGGTTATCGATCAAACTTAAAAATGATCTATCATTAGAGTTATGAAATGGATTTTTTCGAATAAGACAATTTATTTAATGTCTTCTTGTGTCGATATTCTTATGGATAGACACTTGTACATAGTTGATAAATCGTAAATAGTGGAAGGAAAGGACAATTTTTCAGAAAAATATAGAAACACTAGGCATAATGTATCGAACTCTCGGGTTGGAGTGTCACCCTATCCTCACTTCTTTACAACACCGGATCTATCGGGCTACCCGTCGAGCAAAATGTCTGAGCTGACATCTTGAATGAAAATAAAACCTCTCAAGACCTTTCATGAAAATTGCTACTTAATTTTCTTGGCAAAAATTCTTGTGAAATATTACCGTAAAAGCATGCGAAGCTTTTAGTCTCATGTCTGTATTTTCCAGATGTACCCGTACCAATATTTGTATAATAACCATACAAATATTAAGGTACGAGATTTCTCTTTACTTGAATTATCAGACTCGCGGTAAGTTTCCATTCGACTTACAGTATCCAAGTTTATGTTGGCACTTTAAAGGATTTCAAACTCATTCCCGAACCATCCGGGAAAAGTTTACAGCTTATCATATCTCGCTGTGAAACTATCAACTAGAAGTTCGACGGGCTTGTTCCACGAGAAATGTGGTTTAATGGAAAAATAACAGACACTTGAGATTTTATTTAAGGAAAAGAACTTTTTTCACATAAATCCGGACGTCTTAATAGTTTTCACTTTTTTTTATGTCGCTGGTTTAATATTGCTGCTTATATCATTCGGCTCAAAGGACCACAATATGTGTTTCGCCGTAAGACATCAATTTTACTCGAAGTCATTCTATTATATTTTTAATAATCTATACCTAAAGTTGAATGACTTACACATTACGATAGAGCACGAAACATGCCTAGTGCGACACGAAGTAAATAACAAACAATTCAAGCACTTTATTCGAAACTTCAATGAAACTCAAGTTTTATAACTAACTTCTTATCTATTAAATTAGTCGTCCGCTCGTTCACCTATTTTATATCACTTATGTCTTCCGTGTGCCTTTACGCTAATAAAAAACAATTTATGTTACAAGCTACCCACTTCATTGAAATGTGTCCTGCTTTTGTCTGTACGCGGATGCGGTTGTGTGAAATACCGTTTGTTCGTTCAGTGTGTCACGGCCTTTGTCGCAAATTACGCTATTACTTTACCTGCCGATTTGAAAAAATGACTTGCGTTGCGTTAGCTGGTATCATAAATCCATAACTCCTAGATAAGTTGACGTTTGCCGATACAAAGTTGTGTTAACTTCAAGTCAGTCTCAAGTGGGTCTCTATTCAGGCGCTGCTCGTGGCGTAGCTTGCTTAGATGTTCTTGATTGATCGTTGAAGTTAAGCAACGTTGTGCGCGGCCACAATTGGAATGGGTGACCGCAAGTGGCATTACGAGCTGAGCGCTTCCGTGCTTCGGAGGGCACATTAAATTGTCGGTCCCGGCTTTTAAGTCGTTAAGCCATGACGGAGGCCTTAAGGCGGCCTAAAAACTCCGTCACTAGAGTTGGCCACTAGCTCATACGAACTTACATAGTTACTTATTCAAGCAATATCTTTATTCCAGTAATGGCAGGGTGAATAAAGAATTAGGTAATTAAGCAATACGACAATACGTGAAATACCTCTTATTTTATAAAATTAAGCTCTATGTTCGTGCAAGAATTTTATCTTAAGATTTTAGTTTAAAAGACCAGTGCGGTTAATATTCACTTGGAAAAAATCAACTAAAAAAAATAGCATCTGATCATAGTTCAAAAGCAGTAAACCGTATCTAGAACAAAGTAAATAACACGAACTAAGCTTTCGATGGAAAACATTTTATCGCTCTAAATTCTATTGAAAAACAAAACGTACCCTCCTTAGTCAGCGTAAACCTTCATCGTTGATTGAATGCGGGATTCAAGCGATTTCAAAGCGAGAGTAACTCGAAGCCATCGGACCGTACAGTCCAGGCTGAAAAAGGCAAAACGCTCTAAACAATGCGTCGGTTCACGGTCACAGCAGGCAATACCAGTTCGGAATTTCCCAGCACTAGAGTCGAATTTCCATTGAGAAAATCCGTTGCTGCATTCTAGTTGCCAGATGTTACGTGTTTCCAAATGTTGCCTCTTTGCTGACGGAGCGTCAACAGTTGCAGGACGCTGACACTGATCGATCGATCGAACTCACACTCTCACGCTACTACCCTACATACACCTACATTATATTATGTATATTTTAGTAATGAAATTATTTTAACTTAGCACAATAATATGTACTTTTGGATGTATCGTGTCTTGAGGACGCCCTCCTTTGACGCCCTTTGAGACACAGTTTTATACTTTTGCCGTCAGTACCTATCGTTTACACATGTTTTAGTTTTAATTTGTTTTCTGTTCCAAATAAATATATTTGTATTTTTGGGAAATAATAGAAAGATTCTAGAAACTGTGGAAGGCTAGAAACACGCAGTTTCGATTTGCTTCTTTGAAAACATACCGCCATGAACAAGAAATCCCGGTTTGTACGTGATCACACCCTTTGTGTCGTGGGCCAAACCTTGCTTCTAAATGCGAGTAAGAGTAGATAGACGTTTTTACATGTACATGTATCTAAATAGAATCATAATCCATCCTCTCTACATCTCGTTATTCTATCTGCCCGATCACCTGCACTTGAGAGGGCCTGAACCAGGCAACGACGGAGAGGGGCGTAAGAATTGCCGACTAGGAGGGCGAAAAATATTTGATTTGATTTAGCCATTAACGCGAAAGAAGAAGTAAAAAATATCACAAAGTGTATTTGTTGCAAGCTTTCAGTGTACATGAAGCTTTAGAACGAGGAAATTACAACCCTGTATCGCCGTAAGCGGATCGCTCCAAAACAACGCGATCCGCGCATCCAATCGATCGATAGTTTTGATTGCTTTCGCGTAATGTCCTCGCTGTCGTTCGCAGCAATTATTGTTGTTTGTTGTAATGGCGGGCGATTCGTAATCCCGAGCCCGACTGTTTTGTCCGGATGCTGACAAAGTTTCCAATTCCAACTCGTAAACTCAAATATTTCCTGAACGGTGAACTTTTGATGATTGTGTTACCTTTCGATCTTAAAAGCGTTATAGCAGTTTTCTGAAAACGTTACAAAATACAATAATGATGATTAGAAATCTAGTATGAAGGATTACAAAAAAGACAGGTGATTTTAGAAATATATGCCACAATCGTTAGTTTCTTTGTCTTGGACCATTGTCTTCTTATTACCAACTTGCTTATTTATATTTTACTGAATATCAGAAATGTGAAGCGCAGTGACGATTAGGCACCAGTTTAGTTTCCAACTCCGTCCAGGTCTGAGTGCTGATTTACTATTAATTCGATTATTCCGTTTTGGTAACTGAAACGGTCGGCTGGATTCAACCGGATTCAGGTCATCGGGTCAATGAGGTAGCTGCACCACAGTTGAGATAATAGTTGTAATAGCCAGAACTTTCTCCATCATGACAACGGAAATTTTGATATACTCGTAGTGGTCAGCTCTCATTGAAGCAATCGAATCCAAGTTCTACTTAGTTTCCAAGGTTGTTGGCGTTGAACATCAAAATTGCGATGAAGCTTTGCAAAAAAGGATTAAATTCAGAGCTATAAAGTTAATTTTAATTCGGAAGCTACTTCAAAGTGACACGCCTGCTGTAGCTATGAAAATGTTTGTTGTAATTGACGATGGATTGATCGAGCAAAGCGCGCAGCGCCGTAAAACTGTCTTCGAGTTTTTACAATGAGGAAAGAGCACGACATTTTTTAAATAAGTTTAAAATATTGGAATGAATTTATTGATGTGATAATTGCCGTAAGGAACTAATTAATAGGAGAGTCGCTTGTTATTTTAATGAAATTCGTGTTTTGATTGCTGTTGCCAGATTTGTGTCTGTTCAGTGAAATATGTTAAAGTATTTTCAGTAGCTAGGCTCTTTTCAACCCGGATCTTCAAAGACTACGGTATTTGCGAATGATTCCGTAATAAACTATGTACTTTATGCCTAATGAGTTGAATTTACGAGTACATAGAACAATTTTCCTTCCTCCATCGTGATCATCCGGGTTCATACAGTTCATCGCAATTATCGAAAAAGACAAAAGCGGGATCGTATTTACCATTTCTATTCAACAACGGTGATTCGACTTGCGCCTGGTCTCCATTCAGCCAGCCATGATAGACCTCTTCCAGCCTCTTTTCCAACTTAAAAATTAGTGTGTTATAATCAAGCAGAGGTCTGGCTTGGCTGGTGGTACAGAATAAAATAAAGCTATCGTAGTACAGAAGTTTCACTTGAGTCACAAATAACTAGCGCTTCATCAGAAAAGCCATATAGGAATATAGGTACCAATCTCAGACCAAATAGAAATAATTCTTTTTATTTGGTCTGAGGTAGGTACCAATACAACTCGTACTCGTACCAATCTAAATGAGGCAAAATAAAGCTTATTTCAAATGAAGGCTCGATTGGGAGTGTCACAGGGCTTGTGGTACTGTGGCAGGATAGTTGTTTTCTTCTAACGATCTGTTTGTGTTTACGTGCTTATTGTTTGTTGCAGGTACTGGGGTGCGGAAATTGCGCGCTGTGGATTTTTTATTAAGGTTTAGCCGAGGTTTTGAATACAAATGGGTAAATTTCACTGTGGGGACAATACAGAAGCGTAAAGACTATTTTTGCTTAGCATTTGATGGGCTTTTGTTTTGGTTTCTGGCTCTCCCAGTTCCGGTGTTTGTGTGGGTTGTTATATTGGTGCGTAGGCGTAGTAGGTACCTACTCGTAATAAGTAATTAAATGTTGCTTTAAGGAGTTTTTTATGTAAACTGTTGAGGTTACGATTTATTTATAAGCAATACCAGTACCATGTTAAGTAGTCCATGCATGAATCAATCTTATTCAGTGAAACTGTTGTTTTCCTCCTTAGCTGGACCAGATGTTTTAGCCTCCGTCCGTAGTCGAGCCAATATCTCTTTTTGATACACATAATATTGCTATCTTACTGTTTTATAGCTGGCTGATAAATAGTTGTGCAACTTTCACAGTTTTATCAACAACTTGCAATAAAAAAAAACCAATGAAGATATTTCTTGCCTAGATATTTTCCCGTCTTCAAGTGGAACTCGGTCCTCAGGGAAGAGGTTTTTAATTACGAGCGAGATTGCTCCGACCACTGTTATGTTTGCTGTAAATAAGTTTTCTGGTTGGAATTATTAATTGTTCGCCAAAGAACTTTTTTTATCGGATTCGAGTAAAAAAATAACCTCTTGACTGTAAAAGTCATGAAAAGAAAGTAAAATGAGCCGTGTGGATCACAAACGTCGATATTTGTGATCCGTATGCCAACAGTGTACCAAAATTATTAAAATACGAGCGTAAGCGCGCGGTTTCGCTCGCGTGATGTAAAGAGTACCCATAAAAATGTTAGATGTCCTTTCCACGCCACCGAAGTCGTCAAATTAGAAATACATATTCTAGAACTTAAGTTACCTACATTCTAAATTTCATTAAAATCGGTTTATTAGATACGTGGTATCAAACATACACACACAAATTTTCGCATTTATAATATTAGAAAAAATTTAATATACCTATGCGAAAAAACCTCTTGTTTTATAGACAAACATCTTAATTAATATACCTATCGTCATCAGTATAACACAAAAGCTTCCGTTACCTTCCAATCGAGATGAGTATTTCAATTTCCACAGATAAAACAAATGTTTTCAGCCGAACGATCAAAGATGGTTTCCGTTTTCATTAACTAACGGGGACATGGCACTTCCAAAAACGCGAAGCGAATTAGGTTGGTGATAATCAAACGCAGTTCTACTTCGCATGCATACCCAAAGCGAACCCATGCAGATAATTCAGCATTTGAAATTCCCATTTGGCATTAGCTTTAAACAGTAGAATGACGAAACTGTGCGCGGTGGTACCGTTTTGGACACATTATTTCGGTCATTGGGTGACCGAACGTGATCAAATAGTTACCGAGAAGCGAGCTGTGAATGAAGAACGATGGTGACGTAAAACACACACATCACAAGATAGATGGCACCTACCTTCCCTACCCAGCTTCTAGTTTATTTATTAACTAGCTTTCGCCCGCGGCTTCGCTTGCGTGATATCCGTATAAAAGTATGTTATTCCAGCACACATACTATGTTTATTCCGAGTTTCATTCAAATCTGTTTAGCCGTTACGGCGGGATTGAGACACAAACATACATAGTCACATCCACACAGCCCATAAACTTTCGCATTTATAATATTAGTAGAATTAAATAATAAATAAATATTTGTGGACATATCACACAGCGCCATCTAGCCACAAACTAAGCAAAGCTTGTACTGTGGGATTAGGACCTACCAAGAGCGAAATCTCCTATGACAAGTATTTCTTACTTAAAATGAGATTTCATCAATGTATAAAAAAATGACGACCTCGGTGGCTTGGCGGGCGAGTGCTCGTCTGAGACGCAAAAGGTGCGGGTTCGATTCCCATTACGAGAGAAATGTTTGTATGTTCTGCAAATATATCTTCCAGGTCTGGGTGTTGTAGTATTATAAGTACGAGTATGTAGGTATTTACAAAAAAAGTACTTATATAAGTATTTTATCAGCCATCTGGTTCCCATAGTACAAGCTTTGCTTAGTTTGGGGCTAGATGGCGCTGTGTGAAATGTCCACAAATATGTATTTATTTATGTAATTTTCGGAAGCTCAATAGAAACATTTATTATTTTTTTTCTTTTATTATATGAAACAGATTCGGATTACTAGCAGACTCACTCAATAAAATTACAGTTGAAATTGATGCACCTTTTGCAATTGTCATATAACAGTCAGGTTTCAGTCTGTCTGACAGTTTCCTATTCGCAACGCTAATTACAAATCTAAAAGCTATCAACCACAGCGAGTCAACCGAGAATGGAGCAGTAATTGAACTCTAATTGTAAGCTATCCATAGTTATTGATACCAATTGAAGAGGCACTATTGCTATACTGAAAAGCTTCGTACAGACTACGAGTATACTAGAGTCGATGAGCTAAAACAATCTATAGTCACTATAGATTCTAGTATTTATTAAAACTTGAGCGTTAAAATGTAAAGGGTCTTAATCCGGTTGTGTACCAATGGATTTTTCTGTGCGAAAAAATTATGTGCGCTATACCAGTACTCTCAAGCGGTGAAGTAAAACATCGTGAGGAAACCCGCGGCTTAGTCAGCTTCGCACGTATTGACCATGACTTTCCTGTGGACAAATCTGACTAAGCTGTGAGGATGGAATAGGTGCTGGGCAAGCCTACTCAGCCTACAAGTTTCATTAAAATCCGTTCAGTAGTTTTTGCGTGAAAGAGTAACAAACATCCATACATACAAACTTTCGCGTTTATAATATTAGTAAGGATAAGGATAATACGTGTGTTTCTCATAGGAGAGACTAAGACCACGGATCTCCATAATTCGCAAATGGGGGGCTAAGATGATAAGGTTCGGAGCTTAAGTATTTGGCAGTTCCAGTCAGGACGTAGCTTGATGTCGCGAGGTGTCGCTCGTGCGATATATCATTATGACTGATGTAAACCGATTCTTACTGAATACTGTGTGGGTAGAGTCTGACTTGTCTGACCCCAGGTCAATGCCGTGTTTACATCAATAAGTGCTTTGTACTCCGTCATATTCATTTGATCGAGTTCGATTATGATATTATTCGTATAAGTTGTCTCTGAAACGTATTTAAGCCATCATCAATCGGTCTTTCTTTGACACTCGAGATAACAAAGACCGGGCGGTATAGTGTAACATCCTGGAAGTCCTCAATGTAACATAGTCCTTCGACCCGGATCTTCGGCTTATCTTTAATATCATCTTCAGATTTAACTTACCTATTACATAACTTCACTAAATTGCTTTTTTAATTAAAAGTTCTTGGAAGAACTTCGTAACTAAAAGGCGGCCTTAACTAGATCTATTTCAAATCAATTAAGAACTCCGCGTCGATCTAAAACCCAAATTAGAATACTTTTGTTTCAAACTCGAAATTAGATTTAGGTTTTCGGGAGAACATCTTACTTTTAATTATTGTTAACGCTATTTGAATAATTAAACCCGAGTGGTAAAGAATTATAATTTCTTTAGAAGAGGCAGAAAAAAGTGTTGGGATGTATATTTGAAAGGAAACTACCTAAAGTAACACACTTATACAAAAAATATTGTAAATGTATTGTATGCCAAATAAATGATCTAGTGTACCTACCTACCTGTTTCTTATTCACTGGTGTAAGGAAGTCGGTTCTACGTAGATTATTATTTTTTATTATGTTAGGCAGGTGGATCAATATAACCGATGTCACCTCGTCACGGCCGAATACGTGACGTGAAACTTTAACGTGATACGGAAAAGTTGGCAGAAAAATAACACGAATCCATTTTGCACGTGGAGGGCTGTATTTATGGACCTTTTTATGTATTTCCCTGTAAAAATAAGCCAGTTTCAAAGCTTTATAGACGAAAGAAGACATACTTACTTAAAATATTGTGCCCGGTATTAAGTTGGAGCGTGGTACCTTACTATTCACCAGAGGATCTGGTACCCACTGGACCTACAAGATTCGACCCAAAAGCAAAAAGTGCCTATAGGACCTCATTTACATGGCCCATTCGACCTTCTTAAAAAATTATATTCAATGCGCCTATTGAACCTCTTTTTTGAATTCGCCTGGTACTTACTGGACCTTCAAGATTAGACCCTAAGTAGTGTCAACGAGAAGAGCAATGGCATTTAGTTATAGGAATTTGATAAAGTCACAGTAGAGCATGACAGCGTTGGATGACGATCGCTTCGTGGTTATTTCACTATGATATTATTATAAATAAATAAATTAATATTTGTGGACATTTCACACAGCGCCATCTAGCCCCAAACTAAGCAAAGCTTGTACTATGGAAACCAGATGGCTGATAGAATACTTATATACTTTTTTTAAATACATACTTGTAGTATATACCTACCTAATACTACCACACCCAGACCCAGAAGAAATATTTGCAGAAAATACAAACTATTGGCAAAGGTGTGTAACGGTGTAAGGCGCCCAGCGCTAGGTGGGCAATGATATTCGTAAGGCAGCGGGCAGGGATTGGAGGAAGAGACCTGAAGATCGAGTCAGTGGTGTACCATGGGAGAAGCCTATGTCCAGCAGTGGGCTGATGTGGGCTGACGATGATGAGATGATGATGATGATACAAACTTTTCTCGACTCGAACTTGCGTCTCAGCCGAGCACTCGCCCGCCACGCCACCGAGGTCGTCAAGATATATTTAAAGCTTTCGCATTAGGCTCAAATAGACGCACGGTACTGATTTGTAATTGGAGCAATCACTGTAAATCAAGTTATTACGAAAAATAGTAATTAAAGTTAAATAAAGCTATCGATATACTCGTATTAGCAGACGGATATAAATAATATTTGTTTCGCTTGAAAACTGAACATCAATACACGCATCGCGACTTTCATTCTCATTCAATCTTTTATCATCAAACAAAAAGACCTTTTATTCCAATCGAATACAGTTCAAAACGCTTTTTTCGATCGCGTGCGGTTATGAACGATCGCATGCATACTTAAACACCCTGTTAATGTGTTAATTGAATATTAAAACACTCCTTTCCACGCGCTCGTCAAGTGCGTTAAATCTATGCAATTTAGCGGCCTGTGTATAAAGCATCATGCTGTAGTTTTCCGCCAATATTCACTTAGGGCTGCCACAATGTGCCACTCATTTTCGGAACATAAGTTTTGGAGTTATACGCAAATGTTGCTAATATTTAATCCAACACAGTTTCTATGAAATGAGATGCCAATTGATTTGTTGAGATATAACAATAAATATTGCTGAAATATTCGCACAACTGCATTAAAAAAGAAGTCTTCTTTCTTCCCTTTAAAGTAGCAGAGAAAAAGCAATCGCAATATTTTTTCTTTATAATTGGATTGATATCATTGAACCGACGCCGTCGGTCGCTGAAGATGCAATAAACACCACGAGTCATCCATAAATTCCGATCCTCGTGGACTCTCCCTCAATAACCACAGAGTATCAAGTAGTCGCGTAATTTATAGATGACCTACCTGCAAATAGTTCGCGCGACTCCCGGAGGCCAGCCCTATTTGAAATTAAGGCGTGTCAACATTTTTGTTGTTGCTGGAAAACTGCCAATTTTATGCACGTACTGTGGTATTTTGTATGCGCAATGAGAGGAACGTCAACAGTAAACATTTGCCACAGTCTGCCCCGAATCTCACCGGGACACTAGGTATGCATACAGAACACGAAACAGTTAAAAGCATTATTCATTGTGTTAAACTTGCTATAATTTAAAAAAAAAGTATAAGTAACTTCTTATAATTTATGGCCTCCGTTTCTGAATTTGCCACAGTTTTATACCAATGTCAAAGTCGACTAGAATAAAAATGATGAAATGTTGGAGGATTGCGAAAAAAAATTTTGGTTTAAAAGAAGGGAAACTGGATCTCAAGATATTGTCAAATTCGTCAATTAGATAACAGTTTTTGTGACTTTGTCGCTGTCTATTATAAGAAGTGGTGAGTAATGCATAACTTGTCTGGGTTTTGATGAGGTAACTACTGCGTTACGTACGTCGTAACCTGTGTTGATCAGTCATCTATGTTCGCGATTCCTTTCTCTTATTGTGTCTGGCGTGTGAAAGTTCTATCGAAATACAATTATGTAATCTGACTGACTTTTGAGAACACAAACAGCATCATAAAACTATATTTTCACAAAAGCTTGTGAAATACAAAAGTACTCACTTATCTTGTACACTTTGTGGCCTGATTTTGATCTTTGTTCGCTTTTAACTGTCTAAAATACAGCCCACCTTTTATCCCTTTTGCTTAGAACAATTCGGCTACAATATTTTGGAATAAAATTTTAATACCACTTCGACCCTCTCATTTCGGAGATCAGGAGGACGCGTAAGATACAATAACGCTTATTACAGCCTTCCCTCGAGGCGGATTGCAACCTGTTTAGCCTAATAAGGGTTAGGATAAGGGACAAATTAAGTGACAAGGGTTTTCGCAGCGGAACATTAAATTCGCAGACTTGAAATTCCAAAAAATTAAACCCTGTTTTCAGTAAATCATGCGCCATATTGAACTTCGGGATTCGAACTGGGTCAGTTAAAAAACTTGGCAAGGCCCAAGTCTCCGCTATTCAATAAACTTGAATAAAGAGACTGGACTCTAAAACAAATGGGTTTAAATTCAAACCCCCGTTCTGTTCATTCTTTTGCAAAGAGGTTGTAACCTTATCGTAACTCGTCCTTTTCAGCTATAAAATGGTCGGTTCTAAAAGTGTTGTCGAGTGGTTTTACCGTGCTCTGGTATATTTTATTCTAGAGACGTTTATCCTGCACGTTTCCTCTACCTCATATTTCCATCTCTTTGCTACATATTTTAAAGTTTCTACTACCTACCTGTGTTCGCTATCGCTTAGTTATCTCGATTTCTATTAAATATTCTATAACTTCGAATATTGTTATAGACAGTATCCACCCACATCCTGCTGATTTGAATTTGGTCCAATTTCACAAAACAGAACACAAGTCAAAACAACCGAACATCCGGAGCGGATAGATAAAGTCATCCCGATTCCCAAAAGCCCACAAGACCGCAGCAGATTAGTTACAAATTGGCAAACCGAAATAAGGTAAAGTTTTTCCTTTAACTACCTACACCTACCTATTTAACGTATAGTTGCCGTGTTCTTCGGAAATTGGGGTAATCCAATTCATTTGGATACTCAGGTAGGTAAATGCGTGCTCAGTGGGGCTAAAAAGGCCACTTTGAGCAATTCATCTATAGCAATTCATTTTTCGATTTTATAGCAATCCTAAGCTATTCCTGTAACTTTCGTAAAATAGTCCGAATTGTAGGTGAATTTTGCGCAATTAGTTTCATATTTGACCGTAAAATGGTCGGAATTTTTATAAATCGTACGCAATTCAATTCAGCAGCAGATCTGATAAAGTGACCTTTTTAACCCTCCAGTATACGAAAGTAAGATTCACAATACATGTAGTGTTAAAGTAGTACTTTCAATTTCAATTTCAAAGCCTTTATTTTATAATCTTATAACTAGTTTGACATTATATCTTTACCTACCAATTTTATTAGACATCGGTATCATTATTATATTATTAGATTATTTGCTTTACAGCAGGCCTACCCAAGACTCTTCCAAAGTTCGGGGTCGTGTGTATTTCTTCTCCATATTGCACCTGCTGTTGACTTGAAATCAACCTCCCATCTCCTGAAAGTAGTACTTTAGTTGATTATTATTATAGTGCCGATGAGAGATTTCATGCCCCGAATTAACCATTAATATAAACGGCAATATTACACAGCAAAAATATGCCAAATCATTTTCAATTCAATTCTTTAGTGTGTTCAATTATGCTCATACACCGTGGAATGTATTTGCTGGCACGGTAGGCTAACAAATTAATCGATGTGGATAAATTCCTTATTGGGTCACCGGGACGGGAGGAGAGTAATCTAAATTCTTAACGTTGTTTGCTCTAGGGGCGGAATTGAACCGGCGATTATTGCGGACTCAGTAGGCGTAAGACCGCTGTTCAGCAATATAAACAGACGTTTACTTTAACCAGCGGTTGCGGTTCTAGTTTGAAAAATCAAATGCAAAAAGTCTGAGACGACAAGGCTCAAAATATGCCTGGGAGATAACAAGCTGAGATATGAAAATTTATCAAATGGTTCTCGCCATTACGTATCAACACAACATTACTGAAATTAATCTATAAATCAGACAAACCAATAGCAGTTTTTTTATAGATATGCTTTGCTTTTAAATATTGGTCTGGCTAGCTAAACTTTCGCTGAAATGACTGTTGGTGAACTTTAGCCGCAGGAGCTGACTGCAGGCTGATTGGGATTGGATATCCTTCTTGACTCATTGGAATTGGATTTATCGAATTTGTAATTTTAGAATTCGTTTAAGAAAACCTCGACACGTGAAATATAGATTCTGACGACCGAATGTATAAAGGCAGAATAGAAAATTCTGGAGAAGTAGAGAGTAAATATTGGAAGAAGTTGAAAACCTCAAAACCTGAGAAAAAACTAAAAGAAAAATATCAAGAACGCAGACTGCATTGGGGTTCAAACAAACTCGAGGATGCGGGTAGGTGTGTAAATGTCGACATCTGATGTTATGCACAGTGCAGTAATAAGCAGTATGTAGGAAACTAGGAGAAGTTATTTCAAAACTATTATTTACTGAATTTAAGATTATAGTTGTCGAAGGGCTGTGCCATTAGGCAGCACAACATTATTAGTACATGTTACTGTTAAATAATCGCTATGAAATTATATGATAATCTAGCTCTTGATAACTTGGCAAGCACTAGCGGTGCGCCAAATTGGTTATTTTCTGGCTCGCACGACTCAAGTTGATATGGCTGTCGACTCGAGTCGCAACTCGAGTTGACTCGACTCGGTGATTGTTAACGATGAGTTGTTTGAGTGGATGAAAAATCATTGATTGAAAAATTCATTGGTACACTGGATTTGAACCCACGACCTTTGGATCGGAAGGCGGGGTCACTACCAACTAGACCACCAGTGCTCTCATCAATGTCTATGACTTGCGCATGAACTGAGTTTATTCGAGTTCTAAAAAATTGGACTCCAGCTGACTCATGAACAATTTGACTCGAGTCAATTCGAGTTAAACAACTCAACTCTCGCATCGCTAAAAAGCATTAGTGATACTACGTAGAGCCACTACTACATTGTGCTCTTAGGATTCAGACTGCTCCAGACGTCTGTATTTGTTCCTGTAACTCAATCAGCAGAATGCAAATGGGTTTTTAATCAAATATGAGGAACGTAAGCGTTTTCATTTAAAACGCCTGAAGATATGTAAATTAATTTTCGTAGTATCCTCGTTTGCTTGATAAAATTTTCAGTCGAGGAAATATAATTTATGAAAAATTCATATTTGTTTAAGAATGAAGTTGGTTGAGCATGAATAGACTACATAATTCGAGTTTCAATCTTGACTTTGTAAGCTGGACGAGTCTAGAAAGAGTAAATTTTATTAGGAGTTTGATTAATTATGACACGCTTCTTTATAGTGCCGGTTTACCCGACCTACAGGGAGTATATTTTAATTGTATTAAAATCCAAGAATGCAGTGAAGCAAATAATGAAATAACTTGTGACAGCTGGACGGACAGGCGGAACGAGATTGCGAAATAGAAATATTTACTGTAGCATGTTTAAAGATTCAAGTTGAAAAAAAAATATCGCCGCCCTTGCCTTACCAGATCTCTAATATTATTTACATCTCGCCCACCTTTTCAACTAAAATCACATTTAACTGCATCTTCTGGTACTAGAGACGTTTGTGACTCAGCTGATTGTAAACAGGTAGGCACACGTGTGGGTGTTCAACGAAACTGACTAAGATAGAAGTAGTGAAGTCATGGTTGCTGATGCAATTGTAGTACAGGTGAGGGTCCAATAGCAATATATATCTGTCATTTATAAACATGGCCAGTATTATCAATTTGACTAGTTACATTGATTAAAATCTAGAGACTAGAGATGAGATTTTATCACGCACATTCTTATAACTAGGTTGTATTTGGATCATTAAATTTTGGGGGATTGGTTTGGAGCGCACTGGTGGTCTAGTGGTAGTGACCTCGACATCCGATCCTAAGGTAGTGGGTTCAAATCCGGTCGTGCACAGATGGATCTTGCTGTTCGAAAAATTGATGTGTGTTATACTCTCAAATGGTGAAGAAAAACCTCGTGAGGAATCCGGCATGTCGTAGAACCTAAAAAGTTCGAAAATATGTGTCAAGTGCACAAAAGGAGCCTTTGAGACACACTTTGTCGCACCGTCCGAAATAACTAGTGACACAAGTAGATAATTAGGCGTATTTCTGTATTAGTACGGAAGCAGCTGGTTCATTCAATCTAAAGATTCTACACAAGCCTAAAGGCTTCTATATACCATATAACATTGAGTTATCTGTTCTCTGCTCCCCAAAGCCTACGGAATTTAATTACACTTCACCGGTTGTCTATAAATCTCCCCAGGGGGCATTGTAACTGCATTGTGCAGGCTGCAAATACATCAATGTTACTGATGGTCTACAGCTCGAGCCATGATATTGACCTATTAAAATGACTGCGCTATAAAAACATGATCCATCGAACTGATAGGCTATTGTTTAAAGATTTTTTTGATAGTTCAACCACACTACACTCCATGGTATATACACAACAGTAATTGACTATTCATTATGCATTCAATTGCCCGCTTGCATTGGGCAGATTAAACCTCAGCGGACAAACGGCCTTCGGGCATTGATTATAATAGCTTGATGGTAGAACGGGGCTTTCGGGCGTTAAGCTCTCTATAATGTGACTGGCAAGTCTAGTAGTACTCTCTCGGAAAGTCCCAGTAACTGTTCCTGAAGAAAGTTAGGAAAGTAGTAAGGACCTTTATCAAAGCTTTGGTAGCGAACTTCCTTCGGGCATTAAAAGTGGCCTAAAAGTTTACCTGGGCTCACAGACACAGAGCTCAAAATGATGTGACTGGCATACTACTAGGAATACTCCCTAAAAGAGCACCAATTACAAGTAGGTACGTAAGTGGCTTTAACTGCCCCTAGCGAGAGTCCTCTAGCTGCCAAGCTCTTATATCAAAGGTTTGAGAGCATTGAATGACCTAATGGTGTACCTGTACTTGCAACCACAAGGCTCCAAATACTCGTTTGACTGGAATGCTGGTAAAACTTCTTACTAAGTAAACTCACTCGGAAGAGTTTGGTGACGCCAAAACTCGTAAATATGCGAATAAGAATAAGTTGTTTAGTAAACTATTTAACCAGAAATAAATAATTAGTGAGGTAAAACAGGTTATTTATTAATGGCATGTGTTTGCTGTATTTGTATCGCAGCTAGCCGCCAACGAACCTCCATAATGCAGATTTCTGTTCATAAGGCCGTCGATTTATGTGTAATGCGGCTTTGTCCAGCGATGCCGTTAAATTGATGAATGCTACCCCTTATTTATAGGCAAGCCTTTCAATTTCATAATGGATTAAAATCTCAGTTCATATTTTTGTAAATCATTTTGCTATGCGATTGATTTGCTTCTTTACAGTGTCCACAAAACATCAGGTCATGTCTCCTTATGAATAATAGATACTGTTATAATTTTTCTGCATGAAACTGCTACCACAATTTTATAGTTTTGTGACTATTAATTTTAATTTCTGTTTCTAAAAAAAAATTATTTAAGAACGCCTTAACGAAATGTTCAAGTTGACAATTCTACGCAGTTTTCTAACAAAATCCCTGCAGATTGCACATGCATTGTGTCATTTCCTGGCATAAAAACAATTATAACCTTGCGCATTTTCCGACGTATTGTCCAGCGACCGTCTGGGAACGAGCCAAAACGCGAATTACTCACAATCACAATGACGTTTTCTGATCTTGAACAGCCACTTTTCTTGTTCTTCAAACTTGAAGTTGCGAGGAGCATTGCAACGGTTCTCAGGTGTTAAACCCACTACAAGTTCCCACAGATAGCAAATACCCTATAATTTCCTGGCACAGACACAGCAATAACCTGGCGCATTATCCGGCGCATTGTCCAAGGCCCGGTGGCGAGCCAAAACGTGAATTATACGCATTGAACGCAGTGTCCTTGAATAGCCACTTACACAAATGACCGTCCTCGCCATTAATACTGGCTATCTCAGACTGTTTGTCATTCCCCTGGCTGTTTGAAAGCCTATTGTCCTTGAATGGACACTCCATCTTCATTTATTTACATGAGTCTGCAAACTGCAGTGCAGTTTAGGTAGCATTCGAACTGTTACGGACCCTGGAGACTTGTCGGGTGACCGCAATGCTCTGGTCTTAGAATGAATGGATAGGTATTTGGTACACCTAGGCAAAATTGAACGGATATAGATGGCCTTATGCCGAAACTTAAATATTATACTTAAGCCCATTTAGAACAAAATTCAATTCTGCTTTTTGACTACTTCAAGCAGACATCATGAATTGATAAAATGCGACATCAGAGCGATAAAATACACTTCATGAAGACTTTGTTGAAATACCTGACCCAAAATTCGAATAATATCTGTCCGTCGGAGGCCATTAACACAAATTCAGCTTTCCATGGAGTTCCAAATAACTGTAAATTTTCCGAATATACTGTAACAACTGTTAATACTCGTAATACTCACTATCAGGTTTAAATCAGATATAAGGCTGGCCTGACCTAACATTATTAAGGACTAGTGGAACGCCCCGCGACTTTGTCCGCGTTGAGTTTTTTCATACAAACTTCATTTTCCCGCTGTGTTGGTTTCCTTTAGGAGTTGAATTTCGGAAATTCCTTTTTTAGCGCACCCCTACACGGCCTATACCATAAGAGGAATAAACCCTCCAAGTTTCATGATTCTGGTTTACGCTGTGCATAGCTTGTCAGTCAGTCAGGAACGAAGAGCTTTTTATATAATTAGATAGAACCTAACATTATTGGGGATTTGAATTTCCAGTAGGCTTAGCATTTAGTGGTGGCGGAAACAGTGCTAGCGATATATCGGCGCTAATTGGACACTAATTATTTAAGTGCTCCTCGTTAATGGCTTCAACCTTTCCATTTTTGCACTGGCCAGCCTTTTTGACCGTAAAAGGTTATCACAGGCGTGAATTATTTTGTCCGATTAGATTTTAGACCCTTTTGTTTGAGTTTAAAGAAACCCTTTTTTGGTTTTTAATCTTTATAAGATAATTTAATCCCAGTATAATATCGCACTGGCGGTCTTCGATTATCGTGCGTAAATACTATCCGTAAATGGATGAGGCTAGCACAGGACCGTTTTGGATGGCACAAGCAAAAAGAGGCCTATGCCCATTAGTGGGCAAAACAGGCGGTGGCTGATGATGATGATATAATATCGCTTAGAGAATAAAGGTTACCGAGCTATGCTTTAGTTATGTAACAAAAGCAAATATAGAAGTTGCAATTTATGTAGGTATACGTTCTCAGTAAATAATTGTTTGTTACATCTTTGTTTTCTTTAGATTAGTTTTATTATATTGAATTCAAGTTCAGTTTGTTTTCAAGGTCACTTGTTAATTGTGAAATTATTTTAAGCTTCTTGAATACCGAATGAAGTACAGCTGTAAATTAAAGTTTATTAGTCGTCTATTCAAGAGTTTACGAATAAAACTGAATAAGTTATGAACTTGATGAATCTTACTTTAATAACATTATATTTTGATATAAGATCCTTTTAACTTGGTAATTAATAACATCATGATAGGAGCTGACAGACTATTGACACTTCTCTGAATCTTTTTATTTTCCATACTTTAACCTGCCTCTCGGTGCGTTGATTCCTCACTGCAGAAGGTCTTTACGTGTCATGATTATCCCGTGATTATCCGTGATTATGATTATCCGTGTCTTTAATTTTTTTTCGATTGTGATTTTGATTTCGATTGTCGCTGTGGCGACATGGATGACTTTGCAGTCAGAGACCAAATAAGAACCAGTAACAAACGTACATATTTATTAACAACTTCCTTGATAAAGCCTATAAAAGTGCCTATTTAGCAGGTATTTTTGTCCGTACTAGATTTTTTGGCTGTGCCTTGTTTTGAATTTATCAGTGCAATCAGGCACATTACTCCCGCTGCAGTACATAGTGCCACTAGTGTCAGATAAGCGCCGGGCGCGGTCTATCTAATGTATGTAACGACTAGCTGTTGCCCGCGACTTTGTACGATTATTTTTATACATACATACATATTATCATCACACCCGTATCCCTAATGGGGTGGGCAGAGCCACAAGTAAACATAAGAAAACTTGCAGCCACTTCTGATTTAAAGTCCCAAGATGGATATGGTGAACCATGGTGACAGGTGATCAGCCCATATTGTGAATATTTTTATATTGCATTCATAGTATCCAAACATCGTATCACCCTTCAAAGAGTTCCAATACAAACTCGACGGTCTCGGTGGCGTGGCGGGCGATTGCTCGGACGCTCAGAGACGCAAGAGGCGTGGATTCGATTCGCGCTGCGGAAGAAATGTTTGCATGTTCTGCAAATATTTCTTCCGGGTCTGGGTGTTGTGATACCATGGTACTCGTAGTTTCTGATACCTACGACACAGGGAATCCTAGTGTGGGGTCAGGACTATGTATGTGACTGTTGGGTGTTATATATTTATTATATAGAAAAATCCATCGGTGCACAAATAAATTGGTGAGACCCGAAGGTGAGGCTAACTAGACTACCAGTGCTCTGATTTACCGCTAAATTAATAGTGGTATTAATGATCAAAAATGTTTTCAGTAGGTAGATATAAATCAATGTGGTAGGAGGAAAGCATCGCAGAGGAAAGGTTCGCAGGTTCGTTGTCAGCAACTGTTAACTGTGTGCTCAGCGATTCCAGACGACCGCACACAGAGTTCAGATAAACTTGTCAACGCGCTGACAACGATGCCGGGACAAGTTGGAGACGTTACATTTACTCAATAAATATAATATGAGAAAATATCATTTAACAAGTATTTATTTGAAATAGCAAAAAACCCAAGTGTGTAAAGTTTAGGCAATATAGTACAGCCGCCATATTAGATTTTTGACATATGATGATGATGTTGATGAATTCGTATAATTTCAAGTTTCATACTTCTATGGTAAGTTAGTCAGTAACTTAGGAGATTTATACATATACTTCTCCACAATATTATGCGTTTAAATAGGTTAGATGCTAATTCAAACTACGTTCTGCACAGATGTAAATCAAAATATGTTAGCAATGTACTCCTCGTCTATTCCCAGAAGCAGACTAGCTCAGCTGTAGTTTATTAGGCTTTCTTGGTAAAGTCGAATACAGGAGCATAAATTAAATCGAGTTTCTCTTTGTTACAGGTATTGCAGACATTTCGGAAAGCTCCAAGCTCAGTGCGGTAATAAAATATTAGGAACTAACTGCAGCCTGCCACTTTGCTCGAGATAACTGGCATACTTTTAATTTTACCTTCATTAGAAATTTCATAGTGTCAATGTCCAGTATTCTCATAAAGTGGGAAACTATAGCGAATTTATACGCTTTGGTTAACTGGGTAAAAGTAAGTTCGTATGAGCTAGTGGCCAACTCTTGTCACGGAGTTATGATTTTGTTTTGTTGATAATTGTTAGATAATATACATAATAAAGAAGTTCGCGGGTGGTCGATGAGTGGAGCCAGCGCAAATCGTACGTCTTTGGAAGTATGTTGAGGCCTGTGTCCAGCACCAGTGTGTGGACTTCTATAGCTTGATGATGGTGTTGATGTTATACTAGTAACAGTTGCTACTAGTTTGAAAAAGATAGTTTGAAAACGATTTCCCCAAAGCCGAGCTTAATTTTATCTTTGTCAACATTGGATGCTAATCCTCCGCGATTGAGCTACAGACATGACTTCTTGAATAATATTCATGTTACTCACAATGAAAACATGGTATATTCTTGGACGATGATGATGTATGGGGGAAATGTTCGGGGAGTCCCGGTGAGTATGGGAAAAATCCTAAAACCCCCCTTTTCCTCCCCCCTCGCCCCCCCACGTTCGGTGGCCCGATTCTTCCCGACGAGGGCATGTTTTTTTTGTAGATTCGGATGGAGGGTGCTCGATGGAATACATTTTTTTTACTCCCCCCCCCTTTGGACCCCCCTTTGACCCCCCCTTCAACTGGTTCTCCGAAACGACTCGTGAAATGGGATTTTTTCAAGTGGATTCGTATAGATAATAGGATGGCGAGTAAAGTTAAATAAAAATTTGACCCCCCTCCCTCCCAATTTTCACCCCCTCTTTTACGCATCTCCGAAATTACCCATGATTCGAGATCGCTTTCGGTCGATTCGTATAGAGAATGGGATGGCGAGTAAAACTCCATAAAAATTTTGCCCCCTCCCCCCCAATTTTCACCCCCTCTTGCTTGTATCTCCGAAACGGTTCGTCCGTTCGTCCGAACGGCGCGGGCTGCTTGCAGCCCGCGCCCGCAAGCGAAAATACTAGTCTATAATATAAAAATGAATCGCAAAATGTGTTGGTAAGCGCATAACTCAACAACGCCTGGACCAATTTGGCCAAATCTTTTTTTAAAATGTTCGTTGAAGTTCAAGGATGGTTTTTACGGCGAGAAAAATTAGAATTATATTTTTCATCCGGGTACCACGTGAGCGAAGCCGCGGGCGGCAGCTAGTTTAACATAAATCGAAACTATTTCCGGGATGTAAGCCTAAATAAAATCTGGGATTTGCGAGCAGTCGTATAAACTATACTTTGGGAATGATAATATGGTTTTCCTGGACTTTTCCATGGACTGTTAAAGTGATAAATTCTCTTAAAATATCCTAAATTAGACAAAAAAGATGATGCGAACTATAGGGTTAAATATAGTGTAGCTCTAAAACCATCACCTATGGTATTTTGAAATACTCGGTCATCTGCGATGAATATTCTATAGAAGGAGTAATCGCTGAATTGACCTCTATTTCAAATTAAATGGCGAAAGATACTAAAAATCTATCTATCTATACCTATAAAAGAGCGTAACCTGACTGACTGATTCATCATCGTCGGGCCGAAACCGATGAAGCTAGAAAGCTGAAATTTGGAAAGTAGCTTCCTTTTATAGCAAATTCACCCACGGGATTTTTCGAAATTCAATCCGTATAGGGAGGGGGGGGGGGGGGGGGTTGTATGGAACTTTTTAACGCGTGGTGCGATTTGCTTGAAACTCGGTTGGGATACTATAAATACTAATGCTACTATTAGTATTACTAACACATACGAAGTTGCGGGAAACAGCTAGTATAGTGTATAAATAAACCAAAATAGAATTAATGAAGAAAGTGAAATCTCTTAAATGAGTCCCAAGGCTCTGTGTTATATGTTTTATGTTAAATTCGTTCTTATTTTAGTGGCTAAGGTCAGACAGGTCAATTCAGGGCTTTATTAACTGCGTCGGGCCATTTCTATTTGTAGCCCCTTGTTGTTTGTCACGAAAGGTCTTTGATCTAAACGGAATCTAAATATAGTAAGGATCTTTAGGTAATTAATTTAGACGCGTCTAAAAATAGATTCATTGATTTACCAGCTTTCACTTTCATTTGTTTAATTCTATGGAGTGTTATATTATATCGTTGTGTTTTGGGAAACACTCCCGTATTTCTACCAAAATCTTAATATCCGTAAGCAGCTTATCTTACAAATTTATAATACTCGTCAAAACTCATTTCGCAAACTTGAACTAACTGTTCTATCTAATACTTTCGTTCCAGCAGCGTCTATACTACGTCGAAAAGTTTTTAATAGTGAAATAAAAGTAGTTTTAAAATAGTTACCCCGACCGCTTGCTGAAGCTGTATCGTATAAAAGTTTCAGGTACAGAGATGTTCTGCTTGCTTGTATATACTGAGATTATTTGACCACAGCTTAGGTAACAATTGAAGGACAGGATTTTCCAAAACATAAGTAGACAACTCCATGCATTGAATTTATCACTATTGTGACTTGCTAAAAAATGCGTCGATTTCGTGATGTCACTTCACGTTTTGGATATTAACCATCTTTAAACTCACCTAAAAGCTATCTGATCGTAAAAAGCTTTTGGATGTAGCTCCGACTTGTGATCAAGCTGTCCTTTATAGAAGCTATGTCACAGAAGTTGGTTGTCGTCCTAGATTTCTTACGGTTAAACTTATTGCTGTCTTGTACTCGAGCTTCAAGTAGTTCGTTTGTGGAACATAACTTCAAAGACTTGTCAACTAATTCCAAGGTTTTCCTGCATAGTTAGTTCACGTCATTGGTTCTTTTTATAATCAACTTGTGTTAGGTCAGTGACCCTACGTCATTTAATGGACGCTTCAGATAAGGGTCACTCAAAGGATGGTGGGAGAACTCGAATAAGTAATGTCTAGTCTAAGTCTAGTCTTGTCAACATTTCACCGGAATTGCGTAAGATGCATGTAACAGATGCATCCGATTATGAAACATGTCTCAACATGTCCCCTTCCACACCCCACACCGGATGTCTCGAGTGTGCCATATGAACCCCTATTTCATTTAGTTCAATTTTCTCATCATCTTTGCCATTGACTTCTTTATCGCTTTTTACATTTAAGTCTACATTCAATTTGTTTTAGATTTTATTACTTTATTTCGACGAAGTCACGTTTAATACATGTGTCTTCTTAAATGGGTTTTTTGAAGTGAGCCATTTAGCTCTATAGTCGGTTTTAATTAATTTAACTTGCTATGAAAGTTTTATGGTTTGTTTTAAAATTAATAGACACTGTAATTTTGTTAGTATTTCCTCTATAGAAAGCGTGCACAAATCCACGATCACTAAAGAGAAAGTCTAATGTTTAACACAATACGCCTATCTCCGCTTACAAACAATTCTGTTCTCGTAAAGTAACCAGACGACAATGGCAAATAATATGCACAAATATCGGTCAGGATAGTTTCTCTACCGTTACAGTGTTTACTCGTACATTACAGTCTGTACTACACTATTATTATAATAATACAATGGTGTGTAGTATAGTGTTACACTACAGTAGAGCCGGTTGTTAATGTATGGTTTCGTCTCTACAATTTGAAACGCAATATTTGCCTGTCTGTATCTCTATTGTTTATCTTATCTATGATGTAGGTGTGGACTATTGTTATGGTCTGAAGACAACCGGTAAAAGCTTTTCATGCTCCTTGATTTCCTTGGAAAATGTACTTTATCAAAGCACACGGGCGGAATTACGAGATCTATGAGCAAAAACTAGTCTTACTAGATCATACATAATTATCACGCCCGTATCCCACATGTGAGTAGAACCACAAGTAATCATAGTAAAACTTGCAGCCACTTCTGATCCGAAACTCCCAAGTAGGGTCAAGTTCTTATTATTTAGATCAGCCATATGGAAATGCTTTTTTCGATAAAATAAACGGATCTACAGGATATCTAGTTATAAAGTGGGCTGGTATGAGACGTCCGACGCGCGCGGCGGGTCATCGAGCTGTGACTCACTGCCTCACTGGCTGTGAAGTGGGCATGCACTTACAAACTCACATGTGATAATAACTCCTGCGCATCGCATGGAGCTTTTTACAGACCGGTTGTATGGATCAATTAGTACGATGTTTTGTTCGAGTTCGTTAACATATGTTTGTGGTTGGACTCCAAAGGGTGTTTTCAAAGTGCAAGGCTTATTAGTGTGTTATAAGCGTAGCGTAGAACACATGCATGGTAATTAATTAATTAATTACATATCTTTAATATTATTTTGATGATAGGAAGCTCCATCAGGGCTCTGGGTTTTTGATTTTGTCATCATTCTACAAGAGTTTGCTAAGAAAATTTCTTCGTGTTAGTCTAGATCTAGCAACTTCTGACTGAGTTTTTGAGGGAAGTGCATAGAAATAGTCTCTCACTATCAGAGCGTACTTACTTTCAGTTTATCATAATGTTACTGTGCGTGCTATACCTTCAGCCTACAAGGTTCTAATTTGATTAAACACCTGTCAAAGGGTTGGGATGAGTACTCGTATAACCGAACGTTTGACACGCGGCCGCGGACTCGGGTGGAAGTATGGAACTAGGACTCATTGATTATAGAAAAGCTCGAGTAAGATATTAGGCCTAAGTTTGTGATGAAAGAATGGCAAGTTAGTAATATTTTGGGAAGGAAACTAAAAGTATAAAAACAGTGTTTCAAAAAAAGAAAAAACGTAGTGCTGTTACCGTAGCGCATACGCATCGCGTAGCTACAAAGCACCGAAGCGAGACCCATACATTGTGCTCACCACTCGTAAAGTCGGATGTCGTGGTCGCCGTCGCGGTAACCAAACACCACCTTAACTTTACAACTACAGCGGTCACGAGCGCCGCCCGGTCACGATATACAATGAGAGATGTTTAGATACGGCCAGGCTTTTGTCACTCCAAATCGCTTTTTAATGTAAAATTCGCTTTCTCGGAAGATTTAAATTCCCACCAATCCTAATGGCCGAATACGGAACGCTTAAGTCTACGTTTTTCGAACGTGGGCATTTTCTTTTCAATTTAAAATTGAGCTTTAACGGTATTACTGTAAGACTCAAAATGGTTCTATCTGACGGGAATCTGCTCGCATGCCGTTGATGATCGTTTACGTTTAACTACCTATTCGAATGTGCATGAAATCGTTTCAATGAGACTAACCAGGTGTGTGGACTCTTTCCCCCACATTAGTCGATCCTATCAGGATGATAATTAAAGATTTACTGACACGCGTCAATTAAGTTAGAACTAGTGACATGATAGGAGGTCGAATAGGTCCTATAGTGAAGGTAGGGTCCAATTATGAAGGTCCAGTGGGTACTGAACCAAATATAAGTAGTTGCGACCTCAGTGGCGTGGCGGGCGAGTGCTCGACTGAGACGCAAGAGGCGCGGGTTCGATTCCCGCTACGGGAGAAATGTTTGTATGTTCTGCAATTCCTCCCGGGTCTGGGTTGTAGTATTATAAGTATGTATTTACAAAAAATAGTATATAAGCATTCTATCAGCCATCTGGTGTCCATAGTACAAGCTTTGCTTAGTTTATGGCTAAAAATATTTATTATTTACTTATTTTAGTTCCACTAGTGGTACTACATACTATAAATGTGACAACTAACCAATGACAAATGTTTGAAGTTCGAATCCAGAGGACTGGGTATTGTAATCAAACTTCTCAAGGTTAGTTCTGTTAATTCTCCTGTGATAAGGTTACTGATAACGATTTATTTCAATTTCCACTTTAGCCATGTTTCGGGTCGCCCTGATGACTTTAGGAAGACTTTAGGTTTGTTGGAGATTCAATTTGACTTTCGGGCTATTCCGTTATCTGTTGTAGTACTGTTTGTGCCCCGAGCGAGAGATGAAGATTAAATCATAACCCTTCCGAATTGAAGCAAGTAGTTGGCCAATAAGCGACCGTCTCCTTCAGTGCAGCTTAAGACAAGTTTCTAGTAAAATTATTGCCATGTTGAATGACGAAGGCTAGGTATGATTAACAGATCGGATAAAATCTAGATGAACTACATCAAAGAGCTTAACTAACCGAGGAAGCTGGTACAAAGATGATCTCGATGGCGTGGCGGGTGAGTGCTCGGCTGAGACGCAAGTGCGGGTTCGATTCCCGCTACGGTAGAAATGTTTGTACTCGTATGTTCTGCAAATATTTCTTCCGGGTCTGGGTGTTGTATTATAAGTATGTATTTACAAAAAGTATATAAGTATTCTATCAGCTATCTGGTGCCCATATTATTAGCTTTGCTTAGTTTGGGGCTAGATGGCGCTGTGTGAAATGTCCACAATTAAAAAAAAAAGAAGACGGGCTTTACTGTTATAATAATGTAGACATAATATCACCACGTAGAAATTATTCAACGTTTCTCAACATTTGGATCCCAATACAACATTCTCAATCCACCGTCCAAACACGAATCCGATATTTGTTTGCACAAATACAAACTGTATTCAATTCCGTATGTGCGTACGGCAAATAAAACATCTTTTGTCTGCTTTTACTCGTGCCGAAATCTCGTTTACGATTCTGTGCGGTACGCGGTGGTTTAGCTTATATTGCAAGTTCTATTTTTAGTAAGTATGTGGAGTCTATAGATATCCATAAAAATACCCGATTATATTATAACGAACGAACTGTATAACGATCAAAGAACCATCACAAACAATTACTACAGTTCGATGGAGGCTGACAAACTGACTGAACCAATGACAGATATGGATAAATTACATAAGCATTTCCTTAATTCCAAGCAATATTAAAATATTTTTATGTATTTAGTTCCCTATATCGACGGAAGAAAGCGATTTTGTCGTGTCTCAAAATATTAAATTTTACACCAGAGGCAAAAAACCTTTATTTACAGCAATTAGTAGTATGAACAGTAATGAATCAAGGGCGTATTATAAAATTTTTCATCGTAGAAGACGAGACATAGACCATTCGACGCGGCTTTTTTTGCTTATCAGCAATCAAGTTTTAAGTCATATAAGCCATTTTTTGAGATACGACTGTGAGAGGTGAGTCTAGTTATTGAAAGGCATTGTTGAGGACAAACGGACGTGCTCCGAGCCAATGAGGTAAAACATAATAATGCTCTTGAATTGAGTTTCTATCCGTTAGGGATTCTACGGGCACGAGTGTCGAATGCATAATGTTTTATATGCGTTTCCATCGGTCGTTCGGTGACTGAGCAGAGAGAAAACCTCTGTACAAATTGTTGAATGGAATGAAAACCATTGCGGGTTTTCATTTGGAATAGCACTCAATACCGTGGCTAGGGTTGGCGGTTCGTAGGACGAATAAATTGTAGTCTCTAAGCTGGGAATTAGTATTGAAATGCGCTTTTGGTCAAAAGAAGCATGATTTATGACGAGGTTCTTGTAGAAAGTTATCGGGAAAACGATTCTTCATCGTCTTAGTTGACATTACTGATGGTTTCTTTTCATTTTACTTATAAAAGAATCTACATTGAAGTGTGTCTCTTTTTTGTTAACTTTTAGTTCCTTTTGGGGTGGCTACTAGCAAAAAGGCCTGTGCATTCTAAGTAATTTAAGTTTGAGTCAAAATGTTGAACTTTACCGACAAATTCTCAACAAATGCTTCGAAAGATATGGGTTTTCAAAACGCCATAGAACAAATTGCTATAGTTTACAAAACTATAACCGCCACTAGTTATTACTGTGTTAGTTTTGTTTCTTTGTAATGACAGCGCCTTGCCAGTTGATGAAACTGTTGATAAACTACTTAGTAAAGAAAAACTCTATTAATTTACGTCAAGAGAAATTTTATTATTTGAATGTATTTGTATATCAAGTATTTTCGTACCACTGCATTGCCGATAAAAAGCCCCAATTTTGTCTCCTCTGAAACACCAAACGATAAAAGATGAATTTCACAAAATGAAAGCTTTTTTAAACTGGAATAGTAACAATCAGACTGATATGAAATACATTCAATTTTTCATTACAATTTATCATACAAAAAGTACAGTAGTACCACAAATATTGTGCGTTTCGGCAAGCCTCTTGCTTTGTATGAAAAACTAATTTGTCCGAATATGTAATTAAAATAATAACTGAACCAACACTTAAAAAAACTAGTATATACATACTTATTGTAACATCTCTATATTACGTTATCATCATCACGTTAGTTTGTATTTCAGAAGCTAGGCGTAAATTGCCGAGGCGCACAATATTTGTGGTACTACTGTAAGTACATACGAACTATTCTTGAAGTTTGTTTGAACACACTGCTCTATTCGAAGACTAGACATTTCATTTAGCAATGGAGCAATGTCTGGGGGCACGGTAGTGGCCAAGCCAAGGCGAGCCAAGAGTAGCGGGGCACTACCTCCCTTTTCTGTTTGGGGTCTACAGCAAAATACCTGTATACTATAGCAGTGTACGAGTATGTCTTTTGAATGTTCACTTCAAATTAATTTCTACAAAATGCCTTCGGCAGATCTCCAAACATTTAACGTCAAATCCCTTGGTTCGTTTGCGGTTTTACCCACGTCACCTGTTCTCTGCTATTTTTCCCCTTAATAATTGACGCGACGACGAGGGTACAGTATTACTGTAGATATGTTCAACGGAAGGATTGCGCTCATTTAATACGGGTTGAAATATTGACGGGGTAAGTTGCGCTACTATCGTCTTTACAGAATATTTCAGTTTGGAAATGATTCCCTTAAAATGTTTGGGTTGCGGCAGTTTGTGATTTCGGGGTTGTCGGAAGTCTTAGCTAAGAGATTGGCAAGAGGCGTTGAGAATATTTGTACATTGATTGAGGTTTCAAATGATGCGGCTTTTAAGCACGTGTAAATCGTAGGGAAATTGGTATTTATATTCCTATGGTAAATGTGATGTTTTGCGGAGGTTTAAAAGGTGTTACGCGCTAAGGGTTTGCTGCTGTGAGTCCATATTTATACCTATCTTGAACCTTTATATGTTCCAAGTGAATTCACTTAAAGAGCTTTAGCCATACAAAGCTAAAACAGGCCTTTACCCCTCTCGCGGTCCGTTTAATTATAGCTCCAATTAGTTGTAACCTAAAACATGTAACTAAGCCTAATAAATCTAGCGCAAGCACCCATAAAAGCTGCCGACCACCACCGTCCAGTTTTCACACTAACTATTTGGCAACACGCGGCCACGGCGGGTTTACTACACGTCATACTGCAGGAGACATTTTGGAAAGTAATTTATAGGTAGCACCAGTACCATTGAAGTCCAAAAGTATCAATTGGTTGGCAAGAACCTACTTTATATGGTATAATTACCACTTGTTTCACCGGCCCTTTTTAACAGTGAGTTGAAAAAATATATCAATCAACGGTCAGAATCATAGCTCCTAGGCCTAAACCGTGAAGCTGACTCGATCAAAAAGGAAAAATAAACAGTGATAGACCTGATCGTATAGTCGAAATCTATTCCGCGGTTCAGTTTCCACACTAACCATTTGGCAAGTCGGCGACATGCTCAACACTGCCAAGTTGTACCGAAAATTCGAATTTGCGAAGTTGTTGAGAAATTTTAATATAAACGAGCGAAGTTCCAAAGCGATCCAATAAATAAACGTTAATGAATCAAGGGCTCGACAGTTGAGCCTAACGTTTAAATTACAAATACCTCTCGGAAATTTTGTTTTAAACGTAAATTTAAAAGGAAACTACCGCTGATGTATGTTTCTTTACTGTTTCATGGTACTACTCGAGGTAATTACATTTTAGCAGTTTATAAATTTTCAACCCTACGATTCCTAACAATGTTTGTTCCCTTAACTTTCGGTTTCAAAGTACGCTAGCTATGTTTTGGCTATGCTATGTTCTGTTTCACCATTTGATACAATATTTGCCCCACTGCGAAGAAGGAGGCTCATGGTTGTAGTTTAATTTAATTTGATTAATTATGAGAATGAGATCATCTTTTTTTGGCATTTCCAAACTCGGTACTCTTTCGATGACGCCAATTATAATTGAGATATTTCCATCTTCTGTCGCATCTTTGAAATACTCGCTTTGCAAACAATAACAACATCCCAGTGAACTCGCACAATAATTATAACAATAACAAAGCAACAAAAGCGAAAGTGTAAGTAATAGTTCTCAGAGCCGTTCCCATTCATATGAATATACATGACATTAGTAATGAGCATTGTTCTAGTAATTACGTAATGTTATGATCAAAATACTTTATTGCTAGGTCACCATGCTTTACCACCAGCTTGTAAAGTGATGTCACATCATCGGGCTACTGCGAACTGTTCAGGTCGAGTGACAAGTGTAGACATGATTCGTCACAGGATACACAAAGACTCAATACGTAAACATTTGCCGAAAAATGATATGCGGCTTGTCAATATCACCTTAAGATTGATGATTCTCACGGGATAATTATCAGTTATCAAAGAAAACGTAATTTGTTCTACGTGTTTGGATTAGAAATCGAAAACTGAATTGTTTTTGTTTTTTCAAACAAGACATCTTCAAAAACATCCATCACGGCTCTTCGAAACTCAATTTATATTGAAATGTAAAACAACGAATCAGACTTCCAAAGAGTTTTCCTGCTTGAACGAAAAAAATACTTAACTACAACAAAACGAGCAATTTCCCTTGGCCCTTTGAAGTATCGGAAACAAACGAAACTCAAGTGATGAGATAAGATAGAGGCTTAATTGCAATCGAAAGGTCTCACCGGGAACACAGCCTGGGGATGGACATCTGGCTCACTGCACAAAGGCTAGGCACTCCACTATTTGTACACTCCTAGTCGTCCGAAATATGTACCTACTGCGACCGAAAGCTCCCAGATGAAGTTGAAGAGTATTTTCTAGAGGTTCAGTGAACCAGCTATTCAGTTTGGTCGACAAGGATCTTGCTGACTCGTTGAACAATAGTCAGTTCAGCGGGATTCCAGAAAATGGACATACACTACGTTTATTCTATATCGATAGTTGTTTGCAATAGTTCATTATCGAGATCTGTAATTAAACATTAATACCACATCTCTGTCAATCTCACAAGCTGGGAGATTATCGATATCTTATTATGAGGTATCAAATTGGATGGATCAATGATACTGATCCTAATGTGTGATCATGGATTAGTGGAATAATTACAACATGTAATGGGCAGGCGGTTTAGATTAGCAGAATCTCTTACCGTATTAGGCTGTTGCGTATTTTCGATGTTATTAGGGGCTAAGCTAGAGTTTTACTGTGGATTGTGAGGTTAATTTTATTTTGTCTTCGCTCATGTTGGAGTTAATAATCGTTCAAGATAGTACCCCTTTGTAGTAGCTCGCAAACATGTGTCCAGTGTACGAAAGAAGCATCTGAGGCGCACTTTAAATCCTTTCACCACACTGGTTTGAAGGAACTAATAGCAGAAGTAGCTCGCGATGATAGCTGCTGAATTGAAGCTGAGTAACGCAAACAGTTTTTAAATAAAACTTTCATGTGTTTCTATGTTACGTTGGCTTTTTATAACGCTCCACTAACATTCACGAGGGGCTTTCGTCAATGGAGAACTGAATCAAAAGGGGAGTTTAACAATCCGGGAAGTAGGTCACATTGGGGATGCAGCGACTAAAAGATCGATGTGTTTGTTGGTTTACACTCTGGCTGTAACAGTAAGTAGTTCGCGTCATGAAAATGAATCCGCACCAAAAAGTTTGCGCAAGTAACCGCTGCGCACTAAGTATTTTCCTATTGTTTTATGTTTTGCACGAAAGGAGTCTCTTTGAGGCGCACTTAAAATCCTTTCACCACACTGGTTCGAAAGCACTAGTGACACGACTAGTAGTAATAGTATTGTTTTATGGAGATGTGATGTTCAATTTAGTGCTTAAATTGTACGAGTAGATATCGATATATTTCGAAACTGCCCATCCCTAATGAAAGGTAAACTTGTTCCTAAATGAACCATCGCTGACGTCACGTTGTTGCGCTTAAGTTAACTTAACTTAATGGTCCAAGTTCTAAAGAAAGTCGTTAATACTTTCCGTTGTAGGCTTTGTTGATGCCTCCGCCGAAATTCAACTTATTATTTTATGCATGAGCTTACGTAATTTCATTTTGTGAATTAGAATTTGTTGCTCTAGCAATAGGGATTAAATTCCCTTGTAAATGAATGCCGACGGAAGGAAAAATTGTGTTACATTTTTAATACGGCCTAAGAATTTTTCATTATTATTCTGAAATACACTTACGTCGAATTTATTTAAATTAAACCTATTACTGAAATTGTTAATACTTCTAACTTCAAAAAGAAGATTGATATCAATCGCCTTAATAGTATAAAATCACAGACGATCCTATAAGGAGAAATAAAATTTCAATGAGGTGGGGTAGAATCGAAGCGATCGAAAATGTGGTTCTAACCACTAAATTATATGAAAGGTTGCGTCCTATGGGATAGGGATACGATATGACGTAATAGTGTTCGGGTGGTCGAAACATATTAACGTGATATGAGTCAAGTGCGAGATTATTTATCAATATCGTAAACGTCCTTTTCGACTAGCAACAGTAAATTATGATCAGTAGATCAGGTTCACTAATTCGGCACGCGCCGACGTTTCACTTTAAATATAAACAAGTTTTGGCCTACTGTAGGTATATTTTTGGAACGAACCGTCCAATTTGTAGTGGCCTAGTTATTAATTATCCGTTGTTGGTATTTTCCTTCTGGAATCGAATACTATGCTATGTAAAGGTATAACGTAGCAGTATCGTCCCGCTTTTTGTTAATTTATTTTATTTTTTCATGTCTGTAATAATGCAGTATGTAGCTGAATTACTGAGGAAACCGGCATGTTCATACATACATACATATTATCACGCCCGCATCCTTAATGGGGTGGGCAAAGCCACAAGCAAACATAAGAAAACTTGCAGCTACTTCTGATTAAAAGTCCCAAGATGGGTATAGTGAATCATGGTGATAAAGTACGCAAACATGTGTCAAGTTCACGAATGGAGCCTTTGAGGCGCACTCTAAATCCTTTCACCACACTGTTTCGAAAGAACTAGCGACACGACAACAAGAACTGGATTTTTAGATTACTGCGACACGAGGAAGATGTGCCCTTAATCCGGAATTTACGATACTTTCATTATTGACGCCAAATGTATCGAAATATACTCTTATCGGGTTAACGCCATGCTCTATTTTACCGAAATATGATGAGAGCGGCAGCCAACGTTGACATTATTATGACACATCCTACCATAATCTATGAGGTTTTATTTTGGTAATGCGTGCTGACAATTCAGTTCAGGCTAAGATATGAATTGCGATAAGTCGTCACATCGATAGAACTTTAAACTGAATGCATGTCCTTCTAGTCAAATTATTAAATGCATTAAATGCTAGATGACTATGTTGCCTATGTTTAAAAGAAATAGAGTAGACATGATTAGGTACTTGTTTATGAACCGTAATCTAAACATTATGTCTACTTACAGTTTTTTACGAAATTGACTGTTAATGTTCGACGACCTCTGTGGCGTAGCGGGCGAGTGAGACGCAAGAGACGCGGGTTCGATTCCCGCTGAGGAAGAAATGTTTGCATGCTCTGCAAATATTTTTTATGTATTTGTAAAAAAAAAAATTATAAGTATTCTATCAGCCATCTGGTTCCCATAATACAAACTTTGCTTAGTTTGGGGCTAGATGGTGCTGTGTAAAATGTCCACAAATATTTATTTTAATGTCTACACTTACAGTAAGTTTGTTGATGTGTGGAAGTCGCCACTGTCTCTCAGTCTACCAATGGCATTAAGGAAAATTATGGTGATGGAGCAATAACACAACATTACCGCTTCGACCTTTCAATAATTGTGCTACTGGGTAAGGCGTATTTTGTTAATACCCAGCTAATTATAGTTATTTCGTTCATAAACGGCGAAGTTTGTAGGCTTAATTGTTTTTCGATTCACTAATGTAACCTTTTGAGATTAGTTAAAAGGAGTTGAAAGACATACGTTTTTCTCTCTCTGTTTCTCTATCTCCTCGCCATGTCGCTTCCACTGGGTAGAGGAATTACAAAAATCTAAAATACCAATTACTTTCACGATGGATGGGCTTCGGCAAACTTTTCGCATCAGTTGCGTTAGTCGCGTCAGTCGGCGACAGTGATATGACTTGTCACATAACTACTACTACCAAGGCCTTTTACCATCTATAGTAGATGATTTATACAGCGTCAGGAGGCAACTTTTACGTTCACAAACGGGACGCTGTAGTGCCCGGGACGAATTAAGATTGAGTAGGATTGCCCAGCACCTATTCCATCCTCTCAGCTTAGTCGGCCTTGTCCACAGGAAAGACATGGTCAATACGTGCGGAGCTGACTAAGCCGCAGGTTTCCTCACGATGTTTTCCTTCACCGTTTGAGAGTATTGGTATAGCGCACATAAATTTTTCGCACAGAAAAATCCATTGGTACACGACCGGGTTTGAACCCACGACCTTAGGATCGGAAGGCGGGTCACTACCAACTAGACCACCAGTGTCACATAAACGACGACGCGAAACGCGTAGCTTCGTTTATTGCTATAGTATCCACACACACAAGGTCAGTCAGAGCCATCAGCCACCATAACTCAAACATGTCAATGACCCGGCTTAAAGACATTGACACGACCTGCAAGGATGCGGGTAGTTGCTCATTCGTGCAAATTAGATATCTGAGAGTTCATTATCCTATGACTTCATGCTGGGGTTATATTGCGAGCAATTTCATACAAAACTTACAACTTATGAGATTGAGATTGTAATTCCCTCAGAAGACACGTAAGCGATGTTTCATGAATAATTTAAGCAAAACGCTCGTAGTTTTGAATTTGTCATACAAAGTTGTGATACTAAGTCTCGAAACATTTGTATGCTCAAGTCTGAAAATGTGAGATAAGTTGGACTACCTAAGTTTACGACCAGCTTAGACAGCACGCACAGGTCTTTGTGAGTAAAATGCTCTAAATTTATACAAAGTTCATGCTCTAGAGGATTAAATTCCTCGTCATATTTTAAGAGCACGTACCTAACTGTATGTTTTTGTGCAAAATAACAGAAATTAATCTGTTATGATTGAGTTCCAAGACACCACAATTTAGGCATACCTAGCAGAAGTAGGTTTACTGGTTCAAACGAAAAAAAAAAATTAAAATGTTACGAATGTAACGAAAGTTTGTCAGCACCTAGCTGAAACACTCGTGGCGTAGCTTGCTTAGACATTCTCGATTGATCGCTGAAGTTAAGCAACGTTGTGCGCGGTCACAATTTGGATGGGTGACCGCATTTGGCATTACGAGCTGAGCGCATCCGTGCTTCAGATGGCACGTTAAAATTGTCGGTCCCGGCTTTTAAGTCGTTAAGCCATGACGGAGGTCTTTAGGCGGCCTAAAAACTCCGTCACAAGAGTTGGCCACTAGCTCAGCTACTAGTCCAGCTTAAGCGAAACCAAACCGTCAAAACTGAATTTGTATGTCTCCCTAGTTACCACCACGCCCTCTGCGACAAAGGCCCTTGTCAGGGCTTGCAATTAGTGCTGGGTTCCCGGCCTCGTTCCTCAGGAACAAAGAACTATCCGGGTCAAGCTTGATTACGCGCGACATGTGAACTAACCCTGAAGCCTATATGTCATAGCCTTTTGGTCCTGCCAACCCGGATAAGCTTTATTTGCATATAAATGAATCAACAAGTATCTATTTAAAAGAACAAAAAGCCCGACTACGTAGAAAATACCTAGGCATAGTTGTATCAAATAAAGCTTTTTATCTATCTGTCATTATACCACCTACATCTGTCATATTAGATTTTTTGGTACATGATGATGATGATTTTCTGCTATTTTAAGCTTTTGTTCATTGAAAAACACTTCTTAACGCCGAAGTGTCATAGGCTGTAGGAGAACTTATTTGTCAAATTCCGTCAAACCGTTTCATGTACGGGGGCAGCCAAAGGAATGCACATACATACATACACCCCATACACATTACCCTTCTTCTTAGCAGTCGGGTAAAAACTAGGGACTTCCTCTTGCTGTGATCTTAAATTTCTTAGTCTTGAATTCCGGCAGAAGAGCAATCTTTATCTTCTATTGGTATACTCCTACTAATATTAAAAACGCGAAAGTTTGTAAGTATGGATGTTTGTTACTCATTCACGCCTTAACGGCTGAACGGATTTGAATGAAATTTGGAATATACATAGTACATGTGCTGGATTAACATATAGGCTATTTTTTATCCGGGTACCACGCGGCGAAGCCGCGGGCGGCAGCTAGTATAGAAATAAGAAATAGTAGTCGTGAATTTTGTGCTACTACTGGCCGTATCACGTATTTACAAAAGTATAAAAGTATTATATCAACCATCCGGTTCCTATAGTAAAAGCTTTGCTTAGTTTGAGGCTAGATGGTGCTGTGTAAAATGTGCTCAAATATTTATTTATTTTATTATTTAGTTCGGTAAAATATTTCAATCTATCAAAATCAGAATATCTAACCATTGAACATGATCATGATTCATGTTTAATGGAAATCATTTTACCTAAAGAAATTGGAGCAGATCGTACGTTACATGCCCCAACACATCTGCAGCCCGTAATGAAAATGTGTTTAATTGTGATTCGCTCCAGATGCGGTTCAAAGAAGCTCCTTGAGAGGGAAATCGTGTTCCACTTTCTGTTGTTTGTAAATTTTTCGATTAAACCGAGCGCTGTTTTGGCTGACGATTTCATTTGGATTTATTCTCCTGTGATGACGTTGTGTTTTTCTGAAATATTGTGAGGATTATGATAATCAAACGGCATAAAATCGCAAAACTGTGTCAGTAGTTTAATTCGCTTTATCTGTATAACCGTTAGCTAGAGTGACTTAGTAGTAAGATAAGTGAACTGGCTGCTATTGATAACTATTTTACGCTCTTGTAGACTTTAATAGAAAAAGAGTTCAATTTCCAAGGAAGAATAACCCTGTATCTATCAGATGTTAGGGTTTACCGCATTCATAAAATAACCTATCAAATTGTCCAAAAGCCAACCCCAGTTTCATTACATCCGACGAGACTTTACGATGCTTTCATTACTACTACGGACAAACCGAAAAATATATTTCTTGCCAACTGTTTACTCTGTTTTCAATTTCCTGTGTATAAGTTCTCTAGGATTGTAGGTGTCTTGTTTGCTTTACTCGTTATTTTGTGCTATCTTTCTCGAAACTGTGTTTTCAAATGTTTTTCTTTGGTTTCAGGTAATTTTAAATGGCAGAGCCGAGTTTCATGCTAACTAAAGGCAAGAGAAGTGTGTATATAGACGATGGTAGGTAAGTTACGTAAAAGAAACGGCTTGGATTTCGTTGGCAGCTTCGGATTTGCCATCAAAAGATCTGAGTAACAGTAATAAGTTATTCCTATCTTTAAAATATGGAAATATGTGTAAGTCGTCACGTCTAAATAAACGAGTTGACGAATACATTGAATTTTTCATAAGAAATAGGGTCTTTGCAAAACACAGTTAATTACTGAAAATCATTTGTTCTTTTAGGGATTCACTTACCCAAAAAACTAATATTTGAGTTGGCGTTGATTCAAACAAATTGTTTTAAATTGGAATTGAACATATCGGTGTTTGGCAAGTACCTTACGAGGATCGTACTTGCGGCCAAGTGGGTCATCGTCTGCAATTTCCTCTACGAATGGCATGAACACTATTTCTTCTATTTTATCACGTGTGTTTATTTCTCAACAATTCCATAAAATGCTATGGAAAGTATTAGTTAGTATACACGCACTTGGGTTTACATATTTTATACCGGTTTAATAAATAATATAAAGTGCCCTGTGGTAGTTTCAGTATTTGCGATAATTTCCATCCTCACCCAGTTAATTATAGACTTGCCTTGAACAGCAATATTGTTGGTATGAATTTATCATGTAGCTACTGTACAATAACTGTGCCTACCTCGCCGGGCGTGGTTTGGCGCCTTTTGATTAATACCATTTTACCTAGGGACTGCGTAAACTGGGGCATTATTGCAATTACTTCTATGTGATGTATACATTCAGGTCATGGACTATCCTGTTTGCTAGTATTTTCGTCGTCAACGTATAGAAGTTCACTGCTAGATATAGGCTTCAAGAACCTTTATTCCCCAACTGTTAACTGTTCTTCGAGCTATACGACGACATAGTTTACTAGTAAATTGCATCTTGTTCGGTTCAGCGATCTCTTGCGCTCGCATTCCTTTCCTACGTTTGCGCATCGAACGCGTTGAGTGTGATCTATTTTCTAGCGTTACAATCTCTCGGCCGATCGTTACATCTGGTACGAGATTACTATCTGATAATGGGTCATTGAACCAGGCTATCATATTCGATCACATCTTTAAAAACTGTTCCGCTTATTCTTATACCATTACCAAACATGAGCAATATTTTGGTTTTCCATAATAGGAAGACTTAAAACATTATCTCGCTTGACTTTTCATGAGTTGTAATCAGTAAACAAAAACCATCTTCACAATTGGTCAAGATTTTTTCAAAGATCTCTTTATCATTTCCTCTCCACCATTAGTCCCGTGGTATCTAAACAGCTTTTACAGTGTCCCCTATCAGACGTTATGTTTAGGTACCTACTTGTCGCTTTCAACTTGAACATAAGAGTACGTAACGAGAATCGCACTGATAACGATTTTATTTCACCCCAGTGTCGTTTTCAAACCTTTTCCTAAGATGTCCTTTTGGATCCCTATTGACTTTGCCTTCCGATTGTGGTTAAGATTGTGTGTGATTCTTTGTCTGAGTTGATTGCGACTCTTGTAGAGACAAGAGTGTTCTAATTTATTGGATTTCAGACCCTATCTTATTTTTTGATACCTTCAATCATTAGTTGGTTCAACACTTCGATAAAAGAATTAAGTGTCGCATATTATCATTCTATGATCAATTTCTTTATCACCTACATTTTGTTTTTCAATCGCACGATCATATCAATTCTAATAGAGGCCGCAAGTTATGAAAGTCACCCTTATAACTTACTTCATTTAGATAGTAATCTACATTAAAGGCTCGAGAACTTTATAACAGTCATATCAAGTTTCTATTATAAGGCTTCTAATTGGCTGTTGACCCCGTCCACGTATAGAGTCAATCTTAATTCGCTAAGCACGCAGTATTTGATTGGAATTGATTGAGGGTTCTTTAACCTTTATTTAAAGGGCATTCAGGGCTATATTTGCATGTGATAAATCGTTCAATTTTAGTGAATTTTAATTAATTTGTGGATAAGAACGCAGGCTTCATTACGCATCTAAGTCTTAATTATAATTCTTAAAAATGCCTTGAAAGACAATTTATTGAAAAAGTACTTCCGAATTTATACAAATTATAATGTAATTTTAGTAAGTACTATTTTTCAGAAGAATAATATTAAAAGCATAATGGTGAAATATTATCTAATAAACTAATCTTGTTTAAATTTTGAATTGTCTTGTCGAATAAACCTTGACCCAGTCTTGCTTAACCCCACAATATGTACCTTTTTACATTTTGTGGTTGATGTTGTGTAAGATAAACCACAAAATGTGATACCGCGCTTACGTTACCTAGTGTGGCTTTTCACAGTAACGAGTCGAACGAGTCTTTGTTCGTCTTAATCTCTTCCAGTTGAAAGTACGACAAAGACCTGTTAATTCTTTCAAAGCGTCCAGCTGAAATGGATAGGTTGAAAAGACTTAATGGATTTAAACTCCTTTGAAGTCAGACTCAATCCTCTCTCGAATGAGAACTTCCGTTTCGTTCATCTTTTACATAAAAGCTCTGGAGTGCTGAATTAGATTTAATAAACGGGTTTAGGAGTTAGAACAGTTTTGTTACTTAGAAGTTTAGAAGCTACGAATTCTATAGTTATGTTTTGAAAGGGGTGAAATCCAAAGCACCAAATAGTGCCAGAAATTTTTCGCCTCAGGTTATGAGGCAATATCATCCATATAACCTGCACATCGCGACCATAAAACTGAATCCCATCCTATTCCAATATCCGAGCAGTAAGGTCGTTAGGTGCCGCCGACCGCTCCGATGACATTAGTTCTGCAGCCACATTTGAATTTTATGCAGCGAGCAAATGTCGCCAGACTTGCGCGGCGATTTGTTTTAGATGTAGTGGAAATTTTCATATTTTCACTCCGAAGTGAGCAGAATGGATGTTATCGATATAACGTTGGTATGTCCTGGAAATCTTCGTCGTCATCCGTTACGCTTTCAAAGCTGGATATAATAATAATAAATATTTGTGGACATTTCACACAGCGCCATCTAGCCCCAAACTAAGCAAAGCTTGTACTATGGGCACCAGATGGCTGATAGGATACTTATATACTTTTTTTGTAAATACATACTTATAATACATAACACTACAAAGAAATATTTGCAGAACATTTAAATACTTCTCCCGTAGCGGGAATCGAACTCGTAATTATGGGATTATCATTGCCTGTATGAACGGTCTCGATATGTTGTTCTTTAGTATTATTATGTTGCGACGCGCTATTCTAAATAGCTGTTTTCATTTTGCCAGTTTTCTCGACCGCGACCTTAGGATCGGAAGGCGAGGCCGCTACCACCAGACCACTAGAGCTCTCGTTAAGTTATTTCTTGTTTAAAACGTTAAATTATAAATCTTTGTCGGACTAGTTGTAGCTGTTAGCAAAATAGAACATAAATCACGATGAAAAATGTCATACAATCTTAGCAATATTTCGTATTCCAAATCCCTTGCATTATTCTTGTTCAAATTGCAACAATGCAAACTAACCGAGACTTGACTGTTCAATTCCACTTGTATCGTTTTAATACTAATTTGCATATTCTGGGGTATCCTATGCCGGTTGTATATTCACGTAATATATAATATTGGTTGATATATATTCTCACGTACTCATAACTACGGGAGCACGTGCAGGAAACTCAGCTAGTTTCCCGACGATTTGCATCTTTGAACATCTGATTTATGATTTTAGTATAATGTAATCTAGAGTAGTCGTAGTCACGTATTTCGTAACTTAGACTTCTTGAAGACCTCGGCGGCGTGGCGGCCGTGTGCTCGGCTGAGACGCAAGAGGCGCGGGTTCGGCATGTTCTGCAAATATTTCTTCCGGCTGTTTACAAAACTTATAAAAATAAAGTATATAAGGGTTCTATCAGTCATGTGATTTCAATAATAAAAGCTTTGCTTAGTTTGGGACTTAGATGTCTCTGTGTAAAATGTCCACAAATATTTATTTCTTTATATACAACGTGTAACATAATGTCCCTATAAGCCCGAAACGGGGGTGTTCTATACGTCATTGCGAACAACGTTTGTTCAACGACTTTTAAAATTTCAAAGGTTTTCATTCATGAAATGTCTCTTAAACTTTGCTCCAATACGTAACTTGACACAACATGAGGCATCCCTATTTACAGCTGTTTTTTGACCTTTAAGTGTGAACTCTAGATGAAACAGGTAACAGAACAGACACCATTAGTAAAATGCCTACCTACTTACCTAATAACGAGGTGGCTTAATAAGTAATTTCTATTTTTTTTTGAAGGCCTAGTGGTACCTTGGTATTTATTGGTAATTAAAATGTAAGGTCACATAACGACTAAAATCCCTAGGCACCGTAAACATCCTTTCAGATCTCTTTGTTAAGTACCTAGTATAGGAGATAGGTACCTTACCTACTCAATTTTGTACCTACCTACTCGGGCCTTAAAGGTATCCTCAGTGGGTGCCAAGGAGTATGAGAGGATGTCTACCGTGCCTGAGGATAAAGCCGTGATACCTACTCAATTTTGTACCTACCTACTCGGGCCTTAAAAGCATCTTGAGTAGGTAACAAGAAGTATGAGAAGAGGTCTACCGTGCCTGAGGATAAAGCCGTGACCCTATTCCACTTTAGTTTTTCCAACGATGTATTATTCCAATATTCATTGGAGCATTTTTCAATGCAATTTTGTACCTACCTACTTGGGCACTAAAGTCAAAGGTTGTGACTTATCTGTCTTACTAATCTTCATTTTCATCGTGAACAGCCTATTTGTCATTGGTTGCATTGAAACAACAACAACAACTAGTGGGATGGCACCTCGCCCTAATTGGCTGTCGGTGCCTTTGCTAAATTCAAAATCCGCAACCGTCAACCGACACCGCACCGCAAGCGTTTGTTTAATAAAATCAAATTGGTTCCGTAGGTTTATTTGTTTTTTACTTTTCTTGATTGAACTACGTAATTGTTGGTAGGTTATTATGTAAGTAGGTAGGTACCTAGTAGCAAATGGGGATGGAGCACATGGTAGCATATTGGTATGAACCCCGCCTTCCCATCCTTAAGTCGTGAGTTCGAATCTATGGATTTTTCGATTCGAAATTTATGTGTGCAATATCAATGCTCTCAAACGGTGAAGGAAAACCTCGTGAGGAAACCAGGCGTGTCATAGACGTGTGTCAAAGTGTACGAAAGGAACCTTCAAGGTGCACTCTAATCCTTCCACCACACTGGTTCAAAAGAGCTAGCGACACGGACACGACGACAGTAGTAGTAGTAGATGTATGGTGAAGTTTTTTTCCTTTTTTTTCCCAATCGGTATTTAGTGGGTTACCCCAGACAAGGAACCCTAAAAATTCGGCTTTCGGCAATAAGTACCTACTTTTGGTCGCAAAACAGATCGGTTTTTATCAGTCGCAATTAGCATTCGTTCCTTGCAACAACTGCAACAAGCAATCTCTCGGTTCGCGTAACTAATTAACGATATGATGTCGGCTTTGTACTCAAACAGTGAGTATTATGATATGGTGTTGTGTGTGTGTGTTGGAGCAGCACCAAATAATTAATAGCTTAGTAGCGGCGCGTCAGCTCTACAGAGAGCGTTATCCAGGGCGGCCATTGCCATCTTACGGGCTATTTTCTGGGATTGGTGAACCGTCTTCTCTCGACGGGATCTTTCCACCGGCGCACCAGTGAGGGAAGACCGGGAATTCGGTGGTGTGTTGTACCTACTTCCCTTTGATGGATACCGAGTACCTACTGTGTGTGTCAACAGTGATAAAATTCAGTGATAGGTAGGTATGCTGATAGGTACCTAACCTATCACCCTACCTAGTAGGTACCTACCCCATTAGTACCTAGCTTACTAATAAAAAATGACAAAAATAATTTTGTGATTGTGAATGTGAATGTGTACCAGTAATACCAACCTAGGTACCTACATACCTACCTAATACCTACCATGTCAATTAGCCGTGTTCCGAGCCAACCAAGAAGAAGGGAGAAAAGGTATAACTTAACTTTTCCTGTACCTAGGTCCTTAGGTAACTACCTAGGTAGATGTAGGTAGGTAGTTGTTTTTTTATGTGTGAAAGATATCGTGATTTTAATCTTCGACTTTAATTTCTACGTAGAATTAAAAAAATTGCAAATTCTTACGAAAACTTTGGTGATTACACCTAGGTACTTTTTGAAACTTGCCGCGCGTTCAATTGTCTGCGTATGTGTGGGTCCGACGCGATAGGAGGGTGCGCGTGTGTTTGTTACCTACGCAAATGGTAAACAAACACATAGGGTTGTCACAAATTTCTCATGAAATAATTTGTTTTTAATTGTATTGGAATTTCAAATATGATGTATTGAACTTTTGCACACGTCAATGTATTCAAGTGCTCGGTCTGAATACACCCCTTTCGGGCTTATAGGGACATTATGTTACACGTTGTATATTTATTTATTCCTGTTAGGTGAGTTTTCTTATCGTATTGACATTTGATTTTAATTTATTGTTTCCTTATCAGTGAACGTTTCCTTCATTATAAAAATTAATTAAACGATTTCATCTAAAATTCCTAATGGACTCTTCACAGTACTATTTTACGTACTATAATGCTTTTACGGCTCTAAAAATCTTTTGAACATGATCTCTATTGACCAATGTTGCCTATCTTACGTTCTCAGTCCATACAATCAGAATCTCATCAAATCTCGGAGGCTACCGCAGAAAAAGCAACATTCACGATGTTCCCCGCGGCCATTAGGCTAATGAACAGTGAAAGTGTTCACACATACCATTAGCGACGATGTGTATTAGATTTGCCCGCGGCTTTGCGTGGCAAATGTACCGTCACGTCTTTAGGCTTTAAGTGCCTTTGTTGTGTCATCGTAATATAGACCTGAGATTTATGAGACGTTTCGTTATTGTCCTTAAATCTACTTTCAGGAATTAGATATTATAGGATTCTTGATGGTGAAAGAAAATGTAGGGCTGAGGTAGATATTGATTCATTTGTTTTGTGAGTACTTATGGTTGATTAGTGGGAGCACTTCCGCCTTCTGATCTATGGTTGCGGGTTCAAACCCGCTCGTGCACCAATGTATTTTTAAGTTCGAAATATATATGTGCTCTATAACCAGTACTCTCAAATGGTGAAGGAAAACATCGTGAGGAAACCCGCGGCTTCTTCGGCTCGGAAAGGATCTTTATAAAATAGAAAGTTAAAAGGCTCTCAGCTCCAACTGCTTCCTGCCATCCGCGTTCTTATCTCATCTAGTAGTAGATTCGTTTCAAGTTTTACAACATTCCAATTTTCAGTTCATTTCCTCCTTTCAGTTATTTAATTTGCGATCAACTAAGTTGATTGTGAAGGTACATGATCAACTGTTCAATGCCCTTCGATTCTTTCAGGGCATTCTATTTCCATCCTTTCTAAATTGGTTTCCCATAGGTACAGTCTATTGATTCTCTTAATTCCTCGCCCTCTTCCTGCGTCACGTCCCGAGCATTTACAAACAACTCGAGCGTAATGAGTTTATCACTTTTTTTACGGCCTCCGAAATAAACCTGGCACCTTGCGTTCAGTCACTATTAAAATTTATTACATTCACCACCCGTCCCTACTTGAAATATGAAACACGTTTTCCTAATATATCCAGTTAATAGCTGGCATCCCTTCAACCCTTTGATGGTACTCGTTTCCCAACTAATTATAATTCGGTAAAACTCCCCAAAGGGGCTCTGTTCTGAAGCATGGTAATTAAAATGTTTCGTCAATATTGGTTTATTGTTACTTTACAAGTTTACAGTAATCGTTGAATTTTGTTTAACGATTTGAATACTGTTCGATGGGTATGATGATGGCCCTACTCAGTTATATTGTTTTGGTCGGAAATTTATTAAACCAGTTTGAAGCAGTATTACTTAACGCACATATTTACTTCAACCTGAACAAACCAGTTATAATTTTGAAAAGTTTATTGATATCAGCACCTGTACACCAAATTTCCCCCGAACTCCATATCCATTCCCCACAGATGCTCTATCCCCGAATTGAGACAAATGTCACCCACAGTCGCAGTTATCTCCCGCCATTTCTTCTAATTCGCCACACCAATGACCCAGCGTAGGTTAATTAAAGAATTAATCGCTATCCGGCTCGAGGGACCATTGCGCGGGTTCGTGACCAAAATTTGTCATCGGGTTAATATAGTTGAGGGGAGGTTTTTCGGGGCTGTGGTCTCACATTGCGGGCATTTACTGAATAGTTAAGGTTATATGGTGAAGGTAGAGATGAAAATTATAAAATTTTCTTTTCATCATTTCGGTTTTGTATTCATCAGTACAAAGAGTAGCGCAAGAGATTTAGACTTCCGATCAGAATTACTAGCCAAAATGGTAGAAAATACAAGAATAAAAATGGTAGAAAGTACTATTTAAATAATCGTATAATTGAACAGCTTACAAGGACCGTATAACAGAAATCCCAAATCCGACGTTATTTACGCGTGTTTTGTAAAAGAACAATAACGGTGAGCTCGATCCTCTGTCATTAATTATACATGTGCATCTATTGCGGAATTCGCGGCTGCTCTAGTGAGTGGACTGTTTATTATTATTTAATCGATATCGATAAAACCATTGTGGAAAGTTTTGAAATCGCAAACTACCGGGAGAAATCGTATAGCTTGTTCTTTGAACTGCTTTTGCTACCAATTGGTAATTGCGTTCCCGGCTTTCGTGTGATTTTGTAGAGATATTATCGTTTCAACGATACTAAAACAAACTCCGACTATTACATATTTTTGTCGAATGGCCGTGAGTCGTGAGTAACACTTAGATGCTCATCACACACACTACATCGCGCATCATATCGTTTTGCTGACTATGAATCATGTCAACATCTACAATTGCAAGCTCAATAGCTTCGATAATACTAGACAATACATGCTATAAATATCCATCAATGTTAAATGTAAATATCAACATTATTAAAAGTGTCGAAGACTTCGCTTTAATAGCGCTCGATCACCTACATTTGGTCTACTTGCTTATAAATTGTTTGTATTAATTCATGCTTTCATTAAATATCACTTTTTCTGTTATTCTATAGCCAGCAAGGAGAAAGGATCAATACCATCAGGTAACATTTCAGCTTATTACTAGAATAGTAGTAGTGTAGTAGTACACTGTAGATATAGATGTTTCGTAGAAGTAGCACAAATAAGATGAATATACACGTAAGGAAAATACGTTGGTGTTCCGTTACACACGCTCGCCGTGTCCTAGGTGCAAAAACCGATTCATATCTGTTGGTCGTGGATGAAAATATCGATAACCGATAATTCAATGAACATCCCTACTCGCAAACAAAGAACCTACGTGTGAATCGGGTCGAAAATGTTGATGATTAATGCTCGTTCATGGTATTTGTGCCCACCGCTGTACCCGCGGCGAGACGCGCCGAGATATCGATAATTGCTATTTGGTTGATTTCATCGATGAAGCGGGCTGCCCTAGTTGCTCAAAAATTGCGTTGGAAGAATTGGTATCTGACAGAATGTATAAGTTATAGTTTTGATATCGACAGATATAAGAAGAAAACAATATAGTGTAAACGTATTATACGAAACTGTTATTTATAGTGGTCTACTTATATTTGGTCGAATATTATCTTCAAACGCCTTATTTCAAAACTGATACATATTTGACTACAGCTAACAATAAAATTGAATGATTGCTACAGACAATTAAATAAGCAATTGCGTATCCGTAGCTGGGCATAGTTATTAATTGAATACGTTCATTTGTAAGAAATGCCATCATCTAGTCCAGCTCTACTGCAAATTGCAGTCAATGTAATTACGTTGCCAATTAAACTTTTGACATCCAATGAACCTAGATCACTAAATACTGTTTCCCTATTGCCATGCAATGTTGCTAGTTGTTACTCCGTTTAATCTGTTTTGAAGCCTTGAAGCTTACTTTGTTGCATGGCTTGCAGTTAAAAATTATATGATTACATACATAGATTTATTATGATGATTGCCTTTGTTGTACCAAGTAGATAAATGGCACAGATCAGATTTCAGATGCACAGATACTGAAGCGATCTTTATAGACTCGTATATTTATGTGTGCACATAAAACGTTTAAGATTTGTATTATGTTCACGAATGTTGTTGTTCACGAATGACTGTCAACTAACATTACTTCATAACTTCATGACTAATGGTTACTACTGCTACTAGCTACATTTGCTTAGCTGATCTTTTGGTCTTGATCTAAATTGCCCACAGATCTATATTGAGTTTGACCGGCACATCAATTGTAAACTCTTTGTAAGTCTCCAGTCGATGCGAGTATATCTCCAGTACTGCAAATAACAATTTGTCGTGTGGCTATTGCTTGATTCGGTCATGTGGGGCTGTGGGATTGTGGGAATCCACGAATGTTTGCCAACTGCGGTTTCTGATTGGCTTTGGACTGGCTAAAGTTACTCTGCATTCTTAGTTCTCCAGGGAGCGACCAGAGATGTTCTACATACTAAATACAACGCGATACGCTACCACATGAATGCCTGAACATGATTTTTTTGCTATGTAGCTATGGTTTGGAGATTGGCAAATTCTTCAATTGTGTTTTACTTTTTTTAACGAATCCGGACCTAGAATACAAGATTGGGTAACATACATTTTGTTTGGGCAATGACCACAAAATTAAACATACCCGAAAATTTTAATAACTTCATAGAAGTTTTAAAAATAGTTGTGTTTTTGTGTACATAACAATTCACTGCAAACAATTAGTTCAACAAAACAAGTAAACAATGCTAGAACTGTCCTCAATAAAACAGCAAAACAAGTTATTCGCCCAAAATTATTCTGAATAATGTATGAGATACAAACGCGTGGGACATCCCCGGATTTAACGGCTAAATTGTATTTAGAACAAAAATTATTGCCCGAGCGGAATGGGGAGGCAAGTGATTTAAATGGCTCGATTGTTTCATTTTATTGCGTTTTTGTAAGCTTTGTCCAAAACGATTAGCTCAATGATAATGATAAAAATAAGTAATTGGCTTCTCTCGACACTTATGCACTGCTTAGTTACCTCTGCATCCCCTCAAGTCATAAATTAAGTTACAAACTTGAAATACTTATGTTGTACCTGATGTAATCATTTACCGATCAAGAATCGGTAAAACGGAAATCATTACATCAACCATAGATCATCCACAGCCTGTCTTTGCCCACTGCTGGACATAAGTTATAAAAACATGATAGATAGTTGTTATAAAAACAACAAGTAGGCACTGCCATGAAGGAAGAACTCAGATTGATGTTTTAAATGAAAAATCTGGGTATTATGTACAAACGTGAAATCAGGATTAACATTTGAATCAGCGAAATTCCACCGATCCGATTAATCCATCATGTCATTGGTGTTTTAATGAGTATCTGGAATAATATGTTTGGTATCGTCCAGTTCATTTCGCTATGAAATTACCGGTGCCTTCAGCACTACTTTCCCGAAATCTTTTTGCTACATAGTAAGTTGAAGATAGATTCTTAAGTTAAAATTACACGATTAAAATTTATTTTGTTACTAGATGGCACCACTAGTTATGTTTATATTGAAATGCGCTAGCGTTGCGATTTGAATTTATATATCTGGTTCTTGAGCCATGATTGTAACTTCCTCACACGCTTTCGGATTTATAACATCAGTATGATAAAATATTGGTGCTAGGGGCCCAGGTTAACAACATTGGAAATATTTCGGCATTTTGAGCAGATATTTCGTTGTGTAATTAAATTGACGGCATGGTTGATGGATGTTATTACTGGGACACCTCGTGGATCGATTTATATTACAGCATGTGGAAAAAATTGAAGTATTATTCAAATTGTTGATCTTCCATATTTTAAAAGAAAATATAAGTTTTTCATAGCTCAGAATTGCAATCAATTTCAATCTGTTTCTATTTATAAAGCATACCTACAGGTGTGCTTATATGCCTACAGGTTTGGTATTTAACTATTACTGTTTTGAAAGAACACGAGTAACTTAGTCAAATTAGTAATTATAACGACTGACTGACAAAAATTTTCTGACAAACACACAATCGCCAGTGACCAAGTCAACGCAGTAACAAACAAAGTAACAGAAGTGCTGTTTCAAAGATTTTCATTGTACTCTTAATAACGGAACCCCCCATGATTGTCCCTTGGTTGTGCACTGAGCCTAAAATAAAACCTTTGTTCCATTTCCCCTCAACGTTAGCGCAAAATAAAGAGTAACGCTAGTCACTTAGATCCACAAACGGCTCAGTCGTACAATAGACACAAGCCATGGCTACAAAGGAGAAATTTAAAACTGGCCAGGCACGTGTTGACTTACACAAAAGAGTCCCCACTTTGGTCATTTCAGACCTTTATAAATTGCAATGTATAAAATCACTAGCTGCCGCCCGCGGCTTCGCTCGCGTGGTACCCGGTTAAAAATAGCCTATATGTTAATCCAGCACATGTACTATGTATATTCAAGTTTCATTGAAACCCGTTCAGCCGTTTAGGCGTGATTGAGGCACAAACATACAAACTTTCAGATAATAGTAGGATTATCCAACGTAAGATGTGTATTGAAACAGAATCACAAATGCGCTATGATCTCACATTCAACAAAAGGTAAGGATCTGGGTTTCTAGAAGTAGTTTGAATAATTTACCTTCCTATTATGATCTGTCAGAAATGCATTGTCTTCCAGAAAAGACGCTGCGTCTCTAAGGCCGCGTCTGGCGTTTAAAACAGTTTTTTTCCTTTTAGCAAGCAACCCTAAAAGGACAATAAGTGTAGGTACTAAAAGGGATGGTAAGCACGTAGTACTGATGACGGTCCCAGACAATGCCCTGTTATTAACTTCCATTGTAATTAACTGGCTTTTGCCTGTGATTATGAACGTTTTTGCGGAGAAATAAAAGCATCAGGAGAGGATTTGGTGTATAGAATTTTTACTAGCATACACGAAGCTCCTCACGCGTGGTATCTACCAGGGTGAAAAGTAGCTTATATGTTATTCCAGGTCGTAATTGTGTAGGTATTCCAAGTTTATGCCAAATCACGTCTGCCGTTAAGGCGTTGAGTGGACACAAACATACACACACTTTCGCATTATAATATTAGTGTGATGCGCACAGTAGAATTCATCAGAACTGGAGATGGAGATCCTTGAGATTCTCAGACATTCATAAATAAATATTAGTGGATTCTAATTTTGAACCAGTTGAAAGTTTTGTCCTGTTACGTTTTCCGCTGCTGGACATTTCATGATACGCAAATTTTGTTCTAAATTTTTCAGTGAACTGAATAAGATCCGGTTAGATCTATTTATGTAGTGATCATGCTATTACTACCTACTACTCCTGTCACTATTGTTCTTCCGAACCAGGATGATAAAAGAATTGAAGCGCTTCTAACAGGGTTCTATCATGCACTGACACACTTTTTAGTTTTTATGTCGTGACAGTTCCTTGATGATTTCCATCTTCGATGGAAAGACGACATATATTTATCGAATAAAAAAAAACTATATTGTGCATTGTATCCATCAGATGACCGAATTCGAACCCAAGACCATTCGACCACCAGTGCTCTCAATATGCTCAATGTACTAGACCCTAGAACCATTAAGATATCTAAGTGGGAGGTTAGTGTGTGTCACCGAGATAGCAAACACAATGTATGCAGGAACATCCATTATTATGATAACTATTCCCATCCATCGGCTACATAATATAGACTAGGAACTGTAGGAACATAATTATGTAGTGTAACTTCACATAACTTAAGATGCATGGGTTACTTGATACGGGACAGAAGGACAAAGTCGCGATAATGTTGATTCATTATTGCTGGATTGGGTTTCAATCGCGAAGCGCTTTTGCGAGCCTTTTAAAAAGGCGATTTAAATGTCCTTCTGGGAACCTTACTCGTCAAGTACACACACTGTGCCAAGTAATACTAGAATCGGATATCAGACCTTCCAAAGCTTTTTTTTTAACAAAACCACCCAATTTGAGCTTCTGAAAGTTTTACTAATAAAAATATATGAAGAAAAGTATTAAGCTGACGCTAAGACACTCCGAGTTGGCGAATCGCGTTTTTCTAGATACATCGTGTCGCCCAACTCAAAGAAAGTTAAAAAGTCTCAATATAAAATTCCCCTCGTGACCGTTTTCCCTGAAAAGTTTCGTCCAAATGATCCCCTCCACGTTCATTCACGGACTATAAACAATTAATTTCTTTAATCAACTGAGTCGCCTGAGAGATAAAATGTCGAGCGGTTCTAAAATTCCCCCCTTTTTATTTGCCCGAGACTTATAAAAGTAAATCTTTGCTCAAAATTCTCCGAGAACACACATTTAATCCAAGTTTTATTTCGGAACTGTTTAATTTTATGGAGTTTTTTAAACGCAATAAACAAAGTTAGTGAAATGATAAAACTGTGAACGGCCACAGTTATATCTTTGGATTGTTGTTGGTTGATACTGTCAAGTATTATTGCGGCGTACTGTACCGCCTTCCGCAGTTGAACACTGCTCTAATAAAAATAAAGTAAAAGTTCTCTTTGAAAGAATGCGACGGCTTTAAATACTCAAACAACGACACTTCCTGGAAATAAAGATACGAGAAACACTATCGTCTGCAGCAAGAAGTACGGAAGGCTAGACTGATATTAACTCTTCTATGTGTTTTACCTACTACAAACTTGGCCAATCTTCGCTTCGATTGTCGCTAGAGCCTTTAATAAAATTTGTATAGATTGGAAGAAATAATACAATCATACAGAAACTAGAGAATCCATCCTATGTACTTAAACTTGATCAAATGGAAGTGGCGCATTCGCGTATATTGTAATTGAAGTTCAAATAACCGTAACTTTCAACTCCATCACATTATATTGAATAGGTTGAAGTTATTACACGATAAAAGCATAGAAGTCCACTTGTACAGTACTGGCGGTCCATTTGCGGAGGTCCAATCGACCGGTACGGGATTATAATCGCAATCGTTAAAGCTAACTGAGGCCGGTGGCTGACGTTATTCATGACTATCTTAAATCGACTCAAATATGCTAGTGCAGTAAGAGTCACAAGCGTACACATTGTTTACTTCAACTGTCTTTTCTTGTTCTTCATCGTCTTTCACCTTATGTGAGATATATGGGCCTGTGATTCGATACTGCCTCAAAGCTGTGTTTCACAGCCTATAATATCTCTCTGCTGAATGTAGGGCTTCCTTTGTTTCCGTCATTTATTCCGGTCCTGTGCTTGCCGCATCCAACACTATGATATCGTCGAACCCTCGTTGTCCTTTTGTTACTATTATCAAATTAGTAAAGAAGTCTTAAGTTCCTTTCGCCCTGCGTGGTTTCTTCAATTTGATGCTTTATAAATTACTGTCAAAAACGATTATGCCACAATCTCTTCCAATAGAAGAGAGAAAGCCGGATTAGCTAAAGAGGCATCTCATGTTTTAACCTAAATCCTTCAATTTCATACGACTTCAAAACATAAATGTTTGGATTTGTATTTAACTTGGTTGATCCCAGCCTAACATTGCTGATGCTCAGTACATTACTGGACCAACTTTTTCCTTGCACTCACTTTCACCGCGCTACATTATCAGGCAAGCGAACTTGTATCGAAGAGTGACAGGTGCAGCAATATTATTTGCCACAGGATAGACAAAGACGAAAAACGCTAAGCTTTACAGTATCGCGATAGTTTAGCCGCGGGGTCACAGAGAGTGCTAATTATTGCTTCCGCCTCATGCTTGCTCTTGTACCATCACGGATGGTAACGGTGGCGACGGTAGCCGTTACCATCTACCATACAGCTACATCGAACAGCCCAATCGCCATTATCAGCAGTTATGACTAATTATTTTCTAGAAAGTTCACTTTGTAGTGAATTGTCTAGTAATTCGACTTACGTTGTATGACCGACGACCTTGAGGCCAATATTCATTTAGGCATCATTGTTTGTTTGGCTGCTAAGAGGTTGAGGCCAATTGCAAAGAATCCCATTAGTTTTAGTACCTATGTAGAGAGTAAATTAGCATAAAAAATAAGATTTAACAGTAGTTAGCAACAACATATGAGCCCATATTACCAGAAAATTTTTAAACTAAAAAGTGTTCTCACATGAAAAACTTTAGGGCCGTTAAAATAACATTATTCTGAACCTAATAGTGTCCTTTTAATAAGCGGCTAGCTACTGCAGTCCAGGTTTTATCCCTGCGGTGTGATATGAAAGTTTTACAATGAAATTCTTTCCTCTGGTTTATTTTTGTGCCTTTGTCAAATTCGTGCGATTCGCGTGTGGAATAACCAAAATTCACGGGATGTTTTGCAGTTTTAGATCCGCTTTCATTACAGCTATGCACGATTCGGAGAGATTTGTAACTGTGCAGAACATTTACTGAATAATACTTTTCATTTATAAAATCACAAAAATATAGAACTATTTTTGGTTCATGGTCAAAAATGGACGCTTTTTATGCAACAAAATCCTAGATCTAAATGTGACTCAAAATCAGACAGCATTGAAGATACTGATAAACCGGATTTGGTAGTATCTGATCAAATATGCAAACAGATAGGCGTCTTAAAGCCGAGAAAGCTCTTATCTTATAAATATAGCAAACAATGCTCTTCGCTATCTCACTGTCAAGGTACCAGAATAAACAACGTAATGCATGGTCAAGGCGAAGCCTCACGTCCCAAACTAATACACAAAGCAAATTATTGCTATGCAAATATGATATTTGTGTACACAGCAATAACGATGTGTACTTGAACAATTTATCTAGACAATATATTAGGAAGCAGTATGTCGAGTTCGGTTAATCAATTTGACGTACGATATACACACGCATAATCTGTTGTGAGAGAAGAGACTTATACGTCTCTTTGGGTGTCTTGTCTACACACATTGCTTATACAGATTTAAATCCAAGTATTGTGCAATGACAAATATTTTAGTCAGGTTATCACACAAGATTGCAGGAAGGTGATGACTGTGACAGGCCAGTATTAATTAATACAATATCTATAATTCATTATTTCATTGATCAAAGTAATTCTAACTCAAGTAGAAAAGCAATACTTTCAGATGCTCTCTCGATGACAATCAAGGCCATCGGTTGAGATAGATAAACAGTTAGACTTATCGACTTCGAAGCAGCGCTACTGGTAACTTACTTGCTGCGTCCCTTGTACCATTTAGTATGCAATTGACGAGTGCAGCTCTGTCACGCACACAACACAATAATCTGCATAAATAAAAGGCGAAATCTGTTTGTGCGTTTGTTTATCGATCTGAATTTAAATGTGATGAATTTCTACGTAGATCTTTATTCAAATACCGATTCAGTCTTCGCTTCTGCAATCCAATTCTGATGTAAATATTCCGTTGTACATTATTGTGCTTATTTCTTTTGCACTGAAACTCCTGCATTCCTTATAAAGTTATATAGTCATAAACATCAAATAATTGGATTTCTTTAATAAAAGCACGTCAGATAATTTACATCAGATTTTTTATAAAAACATAATTGTATAAATATAAAAACTATAGTGACTGAACAAATTCCAACTAAAAAACTTTCATACTTCATATGTCATTACTGAACAACAAATACATGAGCACAGATGAAAAATGATTTAAAATGAGAATTTCCTTTTAACTAATAACATCGTTCGGTCCATTCATTCTCCTGAAAATCATATTACGTTCACGATTCGCGTCTCAATTTCATATCGGCGATCGGTTTCCGTACGTTCCTCGGCGACATTATAAGTATTGAGCGCGAAAATTGAATTTGGAATGCTTATTTTAGAACCTCTCGATACCGCCAGTAGGGTTTTGAGTCTTGGAGGAAATCCTCGACATTGGATGAACAAGACTAGCACAGAACTATAATAAATTGCAAAATAAGAAGAGGCTTATGCCTAGCAGAGGTAAAGTAAAGTCGGGTTGTGTATGATGATGATGATGATGATGATGATGATGATGATGATGATGATGATAAAAAGTAAATTCTTATGAGCTAGTGGCCAACTCTTGTAGCGGAGTTTTTAGGCCGCCTAAAGGCCTCCGTCATGGCTTAACGACTTAAAAGCCGGGACCGACAATTTAACGTGCCCTCCGAAGCACGAAAGAGCTCAGCTCGTAATGCCACTTGCGTATCACCCATCCAAATTGTGACCGGGCACAACGTTGCTTAACTTCAACGATCAATTAAGAACGTCTAAGCAAGCTACGCCACGAGTGCCTCATGATGATGGTGAACATGATGTTGATAATTATGATGATAAAAATCTTCATATTTTACATTTGCCGGTTGTATGTTTGCGGTTTGTACAGGATCATGTGGGTTATTGATTTTGTAGAAAGCGTCATTGCAATAATTACGTTTATATTATTCCTGTATCATGTTTCAGTTAAGTGTTTACACAATCAAGTTTTGAGTACATACTTCCTAGTACATCGGTATCTTGAACATGGCCTTTCTGTACATGACATTGAGGGTAAGGTAGAGTGTTATTATACGAGTACTGATCCCAAGTGGCTGAAGACAGGACGTAAAAATCCGAGACGTCCGATGTTGGGTCAAAACCAGGATAAGAAACGCGCTAGTCTGGGGGAGGCAAAATCGAAAGGAAGCCTATACCCAGCAGTGAGTGATACCAGGCTGATATGATAATGATGATGATGAATCAGTGATTTGCCATTGCACACTATTTACCTATTTACTTACAAAAGCAAACGTATGTTTATACATATATACATAAATATTATCACGCCCATATCCCTAATGGCGTAGGCAGAGCCACAAGTAAAAATAAGAAATCTTGCAGCCACTTCTGATTTAAAAATTATCACGTATGTTTATATTAAAAACAAAACAAAGCTTTTAAGTTTCAAACAGCGTTGGTCGTTTGTTTGATACGGATGCTTCATAATTGGCCGTATGCAAGTTCTAATTGAGCGAATGAGCTGTGATGTAAATTTAATCTGCGCTTGTGCGCTATATTTAGACAAACAACGCCAATTGGACACGTCTGTAAACACGGACTAATTTGTAGTACTGGGATAGTTTTTTACAAGGTACATTTTTACCTTTTAAAACCAGGGTATTGTTCAAATATAAGATAGCCGAATAGTGGATTAAAGTCTGCACGCATTCGCTAGACTAGTGACTGGACTGCGCTTATCCGCTCTGCCTTCTCTCTGGCGAGAGGTTTTATTCACTCTTAACAAAAACTAATCGCCTGAACCAACAGACGACGCGGAAACACGTTCTGGCAAACTTACGTTCGTCGTATTTCACGTCCAGTATAAAGAGTGTCCCTCTTTGTGTTACGCCTTTAGTTTAGACAAAATGTTAATGGTCTGCTTGACTCTTATTGATATAAATGTGCGGAAAGATTTTGGTTAAGTTTTTCATATAGATATTTATGTGCAAAGTAATGTATTTGAAGCGCTCGTGTCGTAGCTTGCTTATTAGACGTTCTTGATTGATAGTTGAAGTTAAGTCAATTTGGATGGGTGACCGCAAGTGGTATTACGAGCTGAGCGCTTCCATGCTTCGTTAAGCCATGACGGAGGCCTTTAGGCGGCCTAAAAACTCCGTCACAAGAGTTGGCCACTAGCTCATACGAACTTACTTACTTTTGTGCAAAGTCTACGCTAATTATTTTAAGTAACCTACCTGTTTAAATTTTGTTGAAATTCGAAGATTGATTTATTGAAATAAATCTGTGTTTTTGAAATATAACTTTTTTTGGCTAATTTCGTATCAAAATAATATCTCATGATCGTAAGCTGTATCAGTAGTAAAACACCTGTTGTAAATACCGAAGCACCTCCTATTATCATGTCTGACGAATAAATCTTGTGAAACAGTAGCTTCACATTTAAGACCGACGCACGACCAGTATAAACGGACCTCCAGACCCTGCTTTGTTTATGTTTATCGACTGGGTGTAATGTGTGTATAGTTACTACAGGAAAAACTAAGAAAGCAAATCTTCAAGCTCGTGAGTTTAGTCATACATACTTACTAATAATGTTTACCATTATTAGTAAGTATGTATGAAAGTTGGTGTACAGTATACTGATGTACAGTAGTACCGCAAATATTGTGCGCCTCGGCAATTTTCATCTAGCTCCTGAAACACGAACTAACGCGATGATGATCTATACTAATATTATAAAGCTGCAGAGTTTGTTTGTTTGTTTGAACGCGCTAATCTCTGGAACCACTGGTCCGATTTGAATGATTCTTTCAGTGTTGGGTAGTCCATTTATCGAGGAAGGCTATAGGCTATGTTTTTTTTTTCAAAATTAGGTATCCGTAATAAAATTGCTATTTTGTAACACAAGGTGTAAAATCGAAAACCTATTTTTGCGTGCGCTGCAAAAACTATTGACAATAGAACAAAATGATGTACTACGGGTTTGTAGATCCCATTAAGACCTACAAAAAAGTCCGCGAGAACATATATCTAGCTATCATGGTTTAATCACAATAACCGATTTTGTGTTCAAAATAATTATTAAATCGTGTGAAGAAAAAAAAACTACGTTAAATATGTATCGTAATATAAATCTTTTTCGAAATTAAGCATTATGTTATCAAGAGTATTTATGTAGAAGTAAAATACTTTTTGTTTCATCTCAATCGGATATTTCGTTTAAAAGTTATCACGTGTGTAAGATGTTAAGAGTTGGTACCTATTAATGAGTTATGGGCCATAGTCCATTTATTGAGGGAGGCTATAATACCTATAGGCAATATTTTATCTCGGTATTTCCACGGAAACGAGAAAAACGCGGGTGAAACCGCGGAGCACAGCTAGTATGTAATATAAATATGTTACAATAATTATGTGGATACTTATTTTTTTAAAGAGTTGGTTCAGTTATTATTTTAATCATATATTCGGACAATTTTGGTTTTCATACAAAACACGAAAGCTGAGGTGCACAATATTTGTGGTACTACTGTATTGGAGTCCTAAATCGACTAGAACTTCGAAATCATCACTAATACTAAGCTTGTCACTAGTGAAACGATTAAAATAATCATCTCTGCTGAGGCTTTAAGGTCAAGATATCAGCTCGTATTTGAGGTTAAGAGTCGTGGAAAAAACGGCCTCAATCCGTTCTGATTTTAGGAACCGTTTCAGGTTAATGTCCAAACATTTCTCTTTCAATCATCACGCACAGACAATCGTGAAATCTCGATCTTAATTTCCGGAGCATTCTCAAATTTCTGAACAGGCGTACCGAAATTTAATTAAAAATGCCGGTGTCAATTACCCCTGGGCCATGGAATGGGGTCGTAGACAATACAATTTTTGATGCTGAATTGTGTTGCAGATTAACTGGTAGTTTTTAGGGTTCCGTACCCGAAAGGTGCCAACGGGACCCTATTACTAAGCCTACGCTTTCCGTCCATCCGTACGTCTGTCCATCCGTCTATTTGTCAGCGGACTGTATCTCATGGTCATAGATAGGTAGAGAGTTTAAATTTTCATAGAGTGTGTATTTCTATTGTCGCTATAACAACAAACAGTAATAAGAAACAAAATAAGGGCCCATGTACGATGGTGCGGAACCTTTCGTGTGCAAATTCAACTCGCACTTGACCGGTTTTTCTAACCTCATTTTAGCATTGGTGAATTCTATGAAACAGGACGGTTTGTTTCTTAAGAACCTGACACCTACTTTCCGTTTCCCGATTGTTCCTCTGACCTGATCGCGTGTTCCATCCGCTGTGGATCTTGCGCAACGTTTATCTTCCTCTGAAAATGTACTTCGTATTTACTTCATCATCGTCTTTTTCTTGTCCTCATCCCTCTAGGTGGGGTCGGTATAACATGTTTCCCTTTTCCATCTTCTCCTATTATTATCTCCGTATCTTTTGCTGTGCAAAAGCCCTCTCTAGTCTGAATATTTTTCCATTATCTGCGTGCACTACAAGAGCCTCTATTGTACGGAGGGAGCCTTTTTGAAGTGCGCGAAAGCTTTTCACCACACCAGTTGCAACCAGTGACAGGAGTACCAGTAGTTTATAGATCTATTTCGTCAATGTAGACTACACACAGTGGGTGTGACTTTAAATAGACTCGAAATGTATTGAAGACCAGAAAAACTTTCTGTTACACACGGCGATGGTTTCGCCTAGGAGACGATTGAACCCTACAGCTGCTGGGGATGTAATTGAACGATATTGAATGGTTTCAGTTTCATCCGAAATTGGCAAAAAGGTTTGTTCGTTATTTATCTCGCGACTGAAATAAGATATTTCATAGTTTATAATACAATCAGCGGCTTTGCTCGCGTTATACCCGGTTAAAAAGTAGCCTATAGGTCTGTTTTCCCAGGTCATTTAGATGGCGCTGTGTAAAATGTCCACAAATAATTATTTTTATTATTGTTTTTAACAGTTTCATTCAAATCCGTTCCACCCCCATTGAGAACAGTTACGACTCTGCCTACTAGACAAACACTGTTTTATTATACTGATTTTTATTATGTGTAGTGTACCTACATTAGTTTATAATACAGTTATTTTTTATTATATTAACATTGTTTATATTATTATGACATCCTTATTTAGAATTATTACCTATTAACATTTAGATTCAATTATTTTTATGTTTGCATCCCAATTGTATGGGGAATGTGTTTTCGAACACCTAATATAATTTAAGATTTTTGTATACCATGTTGAAGCAAATAAATGTATTATAAATTATGAATACAAACACCCCATTAGGGAAATGGGCGTGATAATATGTATGTATGTAACACCCTCATATTTTCAGCAGTGATATATTAAGCACCAGATAACTTAGTACCGGAGAAAATATATACTCGTGGAAATTCTCAACGTACCTACTTGTTATCGAATGACAATGAAATGCCATTGTATAAGCAGAAAAAAATATTGCTTCATTGGAGAGGAAACAGCTTTCAAATTGGAATCAAATTACGTTCTTTATCCTGTTGTAATGAGCTCCCTTCAATTGACTTGGAGGAATTTAAATTTGCAAAGTAAACGTTTTCTGGTCAAATCGTATAAATATTTTCTTGAAAAATAAAACAGATTTTTTGTTGCCTATGTTATTAAATGTTCCACATAACAGCTCAAGCTAGCTTAGATTTATTTTTGTTTAATATTTCGTAGTCGAAGTTCTTACATAAAATACATATTTGACTTTATTTTAAAGGTTTGCTTACGACATTGATGAGGAACTCTTATTTGAGTTTTGCCATTTATTTGAGTTGTTTTGTTAGTCTCATTAGGTATTTACAAATCTATTGAAGCACACGTTTCATATTAGCTTGTACGTGACAGATTGCAACCTCATAATCTACGCTTTGTAAGTTCTATCCTAGTTCTTGGATAAAATCTATCAGCGCCGTCAGAACAAAGAAGTAAGCCAAAAAGCTACTCAATCGCTCACTTATAACCGGGCAGATAAGCTTGTTTATCTTGGGAGTTAATAGCCGTCATCCTTAATAATAACGAAAGGGAATATTAATAATGTTCTGCAGAGTCGGTCATAAATCATGTGAACGAACAAAGTTTGAGGCTAGTTTCCACAGGCGATGGGAACGGTGCGAACGGGGGTTTCTACCTAGATCTACCTTGTTTAAGTATGTAAAATTGAGTTTTAAATCCTTTGGACACAATACAATCTTCACCAATATTCACTAGGCTAACTTACACAGCATAGTTTGCAGCTATGAGTACCTACCTTATTCATACACTCAGGTTACTATTACGTACTGTAACTTAGAATTTGATTAGTACCTGGCTGAAGTTTCTGTTCGATCAAGGTCTAGTTATTTATCTTTGAATAAAAAAGCGCGAATGATTAGCAAAATAAATGCACGCCTCGTCATCCAACAGAGAACCATCCATTTAGAGGGTTTTCGCCATCTCATTGGTAGTAATGACACTACGAGTATATCGGCTTATCACAGAAAAGCTGGATTTACTAGCGCCCTCAATGTAGCCAAAGTTATGTTCACTAAATTATTAACTCAGTCAAAGATAAGCAGTCTCGGAGAGATAACCCTAGAAATAAAATTCGCCCGGATGAAAGATTTGATTAAAAAATTCGGACAGTTAGCTCTTCAATTTCTTAGCTTCAGGTTCCGGTAAAATGCAATTTCCTGAAAGACCACTCCATCATCACTTCTTCCGCTGCATAGAAATCCAATTTGCGTCGATCTCGAGTCGAGAACGTTCAATTCTTACGTTGCCAAGCGACTGGTCCCGGGTCTTGATTCTGACTCGACGTAGTACGACTGATTTTGTCCCGTACCTTACTGCGGCTTTGAGATATTGTCAAAGGATCTCTTTGCTGCATTCGTATCATTGTCATAAACAAATATGCACGAGATTTTTGTGATATTCTTTTCGGATTGCTAACGATTGATTCTTAACGGTTTCTTTTATATCACTTACGTGAAATGATATTATGAAACCCGAAAAGAGAATAAGCAAGAGTTATGAATACATACCCATCGTTTCACATTCTGTGATACTTTTTAACCTAGTTATATTCTGAACTCCAGTGATAAAGCGTGCAAATCATAAGCAGTTCAAACCATGGAGTGCTGGGTCAGGTATCCCGCTGTGTAGTGCATTACTGTTCGTACCACACTGTGCCGTGGGCCGGGTCGGCCATTAGTGCAAGTGCACAGTGACGTCACGGCCGTGCTCGAGGGCCCGGGACTCGCGCCAACTAGGCCACTGGAGCTCTTTATTATAAAGCAATGCTCTGACCCTCAAACCACGAGGAGGGCCACGGCTCGCGTCAGCTGACTCCGCACTATCGAGAGGCGATCAAAGATAGTCTGTTGTTTTCATAAGTCTACTAGACCAGCATCTCGTGAAGAAGTATCTGAAAGGTAAATAGAAATAGAAATAGAAAATGTTTATTGCTGTAACCTTTGGTTGGGTAAAAAGGTGTCCTTCTATAATTTCGGATAATATTACAAACAAGTAATCAGTGCACGACCTGAAACTTCCAAAACTATGGAGGATAGGTACACTTAGAAAGAATACATACAGTCATATTATCACGCCCGTATCCCTAATCGGATGCGCAGAGCTACAAGTAATAATAAGAAAACTTGCAGCCACTCCTGATTAAAAGTCCCAAGATGGATATGGTGAACTATGAAATGTCCAATCTTTTAAATTGAATTTCAAACAATAAGGGTGCAATGTGCTATGAGATCATAAATACTTGGATACTCGAGGTAGTGGGCGTCTCACCAGTAATCAATAAATCAATGCTTGACATGTCAAATCACTTGCGGGATGCCGGAAGACACCGCGCAGGGGTTACAAATTGCGCACAAATTCGCGTGGTTATAAATCATCTGCCTCTCCGACATGTTATCTTGCTTAGGTTCGCTTGGATAAGGGAAATTATTAAGGGCTTTGACTTATACTGTAGATTATATGTGATACGTCCTTTTGAAGTTAAGGTCCTTTACCGCGAGATGCTAGAATATTATCTTCAAAGCTTAGTAGATAGGGCATACTGTGTTCAAAGTTTCAGACGGCGTACCTACGACACTACTTCAACCAGCTAAAAATAATTCAGAGCTGTAACTGATAGAAAGAGGTATAGGTAGGGACGGTATCAAATCACACCAAAAGCTTGTCTTGAGCATTATTTAATTCAGTGGTCACAGTGGTTTAGTGAAAAGAGGTAAAGAAAACTGTCAATAAAGAGACCGCAACTTGGAACTCTATAAAGGTCTGGTCATCGAGCCATTAGGCAGGATACCGAAGGCATCTATCCCGTGGCCCTCATTAGGCTCCGATCGGCTATTTCCCGCGTTCAAAGCCTTCGGACATCCTGCTTCCGGAAGGGACCCTTTCAACCGGACGTAGTTCTTTTTGGACAGAGTTTTTGACCAACTATTGGAATATTGACGAAGTTTTTGCCTTTGTTCTGATACATTTTGCGTTTATTGATATATCTGACTATTATACTAGCTTGCGCGCTTGCGGATTTTGCTCGTTAAGTACTCAATAAAATAAAATGTATACCTAATTACCGAGTCAAAGTATCATATCTTCTGATTACGAACCAAAGTCAAAATATCAATTTTTTCGCATCCACTTTAAATTTAAGATGAGATGGCAAATTGATACGATCAAATCAAAAGTATAACGGTAAAAGCTACCGACATATCCAACTAGAAGAGCAATAAATAAGCTTTCCTGAAAAATTTCATAACTCGAAATTCTTATACTCATATCATAACATAGAACTTTTCTGCAATTGCGCTACTGGGCAAGCTGGTCACGTTTCCAAGCTATTCCTTACAATACCTCTAGCCACAGACTCTCAAATAGTTTCACTCCAGCACCGCAGATTAGTAATCAGTTTGTAGGAAAACAACAGCTTAATAAATAGTTAGTGCTACTGCAAGTTTGTAGCCAAGGGAAACTGTGAGATACGAGCGAGTTAAGGTTTAAATTGAAACTTATAATCGTTCGTGCTGCGCGTAAATAACCTTTGTAAGACATTGAGCACTGGTGGTCTAGTGGTATCGGCCACGCCTTCCGATCCTAAGGTCGTGCCGGTCGTACACCAATGGTTTTTTTCTGTTCGAAACATTCATGTGCGCTATTCCAGTACTCTCTCAAACGGTGAAGGAAAACATCGTGACGAAACCGGCATGTCGTAGAACCTAAAAAGTTCAAAACATGCGTCAAATGCATTAAAGGAGCCTTTGAAGCGCAATTTAAAACCTTTCACCACATTGGTAGTAGTAGGACATTGTGGCTGTTTATTCACGCGAGACATTATGAATCTAAGAAATCTATGATGCAGAATATTCTATTTCTTAAATGCCGTGTGTGAAAATGATTAGTGCATGACTAAGTGAAAGACGGGCAATTACCTTACTTTTATCTTGCCAAAGTGCGTTGACAACACATCTACACGAATAAAAAGATCGGGTGTAAATCAACAGAGGTTACAATCATAATGTTTACTTTTTTAAATTTTATGAAGACTTATATGGACTTCTACAAGCTTACTGATCACGGATGTTTATTATATAAAAGCTTTATGAAGATTTACAAAGTATCTTCTACCCTAGCAGCTAGTGATGGCAAACGAGCCGTATTTTGTTGTAACCAACTACACCAATTGCAGCAAAGTAATGATGCAGCACGCTCCGTGCTCCCAGCATCGGCACTTCAGAGTTCGTCCTCTCAGTTCACTGCTTCCTTAGATCTGCGGGCACGGAGCTCTGAAGGAAGGACGCGACACCACTCGGCTTCTACAAAAACCTGAGAAAGAGGATCTAAGTTACTTTTGAATATAATTCTTGCGATGAATCAAACCAAGAACCGATTATAGACATGTGTCGATCTCATCTACTCTACCAACAGCCTCAACATCATCGAGGATACTGGAACACTGCTGCCAACATCCCAAAGTCCTTCTCCGGTACTTCAAGGAGTTGGGCTGGCTGGGGGAGGGTTAGCAGGGGGGATAATGCACAATACACCCCACAGCGGGACGTCAGTGCAGATCTTTGTTCCCTAGCTTTAATTAGAATTGAATTATAGAAATGTGTCGGTGGTCCAGGGGCGAGATGGGCTGACGATATAGCATTCGCCGCGGGCTGGATGATTGAAAAGTTAAAGTATGCGTCAGTTAGCTGATCATTCGAAGGTCAGCCATGGAGTTAATTAACATTTGATGTTTTGTAATCTTAAATATTTCCGGAATACGTAGAATAAAGAGCTTAAGAGCGAGCGTGCCGCGGCCGGCAGCGGTCGTCGAAGTGCCAGAAATTTAAAACAGTTAAATCGTAAACAGTACGTTACGGTTCACAGTCTTTCGACAGTTTACAATCTCGCGAGATAGATTATAATCTAACGGTATTTACAATTTTACGGTGACATATATAAGGTTCTTATATTATAAAATGGGAATTGCCATTGATATGATACCACCTCCACAGTTTCGCATTCCACGTCCGCACTGCAGACACTTCGACACTTGTTCAGCCACTTGATTTGTCGCTATCCTCCCAACTCGTGGGGAAGTATCAATTTTGTAGTGCTGAACTGAACCCGGTAAGTGGAAGGCTGGTGTAATGCTATGGAGTGCCGGAAGAGCTGTTTTATAATTGTATCTATATACATGTGTACGTAGAATCGACATAATGTCTTGATGTCACTTTATTATGACCAAAAAAATAAACTTTGGCGACCTCTGTGGCGTGGCGGGCGAGTGCTCGGCTGAGACGCAAGAGGCGCGGGTTTGATTCCCGCTACGGGAGAAATGTTTGTATGTTCTACAAATATTTCTTCTGCGTCTGGGTGTTGTAGTATTATGTATTATAAGTACAAGTATGTACTTACAAAAAAAGCATATAAGTATTCTATTAGCCATCTAGTTCCCATAGTACAAGCTTTGCTTAGTTTGGGGCTAGATGGCGCTGTGTGAATTTATTTATTTTATTTATATTTTAAGCACCTACAGAATGTCAATTTTCGGTGGGATTAGTGGTATACCAGTTTTGACAAACATTCCTGTGTAATCAAAACAGTTGGCCGATCGTACGAGTTTAATATAACTTGTTAATCTAGCTTATTATGTAATTATTTGCTTCATACTAATGTTTATGTAATTATTTCAATCATTACACAACAAAATGAACTAACAGCAAATGAGCTCCACAATCATAATAATAAAATTGCCTAATTATTTTTATGTTAATAATAAATAATTAGAGTATCCTTGGCCCAATTAATAAATATTTTTGGACGTTTTACACAGCGCCATCTAGCCCCAAACTAAGCTAAGCTTGTACTATGATCACCGGATGGCTGATAGAATAGTTATATAATTTTTTTGTAAATACATACTGCAACACCCAGACCCGAATGAAATATTTGCAGAACATACAAACATTTCTCCCGTAGCGGGAATCGAACCCGCGCCTCTTGCGTCTCAACCTAGCACTCGCCCGCCACGCCACCGAGGTCGTCAAATTGGCTGCAGTCTGACAGGCAGTGTGCCATGAAGCCAGAAAATGTTATCCTGCTAGAAGTGAAACTCCAAAAGATAGAAGATACTTTCATACTGTCATATCAAAACATACTGCTAAACAAGCTGAGAAGCATTAAAGAGAGAGGTTATTTCGTCGAGGTCATTTCATGAGGAATATACAAAGAATTTCATTTGTACGCATCGTTAGGATAGTAAACAGTGAATGTCGGAACATAAGTTACGTCAGTCGCAGGAGGAAGGCCCACTTAACGGTTCCGTGGAATTAACGAGCATGACCATTTCTTTGTGTTTATTCAGCTTGCTCTCCCGCAGATGATTGAAGTGGCCGCGTCTCTACAAGATGTGAGGCATCTGCGGTGAAGTGTGCCGACGGCTTCAATGCCTTCCTATTATCGAATGGAATATTTGAATTTCTTCACGCTGGTATTTTTTTACTGTACCATTGGTTTTTTTACCCTAAGGGAGTAGTTAGATGAAAAACTACCCTCATTTAGCAATGAAAAGGCTGGCATATGTGCCAGGAGTGGCGCGATAGAGAAGAGGTCTTTATCCAGCAGTGTGTGTCACTATCTGTATACATAGCTTGGTCGTGTTACGAACAGGCATAAATTCAACGTAGATTTAAGACGTTTGTAAGTAGTGTTGCCCAAATGCAAGAACAAGACGAGACTTAGCCAGTCTTGGTCTTGGTCTTGCGCCAATACACCTGGTCTTGGTCTTGGTCTTGGTCTTGCGCTCCCAGTCTTGGTCTTGGTCTTGGTCTTGCAGCAAGAGTCTTGCAAGTCTTGCAATTACCTATTAGTCTATTACTATTTATTAAAGTTGACTTTAAATCTTAGAAAAACGTATTAGAATTGGAACATTGTGAGCTTGAATTAACATACATAGTAAAGATCAAGCAGATTAATAAATAACTGAAGATTTGATAAGAAATTCGAAAAATCAACTGACCTATATGTCGTTTTCCATGGAAGTAACTGTTTCTTAATAAACATTTATGATTTATAAGCTTACATTTGCTAAAACATGTAAAAAAACAAATTAATTACAATAACTTGACTGTATTTTAAAGAACAATACTTATCTGTCTAGAAAGAGATTGAACCCTCAACTTAATAGTGTCAAATGTTATGATTTCGGCGTGGCGGCAACGATTGTTTTAGATTTCAAAAGAAGCCGCCGGCGCGTGTATCATAACCATGTACTTCCGAAAAGCGGCAAATTTCTTTGAGAAGTAAGTACAAAACCTTTGATGCCGCATTATCAAAGTGCCGATGGTTAAAACATAACTATGCATGCACTCAGTTTGATTTTAATAGATATTTTTTTATTCGCTATGTTTATGGTATTAGTCGTAATGCGCATAGGTCCAGTTTTTCATATTCTTTGATACAGTTTTTTGCGTCTCATAGAATTCCTAAGCGTACCTACCTATACACCGAACTGTTACACCTAACTACTCAGTGAAATAGCGCTAAGTCCTAGCTGCAAGACGCAAGAGTCTTGCAGGCTATGTCTTGTTCTTGCTCAAGTCTTGCACGGTCAGTCTTGGTCTTGGTCTTGCTAAAAATACGCGGTCTTGTTCTTGGTCTTGGTCTTGCAAAAACGCAAGAACAAGACCAAGACTGCAAGACCAAGACTGAATTTGGGCAACACTATTTGTAAGTAATCCTAGAGATTTCAAAGACTAAAATACTCTCGAATTTGAATTTTAGGAATCTAAAGTTTGACTAATGGCTTTATTGGCTAATATCTTACTTATATTATTAAGTTTGTGAGGATGTTTGGATATTTGAATGTTTTTGCCTCAATCACGAATAAACGGCTGAACGGATTTGAATGAAACTTGGTATATACTTAGTACATGTACTGAATTAACATATAGGCTATTTTTTATCCGGGTACCACGCAAGCGAAGCCGCAGGCGGCAGCTAGTTATTTAATAAAAGTTAAGATATAACACTGTACTGACTTTGACACTGCTGGAATTTTTGACATACCTAACAAGTTTGCTAAGTTACCTACTGTGCTAGTTTGACTGGTCACAGTTTTACGCTCTTCATAGTGGTCGATCTAGCACGCTACTCACTTTAATAAGACAATTTAGTAGCGCACGCAGCCTAGATCTAATCTAACTGATGAAAGTGCTTTTATGCCGTTTTATCTAGGTGCTAAGCTGCGTCTGCGACTTTGTTTCCGTGGATATTTTTTAACACATTTAAAGGTAAACTTTCGAAGCAAGCGTTAGTGAAGTGACGCCGGTTTAGTGACGCCGCGACAGAGCAACTACGCAAATGTATGGAACTTCATTCGAGCACAGTGTCACCAACGATTATTAAAGACAAAAATGCTTGAGACTGAATAATGCTCCAACTCGTTTTATAAACACGATTGAAAAGGAATCATTTCCTAAAAAAATATCCAAGCGTGGTTTCTTACCTGTATCTTCCACGCTTGGTCGCGTAAACAGCTCCCTTATTCAGAATGACCAATAAAAAAAAAAAAAAAAACAATTGACTTTGACTGACTCGCCTTCTGCCTAAAAAGGCAAATTCGACTAACAATGAATGAATGACCTGACGCCGGCGCCGTGTAAATTTTTGATATTTTGTCAAAAAAATTGATGCGGTTTGACTGATAAAAATGATGCTATGGTTATCTTGCCCACGGTCTAAAGTCCGTTGGTTAAATAGAGGGATGCCGAAAATCGCGAGCATTATATAGTAAATACTTACATGTATATAATCTTTCTTGTCGTGTCACTAGTTCTTGCGAACCAGTGTGGTGAAAGGATTTAAAGTGCGCCTCAAAGACTCCTTTCGTGGACTTAACACACATGTTTTCGAATGTTTTAGGTTTTACAACATCCGGCTTCTCCACGATGTTTTACAGAGTTTCCAATAGAAAAATCCATTGGTGCACGACCGGATTTGAACCCTCGACCTTAAGATGACCTTAAGGCAGGGCCACTCCCACTAGACCACCAGTGCCCTAATAATGTCCCCATAGAATACCTACTCCTAATTAGAGTAATTCTGGCACGGAGCCAGTTACGACAGAGTAGTGACTCCATTGTTTTGGAATATAAATCGTCTGAATGTCACATTTGTTTTGTTTGGACGCTTGATAAATATTTCTGTTATAGTTCTAGCCAATTAACTTACTTTCTACATTTTAATATGAATAACATAAGACTTTTGTCTTTCCCGCACTAATACGCCTCTCAAAAAAAAAATACAAGCAAACTTTTGACTGAAAGCTTTGTTTTTTAGGGTTCCTTACCCGAAGGGTGCCAGCGGGACCCTATTACTAAGCCTCCGCTCTCCGTCCGTCGGTCCGTCCGTCCGTCCTACTATATTATAAATGTGAAAGTTTGTGAGGATGTTTGTATGTTTGTGCCTCGATCTCGCCTAAACGGCTGAACGGATTGGAATGAAACTTGGAATAAACATAATACGTATGCTGGAATAACATATAGGCTACTTTTTATTCGGGTATAACGCAAGCGATGCCGCGGGTGGCAGCTAGTACATCATATAAACAGAATCCAACCCCATTATAACTTCTGGCGAAATTCTTTCATCCTTTTATTTTAGGATACAACAAGGTTTCGTATTACAACGGTAATTTAGACCAATTTAGTAAACTTAATTTGCCGTAACACGTATAACATGCTAACCATCCTTAATTGTTATTGTTTCAGGTAACGAAAAGGGAATGATCAACGCAGGTCGGGTAAAATAAGGCTCGTTTTATCCCAGGGTAATGGGTATGGTGAGATAATGATACTTCATCATCATCATCATCAACAAATCTGTGGCGTGGCGGGCTAGTGCTCGGCTGAGACGCAAGAGGCGCGGGTTCGATCCCCGCTACGGGAGAAATGTTTGTAGGTTCTGCATATATTTCTTATGGGTGGGTGTTGTATGTATTAAAAAAAAAGTATATGAGTATTCTATCAGCCATCTGGTTCTCACAGCTTTGATTACTTTGGGGCTAGATGGCGCTGTGAAATGTCCACAATTTTTTTTTACTACAGATTTTCTCACTGCTCGGCCCAGGCTCTGTTTATGCCATAAGTCTCGGTTTAATGCTAGCCTTGTACATCCATGGTTTCATTTATTATAAAAAAAAAATATTAAGAAATTTCAAATAGTTCGAGAAGGAAGTTTAGTAATCGTTATTTGTCGTTATTACAATCGATTGTCATCATTATTTCTAATGATCAGAAAACCAATATGTGAGTTTAATCCATAAAAAACCGAAAGTAAAATACAAAAATATAATGGCATTTTCCGAGTCCATGTCTAAAACTAAATCAGGACAGGGAGCAACAGATATTTCATTATAATTGGACGGTTTGCCGGAACTGGGTCAGCGCGAAAAAGTCAAAACCTATCGATTTGTACAATACCCAACACCAGTATTTTAGTGTGGAGAATACATTGGTTGTCGTGTTTCGCGAGGGTTGCAATCAACCGTACCCAGGAGGCAATGTACTATGTGCGACACGACTATACTACAGTAGCTTAGATACGGTACCCTTGACCCAGTAGTTATTTGAAACCAGTTGAATTCAAACTGCTTTATCGGGGTTTCAATTTATTTAATAACAGGGCGGAGCTAATGCATTCTGCCTATCTATGCTATTGCACGTACAAACATCAAGACTCTCGTAGTCTCTACGTCTGGAGCTATAAAATGCCACGGCTCAGTCGTAAAATGGACTTATGTCGAAATGCTGATCAGAAGTGCTATTTTTAATGTTTTATGTAGCTGTACTGTCTATCTAGTCGTATCACTAGTTCTTTCGAACCAGTGTGGTGAAAGGATTTAAAGTGTGCCTCAAAGACTCCTTTCAATGCGCTTGACACATATTTTCGAACTTTTTGGTTCTACGACATGCCGGTTCTCTGACGATGTTTTCCTTCACCGTTTGCGAGTGCTAGTATAGCGCACGTAAATTTTGCGAACAGAAAAATCCATTGGTGCATGGCCGGATTTGAACCTACGACCTTAGGATCGGAAGGCGGGGTCACTACCACTAGACCATCAGTGCTCACTTATTCTTGGGAAGTCTATTACATGGTATTGACTCGCGCTCAATCGATTGATTATCTAACACATAGATTACATAATAAACTGGTTGTAATGTAACAAACGATGCCAGCTCTTGCCCTCTTGACCTTGTGCCCTGTAGGAATGAGCGGGCATTGCGTATTCTATCATCCACACAAACGAGAGAAGCATGCTGGAGTTACTGTTGATTTGCTAATCACAACTCTGAACTTGTCTGACTTCTGTGTGTCTGATCCTGAGTATAGAGATCAGAAATGACATGTTATTCAAAACATACATTCAAGTACAAGATCTGTATCATCAGCTCAGAACTCTTCTGTCTAGTCTGTCTGATGATGGAGAGGTCTTTAGAAATAGATACATAAAAGCTATTCATACCGGGTATTCAAGTAGATCTGTGTCACTTATTCCTTGGATTTTTTTGGAATCTTGCCCCAATTTGGCACAAGTCCCGCTGTAAACGATAACTTGAAACAACTTACTGCATTGTTTGGCAGCATGCGTAATGTACTCAGGATAGAGCAGTAACGAGTACAAAAGTATCTGTGAACTAAAATTTGTTGAATAATATGCGTTTTGCTGACGAACCCTTCTTGTAATTCGGCTGATTTTATGGGATACATCAGTGATCAACATGTCTGATTAAGGATAACCAAGAAGGAAATTATCTAAATAAGCCCCTCGTAATGGACCAGAAGCGCAAGGAAGCTAATTACCCAACGACTTTCCCCGAAACGATTCAGTGAAAGTGACTGTATGACTTGACGTAACACTTCATCGATCGCCAGCCCGCTGATTAGCCAGCAGTTAGCAGACCTAGGTCGCATGTCACTTTCTATGTTTGTTAGACACGGCACACGAACAATAGTAAAGTACCGAGGTGGAATGTCGTAAAGTATGGTGAATAATGGAGTCATAGTATGCCCTAGAACACGGTAAATAAAAGGAAATTTGATTTCTTACTGGAATTACTGAGCTTTTTTCTTGGCTTTTGACTCTCGTTAGATACTATTTATCATTTTGCATTGTTCGATTATCTATGTTCAATAAAACCAAAAGGTTAATTTTGAAACTAATACTCTTTGATCGTACGCAACCAAGCATAGTGTCGCATAACCCCGCATAGGCATACTTGTACAATTATTCATTCCATAAATCAAAACCGTGTCAGAAAACAATTCAGGCTGCCGATAGATTAAATATTTCTGAAAAAAGAAAGAAAAATATGGTAAAGAAATTATCGCCTTTACCACAACACCACAATTTACTTGAAACCCTTTGTTGTATAATAGAAGCAAAGTAAAAGTTATTACCCCCAAGGTTGGCCACGTGTCAGCTCCCACCCATGCGGCCTTGGCCACAGAATACATACTAGCACTGCGGTAATTACACCCAGCCATGTCGATAGTCGGTATCGACTGGTGGACTATTCGGTCTACTACTGGGAATCACTCCCTCTTGTAAAAATACTCTAGATTCGGCGAAAACGTAGTGTCCCATGATGTAACTGAAAAGCACAAAGATATATGTCATCGTCACTGATTGTATTCTCCGTCACGCTGGACCAGGAAGGCCCTTGGTCATTGAAACGATTGTCACATTCAAGGGCGTTTGCTGTAGGTAAAGTGAGCCGTGAAAAGCCAACGAGCAATAAAAAACATTTAGAATGACAATGATTTGATCTTTTTATTGGTCACAAACTTATTTCAGGTTCGACATCGAGATTTTGATGTGATGAAAGTTGTTTGAAATATTTCTTTATTCAAAACTTAATTTAAGAAACGTACCTTGAATTTTCTCCTGTTCGACTTATTATCTTATCTAGCCTTACCTTTTCCTACTACTAAGTTATTGGTTCTACTGAACGTTCTTCGGCGTTATGATTACGTGTAGTAGGTACTTTACTAGTAGGTTGCTTTCAGTACTATGCAATATTTACAAAGAGCACTACGGCATGGAGCCAATGCTTTTACATCATAAGCTACTTGATATAATTCTGCAGTGCACTCTTATTCACACTCCCGGCCACTTACCTGGTCTGGTGCTCGACACGGCTGCACTGTTCATTGAATCTGTTACTTTGAACGGTGCAGACAAACAGTGCAAGGGCTTGTAATACAAACTACAGCTATTTATACTCTAGGTACGACACTAGCATGGCGATTCGACAATGACCCTGGTGTTATCAGGCATAGTTCTCATCTTATGGCATAGAATGAAATAAAATAGAACATAACCTATGATGTTGTAGTGCTTAGTAATTGACCTTGTGTATACAAGGACAATTACTAAGCACTACAACATCATAGGCAAAACTTAGTGATTGTTTGGGATATTTACTTAATGTTCTGAATTCATCGTTATCATCCATTATCTCACATAAGTGGGGACGGTACATAATGTTTTCTTTTCAATTCCTCTACATCAAGCGTCAGATTATCAAGTAAAAAAGAATGTGGCATTAAAGAAGACACCCTTGTAAAAAATGTACTTGTTCGAATAAAATCATAAATAAAAAGTTTCGACAACTGTAACCTGAACAGCGAAGCTTGAAATAAAAATGAAGCAAGCTTATTAACAGTAGGTATTTTGGTCATCTCAGTCCATTAAACATTGATTCATTGAACACAGAAATAACATCAAAACAGGAAATAAACTCTCAAACTTGCGAAAATCTAACAAAGCCCGGTGAAATAACTCTGAGTTCTCGAAATATCTCAAAATGGAAGAGGCCGTAGATTCTTGCTATAATGACATCGGCAATCTGGTTGCGAAGTATCGAGGTTCGCGGAGCAGGGCTGTAGTCAGAGAATGGGGGGAAGAGCACAGAAACATCCAGAACATCCCTATGTTTCATTAAGTGTATAAGATCATGTTTTTCCTCACTAATAACCTGCACTGCACGAAGATGAACCAGTGACAAACAAATAAAAGTTTACCTAAGAATAAATGAAAGCAATAAACAATGGATGCATTAAAGTTTCTGGCTAGCTTGCCCCCATGGCACAAAGGACCCTGCCGAAGATTCTTGCCGTGCGATGCGTCAATAAATTAAGGCTCGCCCGAGTGGCTGCCGGGGCCGGCCGGCCCGATTCCGGGCCATTCGCTTCCATAAATCAAGCAATTATTACGAGAACCGTGTATTTCGCGCTTCGTTCTGTGGTATTCCTTAAGTACCTCAAAGCTCAGGGCAGACTGAGGAAATAGCGAGTTTTGTTGGAGAACCTTCACAAATTGGGTAACTGAGAAAAGGAATAAACGTTGATGCCAATGGCTTCATAAGACTAATCGGGTATAATGGACTGTGGAGCTCTCCAAGACACTCTCGTTGATCAAAGAGGACCGTCGCTATTAAAGCAAATTGTTTCAACCAACCGGAAAATAATATCTTAATTCACACTGACTGCAGTAGGAAATAGGACCTCACCTACATGTCGGCGACTACCGATTATCGAAAACCTACTTTTACATAACCTTTTTCTTGTTTAACGCTAAGAAAAGCGATAATTTTTTTATATTCAGAACACTTTTTAATTTTCTCGCCCACACAATCGACAATCTCGTTCAAGGTAAATTCTACGCCCACGAGAAGTTAAATTCAAAAATATCTGCCATTATTTAATATCCATATTTGGCTCGAGATGCTTTCCAAAGATATTTGGGAATTTTACTTGAAACCAAGCTATTTCGGCCATCCTACTAGACAATTGAAAATGCAGAGATCTATGGGGCATAAATGTAATACTACACTCAACACAACGCCTAGATTGAGTAATTAGACCAGGTTATGAACTGCTTACTACAGACAAGTTACATCACAAACAAGAACAAAGTACTTACTTTTTTCCTTTCACTCAAATTACGTAATGAACAAAATGGCATAATCTATCTTATCTATCTTTATCACCCTGGTTTAGAAAACTGACCGATATGATTCTTGACCATAGTGATAGTTGGATAGTTATTAGTCTTTGTTTATTCGTCTTACATCACGAAATTATCCAAAAATGTTCTTGATATTACGGTTGCTTCCTTTGAAAGGTCTGTAATGAAATCGCAGACAAAACAATTTTAAAAATATTCATATCCAGGCGAACACCTGCTCAAATATGAAACTAATGAGCCCTGTCTCTCCCTCCCCCTTCACCCTTCTCCCCTCACGCCAATCAAAAGGTGTGAAGGTGCACAACAAGCTCTCGGCTCAAACACGTCTCGGGATAACAAAAACATTTTTATGTACCGTGTCGTACCATTGTTGTACCAATTGCAGGATGCTCAGGAATTGAATTCTGTTGTCTTATTGTCCAGTATCGATTCCAGTATTTTGTTTTGATATGCTGTAGAAAGTTATAATGCTTGAAGTAGATTAATAAAATGTTAAGAACAACCGTGTTCAAAAAACTACACCGCTCAAACTAAAAGTGTTGCTGGATTATTTCACAGGAAATACTGGTATGTGGTAGCGATTGCTTTGTGGCCAGATAAAATAAAACTGCTAAAAATCGGGCTAAATTTTTACTGCAATCTTTATTTTGCGACCTAGCACTTTAGTTTTCCAAATGTTAATTAAAACTCTGCGCTTCCAAAATAACAGAGCAGTCAACATTCAAATACAATGTAGGGGAATGCTCAAGTACAGCCTTCTGAACTACAGACCTGTCACTCCAAACCGACTGCAGTCCAAAATAAGCTTAGTCCCGTTGGGTTTAGATTTAACATATCTCGGATGTGACCTAAAAACGCCAGCATTCTGTTTTGTCAAAAAAAAGGTAAAACTCGCTTTGTAGTTCGGGTCAATATGGCTTGCGTGCTACAAATTCATAGTCTTGTAAGCTTAGATGGGCTGAAACGTCTACGTTATTCTGTGTCCACCGCATTCGCTGGCTGGCAGCCAAGGAATAGCTTTACTCCCGTAGGCCGCAGTACGCTTTGTAAATAAACACTTTGATTCTTCTTTTACTAAATTAACTGAGCGCTCTTCATGACAATTTAGCTTTTTAGTAAGATCTTGATCCTGTAGGTACAATGCAGTCATTCGTTACAGATGCCGATTTAATCTACCTACTTGGAAACCTAGTTTGTTCAGGTACAATAGTTATGCCGTAATATTTTCCCATACAAGACTGGCTCTGAGCAGTTCTCCGAACAAAACCTTTTTTCAAAGAAATTTAAACTAAAATAACATTTATTCAAAGTCATTTGAATAACAGTCATATTTGTACGATGGATTGTATGTTCCTCCTACTGCCACTACCTGCCTAAGCATTATTGGATTGCGTTCACCTTCAGTTCAAAGCAGAAAATTGTTAGAAGGCTTCGCTTTCATTGAATGTAACAAACAACCCAAGATGTATGACATACAGCAAAATGAATACAAAAAACGTAACAATATGAATTCAGATCGTACCAGGTGGAATACGTATTTAGTAGAAATTCTCGATGGTAAGTGATGAAGAATTTTAATGTTTGAGCTTAAAACTTATGTATTTGATTCTGCCCTTTTATGAGCAATCATCAAAAACTAGCATCGCAATATCTTTGCAGTTTCAATATTTACCTCGATCATAGAAATAGTATGGAAAATGTTCATCTGGACTAACTACTATTACCTATAGGCTCAAATAAATGCAACCATAAAATAATTATAAATGATCTTGGGAACTCATTGTAGCATGAGTTTATTTAAAGGTCACCTAAAACCTTTTTAAAACCGGGTTGGTTTTGAGCATTGCATGTCCAAAATTATTGGGCAAGCTCGTAAACAAACATTATTTGCGAAAACATCGCATGATTGCAGCAACGTTTTATGAGGTTTAAACAAGGTCGCGATAACAGCCATATAAAAACGAACAGTGTCTGATAATTTAGAAATGTGGGGTTGTCTCTTTTTGTAACTGTCTGAATATTCAATAGAAGGTCATCTTAGGCCTTATTCATTATTAGTCTATTTATTCATTATTTATTGCCTCAAGAAAACGTCTTACAGGTATCCCTGCAACCAATGGACCTAGAGTACTCAGGTTAGGTTTAAATTGTAGCAAATTTAGCTTTACAGAAGTATAGTATAGAACAAAGATACCTAAATAACGCTTCCTTAAGGTAGTTTTTTCGAAAGATTGAAAAAAGTGTCCTAATTTTCGCAATATCTCGTGCTCGAGATATTGGGTTAAGGATTATAATACCGATTAAGGGTTTTCAGTGTTGCAAATTTAGGTATAAACTACTTTCAAGGGACCTAACAACATATAAAAAAATTGATATTGACTGACCTAATCTAGCAACGGTATTATTTCAAATCTTCGAAGGTTTCATTGAGAAATCTCTTCTGTTAAAGAGCAAAATAAAAGGTCAAGGCAGGAACTTAGCTTGATGGTTCAAAGACTAGTCAGTGCCAAGTTTGTGCCAATGTAGGTTCAAGGACTTTATTGTGAGCTATTTATTGACATTCAAATTTTTTAAGATTTTGGATGAGATTTGGAACAGCTTTAGGGTTTTATTTAAAAATGGGCAGAAGCTTTTATTAGCTAGACCTTATGCTGTCCCACTTCTTGACCCTTGGTCTACCCCTCTCCTTCCACGCTTAATTTTCTTATGCTAGATACAGCCAATAAATCCCCTTCGAAATCCACCAAGTCATCGTGTCAGCCTTGTCTTGGTCTGCTCCGGCGAAGTTTGCCGTTTCTCAGAACCTTGCAATATGAAAATGAATAGAAATAAAGCCGATATTTGAGTGCTAAATAGTTTATAAATTCCGTGCTTGCGCACTTGCATACTATATAGTTAGGCCAGATTGCGCTATGAGCTCCAAAACCTGTTTTATTACAAAGCTCCTATCCTAGTTTGTAAAATTAGTAATTCCCAGTTTCAGGAACTTGTTGGGCCAAGTTTAATTTGGAAAACCGCAGGAGCGTTTCACTGCAAAACACCTTGAATTATTACGATGCGTCTTTTACACTGAGCTGTATTTTGCGTAACATTGAATTGTATTTCGTATTAGGTATTTATTTTAATTAGAATTAGCAAAATGCTACTTGCGTGCACTTACGTGGATTTCCGCATGATAGAATTTAGTTATCCTATCGTTTTCGCAGCTTGAGACTTTTTAAATCATATAATTTTTTGGTTAGAAATGTGATATACTGACGTTTTAAGTTTATCTTGAAGAAAATCTACGGCAACACAGCCAAACTGTTCTGCATATCGATTCTTAGGGTTCACCTCCAAGGTCGTACACTGCAGCATTTCGGTTGCCAAATGCGGTCAGCTCTTGAATACATTTTCGGCTTTTATACATTATGCTAAAATGCTAGTCATGCCCCCGAAATTCCTTATGATAAAATAGCAATGTAGAAGTTCAGCGTATCATTGACAAGAACAGTTCCTTGGCATGTCTTATTGGCACCATTTGAATAATAATTTCACATAATCTACGAGTATGTTGTCCTTACAAAGCAGGAATAGGCTAGCGCTAAACGTAATTCTGTAGCATTAGTGCATTATGCATCGTCAATGTCAAAATAATTACAGTTTCGTGTCTCACTTTCTCGAAATCTAAATATAAAACTGTTACTGAACTGCCCGACTGACTGACTGACAATTAACGCAGTTTAAACCATAAATCCAAGAAGCATTAAAATTTGGAAGGTAAATTCCTCTTATGGTGCACTCCTGGAGGACTGAAAGTGAGGAATGAAAGTCGCGGGATGTTCTACTTCAAGTCTTTAATAAAATTATAGCATTTTTGTTTCTTCTGTAATGTGAACTTTTCTAGCAGTTGTAGGTCTCAACTCCCGAAGGCATCGCGAGCTAACGGCCGCAATGCAGGCAGCCGAAAGTGAATGTTACACAGTGCAGTCGTAAATTACCATTTTAACCCGTCGTCCCTGACGCAAGAGGGTGTTAGTGAAAAACTGTTTGTGGGATATAATGGGTACAAATAAAACTGATTGGTATCTGTGCAGTTCATTCTGTCCGAGATAAAAAAAAATAACAATTTTACTTAAAAATAAGCAAGCGAATAAACAGGGACTGTCATGGAAGCCATGCATTACTTAGGCACTGAATGATTAGAATAAAAAAAGTACAAAATAAGACTGCGACCCTGCCAGGATTCGAACCTGGAATCTTCTGATCCGTAGTCAGACGCGTTATCCATTGCGCCACAGGGCCAGCGAGAGCGTGTGCGAAATAAAGCTTCCATTCATCTATAGCATACTATGATAATTTTATTTTATTATTGTTACAATATTTTTGGCTAGAACAGACGTGGTCAGTAATTAATTGGTTGACCCAAAATGACCTGAGATCCAAAATTACTTGACTGTCACTTGAATTAAACAGTATCAAAGGTAAATAATTCTATTTTAATGCTATGTTAAATTCAAACTCATGAAACTGCACATCGTTTTTCATGAGTTCCATCAAACTAGCTTGAACTACAATAACAGATTAGGTACTACCACCACAAGCAGGGACGGTGATAAATTCCACAGTTTATTCAATAACTGGGAGTGTATTACAGGGAAATATTAGAAGCACCCGGTTCACCCCAGACGTCTGTTTGGACAGCGTGCACGATAAATAACGCCGACCCAGCGTCGACCCCTGAGGTATATCTACAATGCACCCTAGCGCAACGAACGCTAATATTTGAATTTGCAGCTAACTGCATATAAAAGTGAAGCTCGAAATAAATTTGTATTCGAAAATAAGAAACGTAATTAGATGAAGAACAAACTGAAATTCAATGGTAATACATCACTTTATGAGGACCAGTTAATTGAAACAAAAGCTAGTCATTGATGACGTATAAAATAAAGACTTCTGTTAAAAAAATGGGGTCAAACAACTTAAATTCATGCTTCAACAATGAAAGTCAAAGTAACGACTAACTTTCTGGAAGGAAGGCCTGGTTAAAATGACTGATACTGGAAAATATAATAAATATTCTCAAGTTCTCAAAGTGATACTATAAATCCTTTTTGAAGACATAATCTTAGATTGCTGATAAGCTGATCATCATGGTTCACCATATTCATCTTGGAATCAGGAGTGCAAGTTTTCTTATGATAACATGTGGCTCTGCCCACCCCATCAGGGATACGGTCGTGATAATATGTATGTTGTATAATCTTAGATCACATTATCGAGAAACACCTAAAAATCCAGAAGCTCCAACAAAAAGCGTGGATAACATTTTCCCGCCGTAATGTGGATGCAAGAATGGCGGGATGGCTCCCCTGTTGGCGGGAAAAATGAAATATGGCCGCCGCAAGACGGAGCAAGAATAAAGTGGAGTAAAAATCTTGTGAACAGTGCTGACCAGGTTTCATGCAAAGGAATGAAAAAGGAATGGCATTTCATTTTTGCACCATAATTCCACTACGAGTTTTTATTTCTGTTTCATCCCAATAAGGTGAGCAGCAGAAGAAATCTACGGAAAATAAAGTATTTGATTGGTCGTGTACCTGTATCCCATTTTTTAAATTGTTTTGGGTCTTTAAATCAAACTAGCTTATACGTGCGGCTTCGATCGCGTGGTGCAAATTTTGACACCCAATTTTACCCTACACCCTTTTTGAAGGTTATTTTGAAAAACCCTAAAATATTGTCCATTAACTTTGTAATGTATCCTTACCAAGTTTCGAGCCAATCGCACTACTAACCCGTTAAAAGTTTAAGTAAAAAGTTATAGAAACTTTGATACCCCATTTTGCCACATTTTTAAGGGTTATTTTGAAGCCCCAGAAATACGTTTCCAATATTTTTAACTTGTCCAGACGTTGAACTTCGCGTAAACAAATTGTATACAAACGTCTCACGTTTCACTCCTTTAGGGTTGAATTTCGAAAAATCTCTTTGTGGGTAGATGCTACCTTCCAATTTTCAGGTTTCATTTGGCCTATGCGTTGATAATAGTTATTATATTATTATTATAAATAAAGTTATGATCTTAACATTTCTAACTAAGAACAAAACTGCAGTGAATCGAGACCAAAATTCAAACGCATTACTTATGTGTTCCCACGCTGAGGTAACACATTTTCGTTTTTATCATTTTTACGGTTCATAGACTTTCAACGCTCTATAGATTATCACATCTCCGATCTCGTCCCTTGCGAGTGGAGACCACCACGAAATATAAAATGTACTTACCCCGTAGTACGTTTAATATTTTCTACGGAAGGGTCTAGCTCGCGCCATTAATTTTGTTTTAGTTCTATTGCGTAGGTGTAAAATACGATCTTGACGACCTTTCTTGCATTTGGGGCGAAAAGTGAGAGAACATTTCAAAATGTCTCAATAGCTATTTGGACTTAACTATTTGAATGTGATCATCGCACAAACATAAACAATAAATATGCCAAGGTGCTAACAAGTTTTTACATTGAAATCTTTACATTCCTATTTATCTAAATATAAATAGTCCCGTTGTCGGTCAGTAGCTTTTTTCCGAACACTATTTCACAGGCCTTGTGGCGCAATGGATAACGCGTCTGACTACGGATCAGAAGATTCCAGGTTCGAATCCTGGCAAGGTCGGCTCATTTTTGCATTTTTTGTTTTTTAAGTTTTTTTACTAAATCCTACCTAATACTAAAGCGTACGAATAAAAAATATTACTTTATTTTACCATATCCCATTTCTAGAAAAAAATATACTGTTAGGCAAGTTTCATTGTACAATAAGTAAATGTAGTGCACTAAGTAAATTACGCGTGTTGAAGTTACGCGACATTTTTGCGAAAGCCGCGGCTTCCTTATTTATTTACATACATATTAATGCGGCGAGGATGAGCTGCTCCAACTAAATAAGCCTTGTTTCAGCTTTGTCATGTTAATCGAGGACCGTAAACGGTGAATGCAAAAGGTCACGCAGATAAGTAGATAGGTATCCCATCCCACTTGCCTACATACATAAAACTAAACACTCGATCATCATCATCAGCCTATTAATGACGGCCTCGGTGGCGTGGCGGGTGATTGCTTGGCAGAGACGCAAGACCATGAGGTACCATGGTACTCGTAGTTTCCGACACAGGGAATCCTAGTATGGGGTCAGAACTATGTATGTGACTGTTGGGTGTTATTTATTTATTGAGCTAAAAGTAGACCGTATGGTACGATGAATATCAAGATTTTGATCTTAGTAGGTACTTATCGAATTGATTACTGATCGAGTATTTATATTCCTTCCCATATACTTAGTTATGATAAGCGGTATTTTCAAATCCTGTTGTTACCCTAAAACGATTATCAAAATATCGACCGCCGTGTCATAATTAATTCAAACTTCGGCTATAAGTATTTTTGTTCGATCAATCAGAATACTAAATGCCTTGTTACTTTCTAGGTCAAAGTGAACATTGATTTCCACTGGCTAGGTCAAGGACTCGGCAGTGGAATCATAGAAACTTACTTACACAAACTTAGTCACCAGTGGTGACCACAAGCCACCGGCTGCTTTAGTTCCCAGTCGTGACATTTCCCCACTCGCTTTGTTACTTAGATGCATACATTTTTTATATCTTGCCAGGACCACGTTCCATTTTTGAATGTATTCAATTGGAGACGAGGTTTACTGTCTTGAATAGATTTTTAAAAGCAAAACGAATTATGGAAAAATCTACTTATCTGAAACTTGAAGTTTTTGTCGTTTTGACGCTGCAAAATTCTTTGTTCCTTTTACGGAAAAAGTTTAAGATAAGGTCAAGAGTGGAGTGTGCAAAGTTAAAAATTAATAAACACGGCACGGTCTAGTTTCCGGGAACTTCTCCAAATATGTATGTAGGTCGCTTTCCTTGACCTGATTCGCACCTGTTGCTCCGCTTTGTGCAGCTTTGCCGTATAGGTAACTATTAAAATATGTTTTCCTCCTGTTTTCAGGTCATAGCCTTATCTTTTCCGTGTTTAATTGGGTGTGCGTTTGCGTTGGGTTCTTGATTGCGTGTTTTATGGCAAATGGAACTAGTAAATAAAAAATCTGTTGTTCAATTGTTTACGCAGTCATTAGCACGCAGGCCCTCAATTCCTAATTTGAAGTACCTACCTATGTTGAAAATACATGGTGAATGTCTGACTTAAAAAGTGGAAGTTTTGGTTATTAAGGCTTAAAAAGACTTTATTATCCTTCCATGCAAGATTGATGGTGCTAATTTTCCCAATTTCGTTCCAGATCAACCTCCGTCTCATCCTGGTGTCGAACAAATCGAAGGAATTCGTCTTCAGCCCCACAGACTCAGCGGGCGACATCGCGTTACATGTCTACGATAATTGGCCTGAAGGTGAGATCATGCATTAATTATCCGTTAATATAAAATTGATGATATTATCTCGAATAATGCAACGATCTTGTTTTGATTCGGGCGTGATTCATCATAAACCCTAGAAAATTATTTCAAAGTCAACTGTGTGATGTGCTGATGGCAGAATAATTATTTGCGGGTTGTGTTATCATTGCAAGATATAACTCTGATGAACTTGGTTATTTACACAAAAAGGCAGCCTTAAAAAAACAAGGTAGGTACTAATTACGGTGAAAAACAACAGACATAAAGAAGAGGCTAAAGAGAGACATGAGAAAAGAGGAAACATTCAGCAATAACAACTACGTCATCACTTAATATTGATAATGCCAAATGTATAGCAGCAACGCCCTTGTTTCCTGGAAACCGGTAGTCTTTGGCTTAATAAAACCAAGGTTGAGGCCGAGTCGAACCGATTGCAGTTACTCGTTAAATTAATTCACATAATTGGACCTGCGCTCTTCTCCAAAATAACGTTTTAGGTCATGTAACATTTGAACTCGTTAATTTGAATTTATGCATATCCTTTGAAAATTCTAACTAAACACAGAGTATGAACTAAATTGAAATTAATTTTCAATATACAACAGCAACGTTGAAATATCAAACAGAAATCAGAATGAATTTAAGTTGATTAATTCGAATATACACATTTACTTTGAAGAGAAACTGTACCAAGTATACCAAGGCTTCGAAAAAGCTGAAATTTTCATACTAACAGAATACTGTTAAAACGGTAGTAGATGCTTAACTTTTATTTATACGACATACGAAGGTCGATAAATATGGAATATGAAATGAGGGTGTTCAATGGGGTGTGGTGCTGTGACGCCATGGAATCAGTTTATACCGTTATGATAATAATGGGAGTTGCCGTAAATGATTACCTATGGGCTTTGTTATGCATGTTGGTGAATTTTATTCATATTTCTTTTGAGCTTTATTACTGCTGACTTCAAAAGCTCGAGTTTTGAATCAAGATTAATATTGTACATTTGAAAGCTCTGTTTGAACAAAATGTTTGATAATTCTAAATGTTGTGAAATATAAATTTTGATTCATTTTGTTTCATAAACGACCATTTCTCTCTCAAGTTTGATAATATTTTAACTTGAAAATCCGTATTAATTTAATAAGATGCAAAGTTTAAGAGATGGCGATGTAAGACCTATGTGCTATTGTGTTATTAGAATATGTTAGTTCATTGTAAGTAAATTTTCTGTATTGAGTGTTCCATTATTCTTACTTGTATGCAAATTGACATGTATGGACGTTTCTGAAAAGCTTCTATCATGCATTCAAGTGAGCATAGAAATGGCATAGAACAACCAAGTGTTTATTTAAAAATTAGTTTCTTCATTTTCAGTAGTACCGAATAATAGACAGTCGCGAGGGAAATAATAATATTCGTCCTCGAGCGCTTTCGGAATCCGGAGCGCGGACGTGACGGGGACGTGACGGGCTTCACTGATTTTATCCTCCAATAAAAATGGGGATACTGCTAATGATACCGTTCGGTCTTCGAAACACTGAAGCGAAATTAAAATTAGGTCGATGCGGGCGCCAGCTTTCGAATTATTCAAACAGATACTAAAAAGTTGGGCGTAGTATTCGAGCCCCAGTATTCGAGGAAAATAGATAAATTCTTGTTCACGTGTAACGTGAAATGAGTCGTGCGGAGGTAGGTACTAGGTATGACAGGCACGTGGAGCAGACGGTGCGTGCCGAGCCGGTCCCAAAGGAAAACTTGTCTCGTTATAAAACTCATAGTTTATTTTTAATAACAACGTTTTTATATCGGAATGAATGTTTCTGACGGAAGTAATGGATGACGGTAGGTACCTTGGAACCTGGAGAGGCTAATGCTATCTACTGAATAGCTAAGGTTAGGTAATCATTTTTTTTTAATAATAGCCACTTATTTTCTAAACAGAGTTTCCTATCGCTTGAAAACAAGATAGGTATATAAATACAGATATATCAATCTGAGCCTCAGACATGCTGATAAGTAGAATTTTAAAAATGCATAGGAAACTTGCGATAAAAAATTAAAGTAAGACTTACTATAGGTAGATCATCGATAATTCGTTAACAAAAAGTGTTTTTAATGTTTTCGACGTCATGTTTAAAAATCTGTTTGTTTTTGGAGTAAATTGTCAGACAGGCTATCCGGATGTGTAGTGGCAGGTCGTGCGTCAACGTGTTAAAAACTTTTTAAAGCGGATTCGACCTCGTTCGACGCGTAAAGTTACACGAGGTCAGTTACCCGTTAGTGGACCATTTTTCACGCGTAATTTTACCACTTTGCTCTACGATCGTGGTATCGATGATCCAATGTCTTTAGGTAAACCGGTCTTAATGTAAACAAGAAGGTATTTAGGTAGGTGAAATAGGTACCTTCGTATTTATAGTAAATTCCTTTTTGTTATTAGATCGATATTATGAAAGATAAATAAAATATTTTATCGAGTTTTATTTTTCTGTTAAATTATAATTTCCTAGTTGAATAATCGCCAACTATTATACCGCTTCGCTACTTCGAGCATCATTCTCGTAGACAATTATTTAATATCTCATAGAAAATAGTTGCTTGGAATTTAGGTAATTTCCCTCACCAGACTAAACTTTATTGCTCTTTGTTCCTGATGCCATGTCCAGTACCATCAATCTGACAGTAGTATAAATCGCATTGTCCATGGCAAGTGGCCATCCATAACGTTTACCCTTTATTACGCGTCGCATCGGCGGCGGCGATCCATCAGTACCTATAGCTGCATGCCTACTGCCGCGCGAGGCAAGTGCTTCTTAGTCAGGACGCTCTTCGTCCGCAGTTTACGCGATTGCCTTAGGCGAGGCGTGTCCTGACTAAGCGAGCACTTGCCTCGCGCGGCGGGCCATTCAGTAACCAGCTAACTGCGTTCAGTTCGGATCGCAAATCGGCCGCCATTATCGGCGAAGGTATGTTGGCGCCAACTTACGGCAATAGGGCGCCGCGGTCTGTCCATCTCGATTTACAACATGTTGGGACTAGTGATGGGACTCGAATCGAAAATGAATATTCGAATCATGACTCGAACTAACCCTTGCTTCGAATCAATACGAATCGATACGACGATAATTCAACAACAGATAAATAAATAAAAAACACTTAGATACATTGATCATTGATATTGAATCATCATCTTCATCATCGGCCTATAACAGTCTACTACAGAATGTACCTAGGCCTCTCCAATTACAACCATCGCTAGGCGTAACTACTCGCGTAACAGGTAAAAGAAAGAAATTGGTTCGAATCAACATAAAATCTCATTCGAATTGAGTTTTAACTGTCATCATTCGAATCAAATGTGATTCGAGTCCCATCACTAGTTAGGACTAAGGGATGGCTTTCTGGTTTTAGGCGTGAAACTGCGCTAAGCGGACGTCCGCGCGGTTTCATACAAAAGTTCTCCGTACCGGGAAACCGTGCGGGTGTCCGTTGCGTTCCCGCTGAGTCCGCCCGCGTAGACACGCGTCGGGTGCCCGTCGCCAGGGCGCCAGTTTAACGCAAGATCTGACTGACTGGCTACTGGCTAACTATCAATATCAGAAATATTATCTATGAACAAAAAGTCATCATTGTAAGACTGGTGTGAAAAGTAAGCCTAACCTACCTACATAGGCATTCTGTTCATACATTTGCTTCATTTATCATAATTATGTAATTTTCGTGTAAACTCTCCAAGAAAAGATTATAGGGAGTTCAATGATGTTGTAGGTACTGCTACTACTAATTTTATCAACTACCTACATTCTTAATCCTTTCTAGTCCTGCTCAGCATTAGTGCGCTATGTCACGCGACTGGCTCTGGCCGGCCACTGGCTACTGCCCGCCGCAACTAAAATACTGCCAGACTGTCGCAGATAACAGAATTCATTTTCACACTTAGTTTTATGAGCCGGATTCGGCTGAATTACGACTCTGTTTGTCCCGATTAGATGTTGCGATAGCTGCGAGATAGCTGTCTACTCAACAAACATAATTGTTATAGTGCGTAGACATGGAAATAGTGACCAAAAACAAAAGTAAATCGAAAAGAAAAAATGTATATAATTTTAATAGTTTAATGCACACTCATTCATCCTTATCGCTGCCCTATTTGTAACTTGTAAAATAAAACGGAACCAACGTGAAAACAATGTCTTATCGGTAAAACGAAACTACAATATAATTTTGACAAAGGTGTAAAAGAAACAAAACTAAATAAAATTCCCACTTCTGAATAAACAAAAATCACTATTTATTACAGACAGCGCCATCTGCTGATTCCAATTAGACTCCAGTTTAGACGCCCGTGAACGGTGATCGTTTCCTTGTGTGCGCTATTTAGTACGGGTGTGTGGGCTGGCGCGCTCCGAAGCCGATCGGCACTTACAACGCACTCGTCGCAAGCCTCCATAGCTCAGGGGTTAGAGCACTGGTCTTGTAAACCAGGGGTCGAGAGTTCAAATCTCTCTGGGGGCATCGATTAGGTTTTTTACTTTTTTTGCTATGAATTGGTTTATGCTGTTTGATAACGGTATATCAGAGAACCACCCACACCTCAATTTGATCATTGACCTATAAGGACAGAGCAGATTATGATGTCTAATGTGTAATCTATTATGTGACTTAAAAAAACAGTGCTCTTTATAAAGATTGGACAAGGACAAATTACAATAAATGTTTTCAAAGGTACTCAGATAAAAAGTACCCTATGTCCCATTACAGCACACGTAGGTACCTACTATCCTCATTATTCATTATAATATAGTGTACGCTAAACGATGACTAAAGTATTGCCATCTCATACCAAATTGATTCCAGGTTTTCATCCCTTTAGGGGTTGAATTTTGAAAAATCCCTTCTTAGTACACCCCTACGTACCAAGGTTTACCTACACTGAAAATTTCAAGTCTGTTCAAAATTTCGTCCAGCGGTTTAGGCTGTGCGTTGTCTGTCAGTCAGTCAGTCAGTCAGTCAGGACAAAGATTCTTATAATTTACGATATTAGGATGTGTGTGGAGTATGCTTCAACCACTGGGCGTAACGGCTGATACTTGGAATATGCATAAAATTGGTGCTGGGATAACATTAGGCCACTTTTTCACGAGTATAACTTGAGCCGCTGCTGATGGAAGCTAAGTAACTTGGCCGCCGTCATGGTGTGCCTCAATGTGAGCCGAGATGTATCAGCATCTACATACTATTATGAAAAACTAAAAACATCCGGAATATTTTCTATTTATTATCTTGTTTCCCGACAGGGGGGGTTCAAGTGCACCGCCCTGCTGCCGGCGCCCATGCTACCTAATCCAAATGACTAAACAAAGTGAAGGAATTCAATAACTAATTTGAACAAAAAATCCTAAAAACTAAGGTTTATTATACATATAATTTTGATCAATAAAAAGTAAAATTCGTGTTGTGATTTCCAGCTGACTGGGCGGCGGAGCTGGTGTCCCGCGCTGAGATCCTGCGGCTGATCTACCAGGGGCGCTTCCTGCACAGCTCGGTGACGCTCGGCGCGCTCGGCCTGCCGCTCGGGCGCACCACAGTCATGCACCTCGTGCCTCGCGAGCACCTGCCCGAGCCCAACTCTCACGGTGAGCACCACGTGACCACTCACGAGTGATCATACTCTACTGTCGCTGAGATCCTGCGGCTGATCTACCAGGGGCGCTACCGGCACAACTCTTTGAAATACTCGAAAACAATGTTTGTTGTTTTTTTCTTGATACGATTGGTCATCAACGACGATTCTTGAAATGTTCGATATTTTATGCTGATGATAATTAAGATTAATAAGTATCATTGAGATTGTCAAAATGTCGAACAAAATAAGAGGTATTTTTGACTGAGATTATGTGTGCCTCAATCATACCGTAACGGCTGAACGGATTTGAATGAAACTTAGAATATACATAAGTTCCCTAGTTGTAAGCTCTGCATTACCCTGTCAATCTACAACTTGACGATTGTCGAATTTACCTTTACATAATCATGTAAAGGAGTCTGGGAGGTTGGGATGTGAATCCTTACCTTAGAAAAAAAGACTATAAAATAGTAATCCAATAGCACCAACTGGACGAAACCAAAAATAAATTGTTTCTTGCCTTTTCAGAAGTTCGATGGAGTTAACAAATCCTATATCCACCCGTCCCATCCTTCCTTTCTCCTTTCTGCGTAAGTCCTATCCATTCCCTCTTGTATTTGTATCTTAGACTTCATCCATTCATCTGTCAAACTAATAGCTATAGTCCTTTGACTTAAAAAAATAACAACTGAATCAACAGGTGTTACCCATTTTCAGTTTGTAATTTGTGATTGATATTTTAGATTCTAATTGTTTATTTCTCTTTTCAGATCAGAGACAAAAGAGTAAAGGCGGCTCCAGCAGTTGTTGCACAGCGTCGTGCAGCATATTGTAATGCTAGAGCGGGACAGAGCGATACAAGCGGCGATACGGGCGAGTGAGACGGCGATCGACCATGGACTCTATGTGTTCAGTGTAGACAGGATACCACCGCCCCCCACCCCCCTTACTTGGGATGTTTTTAAATGCAGAAATAGGGATTCGAAATTTCATTGTCAATTCGAATGTTAATTTAAAAATGCACAAATCGGTTTCTGAACGCACATGAAGCTTTGAAAATGTCGCAAGGGGTGTCGATGCGAAGTTTCCGTTTCCCGTTGTTCTGGATAGCTTCGTAAACGATTGTGTAATCTCACCGTGTAAATTATAGCTCGTCTAGAATCATGCTGCCGGTTATTATTTAAATTTAGATTCTGGAATAAGATTCGTCGAAATTGAATGTAAGTGATATCGCCTATCGTTTGTAATGTTCCCTCGATCGGCTTTCATTTCAATGTTCAGAAACTTACAAATGTTTAGTATTATTTAGGCCATCTTAAATGAATTTAAAGTATATTTATATAAAAAGATAAATGACAAATTAAATATAGTAACGAAATGTAAGTGAACTTTAATTTGCAATGTATATAGTATATTCGACGTCATTCTTTAGGGAGGACTTTTGTGATAAGTTCATGCAATATTGGATTATTTTATACTAAACTATTTATCGCTCATTAAACTGGCTAAGTTCTCCTGTTTATAACTATCCTGTTAGCTAGCCATTGGTGACGTACCATGCATGATAGATCATGTGAAACATCTGTCCAAAAGATGGCTAATTAGTCGTTTGTGTGTTGAACACAATTCCAACATATTAGGTAGCTATAGCGAACATGGCGACTCAATGAAAAGATAAGCCTTATAAAATACCTGGAACACCCAGCAACACTAGCAAAGTCAAGCTTATAGCAACTAATGCAATCTTGAAATAAAACAGCAACGAACATTTGCCATCAAAATTGGAATGTACTTATCTTAGTTTTGAATTAATTGTGAAAAATACAAAAGTCACGCCTTTATAATTTGTACGCTTTTTATTTGATGATCTTATAAGTTTTGCTGGTTTGTGTGTTACCAGTATCTGATGTTTTGTAAATATTTGTAACATTTTACATTGTTTTATTTGGACACGTATATAGAACTATTTTATGTGGCAATTAGTAAAATTATTAATATTGGATTGGCTAAGAATCTCCATCCATAATGGCTTAGCCCTCTTTTTGTTGTAAGCTTACCATAAGACTTTCCCAGCATTACTTGAGAGATGTTAATACATTTGTGATAGTACAAATTTATTTTCTCGATTGAAATTTTATGATCACTTTGACTCACCAGTATTAAGAGACAGTTTTCATTAGGTACGCAACATTTTTAATATTGACGCTAATATGTTGTTTTTATTTTTTTTTAGATCTTGCCATCAAAATACTAAAAATTCACCCTCAATCTGGGAAAAATGGATTAAAATGTTGAACAAAATTTTTGATTAGTTTTGTCTGTGAAAACTTGAACGCCTGACAGATACATGGACATTTTGGTTGCTCTGTTTATTTGATGTATGTATTTTGTTAAGTTGTGTAAAATATCCTAGTTTATAAATAAATTTAATGATACAACTTTTATTAGCATGTTTTATTTTTTGCTTTTTTAAGTTTCCTTTTCAATTAGCTTATAACTTATGCTGCCACTTAAAAGATTTTTTTATACCTATAGTTATTTAATATAAAAATAATTTTACTCATCCTTTATTCATCAAATGAGATAAGAAGAAATTCTACCTTTAATTTTTTTTTATTTCATTTCGGCGATAGGATTAGGATAACCCTGAAGCGTTGACTGAAAGGGAAGGGTATTTATTATGTTTTATGTTGTCAAATAAGTAATAAAATTTAAATGATGTATTGCACGCAGTCTTATATTGGTCCTAAGATGCACTAACATACGAGTAGGTACTTCTCAAAGGAAAGGTGGCGGATAGATAACTCGCCATTTAATTTATAATGCTTTTGTAAACATTTCGGTATGTATAGATATTAGGAGAATTCGCATTAAGGTGATATTTAGGCCAGATAGATCGATGTCTTCACTGTATTTTAATATTATAGAATAGTTTGATCTGAATAAGCGTACCACATGCTTCGATGTCAAATTAAATTCATACTTAGGTGAATAGCACATCTAACTTTAATCACCTACTTACGCACAAAACTATGATACTAAATTGTGTGAACGTTGTGAGAAAGGTAAGTACTTACATATTTAATTTTCTATTTCGATGTCTCTGTTGTGCAAGATCCTAAACTAAAAATAACTTCACTTCTAGTTGCTTCAACATTTTAGAAAGGGGAAACATTTTCCTAAGAATTTAATGGAATGATTTTGCTCCCGATAATATTATAGTATTTTTTTTTCATCTTAGGCTCGTATTCAAGACCAAGCGTGAATCAACATTCATGTTAGTTTCTCATTTTTTTTATAGTAAATACAGTACCTAGATACTGGCAGTTTTTCTCTGCATGCATTCAAACTTATTAATTGCAATTTTCTTAATACTATGTGCCTTTGTGCCAAACAACATTGCGGTCGCTATTTGACGAGCCTATTTGTTTGTGTATTTTATTACTCTGAGTGTCTGTGACATCAAGCTGTGGTCGATTCAATTTGTAAATATTCATTATTCTAATTTAGACGAATATTAGAATTAATTAGCTTCAAGTGGATATCTTTCTGTGCTGTTGACATTGACTCATAAGCAAAAATTATGACTTACGAAGTAGAACATCTCTAGTACTTTTAGGTGTATAAGTACTTATATTCGGACAAGATATTGCGTGATATGTAGGAAGAATATTTTAAAGTAAAGATGTAAAGCTTGATTTCATGACACGGAATGTGTTAGGAGGCTGAAATTTAGACTCTTTCCGCAATATAATTGTTGTAAATCCACTAAGACGTAGTTTGTATAAATTTTAAATTCTGTCCCTTCATAGTTGTTTGGTCTTTGTCAACACACAAACAATAATTTTCTAATAAATACATAAATATAAAAATATTAGGTGTCACTGTATAACAGATGTTTAACTACGTACCTACATAATCTATATACTTGTTAATATTAATTGATAATTATAATAATGTTGATTCATTGCCCATTTTATTATTTTTATTATAAATGAGGTGCGTCAAATTACATTCCCATCAGTATAAGCAATCTTATTTACCTATCACATGATTAATTTCTGTAGGTCTGCCATTTGTGAAAGAAAACTATTTCAAAGCTATATGGTTATAACCGAAAAACTGTTTATAATTGGCGTTATTTCCGAAAAATAACCGATTAAATCTGTTCCATAATGTTTAATAATACTGTTTCATAGCAGTAGTTATATCTTAGGGTGTGTGTACCTATCAAGGGCAGACAAAAGCCTGATTGAATCAAAAATCAATGTGGCGCCTTTTGTTAGTACACCCTTACTATAATAACAGATTAAATAATTTGACTAAACTACTATACTATAGTGGGCATATCAGCCAAATCAATGTATAGAAGAAATCACAGTGAATTTTAAGTATTTGATCCCTGCTTCCCAGACCACCTCAACTTAAGTTCTTAAACTGGGTAGTGTAAGTTTGCTTAAGATCGCCATAAAATTGTGTTTCAGAGTGTCGCTATAGTTCTGTAGATAGACAGAGTATTTTATAATTATAATAATCGACACTAATAGGTTGTAAATTGTTTGAATGAGTTGAGTTTCAATGGGGTCAAATAAAATTTTAAGAATGTATTCAATTTTTTTCATTTTTATTAACCTTATAATACAAACACTCCTTTCAGACATGGCATTAACGGGAATATTTAATTTTTAAAACGAAGTTGTTACGTAAACCTCACACAACCACTAAGGCAACATTAAAATGAAAAATATCTATAGAGAAAGTTTTATTTCTTTATAAAACTTTATATTACTGCCACTTTTTGGCCTTTGATAACTTAAAAGCAATATTTACATGATATTAAAAAACCCTAGGCCTTCTTTGCTAGAGCTCAGGAGGCAACTTTTGCCTACATTAGGAGGGTGATGTAGTGCCCGGGACGATTTTGGACGGAGTAGGCTTGCTTAGCGCCTATACCACCCTTTCAGCTTTCCTTTATAACAAAATTAATATACATAAATGTTTTTTGTATGGTTCCCTTTTTAATTTATTTTATTATTTTGTTGTTATAGCGAAATACACTGAAATTTTCAACTCTATACACGGAGACGGACAGCGGAGACTTAGTAATAGGGTCCCATGGGCAGCCTTCAGATACGGAACCCTAAAAAGGTACGCGATTAAGTCCAGTTATAATCTTTAAACGGGGTAGTCAGAGTCGGGTCTACTGCGGGTACATAATAAAGTACCAGTTTAGAAGCAGTAGGTTCCGGTCGATCTCGAGCTCGGCAGCGCTGAGCTGCTTCAGTTGTTTCTCCACGGCCTGCAGCACAGCCTGCTCCGGCGGAGTCAGGGTTTCCTCCACCTGGAACACCAGATAAACATAGAATAAGAGACCCATGCCCTCGCTCAGTTCGTACTTGGAAAAGTACTTCCGGCTCTTAAAATGCAAAGTCAAGAATGAGGACCAACATACAAACACACTTATGCGTTAATAATATTGTATCTTGTATCTATCTAGTTCTTTCGGAACAGTGTGGTGAGAGGATTTAAAGTGCGCCTAAAAGGTTCCTTTCGTGCAGTTGATGCATATTTTCGACCTTTTTACGATCTACGACATGCCGGTTTCCTCACGATGTTTTCCTTCACCATTTGAGAGTACTCGTATAGCGCACATAAATTTTTCGAACCGAAAAATCCATTGGTCCAAACACGACTGGATTTAAACCCACGACCTTAGGATTGGAAGGCGTGGTCACTACCAACTAGACCACCAGTGCTCTCTATATTTATCCTACTAATGATATAAATGCGAAAGGTTGTGTGGATGTGATGATGTTGTTAGTGTCTCAATCACGCCCAAACGACCGAACGGATTTGAATGAAACTTGGAATAAACATAATACGTGTGCTGGAATAACATATAGGCTACTTTTTATCCGGGTACAACGCGAGCGAAGCCGCGGGCGGCAGCTAGTTTTGCTATTAAATCGAAAAATGAATTGTTATAAATGAACTAGCTGCTGCCCGCGGCTTTGCTCGCGTTGTACCTGGATAAAAAATAGCCTATATGTTAATCCAGTACATGTACTATGTATATTCCAAGTTTCATTCAAATCCGTCCAGCCGTTTAGGCGTGATTGAGGCACAAACATCCAAACATCCAAACTCACAAACTTTCGCATTTATAATATAAGTAAGAAGTAATATTGCTCAGTGGCCCTATAAGCCCCACAATGGTCTCAGTGGTAGCGAGTAGTAAGAGTGCGCGGCACGCGTCATGGCACGTACGTCTGCGATGTGGTGTGTGGGCTCGTGGCGGGCGCGCATGCCGTGCACTATGCTGCGCACGCGGCGCTGCTTGTCCAGCAGGCGGGCGTGCCGCGCGCGCGCGTGCCTCCCCACGCACACCACGTTGTGGAGGGAGCGGTAGCACATCTCCTGCACTGTATGCGCCACCTGCAAACAAAACCTAAGTAAGTTCTTAGAGCTACTGGCCAACTCTTGTGACGGAGTTCTGCCCTACTAATTGCAATTGCAGTAATCGTCATTATTGAGTTTTTAACTTTTTTGCAAAAATGGTATTCCAAGGAACTAAATCTATACCTACATAGAAAAATAATTTTCATTATATATCTTACTATAAGTATATAACATGGACATGCTGCAGAGATATCTAAAAATAATGATTACAGCGTTTTTCTCGAAACCACCATTTTGCAAGTACTGCATTTGCTATTACGAGGGCAGAGTTTTTAGGCCACCTTTTGGCCTCCGTCATGGCTAAACGACTTAAAAGCACATATCACCATATCCATCTCGGGACTCTTGGATCAGAAGTGGCTGCAAGTGTTCTTTTAATTACTTGTGGCTCTGCCCACCCCGTTAGGGATCGTGATAATATGTAAAAGCCGGGACCGACAATTTAACGTGCCCTCAGAATATAGAGATCCTTCTCAACATAACAGAATCAACCATATAGATAGTCCATCATGTTGAAGAGGATATCCCTTAGTCGACTTTTACGACATGCTTGGGGAGAATAGCAGCTGGACGCATTCTATGTTTTTTCTTCACTCCCAGTCCAGCAGAGAAGTATAATTTTTATTACTAGTCGATAACTTACATCATATAATTTTATGTGGTACAAGTAGATTGCTTTCGCCATACCGCCAGAGGACGCTGCTTTTCGCATAGGCTGTAAATACATACGTTACAATACAATACAAATCAATTTATTAACATAATTAGTATGTTACAAAATAAATGAATCCTTAGGTAAAAACTGTGTTTTCCCATGAGTTATGACAATATTATTATGTCGACAATTTAAGTGTCTAACTAAATGAATATAACATTTAAAAAAAATGAAAGGTACAAAAAATAAATAAATATTTGAGGACATATCACACAGCACCATCTAGCCCTAAACTAAGCAAAGCTTGTATTATGGGAACCAGATGGCTAATAGAATAAATATATACTTTTATTTTGTAAATACATACTTATAATACATAATACTACAACACCCAGACCCGGAAGAAATATTTGCAGAGCATGCAAACATTTCTCCCGCAGCAGGAATCGAACCCGCGCCTCTTGTGTCTCAGCCGAGCACTCGCCCGCCACGCCACAGAGGTCGTCTAAAAAGAATGAAAGGTATCTCTGCTACACGTTATCAGTTTACTTCTACCCTAGTTCCCAACCTAGTTAATACAGTGTAAAAAAAGGTTAAAGCAATAAAAAAATTCTATTTCTATTTCTATTTCTAAATGTTACTAAGAAGTACTATTAATGTGATGGATATGTATGAGGAATGTAGTTACCTGCAAACTAATAAAATTTTCTTCCAATAATTTGTAAGTAAGCTCTTTGCATAGTTTATTTGGTAACATGGCATTCTTCTGTATGTCATCTTCTTCTATATACTTTTTTGCTCTAATTAACCTGGAAATAGATAAAACAGTAGTATTAAAAGATAGGTAATATCTAAATATTCAGTGGAATCTTTTTATGATCACTTTGAGTCATTACCTAAATAAAAGGTAAGTATGAAGAGTGTTGTCGTACCATAGAACTCGCAGTTTCTTATACACAGGAAACCCTAGGATTCCATACAGATTCCAGTCACTGGGTGTTATTTATTTGATGTTAAATTAAGCTATGAATGTGGAAGGTTACGAAGATACATCAGTAAGAAAGGAGTGTGTCTTCAGAGCGAACTAAAAAAAATATATATTAGTGCATATTTGTCCAATTATTGTCAATATCCTGTGGTCCATAGTACCTGAATATCCTGTGGTCTGTGGTACCTGAAAATCCTGTGGTCTGTGGTACCTGAATATCCTGTGGTCTATGGTACCTGAATATCCTGTGGTCTATAGTACCTGAATATCCTGTGGTCTGTGATCTGTGGTACTTGAATATCCTGTGGTCTGTGGTCTGTGGTACCTGAATATCCGCGCGGCCTTGCTGCCGAGTCTCTCAGTGACGACGTGGTCTACAGCCGCGTGCAGCAGTTCTTCTGCCGCGTGCTTCATGCGCACCACGTACTCCCCGCCGCCCGCATCGCTTGTCTGCTTCACGAAGCCGCTGCCGTTCTCATCTAAAAGAATAACGCAATCATACAGACACACCGTAGTTAACATTATGATGTAATCAGAATATAATTTTCTTCTAAAAGTAATGCTGTGTAAAATGCCAAAATGCCAACATCTGTCAAAGAATTAATAATACCACAGTGTATTTAGACGTGGGGTAGAGTATGTACCTAGCACCTTGAGAGACTGCGATAGAGTATGTACCTAGCACCTCAAGGTACTGCGATAGAGTATGTACCTAGCACCTCGAGGTACTGCGATAGAGTATGTACCTAGCACCTCGAGGTACTGCGATAGAGTATGTACCTAGCACCTCAAGGTACTGCGATAGAGTATGTACCTAGCACCTCGAGGTACTGCGATAGAGTATGTACCTAGCACCTCGAGGTACTGCGATAGAGTATGTACCTAGCACCTCGAGGTACTGCGATAGAGTATGTACCTAGCACCTCGAGGTACTGCGATAGAGTATGTACCTAGCACCTCGAGGTACTGCGATAGAGTATGTACCTAGCACCTCGAGGTACTGCGATAGAGTATGTTCTTAGCACCTCGAGGTACTGCGATAGAGTATGTACCTAGCACCTTGAGGTACTGGTCGAGGTAGAGTGCGAGCGCGGCGGAGTCGGGCGCGCGGCAGGCGTCGCGAAGTTCAACCGCCGGCGCCGGGTTTGAGGCGCGCGCCCACGCCGGTGAGTTCGCATACATGTGCTGAAGCATCAGCCGGAGCAGTTCCCCCGCTGGAACAAATAATGTTATCCTGTAAGTTCAACATAGATTTGAAGTTTCTAAATGATCCCAGTGAATTTTTACACAGCACTGCTTTGGCATAGATGATTAGCTTGTCAATTATGAGTGACACTGACCATATTTTGATTAAAAAGGCAAATCACAAGGTAATTTCAAGAAATTTTCGTTTAGAATAGAATAAAACAGAAAAAAAAAATATTTTAAGACAAGCAAGTACGCGAAATTACAGTTTAACAGAGAAAAGTATCAGTCTTATTAATATATCCCATTTCGTGGAATTACCATTTTCATCAATCCGCCTTGTGATCGCTTTGATCATTATCTCGTCTCTGAAGTCCTGGTGGAACCTGTCTGTGTTCACTCGCCAGTAGGTTTCTGAAACATAACACACACATTTCATTAGGTATTTAACTAGTGTATCCTTTGAATGGTACATGGATAAATATAGCTTGTATGTTGTTCGAGATATGCAATTATGCATGTATTTATCTACCTATCCAGTACTTAAAACATAAATAAATCCTCAATCGTTTTATAGTTTTTCAATCTTATTGACATGGATTTGCCACATTGAGTACATAACATTTTATTTTACAAATTTTATACCCTATGAAGGTCTTAGCTAGAATGAGCGCTCTTGTGTTCAGATCGGAAACTATGGTGTTGAGGCCGTTGTTGATGTAGATGAGGTTGAAAATGAAGGATAATTCTTGATGACTGTCTGCAGTTCCGAGTTGTGTCTGATTTCGTTTGTTGTGGAAGAGTGAAGTGTTACGTGTTCCAATCTCTTCCTCTTGGAAGCATCCGCGCAGAGGCTGCTGTCTGTTACTATTTTGAGTAATCACATATTATGGTGGCCACTGGAGTTAGAGAAAGCACCTTACTGCCTTTCCTCAGCTCGGTCCCGTGACACTGCTTGGTGTAGGCAACCGTGTCACTGTCCTACTAAAATGCTAGACTTACTATCATTGACTTCACTAATATCTCCAGAGCTTTCAGCTAGGATGAGCGCTCTTGTGTCCAGCTCGGGAACTATGGTGGCCACTGGGGTTAGAGTGGGTACCTCGCTGCCTTCCCTCAGCTCGGCCACGGGACACTGCTGGATGTACGCTGCTGTGACTAGGCTGATGAATGTGTCTTTTAGCTGCACCATGTTTATATTCTTATCCTGGAATGTGATAATGATAAAATAAAATGTGATGATCAACCTTGGTGGCATGGTGGGTGGGTTAATGTCCAGTAGAGAAGGGAGAGATTCCCACTGTGGAAGAAATTGTTGTATGTTCTGCAAAGAATCCTTCCAAGTCAGGATGTTGTGATACCATGCTAGTCATTATGTGTAAACAGGAAACTGTTTAAAAAAGCTTATTACAAAATATCTGATTATGTAGTAGACAAAAATGCTTGGGACTGAATAATGCTCCAACTCGTTTTATAAACAAGATTGAAACAGGATCATTTTCCAAAATTCAACATACATTTAAGACGACTTAAAGTGATCCTTGCCGATCCTATTGAATAAAGCATACTGAGGTTTGAGTTTTTCTGAGTTATAGTAACCCTGTTTTGGGCCTATGAAAAATATTTTTTGTGAAATGAACATGAAACACATAAAATAAAGTTGCCAAAATACTATAAGTATTGTATTTTGACACTTTTATCCACTTAAATAAGTAAGTCTGAATGAGTAATTATCTCTGATGAAGTAATTGTCTATTCTCCGAGAATCCAGGAAGGAAAAATGAAATTACCTTATCATCCTTGTATTTTCTAGCGACTGTGACGAGGAGCACTGTGGAATTGCAAGCGGCTTGCTGCAGTAACTCCTCTATCAAGATCTCTGCCTCTGTGCCGTATTTACTCTTCATCTGGAGAAGATACCTGTTTCATACAAGTAAATTGAATATTAATTGTTGACAACTAGTCTTTGAGAATAACAATAAAATACTGTTTCAGACTGCTGCTGATCAATGTTTAAAGAAATAGCTTCTGCCCGTTGTTTCGTTCATATGATACTTGAATCAAAAGTGGTCCTTTCAGGCGCACTTTAATCCTTTCACCACACTGGTTCGAAAGAACTAATGACACAAATAGATAGATAGACATATTATTATTCCAATACTACATGTATGTTCCAACTTGATCAACATTATAGAAACTTTACCTTGGATATTAAACTTTATCAACAGTATAGGAACTTTACCGCGGATATCTGATGAGTAGCAGTACATTCTCAGGAAGCAGTTTGTAATCAGCAATGAGGTCATTGGCCGAGGACTCAAATATAGCTAATTCAAACTTCAGTAATGTGCGAAGACTCTCTATGACCTGTAACCATTCGAGAATGTTTAGTGGTGGGTGACTTTGTAAGTGGATATTAAACAAATAGATGAAACAAGTTCCTGCAACGCGGCTTCACTCGCATAGTGTTGCAGGTCACAAATTACACAATACTTTAAGGTTTATTTAAATCCGTTCAGCCGTAAAGCCGTGATTAAGGCACAAACATCCTCACAAACTTTCGCATTTATAGTATAATAACTAAGGCCTTTTACCATCTATAGTAGATGATTTATACAGCGTCAGGAGGCAACTTTTACCTTCACAGGGGAATGAATTAAAATGGAGTAGGCTTGCCCAGCACCTATTAATCCTCTCAGCTTAGTCAGCCTTGTCCAAGGGAAAGACATGGTCAATACGTGCGGAGCTGACTAAGCCGCGGGTTCCCTCACGACGTTTTCCTTCTCCATTTGAGAGTACTGGTATAGCTCACATAAATTTTTCGCATAGAAAAATCCATTGGTACACGACCGGATTTGAACCCACGACCTTAGGGTCGGAAGGCGGGGTCACTATCAAGAAGACCACCAGTGCTCTCATTTATAATTATACCTAAGTACGAAGTAGAATACATAGGTACAAGAACATGTGAAAACATAACCTATTGAAATATGTTTACGAAAAATACCTGTGACCGAGGAACTCCCGAAGACTTTACAATCAAAGCGATAGGCTTAGAACCATAAGTGAATAGATCGTCGCCTACTTTCTGCACTATTTCACCAAAATACCGGTGCAGGATGACTGAAACTGCACGACCCAGCTGATGGGACATTTTTGTTTATTTTTCAGGGCTATAAAGATATTTCTGCGATTATACTGCTACTGTGTGATTTTGTTCTGAAAATCTACAGTAGCCAGCTTCTGGATATTATTTTCAGAAATTAAAATAGGGCGCTTCTTTCCATTTGTTTACAAATTACAATACAAATTAAATTTTAATGATGGCTCAAAGTCAAAGTCAAAGTCACTGTCACATAATTTGACAAATATTTTCTCGTCGCGGTTTTGACAGCTGCGCAGTTTAACCTACCTTTAATCAATCACATTGTTTTGATCTGTTTTGATTAAAAGTTTAAAAGCGTAGGTACCTAATATGATAGGAGCTAGATAATGGCGATGATAATGGCCAACTCTCGTGACAGAGTTCTTAGTTTTCAGGCCTCCGTCCTGACGACTTAAAATCCGGGACCCGGAAAGCACCGAAGCGCTCAGCTCGTAATGCCACTTGCGGTCACCCATCCTAATTATGACCGCGCACAACGTTACTTAACTTCAACAATCAATCAAGAACATAAAGGCAAGCTACGCCACGAGCGCTTCGCAACAAACCTAGTGAGTGATTTTATTCTCTTTGGTTTTGATTTCGTTCTGTTGTCGGGGAAAAACAGCAAAACAGCCAAAGCAAACGAACATGTTGATATTTTAGTTTCATTTACTTTTAGCTTTTACTATCACAAGTCACAACACAATCATTTACAGTTTGCCACGATCAACACTAGTACTGTTAATTTGACTTTTAAAATGAACATCGATAGTACTGCAATAAATATATTGAAACGTGGCGTGGAGTTGGACTCAAAAAAGCGATATACGGAAGCTCTAATATGCTACCAAGAGGGTCTCCAAATACTTGTGGACAAAATAAAAGGTAACAGTTCAAAACCAAGTGATTTTCTAAAGTAATTTAGGGAATTCCAGTGCTTATGTTTAGGGGGGTAGTCAGACGGACTTCCAAATGCTACAATGCCTATTCGGCCTATTGTGATTGGGAATAGGTACCTACAAATTACAAACAGTCATGATGTGACCGTGTTGTTATTACCGTCATGTTACAAGAAGAGTGATGAATATGAATGTGGATGGATATACTGCTAGAGGAAGGCCAAGGAAAAGATGGATGGATTGTGTGAAAGAGGATATGCGTGTGAAAGGAGTGAGTGCTGAGATGACGAGTGATAGGAGAAGATAGAGGAGGGAAACATGGTGTGCTGACCCCACTTAGTGGGATGAGGACAGGAAAATGATGATGATGTGGACGTAGTTCCTCTGAAAGGACTCAATCCACACTTTGGTCAAAAATGAGTTAAATATACAAAAGTGGTCCTAAAGGTCGATTCTATCACCACGCAAAAAAGATCCGTAATAGGATAAGGCTAAGGTGGTTTTTTGAAATACGAGAACCAAGCCACATCTATGGTTGGTATTTTTTTGCAAAACACTGTAATAACCCAGGTTACATGTACATGGATCCTTTTTAAGAAATCCAATCTCGAAGAATACGGTATTTAAGTAATTTAGCAGAATTGTCTCATAACACCTGAATCATTTCAGTTTTTCCGAATGCAATAACATTGTTGAATCATCATCTAAACTTTAAAATGCCATATCTCCAAAGTGACATTTTGTGGATTGAGTCCTTTCAGCGTAACTACGTCCATGTGACAGTGTTATTTTTTCTAGCACAATTGAGAAGATTTAACTACTTCATCATTATCATCATCCGCAACCCGACTTTACCCACTGCTGGGTATAGGCCTCCCTTTGTATGTGCCACTCTCCACGGTCCGTTGCACGTCTCATCCAGGTCCGGCCTGCGACGGATGCTATATCGTCAGCCCATCTCGCTGCTGGACGACCGACGTTTCTATAACCGGTTCTTGGACGCCATTCAGTTACCACCTTACTCCACCCGTCATCACTACGCCTTGCCAGGTGACCTGCCCAACTCCATTTTAACTACTTATTAAGTACTAATTTATAGATGAACCTGATGAAAAAACTAGGAGTTATCTTAGAAAGAAAGTTGAAGAATACATGAACAGAGCTGAGAAAATCAAGAAGATGGTGCTCCAACAGAAGGAATCCGGCATGTTCCATGAACAAGTACACATAGAGAACAACTCCACTGGACACAGCTATAAGACCTTGTTTGGAAGGTTTCTGGATGAAGAAGTGGAGTTTGTGTTGGTTGAAGACCCTTATATAAGGAGTTTTCATCAGGTTTGTTTCCCCTACCTTATCATTAACACTCAAAGTAAAAAAAATCTTACTTATATTATAAATGCGAAAGTTTGTAAGTTTGGATGTTTGGATGTTTGTCTCTCAATCACGCTTAAACGGCTGAACGGATTTGGATGAAACTTGGAATATACATAGTACATGTGCTGGATTAACATATAGGCCATTTTTTGTCCGGGTACCACGCGAGCGAAGCCGCGGACGGCAGCTAGTATTCCATAAAATCAATAGGATAACTTGGACACGTCTTAAATCTATGTTCCATTTACATCTGTTCATAACCTGACCAAGTGGGGAAGATACAGGCAAGAAACCATGCTTGGCTAATTTTTTGTAAAATGATCCCTTTACCATCATGTTTATAAAAGGAGTTGGAGCATTGTTCATTCCCAAGCATTTTTGTCTTCTATATAATCGGATATTTTATAGTAAGCTTTTTACTTAAAGAGCAACCATTTAAATGTTTTGATACCTCTGTTGCATCCCCATATCAGTTATTGTAATTACTAGTAAAATGCCCCATAACTTTGTCTGTGTTTAGTTTTTTTATATGTAGATTTGTGGTTAAAGATATTTATTTCTCAAAGAACAAAGTCCACTTACAGAGTAAACTTATATTTTGTCTTCTCGCTGTATCCTATAGGAGTTGAATATCAAGAATTCCTTTCTTAGTGCACCTCTCCATAACATCAGGAATATATCCTACAAGTTTCTAGGACCGATTGTTTAGGCTGTTAGTTTATTGTCAGTCAGTCAGTCAGCCACATCAAAGTTTTAGTGGTTTAATTTCTACTCGTCAAACTCCTATGTTAGGTAAAGTCATTTTGAGAATCAATTCTGTTTTTTTGTTTTATGTTAGCCTACTAAGGCCTTTTACCATCTATGGTAGATGATTTATACAGTGTTCGGAGGCAATTTTTACCTTTACGAACAGGACACTGTAGTGCCCGGGACAAATTAAGATGGAGTAGGCTTGCCCAGCACCTATTCCATCCTCTCAGCTTAGTCGGCCTTGTCCACAGGAAAGACATGGTCAATATGTGCAGAGCTGACTAAGCTGCGAGATTCCTCACTATGTTTTCCTTCACCGTTTGAGAGTACTGGTATAAAGCACATACATTTTTCGCACAGAAAAATCCATTGGTACACGACCTGATTTTAACCCAGGTCCTTAGGATCGGAAGGCGGGGTCACTACCAACTAGACCACCAGTGCTCTCTTTTATGTTAACCATATATTTGTATTCTAGTGTCAAAACTTTCTCCGTCTCTGTGAGCTGCTCGTCCGATCCTGCCCAAACCTACGTCTTGTAGAACTGCTTACATCCAGAGACAACAAAACACAACGGGAACAGAGAGATGGCTTCGAGAACCTAGCTGATGACCTGAAGAAATATAATATCAATTTGAAAGTAGAATATTCTGAAACACTTCATGACAGACAGATAACGTAAGCATTTATCAAATTATTTCATTCGGGAAAACTAATATTCAGAAATAATTCAGTTCTGTAGTTCTCGGGAAAATTTTAGATGGATTAAGCTTGCACAGGTCATCTTTTAGCTTAGTGGATAGTTCTTATCCATTTCATTTAGATTCAAACTCATGACCTTGAGATCTTAAGTGGGGATTCCATTTGGGTATCATGGCTCCTTCATGACAAAATAATTATTAATCTTATAAAAATTTGGTCACTAACGTAAAATTCTTGATGATGCATGAAAAGGTATTCTTTAAAAAAAATTATACCTACAATGGTTTAATAAATATATTTTTGTTTTCCAGGCTTAGTTCTGGCTGGATAATCAAAATAGGCCGTGGTTTGGACTTCTACAAGGCTCCGGAAAACAAATTCTGCGTGGGAATGTATGACATGGACCTCAGACCCTGTCATGAGACCACAGTGGACATAGTGCATTCAAAGAATGTGAGACAGAGTAATGGGTGATGTTAGTATTTTTCAATTTTAGGTTAGTATAAGATTATGCTTTAAGAATAAAATACTGGAATCAAATTAGATTAAGATTTTGACAAAAATACTGACTTTTGTATGTGTTTTTGGTGATCATCATAATTTTTTCGCTGGTTTGATAAGGGGTATTAAACACTGATTCAATGAATAATATACTTTATTTCATAAACATCCAACAGTATTGCAGAGGCTGCCAATTTCATACAAACTTTTACAATGTCTTCAATACAAAGTCTTAAAACTAATGTAAGTGGTGCTTTAAATAGTAATAAGTAGATAGATGAAATAATTTTATTGAAAAATCAATATTTTAAGTGGATTAAATCACAAAATTGGAATATAAAAACCATAAACACAAAACCAATGTTTTTTTATTGTACAAGTCCTGAAAACTGAAGAAATTTAATATAAAAAATTGTAGTTGATGATCGAAGATAAATTTGATCAAGCTTAAAAATACATTGGTGGTTCAAATCTTAAGACTACAAAATCAAAGTGGATACATAATTGTGTAACCAAACTAAAGAGACTAGGTAGATAATCATATGGCCTCAAAATGAGAAATATAAAATAGTTTATACCAAACTAAAGCATTTTACAAAGCAATGTAAGATTAGATAAACTTTTATATACAGTAACACTTTTATTTAAAAAAGTGGGATGTATGGCATTTATCGAGGCATTTTATTTATGTGGGGTTTCTAGCTACTGGCCAATAGATGGCGGCACTAGGATGTGTCGTGGAAAATAAGGAATTTGGATAATTTGTCACAAATCGAGTACATTTTGTCAATTTTTAAGGGTTTTTGAACTGATCTATTCATTCTGTTTTAAGTATATTTTTGCCAATTACAAGCTTATAAGCTACAATAATTCGATCCATTTGATTAAATCTAGGTAATATTCGAATCAGTCTGGTATAAATAGAATATATTTGAGTACACTTACATAGAACGTTACGTAATCTTGAAATATAAGTGAAAATATACCTACAGACATACATTCTGAGAACAATAATAGCAATTTGTAAATTTATGAAATAACTACAAGATTTAAAAATAGTCATTCATCCCCCTAAAACCAGAGGTTTTATTCAAGTCGCTTTGTGTCTAACGAAGTCACTAAACGCTACACGTAGTTACGAGATTGCGATCGCTTATGTCAATCCTATACATTTGTTGCACTAGCTTTTGCGACTTCGTTAGATAAGTGACTTTGACTCTGGGAAGTAAAAATCTGTAAGTACTGAAAAGTGTTCAAATTGCTATTTTTTCCTTGTTCTTGAAGGCCTCAAACATAGCTCTCTTGCTTAGCAGAGAACAGCATAAGCGACTCCATCAAATGTGGCTTGACCATTTCCTCCACATCCTTCTCATACTCGTTGAAAGCCATGGGGCAGTGCTTGTATAGGGTCCGCAGGGCTTTGAGACAGTGGATTAGAGTTTGATCCGGGTTCGTATCGACGGTGGGGCGGGTTCTCTGCGCTCTAACCAGCCGGGTTAGATGCGGAACGCCTTCTAACTGGACGATTTGGTGGGCCACGTCCGGCATTACTGATAGCCTGGGGAAGAAAAGTATTGTTAGTTTAATGAGCACAACAGTTAAATGTAATATTTATAAATCTGAACTTAATTTAGCTTGGCCAAATATGGAATGAGGATCATTCACAATCAGAACTATTCACGGAATGGCCTCGAATAAATAAATAAATAAGACGAGAAACAACATAACGCCATCTATTAGTTACCGTCAATAACCTATTCAAAATGGCGCACGGATAAATCTTACAGAACGGGGTGATTAGAAGGGGAAGCCCCGGTATTTAGCACACCAGCGCACGGCTTGCTGTTTGTACTAATAGGAGAGACACCTGCAGAGACTTATTTCATGAGCTGTAGTTACCTAGATATGGCTTCGGCGACGTGGCAGTGCAGTCTGGCCCGAGCTCTCAGCTCGTGCGGACGCGGCGCGGGCGTGGGCGCGGCGCGCGCGAAGCACACCAGCGCCACGCTCACCGCACGCACTGACGACAACATAGCCACGCAACGCGGGACCCGGGAGAGGGATACCAGGAGAGATGCAGTTTGTTCCTGAAATAAAATGATACCTAGTCAATATTGGTTATTTCGCACAGCGCCATCTAACCTAAAGACCGAGAAAAACGCATTCAACCATCCTTCGAAATTATAGGGTTGAGTCCGCGCCACCACTGAAGTCTTACGGCAAAAGCGGGAACCAAATTCATTACTACCTAATCATTTCATTCAACTCATTTAGTCCTGCGAAAGCAGCGCCCCGTCTAACGGAACGGACTCATGAAAGCTCACGAACGATCATTCAATGATGTGATGACCGGTCGTTGAGTTGTCATTTAGTTAAATGCTCGATGTGTCATTTTCATCATGCACCGCCATCTAGTAGCGACTTGGTACTATTTTAAGAACGTTCTCAAAGTCTTATAGATGGCGATACCAACTCTACTAAGGATAGAGACACAATGCGTTTGGAAACACCTACTGAGATAACCAAACCTGAAGAAAGATTGAAACTTACCTGCAAAAACACGGATATATTCGCCCCCCGTCGTTTGACAGCATCGAGTAGCCTCTCAACTGTGCGATGTTTGCTGATCATATCTACTATGTCAGAAGTGGGTGTGCTGTTCTCGGTCCGTTCTAACTCCAACTCTCGCACCAAGTTGACGAGGCAAGCCGTGCAGAGTAGGAGTAGTTGACAACATTCCGTGCGGGATAGAATACCTAGCAAATAATTACAATTTACTTGTAAAAAACGTCGCTATTTCTGAAATATATATTTTTTTTATTGGCCCTCTAAACTGAGCGTTACACGAATACAAAACGAAAACAACAGAAATAAAATAAAGTTAAATACAGTGTACGCCCTTCTAGAAGCAGGCACGGCATGAGTAAAAAGTAAAATAAACAGTAAACTAGAGATAAAAAAACAAAAAGAAGTTATAGATTGAAAGCTTGCAAACCTATTTGAGGATTTGCAAGCAGGGATATTTTTACTGTGTTGACCGATGCACTGAAAATATCAAATAGATCGAGGTGTTCGTTGTAGTGTGAGCATATTATTATGCGGTACACTGGCAAGTTTTGACCGTAGTTTGTGCGACAAGACAAGTGGAAAGGAAATTATTAACTCAGAATTCAAATAGTTCAGCTACTCTCCACTAGATGGCAGTACTAGTAACTCAGAATACAATGGTTTCAAGCTCCTTGGACTCACCAGTTATATTCTCCACGATGCAGTCCAAGTACATGTGCAGCTGCATCAGATCGTAGTGTCCGCGCAGCCAGGGCGCCGTGATCTGCGTGAGCACTGTGATGGCTTCTCGCATCTGAGGCTCCGGGTTGGACCGCTCCGAAAGAATGTCCGACAAAATCTCAATGCCGCCACCCTAAGAAGAAAATTTTTGATATGCTGAAAATATTGGGACGAAGAGATACCGGTACGGATTATGACCGCTGGCTAAGACTTCACCCCGTTTCTGTCACCGTCCCGGCATGCAAAAAACCAAACTCTTATCAAAAGTTTGCTGGTCAATTTGTTTATATTTGATATACTTTGCCGGGTACCTTTTTATGACATCCTACTATAATTGCGAAAGTTTGTGAGGATGTGACGATGTTTGTGCCTCAATCACGCCGTAACGGCTTAACGGATTTGAATGAAACTTGGAACATACATAGTACGTGCGCTGGAATCACTTATAGGCTACATTTTATCTTGGTACCAGGCGGGCTAGGCCGCGGGCGGAAGCTAGTCCCTTAATAAAGGATTACCTTTCCTAAATGATATGTGTGTGAAAGTAAAACAGGTACAATGGGTAGGTTTCTATTGAAATAGTATGTCGAGAATAAATACATAAATAACTTAGTTAATGATGTGAAATGAAGCCACAAATTATGTAAACATCAGAATCAACGCAGCTAGTTGTAATGTACCCGCATTCATCTTGTGCAATGCAAAGTAGGTGATACCAGGTAATAATAATATGACTATTTTTTTTGTGGGTAGGTACATAATTATTTACTACCATGACTAGTCACACTGACTTGGTACAAAGTAAATAAGAAACATTATAAAAAAGCTTTTTATTATGTACTCCTGTTGATGTGATCGGTGTTGAATATCTGTTTGGTCCTGTGGTGATTTCTAGACGAAATTCACGTTAAAATTTTTAGCATAACGGTTTCTGAACGATATTTTATCTACATAAATAAAATATATAAATTTAGTAGGCTATATTATAAATGTGAAATATTGTGAGTATGTTTGTATGTTTGTGCCTCAATCACGCCGTAACGGCTGAACGAATTTGAATGAAACTTGGAATATACATAATAAGGATAAAAAGAAGCCTATATGTTATTCCAACATGCCATGTGAGCGAAGCCGCGGGCGGCAGCTAGTAATGTCAAAGTGTTACTAGTCTTGTGTCTATTATATAATATAATTATAGGATACATTCAGGAAGAAGGGAAATATTTAATTAACATTTGTTATTGGCGCACGAGTGTTAAATATTAGAAAGAGGAAGCCCCGCTAATCAAAATATTCGACTCGTTTGGTTATCAGTTGAATTATTTTATTTACATTACAATAACTTGAGAATTAAACTTGAATTTGATTGATCGCATTTTCACACGCTATTCTGATATTTATAGCGTACTTATCACATTAACAGCAATTATTACCTACTTACGTTAATCCACGTGATTAAGTATTACGATAATTGTGGAGAAATTGCATAGTTCGACAAAAAATGTGCATGCATCGAGACCAATCATTTTTCAACGCACTGTGCACGGAAGGGGCCTTATGAAGCGCACTTCAATTCTGATCTCAACTATTTACGAATCTGTTTCGAATTCAAATATTTTAAAATCAAATAATACTTTCTTTCAATTCGAACCTTGTTTTCTGTTGATTTAGTTTACCAGAGGCAAAAGTTTAACTCACCTCCTCAAATTGCTTTACAGCATCAGCTGTCACGCAGACCGTCGCCAAGGCTCTCAAGGAAAGAGCCTTTATGGAGCTCTTGTTGCTCTCTATAATGGCCGTTAGCAGAGCCCTGGGGACTCCGCAGTTCACGAAGGGTGGCTCGGTGATTTCCTTCATCATTTTGGAGCATTTCTCGTGGATGGTGCTCTCTGGGCCCTCGCTCAGCATGGCCAGGTGGCCGATGGAGGTTAGGGTGCTTTTGAGGATCAAGTCTGATGGAGGTTCTTCGATTATTGATACCAGGGTCTGGAAGGTAAGAGTTTTTTAGTTATTATGGCTCCCTATGTCACATCTACACACTTAAATAAACCAGATGTTTTTGGTTTCCGTGTATCTAATGAAGAGTTGAAAGGAAACGTTTTAAATCGTAGACTGTATGAGATCTGATCGCAATATTTTAAATAAAACCGGCCAAGCGCGAGTCGAATTCGCACACGAAGAGTTCCATACATCATAATCATACATGTACATTTTAGATGTTTCTTGCATGGGGTTTTATTTTATTTTTACTATTTGGTGATATAGCGGCAAAATAAATACATAGTCTATAAAAACTGATCTGTGTCCGAATGCGGTTCATGAGATACAGGCCGCTGACGGACGGACGGACAGCGGAGGCTTAGTAATAGGGTCCCGTTGGCACCCTTCGGGTACGGAACCCTAAAATAGACTAGTTATTTGTATGACGTAATGAAAAACTGAAATATTTACTACGAGTATAATAAAATTGTAAGTCACAGGAATGTTTTGATCTGATACAATATAGGGAAAATCCCTAAAGTCCTACTAAATAAAGGCACATCCGATAGTCCATGAGGATAATTGGATATTAATTGTAACTTTATGACGAAACGGATAGACGATTTGTATGATACTTGGAATACCTACCTAAATATAGGTAGGTACCTACATTAGGACTTCTCTGCTGGACTGGGAGTAAAGAGAAAACAAAGAATGCGTCCAACTGCTTCTTTCCCGGGCGATGGGCTGATCGCCTGCCACCATGGTTCACCATATCCATCTTGGGACTTTGAATCAGGAGTGGCTGCAAGTTTTCTTATGACTAGGTAGGTACTTGTGGCTCTGCCCATCCCAATAGGGGTACGGGCGTCATACTATTTGTATATATATGTACATTAGGTAGGTATCTATTATATACATATGTAGTTCTAGTCTAACTGACACTGACATTGGACAGTACCTATCTTATAGATACCTATAGGGGTAATATATTTGGATTGATGTGAGGAAATTACTTAAGGCAAACAGCGAATAGAACATTAAACACACCTTCATCTGCTGAACCAGCACAGCTTTAGTCGTCTCCATGAATATACCGATGAGGGTGTCCAGATGCTTCTCAACCAGGCTCCACTCTGGGCTAGTTTCATTGAGTTCCACCTTCACATCTTCTCCCACATCGATCAGCTTCTGCAAGTACTGCTGTAGGGACCTCTTGATCTTGTCCCATCGCTCCGGGGTCTCCCCAGGGGGCTTGGTGTTGAGGGTTATGCTGTGGGCTAGGACGAATTCGTTGATGTTGGCTACGAGCAGGCAGATCTGATCTTCGCTGGTCTGATTGGACTCTATTTGCCTGTGGAAAGAAATGGGAATGTCAACTCATCTTCTATAATATAAAAATGAATCGCAAAATGTGTTGGTAAGCGCATAACTCAACAACGCCTGGACCAATTTGGCCAAATCTTTTTTTAAAATGTTCGTTGAAGTTCAAGGATGGTTTTTACGGCGAGAAAAATTAGAATTATTGCTGGAAAAACCTATATGTTTATCCCCGAGTGAAGCCGGGGCGAGTCGCTAGTGAAAACATAAAAAAGGACACTGTGAAATCAAAATATTGAGTGGTTGAAGAATTGTGGAAAATAACGTTACAAAAAAACTTACAGAAAAGGATAATTAATTAATAACTAACTATGCTATTATTTTAATGGCCTCAGTTTGTTTTTTCGGTTTGAACTATTATAGGTAGGAGGCATTCATCGTCATCATCATTCTCAGCCCGTATCTACCCACTGCTGGCTATAGGCCTCCCCTATTTTATGCCATCCAGAACTTTTCCCTTATCCTCACATAAGAAAGCATTACATTGCGTTTTTTTTAAATCCAAAATCGAGTAATACTCGCGTTGTACCCGGATAGGAAGTAACCTATGTTATTTTAAATTTTATTCAAATCTGGTCAGAGTTTATACATTGTGACATTCACGCAAACTTTCGGATTTCATTAGTCGCTATACCGTTAGTCCAAGATAGACTGATATACCTAGGCATAGACTTGGCATAAAATTAAAAATAACCCAGTTCGACTAATAAACTGCATCTAACCAAAACTGGATTACGAGTTGGTATTTCATAAATATCGTAAAAGAGAACGTTTCATTTGCATCGCAATTTGCATTTTACATAATCGTCACGCGTGATTAACCGCCAATTTGATGGAAACCAGTTCCTATTTCCTTGCTTCTAATGCATCTGTTACTACCGCAAAAGATTGTCTCGTTTGACTTCAGACGGCACCTATAATTTATGTTGCATGATAACATGGCAAAAGAGATGTCCTTTTTAACGCACGTTCCATGTAAAATGAGTTGTTCCAACTAATGTTTTAGATCAGAAAGTTTGCAAGGGTGTTCAGATGTTTAAATAATAAATAAATATTTGTGGATTACACAACACCATCTCGCCCCAAACTAAGCAAAGCTTGCACTATGGACACTAGATGGCTGATAGAATACTTATGTACTTTTTTAAATTGTAAATACATACTTATAATACATAATACACCCAGACTCTGAAGAAATATTTACAGAACATACAAACATTTCTCCCGTAGCGGGAATCGAAGCCGTGCTTCTTGCTTATTTGCGGAGCACTCGTCCGCCACGCTACAGAGGTCGTCAAAGACGTAAGTTACATGGACTAGCATATAACTCTGTCATTCTAAAGTTGAGGAAATAATAGTGTGGTCTAGCTTGCGAATTGTAATATGTGGCAAAATACCTAAATTAACATTGTGAAGGCAGGCACTCGTTACAACTAATGAAAATGTGCCACACAGTGTAATGGAAAACGCCCATGCATAGTCATCCAGAAACTATCATCATAAACATGCAAATAAGTACCTATAATCTGAACCACAATAAGAACTTGAGATTTAGTAAGACAGATAAGTCAGGCCTCTCCCGTAATGTTTACAGACACCCGGGGTGATAAATTGATGCACACGATCTCTTGCCCCGCCGTATGGAGACGTTTGAGTTGTGTGGTTGGATTTTATTGTTAAAAGATTGCTTGTGAGGTACCTGAAATATCTGAATTGTCCAATTGTCCATATTAAGAAAGTAAAATAAAAATATAAAAAAAGACTTTACTTATACCCGGTGGACGGCTAAACGCTCAGTTTGGTCCAAAGTTCTACCTTTCTTGCAAAATAATTATACTCATGACCAAATATAATGTTCGACTACCCTCTTTTAGATTTTGAAACAAAGTAGTGCATAACCTGTACCTTAATAAAATTTCAAACCTACCTTAAGACATCGCTGTACTGATGTACGATGATCTGCCCGTGGGTCTGGACCTTCTTGATGTTCCCCGTGATAGTGGCAGAGCTGGCGGAGACCTGCGCCTTCAGATCCGCTCCCAGCGGCTTGCTCTGCAATGTGGTCATGCACTCGTTCTCTGAAGAGCCCACCAGGTCGCACAGCCAGTACTGCACAGGCTCTGGTCTCCGCTCGCAGAGACGCTCCAAGTTTGTCTGGTCGATGCTTCGCTCCCGGTAAAGGATCTCGTTTTGGTTGTTAAGGATCACTCTGTAAAGAAATTAGGGTTATATTATGTAACTTTGATGGCCAGCCAATAACTTTGAACATCAGGACGAAGGACCAAATTGACTTTTCCATAAAAAATCACGTAGTGAAAGTTCGTTCTGATGTTCAAATTACTTTATTGGGTTCAAAAATAAGGGGCTAATCTTTCGTTATGCAAAGACGGAGGATATAGTAGGAAGTAAAAATCAATAAGTAAATAAAGAAATAGGTACCTTACCTACCCGAATAGAATCCTTAGATAACGCAGAACTGTACAAAAGTAGAGGTTATTATGGTTTTGAACTCGCGTCTAGGCAATAGGCAGAAGTAGCACCTGGAGTAATTCCTAGCAATTAAATTATAGTTTACGGTTATGGACTGTTCCGAGAGTTATAGGCAGTTTAGCGGTGAAATTACGGCAGAAGATATCAATTTATGCCAATATCACATTATAATCAACAGGTTATCGCTACATTTAGCAATAAAATATGCAAATACTACTTACCCATTAAAGTTGTCGAATAAATTAACTCTTCGAGGTTGGGCCTTCCTGTCGCTGCTTAGTAATCCGTTCATGTATTCATGAGGAGCCAGCATCTTTGGTGTCGAAGTTGAAGCCGGATTCATTCGAACTTCCGCAAAGTTTTCATCATCCCGTCGGTCTTTTAACTTCTCTCTCTTAGAATCATGTGTAAGATCTTTCGCAGTTTTGAAATCCGTTTCGTTGGGCGTCTTCTCATCTTGGAATTGTGGGGGTGGTGTGACTGGTGAAGCCCTTTCTTTGTCTTCTTGATTATTCGCAGTCTTTAAACCTTCTCCGACAAATCTTTCGTTGTAGTGAGGGATAAGCATCTCCTGCTCAGCTGGATATCCGACAAAGACCCAGGAGTTGTGCTCGTCGGACCTGGGGAGTCCCAGAGATGGCACTCTACTACCACTAAGAATTCCACCTGCATGACGGTCTACAGCGGTTGGTTTTTCTTTTTTGGGGAAAATCCTAAACATATCTTTAGTTTTATCAGCTTTGTTGGTTCGGTGTTTCGCTTTAGGACCAACTTTTTTCTGTGGCTTCAGATGAAGACTGTCCATAATATTCTTCCCTAATAAAGCTTTCTTAGGTTTGTGAATTTCCTCTATTGCAGGGAAAGTTTCCTCATTGACATCTTCATCTATGAATCCTAGCGAGTGGTAGCCCTCCTGAATGTCCAATATTTGTTGATCTAGCCTCTGACCTTCGAAGTTCAGCGATTTGTTTAGCCTAGATCTCTGGAATACGGGAGTTGTCGTGATGGGCAGCTCGTATTCGTTTGAGAAGCTTCGCTTGTATTCCTTTTTAGCTATAGAGGACCTTTCAGTTGGAACATAAGATACGTTGGATATAGGTGTACGCACTCTGGGCTGATTGTTGACCGCTATTTCATTATTGTTAGCCAGTTTGATAATTTCAACACTCTCATCCGATTTATTCTTATTTGTCTCCAAGTCTTTGACTGTGGCCACTTTGATGGACTTTGCAGCATCAGCAGGGCTTGATACGAAAGCTTTTACAGGATATTTCTTACTCGGACTAATAACATTTAGATTTATATCAGGTATATCTTTGGTTTCTTTTTGTATTGCACTTTTGTTTGGAGAATTTTCTTTATTTTCATTTTTAGAAGGGGTTAAATTCTTGTCCACCTTATCTTTATTTACTTTAGGGTTTGTATTCTTTGTATTCGTCGATTTCGATTTGCTGAGTTTTTCATTGTAAACATTTTTAGGTGATGGGTACTTTGGTTCTGTGTTAAATGAGTCTGTATCCTTGTCTTTGAGAAGATCCATGTGTTCTTCATCATTATGGACCTCATAGTACTTCTGTAGATCATACGGTGTCTGTATGACGCTGCTGCTTCGATTTCGTGGTTTCGGAGTGGGTGCTCCGCCGCTGATGTTATCAGGCTGTCTCGGGCTATCAACGACATCTTTATTATTGTTCTGGAAGTCTATCGCTTGCTTCACCGTTATGTTCTCATTGTTATTGGAGTCGCTGCTGCTAGTGTTGTTCTTGGAAGCATTGCTATCAGGTGAGGCGAAATACTGAGAAGGTGGTTGAGAGCTATCAGAGTCCGAGAAGCCGGAGTCTTGGCTCTTATGGCTGCCGGGGCTGCCGTGTCTCAGAGGCCATTGGTTGATCTGAATCTGTACGTTGGGTTGTGGTGCGTTTTCGACGATAACCTCTGGCTGGTTTGCGATCCAGTGCGGTAGTTGTGGTTCCCAGTCGGGTTCCCTTACAGGGTTGTTCCAGCTAGGTTGGGCAACCGGACTGCCTGCGGCCGGCTCGTCGCCCCACCACACCTTGCTGCGGGTTCGTTGGAAATTCGACATCCTGAAACAAAACAAAATCTTAACACCTTACGCCTTGTGGGAATTATTTGTAATGATAGGTAAAGTGACGTAATTTCTTGGACCATTAGTAGTTTTTGAGGAGCTAAGGAGGTGCGTGTTCTTTGGCGCGTGAAGTATCCGAGGCCAAATCACCTATGTTTGTTTATTTTTTACTGTCATGGGAATTTACTTTGTGTTGGTTGCTCACGTATTAAAATTGAAAATTGGCAAAAAGTAGGTGAGTACCTCTAAGACGTGGACGCTGTAGTGACTTTAATAATAATGGGTGGTGAATCTGGAAGCCCGTAGCCGGCAGATGTTAAAAACCGTTGGTCTATTGTGATGATTGCAAGGGTCGCTGTGATTTCGTCCCCTTCGGTTAATGCTGAAGAATAGCGGAGACGCGACCTTTTGTAAAGCGTCGAGACAGTGTCACATTGTGAAAGCACCGGAATACCGTCTTGTGTATTGAAACATTTAAGCTAAGAACTATTAAAATAAAGATGGCTGAATAAATCAGACTTACCTTTAGTAAAAACTACATGGGAGATGGACAGATCACCTGTCACCTCTTGTGAGTACAAAATATAAAGATTCCTGTAGATTGCACTTTAAGACGCAACAAATACTGACCTCTTCATCTGTGTACATTCTAGAATGTCTTAAGTATAGTAAGAACAGACATTCATAGTTTTAAGATCCTAGGAAATAATAATGGACGTAAACAGGCATAACATGTGTTTACAGTCAGTAAAGAATAGAATAGAATAGAAAATTTGTATATTGGTAATTAAACCGGTAATTTGTGTATAGCCTAGATATTTTATAGAATACCTGAATTATATAGATTGCCGATAACATAAAATATGTACGTATAAAAACCTTGAAACCTTGCCTGATATTTTATTATTAATAGTTTGGAATAGGTACACTAATATTATATCACATTGATTACTTAATAATGGGACTGGTTTGGGATGGTTTTGTTTTTGATCTTTACCCATTATACAATAATAATCAATTTAAGTTAAAATACCTCTTATTTACGAAAGTTTTAGGTAGGCAGTTCTTGACGTTCAAATCGAAAGGTTTTTAAATCGAAGATTCTAACTTCAGGGCACATAAGTTTTGTAAGTACACTTTGGTCATTGTTCTATTGAGTAAAATCGAGGTCTTCAATCCATTAGACGTTTTCCACAGTATTTCATTCTGACTCAGACTGATTCACTTTGTTCTACTTTGTTATAACAACTAAATAAATAGCGCAGACTGTGGTTATTATTCACTTTATATTCTAGTTCTTATTGCGAAGGATTAAAGTTCAAGCCAGTTTAGGTATATTAAGTATATTTACTTTGCCATTCATGTACTTATCTTTAGGTATTAGTAGCAAAGTTGGTCATAAGGAACACAATAAGTTTTTGAAGAATTCGAAAGTTTATACGCCATTTTTGAATTCTTAAAAAACTGTTCTATTTAATAATGTCTACGATGTTACATAACTACCCAACAGAAATTAAAATTAATTTTCTGAATGGCTTACTACATAATCTTTTAATTACTATAGAGGGCATCTGCCCTATATTTATTCTTATAACTAAGTAGTACTTAAATTCTACCTATATTCCGAATCATCATCATCTTCCTGCCCTCATCCTCATGATCCTTGGATCATTCTGTAAGAGTTTTGGCTAAGGTGCTTTATGACCAGCCGCCTGCCTGACGTCAACCCTCCTTGGGAATACTTGCTTATTGTATCTCATCATGTAATATGTAGGAGGATACTATCCCTTAGTCGACTTTTACGACCTATATTCCGAATATTAGGTACCTATAGGTACTTGTCTATGAGTGCTAAGAGATTAAATTTTCTATAAGTAAGTAACCTATCCGTAAGTACCTAAGTACATAGGTAAAGTCTACAAGTGCTAAATCAAGTAGTTGTGTCGTAATTTTGACAGTTTTACACTAATTGCTGTCCGCCCTTGTTAATAGTGCTAATAGCTATGAGGTAAGTACATCTTTATTCGGCATTTTGAAATTGCAAACTATTGAAAAAATCTGACATTAAAATCTAAGTTTATAGGAATACCTTCACTCTCAAAGAATTGAATATTTACAAATAAATTTCATTAAATACCTATCGTTTATGTCACTAGGAATTTTCTACAAAACACCATATTCTGAACGTTTGACACATTTTAATATGATAACACTAGGAACTTGATTTAAATTATAAACGGCTAAACTGGTCTTAATAGCTTGATAAACCGTGTATATCTGTCAGTGCCTTACAATTACCCTCGAAAAGCCAATAATAACATTCAATACTCCTTTCTCACGTACAAACCTCGGTCTCAACTCTCGTCTTACTCGAGTTTGTAAAGATTATGGTTTAGTTTCCCAAAAAGTGATACATTTGGTGACACATGCATGAGTGATACACACCTTTCTGGTGGGTCATCTGAGCCAGTCTGGTGCGTAATATATAATATATTTTTTATGTTATATTAATGAATTTTTGTAACTTATTTTGTATGTCAAATCTAGAATTGTTTTAAATTTCATAATTTCTTTCACTTAGCTGTTGTCTGGTAATTACTACAAATGCTGTGCATGCTTGTAATTGGTGCACATTCTATAGTACTATTTTTATGTATGTGTCTCTATCAATGTGAATTATTAGTAGGTACTGTTGGCATTGCCTAATAAATAAAACAAAAAACTTATCTACCTATTTATGCGTCATACAAAGAGCATCCCAACCCAATCTTGTCAATGTATTCGAATCAGATAAGTAAATGTATTTTTTAATCAAAACAATACTTACCTACTTACATATCTACTACAATGAAACGAACGTTTTTAACAATTTAAGTTTGTAAGGAAGCATTTATTTAAGCACCCGTATGCGGGTTAACGTTTTATAACGACAAAAATCCTAAATAATACGAAATCCTTTGAATCCAAATTATTATTTACCACAGATTAATAAAAACTTCAAAAACAAGTAAAATAATTTTTTGTCACTGGCCAGAATCAAAATAAAAAAGTATCAACCAAGTTGTAGACAACAAAAGCTAATGAGCATTCTGTATTCAAAAATCGATAAACGAATTCCGAATTCAAATTCCGAAACGAGTGAACCTTGACGTAATCTCGAAGAGCCTTCACGTGACAGGCCCTTGTCTACTTCCTTCGCTTTCTGCGCGCCTGGTACCGAAGATACGGATGAGTGGAAACAATACCATTACAAGACATTGACTTTGAATGTTCGTGTTGTCTTTGTTTCAATAAAATAATTGGATTCGGTATCAATTAAATGCACACAAACTTAACCTTCCTGCTTCTGTTGAATTTCTTACCAATATTTAGGAAATTTTCAATTTATGTTACTTTTAAAAGTAGGTCAATAAAGTTGATGACAACCATGATTTCAGCTTTGATAAACAAGCTGGCAAGAAAAACGCATAACGGCGAAAGCATGACCAAGATATTCTGATAATTTCAATTGACGTGCTCCATTAGAGATGCTGCGGATACAAATCATTATTTCATTCACACTTAGCTCGTAATGGTGCAAATTATTTTAATTCAATTTCTTATCTACACATGGGTTAGAAAGTGGGTAACCCGATCATGGACGTAATCATTATAATCAAAGAATACATGTTGATATTGGTTGTTATGTTATCTACATACTTAGAATGTTTTCGGGGATTTGTCCTGGTTATCTAAAAAAAATGCAAGGGCAATAAAAACTACAATCAATGCCCGGATCTTTTCTTAGATTCTGTTGGCTCAATTAAAACCTTTTAATTACAAGCAGATGTTTCACTTGCTAACATGATTCTATTTCAGGCTGATTAAATTCCGAAGGTGACAAGCAGTTAACCTTTTGCAGTATTTATATCGTTATCATTTGCAACCCGCCACAATATTCGTATCGCGTTGGAATAGCACCGAATGCACCTGGCGTAACGGTCGCTTGTCATCTGCCATCTTCCATACGCCACGCATGGCTGTACGGCACGCGCCCTTCGCCTCGTGCCTTATTAAAAAAAAACCGTAGTTTGAAAATCGAACACTGAATTTTTTGCAGAATTAACCGATATCGGCAGCTAGTTCTATTTTTAGTTTGAATTTCATTCGATTTGTTGGTTTTAGATACCTTTTACACATCATATTCTATCTTTTCAATTCGTTCGGTAAATAGGTAAAAGTTGTCAGTTGAAATTGATACGAACTGTGTAAAAAACCCAGAAATCTGTGTGTGAGAATTCAGCTGTGAATTAAACAAATGTCATAAAAGAAGAAAACCTTGTTTTAAGTTTAAACCAACACAGTTAAGAACACTATAACTTTATCGTTCTGGGTTAGGTACTTATCTGTAACATCTGTTACAGACTGTGACCGTTTTATTTATATAAATTGTAATTGAGAAGCGCTTGTGGCGTAGCTGGCTCAGGCGTTCTTAAAGTTAAGCAACGTTGTGCGCGGCCACAATTGGAATGGGTGACCTAAAGTGGCATTACGAGCTGAGCGCTTCCGTGCTTCGGAGGGCACTTTAAACAGTCGGTCCCGACTAAAAACTTCGTCACTAAAGTTGCCCACTAGCTCATACGAACATACATACATTGGGAAGATACTCGTTTAACTTGAATATAAGCAGTTACTTAATTTTCCGTCGGAAACGCATAAGTTTCGCTTATACAAAGCTTACACAACGCATATCACCTGACAGACTAGATTTCAACCGTCGTCAAAACAAAAGAAAGCCGTTGTATTTCACACGAATAACCGATAACCGTGCCCTCATCCGTACTAATCCTTACTAATATTATAAACGCGAAAGTTTGTATGTATGTTTGCTACTCTTCACGCAAAAACTACTGAATGGAATTAAATGAAACTTGGAAAGCCGCGGGCGGCAGCTAGTATTATAAATGCGAAAGTAACTTTGTCTGTTACCTTTTCACGCCTAAACTGCAGAACAGATTTTAATAAAAAGTTACTTTTTATCCTGTAAAACGATCTCAAAATGGGAAAAGGATAACCAGGATAACGCATAAAGACATTTTAACTTATGACAAGACAGTTAATTTGACATTTATAAAATTTTGATGATTGATAATGTTCAATCGGCAATTAACATTTATGTTCTACGACATGCTAGTTTCCTCACGATGTTTTCCTTCACCGTTTGAGTGTACCTATTTTTCGGATGGGAAAACCCATTGGTGCTCTATTATAATTCGAATAAGCATAGAATGGGTCCAGCTGCTTCTCTCCCCGAGCATGTCGTAAAAGTCGACTAAGGGATAGTATCCCCCAACATGACGGACCACTTATATGGGCGATGGACTGATCACCTGTCACCATGGTTCACCATATCCATCTTAGGACTAAATCAGAAGTGGCTGCAAGTTTTCTTATATACTTGTGGCTCTGCCCACCCCATTAGGAATATGTGATAATATGTATGTGTATAATTCGAATCCACGACATTAGGATCGAAATGAAGGCGTTAAAAGGTAGAAATTCTAATAGGCAGTGTAGTGATTTGGTCTCTATGGTGACGGCCAGGTGTTTCTGCGTGTGCGCAAGGGGTGGGGCCCTGCTCCGGGTGTGCTCTTGGCCTTATTTTGATGCGCGTCGATTTACATATAGGCTGATTTTATATTTCATTTTATTATTATTATTATTTTAGTACTTCTCTGCTGGACTGGGAGTAAAGAAAAAACATAGAATGCGTCCAGCTGCTTCTCTCCCCGAGCATGTCGTAAAAGTCGACTAAGGGATAGTATCCTCCAACATGATGAGATACAATAAGCAAGTATTCCCAAGGAGGGTTGACGTCAGGCAGGCGGCCGGTCATAAAACACCTTAGCCAAAACTCTTACAGCATGATCCAAGGTTCATGCTGTGCCGACCCCACATAGAGTGGGATAAGGGCAGGAAGATGATGATTATTATAAGTAAATAAATAAGTAAGTAATAAGTAACACCCAACAGTCACATACATAGTCCTGACCCCACACTAGGATTCCCTGTGTCGTGGGTATCAGAAACTACGAGTACCATGCTACCACATCACCCAGACCCCGAAAAAACATTTGCAGAACATACAAACATTTCTCCCGTAGCGGGAATCGAACCCACACCTCTTGCGTCACAGCCGAGCACTCGCCCACCACGCCACCGAGGTCGTCACCGAGGATATGACTTATCTTTTACAACGATTTGATTATTTTGAAATAACTTTTGCACAAAATTGATTTTCTGTTTTTCCTACCGCTTAATAGTAGGTGTAGCGAATTCTGTCAACATTACGAGTATATTATAATTATTTTTACTGACGTAGGTACGAGTAGGTACATAAGCCAATTGTACGAAATATACCTACACCTGTACAAACAACTTATTATTCCAGGTACTCAAGTTAAAGTATTTGCGTGACTCATGCTCAGGTAAATCACATTTAAATGTACACGTAACATCGACTAAGAATGCACCTGGTTTACGGAAATTTTATTAAGTACTAGCTGCCGCCCGCGGCTACGCTCGCGTGGTACCCGGATAAAAAATAGCCTATATGTTAATCCAGTACATGTACTATGTATATTCCAAGTTTCATTCAAATCCGTTCAGCCGTTTAGGCGTGATTGAGGCACAAACATCCAAACATCCAAACATCCAAACATCCAAACATCCAAACATCTAAACATCCAAACATCCAAACTCACAAACTTTCGCATTTATAATATAAGTAAGAAGTAAGATTTACGTGATTTTCCTATGCGCTCAACTTAAAATGGTCGAATTATTAAGTAAGTTTGTGTGAGCCAACTCTTGTGAAGGCGTTTTTAGGCCGCCTAAAGGCCCTCCGTCATGGCTTAACGACTTAAAAGCCGGGACTGACAATTAAACGTGCCCTCCGAAGCGCGGAAACACTCAGCTTGTAATGCCACTTGCGGTCACCCATCCAAATTGTAACGGCGCACAACGTCATTTAACTTCAACGATAAATCAAGAACGTCTAAGCAAGCTACGCCACGAGCGCTTCGAATGGTCGAATTAAAATCATATGCCTACGTAAGTATTTAGACTATTTTTAGTTACGTTAATATTTAATATCAAACATTTTTTCTGGGAAAATGTAGATATCTAAACATGAAATTAATCTGTTTAAAATGACATAAAAGCTACATTGGCTTAATGGCTACTTAGGCTACATTGACTGCAAGATGATTAGGTACTTCTTCATCATCTTTATCTTCCTGCACAGCATGTTCTCTTTCTCCATTCCCTTCTGTCAGCAGTCATCTCTGTACACACTCAATTCTGAATCATATCCTCTTTCATATAATCCATCCACCTTTTTTTGGCCTACCTTTACCTGTGATTACTTCTAAAATAAAATAAAAAAGAACTCAAGTGATGCATCTACACCCTGTATAGCCTAAGGAGCATCGCTCCCCATTTAATCGCCACCCCAAATGCAATACCGGATCCCCGACATCTGTCCGTACAATATGCAGTCGAAAGTATCGATATTGTATCGGAATCGATAATAATATCGAATCGATAATAACATCGATTCTCTGCGGACGGAGGACTTCCTCGCAAGCGCGCAACAACAGTGAAAGTACAATTATGTAACGACTTATAATGAACCATCTATTACGAATAATATAAATATTCGAAAACATTTGATATAAGATATAAAATACGAAACTAATCCGACATTTGATTTATGGAAAGAAAGTTTTTGCTTTGTACATCACTGGTAGTACCTGTCAAAAACTAAATGTCATCTAATTTGCTTAATATTTTTTTGTTCTAGTCCAACTATCCAGCTATATCAACCAATTTAAATATTGCGCCTATCAGAGAAACATCAAAGTGGGCGCGCTGAGTAAATAAAATAGGTGCTAGATAACATAACCGCATTTGTTGCATTAGCGATGCGCTATTGTACCAAAATCACTCATTCGAATAAATCGTTAGTCTTTGTAGTATGCATTCGATTGTCGATTTAGTAGTTGTTTCCAAAAAACAATTGAATAAAAATCGTCAATTTTTTTTAACCTATATCGTCCCACTGCTGGGCAAAGGTCTCCCCCAAACTCCGCCAACGTCGTTTATTATCGCCTAAATATTTTTTTTTGCGGCCCTTCAAGCCATGACTGCAATGTGTTTATGGCCCCTAAAAAAAGGTTGAGTTCTAGTCCAACCACATTATTGCATATAAAAAAAATGTAACGTGCTATAATTTTAAATACGAATAATTACTATCTAAAATTTCAATCAACTTCTAGTTTATGCAGTAGTACCGTGAAACACGCAGCTTTGATAATTATGCCTGGATATAAAATGATTACAAAATCTCATCCGTTTTGATTTCCATTTATGGTCTCAAGTTGTTTACCTATTGGCACATAATTTCGTCACAGACCTGTGTTTTATTATTTTTATCTTTAGTTTCACAATTTATCTCATTCAAATTCGATACCCATCATTTGTTTAAAATTCTCTCCGATTGTTATAGATGCGTTTCCAAGAAGTATTTATTGTTTTTTTCACAGCAAATAATACAAATTGTAGCTTATCTACTCATCTTGTTTATTTTAACTATAAAATATACTCATATTATGTACTGTTTTTTGTCAAAAAAACATTGAACTTGAATTTTGTGTACCGATTCTATAGATCTTAAATTCAATGTCAAGTTTCGCGCCCTTATTTGTATAAAACTTAGACAGTATAATGTCAATGTCACTGCCGGATGTGACCTGGGATGACAGGTGATGACAGTTGTATCTCCCGTTGATCTTTGAATACAATGGAGTGATCCTCTGAATAAAAATGCCCCTAATCCTTGCTATCTCGTTTCAAATACATTGTATGTGATGTTTGCTACGTTTCTATACTACTCTCAGAACAATAAATATACTACTCAAGCTTTACAAAATGCATGGGTTTAATTAAAATACTCTATGGTCAGATATTTTTCGTCTTCAAACAAAAAAAATATTTGTATATTATTTATTTACATAAAGTTTACAATGCAGAAACAGTAAAACAATTTTGTTTGTATACAGTAGAACCCTTATTACTACAATAGGTTTGTCTATTTTGAATGACAGCTGTCAAAAAAAATATCTGTGCATTGTAAAGCAATCAATGCATTTTTCTGTTTTAATTTTGTTTCAAGTCGGTATTGTTCGTTAGCTATTTACATAACACAACTCGTAAGTATAAGACACCAGCTGGTAGAACTCCTTGTCTTATCAGTCAGATACGGTTGGCTGAATGAAACACCCTCATAGGGCACGCGTGGCATATGGCCTTAGCAGCACGCGCCTTTAAAAAAAACACCAGCCACGTGCCTCCAGTTACGTATTAATTCGAAGTGTGTTTGTGGCCTTATTACCGTGGCAGCATGCTTTTTTATGTCAATAACTACCTACCACAGATTAAATAACGTGTTGTCTGTCTAAGAGGGAAAAATAAAGAGATTACCTGCTTCTAAAAAGTATAAATGAGTTTAGTGATTTCATTATTGAGACTTTTTGGTAGAATAAAAAAAAATTGCTTCTTTGCTGGACTGGGCGTAAAGAAAAATCATAGAATGCGTCCAGCTGCTTCTCCAGTATCCTCTTAGGGATAGTATCGTCTCCAACCCATTAGGTATATGGGCGTGATAGTATGTATGTGTATGTAAACAAATACACTAGGTCTAGTCGCTAGTTTACTTTCGTAATTGGACTAGTCTATTATTCAATCAAGCGAAACAGCGTCGTTGATCAATAAGCATCTTTGGAGCAAATACCTGTGAGTTAGTCATATCCGCGCAATTACATGCTTGATCACGTAATTATGGCCAGTGGATCACTTTGATCATGAAACGAAACGACCTTGGTGGTCGTTGACATTAATTGATCATGTGTTCGTTATAGCCAAAGCTAGTGAATCCATCCATTAAACCAACTGTTAGGTATTAAAGAGCACCATAATTTCAGCCACATATAACACCCAACAGTCACATACATAGTCCTGACCCCACACTAGGATTCCCTATGTCGTGGGTATCAGAAACTACGAGTACCATGGTACCACAACACCCAGACCCGGAAGAAATATTTACAGATCATGCAAACATTTCTTCCGCAGCGGGAATCGAACCCGCGCCTCTTGCGTCTTTGCCGAGCAATCTCCCGCCACGCCACCGAGGCCGTCCTATATATTCTTTTTTTTTTTAATTTCATCAAATAATGAATAAACGGGACGCTCTTGTACCACTGTCATTGTAATCATAACCTAATAAAAAAATGGCGCACTCTTATCTAGTCTAGTCGTATCACTAGTCTTTTCGAACCAGTGTGATGAAAGGATTTCAAGTGCGCCTCAAAGGCTCCTTTCGTGCACTTGACTCATGCTTTTGATTCGAACTTACTAGGTTCTACGACGTGCCAGTTTCCTCACGATATTTTCCTTCACCGTTTGAGAGTACCTACCTACTAATTAACTCGCATAGTTTTTTCAAACAGAAAAATCTATTGGTGCATGACCGGATTTGAACCCATGACTCACAAGTGCTCCTGAAAATAAATTAATGAAAGAAGGTCTTTGACTATGCAGTTGCCCGAAAGGATAGGTAGGTATACTAGATATTATAAATACCTATTTTTTTTTATTTTTTTTTCGCCTTTTTTGGAACAGGCCATGACCTTACCGCCTCGTCTTACGTTTATTTCATTTCGTCGTCGGTCGCTGTTTACTCTGTCATAAATAATTATAACAACGAATTAGTGTGGCGAGTATTTTCCAGTGTTTCGTTTCTTGCTATTTTTATTGATAAACATATTTTTTCTAGCGTTTGACATTTAGTAACGGTGGGCAGGTGAACATTCAATTGACTTCTCGTCAGTTCGCGGGCAGATGTTTGTCTGTGTATGGCGCGCTTTTAAATTTCGCGCTAACCTTTTGACGTTTGTTTTTCTACGGAAAACGAGCGCGAAAACTGACGTTACAACCGATATTTTATTCCAGCCCAATGAACCTTTGTCAAAATACTTTATTTAAAACCTTTGTAATATTCTGTTTCATAAATCTTGATTATTATTAGATCATAAATCGACCAAGTTGGTTGGGAAAGCTGGAAAGCTAATACTTCCAATGTCTAAATAAATATATTGCATCCTTGTATGACGCCATCAAATTCCATGTCTCCATCTGTACCTTCCACCCGCCGCCATTTTGGAATTCTCTTTGTCCAGTCCTCTCCTTACTTGGCGCGTTAATCATGGGCCTGGTATTCACACGTGCAAACCTATGCACCATTATTATCTTAGAAAAATGGTAGAATGAGCACGCTCGTTCCTTGCTTGTTTGTCTTGCTCCAAATACTTAAAAATAAAACCGATCAAGTGCGAGTTGTATTTGGGATTTCGTGAAGGGTTCCGAACCATAGTGCATGTACATTGTTGTTTGTACATGTTCCTTGTATGCCACCTATCATAGGTAGCAGTATGCTACCTATTAATGCAAATAAATAAATAAATTATTAAAAATTAAATATTTGTTCTGGCAACTACTAAGTATTATGTGTCTGAAGTCAAACTATAAAAAAAAATAGGTCTTCGCCCAACTGAGCTGTATCATTACAGCAAAAAAGACAATTTAGTTCATCACAAAAACAATGTTACACATTTTTTGTTAATTATAAACTAATTTGCTGGCTTAAATGAGAGTTCTAGAGTAATGGCCTCTTTCAATAAAACTAACTTCCTTTACGATTCGCGCCAATTTTTTTCAATCCATAGATGTCATTGTGTTTGTATTCTAGGAATAAGTTATTGTTTCATATTTAGTTTCCCATGTTCTAGATTTATCTGAACCAGACTAGTCCCATGTCATCAATATGCCTGCATAACTTTTTTTTATAATTTGTACATAAATAGAGTGTCTTCAAATACTTGTATAAAGTGACTATTGTTTAACAACCGCCATTTTGCTTTATGTGAAGTCTTTTGTAGAGAATTACTCCTTGATTTGGAATTTGAAGAACATCTGTGTTTATTTTGTACTCTTTACTTTTTGGCTGAATATAAGTTGAGTTAAATAAGTTGGTTAGTGTGGTATGGACGTGTCATGAGAAGGGAAGAATGTCATGTGAGTGTCATGTGAAGGATATGTGGGCAGAGGTAGGTTATAGAAAAGATGGATGGACTGTGTGAAAGATGACATGGAATGAAAGAGTAAGTAAGTATCAAAGTTGAAAAAGGGCAGAAAAATAAAATTATGAGCCTTTGGCTGAATGTTAGAATAAATACCTTTTGATCAATAACACTGATGTTTTTTGTCTAGAATGTTTAAAGCCACGTTTTTTTCCGACCATACAATACATTATTTTATCTTATCATTTATCAATCACACGTCTTAGATAGAGAGATCATGATAATTCTATTTCAATACAATTTAAAAAAGTACACATACCCACACAATTTAAATAAGTACCTAAGTGGGTATATCGGACATTTTCAAACCAAGATAAAAATTATAGCTTATGTCCGTTCCAATATTCCACTAACTGACGACGACGGATCATTCGTTACCATAGCAACGTTGTTGTTTGTCAAAAATTACCATACATTTTTAAAGTCTACTAAGCATAGTATTCTCTCCAACATTGGAGCGGATGGACCATCTATAATATGGGTGATGGGCTGATCACCTGTCACCATGGTCCTCATTCGTCCTTTTCGATCCTCTCCATGCCAAGGTTGTCTGGAAGAAATTGCTCTTAGCAATAAGACCGCCGTTTATGTATATCTGTTTGTTTTTTCTAGTACCTAAGTTTTTTGTTTTTTCTTGTTTTTTTTTTGTTGTTATACATAATAAAGAGTTTATCTATCTATCTATCTATCATGGTTCACTATAATCGCTCTTGGGATTTTTAATCAGGAGTGGCTGCAAGTTTTCTTATGACTACTTGTGGCTCTGCCCACCTCATTAGGGATACGGGCCTGATAATATACATACATTTTTGAGAGAAAAACAAAATTATTTTATTGAACGATCCATCGTTGGAACAATAAATATTGTAGAATTACGATACATCTGAGAAAAACAACAGTTATGATACATGTACCATTCGCTCAGTAATTATGGCATTTATTACCAGTTCTTAAGGTTCAATTACATTGTATTATTGTTGAATCTACTTGGCTCGGAATGCGTCAAGTGGAGTGTAAAGATCACCTGGCATGACACTTGAGAGAAAATACATTCTGAGGCCTTTTAACATCTATAGCAGATGATTTATACAGCGTCAGGAGGCAACTTTTTACCTTCACACACGGGACGCTGTAATGCCCGGGACAAATTAAGATAGAGTAGGCTTGCCCAGCACCTATTCCATCCTCTCAGCTTAGTCGGCCTTGTCCACAGGAAAGACATGGTCAATTCAATACTAAGCAGTCAATTCAGAAATAAGCCGCGGGTTTCCTCACGATGTTTTCCTTCACCGTTTGAGAGTACTGGTTATTACCAGTACTCGCGCAGATAAATTTTTAGCACAGAAAAATCCATTGGTACACGACCGGATTTAAACCCACGTTCTTAGGATCGGAAGGCGGGGTCACTACCAACTAGACCACCAGTGCTCTCAAGAGAAAATACATAATCTTACTAATATTGAAGATGCGCAAGTTTGGATATTTGTGTTTGAATACTCCTTAATAGAAGTAATATTATAATGTAGTGTTCTACTGTAACAACAAATATTGTGCGCCTCATTATTCTTTGTCTAGCTTCTGAAATACGATGATGATTAGGTATGTAATAAGTAATTCTGTCAAAAAATGTAGGGCACTTTTCGACTAAGTAAGTACCTAAGTAAGTTCGTATGAGCTAGTGGCCAACTCTTGTGACGGAGTTTTTAGGCCGCCTAAAGGCCTCCGTCATGGCTTAACGACTTAAAAGCCGGGACCGACAATTTAACGAGCCCTCCGAAGCACGGAAGCGCTCAGATCGTATGTTACTTGCAGTCACCCATCTCATTGTGACCGCGCACAACGTTGCTTAACTTCAACGATCAATCAAGAACGTCTAAGCAAGCTACGCCACGAAAGATAACAACGTTGGTTAGTAATGAGCTATCCGCCGTCCGTTGGTATAATATTGCAACCGGGCATAAAGTCTACTGTGATAAAATAGTTTTTATAGGGCGAGTGAGTCCGCGGGTACAGCTAGTAAGTAGATTCTCATAGTGTTGGTATTGGCAGCTTTACAAGGTGCAAACCTCTTTAGGAAAGACTGGTACAAGTATTTGCAAATTGTATGAAAGCATCTTTCGCCAGGTGAGTATCTAGTGATTAATGCGTCGCAAATGGACACCTGAACAAAATAAATGAATCATTTAATGCCTGGTTCTGGAAATGCGAAGGTTCGCTCTTTACCATAACAACGAAATTATCTGTCGAAAAGGGTCGAAAAAACATTATGCGTTTACGTTTGCATCTGTAATTGAGGTGCCACTTGGTATTTAGTTAAGTTTGTTTGTATTTATAATAAATGTGCTAGTATACGCCTTGCTGATGCAACTAATAAGTAAAATAAATAAATAAAACAGCGATACATTTTCTGACAGACAACGTAAGTAGAATATTGGGAAGCGGGGATAAGTGAAACCAATACCGCGATGAAGCGCTCGTTTGATTGATCGTTGAAGTTAAGCAACGTTGTGCGAGGTCACAATTGGGATGGGTGACCGCAAGTGGCATTACGAGCTGAGCGCTTCCGTGCTTCGGAGGGCACGTTAAATTGTCGATCGCGGCTTTTAAGTCGTTAAGCCTCGACGGAGTCCTTTAGGCGGCCTAAAAACTCCGTCACAAGAGTTGACCACTAGCACAAACTTTCATATTTAATTTTATAATATTAGTTTCTTATTTCTTGCTTAAGATAGTGTTCACTAATTAGTGTTAATTGACCTTATTAAGTTACAAGATTCAAACGGTGTTCGTTACTACATTGACTTCACTTAAAAGTCTTCGATGGAGTAGGATTAAAGCAAGTGTTGCGTGACCTTTGCCCCAATCCTGATTCATCGGTGGGTATGTTCAATTGTCCGAACAACTACTTTAGTGTGGGGAAATATTATTTTAGATACCTATTTTCCTTAAATACTGTAAAATGGCAGAGGAACAGTACAGAACTGACATACAATGTACTTCATAAGTTTTCTAACCAAATCGCAAATTCTGATTTTCAATCCGCATTTTTCAACATAAATAAATAAATATTTGCGAATATCTCATACAGCACCATCTAGCCCCAAACGTGTATTATGGATCACAGGGGACATGACCCCCCCCCAAATTCGTACACGTCAAATTGAAAAATCTTCTAAAAATTTACAAAATATAAAGAAAAAACATTTTTTTGCCCCTAGCCGCGATGCCAATAAAAATAGAAGGCTTCCATTTGTTTTATAATGTATTGCGATAAAATTGTGTATAGTGCAATAAAATCTGATTTACCCAACAATTCAACATACTTATTCTATTATTAGTGAACCCTCCAAAATTTCAGGCTGCGACCGCGCCAGCATCAAGCTAAGTTTTACATAAACTATGTAGGTAAGTATAATAAAGTAGTAACAATAAAGTAATAACTAATAATAGTAATAACTAATAATAGTAATGTGTCAATTATCCCTGACATAATGCTCGTGTGTCAGCTGTGACTCACCGAGGATAGCGTTACCTACTGGATTTGTATCTGAACCAATCTGCATACTCGTAAATAAGCATTTTATTGCAATCAACGCACAGGCCAAACTACTGAAGCGAGAAAGCTGAAAGTTAGAAGGTACATAGCTTCTTTTTATAGCAAACCAGCATGGACACGTGGGTTTTTCAAAACAACACTCAAAAAGGGGCAAAATGGGGTGTCAAAGTTTGTATGGGAACTTTTTACGGGTGGCGCGATTGGCATTTTTAATTTCAATACAAAATACGTTAATTATTTACATTATTACGTATCAGTTATAGGTATGTAGGTATTTTATAAATTCCTAAGTTATTGTACCTAATACATAAATTGTTTAAGAAAAATGCCAATATTTTTTGCACGTATACGAATTCTACTACCCACTGGTCGTGTAACTAGCTCTTTCGAAGCAACAGTGTGGTGATAGGATTTAAAGTGCGCTTTAAAGACTCCTTTCGTATACGAATATAAATACGAATAGCGATAGCGACCTTTATCTACCTACCTAGTAAATTTTGCGCTGCAATCATTGTTCACTGTTCCTTAGCCTATGGTTATAACTTATAGGATGGGACATCGTTGGTCATGCACAATTGAACCGATTGGTCAATCCTGACGTCGTCATGGTGATCTTTTATAGCATTTAGCTTTTGTATTTTATACCTTAGTTCTCACAAATTAGAGATCCAATTCGCTTGTGTGAGAAGGAATGAGTGGTTTGGTTCTGTGGCCACAGTTACGATATGTACGATCTATCTAGTAGTGTCACTAGTTCTTTATAACCAGTGTGGTGAAAGGTTAAAAGTGCGCCTCAAAGGTTTCTTTTATATATGTTCTAATATTATCTTTGCTTAAACCGTTGAACAGATTTTGATAAAATTTGACAAGGCGATAGATAGCAATATTTTTAAACGATTACCCACTTCAAAGCTGGTTGGTAAATCATCCTAATAAAATAAAAATAAAAAAACCAACGATTTTGCTTTTATTCGTTCCAATGTTCTACAGATCCTTCACTACCATTGCAACGCTGTTTTTCTGTCAAAAAATATAACTAGCGCTTTTTTACAGATAACGTTGCTATGAAACGATCCGTCGTCTGTTGGTTAAATATTGGAACTGGGTATTAGTGAAGTAGCGTCTCATCTTTTGTACCTACCTAAACTTATGCACTTTCAAAATGTTGCGAAGTTAAAAGCAATTCACACAAAGTCCTTCGCATTCAAACTATTCAAAGACGGGTACTCAGGCAACTGGGACCGCTTCAAACTGGGACCGCGGTCCCAGTCGCCTGATAGCATTTTTGTATCAGTCCACTAGGACCACAAACGCCATGACGTGAATAGTAGAGTCAACCGAAAAACCTAATAAGAAAAGCTAAAAACCATACTCAATTTATTTGTTGAATATTAATCCTCTGGCACTAACGTTTGATACATACAAAACATGTAATTTATACAAATCTACACAGTATAGGTAACAAAATATAAGTACAATAAAACATGTTGAGCTACTTTTTAATTATTTTAGATAATATTACCTGAGAAATCGATTAAACAATAGACTTTGGATTATATTACGACCGGTACCAGAAAATCTAATAAATCAGGTGACTGGGACTGCGGTCCCAGTTTGAAGCGGTCCCAGTCGCCTGAGGATACTCAAAGACAATATTTCAATGCGCGTGGACTTCCATTTTAAAATTGTAATGTTGTAGTGTTAGTTAGTATGCGAATCACGTTGTCTATGGCACGATTGACCGTTCGCTACTGTGATACGAGCGAGGCACAAGGAAGTTGAGCGCCGATTTTAATAAATTTTATTTTGAATCGTAGAACACTGTCTGATATTTTTTAGTCTATGGATGGATGTCACATAAACAAATAATATGTTCCACGGTTCTAGTATAGTATTATTTTTCTGATATGCCGAGTGACAAGAGAAAATGGAAACATGTTAGGCTGACCCTACTGAAGTATTTCAGCTATATTCGTTTCGAATTTAATCCTTTTTCGATCATCACTCTTTCAATGAGCTTCTCAGTTCTTCAATTTTCGTCAAAAGATGGCATCCCACCAAATGTCAAAATCATTAATTTAATGCTCAGACTATAATGTGCAATAATTACAAATATTGTAAGGATAATAACTCTTTTTACGTCAAAATAAAAGCTGTAAAATTACGTACCCCGCTAGATTAACAGATTTAAGGAACTTGACTTGAACAAAATAAAATAAGTAGGTAGGTACTAGGTACGTACCTAATGACAAATGGGTGTAGTCATGGGTGTGCGTAGGCACGTTGGTATTGTTAAATGCGCCTACTTTTAGTCGACCTCTTTATGTCAACAACATGGATGGACCACGATTTAACTGTCGTTCAACTTCACGTACCTACCTATAACTTTTGTGGATAGCAGCTTGGTAAACAAAAGTATAACTAGACGACCTCAGTGGCGTGACGGGCGAGTGCTTGGCTGGGGCGCAAGAGGTGCGGGTTCGATTTCCGCTACGAGAAATGTTTGTATGTTCTGCAAATATTTCTTCTGGGTCTGGATGTTGTAGTGTTAAAAAAAGTATATAAGTATACTATCAGCCATCTGGATCCCATAGAACAAGCTTTGCTTAGTTTGGGACTAGATGGCGCTGTGTGAAATATCCACAAATATTTATTTATTTATTAAACTGCGAAAAAAACGAAAGACTAGGCAATATGGTATTTTTAGAAGTGACACATTTGACATACAAAAGATATCAATGCGCTTCATAGATTGAGAATCATTAAAAATATATTTGGATACTAGTTATTCTGTCCTCTAAATTGTTTTATCCGTTACACACCAGTGCGCGCCGACATTTATAGGTTTCCCACCAAAAATGTCCAATTGACGGTTTTTTTTTTAAATTATGTCTATCGATTCTTCACACTTTCCTGTCATCAAGCCATCAAGCCATCATTATTTACATATTAGAGAAATAAAAACATGACATGGATACTTTCCCATGGCCTCATGATGAGCCTCAGTGAGTATATATCTACTTAGTCGAAGAAAAAAAACATACAATCAAATTAAGAACCTCCTCTTTTTTGAAGACGGTTAAAAAAAACAATCTGGAAGAAACAGCTATGAAAAATTGAGAAAAACTCAACCCAGCCATTGCTACTGTTCTTAAAAAGACATTGATAAAAATAACAGGTTGTGATTTTTAAAGTAGGTGAATTAAAATATAATTTAGTTTAAAAATACTGATTTAAATATTAAAATGAATAAGCTCTATTGTATGTGCCTAAGGTAATAATAATGTGCTCGGAGTACAGAACTTTATTAAAATGCATACAATTTAATTCTGTATGCGTTTTTATTATGTATTCTACTCTCTACTATTTTACAATGTTTATTGTGCAGCACAGATTATATTCAGTTATATGACAGTCAGTAGTGACACAATGACACAGTTTTGAATATGAATGGATAGATAGATTAAGTAGCTAGTAGGTATTGTTGAAGATTGTTATCTCGTCCGGTTTAGTCATTAATAAGAAAGATAATGTACAATATATACAACAAAAACCACATACATAGGTAGGTACATATTATCACGCCCGTATCCCTAATAGGGTAAGCAGAACCAGTAGTAATCATAAAAAAGTTGCAGCCACTCCTGATTCAAATTCCCAAGATGGAGATGGTGAACCATGGTGACAGTTGATCAGCCCATTGCCTATATAGATGGTTCATACTGTTGGAGAGGATACTACCACTTAGTCGACTTTACGACATGCTTGGGGAGAGAAGTAGTTGGACGCATTCTATGTTATTCTTTACTCCCAGTCCAGCAGAGAGGTAAAAGTATACCATAAAGATAAGTAGCAATTAATACAAGACCTCTAGCAGAAAAGTAAAAATATGTCATTGTTAAGGAAATAATTATAATAAAACTAGTAGAACACCTTATCACTTTGTAGTTGATAGTCAGTCATCTTACTTATATTATAAAATTTAAAAGCTTTAGTTTGCTTGAAATTACCGGCGTAAAGTTCAAAACGCAACTATAGCGCGTGCTAACTTTACCTGTGCTGCCATCTAGTCTAGTATTATATAGGTATATTGATTCTATTGGTGCCTATCGTATAAAAAAACCTTTTTGTTTGTTAGCAAAATAGCGAATGTCTATACAGACAATCGCTGAAATATTGATCAGTTTCATAAACACGCGATATTACGTGATCCTCAACAATGTGATATAATTTATATTGCTCATCGAACAATATCGATAAAATTTAATTTTGTTTTTATAGCACTATAAAACTACAAAATATATACTCAGGGAGTTTGTTTAAATAGTGTGTATATACAAAAAGATTTCTAAATAAATATCAATAAGCATAAAAATTGATCGACCATGTCCAAGTCTTTCAAGGTTCATCAAACAGATAAACTAATAAACAAATAAAAAATAATTGAGGCCATCGTACACTCACTGGTGACTCATCGTGACGTATTTCATTCATAAAGCTGAGGTGATGTGTTTGAGAATGTCGGGTTTGTTCCGAGAATCCAAATTATCTTACGGAACTGCAACTTAGTGAGATTTTACAGTGACTCACAGATTTTTGGTTATTTTTTGTAAAAAACAAGAGTTAATAACAGATTACAGTTGGGTTTATGATTTAACTTTTTGACAGTATTTCTATATTTGTGAACGACCATGCATCTTTTAACATTTACCAATTTTTCAGGTATTTTTTATTAAACTGGCTTCAACTTAAAAATCAACTTTCAAGACTTTCATAACCTCTTCATATTTTATAACCAAGAGGACTTATCAAGATAGTTTAAGCGCAATGATGAAGTAACATCTGAGAATTTCTTGTATCAATATTGCATAACCTGCACTTGAAAGGCACTTGAACTTAAGTTTATTACTTTCTAACGTCTCAATTCCCACGAACAATACAAAAAGTGCTCAGTCTAACGTGTTAACTTTTAATTTAGTAGTATAATATAATAGTATTTGTTCCTGTTTCATTGATCCGGGACCTAAACAATGCGACTGAAAAATTTGTGGACATGACTGCTTTTTGGTTAAAATACCAATAAAGGTCAACAAGTCATTGACACGCAAAGAATTGATTGTTATAACAAAAAGGTAGGATATTTTAAATGAACCTTATTGAAGACAAAGCTTTGTAAATAGAATTTCAAGGGAACCTATCACATTTTACTACAAGGCACACTGTGTAGTCTAAGTTATTGGTCTCATAAACGTCTTGGTGCATGTTCCAACGTGAAACTAACCCGAATGCAGACAGGTATTTCCCGGAAAGCTGAGCGGTATCTCGTTGGACCTGCGGACGGAAAAGCGAGATTAGATTTTCTAAAGAAATATTTGCTATCTTATAATAAGAGGGAATAGATTAGTTTTGATGTTATGATTGATGAAGGAAAGTTGCAACTCATTCTATAGGTAAGAATGAATCGTGAAAGATAAATTTCAAGCAAGCAGCATAAACTTAATTAACACTTTCGTAAGTTTCGTGAACTTAGGTAAGAGAAGTTTCACGGTTGTCATTTAAATACCTACCCTACAAAGTATGTAAGTTTGTTATCATCATCATCTTCCTGCCCTTATCCCTCTCTATGTGGGGTCGGCACAGCATGATCCTTGGATCATGCTGTAAGAGTTTTTTCTAAGGTGTTTTATGACCGGCCGCCTGCCTGACGTCAACCCTCCTTGGGAATACTTGCTTATTGTATCCCATCATGTTGGAGAGGATACTATCCCTTAGTCGACTTTTACGACATGCTCGGGAAGAGAAGCAAGTATGTGTCTAGTTTTAAATTCATCATGTTACATACGGCTATGCTTGGCATGCACAAGTTTTTAGGTTGCTCTTATGTAATTCGAAAACGCGTACCGAAGCTTATTGCCACTCAAATTATTGTTGTCTAATTTATGAAGTGGAAGTGCTTTCTCCACAACAAGTTTTGACAATAAGTCACAGACACACCGATCTAGTGAGTCACCAATCAGGGCTAGAGCACACCCAGAATTTACCATACAATCACCTCGTTATAATACTCATTATGACAACATTGTGAACAAAATATCCAACAAAAAATAGTATGAGATTTTCGTTTACATTTGGAAGCTTACGTGTGTTGTTCAAGGTATACATGGGATCAATATATTATGGGGATATATTATACATAGGATACCAAATCCTTGTAGAATTAACCTCAATCAGCTTAATTTCATATATTACTAGCGACGCGCCCCGGCTTCGCACGGGTGCAATGCTGATACTAAATATAATACAGAATGTTATCATCTGTGTCATCTATATGTTGTCATCTATACGTCATTACATAGCTGTCATTATACGTTAATTACATAGCTATCATTTGCGTTTTGTTATTCCAAGTCTGATTCTTTTTTTCTATTTTTTTTTCTGTTTTTTTTCGGGATAAAAAGTATCTTATGTCCGGTCTGGCTCTAAGCTAGGTACCTCCCTACCAATTTTCACCCAAATCTGTTCTGCCGTTCTTGAGTTATAAGTGGTGTAACTAACACGACTTTCTTTTATATATATAAGATTTATACAAAAATAAATAAATTCTATTAATTAAGTAAGTAAGTTCGTATGAGGTAGTGGCCAACTCTTGTGACAGAGTTTTTAGGATGCCTAAAGGCCTCCGTCATGGCTAAACGACTTAAAATCGGGCATGCCCTCCAAAGCACGGAAGCGCTCAGGTCGTAATGCCACTTGCGGTCACCCATCCAGATTGTGACCGCGTACAACGTTGCTTAACTTCAACGATCAATCAGGAACGTCTAAGCAAGCAAACCCCACGAACGCTATTAAAAGAGGTATTTTATTGATATTAAATGCCAATGATAAGAATTTTCAAATAAGATTTTATTATGAGAAATTTATTATTTCAGTTTCAAATTACAGATCTGAATGTTATCGTACAGTTTATTTACGCCATCGTAAAGTATAACTAGTAACCTGTAATTACGAATGCATTTAAAATCCTTTAAGAAAACATTTTAATGGTAATTTGACATTTGTGAATATGAATGTAAGAAGTATGTTTCCTGTATCCTGATTTTATAGTCTGTTCTTTATGAGCACTAAACAGAGATTATTAAAATATTGGAGATATTTTCATAGCTTAGAATTTATTTATTTTATATCAACACTAGCTGACGCCCGCGGTTTCGTTCGCGTGGTATCCGGATAAAAAATAGCCTATATGTTAATCCAGTACATGTAATATGTATATTCCAAGTTTCATTCAAATCCGTTCAGCCGTTTAGGAGTGATTGAGGCACAAACATCCAAACTCACAAACTTTCGCATTTATAATATAAGTAAGAAGTAAGATTCATGTCGATTCTGTCGTGTGTTTTTATAAACTTAATTTTATAGCTCTAAAATTATAGCGATCCCTGTTATCTCAATGTATAAGAAAGGGCCGCCAATTTTTTAAGACTGTCAAATTAAATTAAGTTTAAGAAAATACCCAACAGAATCGATACCACTCTTACCCTCGAATACTCAAACGCATTACAGAGTTGAGCACGTCTCAAGTGGCGAGTTTTTGACAGATTTTCATTAAAAACTGTCAAAAAATTATGATTTGAGACGTACTCAAACAAACATACAAACATCCTCACAAACTTTCACATCGTACTATATTATAAATGTGAAAGTTCGTGAGGATGTTTGTATGTTTGTGCCTCAATCACGCCGCGCCGTAACGGTTGAATGGATTTGAATTAAATTTGGAATATACATAGTATGTGTGCTGGAATAGCATATAGGCCACTTTTTATCCGGTTACCACGTGAGCGAAGCTGCGGGCGGCAGCCAGTTACTATTATAAAGTATGTTACGACTTTGACTTGTTCCTATTGGATAAAATGGCATGAACAACAGCATGAACGCCTTAAAAATTATCCGTTTCAACGAGGTAAGCTAAACGGACTTTCACCAGTAATGTGCTTTTACCTTAATATATCGATTTATTACTAGAAACGGACTTAGTTTGCCTTTTAAATCAATTTTGCTGTGGCCATAATAGTTTATTTTATTTTAGTGAGAAAATAAAACAATAATCAGAAACTTCCAATTACATGTTTTTGCATTTCCCATATCAAAAGTTTTGAAACGAAAGTCTCGCCGCAAAGTTTTTTGTTTTATTTTAATTCATAAAACACGTTATAATAACTAATTTTTCGATTTTTGTATTATGATGCAACGTGGCAAAAACATTATTTTACAACTTGTCGCATTACATTCAAATATAAAATAAATAAATATTTGTGGACATTTCACACTGCGCCATCTAGCCCCAAACTAAGCAAAGCTTGTACTATGGGAATCAGGTAGCTGATAGAATACTTTTCATACTTTTTTTGTAAATACATAGGTACCTACTTATTTAATATTACAACATCCAGACCCGGAAGATATATTTGCAGAACATACAAACATTTCTCCCGTAGCGGGAATCGAACCCCTCTTGCTTCTCAGCCGAGCACTCGCCCGCCACGCCACCAGGGTCGTCAACATTGCATTCCGGTCTAGATCATAAGAAGCGATTTAAATTATTTATCTTCTTCGCTCTCACAATAAATCCTTAGATCATTATAAATCTGTAGCAATCTGTCCATTAGACAAAAACCCTTGGCTGTCTTGTCAATCATAACTCTATAGCAAGAAGTATTTCTAAGGAAGCATAAATCTACCATGCATTTTGATGATACTGAAATCTAAAATCTAAATTAGGTACTTACAAACTTGGTATTAGAGAGCACTGGTGGTCTAGTTGGTAGTGACCCCGCCTTCCGATCTTAAGGACGTGGGTTCAAATCCGGTCGTGTACCAATGGATTTTTCTGTGCGAAAAATTTATGTGCGCTATACCAGTTCTCTCAAACGGTGAAGGAAAACATCGTGAGGAAACCCGCGGCTTAGTCAGCTCCGCACGTATTGACCATGTCTTTCCTGTGGACAAGGCTGACTAAGCTGAGAGGATGGAATAGGTGCTGGGCAAGCCTACTCCATCTTAATTCGTCCCGGGCGCTACAGCGTCCCGTCTGTGAAGGTAAAACTTGCCTCCTGACGCTGTATAAATCATCTACTATAGATGGTAAAAGGCCTTAGTTTACAAACTTGGTATTAATAAAGTGTATGTGAGAAATACAACTAATTCGATTTAAATTTTCCCAAGGAATTTGACCGAAAGAATAACATAATACCTACCAAAAGTTATTTTTATAGAGCTTAGAGAATAGATAACATGATTATGCGTCGTAAAAAACAAATGTGAGAAGTGCAACATTATCAAACGGATGGACCGTATAATATTACTATGTTCAAGTTACGGACTTAGCGGAATATTATCTCAGAATGGGTGGCCATTTCTTCATGGATCATTCATAATAATACGTATCATACGCAAGTGTAGGCAGAACACTTACGCATGTCAAAGGAATTCTTAACAGTTTTAGATTTCCACAATTTACATCTGATTTTACTTCTACTACTACTACACATGTACTTTTTTCGAAGCAGTGTGGTGAAATGATTTTAATTGTGTCGCAGACTTCTTTTGTACACAATTTCACTACGAAACTCTTACATCTTGTAAACATCATTCGATGTAGTAGGTTCTTATTGCATAGGATTGCATAAACCAGGGTACCATGACATTATGGCATTGTTTTGAAGAGTAACGGTAATGCTATAGCTTAGTTAGAAACCGCCTGAAGTCCTTATAAGGTCCAGATATGAGCTTCGGGAAATGTCTTTATCATCTTGTAACGTGAGATGTTGGGAAAGGACCACCCTTAGGATTCCTATCCTAGCATCGATCTGAAGGTGGGCATTGTTTTCGATCAAATAATAACAATAAACAAAACCTATAGATGTAAACTAAGTACACGTCACTAAATGTAAAAAACGGCATATCTTATGGTATAGGGGAATCTCGAAAAAACATAGAATGCGTCCAGTTGCTTCTCTCCCCGAGCATGTCGTAAAAGTCGACTAAGGTATAGTATCCTCCAACATGATGAGATACAATAAGCAAGTATTCCCAAGGAGGGTTGACGTCAGGCAGGCGGTCGGTAAACACCTTAGCCAAAACTCTTACAGCATGGTCCAAGGAGCATGCTGTGCCGACCCCACATAGAGTGGGATAAGGGCAGGAAGATGATGATAAGGGAATCTCGAAAGTCTACGAAAGGAATTCCCGAAACCCAACTTCTAGAGAACACAGCGGGAAGAGAGAAAGTTTGTACGAAAGTTCAAATTAAAATAAAAAGTAGCAATCAAAGAAGGAAGCAAAAATAACTCTGAAATATCATCATAAAATTATATTGTTAATAATAAATACTCTTAATTCCATCTTATTTATTAATAACAGGGTTATGTAAGTTCTCGCGGTACTTAAACCGTGTGTGAGAGTGATCAGCCAAACACGTTTCTGATTATGCTGTCCGGTTTTAAGAAAATATTTTATTTCAAGATGGGAATGATACCAATCATATAACGTTATAGTGTAATCGTTATGATACTCTAACGCTTAAATCTGTATGGTCTAGTAAATCTGTGCAAAAACACATTTACCGATGTTTTTTTAGATCTTACTCATTTTACACTAGTTCTTCTTTGATCTTTGACTTTGGTCTGGACTTTGATCAGGAGTGGCTGCCAGTTTTCTTACGATTGCTTGGGGATCCGTACGCTACACATTTATTTTTGTAACAGCCCTTTTTCGGGTAAACGGTTTCCGAAGTTACAAGTACCTATTATTAAGTAAAGAAAACCGGTTTTGACAAAGCACAGTAATTTATGGTTAAACTTGAAAAACGGTTTTATTCGGAAGTAAAAGATTAAAATAATAAATGTGCTCTTCAACATGGACCATCCATGTATATGGGCGATGGGCTGATCACCTGTCACCATGGTTCAACATTATTTTAGGACTTTAAATCAGGAGTGGCTGCAAGTTTTCTTATGATTACTTGTTGCTTTGCCCACCCCATTAGGGATACGGACGTAATAATAATAAAAATATAAATGTGTTACAGTCAAAACTCTTAACCGGTCAAAAGTATTTTTAACTGAACAGGTTGGTCAAAAGTAGTTTTCACTGCAACATTATATACAAAATGACTGTTTTCTCTTAGAATGTAAAATAATTTGGAATAACATTTATCTCCCTGATACTTAGACGCACTTTACCAAAAGCACTTGAAAGCGGTTAAATTCCTGACCTTTCCTAATGGTAAGATAAAGTAATTTTAGTGTTATTTCTACTTAACCTGTTATTTTGTATAGTATTTTTCTATAGGTTTTTGTTTGACGACACATGGGAGGCCTAAGCCCAGCAATGGGCAAAAACGAGTTGTTGATTATGATGATAATAAGTTTTTATAGAAGAAAGGCGGCAATAAATTAACTGGACATCTTTCTAACTAACCCCTTTCATAACATCTTGAATTATCTCTTAAAAATCTAGTCATGAGTATGTAGTTATATTTCCTTAGAGTAGTTGGTACTTCTACTATTCGTGTCACTAGCTCTTTTGAACCAGTGTGGTGAAAAGATTAAAGTGAAAGAGGCTCCTTTAGTGCAGTTGACACATACTTTCTCGAACTTTAGGTTCTACATGCCGGTGGTCTCACAATGTTTAAAGTTCTGAGTAGTTGGTATGAATTAAGTTAAACTATTTAGAAATTCATAAAAATGCATCGTCTTTACTTTCACTATCATATACAAGGTGTAATGTAAATATTAGTTATGTACTCAGGCAATCGCACATTATCAGTTCGAACTGGGTTGAAATATTTCCAATTTTTATCTTCTCCTACCATAACTACATATTTTCATATTAGATAAAAAATTGACTAGACGTCGAGTTATTGATGGTATGTCAGTCAGATCAGAGAAGTATATAAATAATAAATAAAATTGCAGTCACTCCTGATTCAAAGTCCCACGATATGGTGAACCATTGTGACAGGTGATCAGCCCATCGCCTATATAGATGGTCCATCATGTTGGGAAGGATACTATCCCTTAGTTGACTTTTACGACATGCTCGGAGAGAAATATGCCTTGTAAAATAAAGAAAAATTTTTGATTACAAAATCCAGAAATACTTGCATATTGTTAAAGATACCTCCTCTACACACATTGTATTGTATTTTGAATTTCTAGATTTATGTAGGTGTGCAAGAAATATGTTTACTTTAAGAAAAAAGGACTTTTTCGTGCGAGTCTCTGAGACTTCTGACAGCTTTGCCGAGCTTTGGGGAGCGTAGAGATTGCTATATTTTCTTCAGTCTGTCAGTCTAGTTCAGTCTACAGAATAAAATGTTTTTACATTTGTGGTCAGTTGTTTTGTACATTTGTACAGCTTCTTGTGACTAATGGTATTAAAGAAGCCAAGCCACGCATTCAATGCAATGTGCAATGGCTAAACGAATTAAGACGGATTACCTCCTATTATTGTTATCAAAATGAGATATAATATTATACTTATCTTATTTTGATAACACCGTCTTAAGGAATAATAAAAATACAATAAAGTAAAAAAATGAAGAAAGACATACAAAAAATATTTTTTAATGTACGATGGTACGGAACCCTTCATGTATGAATTGAACTTGAACCTAACCGGTTCTATTATAATGGTCTTTTATAAATGAGTATTTTGTAAGAAAAGAAGCGCGTTGAAATCCTTTGTATTAAAAAAATAAAGCTAAGAACAAATCTGTCTTTCCAGTTCATCGAAAATGGTTTAGCCGTTACCTAACGGCATTTGAATGGTATTTACAAATTGTCACACTTTTATACGTCAGATTGTTGGAATTTTCGCATTTATTCAGATTAATCGTTATTAGGTGTGTCAAAGGACGAATCAGTGAGACACAAGGAAAAATAATTAAATTAATTGTCGACATAGTTTTTTGTTTACGTCAACTTTAGGTTCTTCTCGGAGTAGGTATCAAAGAAATTGCGCACTTGTAGACTTGTAGAGCAGCTTATTACAGTTTTGCTCGGTCGCGTTACGAACAGGTGTAAATGCAACGTAGATTTAAGACGTGTCCAAGATCCCCGTTATTTTAAGAAATAAAGTAATTTCGACTGACTTTTCCATACGTGGTACACAGTAGTATAAAAAAAATATATTCAGTATGATGTAATGAGTGCATGGTTACAAAATACAACGATTTTTTTTAAATCTATTTAAAAAACTAAGGCCTTTTATCATCTTTAGTAGATGATTTATACAGCGTCAGGAGGCAACTTTTACCTTCACTGACGGGACGCTGTAGTGCTTGGGACGAATTAAGATGGAGTAGGCTTTTAAAATTTTTAAATCTATTTAAGGGTGTTGTAGAATACAACGAAGAGACTGCAAATGTTTTAAAACTGTGTAGCCGCCTCCTTAACCAATAGTTCCGTTCAAATTTAAAGTCTCAACTATGCAATAAAGCATGAAAATCTGTTCCTCCTTTATGGCACGAAACAGCACTGGTGGTCTAGTGGTAGTAGCTCCGCCTTCCCATCCTAAGGTCGTGGGTTTAAATCCGATCGTGCATTAATGGATTTTTCTGATCGAAAAATGAATGGGCGGAAACGTGAGGAAACCGGCATGTTGTAGAACATAAAAAAGTTCGAAAACATTGTGTCAAGTGCGTGTGGCAACGAGACGCACTTTAAAACCTTTCACCACACTGGTTTAAAAGAAATAGTGACACGACTAGTAATAATGCACGAAAGAAGGACAAACCAACAGACGTATGTACTATTGCAACGGTCTATAGATTATTTACGACAACCTGATTGTTTCTTTCTGTTAGTAATATTTTTTATTAAAAAAATCGACGTACAGACTCACCTCACCTTCACACTTTTAGTATTAGTAAGGATTCTCGTACTTTAGTCAGTCAAAACATTAAGTCCGCAGATTCTATGGTGATTTCAATGCATCATGGATGCATCAATCTTAATTGGGAGTAGATTGGCGTATCCTGGGATCACTTAGCAAGTCTGATGAACTTGATTTTCACCACATGCTGACTTTCGAATCGGAACAGATGGTAGATGCAAGATACATGCATATTATCACGCTCGTATCCCTAATTGGGTAGGAAAAGCCGCAAGTAATATAAAGTCATAGTCAAAGTCAAAGTCAAAATTACTTTATTCCTTAAAATCACGGGGATCATTTATTGGACACGTCTTAAATCTACGTTGCATTTACACCTGTTCGTAACGCGGCCAAGCATGATGGTCCATCATTTTGGAGAGGATAAATGCAAAATACTGCTATATTTTCAGAGAAAAACCTCTATGGTAAATATCAGAATCCACCATTAATCAGTGATTGACAAACATTCAGCAATTTTGTCACACATTACTGATTGATGGCGATTTTTGATGACTGATTTCTTGACAGCAGTTTAGAGCCTAAAGTTCAAAAAATCTGTGTCAAAGTCAGCCTCTTTCTCCACACTGATTTCGAAAGAACTAGTGCCTTGAGGTAAATTGTAGTAGAGTAGCAAATTCTCACGTAGTAAACATTACTGTACAATCGTAACCTAGCATGAAGTCCACACATGGATGAGCCGCGACCTCATTACGCGTTTTAGATCACAGGAAGCCGTATGAGGGTAGTCGGACAATCAACGGTACTACTCGTATCATTAGTTCCTTTAAACCAGTGTGGTGAAAAGACTGAAAGTGCGTGTACTGGACACATGTTTTCAAACTCTTCGATTCTACGACATGCCCTCACGATATTTTCCTTCATCGTTTGAGAGTACTGGTACATAATTTTTTCTAACAGATTTTTTGGTGGCTTCAAAATTTATTTATTTTTAATTTTAATGACTTTCAAGACTCGAAATTGATAAAAAAAATGGGAAATGGACCATTTTGGTGACTTTAATCACTCGGTGATTTTCAAAAATCTTCATCAAAGAAGCTTCATCTAAAATCGTCCCGGGCGCCACAGCGTCTTGTTATTGTAGGCAAAAGTTGTCTCCTGGCGCTGAATAAATCTAATATAATAAAGATAAATTGTAAAGATCTTTGTTTTTTAGGATATCTGTGTTAGGGCTCATTGTAAAGAATGCTACTCCCGCTTTACTAAGGGAGGAACGCCTACTCCAATATGTTCAACTACTTATCTGTACAACCAGTTGAACATATTGGATAAATTTCCTCCAATTTTTACGTCAGGTAGTAGAGTGTACCTACTTAGGTAGATACTTCAGAACAGCAAATTAACATCGTTTAAAAGTAGTTACCACTACTTTGTGTCACGCCTAATAATGTAGGCACTTAAATAAAACTCAATCATTCATTCGTCATAGTCATAAGACAAACAAACAATTTTCCCGGGTGTATTAACCTGTTTTCCTATTACCAGCTTCTATATCTACGTACCTACCTACATATACCTAGGTTGTACCTACGTACATATACCTGGCAGGTAGGTACAGTGTTATCGCATTCCTGTGTGACTCATTTTTATTTGGATAACCGCTTTAATATTCCTTAAATATTTGAAGATAGGGTACCTGAGTAGGTAAATACACAAACTTCGTATTTGTATGAAATCCGAATTTGTCCAAATATGCAACTAATATTCATCTAATTAATAATAACTCAACCAATCCTCGAAAAAAAATTGGTATCTGGATAATTATTATAACATCTCTAGGTACTGTTACGGGGTGGGTCAGTGGAGTCTTTTTAAAAAAAGGAAGTTTTTATCTAGCAAATAATATTGTAACAGTACCTATATTATAATCATCATCGCGTCAGTTCGTATTTCAGAAGCTAGATGAAAATTGCCGAAGCGCACAATATTTGTGGTAGGTATTACTGTACCTATTGTTAGAAGTAAGTAAATAGTTTTTTATTGCGTTAAACTTGAAACTTATGTCACCTTATGCATACGAAAATGTAGGTAGGTACCTATCTACCTAAAGTGGTAGTTTCGTACTCAAAAGTTAATGCGCCTTGATATTTTTTACTTGTTGGTTAATTGGTAATTTTGAAAATACGCATGCACGTGTTAATTACGTACTTACCATAGCTAATGGCAGCTACTAATAATATTACTAGGTACCTACCTAATTACTTATAGTACTAAAAATACCCGCTTACCTTCAATTCTCAAAAAAAATGCAGCTCACAGGTATACCAAAAATCCAGTATAATCAATCACATCAATTCTTGTATAGTACAATAATAATTCACAAACTATCAGTTTTATAACTTCTTCACATTGTTTTGTTCAAAGTTCTAAACAAGCGCGGGAATGTTAACTTTTTCGCGTTGCATTGTATGTTCGTGCGCTACCGTGGCGCATTCCGCACGACTCCACACTACCGATTACGTTCATCGAATACAAAACATGCACTCACCTCCACTCCTCAGTCACTATGCGATCGGTTGACTCACCTAAAACTATAACCATTTTACTTTTTTTAGCGCCATCTAACAGCGGCTGTTGCAAGCTTAGTAGTTGTTTTTAGCGCCATCTGTTGTAAAACATTATACACCAATAACATCTAAAACATGTGTATTCTACTCCCTGCTAGATGGCGCTTAAGGTCTTCCGTTGTCTTGACTTTTTATTGGTTTTCGTGTGCAAACAGCCTAAACACCACTTTCAAAATTTTATACTCTGTTCTCGTTCACTCAATCAGTCTTTCTGTCAAAATGGCTGCCGTGCAAGAGGTGCGTGCCGATTTTCCATGTGATATTTTTAGTAAACCAAGTGAATTTATTGTGTTTTCTGTCGTGATATCAGGTCAAAAGTAATGTGCTAATCCTTGATTTCAGGCGAGACGTGACCCAATTCAGGCCGTCCAAGTTTTCGGACGCAAGGTTAGTGTTTCTGGCGTCCACGTGTTTGAGTCGATTTTCTAGTGTTATTAGCATTTATATGAGATATTTACTAGACTAAAGCCAATATAAATCGTGTTTGTGTATACATGCTCTATAATATTCGATTGAGTTTTATTCTTGGTAAAGTTTGCAAAACTTGATGCGCTACGTTGGAACTTTCGTGATGCCCTTTGATTCTGGTTCCTGTGCATTTATCCTTGATACTTAACTTACGCGCGCATTTCATCAGGCACTCAGCCTAAGCTTGATCACGAAACCTAAGGCTTCTTTACCAGAATTTGTTTGCATCAAAGGTCTTCACAACATAACCTCCAATTATGGTGGATGGAGTAAATACAGCTTAAATATGACCGGTTTTTTTCTCACACATTAATAAACGCACTTTCAATCAACGTGGTTTATGTAATCAACAAAACCGTAGGTACTTAAAACAATTAAAGAATCAGTAGCATCTGTAGGTTTATTTTACATGAAATAATATAGATGTAATTGTATTTCAGAAAACAGCCACCGCTGTAGCATACTGCAAGCGTGGCCATGGAGTGCTCCGTGTGAATGGGCGCCCCCTGGACCTTGTGGAGCCCCGTCTCCTACAGTACAAACTCCAGGAGCCCATCCTACTGCTCGGCAAGGTACCTACATCAAGGACTAAGTGATTGTGGCTGCTTATGTGCAAAGCAATGAAAACTTTTTTACTTTTTGAATCAATCTGGTAGATGCATGTCAAATCGATTCATTCATTGATTATAAATGATCAGTCTTGTTTACAATTGATGTACTCATTTTTTAATAATTTGTGTTTGCAATAAATGCATTCTACAAAGGAGCGGGGAATGACATTCTTAAGAGTAGTCATCACTCATGATCAGAGATCGGACTTTTGGGTGCTATTGATAAAATATGTCATCAAAAGTATGGATACAACCAAAAAAATTCTGGGGAAAATTCCGTGTCGGAATTACATATATCACTGGGATATAGAATATGGATGAATGTCGAGAGTGCAAGAAATGGAAAAATTAGGGGGAATCTTTGCCCTTTTAAGTAAAGTTTGTTTTCAATAACCTATAGCCTCTCACTATAGGTTATTGAAAATAAAAAAATGGATCGAAGTTACTAAATGATGATCAAAACTTATTCCGAACCTGAGTATCTTTGGATGTGAAGTCACAATACTACTATCTGATTCAGGCCATCATAATACACAAGCTTGCCAAGCAAATAGCACCATAGTTAACATTATTTCTGTAATTTCAGGAAAAGTTCGCCGGTGTCGACATCAGAGTGACTGTGAAGGGAGGTGGTCACGTCGCACAGGTGTACGCTATCAGACAAGCCATCTCAAAGGCGCTTATTGCTTTCTACCAGAAATGTGAGAATCTTCATTATTTTTGATACCATTTTTATTTTAGTATGGCAATATTTTGTAGTAACTACCTATGTAGGCTTCACTTGCTTGGTAATTTGATAAAAAGCAGCCTTGTAAAAGATCCCTTTCTTCCAAAGCTGTCTCATTACCTTGTGAGTCAGTCATTTCAGGGAAGGGAGAAAAACTGTGACATTTACCAAACGGTAAGGGTTAACAATACCTTGCTAGTTTGAAGTGTACACAACATTTTCATACTATGTAGGTCTTAGTTGTTCTTTGTTAGAACGATTTTTATAAAAAGTATGGTACCCATTGAAATTCAATTTATTTTTAAAAAGAAGGTTTCTGAAGTTACCTGAAAAATCGTAGAAAATAAATGTACTTTTCTGCCATGCAATAATTTTCTTTAAGTATAACAAAAGCTTTTGAAAACATTTACCTATATGAAACACTGAAACACTGTGCTTCGGAGGGCATGTTAAATTGTCGGTCCCGGCTTTTAAGTCGTTAAGCCATTACGGAGGCCTTTAGGCGGCCTAAAAAACTCCATCACAAGAGTTGGCCACTAGCTCATACGTACTTACTCACTTTATGTCAATAATTTTATGATTGTTTCTCATTCTCAGATGTAGACGAAGCCTCGAAGAAGGAGATCAAAGACATCCTGGTCCAGTACGATAGGAGTCTGCTAGTCGCTGACCCTCGTCGCTGCGAGCCCAAGAAGTTCGGCGGTCCGGGCGCCCGCGCCAGATACCAGAAGTCTTACCGTTAAACTCTATCATACTGCGCGCTTTGCTATTTCACTGTTGTTGGTCGACAATGTGATAGCATTGGGTGAATAAAATAAGGAAAAGTTTTTTGGTGTTTTTATTTAAGATCCCTTAGGTAGGCTTCAATTTGATCTCCATCTGCGCTGTGGTCTGCCGCGAAGTCGACACAGTAGCCCAAGATCGAGATGACTGGAGAGAAGGAAGTATCCCGTTGCCCTGCAGTGGGACACTAGGTACATCCTTATATTAAATCCTACTATAGTATAAAATAATGTGAAAGTTTGTATGTTTGTGCTACAATTACGGTTGAACGGATTTGAATGAAACTTTGAATACATAGTGCATGGTGCTGGATTAACAGGCTATTTTTTATCCGGGCACCACGCGAGCGAAGCCGCGGGCGGGCGGCAGCTAATAAACTATATATTTTGAGTTGCATAAGAAAATTACTGATGTTTAGGTACCTACTTTCATGGGAAAATGAAAATACCAAGCAGTTATCGTTTTGCTTGTATCACTAATACCTAGGTAGGTGAAATAATTGGGTATATTGGAGAGCCCTTTGTAATTGTTTTAACTTTGTAGTCTTATAAACCACTAGCAGTTGAAATCAGGGTACGCGTCACTTGCCCATAGTGATTATTTGCTCAGTGTAGACCATCGTATATTCTTTGAAATTGTTTCCTTGCCGTAGAAATTGGTTTAGTATGTATCTACCGCCAATCGATGAAATGTTTTTTTTTCTTAGTGCGTGCACGGCGCCCCTAGTCGATGCGGGGCCCCTAGGCAGTTGCCTAATCCGCCTTATGGATAATCCGGCCCTGGATGAACAGATACCTAGTCGGTAGGACTATGTTCAAATAAAATCACTGGGAATTTTTCAGAACTTTAATCTTTAGTACATACATAAATGCAATAATTTTTAAATGGAAAATGAGATTATAAATTGTGATTTAATGTAGCCTCATAGAAGTAGGTAGGTACCGTACCTACTAACTAAAAATGTTTTAGATACATAGGTAGTCATAAAAGTAAACTTAAAAATAATTGGTCACACAAGTTAATAAAGTTAGTGTACTTATCATGTCTTTTAGTTAATAAAACACTGTTATAAAGATTATAATATCCTATCTACTTACTAATATGAGATTATCAAAATAAGATCTTATTGTATTTTGGCACCATGATCAGCTCAAAATGCTTCTAGCTTAGGCCATCTAGCGATAATACTTATTTTTATAGATAGACTTTGTGTAGGTATGTCTATTGTGTATAAACTTGTATAAAGTGTAAGGCTGAAAACTTTTTCTTGGAGACTTTCAGAGTAGTTTCTCCAAATTAAATTAACTCGCAGCGCTAGTTTGTATGCAGGTAAACTCGACCTCGTTTTCGATATTTAAAACTGACACGGAATTGAAAAAATAATTTCTTGTTTTTAATGTAGCTTCGGCTCAGAACGATAATTGTTCTGAGAGCTTCGGTTTCAAGATCACTCAAAGGAAAATCTAAAAGAAGTTGATTTGCTGTTATGAGGGAAAATCAAACACGGTGGCCATATTTGTTAGAAAAAAAATACCTATCACCGCGTCCGCATTTTCGACTCTATCCTGTACATTAGATCTATTTTTCCGCACTCGCTTCTCTTTCAGGCGTCTCGCGTACATCTTCGAATTTGGCGCCCATTCGTTTGAGCGCGATGACGGCCGCCACTGCTTTGGCCCATCGCTTCTTGATGACGTATCGTTTGAGCTTCGCCTTGGTGACGACGAGTTCTGTGCACATCGATGATTGGAACAGCCACGGGTGGGTCAGCGTGTCTGACGCTGGGAGGCGCTCTCTGGACAAAGTAATAAGAATAAGAAAAGTTTTAATTTAGTTAGTTTTGATATTCGTTTTTTTGCTATCACTGTCGGTAGCATGTCTCAAAACTTTGATTGATTGTTTTTTTTTATTTTTCAGTCATAAATAATGCTTAAACTCTCCTATAGGACCTGAAAATATTTTGAAAGTAAGGGATCGACTAAACTACTATGTACTTAGGTAGGTACAATTTCTGAAATATGGTTTTCTGCACTTTTAAATTGAATAATGTACCTATGTACAAAATTAATCTACACTAATATTATAAAGAGGAAAACTTTGTTTGTATGTTTGTTTGTTTGTACTGAATAGGCTCAAAAACTACTGGACCGATTTTAAAAATTCTTTCACCATTCGAAAGCTACATTATCCACGAGTAACATAGGCTATATTTTATTTTGGAAAAAAATAGGGTTCCGTAAGATATTTGGGTTTTTCGGACACAAGGTGTAAAAAATCAACCAGAAAAGTTACTTATTTTGCGTACGCTGCCTAAACTATAAAAGATAGAACCATAAAATGTTCTAATTAATTGTAGATCTTATAAATATCTACAAAAAAGTCCGCGACACACTATACCCATCTATGTCGAGTGAGGCACAGCAACCATTTTTTTATTTAAAAATCTTGAATTTTTTTTGGACTACATTTAAACGCGTTTATTTTACTCATGCTATTAATCCTTATCAAAATAAATGATTTCATCACTAAGAACAGTTTATGGAGATAATATTTGGTCTTTGAATGATTAAAATTGGACGTTTGGTTTTGAAGTTATGGCGAAATTAAAATATTACGATTTCTGCTGCACGGCCCGTTGCGAAGTGGGCGTCACCAAGGCGGGGGTGCGCGTGCGGGAGGGGAGTTTAGATCTATGAGTAAGGTACCCGCGCGGCTCAGTCGCAAGGTCGGCTCCCTACGCAGCGGTCGTGCGCGAAGTCTATCTTATATTATAAGAATCTTTGTCCTGACTGACTGACTGACAGACAACGCACAGCCTAAACCGCTGGACGTAGAGACTTGAAATTTGCAGTGTAGGTAAACCTTGGTACGTAGGGGTGTACTAAGAAGGGATTTTTCAAAATTCAACCTCTAAAGGGGTGAAAAGGGATGAAAACCTGGAATCAATTTTTGGTCTAAAACTGCACATAATCTATATCAAATTAAAGAGCCGATTTTTCTCATTTAGTTGATGTCATAATTACCTGCAAATTCTTTATTTTTGGCATGTTTTTCATGAAAAATAGAATACTTTTATTTTGACATTATGACAGCGATGATACCAAAGATTAGTAATAGATGATACAAAACATATGGAAAAGGACCTGTCAATGTCAAATTACCTGTGAAAGGAAGCATAAATTATTACTGGTCTAATAAGTTTCTAATCTTGATTATTCATGGAGTTCTGACGTAATTCTACGTCTGAAAACTAGATGTCGCTGCTAATTCTGATCAAATTTTGACGCGCTATCGTTGCGTTTTGTAAAGTTTACCTTAACCATGGGCGCCGGCAAGGGGGAGCCAGAGAGTGCACTTGCACCCCTTGGGAATCTCGGGATCAACAGGAATTATTGAAACTGTATTGCGCTTTCTCTGTTAAGTTCATCCCATTTATGCTGGTGTCATCTGGTGTAGAGTAGCGGTACTTTAAAGGGTGCGTTCAGAGAAGTAATTTAAATCGATTAATATCGATCCTGGTACTCCTGGCCCACCAATTTAGAATTTTTAAATTTCGATCGTCGTGAACTAATAGGTGTGAGCCGTGACGACTGGGTACCTATATAATAAATTCATAATGAATAGTCAGAAATTTGTAAATGTCTCAAACATTCAGACTAAAATTTCATCTTTTTATTAACAATCATATACGGCAAAGATTGTAAGAAAACTAAAATCTGCACCACCTGGAAATTATTTCTGCCGGCGCCCATGACCTTAACTCTCAAAATTTTTACTAAATTCACCGAAATTTCTTAATTTTTAGATTTAGGTATGTTTGTTACTCTTTCACGCAAAAACTACGGAATATACTTACATACCATTATTCATATTCGTTCGCTAAAGTTAGCCATTGCTTAAAGTTAGCCCTGTCACTGTTTGTCATTATGAAATGGTAAGAGATGGCAATACTTCAGTCATCGTTTAGCGTACACTATATTATAATGAATAATGGGGATAGTAGGTACCTACGTGTGCTGGAATGGGACATAGGGTACTTTTTATCTGGGTACCGCGTGAGCGAAGCCGCGGGCGGCTGCTAGTATATCGTAAATTACGAATCACAAATTATTTCTTGATGATGCATAGCACTGCATATTATTACCTACTCGCGTACTTTTTATATCGTCGCCGTAACATTCAATGTTACTTAACATCAGGTAGAGTGTGGTCAAAGCAAACCTATTTCGGTAAAACCTAGTACCTAGTTCCTAACATAGGTAGGTCTAGGTGCCTATGTTAGGAATGAGTAGGTACCTACCTACTATTATAATTAGGTAGGTATATTACTGGCGATCGACTCGAAAAGCTTTAACAATCAACCAGTTGATCGCGATGCGACTGCTCGGTCAATAATAAAGGGCATGATTATTTTATATTATAAGTAGGTAACTCTAACATGAGAATTGTGAAGTTGCTAGCCGTTAGGTACCTACTGTTTACTTGCTTTTTTCTGGTCTTTCTAGCTTTTAACTTCAATAATTATAAATTAATTTATTTTGATTGGCATTTAATACGAAATCCCTTTCATAGTTTTCAGTTTTGGACAGGGATGCACTAAGGACGTTACCTATAGGGCAACATTTTCGTTTTGTTGGTAGGTAAGTTAACCTGTTTCTTTTCAAACTTCAAGACTATTTTTATGATGCATGAGGATGTTAAAAATAAAATGCATGAATAATGAAGCATTCTTATATTTTAACAACATTTTGTATTAAAACAATAAATTACATGATTACTTAGCTTATTAGTTACACATGAAAATAAGGAACCCAAATTGTAACTAAGAAAACATTTTGCACATTATACCTATAGTCTTTTTAATTAATGAGTATGGTAGCAGGATAGACAGTAGAATTTATTATGTGAACATGACAGTTTTCTAAAAAAGACTGTAGGTATCTTAGTACCGATGTTTTACCTGCAAAGTTTTATTTATATAAAAATTTCAATACAATAATTTACATACACGTAGGTACAATCTCCTAAATCTATTGTCATTCATTATGCTTGAAGTGTATTTAACTTCAGTCTTGATTACCAAACAGAAAACCCAAATTTTGAAGACTAGAATAATAAAATCTAACCAAAAATGTAATCTCAAAACTGTTACTTTGGTAACATTGTCATGGCACAAAGTTCATGTGGCCTGTTAACATATTTAAGTAACACCATGTCAACATTTTCACTTGATTCTTCTCCACTAGCAGTCCCCAGCAAACAGTCGGTTTTATTTCTCACTAAAAAAATGTCATTTCCTTGCTTCCTCCATTCTCTTCCGCTGCATTTTCTCATCTGAACTTTGCCTTTGGAAGAACGCATGCAGGCTGGACATGGAGTTTTGTGCCAACTGACTCGCTGGAGAGAACTCTAAAGATATAGACTGATGCCGACCACCGTTGGAGGTTCCTCCGGCAGTTCTTTCCCCTTGGTCATTGCCTCCCCATTCCTCTAGAAGATGTAAGAGGAGGTCCTTAGTTCTATGAGCGTTGTCATCGCCTCTTTTGTAAGGCATTTGTCGGCCATTTTCTGAGCCGTTCACTAACTTATCTATCTTTTCCCGTCGCTTATCGAATTCGCTAAAGAAAGTGTTGCGTTTCTCCACAGGCTGGTCTGGTACGTCTCTGCTCTTATTCGTAACACGTTTTGATCTGAAAGAGGCTGATTTGGCCCACGGCATTTTACTAGTCATTGGTCTTTCAGGTTCTCTGTCTGTTAAGAACGCCGACGATAATTTGTGGGTTGATTTTGAAGTGAATATCCTCTTTCCATTCGTCGAAGCGTCTCCATTCGTCACTGTTCTCGTTATCTTAGTTTCCTTCTTGAATCCATTCGTTAGCTTCTCTTCTGTAGATTCTTTCGTTTCGGTGACATTCTTATCCAGTTCCTTCAGGCTGTTGTTGTTAGTTAGATCCGTGTTCATCGTAGACAACATGAAGAGGTGATCCGATAGCTTCTTGATTTCCTCGGCCAAGTTTTTTCTAACGTACACATCATGTCTCTTGTGCAAGAAGCAGCTGCTGTCTGAAGCTCTCCTTTCCACAGGGTGTGATCTCGGTGCTAATATAGATTCTCTTAGAGGAGGTGGTGGTTCTAAATCGTCCTCATCAAAGACTCTATCAGGAGAACTACTCAAGGAACTCCTAGGGGAGGGCGAGCATCCACCAATAGAAGATCTTTCGCAGTTTCCATTAGCTAAGCAGGTGATTTCATGAGCTTCGTTGTCGAATACGTAAGGTGAGTTAGGGTGTTCGCTCCACCGTTCGACGAATAGCCGTAGGTTGTCTTTGGCGACGTCTAGCTCGTGTTTTGGCGACGGCAGGGGCTGTGGGACTGGTTCTTTCTTGGGCGGTGTTCTTCGCTGAAGCCAGCGTTGACGGAGGCACTCGGTAGCACTCGGCCGCGACCTGCGACAAAGACCCTCGTTATTATCACCCCAACACCTTTCAGGATGGGATTTGGAGTAGATTAAGCTGGGTGTTTGTGATTGGATTCTAATCTAAAGCTTTCTCATAAATATATTACATTTTAATATGAACTAGATATACTTTATCCCTCTTATATCTTTCAGGACCTTGAGTCTAAAGATCAGGGGATGTCTACCATGCTTAAGAATAATTATTGAGCTTATTTTCTTAATTATATGAATGTGAGCTCCGTATTATGCACTACTTTGAACTCTATGTTAGTTACTAAATTAGTTTCAATCTAATTCGTGCAAATGTTAGTCACTAGATTCTATCAGTGTTGGACAACAATAACGTAGGGTCTTTATCGACAGGTATAAAAATAATAAAAAACTAAATAGACATGCTTTTTTATCCAGAATAAGTCCGAATTCATAAACTCAATCGAACTTTTCACTTACTTACCTTAAAATAATGGAAAAATTAAAGAAAAACTTACTCTTTATCCTTGACAAGAAGTTTTCTGATAAAGTCCTTCGCGTCTTCAGAGATTTCATTAAAAGCTTCGTCGTCGAAGTCATATTTGGCCACTGTGACGTTTGCCATTGTCTCTATATCTGTCTCTCCCATAAACGGCGATAAGCCTGATAGCCTGGAATAAGAAACAAAATATATCAAATTCCGATGAAAGAACGACTGAGAATGCACTTGAGTGTCTTCCATTTTCTTTAAAGTTTGAACTGATGACAGTTTTTGACTCAAATCGATTCAAAATTTACCCTAAGTTGACAGTTCCAGTGCTCTCTTAACATCATCATCGACTTAGGAGTTCACTGTTGGACATAGGCCTACTTCCAGGACGAACGATTTTGTGGTCCTCCATCCACTACTTTTCTAGGAAGTCTCTCTAGAAATCATTTACAATAATATTATAGTATTAGCTGTTTCAAATAAATACTTACAGCACATAACATATAACTCCGACAGACCACATATCAGTCTCGTATCCGATCCGGTCGAAGTTGACCACCTCTGGCGCGACGAACTCCGGAGTACCGAAGAGGACCTGCAGTTTCTTCTCCGGGTCGTAGAACCGGGCGAGGCCGAAGTCGATGATCTTTATCCGGTTGCCAGCTTTTGTGAGGCAAAGGATATTTTCTGGCTGCAAAAAGCAAAGAAAAAACTATTATGGGAGGCAATTTATTTATTTATTCTGATTTCTGCATAGACCCAGCCATCTTTAAGGAAGTTCTTACTGGTTTTCTCATGATAATTATCTTCACCCTTTGAAAATAGAAGACCGATTGGACAACTTGAATTAGATATTGTTTTGTAGAAACTAGCGATAATCGTAATAGAATCTTACTTAACAAGAACCCCAAAAACCCACTCTATTCTTAAAATAAAAACATTTAAATTGTTTAAAGAGAGAGACATAAAACCAGAAACAATCAGCGATGTCAGACAATCATAAAACTCCCGCGCATGCCTTTCCGCCATTTTGATTTACGATTTGGATGTGGACCAAGACTTGTATAGTTTTTCACGTGAGCGACTGATCGTTAAATAATTAATTGTTTGATTATTTTGAGATTTACTGTGCAATTTTGTCAAATAAATTTTGACATTACAAACTTAGTAGATACCTATATATTAATGTTGTTTTTTACTGCTTATATATACTACCCACAGGCAAAGATTTAATCTTTGCCCTCAGGATGATTTTGTCACAGTTCCAACAATACGATACAATAGATACTTGTAGTTTTATGGTGACAGCGGACGAGTGATCTATGTTGGAAAAGAAAATAACTAGGTACTTAATAGATAGCTAATACTTAGTAGTCGGGATCCTTATACTTACCTACCTACTTAGCTAATTAATTAAAGGATATTTGACCATGTGAGCATATTTGACCATGGTCAAAAAAGTAATGCCCGCAGACATATACATAGTACGTAGGAAAGGCCTATTAAAGTTATTAAGTTACTAGCTGCCGCCCGCGGCTTCGCTCGCGTGGTACCAGGATAAAAAATAGGCTGTATGTTAATCCAGTAAATGTACTATGTATACTCCAAGTCTCATTCAAATCCGTTCAGCCGTTTAGGCGTGATTGAGGCACAAACATCCAAATATTCAAACATCCAAACATCCTCACAAACTTTCGCATTTATAATATAAGTAAGATTTACAAAAGTACGAGAAGGCTTTCCATCTTACCTTCATGTCGAGATGAAGTATGTTCTGCCTGTGAACGAACTCGATGCCCTCGCATATTTGCCGCATGAACACAGTGCACGCCCTTTCTGTTAGCACGAAGTCTTCATCTATGACACGCTCGAACAACTCTCCGCCCGTGATCCTGAAAAAAGAAAAAAAAAACAAATAAAAAAAAACGCCTAATAAAAAAATTTGCCCCTTCTACGCTGATTTAATTCGGCCCTGAACTAGGTTTTTAGTGCTCCGAAACTAAATGGTGACAAGGAATGGTGCAACTTTTTTTATAAATGGTAAAGTATAGTAAGTACCTAGAACAATCAGTCATTGGTTTCATTCATACGCTTGCCGCGTGATCCAGACACTAAAATGAAGGCACTAAAAATCATCAACGATCTCTAAGAAAACTTTAAAAAGTGCGCGAAAAACACGCAATAAGGAAACGCTGCCAAAATGTTTGTTGCCGATCAAAATAATGAGCTTCGACGCATGGAGGCGGCTGTTGGCGCCAAAATAAACTAACTAGGGGCGACGAAACGGCAAGGTCGATGTCAGGATTCTTTATTTTGATTCCGTCGTCTCTTGCAGAAGAAATAACGTTTGGATGACAAGTGGCAGTTGGCAGTTATTTTTAAATCATTTTACGTCACTTTGGAAAAGATTAAAAATAGCAGGGTCGTATTTGCGGATGATTTAGGGGCAACTAGAAGAGTTCTTTGCGAACTCTTCAACAATGGACAACGTTCGGCACAAAGTTTTAGTTAGCACAAAATGTTCATGTAAGTACGGACAGCAACATAAGATTATTCATAGTTTGAGTTTATACCTTTTCGTTGTGAAGAAATCGGTAGGTACAGGTACCTCCTTAACTGTGCATTGAAAGGTTTAAAAATTATATACAGGTCCAGGAAAATATCATAATAAAGAAACACTAAAACTCTTAAAAACAATTTTGGTTTTATTAAAATCATCAAATGTTTAAGTCGACTAAGGTTTAGTACCTATCCTCCCCAACATGATGGACCATCTATATGGGCGATGGACTGATCACCCGTCACCTTGGTTCACCATATCCATCTTAAGACTAAATCAGAAGTGACTGCAAGTCTTCTTATGTTTACTTGTGGCTCTGCCCACCCCATTAGGGATACAAATGTTCATCTGTAGGTACTTTGGGTTTATTTTAATTTAAATTCTCTAAAAGATAGCTCTTATTATGAACATAATTTTATAATCTGTCCATAGAAAAAGTAGACGCTATATTCATCCATCGTGAGACGTAAAAAATACAACTTTTACTAATTACACATCCAACATTCCAAATAGTAAATATCAACATTTAACGACAAAGAAATGCCTGCCTTGACACATTATTCTAGATACCAAACCGAAAATAGTCTCCTTTATAGCGAAAATAGTCAGAATCATTGGCGAAACCGTGGGTTCAGTCACGGGACGAGATGTTTTGTTTAGGTACTTCATACGGGGTGTAAAGTAATGATTTAGTTTTATAAAGGAGTTGTTACAGTTTCGGCTTGCTCCATGTGCATGACATAAAAAAGCCGGACAAGTGCGAGTACCTATGTGAATTATCAATTCTGTGCTTCGGAGGGCACGTTAAATTGTCGGTCCCGGCTTTTAAGTCATTATGCCATGACGGAGGCCTTTAGGCGGCCTAAAAACTCCGTCACAAGAGTTGGCCATTAGCTCATACGAACTTACTACAAACTTATTACTTATTACAAACTTACTTATTACAAAATGGTTCTCCAAAACTACAGCTTACATTATTCGCTATTTTAAAGGCGTTTTTAAAATAAGGTAGCATTCTGATACGCGGGACACAGTATTTGCAAGGTACCTTACACACATGAGTGACTTCCGTTCAAACTTCAAACAACAAATTTTCAGCTATACTTATTTATGTAGGTGTCTAGTATTATGATCCAGGGCTTGTTCAATATTATTATATTTACTCAATCTCTCCTTTAGACTAAGGCCTTTTACCATCTATAATAGATGATTTATACAGCGTCAGAAGGCACCTTTTACCTTCACAAACGGGACGCTGCGCTGTAGTGCCCGGGACGAATTAAGATGGAGTAGGCTTGCCCAGTACCTATTCCATCCTCTCAGCTTAGTCGGCCTTATCCACAGGAATGACATGGTCAATACGTGCGGAGCTGACTAAGCCGCGGGTTTCCTCACGATGTTTTCCTTCACCGTTTGAGAGTACTAGTATAGCGCACATAATTTTTTCGCACAGAAAAATTAGTACACGACCGGGTTTGAACCCACGACCTTCGGCGACGTCGACGACGGATCGGAAGCAGGGTCACTACCGACTAGACCACCAGTGTTCTCCTTTAGAACGCTTGAATGAATCCCGCGTCAATTTCTCTGTATGTTCCAGTGACGCGGTTTCCCGCTAGGTATTATAAGTGTTACAAATATTTTTGACGTGAACATTCCATTGGTGACGAAAGCAGGTGTGTAAATAGTGGGAGCAGATGTTTTCTTTGTGTGCAAAAATGCTTTCAATATTTGCACCTTTTTCAAAGATTCCTTAAAATTTTCCGTAAGTAGATTTTAAAGAATTTTTTTCTTAATCTAATACATAATATTAAAAAGAGCTAGGGTTTTTAAAGATAATAATAAATATGATACGCTTTTAATCATAGACATTGTAAGTACCTAATGTCACAGTCACAGCTTTTTAACATAAGTACCTACCTATTGAGTAGCTAAATTATGTTCGCAGTTCGCACTCAGAACTCAGACGGTGATCATTCTTAGTAATGACGTCATTTCAATTTTCTTCTATTAATATTTCGAAAAAAGTACCTTTACGTCATCATCATCAGCCTATAGCAGTCTACTGCTGGACATAGGCCTCCCCTTTTTTTACCTTTACGTACCTATTATCAATCAACTGACAAATCGGTAGACCTACTTAACTACCTATCTAGGTAAGGTAGGTTAGGTAGGTACTCTAGTTCAACTAAAGAGATTTTGCAGCTGGCAAGTATTTTTATTAATTTGTAATTAGAAATAATGGTAGCCCAATGGCAAGATTCGATCATAATCTTAGCATTCGTCGCCGAACAAAGATGGCGTCTCCGTGGCGCCGCGCCAACTATGCACGGTAATATCTGACGCAGCTTGACGCCACTGATTTTATTTAGCAGACGTTTTTATCCGTCTCCATTTACGGGGGCACTTGACTTTGAGCTGTCTTAATATTAGGCGTGCTAAAGCGTCATAGACAAAGAGATTATTCTTATTAGACCTTATTTTACTAATTTGGTGTGAGTTGTAAGTCTACATCTTATCTTATCGTATCTTGAGGAGAGTAGTAATTTGAATCTTCATTTTTTATGTGTCTATTAAGTGGCCAATTTAGGGGGCCATAGATCGTACTAAGATTGATAAGCGGAGTTGTTTTTTATAAACTGACAGTTGACAGAATAAAAATCATTGGTTGACAGCCAATTTTTTAAAATTCGAATTGGGTTCTTTTCCAAGAGTATGAATCAGGAATTAAAACAAAATGAAAACAATTGCTTGCAGTAAAGTTTGCGGTAAACCGCAACCAATGATAAGAAGGCCGAGTTAGTATGTTTGATTAACTGTACATTTCTTGTATTACTTTCCAAATGATAGGAAAGTAACTTGTGACTCATCATTTTTTGAGTTAACTTTCACCTTTTTGACATATCGCTGATCTGATTTAGAGTAGCGAACATTTAACGGTTCATTAGTGTAGAAGTTGTCTATTTTTGTAACTCTTTTTGAAACTAAAAACGAAAAGCTTTAAAAAGTAATGGAATCTCAATTCAGTAAATTTACAATTGTATAATGTAACTATTGTAAAATAGTTACAATAGGTACCTATTTTAAAGATGAATAAAACGAAGCTGGGATGAATCTATGTAAAACATCTTATGACACCATGCTAATGAAGGCAGATACCTACGTCAGTTCATAGCGGGTATCCGCTATAAAAGTGAAAACCCCATAATGAATGACCAAAAGGCGTGTCCCACCTGTCCACGCGTCTGACTTGTCAACTGCAGTGTTGTCAGAGTATATCTAATGAAGGTATTCTGCCTCTTGTGCTGTCAACGACCTAATTATAACACCTGGATTCTCTATTAATAAACTCCTGAAATAAATTCTTGTGCTGAAACGGATGTTACCTGCCAGAGGGAAAGTGAAAAAGTGTTGACAGCTGTGAGCTTGACAGTTGTGACAGTTACAATGGAGGGAAAACTTTTTTGGAAAATGTTATTCACGGGGTTCAGAAAATCCAGTGTTTTTGCTAAACAGTGGAGTATCAATTATGGATTTATTTTTAACAAGATAGCTACAATATTAATAGGGGGTTTCCAAATGTTTTAGTCAGGCAGCCTCCAACCCAGATCTCAATATCTAAGTACAGTATGAGCCTATGAGCTATTAGAGTTTTCAGTGATTCACAATCATCAGTGGATTGAATGGAGCCAAATTAGAACTCTTATTACAAAACAAGTGATTCATTACGCCTACGATTTGATAAATGGAAACAAATAGGCGAGCATTGTGTCGAAAGTTGAATATTTAGAAATAAACTCAAATGACGGAAATTTGGTTTTAAAATATCAATTACTAGCTGCCGCCCGCGGCTTCGCTCGCGTGGTACCCGGATAAAAAATAATCTATATATGTTAATCCATTACATTTATATTCCAAGTTTTATTCAAATCTGTTCATCCGTTTAGGCGTGAAAGAGTAACAAACGTCCATACATACAAAGTTTCGCGTTTATAATATTATTAGGATTTATTTGAGAGTGCCGTGTGATATTTGCGCGTTTCCTCCGTTTTATTTTATTGAAAGGTCAAAGTAGATATAAGAAACAAGATACATGCTCGGCTTTGATAGAACAGCGCGCGTGTGCAACCGTGTGTATTAGGTCCAAGTACTTAGGTATCGCCTGGCATTGCGCACTGTGAATCATTTTCGCATTTTGTATGCAGTGTGGGCATTGTTTATTTCATTTCGTAAAAGGAAATGTTTCTTTTTCACGAAAATAAAGTTGTTGTCGGTCCATTATGGTTTGTTTATTAATTAAAAAACACATTTTGATGTTAATGCATTGTTTGTTTTAAACTGTTGAAATTTTTGTGAGGTGACTGACTGGGCGATATGAACTTGAACATGACGCTTTACAGACATTGTTTATTTTTAATTCAATTGTTGCTCTGAGTCATCATTTAACTTCAATTTTATGAATTTTGACCATAATTTTTTATTTATTTTGTTTTATATAAGGTCCGTTATTTTTGTTGACCCACATTTTTCGCTCCTAGATTTATGCAAGAGTTTATTTATTTTTTCTCTTGTCTCATCGTGTCAACAAGAGAAAAGAGGAACTAAAGTTTTAATTTAATCTGTAGTCTTATTACAACAATATGTACCTACTTAATTCGAGCACGTTATTCAAGAATTATGTATCAGTCTCGGGAGGCGTAGTCTCTCTTTTCTTAGTTAAATTCTTGCGGTCACAATTAGGATGGGAGACCGCAAGTGACATTACGAGCTGAGCTCTTCCGTGCTTCGGGGGGCACGTTAAATTGTCGGTCCTTAAGTCGTTAAGCCATGACAGTAGCCTTTAGGCGGTCTAAAAACTCCGTCACTAGAGTTGGCCACTAGCTCAATACGAACTTACTTACTGCTCTGGTGAGCCCTGACTAAGGCCTTTTACCATCTATTGTAGATGATTTATACAGCGTCAGGAGGCAGCTTTTACCTTCACAAACGGGATGCTGTAGTGCCCGGGGCGGATTAAGATGGAGTAAGCTTGCCGAGCACCTATTCCAGCTCTTTGGTGATAAATGCAAGTATAGTACAATAATACTTACAATTCGAGCACGACGCACATGTATTTTCCCCACTCGTAAGCGTCGTACAGCTGTATCAGTCTCGGGTGGCGCAGCCGGCGCATGACGTCCACCTCTCTCTCCACATTCCGCCTCTCATCTCTTCGACTCACGGAGACCAGCTTCGCGGCCAACTCCAGGCCAGTGCTTTTCTCTCTGCATAGGTACACCGTACCGAATTTACCCCTGGAAAGATTAATTCAATTAAGCTACTGCTTATGGAAGAAAATACTTTGACGTTTTCTAGGGGTCTTTTGATACCCCGTTCTATGTGGCCTTTACAAAAAAATGTTACTAGCTAACTTTCGACAGGACTTCTCGTTGCTTTTTCCCACAACTATTGACCCTAAGGAGAACGTTTCGTGTTGAAGACGTTTATTTTTTTATACGGGGAGGCACTGAGGTAACTAAAGTCACATGGCTCAAGAGAAGAATGTCAAAAAAGTACTCCTCTTGGGCCAAAGGAAAAAAAAACACTGCCAAGCTTCTAATCCAATTTACTAATAATATAAACAGTAAGTAAATACGCATACAACAATACAAGACTTATTTTTTATCACTGTGTTCCTTAATCTTAATCTTATCACTGTGTTATTTCATTTGTTGAAACAATTAATCAGCGTGACTCACCTGCCAATTTCTGATAACATTTCATAGTTATCGTTGACGTCTGTGTTCCTTTTGATTGTGACATCTCGACAGGGGAATGGGGGCTCGATTTCTGAAACCAAAATATGACTATAAGTCAATAAATTGATATACAATTTTTGGTTTAATGTAAAAATTCTCTAATACTTATCCAAATAAAAATAGTACAATTTTATGTTGAAACTTGCATAAAGATACTTAATGTGATAATATAGCATTTGAATCATGTTTTCTTTCATTCTTTATCAACGTTATCTCTATGATATTGATTCGTATTTTAATAATATTGATTGGATTTTCCTGCATGCGTTATTGAGAATTTACCACATTTACAAAAAAACCGAATGATAAACATTTGACACAAAATTAGATTTTAGTGCATAAGGGATAATGTAGGTAATTAAATCTAATTTTAGACAAAGTTTGACATAAAGATTATTACTTCACTACTTAATTAAGTAGACTATTACTTCTCTGCCGGATGTCTAGCTTCTTATCTCCCCATGCATTTCGTAAAAGTCGACTAAGGGATCGTATTATCCCCAACATGATGGATCATCTATATGGGCGATGGGCTGATCACCTGTTACCATGGTTTACTATATTTATCTTTGGACTCTGAATCAGGAGTGCAAGTTTACTATAATTACTTGTGTCTCTGCCCACCCCATTAGTTTATGGTTGGTAGGTACGTATTGCTCGTATGTCATTGCATTGGCAATAGTTCAACATAAGATGATAAGTACACGTTGTTTTGCTATTTTAGCCCTTCCATTGCTTAGTCGGCATGCTTGAGTAGAGTGTGGGGCATATTCGAATATTTTTTTATTTGGGTCTGTGTGTTGTAGTAATATGTACATAGGTAGGTGTATTATAGGATGTCCTTGGTGGCGTGGTGGGCGAGTGCTCGGACACAAGAGGCGCGGGTTCGATTCCCGCTACGGGACAAATGTTTGTATGTTCTGCAAATATTTCTTCCGGGTTTACGGTATGCAAAATAATTAGATTAGATAAATAAAGTAAAGTGAAGATAAAGTTTGTGTGAAAAAACTCAATGTAAACAAAGTCGCGGAGCGTTCCACTAGTTTTCTGTATTATGTGTTCTAAAATGATAAATTTGAATAGATTTATAACTAAGCGCAGACAAAGATCGATTCTATAAGATCGATGAGACATGGAGGTGGCCGAAGGCGGCGCCTACTGAGGTGCATTCAACTCAAGACATGACACGTCACCAGTTCTGTAAGGTTAATCTAAATTAAGCCCATTGTGCTCAGAGGATTCGACCAATAGAAAGATTTATCGAAGTAAAATAATTTCCATCTATTGTAGTTACTGGAGTTTTGTGATATATTTTTTGTCAGTTTTTGACAGAAGGTCAACAAGAAGCCCCTGTATTGTACCTATGCGTTCTGAGTTCGTCCCTGTATAAAGGAAAAGGTGACGCCAAGACTAAGACATGACACTTCCTACGGATAAAAAGAGAAATGTAATAAATAGTTTCAAGTTGACAATAAATCTGAATACTTCCTTCTTAGAAATACGAAGGAAACATTTCTTCAACACATGAATGATGAAACAAAACGTTTCCATTGTGTTTGTGATATCTATATAAATAGATGTAGCTATGAATGGCCGGACGGACGGTCGGCCAAAGACTTGCGACCTTCATACTGTGATCTAATAGAGTAACATACAGACTGCGGACGTTTATATGTAGCAAAAAAATAGTTTTACCTGATATGGTTAACCCGATATCGCCATAACTTCGGTTAAAAACTATAATTTTGCCTAAAAGTCACCATACCCTAAGAGAAAATATTAATTAGATAAATAATGTAGACACATAATCTTTCTTAATTCCTATTTAACTAATTGTTATAGGTACTACTGTATGAAATAACAACAAATTATACTTAAAACATCTTATTAATATTATAAATGCCTAAGTTTGTGAGGATGTTTGGATGTTTGTGCCTCAATCACGCCTAAATGGCTGAGCGGATTTGATTGAAACCTGGAATATACATAGTACATGTGCTGGATTAACATTAGGCTACTTTTCATCTCGAGTGAAGCCGCGGGAGGCAGCTAGTATATAAAAATTCTTTATAGGTTAGAAACCGCCCATAACGGTCTTTCCCCTTTTAAAAACGTGTTTTATATGAATAGTATGTACTTATTGAAAAGTGCTACGAAGGTCTACATAGAAAGAGCATCTTACTAGAATTGTATCACTTTTTGAGAGCAGTTAACAGTCAATAATAGTTATTTGGTAAAATCGTTGAGGATCACTAAAAATCGTCATAAATTTACGGCGGTACCTACGTACCACCTTCGACATCATCTACACCACCAACAGCCTCAACACCATCGAAGATAGTGAAACACTGCTGCCAACATCCCAAAGCCCAGATCCGATACTTCAATGAGTTGGGCTGGCTGGGGGAGGGTTAGCAGGGGGATAATGCACAATACACCCCACCGCGGGATGTCAGTGCAGATCTATGTTCCCCTACCAGAAGAATTAACCAAGAAGGTACTAGTGTTCCCATACTGCTTCTTTCCTCTCTAAGCCAGTAGAGTAGACAAGTTCTATTATCATCCTGTCAGATTCTTGGCCACAAAACGACACAACACGTGCTATTGTTATATAAAACTATTTTAGCCGGGAAGCTTTGCAACTGACAATTATGTTAGTGACTAATTTGATGCTGTGATTCACAGGTGGGACCTTGTCTTTACAGATTCTATAGTCAACGAGGCTATTGACGTATCCGTAAATATCTCTGCTATAATACAGCTGTTACGTGGGTACATAACGGTATGTGTAAGGAACCAAAGATGTGGATTTCTTCAACTATTTTTTTATTGGTCTAAGACTAGATTTTGTTAATAAATACTGTGTCAGGAGCAAAAGGCATTTTTAAGATTAGGGCCATTGTTTGTGCGACCAGTTTTCCGACCACTTCCAGTTTCCGACCTTTAGTATTCCGAAGAACAGTATAATTTGGACTCACTTGGATACTTTGGTACCCATGGACGTAAGACACTACTTTTTTTTCGGTTAAGTTTTATATCCATGGACGGTTGAGTGGGAGAGAGAATTTTGAAGAAATCTTGTAATATATAAGCAACACACAAACAAATTGACATCTCTAGCTTATGCTCTTCAGAAATAATTATAATAATCATATCAGTTTGTAGTCATTTACAAATAGGTGCGAGCGTGTCGAAAAATACAAAATAATAGTAGCTAGTTTCCATGCTATGTTCCACGCTAAGTTTTTCACTGTTTTTGTAAAACTTTTAGAATTATTGTTATTTGTATAACTTGATAATGGATCAAAATATACGGTTATAAAGTTTTTTTGCTTCAAATATAATTATTAAACATTATTAGGTATCCATGAAGCTAATGGATGTGACCAATGACCAAAGGGATGGTGATTATCTCGGACAAAGGATAACTATAGCTATCCAACGAGGTAACGTCACCAGCCTTTTGGGGACCTCACCTGCGGTCGGTGATCTGAGCTCTGTTTTCTATCTGTAGGCGAACTTAGAAAACTGAGCTCATTTTCATTTCTTATTATTATACCGATTACCTTAAAATGTTATTTTAGTTTGTCTTTGTTAATTAATTAACGTTTGCAACGGCCTTTAGATAGTCCGACTGCTTCTTTTGTATTTTGTAAATTAAGTATATTTGTAATAGTTGTAAGTTTCTTTCTGTTAATAAAGTTTATTAAATATTAAACTATTAAAATTAGTTCTGTGTTACTCTTATGTTCCAAAAACCTAAACACGTACTTATTAATTAAATTGATACCTGTAGCAGATTCATATAATAATTATATTTTATTGCTCTCCCAGCGCGTTAAGAACAAAAATATACGAATTAAAAATGTTTTATGCGATTCAATACGCTGTCATTATAATGTATCTGGGTTAATTCGTCTGACATTATTCTAATCTAAGCCTAATCGAGTTCGATGACACTTGTTTTGTGCCCGCAAATGAACTAGCCAGTCTAGTTTTTATCTAGTAGTACCGTTATCTCGAACGATTTTACATTACTAAAGACTGTTTTCTTAAGAAAGTAAACTAAGGCCTTTAACCATCTATAGTAGATGATTTATACAGCGCAGGAGGCAACTTTTTACCTTCACAAACGGGACGCTGTAGTGCCCGGGACGAATTTAGATGGTGTAGGCTTGCCCAGCACCTATACCATCCTTTCAGCTTAGTCGGCCTTGTCCACAGGAAAGACATGGTCAATACGTGCGAAGCTGACTAAGCCGCGGGTTTCCTCGCGATGTTTTCCTTCACCGTTTGAGAGTACTGGTATAATAGCGCACATAAATTTTTCACACAGAACAATCCATTGGTACACGGCCGGATTTAAACCCACGTCCAAAGTAGGTAATAATTACAATATATTTATAAATTTATATTGTTTCTACATACATATTATGACGTTCGTATCCCTAATGAGGTGGGCAGAACCACGGATAATAAAAAGAAAACTTGCAGCCACTCCTGATTCAAAGTCCCAAGATATAATGAACCATGGTGACAGGTGATCAGTCCATCGCCCATATACATAGATGGTCCATCATGTTGGAGGAGAGGATGCTATCCCTTAGTCGACTTTTACGACATGCTCGGGGACAGAAGCAGCTGGACGCATTCTGTTTTTTCTAAAGTGGGTTAGATCAGCTTCGAATACGGCTGTAAAATGAAGGTCGCTCTTGAACTATAAATGACTAGATAACTGATCGGAATCGGGATTCCGAGTTCCTGGCATATACTATCTCTACTCTACCTATTTCTCCTTTATTCTCTATTTATTTATTTATTTCTTTACTCTACCTTTTCTTATTGGCATTTTATGTAACAAAACAATAACACTCTATCACCTGTTACCATGGTCCACCATATCCATCTTCGGACTTTTAATCAGGAGTGGCTGTAAGTTTTCTTCTGATTACTTGTGGCTCTGCCCACCCCATTATGGATACGGGCGTGATAATATGTATGTATCTTTATGGTTTTTGTTGTATGTATTGTACATTATCTTTCTTATTAATGACTAAACCGGGCGAGATATTTATAACCGAGTTGTTATTGGGATTTTTATGTAACAAAAAATATCCAGCGAACAAAATGATTTTCAGTTTGAACTGCCATCGTAGACATGTCTCGACATTCGAGCGGGGCGAAAATAAAGACAAATTCCAAGCGTCTGCCAAAACGTATTTGTTTATTTTGTTAGTTGACTGGAAAGGCCTACGAGAAAGGATTATTGAGGCCTCCGTGTCAACGAACTTTGAGGTCATTTTAAATATGGAATGCGAAAATTACAGCCGATGATTATGGTTTTAAATGGTGATTATTTCATGCTCGATGCTCCCGAGCGACGCCGCCCTTATATTATTATATAATATCACGCCTGTTTCCCATAGCCAGACCACTGATTTCCACTACTAACTTTTAATATGATTCTAGTTAATTTTTCATTTTTATTTTATTGTTTAATATGTTATGTGCAATATTCTTCAATGTAGGTACCTTATTCTAGATTAACGCTTTGGTTACGGCTGTAACGTTACTTTTGAATAAATGACTAACCCCCGAATACTCAAACGCGATTCAGAGTTGAGCACGTCTCAAGTCACGGTTTTTTGACAGTTTCTGATGAAAATCTGTCAAAAAATCGTCATTTGAGACGTGCTCAACTTTAAGATGCGTTTGAGTATTCGGGGGTAAATGACTACTGAACTCCATTTACATGACATACCTACTAAGTAATATCGCCTCATTCACTCTTGACCTGGCCTTTCTCTGACTTTGTATTTTTGTATTTTCTGTATTATAAGACCTATTTTCAATGCAGACTTTTGAAATTTTATTTTTTACCATGACGTCCTCGGTGGCGTGGCAGGCGATTGTTCGGCAGAGACGCAAAAGGCGCGGGTTACATTCCCGCTGCGGAAGAAAGGTTTGCATGATCTGTAATATTTCTTCCGGGTCTGGGTGTACCATGGTACTCGTAGTTTCTGATACCCACGACACAGGGAATCCTAGTGTGGGGTCAGGACTATGTATGTGGCTGTTGGGTGTTATTTATTATTTATTTCTTACCTCCAACAGGATCCGTTTCATCTACGTGGATCATGTCTGACGATCTGTAACAAATGAAATAGTAAAACGTTAACTAGGTAGGTAAATGCAACATGTCCCGAAACTGGGCCAGCTAAATATTCAACCTTGGCCTATTTCGCAATTCCAACCTAAACTACGATGTGTCTTTGTGTAAACATTCAAAGAATGTGTATACAGCTTTTTGATGTTTGGATTTCAGTTTTTCCGTTACTTTTTTTTATTCCGTCTGATGTGGACCATTGGTTAGGTTAGTTAGGTATAAACCACGGGAGTTCAGAGCTATTTTTGAATTTCAAATTGTTTGGTTTCGATTCGACCAAGTTCACAACTAGAAAAACTCCGTCACTAGAGTTGGCCACTAGCTCATACGAACTTACTTACTTAGAAAATAAAATAACTTAATTAGAAAATGTGGACGCACAAAAAAATGGCGCACTATGTGAATGAAAGACTTCTTAACAGTAAAATAAATAAACAAACATTTATGGGCATTTGACTCAGCGCCATCTAGCCCCAAACTAAGCAAAGCTTGTACTATGAGCACCAGATGGCTGATATAATACTCAAACACTTTTTTTGTAAATACCGTACTTATAATATTCCAACACTTGCAGAACATACAAACATTTCTCCCGTAGCGGGAATCGAACCCGCACCTCTTGCGTCTCGGCCGAGCACTCGCCCGCCACGCCACCGAGGTCCTCAAATAAAATACAATCAAGAAAAAGTAGGCAATTAAATCTCAGACTATCCGACTTTCTAAATAGGAAAATTTGTAATACTTAAGTAATTTTGATGAAAATGTTACCCAGAAGTCACTAAGACTTACCTACCAAGGATCACACAACACTATCTAGGACGAAAGGCAGCTATGTGGCTAGGTTACGTCCTAGACCTAAAAGTGAATGACCTAGAGTAGACAACCTAGGTTTAGACTTTGGATCACCTTGCAATACATTCTACCAATATTTGTTATTCATATGATCTATCACGACTCCATTATGAAATATAGACTTAATGGCCCTAACAATAAGTGTTAATTTTAATTGAATTCAGAATTGCCATGTGGCTTTCACGATTCAAGGTGAAATTCTTTAGTAGGTACCCTACTTATTGATATTGATCCGAGTATGGCGAAATATTATTTGAATAAAAACTGCTATGTCAGTTATACACAGCATGCTTATTTATTCTTAATATTACCGTATGAAATATATTCAAACATGATACTTATGAGAAATCAGTCATTGAAACCTATAAATTGGAAAAAAATATTTTTCCCTTTCGGGGCGAATACTTAGTCTGAGAGCTTATTGTCTAGTCTTTCGTAAATTTAATTTATTTTATTTTATTATTAAAAAATCTTCTAATTACTTTTACGAGAAAAAATGGCGCCATTTTTTTCCCAACAGCACAAACTATTTTGGGTTTTAAAACCATCGACAATTTTTTTACGTATCAACCTAGGTACTGCCTCTAAACATTATTCCTGTGTGTAGTTACAGGTAGTTACTTACAATTGTCGCTTCTTTTTCATAAATACTGGCAATGGCGCCATTTTCACAATCACATCTTAGCCGTCTTGCTATCTGACACCATTCGAAGCAATCAGTAAATTCAGTCCAATGCACTTATGAATTCTAACACATCAGAAAACTAGGATTGTAAATTGAGAACGCACTGAAGCTAAATTGATTTCCATGGAATTATGCGTAAATTGGAACGCAACTTCAAACTAACTGGCAGGTTGTAAAGCTTTGTTCATCGAAATGCTCGATGGCTTTGTTCAAATTATGAAAATTATTTAGTTCAGGAAAGATTTTGTGTGTATTTATTGTTCTGAGGTGGTGCTATACACTTTTTTATAAAAACGATCAAAGGATAGTAAATGATTCTGTCAGTAATTATTTTCAGTTTGTTTTTTTGCACTTGCTTTGGTCGCAATTTTTAAATGACGCACTGCACTGAAATCAAGGAAGTATTACAATCAGACTAAATGGTTCGATTGATGCGATCGAAGATTCGAAGAGACAAAGTTGGCAATGGATGAGCAACGTCAGTCGTCAATCATTTGGGAGACCTACGTCATGGCGTCTACATAAGCGTGCGTGCTGAGTGATGGGTGGGTAGGTATCTATGCAAATAGTTTGGTTTACTATTGTTTATATGTGCCCATCCGGTGTAGGTACCTACGTGCATTCCATGACGTAAAATCGAAGATGAATATTTATTCGTCTTCTAAGACGCGTACTAGTATCTAACAAACTTAATTGGAATAACAATCAGTAGTATCGTTAAAGATCTAAGAAAACGGAGAAGGACAAAACAAACAGTCTAGGAAGGCTGGCTGGAATAGGTAATGATAAACGCATCCAAGAAGGTTCCATTCCATTACTAAAGAGGTGGGCATTCATGAATCACCAAACAGGTTGCCTCGTTTTCTTTTTAATATTTCCAAGCCAAAAAGTTTGTCACAAAACTCACAAACCAGCTTGATAGGAGAATGTTTATGTGAGTTCAACGGCCGGAATACGCTTTCCAAACTTGTTCTCTCGATAAAGTCACATGGTGTTACACTTATGTACGAGATAGGTTTATTGTTGACACTTCAACAATGGCTGACCAGTCATGGCCTGTTCCATTTAAGGCGCACGAGTGGAATAATAAGTTGGAGCTAGCAAGACTAACGCAGAATTTATATTTCTTCGGAAACAAGCTGCGTTGTACGATCGGCGCATGATGCGCATTGCCAATTCGATAATATCTAGATGTTGGTATAACTGCCTTGTCGAACATCTGTCAAAATTGGAACGCCGTGCCCGGAAGTTTCATACTTTTAGTTTAGAGGGCTGTAAAACGATGCTCAATTGGTAAGGAATTGCTGAAGTTCAATAATAAACAATTATCGAATGAAAACTTCCTAGTTTCAAATAGGCTGATTATCCCGACTGATGGTAAAGTCATGAATGAATTTGTGGGATAGGTATGAAATCTTCCTATCTAAACTCCTCTACTGTGTTTGCTTTTTAACATAAACATAGACAGAGACGAACCAAAGTAAAGGATGGGAATTGTAGATATTTTTCTAGACTATTTTCAAGGCTGTCAAAATTATGTACCTAGGTACGTTTCATGCTGTTTCATGATACGCAAACGATTGCCGAAAAAAAAAGATGGCGGCCTAAAGAACGAAAGACACAAAAACTACGAAAGTTTAATTGACGAAAAACTAGACACCATCGCCTACTCGAAAGGGAAAACTATCAGTAAACGATTCCCTGTCACTATGGTGGTCAACGAGAAAGGTACTGAAATACTTAGGATGCCGGGAGCATGAGTCATGGAGTATTGAACCGGAGTGATGACTGTGGTTACGGGATCAACCTACCTACGTCACTTGCTTTTAGCTTTAGATCTGAATTGTGTAGTGGTAGGTAGGTACCTACATTTTGAATTTACGCCTGTTGGTAACGCGACCAAGTCAAAGACAAAGTCAAAATTGTTTATTCCTTAAAATCACTGGGAAGCGTGGAAGATACGTGGAAGACACGACAAAAATTTAAGAGATATTAGACGCTATGGGTTATATAAAAGTGTAGAACAGATTTTGTGTCCTTATCATCATCATCATAGACAGCTAAAATAATGCTGGGTAGGAATAGCCACCGAGCAGCAAACTATCATAGTCCATAAGCAAAGAAAATGGTAATATATAACAAAGTGAATACATAGGAATACATAAGTACATAAATATTATCACGCCTGTAGTAAAATAAAAGTCGACTACGGGATAGTATCCTCTCCAACATTATGTACCTACTACTTATATGGGCGATGGGCTGATCACCTGTCACCATGGTTCACCATATCCATTTTAGGATTTTTTTATTAGAAGCGGCTGCAAGTTTTCTTATGTTTACATGTGGCTCTGCCCACCCCATTAGGGATATGGTCGTGATAATACTTATATATGTATGTATGTACCTAATTTAATCTTTTATAGGGCGTAATAAGTTACCATATTGCACGGTTATCTAACTCTATGAATTTTCTCACAGCTTTCTCAACATTTGTGATGTCATTCCTCATCTGAATTTATAATATTTCGCATTAGGTACCTACCTACTATAAAGTTGCCCCACTACTAATCAAAATGCTAGAGGTTATTTTCCCTTGTAAATATTTCCTCATTCTACAACTTTGGTTAACTTTACTGATAAGCCGTAAAACGTTCACAAAACAGACCTCTCGTAGATCTTTCTACGATTTATGTTTTGGTATTCATACCCCCGAATACTCAAACGCGACTCAGAGTTGAGCACGTCTCACGAAAATCTGTCAAAAAGTAGTCATTTGAGACGTGCTCAACTTTGAGATGTGTTTGAGTAATCAGGGGATAGACAATGAAGTGATCCTATAAGGGTTGAGGTATTTTTCGTCCGGAACCCTAAAAACAGAGCAGGAGTTTAGTAGAACTCGGAGTTAGATTTTGGTTCGTGTATGAAAGTCAAGCTAACAGGGAGAGATGGCGGGAGATAGTGCGGAGAGCTGTGTTCACCTAAACACCAACGTGGGTGCCTCAAGGTGACCACGACCACTCTGCTAAGAGCGAAACGACATTGAAGAAGAAGAGATGAAAGTCATCATCCGACTTTAACCACTGCTGGCCTATTCCTACCTCAGTGCCATCCATCACCAGAGGCGTCTCTAGCCCTTGTGGCGCCCGAGTGCAACCAGTACCCTGGCGCCCTCTAGTCTAGTAGGAGCGGGGTCAAAATGGAATACAGTATATTTTAATTATTATTTTACTAATTATTTATTCTAACAGTTATATTTTCAAACGGAAATTCGGATGCAAATAGTGCAATTTTAAATGATGTCGGGAAGCAAAAAGTGTTTTAGGAAGGAAGGGGTTATAATAATAAAAAAGGGGGCGCTCGGCGCCCCCTTAGACTCGGCGCCCGTGTGCGCCGCACACCCTGCACCATAGGTAAAGACGCCTCTGTCCATCACGGTCTTGTGCTAGCCTCGTCCATCCTCAGCCCAGGGTTTTGATAATATCATCTGCCCGTCTCACTGCAGGACGACCCACATTCGATTTATGATGTCTGCATAATCCAGTGCAAAGATGTATTAGTGAAATTACGGGCAGCCGTATTTTCAATGCAATATCAAGTCAAAAACAAAATAGCAGTCAGGCACGTCTCGCTAATCCAACTAAAACACCCGATAATATTTCAAAATGTCTGATGGAGGTCAGTAGATTTATTCCCGAGGTCGGACAGTCGATCTATTTTCATAAGTGATCGCAAAAATCTGCGGAAATCTAAATTCTACTATCCTACTAATATTATAAACGCGAAAGTTTGTATGTATGGATGTCACTCAAAAAGAGCTAAATGGATTTGAATGCAACTTGGAATACACATAGTAGGTACATCATCATAATCTTCCTGCCCTTATCTCTATGTGGGGTCTAGTTTTGGCTAAGGTGTTTTATGACCGGCCATCTGCCTGACGTCAACCCTCCTTGGGAATACTTTGCTTATTGTATTGTATTTATTGTTGTCTCATCATGTTGGAGGATACTATCCCTTAGTCGACTTTTACGACATGCTCGCGGAGTAGCTGGACGTATTCTATGTTTATTCTTTACTCCCAGTCCAGCAGAGAAGTTATTATATACGTAGTACATGTACTGGATTAACATATAGGCTATTTTTTATCCAAGTACCACGCGAGCGAAGTCGCGGGCGGCAGCTAGTATAAGTATAAAATTTTATGTAACTGACTTATTGACGACCAACACAGCCTAATCCTAGAGTCATGAAACTTGGTTGGTATCTTCCTCTTATGATGTAGTAATTCCTAAGAAAGGAATTCCCGAAATTCAACTATTGAAGGATGAAGTTTGTTTAAAAAAGTCAACGCGGACAAAGTTGCAGGCGTTCCACTAGTACATCATATAAACTAAGTAGTTCAGTAAGCTTCAAACAAATTGAGACACGGTCACACGGAAACTGCGATGATCTTGAACGTGATTTTGTTCTGTGTCTGTATTCAAATATTTTTTTAGTAAAGTGGGCATGTGCCAGACGTGATGTTCGTGCTTCTCGATTTGATACGCTTTGGAAATCTTCAAGGTTCAAGACATTGTTTGGTATTCTTGGACATCAAGTAAATAGGTACCTATAGGGCGTCTGCTAGTTCTTTCGAACCAGTGTGGAGAACGGTAAAGTGCGCTTCAAAGGCACCTTTCTTGCACTTGACATTGATAGATGTTATCGAACTTTTTCGGTTCTACGACATGCCGGTTTCCTCATGATGTCATCCTTCGCCGTTTGAGAGTAGGTACTAATATAGCGCACATACATTTTTCGAACAGAAAAATTCATTAGTGCTCGACCGGATTGAATAAATTGATGGAAAAAATTCGAAGGTTTGAGTTAAGTACAAGTACCACAAGGATGACCAAGAAAGACCAGCATAGTTATATGGTTTTTCCACATCGCTGATTTATTTTTAGCAGATCCTATCAAATATCAGCTGGAATCGACACCAGTTGCGGTCCATTCCACACAGATGTTCAACAAAAACACTTATCTGTTTATTGAACTCTTCTCTTAGATCAGTTACTGACCTAAACTTAATAAATGGAACTTTAATACCCGGTCCTTTCTAAATTAATTTGCTTGGTTAATGCTAAATTAATACCGCGACGTTATCTGTCGAAAAACGACAATAAACAACGTTGATATGAATGAACGATCCTTCGTCTGATATTAGAATATTGGAACCGGGAAATTAAGTTCTAAGTGTTTCGCGCCATTTCCATATTTGGTAACCTATAAACGCGTGTTTACATGACCTTCAAATGTTAAAAAGAACACGCAAAACGAAGTGACTCAAATCTTCTGTCAATATGGAAAACCAAGGCCCTTGTAGTAGTAATGAACTTCTTGGGAATGTAGCTGACCAACAATAACTTCTTGGGAATGGCTAGCGTCTACAATTTTGGCACTACTGAGTTTTTTTTTATTGAGATCATGTGGTGGGTGTGGCCTTGAGAGCGTGTTGGTGAAAGTTTGAAAGGATACCTATGTAAAATGCACTTCATATAGCTTCGATGATTTTAATTTAATAAACATTTAATATTTGTGGACATTTCACACAGCGCCATCTAGCCCCAAACTAAGCAAAGCTTGTACTATGGGAATCAGATGGCTGATAGAATACTTATTTACCTTTTTTTTGTAAATACTTATCTAATTATAGTACATAATTACAAACCCGGAAGAAATATTTGCAGAACATACAAACATTTCTCCCGCTGCGGGAATCGAACCCGCGCCTCTTGCGTCTCAGCCGAGCACTCACCCGCCAAGCCACAGAGGGTAATTGAACACATAGTTCGCTCGGTCGCGTTACGAACAAATGTAAATGCAACGTAGATTTAAGACGTGTCCAAATGATCCCCGTGATTTTTAGGAATAAAGAATTTTTGACTATGACTTTGTATTTGTTCAAATCTATACTAATATTATAAATGCAAAAGTAGCTCTGTCTAACTGTCTAAAGTTACCTTTTCACGCCTAGACTGCCGAATAGATTTTGATGAAATTTGGCCAGGAGATAGATTCCATCCTGGGGTAGGACATAGGCAACTTTTGGTTGCAAATAATTCTGAAGGGGGTGAAATAAGGGATGTAAGTTTGTATGGAAAACTTATTATACTAGCGAGTTCAAGCAATGTTGCGCGCGTCCGTAAGTTGGATGGGTCGCCTGAGAATGCCGCGTGATGTTGACATTTTGCGCTCCCAGATAAGTAATATAATAAAAAAATGTAACACGCAGACAACAGGTTCCAATATTTTACTAACGGACGACGGATCGTTCATTACTCAGCAACTTTGATTTTCTGTCAAAAAAGTATGGCGCTTTTAGACAAATAACGTTGCTATAGTATCGAACGATCTGGCGACCGTTTGTTAAATATTGGAACCAGCGAATAGATGTATATGTTGTTGTTTGGAAGGGTTATTGTATTGATCAATCAATTTGCCTCCCCTTTGTTTGGATAATTTGTGGACAATCGCTAGTTGTTATCAATGATCGGTAAACAAGAACATAAAATGTCCGATAAGAGGGATGACACACAAGGACTATTATCTTTACTTTTTACCCGACTGCGATGAATGCTAGGTAAAGTGTTTGGGGTCTCGGTGGCGTGGCGGGCGATTGCTCGGCAGAGACGGTAGAGGCGCGGGTTCGATTCCCGCTTCGGAAGAAATGTTTGCATGTTCTGTAAATATTTCTTCCGGGTCTGGGTGTTGTGGTACCATGGTACTCGTAGTTTCTGATACCCACGACACAGGGAATCCTAGTGTGGGGTCAGGACTATGTATGTGACTGTTGGATGTTATGTTGGATATGTTGGATGTTGGGTGTATGTAAGGATATGTGTATTCCTTTGGCTGAAGCTGTAGTCCAAACAGCTGGTCAGATTTTGACAAATAAGGCGTTAGATTCGTCTGGATGAGAGTGTCATAGGTTATATAAGGTGTCAGAAAATTCAAATTGAAAATTTCAACCCTCTATCATGAGATACATCCCCCTGACAGACAGACGGACGGACGGACAACGGTGGCTTAGTAATAGGGTCTCCTTGGAAACCTTCAGGTACGGAACCCTAAAAAGTATATTAGCAAGTTGTAAAATCGAGGCATTCCTCGTAGCGCGCCAAGATAATCGATGTAACGTACATCGATTTTGAATGTTTTCTTCATTAATTCAGATAGTTTACCTATCTGAATTAATGAAGAAAACATTAGTATACATAAAGTCTATGAGATCCTACTAATATTACAAACGCGAAAGTTTGTATGTAGGGATGTTTGTTACTCTTTCACGCCTAAACGGCTGAACGGATTTGAATGAAACTTGGAATATACACAGTACATGTACCCACTGGATTAACATATAGGCTATTTTTATCCTATGCACAATCGAGAGCACTGGTGGTCTAGTTGGTAGTGACCCCGCCTTCCGATCCTTAGGTCGTGAGTTCAAATCCGGTCGTGTACCAATGGATTTTACTTTGCGAAAAATTTATGTGCGCTATATATGAAGATGATGATGATCGTTAGTCATTTAGAATGTGGGATGTTGTTCGTAATCAGTCTTTACTGTTCCACTGTTGGGCAAAACAAAAACCATCCTGAGCATTCCAGTCTTCTACTCGTTGCTGAAGTGTCAAGTTCATCTGAATATAGCTTGCGTAGGCTCTTCCTTAGTAGGATTTAACTTATTGTAAGTCTTGGCCCCTATGGCCGGAGATAGGGGGTTAAATGTGTCCTACAAAGTTCCATTCGATTTTGCAGCCTTGCGCATCAAAGGCATCCTTTCCACATGTTTTCGAACTTTTTAGGTTCGAAGACATGTCGGTTTTCCTTCACTGTTGAAGAGTACGTGATCATTTCGCTACGTAATTATTTCCAATCACGGTTTATCAATTAAGTAGGTATTAAGGGTGAGACCTAGGTTTCTGATAACCTAGAGCATTCGCTAGGTTTGTAAACACGTCGGCATGATCAAATCAATTTACTCTATAATCGGCTTATCTTTTATTTCCATGACGTTTTTATGATTAGAATATGCCTACCTACTTCCTTGAGGTTCAGGCAAAGTTGACCTGAATAGATCAAGTACTCCTTGCTTATTAATTCTACAATATGCATCAGAATGATTTACCTATAAAATCCAACATGAAGGAGATTCGAACTCTACTCTATATCGGATATACTTTGACGAAAAGTTTTCGCTAAGGAAACTAATAATTCATAACCCTCATTAGCCTTATCCGCAGTCGGATAATTATATATACAAGTCAAGCAACCTACGGATCCAATGCATATCCGACACGCTCTTGGCCGGTTATCTGTAAGCTCGCAGTAAAACTGCAAGACACGTTGGTAATCTTCGATATTTCGTCCGCGTGTTGCGAAAGTTTAACCCACTAACTTGGCGGATGCGCTTGCGGACACGCCGTGGACTTAAAACCACCTTATCCTACAAAAACACAAGTTTCGCAATAAAAACAAGCATACTCACTGTGTTGTAACAACTTCACATCACAAGATTCACCATCCAAAGGTATATTCTGACTGAAATATTCACTGTGGCACTATATTCTCACTCGCACAGGTCCGTTTCGTAACACACTGGACGCAAAAATGCAAAACAAAAGAAAAATAAATGTATGTTCTAGATTTGAATTTGGATGCGTCAGGATCGCACGCCGCGAGTGCTGAGTCGCGACTGAGGCGGCGCGCACGCAGACTACGTTTCTAATTTTATCGTGCCAGTAACACGAGATAAAGCCGGTCTGTATAGTTTCTTTTATTTTGTTTTGCGAAAGGAGAATGTTACCTTTAAACTTTGGCTCAAAAGCTCCTCTAAGGCTACTCAGTTCTTTTCTATACAAAAGACTTTAACGCGCGCGACCTTTTTCTAACTTCCACAGATCATACATCCACATAAAATGCTTTTTTCTTAGAGTCTCTTAATTTTTTTATGTATCTGCTTGATATGGTTTTTAGATTAAAACCACCGTTGCAAGGTAAACTGGTGTGCGTATGAGACCTACAAAGGTTTAGTAGATAAGGTACGCGGGTGTGTCCGCTGCCGTGATCTATGGACGAGTCAAATGTAGAGCACCGTAATCTTGTTATTTCTACAGTTATTTCTAAAAAATATATCTCATCAAAAAAAAATGAAAACAATCAAAATAAAACTATGTGAAACATAAATATTTTATAATATTTATAATATTTTTCTGCTGGCCTGGGAGTAAAAAAAACATAGAACGCGTCCAGCTGCTTCTCTCTCCGAGCGTGTCGTAAAAGTCGACTAAGGAGTACCTAGTCCTAGTACCCTCTCAAACTTGATGGACCTACATTTATGGGCGATGGGCTGATCACCTGTCACCATTGTTCACCATAATATCCATCTTGGGAGTCTTGGATCAGAAGTGGCCGCAAGTTTTCTTATGATTGTGAAAGGATTTAAAGTACGCCTCAAAGAAGAAAAATGGAAAATTATACGCTGTTCCTAATTTTCCACTATGACTCTAATTGTGGTCGATTTAAAATACGCCTCCTGCTATCTTAAAAGGCAAAATAATAATTATAAGAATAACGAAAATAACATTGCGTAGATACATAAGAAATTATAAAAACAATGTTAGAAACCTTAAATTTTCCTCGTCAAAACATCTGTCCGTGTGTCACAAGGCGTTAGTCATTCGGCCTTCTAGGTAGGTACCTACGCGATAAGGAGCTAATAAATTGAAACAAATATAATTTTTAATCAACTGAAACTTATTTCCGAAATAAAGATGACTTAGGTACTTAGCATATATCGTTATTCCAATTCATAATAATGTAAATTATTCTTCTCATTCGCTAAACTCTAGGCAGAGTGGTCGTGGTCATCAGCTCAAGAGTACCTAGTGGCTCGCTTCACAATTTTATTCTGCGCCATTAGTCTCTAATGGAGGCCTTTCTAGAGCCCTCTGGTCCGTCCATCTCATTGCAGATCTTCTCGGGCTTTGTACCCTCAATTTGCCCCTGTACCACAAGGCGTTCGATGGACGTGTAATGTGCTTAATTAATTAATGACACATGCTTACATATTATAGATACTAGCTATAAATAGTAATTTTCTGTAAGGTGAAAGTTTTTAAGAAAAGGTGTTGTTTAAAAAAATTAAAACGATACCTGTAACAGTCGGCATTTTCATGACCAACTCACGCTGGGTCAAAAAGTTACTATGCTCAAATTACTTTCACAAGAAAAAGCAAATGGTCCTTGAGGCACTTTGCTTGTAGGTTCTCTGGCTTCAGATTTCCCTATACTGTCCCAGTTAAATAAAACACTGTAACTTTCAAACACTGCCCCAGAAAACTCAATGGAATTTAATTTCGTTCGGTAAATATTATATTGTTTGCAACATGTGTCTTTTTGGACCAATAAAACCTATATGCTTATGGAATTCCCGCACCAGACAGCACTGTGTGCGCAAGTGTGAGGCAAGCACTGGCGAGCACCAAGGGCGAGCATGGTAGCGATTCGTGCTGTTGTTACTATGGAAACAGTTTCAAAACAATCATTTCAAAGTCGCTGTTTCGTCAAAGGCTTTTGTCTTTTTTGTTATAAGATCAAAGTTAAATCGTTACAACTCCAAAATCTGAATCTTCACAAATACAGGGAAGTGAAACAATTCACGTAAATAATGGATTTGAAAATAATGGACAAACTGCGCCTGTTAAAGATAGACACGGAGTTACGTCCTCAGATCAAGATGAAGCCAATGAGCCGTTACTATTTCGTGACTTCCACCAACCCCGGGGAACAGTTCTTCGTCTTCGCTTCCACAGCCGCCTGGCTCATCAGAAAAACTGGAAAGAACTTCGAGCAGCCAAACGAAGAAGACGACCCTAATTCCATCATAGCTTCAATAATAGACGTGCTTAGAGAAAATGACGTAGCGGTTGATTTCTCCTCGCACAAGCTGAAACAAGGCTTCGGAGACCAGGTCTGCTATATCCTTAACGTTCTAGCTGACGAGGCTTTGAAGAAGGAGGGTTTTGAGTGGCAGAAACCTATTGTAGACATCCCTGAGGCGGAGGAAGCAGCTGATGACATCGACCAGGTCGAAGACGAGACTGAGATAATACTGGATAAAGTTGAGGAAGAAATGGCCATCTATTCTGAAGAGTCTGAGGGAGAATACGCAGAGGAACAAGAACCTACCACCTTGACAAATAAGGTTCACGATTGGGAAGCTTGGAAGTTAGAGTTGGAAAGGGTAGCTCCAGCATTGAGGTTAAAGATATCAGCTGATGGGAGAGACTGGCGAGCGAGGCACTCTCAAATGAGGAGTTACAGAGACGAGCTATTTGATAGATACAAAACCACTGGCGCACAGCTGAATAAGCTCCACAGTAGTATTAGTTCTGTTTTGGATAAAATAGCTGCTCGGGAGAACATTCTGAACGAGCAATTCGGTCCTTTAGTCCACGAATACGGCGGTTTACTCGACGAACTAAACAAGGTCACAAATGAATACAAAGATGTGAGTGTAGGCGTGACGGAACGCCAAGAAACTCTCAACGAGCTGACAGCTAAAGTGGAAAGTATAAAGCAGAGAACAGAATCAAAGGGGTCGTCCATGAATGATAACTCTCCGCTAGTGACCGCGAAGAAGGCTGTGTCTACACTGAAGAAGGATATTCAGGATTTGGACTTCCAGATTATAGTCCTAATGTGGTTGATTACAACTAAGGAGAATCCAAATAGTAATAATTTTCTGACAAATACTGAGGCTAGGACGATTGGTACAGAGGCTTACTAATACCTACTAGATATCTCGTCTGCTTGTCTGCACATGCCCGCGTAGTTGCGCAGTAGTTAAATGCTTTCAATTTCAATAAGCCTTTATTAACAATCTTAAAACTAACTAGTCTTCATGCTTCTGGGACTTACAGTTTGAACTGTGTCATTCAGTCAGTCAGTAAGAGTATTATTTATTTAGATGATACTTTTAGTTGTAACGGTAAGTTGATAAAGAAAAACGAAATAAACCTTGCTTTTCATTTATTTTAGGTCAAAATATACCCATAAATTTAAAGTAGGTACCTAACGGTCTACAACATTGGTGGCATAGACAAATACAATGATTCGACTACAACGTTGGCTTAAAATAAGTCGGTACTTTTTAAAATCACTGATTAAAATGTAATCATAATACTATGTATAGTAGTACCACAAATATTCTGCGCCTCGGCAAACTTCGTGCTTTGAGTGAAACCGTATGTCTGAATATATAATTAAAATAATAGCTGAACCAACCCTTTATTGTAACATCTCTATAAAACGTATCAACATCGCGCTATTTCCTATTTCAGAAGCTAGACGAAAATTGCCGAGGCGCAGAATATTTGTGGTTCTACTGTAAAAGAGTTTATCGTGACTGACCTATTGACAGACAACGCACAGACGCATTTAAAGATCTCCACCCACTATACATAAGACTGGGGCCTTATTCGCTAAGACCAAACGAAACTTGGCAGTTCATAACTTGTGTGTAACGCGTCTCGTCGCGTTTTTCAATACAAAAGTGACACAGAATACGATTACACGGTGATTCCACACAAATATCGTAACGAGACCGCGTTATCTATTTTTTGGTCAAAGCGAATAAGATCCCAGGACCTGGATCATCACTGTCTCAACATACGCTTCACAAAAAAACAAGAGTGAAGTTTCGGTTTCGTTGGGCGGACACCCTTAGCAGGTGAAAAATGGTGTATGCCGGAATGTAACTTATATGCTTAAAATACCTATTATTCAATAGTATAAATAATCTGTAAATCTAGATTGGTAAATAAAATATATTGACAAAATCCACAATCTTTGGTTTTACAGGAACAAAAACTAATATAAAATATAAAAAATAATTAGCTCCGATAAGGACTAGTAGGTACAGAATGAAAAAAATACCTAATAAATGATTATGATTATAAAACTCTTATGAATCTATTTACCTACTTCTCTGCTGGACTGGGAGAAAAGAAAAAACATAGAATGCGTCCAGCTGCTTCTCTCCCCGAGCATGTCGTAAAAGTCGATTTTTTCGGAGTTAGATACGAAATAATACGTAACAAAATGAAACATTATAACAAATTGAAATACTTCAGCTAATTGCTTACAAAATTACAAAGGTACATATACCTATGTACAATACCAACATTATATAAACAAACACATCGAATCCCTGCTTTGCTTCGTTTAAAATACTTCCTACTAAATAATATTATATCTAGAAGGGGGGCGTCCATTAAGAGGGTGGGGGGGGGGGGGCGAGTCAAGCAATACCACGTGATTGAGAGGGTCTAGGCAAATATCACATAATTACTTTTCCGCAGGAAACAGTGTAAAATTGCGAGAAAACTGGGGGTAAAATTCTCCACTATAATACGGCTGAATCATAATCAAAATAATGAGTGAATAAAAAAATTAAGCAATGTTTTTGTCAATCAAGCCCAAATTAACTTGTGAGATTAGGGGTGGGGAGGGAAGGGTCGAGTCAATATTTCACGACATCTCAACAAAGGGGGGAGATCGAAAAATTGCCTCACGTAATTAATGGATGCCCCCTAACTAGCTTCCGCCTGCGGCTTCGCTTGCATTATCGTACTTCTAATCGTGTCACTAGCTTTTTCGAGACAGTGCGGTGAAATAACTAACCCCCGAATACTCAAACGCGACGGTTTTTTGACAGTTTCTGATGAAAATCTGTCAAAAAATCGTCATTCGAGACGTTATCAACTTTGAGATGCGTTTGTGTATTCGTAGGTTAGAGTGCTAGAGAGTTTCAAAGGCTCCTTTCGTGATCTTAAAAAAACTTTTACCTATACTAGATGATTTATACCGCGTCAGGAGGCAGCTTCTCTTCCCAAGCATCTCGTAAAAGTCAACTAAGGGATAGTGTCCTCTCCAACATGATGGACCTTTATATGGGCGATGTGCTGATCACCTGTCACCATGGATCACCATTATCTTGGGACTTTGAATCAGGAGTGGCTGTAAGTATTCTTATAATTACTTGTGGCTCTGCCTACCCCAATAGGGATACTCACAAACTTTCTGATTTATAACAATAGTACTCTCTATCCGCGGCTAGTAGGTACCCTGATGAAAGGTAGCCTATAGTTTTTGTTCCAGGGCATGAACTTTTATATTGCAAGTTTCATTCAAATCCGGTTTTAGGCAGACAAAACATGCAAACATAAACTTTCTGGGTTTTAATAAGATATCTCCTGAATACTGAAGGTATATTAAGGTATATTTTCCTGTGGACAAGGCCGACTAAGCTGAGAGGATGGAATAGGTGCTGGGCAAGCCTACTCCATCTTAATTCGTCTCGGGCACTACAGCGTCCCGTCTGTGAAGATAAAGTTGCCTCCTGACGCTGTATAAATCATCTACTATAGATGGTAAAAGGCCTTAGTTTTGAAGGTATATAAAGTACTAATCTAGGCTTACTAATCTAAAACATAGCTGCATAAAACAACACTTAGCTACCGCTGATTCTAATATTCAACTAACGTACGACTAATCGTTCACTACCATAGCAAAGTTGTTATCAAAATAATGAAGCGCTCGTGGCGTAGTTTGCTTAGACGTTCTTGATTGATCGTTGAAGTTAAGCAACGTTGTGCGCGGTCACAATTTGGGTGGGTGACCCAAACTGGGCTGGCTAAATTGGCTTCGGAGGGTACATTGTCGGTCCCGGCTTTTAAGTCGGTAAGCCGTGACAGTGGCTTTTAGGCGGCCTAAAAACTCCATCACAAGAGTTGGCCACTAGCTCATACGAAGTTATTAAAATAAAAGCGCCATACATAAAAAAAAAACAACTTTGCAATGTTAATGAACGATCCATCGCTCGTTAGTAGAATATTGGAAGCTGTCATAAGACTTTATTCACATTAAGGGCTAGAGTTGTAATAACCATATCGTCACTGGAAAGGCAAATTTACGTAAGCGCCAATCGAGAAAAAGCCGTTTAAAGTTCATTTTTTTCGTTTTTCAATCACAACTTTTTACCTAATTATCGAATTTTTGATGTCATCAACGTAAGATTTCATTATTTTTTCATTTTCTATGTCCAGCAATTCATATTATTGTATATGGACTGCTATTTTAGGATAATAACTCAATATGCCCATTTGGCGCCATTTTGGCGCTTACGTAAATTTGCCTTTCCAGTGACGATATTATTTATTGTTTTTCGGCTTTTAGTAGCCAAGTTAACTTAGATTTCTAATTAAACCAAGCCATTACGTTTATTCAAAACTAGAACGCTAATTTTGAGTATCTAATCAAATTGGGGCAATTATATGTTCACAGCGTATACTTATAAAATATAATTGTTCTAAATAGTTTACATTAAATGTAGTATTAAGGTCTTAAATATCTGTACTTCCGAAGCTATGGGTAACTTTATAATTTTTTAAATACTTTATCTTCATCATAAACGATGAAAAGCTTGATACTCACTACGCATCGAGTTCAAATCCCACAGACTAAAAGTCATCATCAGCCTGTAGAAGCCCTTAGGCCGTATTTGTGACTAAAAATAACACAAACATAGACAAAATATATTGTGCCATAAATCACAAATACAGAGGACACCACGTGATCACAAAACAATGCACGAGTAAGAAACACACTAGAGCGAGACGCAGCTATTTAAGAAGAATGATTTTTCTTCTGCTGTCCTTATCTTTCAAAGTTATGTTCTGCCCATCCCAAGAATGCCTGGAAGAGATCGCTTTTAGCGATAACGCCGCCCATTGTAATACGCATGAACATGTTAAGTGCCTATTTTGTTTTATTTTCATTTTATTTGACGTTTCTCTTGTGTTTTTGCCTTATTTTTACAATAAAGTTGTATTGTATTGTATGTTTTACCCCCGAATACACAAACGCATCTCAGAGTTGAGCACGTCTCAAGCGACGAGTTTTTGACAGATTTTCATCAAAAACTGTCAAAAAACCGTGATTTGAGCATGCTCAACTCTGAGTCGCGTTTGAGTATTCGGGGGTTAGTCTGTGGGGTTCTTGCTTGAAGCAAAGTGAGTACCCATTTAAATAACAAACACTGGAAAACATTATAATACTGAAACCACATAACATAACATTTTTGTATTTTGTTCTATAATTGTGTGATTCTTGAGTTAGGGGTTCAGGCACGATTTGATCGTTTCTTTCCTGATTATTTGAGTATTAATTTTGTTATCCTTATTCATAATTTTTATACAGTATGTTCTATATGGGCGATGGGCTGATCATAATGATCACCTGTCACCATGATTCACCATATCCATCTTGGGACTTTGAATCAGAAGTGGCTGCAAGTTTCCTTAAGATTACTTATGGCTCTGCCCACTTCGTTAACGATACGGGCGTGAAAATAATTATGTTCTAATTCAACATTTTTCAACTTATTCTCCTGAATGAGTATGAAATTTTTAGATATTACTGACGATTCTGTTGTTTATTTTTGTAACTCAAATTATCACTCAGACAGCTATAATAAATAACTTGACTTATGAATACAGGGTGTGCCCACGACTATGCCACCACATAAGAGATTATTTAAAAATCTTTGAACGCAGTTCGAATTGCTCTAAAATCATAGCCGTGGGACACCCTGTATAAGAGCCTGCAACATTAGAACACAACAGAATCGACACTAGTCTCTATTTAAATATTCAAATGCACCGCTTTTATCTTCAGATATATGTAGTCTTCAGACAGTCAGGTCATCATTTCTCGCCTGATTGAGTATAAAGTTCTTGCTCTGGCCGAGGTCGTCTGATTTGGCCGCGTCCTCGAAGGTCACGTTGTACTTACGTTTCAGGTCGTCCATAAACTCTTGCTTCAGAAGCGCGAGGCATCTGCGGATTGCATAAGTATACATAAATAATAACTTTGGCTAAATTTTGGTCTAGTCTTTTGGGATTCGATTGTATGTACATACCTACAATATACAGGTGAATCTCTCATGCATGCATTTTGGTCAAATCCAAAACTATGAGGAATAGTGAAAATACCCCCGAATACTCAAACGCGACTCAGAGTTTTCCATGAAAATCTGTGAAAAACTTGTCACTTGAGACGTGCTCAACTCTGAGATGCGTTTGGGTATTCGGGGGCTTTTCTCTCTCTCACACACACACACACATAGACATAGACAAACGTTTATTCGCAGAAACTGTACACAACAACAAATACAAAAAAAAATCAGACTTAATAACTAGACACAAAGAGTAACAATATAATAACTAAACTAATTTTAGACAACAGCAAGTGTATGCACGATGTGGAACGCTGCCGTGTACAGTTGGCGAAAAGTCTTGGGCTCAGCGTGTGCAGTGAACGAGTTCACTGCACTGATTTTCAGCCCAAGGCTTTGGCACACACACACACACACACACACACACACACACATACACACACACACACACACACACACACACAGAGAGTATCAGTACGTACATGCGGTAGTGTGGGTCGGCGCGGAAGGCGGAGATGTCCGGCGACGGCGCGTGCGGCGTGTGAACTACAAACGCGGCCGGCAGCACAACCGCACGGTAGCCCTGCGCGCGCAGCTCAACACTGTGCGATACCTGATAACACATCAATATTATAGGCCTATTACCTCTTATACCATCTGCACCAAGGGCGGCCTACTTCATTTTCGATTTGCAATATTTTTAATGCCACCTCTCACCATTTAATTAATTAATTATTAATCGTCACTGGACAGGCAAATTTACGTAAGCGCCAATCGAGAAAAAGCCGTTTAAAGTTCTTTTTTTTTCGTTTTTTTAATCATAACTTTCTACCTAATTATCGAATTTTGATGACGTCAACGTAAGATTTCATTCTTTTTTCATTTTCTATGTCCAGCAACTCATATTATTGTATTTGGACTGCTATTTTTGGATAATAACTCAGTTTGCCTATTTTGGCGCCATTTTGGCGCTTACGTAATTTTGCCTTTCCAGTGACGATTTATTTATTTTAATTAATAAATTAGTACGGCACAACCAATTACACTAAGTAAATCACAAAAACATAAGAAAATAAAATAATAACAATATTCATAATAAATTTCAGGTTTCAAATATTCAAGATTAAGTCAAAAAATAATTATTATAATGTCAAAATTCATTCATCCATCATTCTCACAATACTTCAAGCGCAACAACATAAGTCTCTTCCATTCATCCGCAAATACGTCATACCATACCATTGTTCACCATACCCATCTTGGGACTTTCAATCAGGATTGGCTGCAAGTTTTCTTGTGTATTTTAGAAGTTAATGTACCTTATTCCAACCGAATCCAGAAAACCTAGTGTCGTATTTAGGAACTGTTCGGTGCACGACGAGGTAGGGCTCGTAATCTGCTTCCCACTCAACCTGGAGCATAAAACAAATCATGATGATAATAACAATCATGACACTACTATGTCTATACACCACTATTTTGTAATTACCAAAAAAAAATAAGGACAGTTGCAGCAGAGGCTACTGATGCTATTGGCACTGTCAAGATTTTTTAGTATTTAACTTTCAGCAAGTTATCGAGGTTTGTTTTAACCAAAATCCTGCACAATTTTATGGATACAACACAAGAAAATACCGCGCAAGTCAGTCTCGTACGCACTCCATTCATTATGACCCTCTCCGTTTACCGTAAGACCTAAGACCTTATGGAAAACAAGCGTGATTTTATGTGTATGTACTACTAAGTAGTATGTGCATACCTTATAAGTTCTAGGGTGCAATTTAGCTTTACAACATTTTCATGATGGCCTGCTCTCTTGGGATTTTTTTTACCCATTTCGTCCCACTGTTGGGCAAAGGTCTCCCCTCATGGATTTCCAGACATCCCTATCTCGAGCCATCCCCCACTACCCTCCTTCGAAGGCATCATTTTTTAGAATTAACGAATATTTTATGAAAAAATATTACATATGTTTGTATTTAAAATCAGCTCATCAACCTCTTTATTTTGATACTGACAGTAATGTGTATTTGTGGTTGGACGCGGCTGGCGTCAGTATCGACGACTTTCTGTATTCTTATCGTTTTGATATTACAGCTAGTTCCTGGGCTGTGTTGGCTGTTTGTACCCAGTTAGTTACCTCGTAGGGACGTGCCCAGTGGCGCGAGCACTGGCTAGTCCCGTTAGTAATAACACTATACAGGGTGTTTCAGTAGAGTTAGCTACCTCGTAGGGCTCCTGCGCTGTCCGCCAGCGCGTGTAGTTGGTAGGGCGGTGTCCCCGCGGCCACCCCGTGGCGTGGGTCCCGTTAGTAATGACACTATACAGTGTGTTTCAGTACAGTTAGGTACCTCGTAGGGCTCCTGCGCTGTCCGCCAGCGCGTGTAGTTGGTGGGGCGGTGTCCCCGCGGCCACTCCCTGGCTCTGAAGGGAGCCACGTCTCCCGTGGCGTGGGTGCTGGTCAGTCGCGCCAGTAGCGACGCCTTACTACGGGGCGGTGACGCGCGGTATCGTTGCGTCTCAAACGCCGCTACTACTAGACACTGGAATAGAAGTAAGTTTAGCGAGGTTAATAAATATGGCTAGGTAATATCGCAAAAGGTCAGAGAAGACCGGATTTGCCATTATATTAGAGATTATGTATGTTCGTATGAGCTAGTGGCCAACTCTAGTGACGGAGATTTTTGGCCGCCTAAAGGCCTCCGTCATGGCTTAACAACTTAAAAGCCGAAACCGACAGTTTAACGTGGCCTCCGAAGCACGGAAGCGCTCAGCTCGTAATGCCACTTGCGGTCACCCATCCCAATTTGTGACCGCACATATCGTTGCTTAACTTTAACGATCAATCAAGAACGCCTAAGCAAGCTACGCCACGAGCGCTTCAGCCACGAGCGATTAGAGATTGATAAGTTACCTTTTTCTGCGGGTAGGGGTTGATAAGTTTGATTGCGTTCCGGAGATGTTCATACAGTCCCGAAGCGGGCACGAAGTCCACGTCCATCAGGAAAACATACGGAGTGTTCACGTTCTCTAACGCCACGTTACGCAGGTAGTTCACTGGGTAGTGCACCTGGAAACACAATGTAGAAACACCGATGACTTCGGTAGCGTGGTCGCGAGTGCTCGGCAGAGACGCATGAAGCGCGGATTCGATTCCGTTCGGGTCAGGGTGTTGTGGTACCATGGTACTCGTAGTTTATGATACCCACGACACAGGGAATCCTAGTGTGGGGTCAGGACTATGTATGTGACTGTTGGGTGTTATTTATTTATTTATTATTCCATCAGCTCACAATAATTATAATAATTTATTTATGTTAATTAATAGTGTCGTCCACGTAAACTTTTTTTAATCTATTCACTTACTTTATATCTATGGACTTTTAATTGGCCCTCAGCATACATGTCTTTGTGCTTGTAAATATTACATGAATTATTCTTATTGTTGTACCTAGCTGTAAGAAGGATATGTGGGTAGAGGTAGGCCAAAGAAAAGATGGATGGACTGTGTGAAAGATGACATGAGTAAGAAAGGAGTTAGCGTTGAGATGACTTCTGACAGAGGGAAATGGAAGAGAAATACATGTTGTGCCGACCCCACATAAAGTGGGACAAGGGCAGGGAAATGATGATGTTGTACATAGCTGTAAGTTTTCTTAAAATTTATAAATAAATAAATAATAGTGTTCTTACGGAGTCGTGTTTAAAAACGAGGTGGTATCCGATGTTCCGCCTCGCGCTGAGAGTGTCTGACCAGTCGCGGATGAAGCTCTCCAGCTTGGCCACCTCGCAGTCTGAGAGATAGATCGCCGCGCTCAGAGGACCTGGAACACAATCAGAAAAAAAAACACACACTTTAATGTGAATTTGTGTGATAGAATTGTGTTATGTATGTACTAACCCCTCTGTAGCTGGTGAAGTATGATGTTTGGACCAAAACGCACTTTGGACTTTTAAAACTATTTTATTCGTTAGCGACACAGATTGCATGGACAAGTATGGCCGTAGACTCCATTTACAAAAACTACCCTAAGTTACAATTTAAAAATACCCACAACTGACAATTATTGACATTCTATGAGCGTCGCTTACACCCTCCCTAACCCCTCAGTGAGAGCACTGGTGGTCTAGTTGGTAGTCACCCCGCCTTCCGATTCTAAGCTCGTGGGTTCAAACCCGGTCGTGTACCAATGGATTTTTCCGTGCGAAAAATTTATGTGCGCTATACCAGTACTCTCAAACGGTGAAGGAAAACATCGTGAGGAAACCCGCGGCTTAGTCGGCTCCGCACGTATTGACCATGTCTTTCCTGTGGACAAGGCCGACTAAGCTGAGAGGATGGAATAGGTGCTGGGCAAGCCTACTCCATCTTAATTCGTCCCAGGCACTAGAGCGTCCCGTTTGTGAAGGTTAAAGTTGCTGACGCTGTATAAATCATCTACTATAGATGGTGAAAGGCCTTGCTACTAACCCCTCCAGACTCACGGCGAGAAGGCTCGGCGAGAAGTTTCGCCGAGACTTCTCGAAGAACAAAAAATTACCCACACTCTCAATTTTCTCACTCGTGACCTGTTTCTTATCCGGTATCGACGTCGATATTCAAACTGCAGCCGGTTTGGCTCTCTGTACCGTTGCACTGTAACTTTGTGAATGTTGTAACTAAAAATAAAGAAGAAAAAAATAGAAAAGCCAGACGATGGTCGATGGTAGGTAACGCAAATTCGTCGAAACAGAACAGGGTTAGTCATTTTAACGGTTAGTCACAAAACGTGAGTGTCCTACACACTTCTCGCCCGAGAAATCCTTTGTCGCGGGCTCAGACCAAATAAAAAGAGAAGACGCCGCGCCTCGAACAACAAAAGTGAAGCCACACAAAACCGTGCTCCTGCAAGTAAACATACACGCTCACGCACACACCTACACTAAAGCCATGCTCATCGCTCTTAATACGTACGTCACGAGTCTTAAAAATAGAATTATGCCTTCCTGTGTAGTGAAAACTTGTAAAAACAGCAGCAAATCACATAAAAAGTCTTACTTTTCAGAATCACTTTTCACTTGTAAGTACTTCAAATAGCATCGTTTCTTAATATACTATGAATTTAGGTTACTTGGAACACACAACCTTAAAACCTTCGACACACACATAGATAAAAAGGTGGCTTCACTTTTGTTGTTCGCGGCGCGGGGTCTTTTCTTTTTATTTGGTCTAAGGGTGGGTAACGCAAATTCATCGAAACAGAACAGGTTTAGTCATTTTAACGGTTAGTCACAAAACATGAGTGCATGAGTCTTCTCTCTTCTCGCCCGAGAAATTCTTTGTCTCGGGCAAAAAAACCGACACCGAACGGAGATAGGACGAGCGCGAGAACGAGACGGCGAGAAACCTATTTAATTCTAATTCTAATCAAAGTTAGGGGAACAAAGATCTGCACTGACGTCCCGCGGTGGGGTGTATTGTGCATTATCCCCTTGCTAACCCTCCCCCAGCCAGCCCAACTCCTTGAAGTACCGGAGAAGGACCTTGGGATGTTGGCAGCAGCGTTCCAGTATCCTCGATGATGTTGAGGCTGTGTAGGTGGTGTTGATGAGGTCGATGGTGATGCCATGCAATTCTCGATGACCGTCTGCAGTCCCGGAGAAACCTATCACATTTACGCTTCTCGGATGTTCTCGGGTGTTCTCGGGGGGTCTCGCCGTGAGTCTGGAAGCGACTTACTACGACTAGTCGAAAGTGGTTTCATGCACTTGACGACCTCGGTGGCGTAGCGAGCTAGTGCTCGGCTGAGACGCAAGAAGCGCGGGTTCGATTCCCGCTACGGGAGTATGTTCTGCAAATATTTCTTCCGGGTCTGGGTGTTGCAGTATTATATAAGTATGTATTTACAAAAAAAAGTATACAAGTATTACATCTGGTGCCCATGGTACAAGCTTAGCTTAGTTTGGGGCTAGATGGCGCTGTGTGAAATGTCCACAAATATTTATTTACTTGACAAATTGTTCGACACGCCGTCGCCGGTTTGAGAGAACTGGTATAGCGCACATAAATTTTTCGAACAGAATTTGAACCCACGACCTAAGGATCGGAAGGCGGGGTCACTAGACCACCAGTAGAAGATAAAAGCAGATATTAAATTCATTACCTCACCTTCCCAGTACTTGACGATTCGTTCTAGGAACTGCAGCCGGTCCATTGACAGCTGTAGGACTAACGTCACGTCGAAGTTATCCGTGTCGTCATAGCTGTACTCCATGTAGTACAAGTAGGTCCGCAGCTTTACGCGTTGCGCCGCGCGGAAACTAATGCAGAGGTCTGAGTAGTTCATCTGGTAACAATGATAGAGAAAAACTATTCGTGAATATATAAACATAAAACAATTAACAAGACGACCTCGGTGGCGAGGCGGGCGAGTGCTCGGCTGATGCAAGAGGCGCGGGTTTGATTCCCGCTACGGGAGAAATGTTTGTATGTTCTGCAAATATTTCTTCCGGGTCTGGGTGCTGTATTATGTATTATAAGTATGTAGGTATTTACAAAAAGTATACAAGTATTACATCTGGTGCCTATAGTACAAGCTTTCTTAGTTTGGGGCTAGATGGTGCTGTGTGAAAAGTCCGCAAATATTTATGATTTATTTATTTATTTGAAATGAACAATATTTTAGATAGTTTTGCAATATTAGATTTTTGACGCAGGCAAGGAGATGCCTGCCTTTATCCCACTTGAGTGGGGTCGGCACAACATGTTGAGTTTTTTTATAATGTCAAAACCTAAAAAACTTCCATACATATATACTTCCTACACCTCTAAAATTTCCTCTTTTCGCATTCAGATAAAGGTTCACGACTGCTTCCCAAGTACCAACAGTGTTACTAATTAGAATTTAAATTGTTATTCGATTAGTAGCTGTAAAAATGTCAAAATATTTTAATCTCTGATTTGGTGGTTATCTGTGGTGACTTTTGAATTGGAGAAAAATGTTTAGGTTGATATGTAAAATAATTACGAATAAAATGCTAAAATATCATTGTAATATGGTTTATTTTTAACAAATCGGAAGTGAAACGGAACTAATGTTATCTGCAAAGGGAAAGGTAACGAGGTCAAATAAATCTCTGGTAAGTTATTTTGAACTTTGTCAAACTATAGGAGTTTTCATGAAACATTCGTGAAACATTTTGTATGATACATCCATTTAGCCGTGTCACTAATTCTTTCGAACCGTTGTGGTGAAAGTTATGAACTTGGTGACAGACAAACATCATCATCATCTTCCTGCCCTTATCCCACTCTATGTGGGGTCGGCACAGCATGGTCTTTGGATCACGCTGTAAGAGTTTTGGCTAAGGTGTTTTATGACCGGACGCCTGCCTGACGTCAACCCTCCTTGGGAATACTTGCTTATTGTATCTCATCATGTTGGAGGATACTATCCCTTAGTCGACTTTTACGACATGCTCGGGGAGAGAAGCAGCTGGACGCATTATGTTATTTCTTTACTTCCAGTCCAGCAGAGAAGTTGGTTTGAAGTTGACAGACAAACATACCATAATCAAATTGGTTTAAAGTTAATTTCAGTCACATTACATCAGGCGCGGTCGCTGCCTGAAATTTTGGAGGGGGTCACTGATAATAGAATATGTCGAGTTCTGATTTTATTGCACACATTGTCGGGGACAAACATCGCATCGGCCGCCACCGCCTGCACTGGATAGCGGCGAGCGGGGACCGGGGGACGAGGAGACCGAGAGGCGCCGACCTGCGCCGCCGCACTCTTTCAAAGAATCATGTAAGTCAATTCGCTATCTTATTGATGTGACTAACAAGAACATTAGGGCTCTCACATCATTAAAGGAACCTACTCAGTACTGGGACACGCTCATTATTTATTATGATGTCAACTAAGCTTGATAATGTTACGGGTCGTGAGTGGGAAGAACATAGGAATACATTAACTTCATCCCCAACCCTAGCGCAATTCATAACATTTTTAAACAACACAGCCGTCTATTAGAAACATTAGAAGAGAGTAAAATTAATAAAATAAAATCAGAACCCGTAAAAGCAAAAAGTTTAGTAATAAATAACAGCACTGATCAATTACATGCAAAGAAAAATTTTAAACGTAGGTCATGTCCATTATGTCATGATGAGTCACATCAGTTGTTCACTTGCGAATCATTTAGAAGTCTTCCGCTTGAATCGCGGATTTTAAAAGCAAAAGAGTACAATGTGTGCTTGAACTGTTTGCGTTTTGTTCTTGAATGCTAAGAAATGCTTCTTGTCACACTGCAAATATTGCAAAGAAAAGCATAATACTCTTTTGCACGTAGAAAAATCCGAGCTGTCTTCCGCTTCTCCTGATTCCTCTTCTTCACTGTCAAAAGACATTGTTTTGACAACTGATGAAATACAGATTACTACTCCGACGCGTGTTTTCCTTTCCACAGCATTGGTGAGAGTGGCTGACGTCAAGGGCAACAAACACACCGCCAGAGCGATCTTGGACAACGGTAGCGGAATAAATATCGTTTCCAAAGCTTTCTGCAGCAAGCTGGGTTTGCCGAGGCGGAACGTGAGCTCCACGGTATCAGGTTTTAAGTCATGTATCCAATAGTACACAGTCTTGCAATCTCACACTTGAGTCATTGAATTCTAGCTATAGGACTAACATTGATTGTCATGTCTTTACCAACGTCACCACAGCTGTGCCAATCATATATACATAGACGAGACACACAACACATACATATTCCAGCAGGCTTATGTTTATCTGAACCCTCTTATAATATTCCTTCTAAAGTGGATATCCTTATCGGAGCAGATACCTTCTGGGATGTTCTAGGTAGTCAAAAAATTTGCCTAGGAAAGCATTTACCTGAGTTACGTAGTTCAGAGTTAGGGTGGATAGTCACTGGTCGTATTCCGAGTACGAAATGTACATTTAGTCAATGTCTTTTTACTCAAGGTCAACTTGATAATAGACCTCACTCGTTTTTGGGAATTAGATGGTGTTACCTTATCTTTCCCAATTAACATTGAGCTTCATGAGAAGGTTACAAAGCGACACATTCTTTCTGTTATCAGTCAAATATTCGACCCATTAGGGCTCGTAGGTCCATGCGTCGTCGAAGCAAAATTGATTATGCAGAAATTGTAGGTTAAAAAAGGTCCTAGGACGAAGAAGTTTCGTCAGAGATTTCACATCTCTGGTCTTCATTCGCTAACACATTACCTTGTCTTAATGAGTTACAAGTTCCTAGATGGGTTCTTAGTGACCTTTGTGTAAAGGTCGAAATCCATGTATTCACAGAAGTTTCGGAAAGTGCGTATGGGGCATGCGTTTACATTCGGTCTGTATGTTACTCGGGGCTTGTGCGTGTTCAGCTCTTAACTTCTATAAACAAAGTTGCACCCATCAAAGCCACCACAATCCCACGTCTTGAGTTATGTGGTGCCCTATTAGGTGCAATACTGTACTAAGATACAAAGTTCATTGACGATTAACATTGATATGTGTCGGTTCTGGTGCGATTCCACGATCGTCTTAGGGTGGCTGTCCACCCCTTCGAATCAACTTAATCAGTTTGTACGTAATCGTGTTAACGAGATCCAGGAAAGCACCAGCGGTCACACGTGGAGCTACGTGCCGTCCAAGGATACCCCGGCAGATCTTGTTTCTCGTGGGGTGAAGGCTGATATTATCAGCGACGCAACGTTGTGGTGGTCGGGCCCGTCCTATCTGCTTGATCCAGAACATCGTTGGCCTAAAATGCCTAACGAATCCCAGAAACATGATCTACCTGATCTTAAATCATGTCTACTTATAAATAATGATAACGATAAGCAAGAAAGATAACGATAACATATTCACAAAACTAATAGTTAAATATTCAAAATTTACTTATTTACAACTGTAAAAACAAATTAAATAAAAAATCTGGTCATCTTTCTTGCGAAGAGTTGCAAAATTCATTTAATTTCATCATGCACACTGTGCAATTGGACATGTTTCCTAATGAATATCTTATTCTAAAATCAGGTCACGTCTTGCCAAAGAAAAATAGATTAATATCATTGACCCCATTTTTAGATCCCAATGATATCTTGAGAGTTGGCGGTAGACTTGATAATTCGCCGTATAGCTACGATACAAAGCATCCCATATTGTTATGTAGCAAACATCATTTAACAAAATTAATTTTTCGTATGTATCACTTAAAGCTTTTACATGCTGGACCACAGTTATTGTTGTCCAATATTCGCCTAACTTATTGGCCTTTAGGAGGAAGGAATCTGTCTAAATCTATAACGAAAGGATGCATAACATGTTTCAGATTCAAAGCCAGTAACGTTCAGCCCATCATGGGGCAGTTACCCGAATCCAGAACGACACTTGAATTTCCTTTCTTACACTGTTCAGTGGACTATGCAGGCCCAGTTATGATAGCTAACAGTAAAGGTCGAGGTTGCCAACTTATAAAATCTTACTTGTCCATTTTTGTCTGCTTGGCTACTAAAGCAGTGCATTTGGAGCTCGTTACAGATCTCATCAAAGAGGGATACATGACCGCTTTAAACCGGTTTGTGGCTCGTCGAGGGAAGCCTCAAAGTATAACCTCCGATAACGGGGCTAATTTTGTAGGTACATGTAATGAGTTACATCGTTTCTTACAGGACTCAAATACCCAAATTAGTTCTGAAGTCGCCCAAGAGGGCATAGACTTCCTCTTCATCCCTAGCCTACACTCCTCATTTCAACGGTATGGCTGAATCTGCTGTCCGTTCCACAAAATATCATCTTCGTAGGCTTCTCCAACTTGCTCATTTCACATATGAAGAAATGCACACTTCACGTCTTATAGTGATAAGACGTGAATTAAGAATGGCTTCTACCTGAGTCAGACAAGTGTGCATTTTTAGATATGTGAAATGAGCAAGTTGGAGAAGCCTATGAAGATGATATTTTGTGGAACGGACAGCAGATTCGGTAGGGTCAGAATTTAAGGCAGTGGCCTTAAATTCTGACCCTACAGACTTCACACCTCTTACACCCGCTCATTTCCTAATAGGACGATCACTTGTGTCTATTCCACATCCACAGCTGACAGAAAAGATAACAAGTCTTGAGATACAAATCGAGTTCGTCAAGCAACATTCTTGGCAACGATTCTTCAACGAGTATGTCACCACTCTGCAACAAAGGACAAAGTGGCCTACTGCGTCAAGCGAACTCAAATTGCGTTCCTTAGTACTTATAAAGGACAAGGCGCTACCCCCCTTACGTTGGGCCTTGGGTCGCTGTGTGGCCGTTTTTGCAGGAGCTCAGGATCAAGTCGCTCGAGTCGCTGATATAAGGATCAAGGGAGGAACCATCATTCGAAGGGCATTAACAACATTTGTCCCCTTCCAGAACCTGCTTGTTGAATCAGCTGCCTACCTACTTCAACCCGGGGAGTATGTCAGAGACAAACATCGCATCGGCCGCCACCGCCTGCACTGGATAGCGGCGAGCGGTGACCGGGGGACGAGGAGACCGAGAGGCGCCGACCTGCGCCGCACTCTTTAAAAAACCACGACGATAGGCACGCGTTCCCATATGTCCGAATAAAACCAGTACCTATACAGTCCACCTTTTTTATTTTACCACCGTTAACCCCCAACACACATTGTAAAACAAATTAAAGCCTTCTATTTTTATTGGCATCGCGGCTAGGGACAGAAAATTGCTTTTTTATATTTGTAAATTTTTAGAACATTTTCCAATTTGACGTGTACGATTTTGGGAGGGGGCCATGTCCCCTGTGACCCCCTCGTGTCCGTCAAAATGAAGGTGTGCAAGAGAAGACGGAAGGCTGCGTGAAGCCCTAGTTTGCGACCTTGCCGAGGTTAGCGAACGGGGGCCTGAAGATGGAGGCACTGAACGAGGGAACTCTAACGTGGTTGACTTCCGCCATCAGCAGTCTCGCAGGCCTTTGGGAGGGCTCGGAGGGGTATGGAATCGTCAGCGAGCACGAGCTACCCAAATACAACAAAGGTGTAGTGCTCGTTTCAGACTTCGAAGGCGATGGAGACATGATCAGAAGGTTCCTCGCCTTCTACAACGAGCACCTAAACATTAATTCGTGGCCATTATTTGCCCACCGGATACAGAGAGTAAAATTTAAATGTAATGTACTCCAAATCGCTATAAATAAATTATTAATTAATTAAAATAAATTATTAATTAATTAATTAATTAGAGATAGCAACATCACAAACCACATCGTGGTATTTGGCATTCCGGTGGAAGAAATGGAGGCCCTAGCAGAAAAAGTTTAGACTGCACTACAAAATTGTCACCATTTATATAGCAGTAAGGAAGGCCAAAGCAGCAGACGTGAGGGTCCCTATCGTGGGATAGCACTAGCAGGGGTGAGTCGGGGGTGGAAACTGCGGTAGGAGCCAGTCACGAGATAGGGAGGGGGGAGAATCAGCGATGGATGAGAATCTCATGATGAGGATGATAGAGAATCTTTGTTCCCCTAACATTAGGTTCGGTTTCAGGACTGGGGTATCTAAATCAGCAATACTGAACCTCAAGCACACCATTCAATACTACACCAGCAGAAGTACACCTGTCTACGCATGCTTTTTAGATCTATCTAAAGCTTTTGACTTGGTAGAGTATAACAGGTTGTGGCAGAAAATGTCAAATGTTTCTGGGCGGCCACCAGAGCTAGTAAAGCTCTTTAAGTATTGGTATGGCAATCAACGTAATAATATCAGATGGGCGGGATCACTTTCAGACGAGTACAGGATGGAGTGTGGGCAGAGCTTGCATTATCCGTCACATTTTGGTATTCGGATAGTATGGATAATAGTGAACTCTACTATTCGGATATCCGGATTTTCCCGATAACTCTGATAATTATTGAAATAAAGTAAGAAAAACGAAAAAAAATATATAAATGTACTTTTTACTAACGTTCACGTTTACGAGATCACAAAAATTGACTAACTTCTGTCTTAAAATAATCTTATAATATATAAAAACATTCGTAACAAACTAAAAAAAAACTTTATTACTTCTATTAAATATAACATAAGTGAAACTAACGACATCAAAAACCACAAAAATTATAAACTTCTGTCTTAACTTTTCTTCATTAAAATCACAGGGTATGTACCTAACTAAACTTCTAAAGTTAAATCAACATTTATCATTAAATTATTAGGAACTCTCATTATTCTGAAAACTGAAACATTATGAGTTTCTTTTACCCCGGTAGTAAGATCTTAGGAAGCTCAAACAATCAAGTGAGACTTCTTTCATAGCAGTCCTCAAAATGATTGCAAAGATACCCAGAGGCAGAAAATACTCGTTCTGCCTCTACACTGGTGGGTGGTATTGACAGTAAAACATTATTATGCCCTCTCCAAATTTTTGCTTCTTTGGCCTCCTTGGTCAAAAAGTGCCATTTCTATCTATATTATTGTCAAATCACTGTGGTTTTGACGAATAAAGAGGTAAAGTTTGTTTGGTTTGATGCATTGATTCCGTATTTAGATTGTAATTTTCGATTAATTTTATTTACTATCCGCATTATCCGAATTATCCGGATATTGTATTCGTCACTATTCGGATTTAAAAATCGACGGATTTCCGGATAGTTTGGATATACGGATAGCAAGCCCTAAGTGTGGGGTGCGGCAGGGCGGACGGACTTCGCCCCGACTCTTCAACCTGTACATGGAACAGCTGATTGGTGAGCTCAGCAGCGCCAAGGTTGGCTGTTCGATTGATGGAGTGACAGTTAACAACATAAGCTACGCCGATGACATGGTACTGCTGAGCCCATCAAGCTCTTGAACATCTGCGAGAGTTACGCTTGGGCGCACGGGCTCTGATACAATGCTAGTAAAAGCGAGATGGTGGTTTTTAAGGCGGGCTCGAAAACTTATAAAAAAGTTCCACCAGTTTCGTAAGCAGGCAGCGAACTCAAAAGGGTTACGAAGTTCAAATACCTGGGCCACTAGGTCACCGAAAATCTCTGATGATGTTGATGTGGAAAGGGAGCGGAGGGCATTATCAGTCAGAGCCAATATGCTAGCCCGTCGATTCGCACGATGCAGTACGGCCGTCCAAATAAGTCTGTTTAGGGCGTACTGTCAATCTTTTTACACGTGCAGTGTATGGGTCAGGTGCACCAGGCGAAACTGGGATGGCCTGCGCGTCCAATATAATAATAGGTTCAGGATTCTGATGGGGCTACCACGCTTCTGCAGTGCGCCAGGCATGTTTGCGGAAGCCCGCGTCGATGACTTTTACGCGATAATCCGCAAAAGAACATCGTCCCTGTTGCGGCGGGTGCGGGGCAGCTCCAACAGTTTCTTGCGGCTTATAGGAGGAAGGCTGGACGTAGACTGTGCCTTTATGGAGCAATGGACGAAAGTGCACACTATGCACTCTTGATCCGGCGCAATATTTTTGTATTTAGGTTTAAGTGTAGATTTAATTAATATTATTATTATAAAGATAAAATATGGCTAGATATATATGGCTGAAATAAAATTATTTTAATTTAATTGAAATTAATCAGAATTAGATGTAAAAATAATTACGAATAAAGGGTTTTAAAAAAAAAATGGTAATCCTACCGATAAAGGTCTCAATCAGGCCGTAGCGGCTGATTGGAAACTCCTACCTTATAAGTAACAGGTTCAGTCTGGTCACATCTGTGCAACTTCTCCCTTAGCAAATTACCGTCAAAGTTGACGTACGACTGATGGATGCTACGGAAGAACGCCGCGTCTCGTATCCGGATGTTGTACTTAGTTGGAGAGTTCCAGTGGATTATCTGTTGAAAACAGAGTATTTGTAACCAGAGGCATTATTCACTATAACCAAACAAAACGTGACGCGGGCACACGCGGACAGGCTTGTGGAATCACCGTGTTATCGTATTCTATGTGACAATTTTGTATTGCAAAAACGCGACGAGGCGCGTTACAAACAAGTTACGAACCGTCAAGTTTCGTTTAGTCATAGAGAATAAGGAGCCTGAGCTTAGAATATTCAAATCAAATCAAATCATTTCTTTTGCGAAACACGGGTTAAACAATAGATGATAAAAATAATTATGAAGGTACAACCTTGATCAGCTTTTTAGCATGCAAACGTAGAATATTAACAATTTATCCTCAAGAAAAAAAAACAATTTAATAGTCACGTACCTCTATTACATTAAATAAAATTATTTACTTATGTCAAATTATTTAACGTCAATTTGATATAAAAATTACTAGAATTTGTCCAAGAGATATTCATTGACACTATAGTAAACCCTTTGCAGTAGAAATGTCTTTAACTTTTTGAAAATGTCAATTGAGTTTATTTCGATAATTTCAGAAGGCAAGTGACTATAAACACGTGGTGCCATGCAGAACACACTGTTAACTTTAACTTTAACATTGCAGTCTTATTTGGGGGGCAACTAATTTTCATATAATAAATAATATAAACGAAACAAAAACTATTAATGTTATTCATTATACCGAATTATACGAACGAAAGACTTTTGCCATCTATAGTAGATGAGTTATACAGCGTCAGGAGGCAGCTTTTACCGTCACTAACGGGACGCTGTAGTGCCCGGGACGAAGTCTTGCCCAATACCTAATCCATCCTCTTAGCTTAGTCGGCCTTGTCCACAGGAAAGACATGGTCAATACGTGCGGAGCTGACCAATCCGCGGCTTTCCTCACGATGTTTTCCTTCAGTTTGAGAGTAAAATCCATTGGTACACGACCGAATTTGAACTCACTACTACCAACTGGACCATCAGTGCTATCAGTAAAATGATTATACATTCACTGAGCTCTGGGGTCTTCCGTGAATGTATTTTAAATAAAAAGATGTTTCTAAAGCATGTTTTTATTATAAAATACTTTCAATAAGTCAATTAATTTAAACGAGAATTAAATAAGACACATCTTGATAAAACTGAAAATAGCGCCAAACTTATAGCGGGTTAGTTTATAGGCTAGAGTGCCAATTCTGCCCTCAATATACTTTGCCCGAAGTTTCTACTAATAATTTAGTTAATGTATGTCAAAAGTAAGAGACACAACAGGATAGAAAAATGCAAGCTGAAGCTAAAAAAAAATATAAATGTCAGAAAATGTCTTTGATCAAATAAGTTTTATTTTTATGAACTTTGGCACAAGAGGCTATACCTATTATATTTGAAGGTTAGCAAAATTGTAATCATCAGTCTATAGATTCCATTGTTGAACATAGGCCACCCCTAGACACTACCAGGATGAACATTTTGTGTTACCGCCATCCGGAAATATAATGGAGGATGGAAAGAGACAACATACCTTCACATTCCCCGTATCCTCACCATAACAGTTCTTAGCCAAACTCTTCGTCGACATCTGTACATTGTACTGACAACTAATATTATAAACCAAATGAGGGTTGGTTTTTATAATGGCATTGATCACATCTTGGTCAGCTAGGGCCGTTTGTTTCAACCTGACTATGTTGTCTATCACTGCATCATGCCAGAGCATGGACCAGTCGACGGTGTTGCGTATTTTGTTCAGGTCTAGAAGCATGACTCCTGTGTTGTATCCTCGACCTAGGGCAGGCCAGCGTTTTGTTTGATCGTCATAGTACCAGTTGCTTTCGTTTTCTACTAGGCCAATGAGCTGCAAAAAACATTACATTACTTACATTGGTGTATGTTAAGCGATCGGATCAAAAGAGTGGGGTTGATAGAGGTCTGCGCTCAAGATTGGTGCCAACAGGTATAATTACCCCCGAATACTCAAACGCGACTCAGAGTTGAGCACGCCTCAAGTCACGGTTTTTTGACAGTTTTTGATGAAAATATGTCAAAAACTCGTCACTTGAGACGTGCTCAACTCTGAGATGCGTTTGACTATTTGGAGGGTAGACTCCTATTTTTAAGATAAAACATCACCCTCCTTTTTGCAGTCGGGTAAAATGTCATAGAATTCAAAACCTTGCAAAAAGATTCATAGACAGTGTTTGAGACTATATGTATAATAAAATAATAAATAATTATAAAATAATACTAAACTCATTCAAAGTCAAAGTTAATAATTTTTATTTCATAAAATCACAGGGATCACTTGGACACGTCTTAAAGTAGAGTATACATAAAGTATTAGAAGCAGTAGTACCTTACCTGATGCTGTGTCATATTCCTAAATAGCATCCACAACTCAGCGATGTCACACAGGAAAGTCAAGTCAGAGTCCAGTACAATGACCTGGTTGAGTGTGGCCGGGAGTATGTTGGGGAACAATAGTTTGACCAGTGCATAGATCCCCGCGTAGTGGCTGTTGGGTATCCATCGCACAAGTGGCAGTCGACTCTGGGCATTGTAGCATGTGTATTTTACTGTAAGAGATGTTTTATTAAATTAGTCTTCTACTGCTCTGGTTTCTTCTTAGTTATATTTTCTTGTTCATTGTGACAGAGCATAAGTTATTATATTTCAGAAGTAAAAAATTGCATTCATTCATTTGCAGTTCCCAGTTTCACTCACATTGTATATGTTGCAGTCAAAACTCGTAACCAGTCAAAGTACTGTTGACTAATGAAATCAATCAAAACTAGTTTTGCCGAATGGAGTTGTTGTTTAAAAGTAGTTTTGACTGGTTAATGTCAAATAATTTTCACTTAGTCTCACCATCTGGCAGATCCCAGGTGTCAAACAGTTTGCTTGTGGTGTGTTGTGACGAGGAATCCACTACCATGTGGAAGTGGAGCTGGTTCTGACGGTGTCTCAGCAGTGACTTCAGCATGGGTGTAATCTGACGGATACATTTGCCCATGCACACCACTGCTATGTGGATTGTCTCGCATAGTGTCCCCATTGCATCTGGAATCTATATGGACCAATTAGTGAGTAATCTCAAAAGGTTGCTAATTGCTTAATTCTGCTACCCAAACAGGCTTCACAGACCACACTTGGAACTGAATGGACTGTGAAGTACAAAGATGAGAAATGTTCACTAGAGCTCTACCAAACCACCTTTAAAGCTCCTAAACCAAGCTCCACCTCACATGCTGATAAACTCAGGACAAAATCAAGGAAACTTTTCTCTCTAATTAAAATAAGTAAGTTCGTATGAGCTAGTGGCCAACTCTAGTGACGGAGTTTTTAGGCCGCCTAAAGGCCTCCGTCATGGCTTATTAAATTCTCTAATTAAAATTAAAAAGCAGTACTTAGATCAATAAGAACACTTTTAGGCAATCTTGATATTACTTACAACAGGTACTTGATAGGTATTATCAGAGTCAACAGACATCTGCCTCATGGCCGTCTGTGAGATCCTTAGCTGTGTCCTGTATGCTTTGTTCTGGGTCTCGAGCACAGCTATCTTGGAGACCAGCCACCAATAATACACCATGGAAACTGCCAACCATATTCCTAATGGCACGCCGAGCCAGTGGCGAACGAACAGACATGGAAATATTTTTCTGGTCCTCATATTGATAGGTAGGGGAGACTGAGGACACCTGATCTTTTGGGAGACTTGATTCATACATAGGCAATAACTCAATAAATAAGGTGGTCTTTTAAAGTTCCCATCCCATTGACAACACTGATCCTTTCAGTCAGTATCAACAACCCTTTGTCATTTTGACAGTAAATAATAAACAACTTCAGAGTAGTGTCGTCAACTATTTTTGCTGGGACGTTATTCACGATGACCAAACAAAACGAGACGCGGGAAAACGTGTGGAATTACCGTGTTATTGTATTCTGCATGATGTTGATGTGACAATGTCAGATTTCATAAACGAGAGTAGGCGCGAGACGAGGCTCGTTTTGAATTGTCAAAATTACATGCTTCAATATTGCGTGTTTTGCTAAAACGAGGTTGTGTTTTTACTAATTATGTAAATAAATTAGTCTTCTTTAGACTATTTAATAGCAGAATAGATTATTTGTATAATAAATAATATAATCTAGGTACCAGTGAATAATATCCCTAATAAATGATGTGGTAAATAAGTGAAATAACCTAACCCTAGTGTACAGAATATTATTCACCCGGAGCCCTAGTGCACAAAAGGAGCTTTTGAGGCGGACTTTGAATCTTTTCACCACACAGGGTTCGAAAGAACTAGGGGCTAGTAGTAGTTGTAGTAGGTACTAACCTAACCTAACTAATAGCTCTTTTATTGTGAATGCAAAAGTTTGTGAAGATGTGACGATGCTTGTGCCTCATAATTTACTTCTAAATGGCTGCACGGATTGAGTGAAACTTGGGATATACATAGTATGTGTGCTGGAATAACATTAAGCTACTTTTTATCTTGGTAATAGGCGAGCGAAGCCGCAGGCGGCAGGTAGTACTTAATAAGTTAAAGAAAATTGAGTATTTTTGTGTTTTACATGGTTTTAATGCATTTATTTAACATAATATAATTGTCATGAGCTGCCCCTCCTAATGTAGCACATGAGTAGGTATGCCTTTTATTTTTAGGCCACTGTTGCAAATCTGAAACGAAGCAGAAATCATTGTTATTGTTTTTATAAGTACATACTTTCATGTTTTTGGAAATAAAGATTATATTCTACTAATATAATGAAAGTGAAAGTTTTTTCAAAGAATCTAATAAAATTAATTTATTTTAGTTCGCTGATGCTCTCATTGACCTCACAAATACTGTTATGTATATATATAATACCTACTAAAATAAATAGTTGATTAAAATATTACCCTTGTTTGATTTAATTCCTCTCTTGTTCGGAGGTAGGAAATTTGATGTAGGTTGGCATCATTCAAGGCATTCACCGCTTACTCTATGCAGAGGCTTACAGGTGCTAACCAAAAGTTTCCCACTGGCTTTTGATAGCTACTGGTGATCAGGAAATTGAGGGTTGTAAGTATCTGGAAAAATACAGTAAATATAGTAGGTTTCAGTCTAACCTAATACCTAACCTAGGTACCATTTTATTATTGTTCAATAAATTAAGTTTATTGACCGCAAGTGGCATTGCGAGCTGAGTGCCTCCGTGCTTCGGAGGGCACGTTACATTGTCGGTCCCGGCTTTTAAGTCGTTAAGCCATGACGGAGGCCTTTAGGCGGCCTAAAAACTCCGTCACTAGAGTTGGCCACTAGCTCATACGAACATACATACCATACATAATAGGTATCTATTTACTTACTTATTCATATCAAGTGCCTATCAAGAAAAAGCAGGCAATTTGTGGTACAGTACGGTCAACGGATCTAGGCACTCGTGAAGTTAGCCGTTTCGAGCAGTAGACAGTATGAAAAAACTTCACTGCGCATGTCAAACTGCTAACTTCACGAGTGTCAAGATCCGTTGACTGTACTGTACTCGCAGTTTCTGATACCCAAGACACATAATCCTAGTGTCCCTCTGTATTGTGGGTCATGTTTGTATGTGAATTTAGAGTTCTATATTTAAAAAAATCAACATTTTTTATGACACAATTTTCCCAAATTGAACCATGTAGGCTCAGACCAAATAAAAAGAAAAGACCCCGCGCCGCGAACAACAAAAGTGAAGCCGCCATTTTATCTATGTGTGTGTCGAAGGTTTTAAGGTTGTGTGTTCCAAGTAACCTAAATTCACAGTATAATAATTAAGAAACGATGCTATTTGAAGCACTTACAAGTGAAAAGTGATTCCGTGAGACTTTTTATGTGATTTGCTGCTATTTTTACAAGTTTACACTACACAGGAAGGCATAATTCTATTTTTAAGACTCGTGACGTACTTAGAGCGATGAGCATGGTTTTAGTGTAGGTGTGTGCGTGAGCGTGTATGTTTACTTGCAGGAGTACGGTTTTGTGTGGCTTCACTTTTGTTGTTCGCGGCGCGGCGTCTACTCTTTTTATTTGGTCTGAGCATAAGTAGTAGTAGTAGTAGTAGTAGTAGTAGTAAGTAGTTGTGTTTTATAGTAAACAAAACATACCTGATTAAATCAGCTGGAAGAAGGTGTGGTTGTTCACGAGTTTCCTGAAATAAGATATAATATCTGATGAGTTTCAAATATAATAAAGTAAACAAACTATATCTCAGTCTTATTAATCATAGGTTTGGAATTGTTTGTTTGCTTCTATTCTAAGGACAAGTCAGTCTTTTTTAAATCTTAATTAGTATGATGGATCACTAGAGTCTCTTCCTCGTGAGCTCCTCCTCCTCCTGGCTCATCTGCACAGGCAGCAGCGCGCGGATCTGGCACAATCCCACCTACAACTTCGCACCTCCAACTTAGTCTTACGTATATTCTTGATCTAAATAGGAATGATGGCTCACCAAAGTCTCTTCCTCATGAGCTCCTCCTCCTCCTAGCTCATCTGCACAGGCAGCAGTGCGCGGATCTGGCACAATCCCACCTACAACTTCGCACCTCCAACTTAGTCTTACGTATATTCTTGATCTAAATAGGAATGATGGCTCACCAGAGTCTCTTCCTCATGAGCTCCTCCTCCTCCTGGCTCATCTGCACAGGCAGCAGCGCGCGGATCTGGCTCAGCCCCACCCACATCTCCGCTACATCCAGCTTCGTCTTCGCGTTTATCACATAAGTCTTCTCGAGAGCACGGATCAGTCCGCCAACAGCGTCGTACTGACGGACTAGGAGACTGGAAGGAAGAAATATATTATTATTATCATTAGGAGTCTGTAATATATCTGCCAGTTTCATCATGTTACATGAATTAACATATAAATAGTGTAAAACATAAATGGCAACGAAGATACATTTTTTTTTGTTTGGTACCTGGAACAGAGATGTGAGTAAAATTACCTGAACATTTCTCTGACGAGTTTGGGCGTCTCGATCTGCGACTCCTCGGCCCAACTGACAATAGTGCCGATCAGGACTTTACGGAACTTCTCTTCTGGAGTCTTCTTTGCCGGTTCTTCTATGGCCTGTAGGTACAATAAATAAATAAATAGCACCCAACAGTCACATACATAGTCCTGACCCCACATTAGGATTCCCTGTGTCGTGGGTATCAGAAACTACGAGTACCATGCTACCACAACACCCAGACCCGGAACAAATATTTACAGATCATGCAATTTCTTCCGCAGCGGAAATCGAACCCGCGCCTCTTGCGCCTCTGCCGAGTAATCGCCCGCCACGCCACCGAGGCCGTCAAATTATTATAAGACACTTTTATAATAAAAATTACTGTAGATTCTAGTTTTTTTTTTGCACTAGTACTGAACCTTTCGTGTGCGGATCCAACTCGCACTTGACATTTTTTTTTTTAAATTATACTTTCACTTATTCTAGTTCTCTTTCAACTATAATTAACCTTTCACACCTTCAACTCTTTCTAGTTCTAAAGACTTTCGCTCCATAGATAAATGTTTTCCAAGAAATTCCAAATGTTATTTACGTTATGATTAGTAATAGTTACCTCAGACAGTGGCTCTTGCAGAGCGTTGAGAGACACATGCACCATGAGGCTCTCGTGGATCTCGTTCATCCTGACGATGAGCTCCTCGCCACAAGGACAATTCTCCTTCCAAGATTCTTCTTCCTGGTCCATGTGCTTGAAGCCTGTAAAAACATCACAATTACCTAGTAGATTTCGTAAAAGGCCTAACCTCATACTCAAACGCATCTCAAAATTGAGCACGTCTCAAATGACGATTTTTTGACAGATTATCATCAGAAACTGTCAAAAAACCGTGAGTTGAGACGTGCTCAACTCTGAGTCGCGTTTGAGTATTCGGGGGTAAGACAAGTAGGTATATAGTTGAGCTCGAGGCTTAGGACAAGTATATAGTCAAGTTTACTCCTTTTACTCCATTTACTCTTTTCTAAACTAGTAACACCTACCAGGTAGGTCCTAACTATTACTCAATTAACCTTTTGTTAGGGTTTCTAAAATGTATAGCGAATTATGTATGTTGTTTTACCATTATAATTATATAAAAATCGAAGAACTATTATTTAGTAACTATTACTAGTGTAACAGTTTTATAAAATATATAAAACTGTTACACTCAAAACTTAAGTAGGTATCATGCTTCTTCCTCAGAATGTCCTTCCAAACTCATATCTCGTTACAAGTTTCAAAAAATAGCTCCCCGATTTGGTGGCAAAACGCTTATCCAATCACAGCCCGAGCGGCTCTGTGATTGGCTAGCGTCATTGTTGCAAAACTTCAGACCAATCGTGGGGCTTAACAATAGAAGTGTAAATTAAAAAAATACAATAAAAATGAATTAATCCTACTGATATAAGCTACCCATAATTTAAAATATCAATTATGCCAATCAAATACTTATTATATACATACCTAATATAAAACAACCTTGTCCTCGTGGTGTTAATCACCGGAAATGACATCTTATAAATACAATTGAAAAACTTTCCTACATTAAAATAATAGTTCTTCGATTTTTATATAATTATAATGGTAAAACGACATACATTTTAGAAACCCTAACACTTTGAATTTATAATAAAAGCGTCCATTTTAATTGCGGGTTCCTATCAGACGGAATAGGAAAAAATAAGACAACGATGTTTTTATGAAACAAAGTATTAATAATCAGTCTTTTATAAATAAACTATATAATATCTACTAAAAAACAGCATAGAAAATCACAATCTTTTAAACAAATTTTTAACCGTATTCTGGTAATAATTTATAGAAACTACTCAAAATAAAATTAGTCTTAAAAAAAAACAGGAATACAAATATCTACCAATATTTAATTTTATCTACATAATCATTATAGGAACAATCTTATTTTTTTTTTTTAGTGTTAAGTTCCGTAAATTAATATCCTGATTTTAGATGTTAGTTAAATTAATATAAAAGTCAATTTATGATTTAATGTAAGTCACTGAACGACTACCGGTACGACATCGCCGCCATCTTGTTGTTTACGAAGGATTTGTATAAAAGCGCTGCCTGTCGTATCGGGCGGCATTTCTCCGTTGGCTTTGCGTGTTTCGACATCGTGCTGATAACTTGTGTCTGAGTAAGTACCTATATCGTATTAATACATTAGTGTTCTGTGGGTAGGTACGTACTCTAAACACAAGTTATCAGTACGACGGTAATGTACATTACCTAGGTTAGTTACATTATATTTTAATGTGTTAATTCGATATTGCTATCTTTGCTGCCTATGCGATCTTTGCTGCCTATGCGATCTTTGCTGCCTATGCGATCTTTGCTGCATATGCGATCTTTGCTGCCTATGCGATCTTTGCTGCCTATGCGATCTTTGCTGCCTATGCGATCTTTGCTGCCTATGCGATCTTTGCTGCCTATGCGATCTTTGCTGCCTATGCGATCTTTGCTGCCTATGCGATCTTTGCTGCCTATGCGATCTTTGCTGCCTATGCGATCTTTGCTGCCTATGCGATCTTTGCTGCCTATGCGATCTTTGCTGCCTATGCGATCTTTGCTGCCTTTGCTACCTTCCTAAACCATCTCTAGAAGTCTCTAGAAGTTAGCGAGCGAAGCGAGCTTCAAACCAATGCGAGCGAAGCGAGCCAAATTTTTTAACTCAATGTAGTTTTAAACCATTTCTAAAAGTCTCTAAAAGTTAGCGAGCGAAGCGAGCCGAAATTTTTAACTTAATGTAGCTTAAAACCATCTCTAGAAGTCTCTAGAAGTTAGCGAGCGAAGCGAGCTTCAAACCAATGCGAGCGAAGCGAGCCGAAATTCTTAACTCAATGTAGCTTTAAACCATCTCTAGAAATCTTTAGAAGCTAGCGAGCGAAGCGAGCTTCAAACCAATGCGAGCGAAGCGAGCCAAATTTTTTAACTCAATGTAGTTTTAAACCTTTTCTGGAAGCCTCTAGAAGTTAGCGAGCGAAGCGAGCCGAAATTTTTAACTTAATGTAGCTTTAAACCATCTGTAGAAGTCTCTAGAAGTTAGCGAGCGAAGCGAGCTTCAAACCAATGCGAGCGAAGCGAGCCAAATTTTTTAACTCAATGTAGTTTTAAACCATTTCTAGAAGTCTCTAAAAGTTAGCGAGCGAAGCGAGCTTCAAACCAATGCGAGCGAAGCGAGCCGAAATTCTTAACTCAATGTAGCTTTAAACCATCTCTTGAAGTCTTTAGAAGCTAGCGAGCGAAGCGAGCTTCAAACCAATGCGAGCGAAGCGAGCCAAATTTTTTAACACAATGTAGTTTTAAACCATTTCTAGAAGTCTCTAAAAGTTAGCGAGCGAAGCGAGCCGAAATTTTTAACTCAATGTAGCTTTAAACCATCTCTAGAAGTCTCTAGAAGTTAGCGAGCGAAGCGAGCTTCAAACCAATGCGAGCGAAGCGAGCCGAAATTTTTAACTTAATGTAGCTTTAAACCATCTCTAGAAGTCTCTAGAGGTTAGCGAGCGAAGCGAGCTTCAAACCAATGCGAGCGAAGCGAGCCGAAATTCTTAACTCAATGTAGCTTTAAACCATCTCTAGAAGTCTTTAGAAGCTAGCGAGCGAAGCGAGCTTCAAACCAATGCGAGCGAAGCGAGCCGAAATTTTTAACTCAATGTAGCTTTAAACCATCTCTAGAAGTCTCTAGAAGTTAGCGAGCGAAGCGAGCTTCAAACCAATGCGAGCGAAGCGAGCCAAATTTTTTAACACAATGTAGTTTTAAACCATTTCTAGAAGTCTCTAAAAGTTAGCGAGCGAAGCGAGCCGAAATTTTTAACTCAATGTAGCTTAAAACCATCTCTAGAAGTCTCTAGAAGTTAGCGAGCGAAGCGAGCTTCAAACCAATGCGAGCGAAGCGAGCCGAAATTCTTAACTCAATGTAGCTTTAAACCATCTCTAGAAATCTTTAGAAGCTAGCGAGCGAAGCGAGCTTCAAACCAATGCGAGCGAAGCGAGCCGAAATTCTTAACTCAATGTAGCTTTAAACCATCTCTAGAAGTCTTTAGAAGCTAGCGAGCGAAGCGAGCTTCAAACCAATGCGAGCGAAGCGAGCCGAAATTTTTAACTCAATGTAGCTTTAAACCATCTCTAGAAGTCTCTAGAAGTTAGCGAGCGAAGCGAGCTTCAAACCAATGCGAGCGAAGCGAGCCGAAATTTTTAACTTAATGTAGCTTTAAATCATCTCTAGAAGTCTCTAGAAGTTAGCGAGCGAAGCGAGCTTCAAACAAATGCGAGCGAAGCGAGCCAAATTTTTTAACTCAATGTAGTTTTAAACCATTTCTAGAAGTCTCTAGAAGTTAGCGAGCGAAGCGAGCTTCAAACCAATGCGAGCGAAGCGAGCCGAATTTTTTTACTTAATGTAAACATCCAAACATCCAAACTCACAAACTTTCGCATTTATAATATAAGTAAGAAGTAAGATTTTACATCCCTAATACATTTAGTTGAATGTCCAGGGTAATAAAATTTAATGACTTTTATGTTGCAGAAACGGATGAAATTATCGCGCAGTTATTTGTCAGTTTACTCAAATTGCGTCCACTTGTCAGTATGCCTCATAACAAGAGGATTTATACACCACACTAGTTTCGACGATGTAGATTGTGTGCTTATTTACCTACTATAGACTTCGACTTTGAAACAAGACGAGCCACTTACCTTAAAACTGAGTTCATCTGTTCTCTGGGCGGACAGCGGAATTCCCTGGTCTTCTTGGCAGCCACGGCGCTCGGCAAATCTGACTGCTTGATTTCTTGGTAACGTCTGAAAGCAAGAAAAATATGCGTACATAATATTTAATCAGTTCAAGCTAGTATTATTGTTTCTGGTGGCCACAAGCATTGATTGATTGGGTTAGATTTCCGCTGCGGGAGTATTCTATCAGCCATCTGGCTCCCTTTGCTTAGTTGGGGGCTAGATGGTGCTGTATGATAATGTCCTCAAATATTTATATTTATACTAGCTGCCTCTCGCGTCTTTGCTCGCGTAGTAGGTACCCAGATGAAAAATAGCCTATATGTTAATCCAGTATATATCCGTTCAGCCGTTTAGGCGTGATTGAGGCACAAACATCCAAACTCGCAAACTTTCGCATTTATAATATAAGTGAGATTTATAGAATTTTTTTTTAAAGCAGGGTTATGCCGATGTTACCTCAACTGATCGCTCTGCAGATCGCCTACGAAGTCGTGAGCAAAAGCTATGATGGCTTCCACTCTATGCCTCAGTTGTATGTCGTTCAGATGTTGTTCCTGTGCTCGTCTTTTCCTTCTATAGGACATAATTAGAAACATTTATAGAAACTTCAAAAATTTATTTACAAAGACAATCTCTAATATCATTAAAAACTTTCAGGTAATCGGTGTAATAATAAGTAAGTAAGTTCGTATGAGCTAGTGGCCAACTCTTGTGACGGAGTTTTTAGGCCGCCTGAAGGCCTCTAAGAAAATAGAGTGATAGGTTAGCGTGGGCATGTTATGCGGAGGGAAGAAAGTCGTGTTACAAGGAAAGTGCTGAATATGAATGTGGATGGATACACGGACAGAGGAAGGCCTAAGAAAAGATGGATGGATTGTGTGAAAGAGGACATGCGTATGAAAGGAGTGAGTACTGAGATGACGAATGATAGGAGAAGATGGAAGAGGAAAACATGTTGTGCCGACCCCACCTAGTGGGATGAGGGCCGGAAAATGATGATGATGATGATGATGATGGTGTAATAATATTTAAAATAATAATGTTTAATTTTTTTATAATATTTATTTATATGTATGTATATATTGTATATATTTTTGTAGATATATATTATTTGTATATATTTATATTGTGTGTAGTATATCTTATTAGTTTATTATATTTGTAAGCTTATCTTTATGTTTTTCTTTTTTATGTCTCTGTACACATAACTTCCACTTATGTTAAAGCCTCTCCCTTGCCTCACAGGTTTGCTGGCAGAAAACTCTTTAAGAGTTAGGCTCGCCTTTGTACATGTACTTTTTAATGTTTTGTGTGTATTTGTTTCGTTTCGTGCGTGTACAATAAAGAATTTCAGATAATGGAAACTTGTGGGTAAGGCAGTAAAAATTTGAGTAAGAGTGTACTCACAGGAAGAGTATATTATCAGGAAGAGTACTAAAAGGAAGAATGTACTGTCAGGAAATTATACTCGCAGGAAGAGTGTACTTACAGGAAGAAGGTATTCGCAGGAAGAGTGTACTGTCAGTGTGTACTCACAGAAAGAGTGTACTGACAGGAAGAGTGTACTCACAAGAAGAGGTTCTCATTGGTGCCGCCCACGGGGTCGCGGTTGTGCACTTGGTTGGTTGTAACTGCGTCCGCCAACGCCTGCATCACGAACTCACGGACCACCTCCAGCGGTAAGTAGGGGGAGTAAAAGTTGCTGATCTCCGTTATACTCTCTCTGAAACAAGATGTTTTGCGAGATGAAGATAAATTGGGACTGGAAGATTTTCTATCGAAATAACAACATTCAGTACCTATTTGTAGGAATTCACAGTTAAAATTACATGTGTCAGAACAAAATTAAGTTTAAAATCTTTACAGATATCACGTGAGTTTGCTTGCTTTTTTCATTCTTCATCTGCGGTCGAACACTCTCTGTTTGCAGCGAGCGGAGGCTGTGCCCCATCTCTGGTTCTTCGTACAACGCCTTCAGTTCCGGTCCCAGGGGGATCACGAACTCGTTTTTGCACACCTCCCTGGAAAAAACAAAAACTAGCAAAAAAAGTAAGAACTTGTCTGTTATATAATTATCTTCTTGATTCTTAGACATTATGGGCATGCATTATTATTATTATTATTATTATTAGCCCATTATCGTCCCACTGCAGGGCAAAGGCCTCCCTATCCCCCTTCCACCTTTCTCTATCCTATGCTTTGGAGGACCAATCCTTCATGAATGAGTCCAAGTCGTCCCGCCATCTCAGTGTTGGTCTGCCACGATGCCGTTTACCACCATTAGGAGCCCACTCGGTAGTGGTTTTCGCCCATAGGTCATCCGACATACGGCAGACGTGCCCTGCCCAGTTCCACTTCAAAGTGGCTGCTTTCCGAGCAACGTCAGTGATTTTTGTTTTGGAGCGCAGTATGGTGTTGCGTATTCGGTCAGTGAGTTTTACTCCGAGAATACTGCGCTCCATCGCTCGCTGGCAAGCCCCGAGTGTGGACCTCTGCTGAGCCGTCAAAGACCAAGTCTGCACGCCGTACGTGAGGATAGGGAGAATGCATACGTCAATGAGCTTGCGCTTAAGGGAGATTGCCTGCATGCATGCAGGCAATAAAATAACGAACGAAACTAAAGTTCACACAATCACTTTAATAAAGCTACAATCTCAATAATTAAATTTGAATACAGATAAATACTTTAAATTACAAAACGGAACGGAACGGAATGACAGAAGTCAAAAACTCGTCACTTGAGATTGAGACGTGCTCAACTCTGATGCATTTGAGTATCCGGGGGTGCTTCTCTCCCCGAGCATGTCGTAAAAGGCGACAAAGGGATCTTCTCCAAAATGATGGACCACCTATATGGGCGATGGGCTGATCACCTGTCACCATGGTTCGCCATATCCATCTTGGAAGTTTGGATCAGAAGTGGTTGCAAGTTTTATTATGTTTACTTGTGGCTCTGCCCACCTCATTAGGGATACGGCGTTATAATATGTATGTATGTATACTATAATATTGGAAAGCTTTAGTTTGCTTGAAATTACCGGCGTAAAGCTCAAAACGCAACGATAGCGCGTACTTTACCTGTGCTGCCACCTAGTATTTCATAATTCTGTTCTTTTCTAGATGCTGTTCAAGCGAAGCTGGTGTACTCACATGGTAGTGGCGTGCGACTCGAGATGCATCGCAATGAGGATGTCGTAGAAGCCCTGGCGCAGTGGACCAGACATGTACTGAGGCTGTATTGCGTACAGCAATTGCTTCTGATCCACGTGTTGGCATAGTGCGTGGGCAGCTCTGAAATATAACAATTTAAATGTAACAATCTAAAACACACGCACACAGTCATGCTTACACATATACACTAAACTTCTTAATATGCACATGTAACTTAAAATAACATAACTTAACATAGCTCTTTTATTGTGAATGCAAAAGTTTGTGAAAATGTGACGATGCTTGTGCCTCATAATTTACTTCTAAATGGCTGCATGGATTGAGTGAAACTTTAGATATGCATAGCATGTGTGCTGTGAGTATTTTTGTGTTTTATGGTTTTAATGCATTTATTATTACTTATTATACCTACGCAACCCCATGTACCCATACTTTAACACTAACACACACACACACCTACACACACACACACACATCTCATGATTTCTGATTTATTTAACATAATATAACTGTCATGAGCTGCCCCTCCTAATGTAGCACATGAGTAGGTATGCCTTTAAGTCACTGTTGCAAATCTGAAACGAGGCAGAAATCATTGTTATTGTTTTTATAGGTAGGTACATACTTTCATGTTTTTGGAAATAAAGATTATATTCTACTAATATAATGAAAGTGAAAGTTTATTAATTAAAATTTAAATTAATTTATTTTAGTTCGCTGATGCTCTCACAAATACTATTATGTAATACCTACTAAAATAAATAGTTGATTAAAATATTACCCTTGTTTGATTTAATTCCTCTCTTGTTCGGAGGTAGGAAATTTGATGTAGGTTGGCATCATTCAAGGCATTCACCGCTTACTCTATGCAGAGGCTTACAGGTGCTAACCAAAAGTTTCCCACTGGCTTTTGATAGCTACTGGTGATCAGGAAATTGAGGGTTGTAAGTATCTGGAAAAATACAGTAAATATAGTAGGTTTCAGTCTAACCTAATACCTAACCTAGGTACCATTTTATTATTGTTCAATAAGTTTAGCTAACACAATACTTACTTTGACTTCTGTTGTAATGCTAGAACATCTCTGAGGCCCAGAATTAACTAGCCTGCCTCCAAGAACGCCGCACAATACCAAAACAACTCTTTGGCCACCTTATAAAATAGCACGAAAAATTTAGGGTCCAGCTCAGCAGAATCCCTTGACAGTCTCCTATTTATGTGTGGGCGTTGCTGGCGCCAGCATATCATACGCAGCATATGTCTTCGAAGAACAACGTCCATTTTTATCACTCCGTTAAAATATTATGTAAGTATGTAAACTCAAAACGTAATTTTTAACTGATTTCTTCATTTATTTCGATTTGCAAACTTTTTGAACACTACGACGCGGGATGTTCCCAAAATCTTTCTGCCGCCATATTTTTCTTATACCACAGATAATAATAATTTCTTTTATCATTCGATTCCAACCAAAGACAACACACTGGCCGGTAGAATTTTTTGATTAACATCAGCAACTGTCAGTGACAGTTACTTGCTCTGTTCAGTTTATTTTCTTTTCTTTTGAAGGCGATTGTGACAAACTCATTTTACCACCGGGATTTAACCCATTTAAACAAACTTAGACATGACATGTATATCCAAGTTTTTTTCAAAACAAACAATGCAATATGTCAGTCAATATTTTGATTGATAATTCGTTCGGAAACAAGTTGTGGTTGGTTGATGTAGCTAACCATTTTACGTTATATATATATATATATTTTTTTTTTGTTCTCTAAACTTAAAATATAACGAAAGTATTAGTAGAAAGAGTTTAGCAATTTTATAATTCAATATTTATTTACTTGAGATGAAAATTGTAAACAAAAAAATAAAATCAATCTAAAACCGATCGTTTTCCGAAAGACCGGATGCTTGATTTTGAACGAATCACGTAAAACCAAAACACGGTCATAGACAACTAGTCTTATGGCATGCAGAATATAGTTTTTGATTTCACACCATGGCGTGTCTCGTTTGTGTTTAGAGACACGATGACATTTGGCTCGTTACGTGGCTCGTTTTCTTTGGTCATCGTGAATAGGGCCCCTGGGTCGAGATCTTTTTCCGTGAGTATTTTGATCGTTTTTTTGAGTTAAATAGGGATAATCAAGGATTATCAATTCAAGGATAATTTTTCGAAGAGGATAATAATATTTCGCAGTTTATGATATCATTAGGATAATAATATAATATGACTTAGTTGTTTTAAACAACTAAGTCATCTGTCTGCGTGTTTTGCATCACTTGCTAAATGATTATCATTAAACTGCGATATATTATTATCCTAATGATATCATAAACTGCGAAATATTATTATCCTCTTCGAAAAATTATCCTTGAATTGATAATCCTTGATTATCCCTATTTAACTCAAAAAAACGATCTTTACATTCAGAGGCGTCTCTAGCCCTTGTGGCGCCCGAGTGCAACCAGTACCCTGGCGCCCTCTAGTCTAGTAGGAGCGGGGTCAAAATGGAATACAGTATATTTTAATTATTATTTTAATAATTATTTATTATAACAGTTATATTTTCAAACGGAAATTCGGATGCAAATAGTGCAATTTTAAATGATGTCGGAAAGCAAAAAGTGTTTTTAGGAAGGAAGGGGTTATAATAATAAAAAAATCACAACTTACTAGTTCTTTCAAAAATATTTAATTGAAAAACTATTATAGTTACATAACAAACAGGACATCGACGCATCTTTGGAGGTGTCGCATTAGAGGGCGCAGAGCGCTCGGCGCCCCCTTAGACCCGGCGCCCGTGTGCGCCGCACACCCTGCACCATAAGTAAAGACGCCTCTGTTTACATTACATACATCGTACATAGATATAATTAATTTTTTCAGATTTTTTCGCTCAAAAGATTGGTGTATATTTGTGTGATTGGTCTCAGAAAGAAGGTGTATTTTTCAAATATTAGCAGACTTAATGGTCCGCAAAAAGTCCGATAAGGCCCATAAAGTTCAAAAACGGACCGGCCGAAAAGAATGCGCCAGCATCGCTGTATTTTTTCAGCTGAGATTTTCAGTGTTAATCTGTCACTTCACTGTCTCTCACTGACATAATTAAAATATTGTCACTGTCATCAATCAAAAGGTAAACGTCATAGAAAATAATGCAATATATTTTTATCTTTAGAATTTCTATAGCTATGAAGCCTGCCTGACTTTTTCTGTTTAACAGTGTTTTTATCGAAGTGATTATTTGCTCAGTCCTTTGTATTGTTGAAAATAATATTTGTAACCACTCGTAGGTCTCTCTCTGAAAAAAAATAATATTATCTGATATTATCCAACATCCGAACACATCGTCCTAATTATGCCATCTAGCGGTTTTTTATGGAGAAATCATTACCTACTTCGGGGTCCAGCTTTAGACGATAATTCCTAGGAGTTCCAATAACTCCCAGCGCTTAGTATTCTGTGGACCAGCGGGAGCACACTGTACAGCACAGAACACTTACTCCTAGCTGCACAGCTGCAGCCTGCAGCCTACCGTCGATTACACTAACTTTGAGGAGGTGGTAGGTGTACAGTAATAAGAAAATGATTTTGATTAATCGTTTATTTAAAAAAAATCCTACCTGCATATTCTTTAGGTTTAGAGGGAAGGAAGCATTTATAAAAGGTATGTACCTAACTACGTACCTTGGTAGTTACTAAATCACCTACTAACCTATTATAATATTATTCTACGATCAATGTGTTCATGGTAAAGATGCAAGGTGTTTATTCCTCATGTTGGTGTTATTGTCATGGATTACCTACCTATGTACTTTATATAATATGATTTATACATGATTGAATAAAGATAATTCAAAAAATCAAAAGTTAATGCCTTGTAAGTATTAAAACTTATCTAATATTTTTTTAAATGGTGGGATTCTTCGAAAGATAAAGTGATAAACTTCTTAAATAATAATTTTATTTCCTAATCCTACTTAAAAATAGTATTGTTCAAGCAAATAAAAAAAACCTAAAGTTTAAAACACAATAATATTAACCCTATCTACCGATAGATGGCGCTGTTACCAACTCAGTATATTACTTTATGTTCTAGTTAATTTCTGTCTCCCCACCCCAGTTTCTAGACTGTGATGGCTGCGTCAGCGGCTGTGATGGTGGGACCGGGACCTCAGGGTCGTAAGGGTAGCCTTGCTCATACGCCCGGTTCTCATTGTCAACGACCCTAACGGGTTCTGTTGGCTCTGGACTATCTTCCATGTCTTTCTTGTACGGTATACTGTCGTCGTCAGAGTTGATCTTCATTGATTCGTCAGGGTCGATGGTGCGTGTCCTGGGAAATAAATACTAGTGAAAAACTAAAGAATACAGCTTAAGTATGAGCTCACTATTCAGACTATTCGACACTATTCAACGCAGCGTTTAGGTTCTAAACTGATTCAAGAATCAGTGTCATAGCTCACCAGAGACAGCTCTTGAGCTGACGATTTTAATACAATTTGACAGCTCTTGATCTGAGTTTATAGCTAAACGCCGTTCAGTTTGAACCGTGAAATCGCTCCTAAGTCATACAGCCTATATTACACCAATATAAGAAGACTAAAGTTGGGTAATAAGAATATGATAAACAATAATGATAACGGATTAAATTTCTAGGATGTAGGTAAGGTACCTACGCTCGTGGGCCTTCTACATTTCCTAATGCGACCTACAAAATCCTGCCCTACCTACCTACCTAGGTACTCGTTCCCATTTCTACTTACTGGAACTAAGTAGGTTCAGATTGACACATTGGTATTAAAATCGTGCATTGTGGGTTTTCGTTGGAAAAAACGCGCTCAATTTGTTATCTAAAAGGGCCTAATTTAAGTAGGTCATGATCAAAGGCACGATAACAGAGTTTAGAGGTAAATATTTCTACACCAACCGCAAATATTGCTATGCTTTTACTAGGCACAATCAGGCTGAAACGAGGTACCATTATCCAATTTCTTGGTACTTACAAAAACTTATGAATCTATTGTATGTTGATATCTAGGTTTTACAGTATAGTAAACTCAACTTACGTAGGTATCCTATACTTAACCTAACCACCAGTCTATCACGGAACAAGTGATTCAAACTTATTCAAACTTTAACATTCCTTCGTTCTAGAATCCATTTAAATGTTCAGGCTCTCGAGATTATTTTGATGATGTGGAGGTATGTGGATGTATAGGGGAGATTATAACTTTTAGGCACGTCCGAACGTTATTTACATTTCTAAGGCCTTTTACCATCTATAGTAGATGATTTATACAGCGTCAGGAAGCAACTTTTACCTTCACAAACGAGACGCTGTAGTGCCCGGGACGAATTAAGATGGAGTAGGCTTGCCCAGTACCTATTCCATCTTCTCAGCTTAGTCGGCCTTGTCCACAGGAGAGACATGGTCAATACGTGCAGAGCTGACTAAGCCGCGGGTTTCCTCACGTTGTTTTCCTTCACCGACTATTTACATTTAAGCTTGCAACCTTAGTGCTAACCTGATAGTGTTGAACTCCTTCTCATCCTTCTCCTCTTGTTTCTTCCGCAGTAGCAGTCGCCAGCCAATGCAGACGAGCACGATGACAATAGGCACCATGATGGCGCTGATGATGCCCCATGTTGCACCCAGCGTCCGCGAGGAGTACTCCTGCTTGCCTGTCAACATTTGAAGGTCCTTACTGAAAATGTGTCTGTAATTTTGTTGGTTTGTTCATGCGGCAATGGAGCAACAGATCGACGTGATTTTTTGTACAGAGACAGTTTAGAGGCTGGAGAGTGACATATACATTTTTCCGTGTACAACGCGAGCGAATCCGCGTGCCAAAGCTAAATGCTAATATTGTAAATGTGGAAGTTTGTGAGGATGTGAAGATGTTTGTGTCTCTATCACGCCGTAACGGCTGAACGGATTTGGCTGAAACTTGAAGTATACGTAGTATGTGTGCTGGAGTAACATAAGCTACTTTTTATGCGGATAAAACGCGTGCGAAGCCGCGGGCGGAAGCTAGTAAGATATAAAACAGCCAACAAAGTTCTGACCTCACATTAGAATTCCCTGTGTTGTGGGTATCAGGATCAGAGAATGAAAATCAGAACAAAGAGACATAAAGGTTAGTCCTTTGTTTGAGTGTTAGTTCAGAAAAGTGGCTCGGAAGGTATGTAGTTAATATTAGAGCTCGTGTATTTGTGATTTTATTCAGATAAAAGGTTAATACTTAGAAAATAAAATACGTTATAGTTAGACTGGAAAAAGGAGCTTCGCAACGATTCATTCTGCTCAGAAATGAGACTTATCGGCTATACCAAGTTTAGGAAATTGTAAATAATATCGGTATTTTCAATTATGTAGTTAAGTTAGTACTCGTAGTTACCTACAGTCAGCCCTTGGACATCGTTGTCATTGCAATTTATCAACATTAACCATGTTATCAGCTGCTATCCACGCAACGCCAAACTTATCTCTACTTTAAATAAAAAACATGAGACACTCACCTGTCCTGACCCCAATTCCTTGTGTACACAAGATAAGAAAGCAAGCAATAACCTCATAGGCATAAATAAAACACCATCACAGATCAGAGAAAATTTCTATTCCACAAAAGTGGTTTCAACATTTTGAAATTCACAAGATGGAAGCAAAACTGACTTATTCCTTGCTTTCTTATACTAAACCCAACAGTCATATTGAAAGTTATTTTACCCAGGGAACAGAAATTTCCTCTTCTTGTGACGAGAAGTTAATAGCTTTAATAATTTATTTTAATTAACTTTACATCGATAACATTCATAAAAATTCAACAATGGGAAAAATCACTAGACAATACTGTTCAATTTCGTAACACAGACAGAAGGTGCAAAAAGCTAGCCTAAGTGAACCTTACTTCTAAATAAACTCTAGGACAACAATTTGTTAAACTGAAAGTCTTTCTAAAAACCTACCTAGGTATTGTTAGTTTTCTAGTTTCTATTGTCATAAAAAAGGGCAGTGAGACTGTCTAACCTTGTCTACTTTAATCATCTCGAAGGTGGGGTTGTAATAGAAATAGGACCTAAAAACTAAACCATCGTAGACTTACTGCTGAAAGTGGGGACTTCTGCCACTGGTGGGTCAATCAAAGTTTCTATAGACTTCCCTCTGACAGGAGGCATAGTAAATGTTTTAATTTCACCGGCAGGAGCGCTCTTGGGAGCTTCTGGTAGACCAGGATTGTTAAAAGTGCTTCTAGGACTGATGTCAGAAGTGGGGCTAAGAGGTGGTGAATAGATTTCAGAGTAAGTCGGAGAATATGCGGAGGGAATAGGACTGTATTGGGTCTCATATCTGTTCCCGTAAGGGTCTTCAGAACCGTCCTTGGAATCCAGACCAGAGTCACTGGCTAAAGCATGACGACCAGTCTGACGTGGTCGGCTAACGTACTCTATGTCCTTTGCGGGACGGGTTAAAGTTGAGTCTCGGTTGGATCCAGAATCGGATGGGGAGGTTAAGGAAAGAAGATCTTCCTCAGATAGATCCCATAACTTTTCAGGGAATTCTACATCAGGAGCGTTGGGTAACGGCTCGTTTGTTCTGTAAGTTTTATCGTAAGCGCGACGCTTCTTTAGACTTGACTTATCAGACTTCCCTGAATCGCTTTTGCTAGAATCAGGATAGCCTATACCAGAGCTGTCGTCTTGTTGTTCAGTGGGAGGGGGAGGAGCAGTCCTACCTACCAAAGCGGATCTAGCAATAGGGGTCTCTTCTGTCGGAGTGTCGGGTAGTTTAGGCTTTAACTCAGAATCTGTACGCAAGCTTGACGATTTCATAGTATCCGTGATGTTTCCCATTGATTGTGATCTAAGATTTAGTCGAGACGCGGATTTGGATCGCGGTATGTCTGCGAATCGGAAGCCCTCTTTGCCTTCTGACTTGGGCTTGTGCCAGCACCAGTACCAAAGCAGACAGATGAGGAGGCCGATGGGTATAATAACTGCCAATATGACGCCCCAAGTCAAGAACAGCGCGCGTTGCGAGTATTCTTGTTTACCTGGACATCAAACGGTTCTTTCAAATGTTTGCACAAATTAGAATAACATTGGATTTTACCTATAGAAATGAGCGTTTACTCAAAACGTGCAACGATTTCCAGCTATTTAATCCACAAGTTGTCTCAAACAGAAGGTTTAGAAAAAAAATCAGCTAAACAACTGACAATAGTTTTTTTGCATGTCATGCCAAGTTTTCAGAGCTGTTATGAGTTGTGAGCTTGTGGGTCAATGTTAATATGGTAGCCTTTATTGAATTTCCTATCAAATGGAATGTTTTAGGACTAGGTACTCACGTAGGCACTCAGTGTATCCATAATCAGGCAGGTTCCACCTGCCGTTGTCCTCGCAAACCCTCCGATTGTCACCGATCAGAATAAAGTCCTGGTTGCACTCGAAGTTGACCTAGTAATGAAACATGCTCATGAAAAGTTTAAAGTGATTTTTATTTCAATTGAGGAAAATTTCCTAATAAGCAGATGGTAATAATATTATAGAGTCAGTAAGTAGCTATATGTATTATTTGGATAGGTCAATTGATGTGTCATAGGGAAAATAGCGACCACGACATAACCTACTAACATGGAAAAGAGGTAAGTTGATATCTACAGTATTTGTTTTTGTAGTATGCTGTTAGATATGTAATAAATAAAACAAAAACGACTCAAACAAACATCAGAAAAAGTAGAAATTACCAAATATTAATGGATCTCAATTATACCTAAAACAAGAATTGTGTTTTCTTTCTAAATAAAAAATAATAATAAACTCACTCTAGTGCCAGGTGTAAAAAAGAAGTTGCTCTTCCTGCCGAAACGAGGTGTCTCCAAAATACCACAACTAATAACTCTTCGTGCGTTTTCTTCTTTGATGTTCGTCTAAAACAATATGACACGAGATTATCATCATGATTGTAAAACATGGTATCTGGTATCTTACCAAGCTTATGTGCAAAATCAAAATGGGGAAAAAACACGGAAAAGGCATACTTGATATAAAGGAAACCATGACTCTTCCTTACCTAATGAAAGATCGAGAAAAGAATCGAAACAATTTAATTTAAAGATATAATCGGTTAATTACAAATTAACCGATGAGATAACGAGATATATCGTCTGATGAATTTGATGGAACAAACCCTACAACCGCTAAACAAACACTGACGCATCTTATATCATTAGAAGACCTATAAAAGACCTTGGTCGATGCAACATAAAAGAACAATAGGCAAAACGCATCTGAAGGCACGCGACCACTTAAAGGTAGTCGTGGGAAAATGAATATTTGGGGATTAATAAACGCAACAAAGACTGCAATGATAAAACCTATAAACATAGACAAAACGTGAAAATTATCAAAGTTGTGTCAGAAAAAATGACCTCTAAGTAAGTAAGTTCGGTTGAGCTAGTGGCTAACTCGTGTGACGGAGTTTTTAGGCCGCCTAAAGGCCTCCGTCATGGCAAGGACTTAAAAGCCGGGACCGAAAACTTAAAAAGGGTTGCAAGGGTTTCCCTGGAACTAGTATTTTTGCCAACCTCTTGCTATGAAATTGACGTTTAGCACCCGGGTTGTATGGTTTGCGATACTACAGATAAAGATACCTAATGAGTTTTAAAGTACAGTATAAAATTGTGAAATTGTCAGCCAAAAAAAAAATTGCGTCCTCATTTAATTGTCTCATGAAACTTCATATAATGTGGTAGTATTTGTCTTTATTCAAACCGTGGGAAAATCTCGTGCATATTGCGAATATGAAATGTTGACAGTAATAGACGATAATTGAACACTTTTAAACTTGTGTGAATCATTCGTTGTGAGTCATATATTATGTACATAAACACTGGAAAATTACTTAAAACTCCAATGCGATTATAGTCCAAATGTCATCAAACCAAATTGTCTAAAGTTTGAAATGCTTTAGGTATTTGTTGTAATAAAAATGTGACCCACTGCTCAGCACTAGTTTTCTAGAATCAGAGCGGTGAAAAGAACTCCTGAAGGAGGCTACTTTCATGCTCTTGACACGATATGTCTTTAAGCTTTTCGATTTTACATGTTGATTTTCACAGTATTTTCTTTTACCGTTTGGGAGGACTTTGTTTGAGGGTTAGCGGGTGGTATATGTACTTACAATAGAAGCTAAATAGTTCTTCGTAAACTCTGCCATGTCCCGGTTTAGCGTCATTCCATAATCGTATCGGCATTGGTAGGAATCCTGGCATATCTCTATTGCCCGTGCGACGTCAAACGACCTGTTCACCGGAAGGAAGTCCACGGGCTCTCGTATGAAGTTCGGTATGAACTGGTTATCGTTGTAATAGGCGGCTGTTCGTCCGTACTCTCGCGTGAATAATGCTACTCCTATGTCCTTCTGTTCACGATCTGTTAGTTGCCCTGGAAGAAAATATTACATTAAGGACTGCAGTTTTAAGCTTCTGTTTTAAGTTCTGGCTTCCAATAAAGACCTCTAACATTCTAGGCCAATCCTAGCGAATCCTAGTAAAGGTCCAAGGCACGTTGGTAAGGCTAGTTCCTTTATTTACGACAACAACAGCCTTTATATAAGACTTTTACTTTGTTTTAGAAAACTTACAATACTGTGCAAAGTCCCGGTGCGCTGATTGGAAGTTGTTCAAGTCCACGGCTACTCGCGTTCCATCCGGTTTTGTGAAGTCATCGTTTACGTCTAGGGACCAGTTTCCAAACAGACCTCGTGTTTGATTCTGAAAGTATACATACATCAGACCATGTCATGAATGTCAGAACCATAGAAGAGAATGGAGATCCAAGCTTGCTAGATATAGCAGGAACTTTGAGAGCATTAGATTGAAATAGATAGCCAGGGAATAGGTAATGCATTGTAGGAAAATTTGGAATAGATGACCCAACTTTATAACGTTTGTGTTGGAAATGGTTTTTAGATCGATCGCCACTTTAATATCGAAATGGACTGGCAGATCTACAAAATATGAATTTGAATATGAAAGGAGTGAATACTGAGATGGCGGCGGATGAAGGGAGTGGAAGAAAAACATACTTCTTGCCGACCCCATGTTAGTGGGATAAGAGCAGGGAGATGATGATGTTCAATAACACAACTTACCATATAATTCCAAGGAAGATAAACCCTGGCTGACATGAAGCCTTTGTTCTCGATGACCTCGACTCCAGCGCCCGATGAGAACATAATGACGATCTCTGACTGATTGAGGATGTACATGGGTTGGTAAACGGTCACGCCTAGAGAATGGAAAAACAGGTTAAGATAGGAGAATTAAGGATCATCTATGACAAGAAAACAAACAATTGTATAGCAAAAAACCAATAGTATCTCTAGGAAAATACGATAAAGTCTAAAGTAAGGTAACAAAAGGAACTTAGAAATAATTATCACATAATAATGATGAAGATCATAAAAAAGCTGAAACTATAAAATTAGTCCGAAATTCTGGAATAGGACAAGAAAATGAGCTCAATAACTTACCCGGGAAGTATTGTACCCTCAGAGCAGTCCTGTCGAAGTAGATTCTCTTGTTGTCAGCGAACACATCCATTCTATATCTCCATTGTGAATGACTGGGACGAAGACGCACCTGAAAATGGTATTTTAGTAATTCTAAAGGAATATTTATTATTAAACTACTTAAAAAGTTATAAATAAAAAAGGAACGAAAGTACAACCATAGGAAACACTTTCAATTTCAAGATCTAGTCAATTTTTCAAGTCATGAATGCGTTTGTATGATTATGCTATGTTTAGCTTGTTTATCTAAAATGCATGTAAAAATTGTAAAGTTTACCTCAATAGGAACTGAGTTGTTAGAAGCAGCAACGACAGAAGTGAGATGCGTAGCGTTCACAGGTCCATAGACATTGCGTGCTACTTGCTCGAACCTGCCTTGCACGTCGAGTTTCAGGCGCGAATGGTCTACTCGTACTAATACATATTCACCTGTGATAAAAACACTATTTAGTTCATTCTATCCTTTGAGACCGTCTTGTCTTCTAATAGAACATCTACATTATTATGTTGACATTACTTATCATCAGCGTGGACTTTCATAGTCATCACTGTTCATTTGTTTGTGTCAATTAAAAGAGTCTTAGTGTGAAAGTTTTTTTTTCCATAAAAAAGCTTAATACAGTGAACTTTCGAGTTAAGATTGAAATTATTAAGTTTTAAACCAACCTTTGCCATTGAAAGTGTACTGAAGATCATCGAAGGTGACAATGTGAGGGTCTCCAAATATACCAGCGACTCCTGGGGACTGATAAGCCACACAATCTTGGGATGGACGACGTTCAAATCTGTTCAGAACGTTACAAAAATATTTCAAATATGCCGAAGAGAAACCATTTAAAAGAAAGATGAGATACCTATACAAAGGAGGGTAATTTTTAAGGAGTATGGTACACAGGGTATGATTGATATTTGAAGGTGGTATTACCTGAAGGTTTCACATCCAACAGCCTGTTCCTCTTGCCACATGCAGCACTGGTAGAATGGAATCATGTCGTGGAACCAATGGGACAATGATGGGACCTGCCAAAATGAAAGAAGATTATTATAGAAATATTTTTTTAAGAACGAGGGCATTTAATGGAGAACTTCAAGCAATGTCATACCTTATTGGCCTCGTTGTAAGGTGTAAATCCAAAGTCGTGTGATCTCGCGGGCCGTGACCCCCACATTTGGTCGTAAGACATCATGAGGTAACCGTTCTTATCGTAACAGCATTGCTGGCCAGATCCTTCCGAACTAAAATAAGACGAACATTTTAGATCAGAATAAAACCAAAAAATATATTATTTATGTTCCCTGGCTTGACCATTTTTTGAAGAGCCATTAATAAATTTATGATTGAGTGAACTGGTTTTGGGTACACAACAAAGATTAACACTAACCTCGGCGCACCACTCTTCACACAATGCACTCCTCCCCAATGGTATCTACACGTTGGATTCGTGTCCTTATCGCAATCCAAATCTGGCATGAATCTCCCCTTGTCCAACAACGCATGCTCCAGAGTACAAGGACATCCCCAGACTTGGGAGGCAAAGTTCTTAAGGAAACGGTCGGTTCGTAGCCAGTTGTTGCACATGGTCTGAGGCCAGCGCTGACCGTGGAGCCTCTCCCATTGCGGGGCGAAGTACCAGCCGAGAGGAATCGGTCGAGACCAGAGGATCCTGTTGAGGGTGTGAATGTAGTTTGAGGAATGTGAGAAAAATGATTGAAATGGCAGACAGAAATACCGGTAGGTAAAATGAAACTATAACAGTACCTATAGAGATAGATCATGTTTGCGTAGTTAGATGGTTATTAACAGAAAAAAACTTTAGTTTATAGGTATTTAAATAATTGGGACTGTCGTGAACATTATTACGTATTATGGTGTAAAGGTACTTACGGAGAAATCGTAACACCCTTGAAGACCTCCGGTGTAGTCAAGTTAATCTGTATAAAGCCGAACTGCATATCGTTGTGCATAATATTCTCCCTATTTCTGAAGTTCTGAGGATTGATGACATATTCTCCAGTGTTAGCCACGCCCACTTCTATCATATCGATATACTCATGCTGAGGTCTGATGGTGACCTCTTTGTAACCCCAGAGACTGATTTGCAGTTGGACGTTCAAGTTGGTGGTAAGATTGAATCTGTCCCAGGTTATGCGGATCTCTGGGGGATACCGCTCGTGGACTGCGTTGTCAGAGAAAAAGATCCTTTCTGTTGCCAAAGCTGGGGTTTCTGTGGAATGGATGTATTTTTAACCCACAATATCGTTTACAACTAGGTGAAGCCGATAGCCGGGTGAATTAGAATTTTGGGACTTCTATCACAATGTACTAGATTCTAGTACATTGTTCTAGTAACTAGAAAATATCTAAGTATGTAAATAAGTCATTGAAATGGCAGTACGTAACCTTCGATAATTTATAGTACTAAATAATCTAATTAGTGCCTTTGCCAATTGAGGGTAATGGTTGAGTAGGTACTTTGAAAAATTAAAAAATATTTATATTTACAGTAAAGCAAACAAACACATTTATAGTAGTAACATGAGGTGTTTCTTACTTTACTGAAAGAGTACCTAATCTAATCTAGATGCCTGTGATACCCACACTAGATAAGTATTTGTATTGTGGGTATCTGTACGATTACCATTAGGGTGTACGTAACGTACGGCCTCGGTATGGGCATATCTTTAAGGTTAAACTCGAAAAAAATTCTATATTATTTAAATAGTTGCATAGTATCCTATATAAATATACACATCAATATATCAAATAGAGATATGATAGATAAAATATATTATGTATTTAATATAGTCATTACTAATAACTTACCGACAAAGAACTTCCCCTTCCATTTATAAGGCTCATTATTGATTGCGATCTCAAATCTGGCGTATCCATTATGCCAGAACCTAGGCTGGACGCAGATAGCTCTGTTGATGTCCACGACAGCCCCTACCACGGACTCGGTGTCGAAGCGACAGGTGATTCTGTCGTTAGGTTTGAAGCAGGGACCGGTGATATTAACAATGGTACCGCCTAACATGTTACCACTTTCAGGGGCAAACATTAATGGGAGATTGGCACCGTCTAGGGAATAAAATAAGATATTTAATATGTATTGATCAAGCATTACTCATCATCAGGAGTATTTTTAATCTTACTGTAAAGAAATGGCCAAGCGCGTGATGATTTATAGTGAGACCTTCTGAAGTTAGGAAATAATATAAAGCTTTATTTTTTTTTAGGTAAAGCTTTGTTTTAATGTTTCTGTTGCATAATTTCCATGATTGAACTTACCAATATCCTTATTACAAGTGCCCATAAGAATTTTCTCGTCTATCCTAAAGATGTGTCGTCCAGGGAAGCCATTGGCCCACCCTCTGCCAGTCAAGTCGCGCAGCACAGACGCTTGAGAGTAGGGCTTGTATTCGTAAGATCTGGTTCCGTTGCCGGCGTTGAAACCAATCTAGAAATTAAATTTTATTCACATTTGGTAGATTCATCTTTTTCAATAATATTTCTAGCGAGCAACTTTTATCGATGACAACTAAATCCCTGTTTCATCACACGTTTGGTACTAGCATTCGTTAATTTTTCATTCCTTGAAATGGTTTTCTCCAGTCTACCGATGCGTAAAAATTCTTCAAGATGGTAGGCCGAAACCTTTGGTTAAAACTATCTATTTTAGGAAAAAGTTTAGGATCTTGGGAAAGCTACTTACATAAGCTGGAACACCTCCTTCACCAGTGGTGGTATCACCACCTGCCTCTGTGTGGGAGCTCCAGTTGATCTCGAGATAGTTAAAAATGGCATATGTGAACACTTCATCCGTAGCCAAGACCATTTGGAAGGTGTTTGTCTAAAAAGCCAATAGTAAAAAGAGATAAATAAAATCAAAAGTGACATCCCTAAATAATATTATCAAAATAATCAATCGCAAAGTGTACTATGCAAGATACTGATAACTGGATTAATATGGGTTGTTATGAATACGACAAAGAAACATAATGAAGCTATCTTTTAAGATCACACCTTGCAAGGTAGTAGTTCCCTCATACTCGTAAATCAAGGAGTCAAATAAACCTTGTGTTTGATACCGATGATTATGACACGAAGATGTGATGGTGAGAATGGAACTACTCGTAGTAGCTTACCACAAACAAAGAGTTGTCGATACCACCAGCGAAGGACATGTTCTTCCAAGTGACGGTAACGGCGTGCTTCGGGAAGAAAGTCTCTGAACCGATGACACCTTCACGGATGTCCCAGGTGAGCCTCTCCCGCATCTCTACGCCAAGTTGGTCAGTACGAGTCTGGAAGAAACACAAATTCAATTATTGTTTCATAAACGCTGAAGTTTTATTCCTCACACTAGGAAAATTCTGGTGCCCTGATATTGGTGGACCGATATCAGGGCACCAGAATTTTCCTATAGTCTCTTAAAAGGGCCGAGTGACGTATGCTAGATATATTTAATTCAGGCAACATTACATAAAGTAGTAGTAAAAGCTAAAAAAACTATCCTGAGTAAAAAAATGTGTACATTTTGTTTTGAGTCTCATAATGAGCATTACCTGCAAATCTCTATCCATCCTAAAGTAAACACCAGGTCTTCTCTGATCAGGGTCCTCAGGCCGTTGGCTTCCAATCCTGCATTTGCTGAAGAAGATACCGATGAACGAGGGATCGTTGATAGTTGGCCAGTCTCTCATGGGGAAGGAGAGGGGATAAGTGTAGTGGTCTGGCGGGTCGCTGAAGTACAGGTAGCCGTTCATTGAAAGCTGGCCGAACAAATAATAAACAAATTAGCTTAAGACCACGGTTCAAGGTATTTCTGACTTTTTTCAATTAATGGGAGCAATGCCTGGCTAATAAAACCGTCTGAGAAAGCTATGAAGGTATTTAATTGAGTAAACCTATGTTATCTATTAAAGTGTCATACAGTTCTCTCTGTAGATACAATGAATCAGCCTCAAGTATAATGAACTATAATTCAGACCCATTTATATACATACTCGAGTATAATTGAATCTAAACCCGAAGAACGGCAGCTGGAAGTTGAAGTTCTTGTGGATTTGTGGCGTAGAGGTGTGGATGTCCCTCTGGTAGTCACCGAGGTTCTCGTTCCCGCCCATATCGTAGAACCAGTACATGAAGTTGGAGCGGACCTGCTGAAGCCGCTGGGCGGTGATGATGTAGGGCTGCCCATTGTTCTGGTAAGTGGTGGAAGGGAGTATGCGGCCGTCGATGTGAGCTGTTAAGTGTTTTTGAAAGTATTTATCAAAAATAGGGTATGTTTGAGTGAGAATTAATGTTATAATGTTATGAAGATGAAGAACCTAGAAAGTGTAATAGAAAGAACCTGGATAAGATTAGCTTCAAATATGCAGACCCCTGTATTGCCTTAGATAATGAATAGGAATAAAACAAATAGAGGCCAGCAGAGTAAGTAACCACGTATGCAAAGGATAGTTTTCCTAAGAAATGCCTATAAAGTAACAATACACAAACAAGAAACAAAGAGGCGATGCAAGGTGGCATGACATCATCCAACCTGCCCGATACGATAGCTTATCATATCGAGAACCGATACAGTAGGTACTATAACGAGGCGAATTCACTGACGGTAATGCAATGGCATCAGACAAAACTGTTTAAACAATGGCTATGACTGATACAATTCAGGTGTGTGGTGTGACCGTTTGTAGTAGGTAGTTGCATTATTTTCATTTTATAATCCCCATACTCCCAACTTTTCTATTTTTAGACTATAATTGAAGACCATCAATCTATCGATCTACTTTATCTTTATACGTGTAACGCGACCGAGATCCCGCATTTAGGTCTTATTTCAGTTGCATAGGTATTAAGATTATCTTGCTTGCTCTAAAAAATATCATGTTGCTCGGTAAGACTGTATCTTACCGGCAGGTTGTGATCACTGCCAACCGAAAATCAGCCAAGTACGCGTCGGGATTATAGTAGGTACTAGGTTTTGTTTGTGTACCTGCCTTTGCTATCTAATAAATTGTTATTGTATATTTTGCTCAACAACATACCTACTTTAAAGATTTACCAGATTACATCTCCGTATGACCCAAAAGCTTCATCCTTCGTTAAACTCAGCGATGAAATCATGCTTTACGGTTTAATTTTGAAATAACAAAACTTCGTCAAACTGCGTTGATAAGGCCCTTGTTGATTTTGATATAAACCGACTTATTTTAAAAGATGCCATGGATGTTTTTGTGTTTGATAGAAACGTGTTGTAATTACATATTTGTACAAACAAGCTAAGGTGCGGCTCTTATCTGATTTTACCTACTTCTTGTAATGTGTTGATAGTTTTATGAAATAAAATAAACATCTAGATCTTCAAAATGGTGTAGGTTAGGTACATAAAAAAACTGTACAAATTAAAGATGACTATGTATAAAAAGTTTGATCTACATTAGGACATACAGTGGTACATAAGAAAGTATTTCAGAAAATAAAATTTGAAGTACCTACCTAAAACAATAAAGACAAACAAAGCTAATAGTGAATGAACGTAACTCACATTTTATGTACATAATGATTTACTCTGACTCATAGTTATGACACATAACATAACTAAACTAATCGTCATACGCTAAGATAATCAGAGAGATCATATAGTCATGAATGATCAGTACCTCAGAACACCGAAACTTGGTACATAATAAAGATCAGGATAGAATTTAAATATCTGGGTGTAGGAGAGCTACATGAATTCGGTAGCACGCTGTAGCATGATAGTAGTAAAAGAAAGTAAAAAAATATAAGTAAACCAAAAAAGACAACTTGTTTTGACCCCCATTAGAAAAGAGCAGAATAAGATGATGAATTACTCTTATGTCTTTGAAAAGGTTGTTCGATAGGCTGCTAACTGAAAACTCGTTGCAAGTACTGGTAAATACAATGGAAATCAATACTGACGCGTCACCGTTGATAGCGTTATCAGTATCAATTTCACAACTTACTAGGAAACCAGGATTAACCTAGAATGGAGTTCTTAAGTGACATTATAGGTGTCTAAAATATGGTTTTTGAACGGCTATGAAACTTACCGAATTCACCGTTTGTTGCTGAAGTAGTAGTAGGCGGCATAAATAGTTGTCTCTCACTCTCCACATTATTCGAGTTGAAAACAGATTCCACTGCCTCCAGATTGACTGGCTCCTCACCAACCAATCCATCGTTCAGCTGATACTTTCCACTTTTCACTTCCAACTCTTCAACACCCGGCGAAATCTCTATAGGAGCTACATTTTCTTTTTCCACTGCTTCTAAATCTTTCACATTTACAACTTCAGCTTGAGGTTCTGTTTCGATCACATTCTCACTATCTTCTACAATCGTGTCCTGTGCACAAACACTTAAAACTAAAAGTAAAATTATAGTTAGTTTTTTAACACCCATATTTAAATCTATCACTTTTTTATCCACATCATTATATGGTTTTTTACAAAAACAGGTTTTTTAACGACAGGTGCTTTTCTATTGTACTGGTGGACTGGAGTGCGGATTGTGTGCTCTGTGATATGCTTTATCTACGAGATATGATAAGATAGCAAATAGGAACGTTAGGTGTGCCAAATTCTTCGCCCTAATCGTAGCCCTGCTTATGAAGTATGCTGGCGTAAAACTATGACCTAATTTATGTTGAATATGAATGAGTTTTACTTGTGAATAGAGCTGAGGTCTGTACTATAAACTGCAAAGATTTAGACTATATTTTAATAATATTTATTGACCCAGTACTTATCTTGACCCTGTTCTTTTAAAGTCTTATTACTCTTTTACTTATCTCTTTCAGACTTGGGTCTGTAGGTATGTTTCATGATAACCTCCATAAAAAACCGATAAGTCTTATTATTGTTCTCTAATTCTAGACTCTTGTTTCGTAGAATCGTGTAAATATATTTTTGTTGGATGCCATGACACTGTCAACATTCGTTACGCCATGATTCAGATTTCATGTACAAACATCCTTACATCCTTACAATCTTTGGGATTTAAAATATACGAAAGGTTATGAATAATAGGATTTAAAATGTCCAAGGTATGTAATATCACCTACCCTTCTATAATTAGTACTATCAGTAGATATCATACTGTTTCCATATAATTCACGTTGGCTACTTGAGCGATACTGAGAAATGTAAGTGAATCATAGTTCAGCTATCTACTGATGTTTTTCAGCCAATGCTTCCGATACGGAACTAATGACGATCCTGTCATACCGGATGTGAGAAATATATTGTGACACATCAAAGAACAAGGCCCATACTCTTTGCTTACCCAGATGAAAAAAAAAAACAATTTTAATATACAAAATTCCTGACTGACTGATAATCAAAGCACAGCCTAAACCTGAGGCCTAAACCTTAAAGTCCTAGTGAGTCCTAGAAACAAGAAATTTGGAGGGTATTATTTCTCTTTTAGTGTGCACTAAGAAATAAATTGCCAAAATTTTACTTCTAGATGACGGAATGGGAAAATAAAAGTATGAAGAAAACTCAACGCTTATTTGAAAGCTACTCAATGTAATGCTTTCACGGGTTATTTTTAGGTAAAACTCAAACGCCTGTCTGATAAATAGGATAACAGTTTACTAGTGTTGATAAACTGATTTTTGTAGGCGCTATAATATGAGCAGTAGAGCTTGCCTCTTGTTACAATAAAATTATTCCTTTAATAATCCAAAATAGCCTATTTGCTATTTCATTACATGTCTCTCTTTATGTTTCATCCAAACATACAAACTTTTGCATTATGATGATTGATGATGATAGTTCTCGCCATGTAGGATGAACCTAGGTATCCGAAAAGTTTAAATGTAAATGATATATTTGCTCAATGAAGTGTTTGCTTATTGTTTTAGTTATTCAGTTATTATTCTTCGTAAAATACAACATTACACCTGAATATACGTAGGTACATTCAAAGTCCCAAGATGGTATGATGGATGAAGATGAAGAAGCTCGCCTTTGTACATGTACTTTTTAATGTTTTGTGTGTATTTGTTTCGTTTCTTACAATAAAGAATTTCAGAATTTCAGAATTTCAGATGAACCATCGTGACAGGTGATCAGCTCATGACCCAATATATATGGGTAGATGGTCCATCATCCCTTAGTCGAATTTTACGACATGCTCGGGGAGAGAAGCATCTGGACGCAGCTGGACGCATTCTGTTCTTTCCTTACTCCCACTTCAATAGAGAAGCGAAACAATACGAAAATCCTATGTGTGCAACAGTATTCACTTTCAAACTTATTTCTGCGGTTTATCTTATGTGGCGCAACCTTTACCTACCTGCAATAAAGAAGTGCAGAATATATGAATAACTAGCTGCCGCCCGCGGCTTCGCTCGCGTGGTACCCGGAAAAAAATAGCCTATTATTTTAATCCAGCACATGTACTAGGTATTCCAAGTTTCTGTTCAGCCGTTTAAGCGTGATTGCGGCATAAACATACAAACATCCTCACAAACTTTCACATGTGTAATAATAGTAGTAATAGGATACCTATTCTCACGCTCGTAGTTGTTTAGGACAGGTTTTAGCTATCAGACAAGTTGTCTCCTAGTTTTTCTGTTTATTATGTTGGACTAAAGGACTAAATACATTATTGTCTATCGATCAGTGATCTTATTACAGTTCCCGGTTGTTTGTATGACACATCTCTCTAATAGTTTTTTAAAGCAAGCATTATTTGTACTTTAGGTATCTAAGCATTCTTGCTATTGTTTATTTATTGCATCTTCTTACTACCTAGGTACTACTTACCTATGTACCTACTTGCGAGGTACATATTCAATTAAGTAAAGGTTTTTATGTAATTTATGTTTCATGTGTGTTTCATGCACCATTTATTATGTTTATCCTAAGGGCAAGATATCGTAATTTTCTAAATGCGCGACACATACAGTCTGGGCCTGTAACTAAACAACATTGTAAGATACTTGTCAATGGGAGCAATAACCTATCAATAGACATCAAGGCAAGTGCATGTAGTGTTGCCAAGTTACGTGAAGCCGATAAAGCCAGATTACTCAATATGTTGAATAGGTAGTCATTGGTGGTAAAATGTGCAGTATTGATGAAGTATACAATAAAAAAGAAAAATATAGGGCCTATGACTACAGTAGTCCCCAATTTTGTTAAGAAACTCCTACTTTGGTAGGTGGATATTTTTTCTAAACTTATGAACCTAATTGTAAAGTAATAGGGAACCGACCAGAACATTTATATAATATAGGACGGCAAAACTAGTATTTTTCTCTTCTGTTGTGTGTTGAAGAAGTGGCTAGATATATCCAAAATAGGCGATGTTGGCAACACAGCAAACAGCTAATAAAACAACTTGAGATATTGGCAACGAGCTCTAACAAGTGGCCTATTGTGGACCGGGTGCAAAACAAAGGCTCACGGCATTAATGCATGCTTCTAGAACACTTAGCACGCCTGCATTGCCTCGAACTGTTTACATTGCTGGTTTCTTTTGTAGATGCAGTGAGTATAATGCTGCCCTCTTAATAGCAAAAATGCAGTACTTGCAAAATGGCGGTTTCGAGAAAAACGCGGTAATCATATTTTTGGATAACTCTGCAGCATGTCCATACCTACCTACTTATAGTAAAAAATATAATGAAAATTATTTTTTTATGTAGGCATAGATTTAGCCCCTTGGAATACTATTTTTGCAAAAAAGTGAAAAGCCCAAAAAGACGATTACTGAAAGTGCAATCAGTAGGGCAGAATGGCATTCAGACTAGTAGGTACTGCTACGGAAAACGAGTAACCAAGAACCAGAAGTAGATCTTGGGGGATCGCTGACAATATAGTAGATTTTATAAAGGTAAACACTAAAATAGAACACAAAGTAGTTGCCCACCCTCGGGTTCGCTACTGCTAAGAACCGTCAATGGAACTTGAACAAATCGATTTCTTGTTCTGTAAGTGGAGTAGGTAGGTACCTACATACTTATGTACTTACCAGACACTCATACGATAGCAAGGAGTATGTAATTTTTAGATGCGCGCGCGTTCAGAATCTATGCAATGGAAGAACTATAATAAAAATAGTATTAACACCCAAAGATCACATACGTAACGTAGATCTGAACCCGCATTAGGATTCCCTGTGTCCTGGTTATTAGATGGTACCCGGTAAAATAAAAAATTAAAGGAAATAATAAAAAATATTGAGATAAATATACTTACTTAATATTGTCAAAACTTACTTAGATTAGAGAGTACCTAGGTGAGTATTTCTGAGAAGAACTCACGCACTTACCTACACACTGACCAAAACGTTAGATTTATAAAACCGAATGAATTTGAAACTTATCAAAAAGATTTTCATTCAAAAGAGAATAATGTTCATTTTTTAGGGTTTTTTTTGACGAAACTAAGATCAGCAAACAGCTTAAAAATATTGCAAAAGTCATTTGAATTTGGAATATTCTGTATGAAGTTTGTTATGACATAGGTACCAAATTGTTTCTATGCGACCAGTGTCATCTTCAGCTATCGCATTACCAAAACGATTTTATTGATAAAACATTATCTTCACATCCATAATATTTGAATTATTATTTAATCCTGCATCGGCTTTCCGAGCAGACCGCACTTAAAATTATTGATAACAGAGCGCAGGCAGATATAAATTGCATACGAGTTTCAGCTTCGGTTGTGAGCGCGCGCTTTCTGCTTCATTGAGTTTTCTTTTTAATTTTTGAAATTAGAATCATGCCTTGCGGAGGCTGCGGTGACAGTGAGTATTCAAACTTTTTGAAATGTTTAAACCTTTTTATTTTCTGGCTCCTGATATTTGAACTGAAAAATGTGATGCTGTGAATTCTAATTATCTTCTAATATAATTTTAAAATAACATTTAATTGAGTTAAAAAAATACCGAATTACATAATAATCTAGGTATGTTTTTACAACTACATAATAATGTTTCCAGTTTTACCAATAGCACGCTACGAGAGTTTCAACAATTAAGTAGGTGCATTGATTACTAATTTCGATTTCAAGCCGTTTCCGATTTCAAGCAGTTTCAGTTGTTTTGGTTCACAGAGCGTGAAGAATAATAATAACACTGATTCGTACCTATTTAGGAATCCATTATGAAACTAATATCCGTAACATTTATTATAAATAAAAAATAAATTCAAAAACTAAATCCCGACTACTAAAATAACAAGCTTTAAAATGTAGAAAATATTCTCATCTGAAATTGTTACGAGTACCTATGTACAAACTATTTAATATTTATCTAGACGACACTGTAGCTTGGCGCCGAGTGCTCGACTGAGACGCAAAAGGCGCGGGTTCGATTCCCCCTATGGGAGAAATGTTTGTAAGTTCTGCAAATATTTCTTCCTTGTCTAAGTGTTGTAGCCCTGAATGAAACTTGGAATATGCGTAGTATGTGTGCGGATATCACGCGAGCGAAGCCGTGAGCGAAAGCTGGTATTATATTCACTTTATACTCAAAAAAATATAAGAGTTTTTGTAAAATATGTTTTTTCTTCCCCAGGTTGCAAATGCAGCACCAATCAGTGCAGTACAAGCTGTAAATGCGATGCGTCCTGTTCGTGCACCTGCAAGAAGAGCACTCCTGAAACTGGCGACAAGACCAAGAAGTAACCAGTGTTACGAACCACCCGTATTACAAATTCAAAGTTTTTTGACATCATCGATGTAACATGAAGAATTCGTATTCCAAATTAAAGTTCCAATTTCAAACTCAAGATTTCAAGATTTTAACTCAAGAAGAGCCCCAAATTTATTGACAGTTTTAAAATCAATAGAGCGAATGTTTTTTTTTAATTTTACTAAAATTACGCTTTGAAGAAATAGTAAAATACGGGTGCAATGCAATAATAAAAAAAAATACTTACATAATAACTTTCTATGTACACCGTAAAACACTTTTTCATATTGCCACTTGTATTTTCATTGTTGTCTTGTTATTAAAAGGAAATAATTGCATAAATAAATTGTTTTTATTTACATCACCATTCTGCTACTGCTATTATTTAACAAACAATAATAATCTTAATTTAAAATCATGTCGTAAATTGCCCCGCATGAAGTCTCGTTCAAATAACATGCGACACAGTTTTTACTATAGCATTTTCCAGTGTAATTTTGTATCATAAACATTATGTATAAAAGCCTTCAAATAAATAAATAATAATAATAATAATAAAAGTAATCTTAGAAGCTTTCTTCCTCTTCAGTTAATGCAGGAACCTGAAACACAGAATAAGGTATGTTAATAGCCTGAAAGTGCATTTTGTTTGATCATGGTAAGTAATATTGTAAGGAGCTAATTTAACGCTATTTGGACAGATGTAAAGCACGATATAAGTACAGTACAGTAAATGTGGTACTAAACTAAATAACAAGGATAAAATTGTTTTTTTTTTTTCGGTCAAAAATAAGGTCAACTGTTCTTCTTTCGAGTCCATACAATTAAATTTTGTCCATGCCTCTACTTATATAATCATTTGGGTAAGTTCTGATTCTTAATGGTTGCAGCTAATGCAGCTAATAAAGAAACAGACCATATTATGGTCTGTTTCTTTATTAGCTGCATACCGACTGACCGAGCAGGCTCGCGAGGGAACTGCGAGAGACAAGTGCTCGCTTAGTCCGGATTTGCCTCGCCCGCAGTTTATTCGGCAGATGAAGCACGGTTATATTCACGGTTATAGCATCGAATGTAGTAAGAGTCATAAATAATGACTTTATTTTGACCCTCTGTCTAGGAGACCGGGTAACTATTTACAGTTACGAGTAGGTATGTAAGTACGATGGACCAAGACCAGTCTACTAGAGGCAAAATTTCCTGTGTAACCAAAATAGCGGTAAGGTTGAGCATTTGTAACTCTGAATCTGATTGCAAGGGAAAATCAACCTTGTTGTTTTATGACGTGCAAATGATCTTCAACCTTGGGTGGTAGATCACATTTTTGTCCGACCATACCCACTTACTGTCAATGTGAATGGTCTGACAGTCACATCCAGGAACACAGTCTGCAGTCCAGAGGACATCAGGCTTTGGATCTGTAACGATGATTACCCACTGTCAGTTTAACTAACTCATTAAATATTATCGCCATCATGAGCAGTCCACTGCTGGACCATAGGCCTCCCCTAATGAGCGCCATCGCATCCAATCTTCGGTTTGACGCATCCAGACCCTGCCAGCAACCTTTCCTAAATCGTCACTCCGGAGGGAGTCCTGCATTACGTTTTCCGAGCCATGGTCTCTAAATTACTTACTTACTTATAACTGTTGGTTTACTTTTAAATTATCGCATTTAAATTGAAAACTATTAGAATTGTGTTGACAATTAATTTGAAAGTACTATCGCCTTCCCACAAGAAATAGAGCAATCGATTTAAAATGTCAATGTCAAAATATATTTGACAAATAAAGAAAGACCGGGAAAAAAATATTGCATAGGTGTTGGATTTTTGAGAATACGAAGGATTGTGAAAGATATAATAAGCTAGATCTAGAAGTTAAGAGAAGTACCAGATTAAATTGAGTAAAGTGACCAATTGTGTTTTATATTGAAGCATCAACCTAACATAACTAATATGTTTATCCTAACTACTTAAATTAATCGTAAGTGATACAGGTAGACGTTAAATCAACGAACACATTCAGTTGTACTGTTTAATTAAATGATCACACACTAAGATCTCAATAACAAATAAACTAATTTTTAACCAGTTCATTGATTATGAAAAAGACTTTGATTTAACCACCTCCCACCAATAAACTTAACTTACCTTTGATTTGACCTAAAACCTTCATTTTGTTAATTACTACGTAAGACTTCGAAAGCAATAATATTGTTAGCAAAAATGAAGGGTGAAAAAAACACAGACGTCTGACCAAACCAACAGCGTAGTCAAAAGTGTCTTTTTCTCTTGAGTTCAGCGAAAGAACTTGACATTGGTCATGATAGCCTTCTGTTTTTCAAGTCGGTCAAAAACATTGCATCACAGTAAACAAAAATAAATGAAGTGGAACTGATTGTCTTTGCGAAACTAATTGTAGTAAACATAGGTAAGTTAAGTAGCTACATAACTTAATGCAATAAAATACATAAGCATGCAGGAATTAATTCAAAAAACAAATGCTTATAAAATTAATGTGAGCCGCCATATTGGATTTTTGACACTATATAGCATACTAGCGGTCGCCCGCGGCTCCGCCCGCATATTACGATTTCTGCTGCACGACCGCTGCGTAGGGAGCCGACCTCGCGACTGAGCCGCGCGGGTACCTTACTCATAGATCTAAACTCCCCTCCCGCACGCGCACCCCCGCCTTGGTGACGCCCACTTCGCAACGGGCCGTGCAGCAGAAATCGTAATATTTTAATTTCGCCATAACTTCAAAACCAAACGTCCAATTTTAATCATTCAAAGACCAAATATTATCTCCATAAACTTTTCTTAGTGATGAAATCATTTATTTTGATAAGGATTAATAGCATGAGTAAAATAAACGCGTTTAAATGTAGTCCAAAAAAAATTCAAGATTTTTAAATAAAAAAATGGTTGCTGTGCCTCACTCGACATAGATGGGTATAGTGTGTCGCGGACTTTTTTGTAGATATTTATAAGATCTACAATTAATTAGAACATTTTATGGTTCTATCTTTTATAGTTTAGGCAGCGTACGCAAAATAAGTAACTTTTCTGGTTGATTTTTTACACCTTGTGTCCGAAAAACCCAAATATCTTACGGAACCCTATTTTTTTCCAAAATAAAATATAGCCTATGTTACTCGTGGATAATGTAGCTTTCGAATGGTGAAAGAATTTTTAAAATCGGTCCAGTAGTTTTTGAGCCTATTCAGTACAAACAAACAAACATACAAACAAAGTTTTCCTCTTTATAATATTAGTGTAGACTAACTTCAGCCCTTGGCTTCGCACGCGTTGTACCCGCATAAAAATTAGTTTACACTCGTACCTACGTTATTCTACTATGAATATTTCAAGTTTCAGCCAAATCCGTTCAGATTTATTTATTTATTACGGAACAACAAACAGCTACATTATATGGCTTAGGTAAAGTTTTTATTATAGATATATTCTGCGAATGCAGATCAACTTATAATTAATATAGCACACAGCGTTATCCACAGATTAAATAAATATGTTTACAACAACAAAACTTAACTGTAAGAGAGTCTGGAAGTATATGTCTATCATTATTCAAAAGGTAAAGAAGATATACCACTTTCGTCATCCAGACGAATCCAACGTCACTTCATTTGTTAAATCCGCCCAGCCATTTAGGCTACAGCTTTAGCCAAGGGACTGTACATACCTACATGCATACACCCTAAAAAAGAGTAGGTACACTCTTTTTTCGCAGTCTGGCAAAAATTGGGTACAAAAGAAATGACTTGTCTTGATATCTATCAACGAAATCATAGCTCGTAGCTACACAGCTCTTAGCTAACTTGCTCGATCCTAGTAAAGTTTAAGGTCAATAATTGAATCCATATCGCCTTGCACTACTTTTTATGACATAGTTCTTACTGTTGTTCTTATGATTCTTTTTACTGCACCTTTTCAGTAGGTAGGTATATAAGCCTGAAAATTCACTGTACATCACAGTCACCTACATACCTTCAGAGTCCTACAGTACCCACCAAGCCAAATCATTTCAAAATGCCTGCCCCCTCAGAAACATGCAAAGGTAAGATTATTAAGTTTTAAGTAAAAGTATATACCGTTGGAAGGGGAAGACCTCGGCGACGTTTTGGAAAAGGGCCAGGTTAAGAGTACCCTTAACCGACGAGCATGCATGAGGAATGTAATGAGAGTGAATGAAGCGAAAGAAGTATGTCAGGATCGTAGCAAATGGAGATCCGTGATCTCTGACTAATCTTATGGAAGACAGGCGTGATTTTATGTATGTAAATAAAAGTATGTATTTTTCAGCTTGTGCTTTTCATTGGATAGGTACTTATTTATTTTCCAAATAATAATTTCTTTCATACAAAAACTAGTCAACGTAAAAACTAATACATACATATTAGCACGTCCTTATTCCTAATGGGGTGAGCAGAGCCACAAGCAAACATAAGAAAACTTGGAGCCACTTCTGATTTAAAGTCCTAAGATGGATATAATGAACTATGGACCCACCATGTTGGCGATACTATCCCTTATTCGACTTTTACAACGTGCTCGGGTAGAATAGCAGTTGGAAGTATTCTATGCTTTAGTAAAACTAATGAATGTATTGAATAGGGAACACGATAGAGAAAGTTTTATCAAAGCCGAATAAAACTTTTTTTTCTAAAACAAACTATGAACTTATAATTATGAACTTAAGGTAGGTACCTTATACCAGGCGCGGTCGCAGCCTGTAATTTTGGAGGGGGTCGCTAATAATAGAATATGTCGAGTAAATCAGATTTTATTGCACAATACACAATTTTATTGCACACATTATAAAACAAATGGAAGCCTTCTATTTTTATTGGCATCGCGGTTAGGAGAGGATTTTTTTTTTATATTTTGTAAATTTTTAGAAGATTTTTCAATTTGACGTGTACTATTTTGGGGGGGTCATGTCCCCTGTGACCCCCCTTCGGACCGCGCCTGCTTTATGCAGGCTCTACTTTATCTCTACCTAGACTATATGATCTAACAATTGTTTTTGTCCTCTAGATGCCTGCAAGGATGTCTGCAAAGAAGACTGCAGCACCACCTGTGATGACAAGTGCACCACAGATTGCTGTACCAGCGAAGGTGAATTAATGATTGAACTCCTCAACACATTTACGTGACCCAAGTCTATAAGTTCCGAGATCTAAACACATAAAACTTGCAAACTGACTGACTGACAATCCACGCACAGCCTAGTAGACCATTAGTCCTAGAAGCATGAAACTTAGCATGTCCATTACGTTATGTCTGGTGAACAAAAGCCTTTTACACCATCTATAGTATATAGATGATTATCAGAATATACAGCGTCAGGAGGCAACTTTTACCTTCAGAAACGGGACGCTGTAGTGCCCGGGACGAATTAAGATGGAGTAGGCTTACCCAGCACCTATTCCATCCTCTCAGCTTAGTCGGCCTTGTCCACATGAAAGACATGGTCAATACGTGCGGAGCTGACTAAGCCGCGGGATTCCTCACGATGTTTTCCTTCACCGTTTGAGAGTACTGGTATAGCGCACATCAATTTTTCGCACAGAAAAATCCATTGGTAGGTACACGATTGGATTTGAACCGACGTCCTTAGAGTCGGAAGGCGGGATTACTACCAACTAGCTAGACCACCAGTGCTCTTTTGTGGTGTATGGGTGTACTAAGAGGAATTCCCGAAATTCAACTTCTAGATGACGCAGGGACAAGATGGAATTTGTGTAAAAATATTTCAACGCGGACAAGTCGTGGGTCGTACGTACCACAATAAATCATAGATATATGTAATGATTTTATAAAAGTAAAGATACAGAATCAACCCAAAATCAGCCAAACCAACGAATATTGAAACTGGCGCTTTCAGAAAGAAAATAACAATGACAGTTTTAAAATTATAAAATTTTTGTGATGGTTTGGCGCTATGCTTGCCAACCAAAGAAAAAGAAGCGGTGGCGAACAAAGAGGACCCTTTCAAAGATTTTTTGATTCTTCACCTTTTAACGAGTTATTTCGATCATAAACTCTACCTATAAAGTTGTTTGCGCATACAGACTGTTTCAAATCATGTTATTTTATTACAGGTGGATGCTGTTAAAGACCTGCAGAGCAGAGACCTCAAGAAAACAATTAAAAACCCGTTGCCAGGATCTCGTTAATACCTATAATAAAATTATATGGATGGTTAAAACATTCTTTTTTTATCTTTGACGACCTCTGTGGCCTGGCAGGCGAGTGCTCGGCTGCGGGAGAAATGTTTGCATGCTCTGCAATAACTTCTTCCGGGTCTGGGTGTTGCAGTATTATGTATTTACAAAAAAAAGTATATTATGTATTCTATCAGCCATCTGGTTCCCATAATACAAGCTTTGCTTAGTTTGGGGCTAGATGGTGCTGTGTGATATGTCCTCAAATATTTATTACTAGCAGCCGCCCGCGGCTTCGCTCACGCGGTACCCAGATAAAAAGTACCCTATGTCCCATTCCAGCACACGTAGGTACCTACTATCCTCATTATTCATTATAATATAGTGTACGCTAAACGATGACTAAAGTATTGCCATCTCTTACCATTTCATAATGACAAACAGTGACAGGGCTAACTTTAAGCAATGGCTAACTTTAGCGAACGAATATGAATAATAGGGTATGTAAGATGTAAGTATATACCGTAGTTTTTGCGTGAAAGAGTAACAAACATAACTAAATCTAAAAATTAAGAAATTTCGGTGAATTTAGCAAAAATTTTGAGTGTTAAGGTAAATTTTTCAAAACGCAACAACAGCGCGTTCTAGGATTTGAACAGAATTAGCAGCGACATCTAGTTATCAGACGTAGAATTACGTTAGAACTCCATGAATAATCAAGATTGGAAACTTATTATGACCAGTAATAATTTATGCTTCCTTTCACAAGTAATTTGACATTGACAGTTCTTTTTCCATATGTTTTGTATCATCTATTACTAATCTGTGTGTATCATCGCTGTCATATCTATACTAATATTATAAAGCTGCAGAGTTTGTTTGTTTGTTTGAACGCGCTAATCTCTGGAACTACTGATCCGATTTGAATGATTCTTTCAGTGTTGGGTAGTCCATTTATCGAGGAAGGCTATAGGCTATGTTTTTTTTTTTCAAAATTAGGGATCCGTAATAAAATTGCTATTTTGTAACACAAGGTGTAAAATCGAAAACCTATTTTTACGTGCGCTGCAAAAACTATTGACAATAGAACAAAATGATGTACTACGGGTTTGTAGATCCCATTAAGACCTACAAAAAAGTCCGCGAGAACATATATCTAGCTATCATGGTTTAATCACAATAACCGATTTTGTGTTCAAAATAATTATTAAATCGTCTGAAGAAAAAAAAACTACGTTAAATATGTATCGTAATATTAATCTTTATCGAAATTAAGCATTATGTTATCAAGAGTATTTATGTAGAAGTAAAATACTTTTTGTTTCATCTCAATCGGATATTTCGTTTAAAAGTTATCACGTGTGTAAGATGTTAAGAGTTGGTACCTATAAATGAGTTATGAGCCATAGAGTTTTTTATCAACATAAAATCCTGTAATAATCTTTTTCGAAATATATTTGTTGATGATTGTAAGTATAAGATCTTTGAAGAGTATAAAAGAGTATAATAAATACATTTCTAAAATAACTCTGCTAAGGAAATCCACGCGCGCTTGATGCAAGCAAGACGAGACGCTGGCGGCGCGGCGGCGCCGGCGGGCGAGACGAGGAGGCCGCGCTTGCTGGCCGCCTGTGAGAAAAACGCGGGTGAAACCGCGGGGCACAGCTAGTGTCAAAATAAAAGTATTCTATTTTTCATGAAAAACATGCCAAAAATAAAGTACTTACAGGTAATTATGACATCAACTAAATGAGAAAAATCGGCTCTTTAATTTGATATAGGTTATGTGCAGTTTTAGACCAAAAATTGATTCCAGGTTTTCATCCCTTTTCACCCCTTTAGAGGTTGAATTTTGAAAAATCCCTTCTTAGTACACCCCTACGTACCTACCAAGGTTTACCTACACTGAAAATTTCAAGTCTCTACGTCCAGCAGTTTAGGCTGTGCGTTGTCTGTCAGTCAGTCAGTCAGTCAGTCAGTCAGGACAAAGATTCTTATAATATAAAGATTTATTTATTTATCTTCAAACGTTTTTGGCTTAGTACGTTTCACCAGAGGTAGGCTATAAAACAATGGTAGATATACCCATGCAAATCATGGTATATCCAGCAAATGCTATGTCCGTCTATAATATTGGCTTATGTACCTCAACCTTATTTTAAAGCTACCTTTGTAACAGTTGCCAATCTTTTTGTTATAAAAATAAGGCTCCTTTTGCATTTGACACATGTTTAAAAAAGAAAGATGTCAACCTACTAAAATAATCCTACCGAGGCGCAAATCAATTATTATTGTTATTTTAGACGTGTTTTCTTACTCGAACTTTTGATAATTTTATAAACGAGAACATAGTGTTTAGACAAACCTAACATAGGCTTACAAACACTATTAACCAATGTTTTTGTCAATTCAATGAAATAAATAAATATATCTATCTATCTATCTATCTATCAATCGTTATTTTGGTCCTCACGGTACAGGCTTGGCCTAGTGTAAGGTCCGTTGTGAACATCGATTAGTTAAATGCTCGTGGTTGTGAACTTTTAACCACAAAAAGAAATACCTGTCAACTTTTACATTTCTTCTGATTCCTCTGTACATACATACATACATATTATCACGCCCGTATCCCTAATGGGGTGGGCAGAGCCACAAGTATACTTGCAGCCACTTCTGATTTAGTCCTAAGATGGATATGGTGAACCATGGTGACAGGTGATCAGCCCATCGCCCATATAAATGGTCCATCATGTTGGAGAGAATACTATCCCTTAGTCGGCTTTTACGACATGCTCGGGGAGAGAAGCAGCTGAACCCATTCTATGCTTTTTCTTTACTTCCACTCCAGCAAAGAAGTATTGAGTAAAATTATAGTATTCCTCTGTATTGAGTAAAATTACTATGTTTCATCATCATCATCTTCCTGCCCTTATCCCACTCCATGTGGGGTCGGCACAGCATGATCCTTGGATCATGTTGTAATAGTTTTGGCTAAGGTGTTTTATGACCGGCCGCCTGCCTGACGTCAACCCTCCTTGGGAATACTTGCTTATTGTATCTCATCATGTTGGAGGATACTATCCCTTAGTCGACTTTTACGACATGCTCGGGGAGAGAAGCAGCTGCACGCATTCTATATTTTTTCTTTACTCCCAGTCCAGCAGAGAAGTTAAGTAAAATTACTATGTTTGCTAAAATAAATTTATTTTGTTTTTATTTTGTAAATATTCTAGTAGTTCATATAATACAGTAGAAGAGTACAATGGTTATGAGGAAGACTGCGCAGAAGGCGACAGGGAAGCAGTTCTCGAGGATCTGGGAGAAGGAATAGTAGCGACTCCGACGATGTTCACGGTCCATTCTGGAGCTAGCAGCAGCCTCCTGAGAAGAAGGGAGATGATCAGATTCATAGGTTCTATTAAACTTAAAAAAATATGTATTTCGTCTATGATTTATAGTCTTATTTTACTTTGAAAAGATTGCGCAAATTATGCTTAAAGATTTTTTAAACTGATTCATGTCATGTCATTTCATTGCTTATTTATTACTTCGGTAGTAGATCCTATAATCCAATCCATTTTAAATTGGTTTTTTATCTGTGGCGTGAAAATGGTGGTCTAAGTTCTCGTGAACATTTTGTTAATGTCATTAATTTGGAATTGCTTGCTTTGGGATAGATTGTCATTTATTCTGAAAAATAAACTGGGGACGATACCTTTGGATGAGCAGTCGTTGCAGCCTTTATCCTTGCAGGAACACTGGTCGGTACAGCTTCCGTCCTGGCAGGAATCTGTATAAACAGAAAGTAAAAAGTAACATTCGAATTCAGAACATCAAACGAACTTGATTGCTTTGCCTGTAGGATTAGCTCACAAATTAACGTTCGTTTCTGTATGTAGGTAAGAATTAATGAAATTATGATAGGTAGCTACGAGTATATATTTATAAACACCCTTATAATGAATCTGGCGACCATTTAGACTTCGACTTTTGAGTAGGTAAGTACCTACATTCATAAATATGGCGTTTCAAAAAAAATGGTTGTGCCATAAAACTAGTATTGTTGTTTTTAACTCGTTCAAATTCTTAAATGAATCAAGGTAACTATTCATTTTTAAATTTTCGACAAAAGATGGCATCTTACCAAATGTCGAAATTATGAAAGTAATCATTGAAGTATGAATGTGAAAATATAAGGTTTGAACAATTTTAAATAAGCACCAATTTACCTTTGCAAGGTTCACAGGGAGACGGCATGGCTGAAGTTAAACGAATAATTTATCTGACTATGCTTCAATTTAAACTGGATCACGTTTTATACAGCAAACCGTCGGTAAAAACCGCAAGTAGAACAAGGCTGTAAAACCCATGTCTATTATTCTGAAGTCTACGGTTCAGTTGATAGCGTATTCTACCAAAAAAATAATACAAAAAAATATATTGTTATTTCCGTTGTGGTAACCTAACCTGAACTACGAAGACGTCGAAACTCTTGTTAGTAGACTGGATATGAGTATGGGGAAATCCGAACCAGAAGAGAAGTGGCATAATTATGAATCATTTGCTCTTTTTTGTGAAATCAATTTTGGTAATATTTTTGGCCAAGCGTGAGTTGGCCATGAAAATGAGCGATGTTGCCAAAATATTATTATTTAGGTGTTTATACCTAAATAAAGTGTGTAAAGTACAAGAAACCTCAGGGCGTGAATGCAAATCTTGCCGATTGTGGGCATGTACGCAAGATCTCAGTTCGGGGCGAACTACTAGTTTATGATAATGAAGAATATGGGTGTGTGTTGGCCAGTGACGCGCTCTGAAAGGTGCCACGGAAGAACAGCGCTGTAGTTGCCTCCGGGCTCTGCAGCACACGCTGAGTGGTTGCCTTTTTAGCTCACAAATTATTATTGTTTTTTTTGTTTTAGCTGTGTAATTTTAAATTGTTTTATAAGTATTTGTGAACAAAATAAATAGTTTCTTTCTTTCTTTATTAACTACTACACAGTTCTACATCGATTTTGGTGAGCAAAATATTGCACACTCTTACCAAGTTTTTTTTTTCATACAAACTTCATCTTTTCCCTGCGTCCTCTAGCAGTTGAATTTCGAGAGTCCCTTTCTTTTTGCACCTCTACATCTAAGAAGACCCTCCAGGTGTCAAGCATCTAGAACTTTGATTGATTATCAGTCAGCCAGTAACTTATTTGAAAGATAACATGGAACTGGTGTGTCAAAGTGAACTGTCGATATTTACCTACTCTAGCTTTTCTTCACGTCCTAACGTGAAAGACTTTTCTACAGAAGAAATCGTCATTTATAAAACAAACAAAAACATATAATGCGTCCAGCTGCTTCTCTCCCCGAGCAAGTCACAAAAGTCGACTAAGGGATAGTATCCTCTCCAACATGATAAACCATCTATATGGGCGATGGGCTGATCACTTGTCACCATGGTTCACTATATCCATTTTGGGACTTTGAATCAGGGATAAATACTTGTAGACAGCAAGTTTTCTTATGATTACTTGTGGCTCTGCCCACCCCATTAGGGATACGGGCGTGATAATGTATGTATGTATGTAAATCGCCATTTCACTCTGACAAACTGGTAGACCAAAATGGCATATTTTATGGATCTGGGAATGATAACAATTTCTTTATTTTTATAAGCAACAAGAGTAAGTCATCGCTAGGTACCTTTTCAGCATCGCGGAAATCTGTTAACGTTCAACTCGAACGAGTTTCTTTCAAAGTAACATTCAGTGTTTTGTCACTTCCTTTGTTTAACTTCCGGCCTTTTTCTATTTGACCTTGAGGCTTTATATTGTTCTGGGTAGGCATTGTAGTGGTCGATATTTAAGATTAAAATTAATTTTATCGATTGCATTCTCAACTGATAATTAGAGCTGCAATCATGGTTACGATCACACAGACTTTGGGTAAGAACTTTAAAATTTTCATATTATCATCTTTATTATTTTATTTACTAGATAGTATTTTGATTAGGTGTTTAAATTCAAAGAAGTCTATATCTAAAACGTGTATTGTGTACTACTTAACTAACTATGTAAATGTAACACCTAAGGCCTTTTACCATCTATAGTAGATAATTTATACAGCGTCAGGAGGCAACTTTACCTTCACAGACGGGACGTTGTAGTGCCCGGGACGAATTAAGATGGAGTAGGCTTGCCCAGCACCTATTCCTCTCAGCTTAGTCGGCCTTGTCCACAGGAAAGACATGGTCAATACGTGCGGAGCTGACTAAGTCGCGGGTTTCCTCACGATGTTTTCCTTCACCGTTTGAGAGTACTGGTATAGCGCACATAATTTTTTCGCACAGAAAAATCCATTGGTACACGACCGGATTTGAACCCACGACCTTAGGATCGGAAGGCGGGATCACTACCAACTAGACCACCAGTGCTCTCATCAATTGTAACAACGCTTATATATTTCTGTCACAAGCCAAGTGCCTTACAAAATAAAGTTGAAGTAATGCGGTAAAATAATACTTAGAAATATCAGGCGCTTCTCCTACAAAACTACTAAGGATATTGTGACCTTCTATGAGACTATTTTCGTGCACATCTCTTCCAACATTTATTGATTCTTTGACACCCACCGGATTTCCTTCAGCGTTTGAGGTTATTTACTGGTATAGCGAACATTATATAAATAAATAATACCCAACAGTTACATAATATAGTCCTGTCCCCACACTAGGATTGCCTGTGTCGTGGGTATCAGAAACCACGAGTACCATGGTACCACAACACCCAGACCCGGAAGAAATATTTACAGAACAAGCAAACATTTCTTCCACAGCGGGAATCGAACCCGCGCCTCTTGCGTATCCGCCGAGCAATTGCCCGATCATTTCTCGTCGTCGACTCTATCATTGTTTAATTCTGATGCTGACTGTGCTATTGTCAGACAAAGGTGCGATTGTGATATAACTTTTGTTATACTATAATTTACAGAAACCCTAACATTCACCGCCAAAGCGCCAGCTCCGAAACAGGAGCCAAAGCCAGCCTCCGTCTCACCCTGTCCACCAGGCTGCTTCTGTGAAACCCTCCCGCCAGAATGTCCACCCGACTGCCCTTGCAAGACCATCTGCCCCCCTGGTTGTCCCTGTAAAACCAGGTCTTCAAAGACTTCTCAGATGTTCTTTTACGCAGTAGGAGTTATCGTTGCGGTCCTGGCCACGTATCTCATCGTCAGCACCGATTCCAAGCTGTATCTAGTCTTCTGGGTGGTATACTCCGTGCTGAGGAGGATGATGTTGAAGACCAAGAAGGTGGTTTTGAAAGCGAAGACTGAGTGACTGTATGTCAAGAAAAAGTATCGTAGAAATTATATGCTTATCAAAATTGCGGTTGTCACGTAATATGGTAATATTTATGGGCACTTAGTTTTACTAAAGCACTCTATTTTTAGTTAATGTTATATAATTTATTTTTCCCGTTAATTAATTTAAATTATTGCATCAGTACTTTGTTTTTATTTCGTTAATTAACTGCATCCATTTTATTTTTTCCATGTAAATTGCAGTTAACTTTCGTTCAGTCAGAAATTCAAACTGCTTCTTTCATCGGTGTATATTTTCTATTACTTCTTCTATCGTCAACATCACAAAAACGAAACATTATAGTAACAAAAACACGCTTGACGTAATCAACGGTCATCCATCTCGAAATCTTTTCCTCAGATCAAAAACCGCGTTGATTTCGGATCACTGACCTCCTGGCGAGACTAATTGCTATAAAAACTTAAGCAGATACACACCTACCTTTATAACGTAATGTTTGTATGTTTCTGTAGGAAGTAATATTAGAAACAAACAACTGAACCGATTTTGAAACTTGTTCATTTATAGAAAGCATAAGTACTATCACTGCATACTAATTAAGTTAACTAACTGTGTATTTAGTATGTAAACTGACAAAACGAAGTGTGCCTTGAGCTCCTATGGCGATTAAATGAGTATGAGTAATGTCCGGTGCATACATTCTACTATCGGACAACGGACAACGGATGGTAGGTTAGTATTTCAAGTGAAACTGGGGGTACGACTAGTCTTACTTACCTTTATTACGAAGCTGGTGTTGTGAACTCGTGACTGCCAAAGCACTTACAATGTAGCTAGTTTCATGAGAAAGGATTACGAAACTGAGTTTAAATCACAGGTTTGCCTCAGATACGTAGGTACTTAAGTCTTAAAGTTATTGTTATAGTAGGTAACGATATAACCTAAATCAGTGGGTTTAGGCCCTACAAGCTATTACGTAGGTATTTGAGTATAATGTCAAAATCAATAACTATGAAAGTACCTACCTATTGACCTACTTCGAGTACACCTGTACTCGATTGAAAACAAATAATATCGCTGTGAGACAACAAACTGGACTACAAAATGTGCGAGATAGAACCTACGATACCTACTGTATAAGTTATACACCATATAATATATCTAGATACCTCTCACCATAATCGTAATAACATGATATGATTGTACCCTTGTAGTATGCAAAGAAACCAAGAAATAATTAGTTAGATCAATCTTTTTAGCAAAATTGATCGTCCTCGCTTCAAAATCAAAGCTCATTATTTCTTAACTGCTTTATCAATTCTGCTCAGATAAGCAAGTATAAGTGGGAAAATCTCGTTAAAAGCATCGGTGCATTCAGGTCCAGTGCTCTGGTCTCAACGCAGCAGCCGACAGGGATGCAGCATCAGCGCGCAGCGCGCATGCGCGGCCCGCTCGGCCCGCCAGTCTGCCCCGCACACCCGGCCAGGATGGACCCCGAGGAATGCGACCCCCCCAAGAGCTACTCCGTCATAAACACAATCGCCATGATGATCTTCGGCCTAGCGCTGATGTTCGCCGCGAATATCAAAGAACGCAATAATGCTAGAGAGAATAGGGATGAGATCCAAGTCAACCCCAGGTTTCTTAGGAGAGCCCCTCATTCTAATCAACAAAGGAATGAGGGACGCTACAATGGATAGGTGAGTTTTGTGTCTCAAGTCTGCACGGTGCATGGTATTCTTTGTCTCGAAAAGTGCGTGCGCAAGTCTCTTCGTTACCCTTCGTTGTAACGGTCTTCTTCGGAACAATACGACCGTCAAGATCCTAATGTGATTCTGCATGTTCCTTGTTCTGTTTGGTCTGTGGTGTCTCGCTTTAATCGTTTTTTCTTTCAATTTTACGCACATCTACCAAAATGGCGTGCAAAAAATCGATCTGGCGTAAACTACGTAGAAACATCGTACAATTTTAATAAAAACAGCACCTACACAGGTAAAAGAATAATACATTATTTCTCGCTGTAAATCGGCGTGGAGTAATGGCGGCGGGTCGATGACATTGCATGTCCGACTACTGCGTTATAAAACAGAGAAGCTTTTAATTGGGATGTTGGAAACTACATGTGCCTTGGACGAATAATTATTCGTCTAAGACCTTGATTTATTCAAAAAAGGATCGCCAACAGCTGTTATATGTGTGTATGTTTCTTAACTTAAAACTAAAAACATAACATTAGGCTTACTATTTCAAGAGCCAATTAAAGGCGAACACAGCACTGAAAGTCATCTAGCTGAAAAGCATCTTCATAACATAAGAAACTGGTAGAGTTATCTCTTGTGATGGTGTTTAGCATTTTGCATAGAAAAGTTAAGCAGAAGATTGAATGAATATTTTTACGTCATTGGTCATAAAAAGAAACTCCTACCAACATACCAATTTTGGAGTTAATTTAAATAGACTGCATTTTTTCCTGTAGGTACCTATCAGAAAATTATAGTGTCACCAACCCTGAATAGAATAGAACCACACAGCACAAAAAAGGTTTGGTAACAGAGATACCTACTTAAAATTAAATAACAACTAAAAAACGAGTAGGTAGATGGTCCAAGTACGTAGGCATCTGCCCACCCACCTATTAAAGAATAGGAATAGCAGGTTCCGGACAGCCTTGAAAGCATAGTTACCACTGGAAACCCAAACGGCCGGCGTCTAACGAGATTTGTATGGAATATTTACACCTCAAGTAAGCCAATGAGCCTATTGGTGCAAGAATACGTAGGTAGGTAACGGGCATGAAAAGAATCTTGATTAAAACTAATTTGATAAGTAAATAATTATTTTACTTATCAAATAATAACAAATATTTATAATAGAGAGAAACTTACATATACAATTATCACGCATTAAGTATCCCTAATGGGGTGGGCAGAGCCACATGTAATCAAGAACACTTGCAGCCACTCCTGATTCAGACTTTTTTTTTCAGCCAAAAACTATTTTGGGTTTTCTACCTTGGGTTACAATATTGCAATTTTCTTACGGATCCCTAATTTTTTTTAAATATATCATAGCCTATACTGGTATCTGATAATGTAGCTTTCTATTGGTGAAAGAATTTTTGAAATCGGTCCAGTAGTTTCGGAGCCTACAAACAAAAAACAAAAAAATCTTTCTTCTTTATAATATTAGTGTAGATGTTCATAAAGATAAGTATAGGTAACTATGTATTAAATAAGTTGTGATTTGAACTAAGGCACTAATAAAAAAATTCCATTACAGCTTTGAGTTACCAATCACCAAAATAAAATAGCATACATGAAAAACTTAAAAGTTTTAAGTTATCTTGAATCACCTTTTTACTACAAGGGTAAAAGCAATATGGATTTAATGCGGGACGCCATTGAGACCCTTCTTAGTTCTTACCTTGGCTCTGACCTTGAGGACTTGTTCCAAGGGCTGTAAAACAATTTTATTTATGGTTGAAATTGTCTCGCTTTCTTTTGGATGCCAACGCAACATAAAATTATTAAAATCTCCGGTAACTAAGCTATTTGAAACATTCTTTAGAATAGGTACATTTCTAAAAGTATATTTATAGGTACCTATGAAGTTATTAAGCTGAAAATAAAAGAAAATTGTTTGCTAAGTTACTCGTATAATGTTTTCGTATTTTCTAACAAAACTTGATGGATTGTTGAAAATATAAAATACAAAGAAAAAACTTTGAAGACAAAACGTAGGTCTATTTTTACTTGACCTCGGCCACTTAACGTTTCGAAACAATGTAGTAAATGGTAAAGAAAATAATCCTTTTATCCTTCACAATGGGGAGGGTTCAGAGGAATTGTTCGGATTAATTTTAGCCGCTGATTTCCGCCATCGTACACAGCGACAACAGTACTTATACCATCCACATCATGCGAATGGTTACCTAGTAGTCCACAACTGTGCACACGACAATTTCTTCCTTGCACAACTGCTATGTGGAAGCTTTTGCCAGCGGTATTTCCGAACCGATTCGACTTAGGGACCTTCAAGAAACGAGCCTACTCCTACCACAAAGGCAACGCACTTGCAACTCCTCTGATGTTGCAGATGTCCGCTTGCGACTTTGCCCCCTCTTCCACAAAAAAAAACACTGGTCTATTAATTGATCTCAAAGCTTTCCGAACTTTAAAACTTAGGCATAGAGCGATTAAGAAACGCATTGTTAAAACTTTGTATAAAATACTTCTCAAGTAAAGTCAAGAATGCCTTTAGTGAATACTCTCAAAGAATAGTCTAGATAATTTTGAGTAGTATTAATCATCATCAACCTATAGAAGTCATCCCCAATATGAATACATTCAGGACAAAGGTTTTTGTGTGTGCATCCAGTATCCACTCACTGTCATCGAATGTCATCGGTCCTTATGGTGGGTGACCACTTCGTTTCCCGGTCCGTGGCCGCCATTCGAGAACCTATAAGACCCAACGGCAGATAACCGTTCTTTGAGTTTGAGTAGCACTACTTAGCTATAGGCATGGAAAGTAGGTAGGTAGTTATAAAGAGACCGGTTACCACAGGCCCTGTTTTTGTTTACGTCCCTCTCCGATCATTTTATAAGTACCTGGCGTGCGGATATAAGTTACCCAACTATCTCATTGTAGATCGAGAGCTCGAGGTGATGAGCTGAATCAACAGAAGCATGATTTGCTCTTTTGTTAAACAAAGATCTTGAATGTAGTGATGTGCTTTTCTGTGGTTATACTAACAAATATTTATATAGCATTAGAATAATTTGTATAGGTACTGTTGGAGTAAATTTAAATTGTGACAAAAATGTTTATTATTTACTTTAAAAAAAGCCTGAATCAGTAATGAAACATGATTTTTGTAGTCAGTGTATTAAAACTATTTCGTAGCATTTCGTTGTCACTAGCGCGTAGAAATCTTTTAAATAGATTTTCTTATGAATTAATTTTTTATTGAGATTATACTTCTTAAATAGTTTTCTAGAAAGATACAATGAACCTGAATACTTTTATAAACATACACTAATAGACAGCATGATTTCATACCGTATACCTTATTCCTCGATATCTTTTCCCCGCCATCTCCCAAACTAATTCGCCGATCGTCTGATTCCCTCGACCGTCGGCTCAGTTATTGACCCGCCAGCCGTTGTCGACTGCGCACGCGTGGCCGCTCTAGGATATAACCAGTGCCTTCTAGCCACTAGCTCTTAGTCTACAGACAGAGTCTAGGCGAACCAGCCATGCCTGCACCGTGCGATGCTTGCAAGGGTAAGCTCTCAAACACTACTTAATCCTTCATGAACTTTTTAATTACTTTGAGGTTTACTCGTTGTGCTTTTGTTTTTATGTATTGTTACTACTATTTTCCATGTTCTTGCTTATAAGATCGATGGTTCCGAAATTTTTGGTATCAAGGTTGATCTTGATTCGTAATGCGTTTCGTGTTTATGTCTATTATATGCAAAGAGAAACTAAAAAGTAGATACTTAAACGGTAGTGTAGAAAGTTTTTTTTTCGAAGGTGATAGTCTACTTGATTACTATTAAATAACTTATGCTAAGGTAGGTTCCTTAGTATAAAGAATTTGATCAAGCTTTTAAAACTACTAAACAAATTCTCTTTTTTTTTCGTATTCGACCAAATATTTGACCTAGGTACCTTTTTGGTAAATTATCAAAAGTTTTTCAATAGATATTCATATTTCATAGTAGCCTCTGGAACCTCGATAAATATTTCTTAGTAAGTGCGCATGTTCAGTCCACCGATCAATAGGTTTTACCCTAGGTGGTTTATTTTTAGCGACTAAGCGTTACGTAACTCAGAGCGGGGGTAACAGGACAGGGTATGTTATTATCATAGTCGAGGAAAATACGTCTGGTGAAACTAACAAAAGAATAAGCTTATTTTGATTACCTACCAAATGTCAGCATTATTCTTACTAACTGAAAAATCTGCGGTTGTCAGACTGTAGTAGTGTAGTCCCCCATAAAGATTTCGTAGAACAAGTTTAAGTGACGTTTTATTATTCCCATCATTGTTTTTTTTTCATTAGGTTTTTCATCAGTTTAGTCTGAAGATTGTGAGGAAGTTAGAACCCTCTGTAAAATATGGCATGGTTTCCCAAAACACAGCGATAGCGCGTTTGAATGTACATGTGGCGCCATCTAGTATTAATTAAATAATAATTTCAGAGACGTGCTCCGGGCCGGGGGCAGCGGCGTGCGGAGACAAGTGCTCCTGCGGGCCCAACTGTGCCTGCGGCCACACCAAGCCCCCCTCGGCCACATAGAACCAGCATCAAGCCCTAGTGAGTAACCCTCTTTTTAAGCTCTAATACAAGAAGTGTCCCGGGGGGAATAAGAGCATGGGCTCAACTGTGCCTGCGGCCACACCAAGCCCCCCTCGGCCCACTAAACCCTTCGTGAGTGAGTAACCCTGTTATTTCAAACCGATACATAGAGCATGAAAAAAAATGAAAAAAAAAGCTGTAAGCTTAAAAAATAAAATGTAACATCTATCCGGTACCTAAAAGGTTCGGTTACGGAATAAATAATAGTACCTACTAAAGTTCAGAATGGATACTCGCCCCCTAGACAAAATTATGTGCTGTGTGAGGTAAGACGAATTGGCAGACGTTCCTAGGACATGTTTTCATACTTGCATAGGTACTTTATTATCATTTGTGTTCATGCATAAAGTACAGTGGATCAAACGAAATCTTCCTGGTAGCCTAGTAAGCTTGTGCAAAACTGACATGGGCTTTTTCTCACGATAAAACGAGCCTGCACAATTGATATCCCAGTGTTCTAAAATGTTAAAATTTTCTTGTCCACAGAGCCCACAGCCAGCAGTGACTGGCGAGATGGCGCAGGGTGTTCATCTGTCTCCTATCCTTCTTAATTATCTTACGATTCCTAACGTAGTTCTTTTAAAATAATCAGGTTACATTGTGTGTCATGAAATGAAATATTTAAATTATGAATTAGTTTAGTTACTGGGTGTATTTTAGCTTATCTTATAGAATAATTTTGCTCTCTGCTTGTCTATGTGTAAGGTAGTGTTTGAATTATTAAGCTTTTGTCGTTGGATGATAAAGTACTTGTAATACTCATTATTTTAAGGAATACGTCTGTGGGCACGCACGCACACATACATAATGATTTTCTCTAAGTAGAATGGTAAAGTAAAATGATGTAAGCAACTTTACTTCATCGGGCTTTTTATTTAATACCTTCCTTAAATAAGACTACCGTATTCTGTGTATACAGCTCGAAGGACCAAATATATTGAGTAATCTAGTCATCTTCAAAAATGGCTTCTCCAGCCCAGAGACCTTAAAAAGTGTTTCCTAGCAAAGAATGGGATCAAATGTTTTACTTACTTATGGACATACAAACACTTTATTACTTCTTCGCTGGACTGGGAGTAAAAAGCATAGAATGCGTGCAGCTGCTTCTCTCCCCGAGCATGTCCTAAAAGTCGACTAAGGGATAGTATCCTCCAACATGATGAGATACAATAAGCAAGTATTCCCAAGGAGGGTTAACGTCAGGCAGGCGGCCGGTCATAAAACACCTTAGCCAAAACTCTTACAGCGTGATCCAAGGATCATGTGGGATAAGAGCAGGAAGATGATGATAGACATACAAACACAATTTATAAGTAAACATATTTTTATTATACTTGACAAAATGTATATGAATACAATACGATGGAAGCAACGAATGGGACTTGTTTTACATGTTATTCATATCATATACTTTATGCTCCATTTATTCATTGATATAATCTTACAGTAGCTTAGGAAATTTGCTTATTAACTAAATAAAATATTCATTAGAGCCATAGTAATGAAAGCGTTAGCAGCATGACCCATACTTAAACTAGAGTAATCGGTACAAAATGAGTCACAAATCATGAAATCAGCAAATACGCCAAGCGATTTAGTAGGTAAATAATTAAAATAAGATGTACCTAGGTACCTTAAAATCAGATAAAAAACTAAATTAATAAAATTCAGTCTAACATTAGCAGCCATATTGGATTCTGAAATTTAATTCCAAAATCAAACCTGGATGCTAATGTTGCCATTTATAAATAAACTAAATTCAACATCGTTGTAAAATAATTGTATTCAAATGTAACAAAAACAATCATAATTATGAATACAACAAACGTTACAGAAATCTAATAATTGTATAAAAAGCTTCTAAATCTACACGAACATCAATAAACATGATAATTACTGTCTTAGTGAGTTTACTCAATATCATTTATAACACATTTCAAATACAAAATATATACTAGTACACTTTTATATACTCTTTAGTGTTAGTATAATATAGGTATTTTTATTGAACAATACGACTCAATAAATACGATCTGTTGCCATAAACATCTCAAACACTGAAAAATATTCAACATCTATCATAACAAATGCACATTTAAATTCCACGACTTTATTCCAACATACTAAAATAATTATCAACATGGCAACTCTGAATAGCGTCAAAAAATAAATTGTTCACATTACCACTTACAATTAACACTTGAACATTCAACAATTACAAGTAACACGCTCACTTATATAATCACATATTGGTCTCTAGACAAAAATGTAAGTATAGGTATAATAAAAACGCCATTGATAGCAGCATTGTTTTTGGCGGGAGGTTTGACAGATGTCATATTATACGTTTGTCACATTTGACAGTTGTCTATGGCACTGGCTCCTCGTCTGTTCCCTCCTCAGAGTCGTACACTGGGGATCCGTTCTTCATTTGAATCACTGACTTCTTCCTGTGTCTATACTCTCTCTGCTCCTTTTCCAACAATCTGTGAAAATAACACTGTTTTAAAAGTTACTGTTTTATAGATAAGAAAAGAAAATGGGCCCTAAGATTTTGCCCGGAAATGTTTTTGGACCCAATTATCAGACATTTTTATTAAGTATATACCTATTAAAAATGATTCAGAAGTTTCTCGTTCCAATTCCTTTTGTTTGAGTAGTTAAAGATAGTGTAGTTAGAGGTATATCCATCAAAAATATAGTCTTAAAGATCTCACCTAGCATTGAACAGAGGATGCAATGCGTTCCTCAGACTGGCGAACAGGTAAGGGTACACCTGTTCTTGGCTCATGAGCAGTTCTCTCGCCGCCTCTATGGGGTCTCCCATGGTCTCCTCGTTTGAGGAGTCGTCAAGGGACCTGCGAGGAGTGGTGGCCTTGTCTGATGAACCACACGGTTCCGAGGCTGATCGGTCGAGGTGCGGCATTTCTTTACTGTAAAAAGAAGTTACTAAAGGAGATGTTTCATAAATGTATGGAACTTAGGCCTGGTCTGTGTCCACTTGTACATAATATATGTAAAACCTTTTCACCTTGTCAGTTTTTATTACTTTTCTTTATTTTAATGCATGTTTCTAAACTACCTTTCTCTTGGAGGGAAACAAAAAACATGAAACAATAATGGCGGGGCGGTATTGATTTATATGTTTTGACAGTTGTTGACTTTGACAAGTAGGTAAAATGGCTGCTTAGAACTGTGAAAATATTTAGGTGTTAGTGGCAGCTACCATTTGCAAAAAGACTTCGCATACTGTCTCTATCCCGATACAATTCCTTAGTCGAGTTTTATGACACGCCCGGGGAGAGAAGCAGCTGGACGCATTCTGTTTTTCTTTATACCCAGTCCAGCAGAGAAGTAGAAAATTTACTCATCATCTTCCTGCCCTTATTCCACTCTATGTGGGGTCGGCACAGCATTATCCTTGGATCATGCTGTAAGAGTTTTGGCTAAGGTGTTTTATGACCGGCCGCCTGCCTGACGTCAACCCTCCTTGGGAATACTTGCTTATTGTATCTCATCATGTTGGAGGATACTATCCCTTAATTGACTTTTGCGACACGCCCGGGGAGAGAAGCAGCTGGACGCATTCCGTTTTTCTTTATATCCAGAGCAGAGAAGTAGAAAAACTGAAGTTGTAAAGCTTAAAATTGTTACCCATTGTCCCCGCTATCGTCGCTGTGCTCGGGACTGGTGGGCGGTGAGGACCCTGAGGGAGCCCTGAAGTCCGGCAGCGCGCGCGCGCACGCGAAGGCCTGCAGCGCGCGCTCGCGCACGTAGATGAACGGACGGACGATGCGCACGTCGTGCTCTCTGTGGGTACGAAATTAATATACAATATGCCGGTAAACTACTAAGGTAAGATAAAAGAAAGCCATACAGGACAATATCGACGGCAGAAAGCGGAAATGTCGTATCTCAAAAAATGACTTAAAACTTGATTGTTGATAAGCAAAAAAAGCCGCATCGAATGGTTAGATAAGATAAGATAACACTTTATTGTAGATACCAAGAAAAAAAACCTGGAAGTTACAAAAGATTGGTAAACACAATGGGCGGCCTTATCGCTAGAAGCGATCTCTGCCAGGCAACCTAGGATAGAAACTTAAATAGAAAAACGAAGTAAAATTAAACTAAACTAAACATTATACACACGCTAGGTCTATGTCTCGTCTTTCTACGATGAAAAATTTTATGATACGCCCTTGATTTTTTCCTAGTTTTTTTACTGTTCACACGACTAATTGCTGTAAATAAAGGTTTTCTGGCTCTGGTGTAAATTTGAATATTTTGAGATACGACAAAATCGCTTTCTTCCGTACCGTGACTTGAGACGTGCTCAACTCTGAGTCGCGTTTGAGTATTCGAGGGTTAGACGGCTAATACACACCTGACTTTATAATGCGCCTTTAGGCTGCCAATAGACGCGGCGTGGAAAACGGCGGCTATGAACGCTCGCGCCGCATCGTCAAGGTTCTGAGCGACGCACGCCACGCCATAGCCGTGTGCGCTCATAGCCGTGTAGGCCACGCGGCGGATGGCGTGGCACGACCAACGATGGAGCGATGACAACTTTGATACACTGCTGCGACCTAATTGAAAAATCATTATCATTATCATCCTACAATATATTTTTCATAGATATAGATATATTTGTCTGCACTGTTTACAAATTAAAAAAAATATTAATTGTATTCTTTTCCGTGCAGACTCTAAGTTACATTTAAGTTAATTTTCTCTTTTTTTCATTTTCTGTTTTCTTATATGTATAAATTTTCTTCTTCTTTACCTTTTCATTAAAGATAGACTTTTACTTTTAGACTAGACTCTCTTACAGTTAATTTTTGTTGTATACGTATTTATTTAATCTGTGGATAACGCCGTGGGCTACATTATTATCAAGTTGATCTGCATTCGCAGAATGTATCTTTATGGACCTTACTTAAGCCATATAATGTAGCTGTTTGTTGTTCCGTAATAAATAAATAAATCATATTATCACGCACATATCCCTAACGGGGTGGGTAGAGCCACAAGTAATTATAAGAACACTTGCAGCCACTCCTGATCCAAGAGTCCCAAAATGGATATGGTGAACCATGGTGACAGGTGATCAACCCATCGCCTATATAGATGGTCCATCATGTTGGAGGATACTATCCCTTAGTCGACTCTTACGACATGCTCGGGGTGAAAAGCAGCTATGTTTTTTCGCGGAATTTTTAGGCCGCCTAAAGGCCTCCGTCATGGCTTAACGACTTAAAAGCCGGGACCGACAATTTAACGTGCCCTCCGAAGCACGGAAGCGCCCAGCTCGTAATGTCACTTGCGGTCACCCATCCCAATTGTGACCGCGCACAAGGTTGCTTAACTTCAACAATCAATCAAGAACGTGTAAGCAAGCTACGCCTTAGGGGCTACTACCACTAGACCTGCTCTATTTTCTAGTTACAAGTGATATCATATACTCACGGTCAGTTTCATCGTTCTCCAGTTTGTCCTGGTAAATGAACTTGACACCTAGAGTCCTGCAGTATGCCATCAGGTGTAGCGGATCCACTTGCGACTTCGGTTCGTGGACATACAGCGCTCCTGGAAATTATAAATAACAATAATAAATATATGTGGACATTTCACACAGCGCCATCTAGCCTCAAACTAAGCAAAGCTTGTACTATGTAGTACTTGTGTCTGTCCCTATGTATGCTTAGATCTTTAAAATAGATTTTGATGCGGTTTTTTTTTAATTGGTAGAATGATTCAAGAGGAAGGTTTATATGTGTAATAAATGCATAATATAGTTGAGAAACACTGATAATTTTAGAGGTTTCTAATGTGATGTCGTAAATAAACACATTTTTTTGCGCTTAGGTACATTGCAAACGCTGGCTGAACCCTACGAGATAGATCAAAATAATGTACTACAGTATTGTACACCTTAAGAAGGTCTACAAAAAAGTCCGCGGTGATATATGTCTAACCCCGTGCTAAGCCAGGGCGGGTCGCTAGTAAAACATAAGGCTGGACTTTCTCTATTTTGTAAACAAACAGGCAGCAACAAGAACTATTACAAACTCACCGATGCTGAAGTGCATGCCCTTGGCGCGAGCATAGAACTGGTACTGATGCATGGTATGGAGCAGTGCGATGGAGTCCTGTCCGCCTGACAGACACACCAGCACCTTGTCGCCCGGCCTGATCATGTTGAACTCCTGGATCGCCTGAAGTATGGAAAAGGGGGTTAATACTAGCTCATACGAACTTACTTAGGAAAAAACTTTTGGTTTATCTATTTGTATGTACTTATGTAGTGACATGTGACAGCATCAGTATGACGATAAGTGTGACACCTCCTTGGATAGAAATTCTATCAGCATTCATTCTCTTTCCAAAACCACCCACAAGAATGACAAGTGTGACTTTCGGGATTAAAATATGAGGATTTGAGGTTCCTTGGCATCAATACTCCTGATACAAAAAAAAACAAAAGAGCTAGTGACATGAGAAGCAATGTTAAGATTACCTCAACAGTAGCTTTCCAGATAACTTTCGGGGGGCAATGCCACTTGCCCTCATCATCGAAGGTGAAGTCAGTGAGCGAGGTGTCGCTGCACGCGCTGCTGTCGTCCTGCTCCTCCCAGCAGTGCTTGAAGAGACGGCATTCAGACTCGCTGTGGACAAAGCAATACGGACTTTAAAGATCACCAAAAGGGAATTCTAAGTTCAGACCTATAATGCCTGTCGCTTTAGCAAAACGTCTTTGGTTGAAAAAACCTATTTCTCAAAACAATTTAGCAAAATAACTTTTTAAAACACCTTTTTCTCAAAATGTCTCATAGGTACTGACTATATAATAATGACTGCCCAATGTTATGTGCCTTAACGTAAAACGAATGAGTACATTAGTACTTGTATCTTTTATTGAATTAGCCATTGTGATCATGTTAGACTAGGACGTGGCAAAAGCGAAGAGTTTTTAGCAGTTTTTGAAATAGAGTTAAGTACAAGTTATATTGATGATACCTAGTACTCGAGTAGGTCAGGCCAGGGTGACTTTACCCAATGACTAGGAGTTTTGGAGTTGAGAAGCATAGCGAAAGAAGCAGTGAGAGAAGGACACTAACCTCCTATCGAACTGTTCGTCCATGGACCTCTCAGTGCCGTACCCGCTCGATCTAGAGGATCGGTCGGAACCGCTGGAGGAGGCGTTAGAACACCTGCTGGAGCGTTTCGAGCCCACTGCCGAGCCTCTGTGAACGGTGATCGCTTTTAACAAGGCAGTGCAACAGAGCCAGTATGGTGAAAGGTCATCAAGCTGTCAGCCTTGTTTAACTCAAATAATTAATCAGAATGAAACTTCTGTTTGTATGACAAAGCTACTACTATTCGTGTAACTAAGTTATTTTAAACTAGTGTGGCGAAAGGATTGAAGTGGACCTCAAAAAGGCTTCTTTCGTGCAATGGAAACTCCTTTCATGCACTATGTAAATTACCTTATAGACCCACATTGTGGTTATAGTATTTTTTTCAAGACAGGAGATGGACAAATGAATCCGGTTCTGACTACCAGTTCAGTTGGACAATATGGTCATTGAATAGCGCATGCTTAAAAAAGTAGTGTTCAAGCTAAAGAGTGATGAGGTGAACTAGTGTGTGTGAACTGATAAATGTATTGAGTTTACAATAACACTGACCTAAGTAGATCTAAATTGTATTTGTAACAAAGCAATATTTTCAGGAGATATTCCACCACTTTGCATTGTCATAACGACAAAACTTTTAATTATGTTGTCAAAATGAAAAATGGCTTTTTGCAAGATGAGAAAACAAAAAGTTTTATTTCACGCCCAAAATTCTGACTTGGATAATACTTTTTATCTTTGCTAAATCTTAATGGTGGAAAAAGAGTTCGTTGAACTATTTACTGTTGTTGTTTCCTGTGAATGTTGGAAAAGTGATTCATTGGTGTATGTGTTGATGAAGGTAAAAGGAGATAATGATTATAATTTCAGCAAAGCTATGGCACTAAAGTTTCCCAACTGCTACCCTAAATACTGATGCGATGGTGTAGTGGAAAACACCCGACTGCACTCTATCTGATAAATATCTAGGAGAACACATGTAGAGATTGTCACATTTTCATCAGACATCAATAAAGGGCATGGACTCAGATAAAAGTAGAGTGCTGATGGGCAAAAAATTGATTTTGTGTCCTCACCTATTCTGCCGTTCGTTATCATCAGGTATCTGGAACACAACCCTGGTCTCATCATTCTTCTCGTACCGCTTCGTCCGAGCCAGGTCTTCGGAACAGACTGGCACACCCTCGATGATGTCTGGAGTTTCATACTTCTGGCACATGCGCAGACGTGACTGAAGCTTCCGTCCTTTGATAGGATCTGAGGAAGTACGCCATTTTACTGTTGGAAATGGTTTTAGATTAGGAGATGTTTCATGTCAGAAAAAAAAAGGGTAAAGTTTTGCTAACGGTTAATAGACTAGCTAACCAAAATTTATCAGAAAATACATTCTTAAATTAGAAATATTAGTAAGAGTTCACGAATTTCCAATTATCATAAATTTAGCACAGCTCTTCGAAGTGGCTAGATTAAAAGGTGATGCAATTTTCACCTCCATAAATAGACGTTGAATCATCAATCATCACTCAAGCCAAGTGTCATACCTATTATGAATTGCTATAAATCTTATATTAAAAACTGGACAAAGTCAGCTAAACCAGATTTATTATAGTAATGGGCTCTGGCAAGAATACGACCTGAATGGGGGTCAAAATGTCAATAGGGGGCCACCGAGGAGCAAATAATACTATGATATCCTGATACCTGATTAAAATTATGTAGTATAATTACACAAAGTTTTGTGGGCTGATAGTAAAAAAGCCTGTATGATCGTAATTGGGCTGGATATCTAAATACGATTGCAATAATAGTTTACTTACCAAAGTCCACATAAGAGTCAGTTTCCGTAAACGTCATGTTTATCCCGCTATCTTGAGAGCTGATGGAAGGATTCTGACACCACGTCTTCTTGATGCACTGCCTACAGCTCACGTCAGAACAGCTTGTTTCTTCATCAGACAGCTTATTGGAGCTCAGAGACTTGGGCATGTTCGGAGAGTTAGAAGTCGTCACTACTTGGATGATGGTATCAGGCGTGGAAGTCTCACTGGAGTTGAAGGAAATACTGTTAGGTCCAGAGGCTTCGTGCAATGGCGTGCATTGGGCAGACTTGGGAGAATTTATCGGTGATCTTTTGTACATCCTTTCATCTTCTTCGAATTGCGTGACGGGGAGTATTGGACTTGTAGGACACTTTCGGAGAACTTGCGTTGGTTTTAACTCCAAGCCTAGCTCAGGACCAGACCCCAGTCTTTTTCGACCAGTCTGTGGTGGGGAGCTCTTCCTCGTACAAGAGTTATAATCGGGAGAAATCATCTCGTCAACTTGGTTGACCATTTCTCTGATCTCATCTTTGACTTCAGAAGCCATCGCTCGTGACATTCCCATCAAATACTCAGCCACATCTACCACTGACACAGAATTTCTATCGCTCTGACTAGAAATCGAGGTCATGCTCGCATTTGATTGTTCGAGCGATTCTGAATTCTCCAAAATATCATCCACTTTAGATATTACTTCTCGGATCTCTGATTTGATTTCTGTGGCTATTTCCTTCGTCATCTCCTTAACGTATGCCTGAATGTCTTCAGATGTTTGAGAGTTGAGGGACAATGTTGGAGATGTTCGTCCTACTTGGCTGCAGTCTGATATAGATGTGCTGCTTTGTGTGCTGTACGACTTTCCCGGTTCAGGATCAAGCAGTGAGAGTAAATCCGTCTGACTTCCACAGTTACAAAAGTTGCCGACCTTTTCGTTTGGAATACCTGGGCTTGTTTCTTTTAACCCGAGGTTCATTTTAGTTTGGGCGCTTAGAGCTACCGGTGGGCTGTCGGAACCGAGACTGTAGCATCTCGATCTGACAAGCAACGGCTTTGAGTTGTGAGGCACCAGGCGCAACGGTGAAACAGATTCACCAACTGCAAATTGTACTGGATGTGCTGTGACAATATCTTCTTTATGTGTTTCTCTTAGACTAGATTCTCTTGAAAAAAACTTCTGCTTCTGTTTCAGTCTAAATACTTGGCAATCATCTATGGCTGAGAGACTAAAGTGCCGCGCAGACGACCCTAAGATTGGTGAGGATATAATGGAAGACCTATTGAAGTGGAGACTCTTTCTTGCCCCTGTGTATCCCGAGGGATCGAATGGCACGATGTGTTTAACGTTTGCTGATTTGCCAAGCAACAGATCGTGGGCTTCTTTTGGTAACATGAACCATCTCAGGTAGTCAATCCGAGGGTTGAAGCTTACTGTCGGTTCTGCTGTAGAGCACTTCATTGCCAGCTTCCTTGCTCTGCTGAATAGGTTCCTTGCTGTTTGTAGGCACTCAGTATAAGTTTGGGGAAATATTCCTGGACCTGAAAAAAGGTTTTCCTTAGAAACTTTACGATACAACATAAACTAATTTCGTTTAGAGAACGGCATATCTTACCAGAAACTCTTCTTTCATGTGCCGTTATTTTTCCATCTATAAATCTTATGGAGTTCAAAGACTTTCTGTCTCTAAGCACGGAGCAGGTATGATGTCTCCATTGTCCTGTTTCTGGATTCACAACATATTGAGGTAAAATCTTCCAGCCCTCTGTCGCTACCATCTTCAAAGCTTCTAGAACGAAGGCTAGTTCGCTTTCTGACATGAAAAAGGGCAATGATATTCTGCAAAATCCAGGTCTGAGATGTTCGTTGTGTATAGGTATTTCTGGCGCTTTGATGTCACTCATTTTCCGAACTCGCGAGATCTGCTTTTGTCTGAAAGCAATATAGTAGGTATATCACAAATTTATTGCTAAACTATTTGGCCTTGATACAATTATTAGCACATTGGAAACAGTGATTTGGAATAACAATGTACTCGCACTGTTCAATGTGCTCGAATTACTTGATCAATCTGTTTAAAATCATAGCAGAATTGATTTATATTGACATCATGTTATTTTAAAGTTCAAATTGAACCCTGTGGGATGGATGATTAAACTGTTGTAATAAATCATTTCAAACTGTCGTGGAAAACACCTCTAGTCTCCCTAGCTATAATAGATGGACAAATTGGGATATTTGTAGACACTGACTGGCACACATCCAGATGATTGCTGCGAGGAGCCAACAGACATCAGATAGATGAGCAGAGACGTTTGGAATTCTCAATGAGCACAGACTTGGCTCAGTGGCAATGGCGTGTGATTCAATGGCGCTTAGATATGCCTACATAATGACCGGTATAACTTGCTATCACATGTCTAGAACAATCATCGACTTTCTACGAAAATGAGAAGTGATAACTCGTGTCTTTTAGGTGATTTAGTTTATCATAGTCCTGTTTATGGTGTCACTTGGTCACCTCAGCGTGGTCACTGCTCTAAAATGAGGTGACCAAAAAGAACCACTTACATGAAAAGGGGACACTTACGCTTCCACATCCAAAAGCTTCTCATACTCCTTCAGCAACTGGCTGTCGATCCCCAGGACATCAGACCCGTAGTTCAGGTTACTGCTGAGTCCTCCTCTGGCCTGGATCCCGAAGACGTCGCTCAGGATAGCGCAGACGAAGTTGTGGTGAAGGAAAGTGCCACGAGGGTGCTTCACCATGAGGCTGAAGATCGGGAGTCTCCGAACAGTGGGAGATACGTTTCCGAGGAGAATCAGCTCCGGGATGTTCTTGATGTGGGAGATCACTTGTCTGGAAAGAAGAATGAAAACATGCGATTTGCAAACAGTGCAAGGTGAAGTGTGGTCGGTAGACGGAGGAAACATCAATTCTTACGAAATATTAGAGGATAATGATCTAGTGTCACTAATTCTTTCGCTCCAATGTGGTGAAAGGATTTAACGTGCGCATCAAATGCTCCTTTCGTGCACTCGACATACGTTTTAGAACTTTTTAGGTTCTATGACATGCCAGTTTCGTTACGATGTTTACCTAGGTTATTTTGTTTTATCGTCATCGTGTGGTTTGCAGTTGATAGTCCAAAGCTTTGACAATGCAATTCGAATGCTTAGTTTAAACACCCAGTTTTTACATAAATTACGAGTTTATTTTAAAACGTAAACAAACGGTTAATGTGTGTGGCCTTTATTGTTTTGTTTACAGTTTTAGTTTTATTATCATGGCTGTAGGTAACTACGAGATAGTTAAGTAGGTTGTTTGTAACCAGCTATTTGCATAACCTTTGTCATAGAATAACATAATAGGCTGATGGGCCCTACTAACCGTGTCTGGGGAGAAATCGCGCTAATTTTAAAAGTATTTACTAAGAACAAAATTAAATCACGTACGTAAACGCTTTATCGCGCTATTTTTAACAGCGTATACGCTGTCAAACAAATGTTGGTTACGTTAAAAACGTTGAAGAAAATGCGTAATTGCCCTCCAGGTTCGGTTGGTATTAGCTGGCAATCCATAAAGTAGGGTTGCCAACATTTAAGTCTAAAAATAATATCCCTTTGTTCAATAGCAGTGTTTAAAATAAGGTCAGTCAGTAGAACTATCGATGGAGAAAGCAAGTAAAGTTGCGAACATTCGGAACATCTCCACATCATATCTGGTTGGAAGTCTGCCAATGATATAATGCTGTCAGTTGGCCTGTAGGTCAACTTCTACTACGATGGTTTTCTATATCGGTATTGCTTTCAGATTTGGACTAGAATCGCACAAATGTTTGTCCTGAATTGGAATTGAACTCACAACCTACAAACTCAGAACACTGAGCTAGCAAGTGAGTTATAAGTAGTTTTTTCTGATTGTGTATTTCACCAAAGTGTGGCCTGCGGAATTTTTTGATAGGTAATTTTGAAATTTATCTTCGAAGACACTGTCTTTGTAAAATTATGACGGTACTAAAGATTTGATATCATTGACCTTCGTTGCCTAAATTGTTCTAAACGACGGTGAAGGTATCGAAATAGCCATCAATTCAATTTCTGTGATATATTTTTCAGAGTATGGTATATTCCTTGAAAATGTTCAAATATCAATTTCTATCTTAATGTGTTGCTAAGGCCGATTGATATTATATTCTTAGCATAACTAATTCTGAATATATAAGAGCTATTTTTAACCGAATCTTTCCTTTCAATCAGAAGCCTTATTTGATTGTCATTCCATCGGAGGAAACCACAAAACTATTCTCAACTATTCAAAGTGCGTTGCAGAGTTCAAGGAACACTAAATTATAGTTATCATCTACCTAATGGGGCGTTATAATATTCACGTCACGTTTGTGTTAGTTCCGGTGACAATTTTCTGATTGAAAAAAAAATATAGTTATTTCTTGCAGCCTTGGTTATGGTGACGACTTTTACGACATTTTCTTTACTCCCAGTCCAGCAGAGAAGTCTGATATTGTACATACATACATATTATCAGGCCCTAATGGGGTGGGTAGAGCCACAAGTGATCATAAGAAAACTTGCAGCCACTCCCGATTAAAGTCCCAGGATGGATATGGTGACGACTTTTACGACATTTTCTTAACTCCCAGTCCAGCAGAGAAGTCTGATATTGTACAAACATACATATTATGACGCGGTGGCCTTAATGGGGTGAGCAGAGCCACAAGTAATCATAAGTAAACTTGCAGCTACTCCTGAATCAAAGTCCCAAGATGGATATGGTAAACAATGGTAACAGGTGATCAGCCCGTCGCCCATAATCTATATGGGTATGGTCCATCATGTTGGTGAGGATACTAACTACTAGGAAATTCATTATCATCATCATCGTGTGGAAAAAATGTAACATGGCACATCTGCCATGCCATGCTACCTTAATTCAACGCAGGCGGGTTTTTTGTTCTTTGAAATAAATACTTGTTCGCTTATTTAGTAATGTAAAGATTATATATTTATCTGTGTTTGTGTTGTTAAATAAATAAATATTTATCTATTATATTCGACTAATAGCCATGTGTTAAAATAGTACCTACCTGAAAACAAAAATTAGCACACAAATTATAGATAATTAAAAAAAAAAAACACCCAACAGTTAATACATTATAGTCCTGACCCCACAATAGGATTCCCTGTGCCGTGGGTATCAGAAACTACGAGTACCATGGTACCACAACAGAATTATTTGCAGAACATGTAAACCTTTCGCAGCGGGAATCGAACCCGCGCCTCTTGCGTCTCTGCCGAGCAATCGCCCGCCACGCCACCGAGGCCGTCGTAAGATAATTCAGAAACTTCCGTCACCGCTATTTTCAAGGGTAGTATCTTAACGACGGCCTCGGTGGCGTGGCGGGCGATTGCTCGGCAGAGACGCAAGAGGCGCGGGTTCGATTCCCGCTGCGGAAGAAATGTTTGCATGATCTGTAAATATTTCTTCCGGGTCTGGGTGTTGTGGTACCATGGTACTCGTAGTTTCTGATACCCACGACACAGGGAATCCTAGTGTGGGGTCAGGACTATGTAGGACTATGACTGTTGGATGTTATTATTATTTATTATTATTTATTAAGAGTATAACTTTCCGGCGACACAAGCTACGCAGTGTATCAGCATTGCATAACGAATGAGTTGAAACCTAATACCTAATGTTGGATAGTGCAACGCGTGTCTATATCATCTCCTGGTACGCTCATAAACACAGAATCATTGTAGAAATTCCCTAATTTGCTTGGACCCGAAAAAACAATCCCGTCTAAAATAAAATTAGCCTATTTTGCAGCCCGACCTATGCCAACAATGATTTATTGAAAATCCTCAGTTCTCGGTATTTTCAAACATTGTCGAAGTGCTAATTTGTATGTTCCGCCAAACGTGTATGTTTATACTTTCAAATATTTTTGGACGCTGCGTTGATGCTCGTTAGTGCAAAGTGGGTAGGAACAAACCGAATGAATTCGAGCAGAATAGGCAAAGTAGGGTTCTGTAAACAACTCGAATAAAAAAATCCTAAAAGGTTACGCAATTTCTAATAAATTCGGCCCTAATTTTCGCGTTCACGCTATCAGATGCGAAATGAGAAAAATCACGGTTCCTACATAGAGGTTCAGTGTTTCATGAGCGTTGTTTTAAAAAGCTAAGTACATTTTTATCAGAGAACTAAATGTCAACGTAATTGACCTATTAAATAAAATTATCTAAAAATATAAAAATCTTACACTACTGACTGACTGACGACCAACGTGCAGCCTAAGCCGTAGGTAAGTCCTAGAAGCATGAAACTTGAAGCGTGTATTCCTCTTATAGGGGTACATAGGGGTGCACTAAGAAAGGATTTCCCGAAATTCTACTCATAACTAGAGGACGCAGCGGGAAGATAGTTTGTATGAAAAGACTCAACGCAGACAAAGTCGCGGGGCGTTCCACTAGTTTTTAATAAAGATGTCGGAAATTTCTGACGGACGGCCCAAGAGACATTTATCCCCGAAACCGTTAAAATATTTCCAAGTTTTTAATAATAGTCATTTAGTATATAAACATAATGTAATAATTTTAATTGCCATAAGGCAGTCAAGATGTCGGCCCCTGATGAAAGTTCAAAGGAAAACTTAAAAGTGCATTTTATCAACTGAACTCTCAGTGCATTTATTTCACTCGCACTTGACAAATATGTCACTATGACACAACCGACAGAGTTTTATGTACGTACCAATGTGTTCTCAATTAACTTCTGCGTATTTTGATTTTGTGAAACTTTAGTGTTTTTTGTTTAAATGGGTTTATTACTCGTGTCAGTGACATAAATGTTTTATGACTGCACTAATTCAGACGTAATAGATAGTGTTCTTATTATTTGTGTCAATGCCCCTGTAATTTATCAAAGAGCTATTTAAATAGTGAAAGTAATAATGGCAGTAAAATCATCAAGACAGTCCATTTTCTTTTTAAAAAAAAATCGTAAAATGTCACTTTTTGTGAGTGACTAATTTTGTGTGCTTTCTTGACCTACCTATTTTAAATGCTTTACGATGTACCTAACACAAACTTGAAAGAAATATTAGCGCATTATGTATGTAGTATGTTCGTATGAGCTAGTGGCCAACTCTAGTGACGGAGTTTTTAGGCCGCCTTAAGAACTCTGTCATGGCTTAACGACTTAAAAGCCGGGACCGACTGTTTAACGTGCCCTCCGAAGCACGGAAGCGCTCAGCTCGTAATGCCACTTGCGGCCACCCATCTCAATTTGTAACCGCGCATATCGTTGCTTAACTTTAACAATCAATCAAGAATGCCTAGGCAAGCTACGCCATGACATCCTACTATCCTACTATATTATAAATGTGAAAGTTTGTGAGGATGTTTGTATGTTTGTGCCTCAATCACGAACGGATTTGAAAGAAACTTGGTATATACATTGTATGTGCTGAAATATCATAAAGGCAATTTTTTATACGGATACCACGCGAGCGAAGCCGCGAATGGCAGCTAATCCTCTATAACTTTATCGCAAATGCAAAGCTTCGCGTTTTGTCCTTTTCAACCCTGTGACAAGTCATACATATGGCTGAACTTGTCACTCTATACGACAAATTCGAATCCCGATAATGTGGCCCCAGCATTAGAATACGAAAAATCTTAAAAACAGAAGCGTAATTCATGTTTTAAATAGACTTTAATTACATAAAGTGTGTCATTGAATAAACAGAAACGCGCAATTTTTTTTATTTAGTATAACCTCTTTATTTGCTTCAAGAGTATGTATGGCCGCCGGCGTCGTGTCCTAAGAGTTAGAGAAGTGATTGTAGGCGACCAAAGACAATAATATTTCCTGAATGCACCTATACGAGTTAAGACTATTTTGTCAATTCGTGGCATATAACAACGCGACTTATTTCGGGAGAGCTAATAATGTTCCTTACTCATTGAACAATGATGCTTTTTTATTTTGCAAGATATTCGTTCTAATTTTGGTCTGTTTTCCCATCTCATCAATCACGATCGGTGAACTGTTAATTTCCGTACACAAAAATGTTAATGGACGAATCAGTAATAAATTTCGTATGTATCTGTATGTACAGATGGGTACTAAATAATTGCCTTAGCCCCCGAATACTCAAACGCATCTCAAAGTTGAGCACGTCTCAAATGACGATATTTTTTTTGACAGATTTTCATCAGTAACTGTCAAAAAATCATTTGAGACGTGCTCAACTTTGAGATGCGTTTGAGTATTTGGGGGTTAGTGTCGAGCATAGTTTGGTTCTAATGAATATTTCAACTCAAATAGACTCAACTTAAGAACAGTACCTACCTAGCTCGTACCTTAGGCTAGTTAAAAATTATAAAAATAAACAGTTTTCCGTTGGGTTAAAGTTTTAGTTCCCTTTTTTATGTATCCTATGTACATAATACTACTATAACTTCCCTGCTGGACTGGGAAGTACCTAAAGAAAATACATAGAATGCGTCCAGCTGCTTCTCTCCCCGAGCATGTCGTAAAAGTCGACTAAGGGATATCCTCTCCAACATAATGGACCATCTATATGGGCGATGAACTGATCTCCTGTCACCATGGTTCACCATATCCATCTTGAGACTTTGAATCAGGAGTGGCTACAAGTTGTCTTATGATTACTTGTTGCTCTGCCCACCCCATTACTGATACGGGCGTGATAATAATGTATGTTTGTATTGTTAGCTTACATTTATTATAATCATTTTTTATCTATTTTGAAATATCAAACTGTTTTAATTAGTAATGTGACGACAGCAAACTCCTTCATATTACAACTTTTTCTGTAGAACTCATTTAAAAATTTTACGGAAGTCACATATTTTTGAAAAATAAACCAAATAATTGAGCATCTGCGTAAGAATTGGCCGTCGTGTGTAATTTTGCAATAATGTTTAAAAATGTAAAAGTTAATGAGAAAATCACCTAAAAATTAAGGAATCTAATAACAAATGAACTGAAGTAATTTAAAACGATCCTACTATATCCTACTTCCTACTTTATTATAAATGTGAAAGTTTGTGCCTCAATCACGACTAAACGGCTGAACGGATTTGAATGAAACTTGGAATATACATAGTACATGTGCTGGATTAACATATAGGCTACTTTTTGTTCGGGTACCACGCGAGCAAAGCCGCGGGCGGCAGCTAGTACTTCATACGTGTCATAATAGTCACATCACATAGTGAGTAGTGGTGCCTAGTGGCTTGGTTACCGACGATTTTATATCGGAGTTCCGGGATGGGATGCTGGATGTAATAGACGTCACATGGTCGGGCTGATTCCATTACCACACTTCTTGTCGATGCTTCAAAAACGTTTGAATGGGCTACGTCAATTGCGCTAACTGCTATGATGGAAAAATTAATGTAGGCTATGACGTTTTAAAACCATGTGAGTGTGTATTTATGTAATCTTACTAATAATAAATCCAATTTTTTCAACCGCTGGAGGAAGTAAGAGTATAAAACTACAAACCCTCCTTTTCATAATAATGTTTTAACAAAAAAATATGTTTTAATAATATAAATAAAGGCACCTTTTTTATTTAACTAGATAACACGCGCGGCTTCATTTGCGTGGTGTAAATTTTGTCTCATTTTTGAAGTTTTTTTGAAAAACCCTGTAATAAGTGTCCATTTATTTTTTATTTAAAATGCCTAAACCGAGTTTCAAGCTAATCGCACCGCCCGTTAAAAAGTTCCCATACAAATTTTACCCCTTTTTAAGAGTATTTTTGATAAATCCTGAAACATGTGTTTATTTATTTTGCATATATAGTACCTAGACAGAGTTTCAAGCAAATCGCACTACGCGTTAAAAAGTTCCGTACAAACGTTTTTACCCCTTTTCACCCCTTTAGGGCTTGAATTTAGAAAAATTCCGCCTTATAAAAGGAATTACATTCGAAATTTCAGCTTTCTAGCTTCAGTAGTTTGCCTATGTAATAATTGCAGAAAGCAAATGGTTTATATAATTTAGACTAGAGTATAGGTAACTACTTAGCGAGATGGAAGACACAGTTTATCTTGTGGGTGGTAAAGGTTGAGGCTAGCAAGAACTGTGTTGGATGACACAAACAAAGGCAATGCCTATGCCGGCAATAAACAAAGACGGGCTGTGAATGATGATGAACTACTTAACAAGAACATGGAATAAAAACTAATATCACCTATATTCAGAACAATTTTATGATCGTTATAATATATATGTGTATATTTATTTACATATTTTACATTGATACACAAGAGGATAACATAGATCTGTCAGCGAGAAGAATCTTCGCAATATTCAAAAATAAATGTCTACCAACAGATTCGCTGTACGATTTAAATGCAAACATGACTTAGTCACGGGCTATTTTTCATTGATTACGTAATTACTCCACATGTTCTTTGCTGATATCTACACAAAGCGTTGTTATTTGGCGTAACTGTTGAACTTGACTCGACCGACATTTTGTTTATTTTTATTTTACGCATTTATTTACTAGTTTCCCGTTAGTGTTTTGTTGTGGTGCTGTTTACGACTCTTAAGAATTGAATAATAATTTTACAAGATTTCACGCATACAGAAATTTGAAAAGGTAGGGTAATTTAATATGTGTTGTATACAAGAGCTCCAAACAAACTGTATTGTTGACCATTCCAATTAATGGTCCTGCATTGCCTTGAGTCTACAAATAACTTTATTTCCAAGTCGGTCGTAAAACCCGACGTCGCCGCGTCGTTGCCTCATGAAAACTGATTGGAGCATGCCTGGATTCAGGACCAGTTTGTATTAAGTCTAGTAGATGAGAACGTGTGTAAAGGTCACGGTCACATAGCATTTAATACTATAGGAGCACGAGGCAAACATAACCACGGAAGACACTAATATTTTCACAAGATTGAGTAATTTTAGATGAGTTGCATAATCCTTGTATTCGTGTAACCTTGCTATCTGTAAACGAAATGAAAAAATAAAATATAGTTCATTCAGTAGTATCTGTACGCTTCGAAATAAATAAATATTTGGGGACATTTCACACAGCACCATAGCCCCAAACTAAGCAAAGCTTGTACTATGGACACCAGATGGCTGATAGAATACTTATATACCTTTTTTTTGTAAACACATACTTTTAATACATATTACTACAACACTCAGACCGGGAAGAAATATTTGCAGAGCATACAAACATTTCTCCCACGAATCCATCGAACCCACGCCTCTTACGTCTCAGTCGAGCACTCGCCCACCAAGCCCCTGAGGTCGTCGAAATCATTGATCACTTTGTATAGATAAAATCATTTATTTTAAAACTTCAGCGAAATTCGAATTCTAGTGATCAACACGGAACTGTCTCACTATGTGACATCACGGTACCTACCTACATAATCTAAGGCCTTTACACTTTTATACTAGATGATTTTAACAGATTTTTATCAATACTACGGGACGCTGTAGTGCTCGGGACGAAGTATTCCCGTTTGAGCACCTATTTTTTTGAGCACCTATGCATTGTGCACCAAAGGTATTCCCATTTGAACACCAATCAATTTATTAACGTGGTGCTCAAATGGGAACAAGAAATAAAATTTATTTTATTCCCCATTGAGCACCTAAGGTGCGGTAGTTTTTAGTGAAGGGGTTTATAATAAAACATATCGATAAAAATCAGCAGTATATTGCAAAATGTGAAATCAAATAATTTATTTATGCTTGAAGTATAGATGCTATTTGCTATTGAAGCATAATAGATGTTAAATAAATTATAAATAGAATCACACACTCCGCGGTACTCAGACCAAAATTCAGCATTACAATACAACATTACAGATTTTAGATGGAGTAGGCTTGCCCAGAACCTACCATCCTCTCAGCTTAGTCGGCGTTATGCACTGGAAAGACATGGTCAATACGTGCGGAGCTAAGCCGCAGGTTTCCTCACGTTACATAATGAAGTGGATACTCCATCTGCGCTGTTAATGCAAACTACATTTCCCGGAGTAGGTAATTGAGTCGTTCATTGCTAACCTCCATATCCGTCCTGAACGTTTCAGGAAATACAGATGTTTAACTGAATGAACTTTAGCTTCCAGCTCATTTACCTTCAATGCTAGCAAAATTGTTCTTACCTTTGTTGAATAAATTCGCTTGGGAATTTTCTTTCTCCTTTGAACTTTTTGTAGGAAAAATATTGGTACCGACTTATTGTTCGCATCTTTAATCTAACACGCAGAAAGATTTTTTAGAGTATATTTACCTAAATTATTGCTTATGAAATTACTCCTTTTTAGTAAGAGACATAGAGAAGTCTTCTAACATTTTATTCTAGACTTGTTCTATATTGTTATATCTAAGAAGGTAATGCATGTTCTTAACGCGTGATCAATGGCGCCAACGTTTTAACAGCAAACTGCAAGTCGAAACAAACATTGACTCGAGTAGGTATTTACTCAACAAAAGCCTTCGATTGAATGTCTGTTGGTGTAAATATATCTAGTTCAAAGAGATATTTCTGAAATTTTCGAAAGTTGACTTCGTGCGCGTCTCAAACCTTTTCGTGTTACTAGTTCCTTCGATCCAGTGTGGTGAAAGGATTTAAAGTGCGCCTTAAAGTGCGCATCAGCACGAAAGCAGCCTTTGAGGCGTATTTTCGAAACACATACTTCGAGCAAACGTGATTAGGTTTTCCATTTTTGTATTCCTTCCTATTGTTTCACTGTTAAAACCTTCGAAGGTTTATAATTCGACGAATTTCGAATGTTTTAATTGTTATAAACTATAAACTAATTCGAATGTTACCATCTCTTTTTGTTGATATAAGACTAAAACTGTAATCGTCTTCCATAAAATGGATTATGTATTTATAATTATAGCCAATTTAAACTTTAGCCCACAGGACAAAACAGGTAAAAAAAATGGACAAACCAGTGGTAAAACATTTACGAATATATTTTAATTTGCTGCCTGTCTCATTTGTCTCTAACATGCATGTGAAATCAAGTATGGCGCCGCAGTAAGATTAGGTATATTGGTATTTATGATTTTATTATGTTAAAGCCCGGACTCCACCAAAGCGGAAACGAGACGAGAGGATATATGTGTTATAAACAAACAATCGAATTTCGTTATTCACACATCTCATCTCCAATCAGCTTTAGTGGATACCACTGAGCGGAGATGTATCATATTGACCTCGGTAACGTGGCGGGCGAGTGCTCGGCTGAGACGCAAGAGGCGCGGTTTCGAGTCCCGCTACGGGAGAAATGTTTATATGTTCTGCAAGTATCCCCAAGGAGGGTTGACGTCAGGCAGGCGGCCGGTCATAAAACACCTTAGCCAAAACTCCGACCATCGTCTCCGCTTCGGACATCTCCGCACATCTCCGCTTTGATGGAGTCCTAGCCTAATATACGGCAGGCGTGAAGTAATTTATGTCATTTTAGATTTCATAAGCACATTATTCAAATGAAATGATTCTCTAACCTTCAAACCAGTCGCATTAATTGTTTTGCTAAACTTCGCAAACTGTGGTTAGTTTGTCTTTAAGAACTTAATTATTTATTTATTTATAAATAATTTATTGCACAATAAAAAACTGTACAAAAGGAGGGCTTAATGCGTAAGCATTTTCTACCAGTCAAACAATGAGGTTGTAAGCAGTTGTTGGCGTTCGACATAAAAAGTATTGAAATTACTGACGTCTCAAAAGATACTTACTGTTTAAGTTATAAGTAATGAAAAACTACACATAATATATATGAAATATAAACAATCTTAAACTAAAAAAAAATTAAAATGTCACTACTTATAGGTACTTTTCAGTATCATTCACTAGCCCTCGATAGAAATAAAATTCGTTAATATGCTACTTTATATAACAATTCATAAAGTTTCACCCAAATCAGTTCAGGCACTTTAGACGTTCTTGATTGATCGTTGAAGTTAAGCAACGTTGTGCGCGGTCACAATTTGGATGGGTGACCGCAAGTGGCATTACAAGCTGAACGCTTCCGTGCTTCGGAGAGCATGTTTAATTGTCGGTCCCGGCTTTTAAGTCGTTAAGCCATGACAGAGGCCTTTAGGCGGCCTAAAAACTCCGTCTCTAAAGTTGGCCACTAGCTCATTATTAATTTTTTTTATCTAAAGAACAGTAAGATGTCACATCACACTTTTTGAAACAACTAGGTTACTACTAAAAATATAAATGCATTTCCAAAAATATATTATCCGTGTGTCTTCTATTTGTACTCTACCTGGGAGAGTGTCTTGTAAAACAATATCGTCTGTCGTGTCAAGGCGAATCTATACGAACCTATAGAGTACATCTATAACCTAGACAATGACTAGGGACAGTCTGGAAGTTCCTTTGTTCATAAAATACCTACCGGCATGAGTAAACAGACTACGGATATATACAACTAGTGAAACGCCCCGCGGCTTTGTTCGCGTCGAGTGTTTTTTTTTTCATACATGTCATATTCATACACTGCGACTTAAAAAGTCTTTTACCATCTATAGTAGATTATTTATACAGCGTCAGGAGGCAACTTTTACCTTCACAAACGGGACGCTGTAGTGCCCGGGACGAATTAAGATGGAGTCGGCTTGCCCCAGCACCTATACCATCCTCTCAGCTTAGTCGGCCTCGTCCACAGGAAATACATGGTCAATACGTGCGGAGCTGACTAAGCCGCGGGTTTCCTCACGATGTTTTCCTTCACCCTTTGAGAGAACTGGTATAGCGCACATGAATTTTTCGTCTTTCCTGTGGACAAGGCCAACTAAGCTACTCCATCCTAATTCGTCCCGGGCACTACAGAGTCCCGTTAGTAATAGTTGCCTCCTGACGCTGTATAAATCACCTACTATATAGATGGTAAAAGGCCTTAGTTAGGCAAAAATTAACGAAATTAAAAAATCTAAGTGCAATAGCAGAAAATCGCCCACCAACGTAACTTGTTGGTAGATAGTGAAATATTTAGCATAACACAAATATTTGCGTCAGCGGATCGAATTTGCAGAATTTTCCACGACTCAGCTATTCACTTCATTTGATTATACGAGGGCGAAATGTGTTCCGTGTTTTTCTCTATTTATACCTACCAAGCGTATTCGGGACCCGGCTGGACAGCTCCTCATATTTATTATCAACCCATTGGGAGTTTGAAACACTCAGTTTTATACGCATTTATTTAATATCTCCAAAATAAAATATACCACGTTAACATGTGTTTTTTTCTCTCATATTCGTTTTGCCTCCACTCTAGGAATTCCTATGTCTATTAGTTAACTACGAGCGCAATTTTAACGAGCTACGCAGTTTTAACTTTTGCAATAGTCAACGTGTTTGTTGTCATTCAAAATACAGGTGTAAATAACACTTGCATTTTTTTGTTCGAAATAAACCCGGTAAAATCAATAATGGTAGAAAATGCAAACTTTTCTCACTCCACTTTTCAACAAGTAAATTTCTATCTTGCTTTTTAATCATTTAATTAAACCTTTCCGTAAAAAGCCTGCCTCTATTTGCATTCAGTGCAAATGAATCTAAACTTGGATGTACCTAGCTACGTCACATTTATTTGCTCTGGGTCAAACCTAACTCAAAAATCACAGTTCTAATCAAATATTTGACTTATCGAATCGTTTACATCGCAAAGTCGTTAAATCAATGTCAAAGCGCCATCTATTTGCTTTTCATGTAAACATTTATTGACAATATGTACATAATACTGGTGATTTTCCTTTGCCTTGCACCGAGAGACTTATCGAGTCAGAACCGTAACCAGATCGGGGGCAAAGTTGCAAATACCCTTCGGGTTTTAGGGGCATAACTTCAGTACTCCAAACCCAAATTATTTTAATGTATGGCACTGAAAATCACGATACATTTTACGCGTTCTTTAGTACTTGAAATAAAAATATAGCATTTTAATATCCTATTACTTTCTTACGTATTTTGTAAATAAAGTATGGTTCTGTCTATTAATCAATGTTACTTGAAATATGTTTTAAACTTAATCATAAATATTTTGGTAACGCCAAAACGTGATTTGTTAAAAAAACTTATTAAATATCCCACGTGTTATTCCACTGAGACCGCTGACAGGATACCAATTTAAAATTAAAAGTTTCATGTAACTTGACCTGGAATAATGGAAAATTTTCAAGTAACTCTAGTTTCCCTAAAACGGTACTATAAAGTTTTATAACTTAAGTAACACGGTTCAGCAAAAAACTATAAAAATCCAGACACTTTCGCGACAAACGTAGTTATTTGCGGTCATTTTATCCTTTACTACCTTTTTAAGACCTTTTTATAACCAAAAAATAGTGTGACATATAGGTCTACGCCGTGGAACCCGTAGCAATGGTTTTGAAAAGGGGTACTTTTGTGTTAAATCCTTATTGAGATAACGTAAGTAAATGAAATGTGGCTACGTAGTTCGACAGCATTGTATATCGAATATATATATCGAAAGACGTAAACTTTCTTCCGGCTTCGTAAAACCAATTCGCTCATTGAAATGTGAGTTAAGTGTGGATTAAATATAGTTAATTCCCTGCTGGACTGTGAGTAAAGAAAAAACAGAATGTTTCCAGCTGCTTCTCTTCCCGAGTATGTCGTAAAAGTTGACTAAGGGATAATATCTTCTCCAACATGATGGGCCATCTATATGGGCGACGGGCTTGAACACCTGTCACCATGGTTCACCATATCCATCCTGGGACTTTAATCAGGAGTGGCTGCAAGTTTTCGTATGAATGAATGTGGTTTTGCTCACCTTATCAGGGATACGGGCGTGATAATATGTATGTATTAGTATTATGTAGACTTACCTGGCAATACTGTCTTGTCTGTCCGCAATGTTCTGAAGACCCACGGCATCTCGCAACTGCATCACCAGAGCCGCTCGCACAGCCTCCGTCGTCTGCATCTCTTCTATTCTCTCACTCAATACCTAAGGAATAATCTCTTTAAGGCTGCGTACACTTTATTTATTATCATTCTTATTAGTCATAGGAAGACCGAAGAAACCGAAGAAGAAGAAGACTGAAAGAAGGAAGGGTTGACGTCAGGCAGGCGGCCGGTCATAAAACACCTTAGCCAAAACTTTTACAGCATGATCCTAGGATAATGCTGTGCCGACCCCACATAGTGGGATAGGGGCTGGAAGATGATGATGATGATAATGATTAGTCATAAGAAATCCATGCTAGGAAATCCATTTTTTCCTACCAAACTGTATTTCACCAGGCTTCCAGTTTTGACAAAACTTAGAAATCTCCAAGTATTCTATCCAATAAGGTACCAGCGATGTGCTACGTAGCTACTAGCTAGAGGGTAAGCGATGAAAAACTCCACCGATAAAAGTTTGGCAAAGTTATCAATGGTAATGCAAAATCCCATGCGAAGTGTGGATTAGAAGTAAGACAACGGGAGTAAGCTCTAAGACATAGAATAGCCCCCAGGAAGTAACTGTTGAGTATTCAGATAGTGTATGTTGGATAGTTGACTTATAAAATCCCTACATGTTCATTTGAACAGCCATACATATTTTATTCATACAAAGATTATTATTTCCTGTGCTATAATTTATTGGCACTACATCGGTATCTGCAAATTTGACCTAGATAGTATTACTTTGTTTACTTCCTAGTTGCGATAATTTAAGTGGAACATTTTTCATGACTTCATCGAAGTTCAGGAGTTAAGTACCTACCTAATTATACTGACATGTTTTGGCGAAAAACGGAAATGCATTGGTATGTAGTAGGTATAATAAACCTAGGCACGATTAGCTGTACTATTAAAGTGAAACCAAAGAATGTACTTAAAAATGTTACGTACATACTGGGGTGGGCGGAGACATAAGTAATCCTAAGAAAACTTGAGGCTACTCCTGATTCAAATTCCTAAGATTACTTCTAAAAATTCTACCTGGACGGATTTTAAACTTGTACTAAATTTTTTTTTCTTGGTAATTCAATATTGTTGTGTTGAGATAATATAATTCATGTATTTATCCAATTAATAGAAGTGTTAGCTTATGGATGTGGATGGATGTAGGAATAGAAAATATGAATAGATAGTCCATTCATATTTTGTTTGCTTTCATCAAAGATGCCATGAGTAAGGAAAGAGGGAGTGCCAAGATGACGAGTGTTAGAAGAGCATGGCAGAAGACATGTTATGCTGACCCCAATAGTCTAAGGTAAATGCAGGGAGATGAGTATATGATTAGATGGTATAGGTACTAACCTCAACATCAGCACAATAAACCGAAGTATTCTTAAACACTTCTCTCTTCACCACCGCAACACACGGACCCTGGACCCCACCAACAAACTTCTCACAGTTGAAGAACAAGGCATCCTTCTTCACCATCTCTTCCTCGACTCCTGGGAAGGTGGGGTTCATGTCCACGGCTGCAGATGGCGCCACCAGGGTATAGTCCCAGAACGACCAGGCTCCGTACTGATGGAGTAGCAGGGTCGTCGCCACATCATCAGCTAAGACTCCTGTCAGTTTCGAAGCTGCAGGGAAGAATCCGATCATTCGTTTCCCGGTACCAGTGCTTTCTTGCAATCTGAGCTCCAGGTTGTTGAGGTCGATGAACCCTTCCTTCGTTTCCGGGACTTTTATTATCTGAAAGAGGAAATCTTATAACTTCAGTTGTAAACTTATGAGTCGTGTCGTTGTTATTGTTGGTGATTTTCTTGTGAACTTTTCTAAAACTTTTCTTTTTTGTCTAAACCAGGGAGTTCTAAAATGCTGATGTCTATTTTTATAAGTACATCGAGATAGTAAGAAAAACTTCAATTGAAAGCTATCAAAATAAGTTTAGTTTCAGAAAATGCACAACAAAATCAACACAATGTACTTAATTAACTAATATATTGTAGGTATGTGGACGTTTACACACAGGTACGTTATTAATAAAATCGAAAACACATGTGCTAATAAAATAAATCTTTCTGAATATTTACTACAGTTAAAAATAATGGCTGCTACAATAATAATAAGTCGTTGAGCATGGACGTCGCGACGTTTTGAAGTCAAAATACAAGTTTTTTTCCGTTTCATTTATCACAACTTTTAGCAGGCAACCCACTAACGTTCTTTCTAAAAATAATGTAAACTGTTTGAAAAGCGTTATTTTGATACCATCATTCCTTTTTTATTTATTTTATTAGCTTTTATTCCATAAAGGTTGCAGAGTCCGGCGGAAATTAATTTTAATGGATGATTAGCTAATAGTTGGCTACAGTATTTAATTGAGCGAAAGAAATAATGGTAACCCCCGCCTTCCACCAAGTCGTCATTTGTTTAATTCCTTAGCGTTTCTCTAAAGATTTGTATGACAACATAAGAACGTCTAGCTTTGCCTATTCCTTTCATGAAAAATTTCGATAACCCAGTTTCCTTTCCCTCTGCAATGTCACGCAAACAATGAAATGAATGTGCTTGCTGGCATAATTGTGAAATATTTTGTTTACCAAGGCTTTTCGTAGTATTAGTACAAATAACCGGGGTCAATCACCTATGAAATGATTGCGTGTTATGTAGGTGTGGTACTTACAACCCGCAATTATTATATTACGTCTTGGAATTGTGTGTTTTTTGCCGTACGCGACAGCGACAAGATGGCGAATGCGACTCTTGTGACTGGCCGGTTCCAATATCCTACTAACGACAGATCGTTCATAAGAACCGGGCATCAGGAGTCAGACGATTCGGGGAACTTGTCGCGCAGAGTGACAGCCATATGATTTGGCAAAGGATAGGCAGGGAGCACCGTGAATCTTCGTAGTGGGTACCAATCGCGATATTGAAGCCGCTAGGTTAAAATCAATGACGATGAAGAATTTTCGCAGTCAAATGTCCAGTGCGGACGCAGTTTTAGCTTATGTATAGAAATTATAAGCCATATTAAAAAGTAGGACACTTGGGTACGTATTTCGATCAACTCATCGACTTTCATTTTTTCACACGTTTCATTCTAACATTACACTAATTTATAGTTCTCTCAAGAAAATAGTAATTACCTAAATACCGTGAGGTACGAAGTAGTCTTTTGATGTTTCGACTTAAAACGTATGGTATCCTATCACTCACTACACAAACTCTTTGTTGTTCTCACAAGAAAAAAAAGAGTACTGTAATATAATATGTAGCTATTTAATCGAAGAAGACCACAAATTAGGTACTTGTGTTGATAACACTACACGTGTTATCGAGTGGGTGTCGTATCGGCCACTTTAGGACTTATTTATAAGTCCAGAATAAACCCAGTATAACCGCTCAGTCCTCTGATTAAGACAAACTCGGAATACGATATAACCCTGTAATACTTCACTAGCATAACAAAGCACCAAGTGCGGTGTTCGATGTAACGCTTGGACGAATGTCCAAGATGTGACCTTACGACTACGATCCCAAGAAGAGAGAAGAAAAAGGAAGGAAATGATAATAAAGAACATTGAATAGCTCAAACTCAGAGTGGCTTTATACCCAGCATTTATTTACTTATTTTATTTATAAACACTTTATTGCACAACATAAAAATACTGAAACCAAAGGAGGGTATGCTTAAGCATTTTCTACCTCCTACACATTTTATTAGCATTGGGTGACCCTTGGTCATAAACCTTAAACTGGGTTACTTAAAGAACCAGTGACTTAAAGTAGGTACCCTGTTTTTATCAATAAGTGTTCTATAGGTGTAGGAACGCCTACAGAACAACAACATAATTCAAAGGGACTGTGACCATAGAATAAAATATAATAGTACTGTGACCTTATTCGAAGCCCGGACAAGGCTCAGTTGTTTTGACAACTCAAACTCGTGCCCGGAATGGGTAAATTATTCCCACAAAAATAGCGGTTACGTCAATAGTGGGTTTGAGGCCCGTGGCCCTTAAAAAGGGCAAGCTTTAATGCCCAATGTCACGACATTATGTTTAAATAAAAGAGCTTAGTAATTCGGTAACGCGAATTTTGGGTGTGAAGGACTATAAAAATAAGTTCGGTATGCAATGATTTATAGTCCAGTTATAAAATGTGGTGTACATTTTATAATAGCGACAGAAACAGTGTAGGTATCATTATATGTGCCGTATTCTTTATAATAATTTATTGTTAGGTACCATTTTCCTCAAAAACTACGAAACCGATTTCGATGCTGTTTTTTGCATTTTACTGTTGTCATTTCAGGGAAGGTTCTTAGATATGTTTTACAGCCATAGCTCACTAGGGGGCGCTGTAGCAGCTAGCATAGTTTTTTGCGCATTGGAAACTCAACTACTAAACCGATTTCGATACACTTTTTTACATATGTTAGTTTCATTTTAGATAAGATTTTTAAATATCTTGTTGATATGTAATTTTTTTATCGTCATGGGTTAAAAAAAAATTTGTTACTTTTCACAAAAAGAACGCAGCGGAAGGAAGTTTGTAAGAAAAAAAAAACAGCGGGCAAAATCGCGGGGCGTTCCACTAGTGTCAGTAAGTATATTTCAGCCGAAAAAATTTGGACATTTCAATAACATAATGCGTAGCTGAAACGTATTTTGTACGACGTAGAATAAATAAAAACGATGCGTAAACATTATTAATCAATGAGGTTTATTTTACGGACGAAATAAATAATATTCGAATAGCGAGTGCCTGAAGCTCGACTTTTACGAATGCTGACTTTTTATGTGTTGAGCGGTGACCTTCCGGGATAAAAGAAGTAGATACATAGAGCCTTATCCCCGAATATTCGAACGCATCTCAGAGTTGAGCACGTCTCAAGTGACGTGTTTTTGACAGATTTTCATCAAAAACTACTTTTTTCTTTATTCTTTTTATTACCAACTAGCTGCCGCCCGCGGCTTCGCTTACAGGTTGAAAGTTGTCAATTATGTTAATCCAGTAGGTACACATAGTCTCAAACGGTGAAGGAAAACATCGTGAGGAAACCCGCGGCTTAGTCAGCTCCGCACGTATTGATCATGTCTTTCCTGTGGACAAGGCCGATTATACTGAGAGGATGGAATAAGTGCTGAACAAGCCTACTCCATCTTAATTCATCCCGGGCACTACAGCGTCCCGTTTGTGAAGGTAAAAGTTGCCTCCTGACGCTGTATAAATCATCTACTTTAGATGGTAAAAGGCCTTGGTACTCCAAGTTTCATGGCTGGAAACTGTTAAAAAAGACAGTTTTCAAAGTGTTCAAATTATTTCATTGTAATGTAGTTATAAATGCGAAAGTTTGTGAGGATTAAAGGATGTGTGGATGTGTGGATATTTGTGCCTCAATCACGCCCAAACGGCTGAACGGATTTGAATGAAACTTGGAATATACATAGTACATGTGCTGGATTAACATATAGGCTATTTTTTATCCGGATACCGCGCTAGCGAAGCCGCGGGCGGCAGCTAGTAATTTATGTTATGTAAACTATTAGTAGGATGTAACAACGAAACAGAAAATATACAAAAAGCAAGAAACTACCTATACAAGCCGGTCTCATGCAAATTAGAGTCACGTGTCATTCAGCGTGTAACCTACCTAAGTACCTACTGATAACCGCGCGGCGTCGATAAACGAAGGAATTTGCCGGCCGTAAATCGTAAGCTATGTATTTATTTATTATTCAATCAATAAACAAGGGCCCTGTTCACACGTGTGGCTCGGTAAACGGGTAAACATACTCGTAAATATTGATAGCCTTGACTGCGCCTTTAGTTTCTGGACACTCTGGTTTCTGATAGATTTAATTAATATTTAACTTTTTGAAAATTTTTAACTAATAAGAAGTTCAAAACTTCACTAAAATATGTCTCGTAGTCGTAGGACAAATAAGTACTTGATTATATTTTAGTGTTCGTCTGATCTATACAAATATTTGTGGACATTTCACACAGCGCCATCTAGCCCCAAACTAAGCAAAGCTTGTACTATGGGCACCAGATGGCTGATAGATACTTACTTTTTTATAAACGCATACTTATATATACATAATACCGGAAGAAATATTTACAGAACATACAAACATTTATTTTCTCCCCTAGCGTAAATTGTGAATTAATCGCGAGAATTAAAAGAATAAGGTAATGATGACATTATCCAAATAGCAGATTTTTCAGTATTCTCTACTTATTTTTATAATGCTACTAGCTGGCTCCCGCGGCTTCGCTCGCGTAGTACCCAGATGAAATGTAGCCTATGTTATATATGTTAATCCAGCACATGTACTATGTATATTCCAAGTTTCAATCAAATCCGTTCAGCCGTTTAGGCGTGATTGAGGCACAAACAACCAAACATCCTCACAAACTTTCGCATAGACTAGCCTAAGTACCTACCGTTAATCGAAATCATTTCTGAATTACCAGAGTACTAATTTCCTACTGCGAATTATTTGCCAGACTCTGCGAAGCGTGAGAAAGGGTTTTTCTAGGGTAATAAAAAATGCGTTTAGTACCTACAATCCGTGATGTCACAAGCCACTGTCGCTATCAAGGACGTGACCTTGCGCTGATACGGCGACTACAATGCATTGAATGATTACTTATCATTCTTTTTCTTGCTTTCCGAGAACTGCATTCTTCGTTCATTCGCTAATGAAAGATGTGATAAGTTAGTGATATCATGTTATGATACTTCTAAAACTTATTCTTTGAGTCCTTTGGCGGCAAAAAACTTACTAAGCAGAATTTAAAAAAAGACCTAAAAAAAGACGATTGTCCAATATTTATTTTTATTTTTATATCACATAATAGGTAAGTAAGTATCTTTAAGACGTAAGTAATTTTAATACTTTTTATGCCGCACGCCAACAACTGCTTATCACCTCATTGGCTGGCTGGTAGAAAATGCCTAGGCTAATCCCTCCTTTTGTACAGTTTTTTTATTGTGCAATAAAGTATTTTAAAATAAACAAAGATATTTAAAGGTCACATACAGCCACAGTACACATTACAATACCACCAGTAATTGTTGCAGTAGTAGGTATGTCAAGTTCAAATCCCTCACCTCAGCTCCACATTCCCTCCAAGGTATCAGCTGCCGCTCTGTCTCCCGCGAGGACACGAACAGGACCACCTTCTGCGGCCTCAAGCAGCGCAGCAGCCGCGTCAGCGTCACCCCCACCACCACCACGTCCTCGGGAAAGGCGCCAACCGTACTCCGGATTATGCTCTTCGACTCTGATCTGTAGAGGGTAAGGTTCATTATGGCTTGGCAAGAAAACCAGTGATGATTGATTGCTAAAGCCAGGAAGGGCCAGCCACTGGATAATGCTTTTCTGCTCTGATCTGTGTGAATTAAGAGAGCACTGGTGGTCTAGTTGGTAGTGACCCCGCCTTCTGATCCTAAGGTCGTTGGTTCAAATTAGGTCGTGTACCAATGGATTTTTCTGTGCGACAAATTTATGTGCGCTATACCAGTACTCTCAAACGGTGAAGGAAAACAGCTAGTAATGTATGTAACGGAAATAATATTCCCTACAGTTTTGAATTTTCCTGCGTTCCGCTTTGTCGATGGAGAACGTACTTACGATGGTGGAATTTCGATGTAGCCGTGCATGACAAAACATTTTAAAGAAATATTATAAGCCTGCGGGAACTAAAAAAACACTATAAATAAACTTAAATGTCGTTTCTTTGTTTTTCAGGTATGAGTGTCAGTTTAAAGTGTTGTGAGATTTGTTATTTTATGTAAAATTAACAAAATAAAATTTTGTTTTTCAAAGCAACACTTGTGTTATTATTATTTAATTTACTAGATTACCATAATATGCGTCCAGCTGCTCCCCGAGCATGTCGTAAAAGGCGACCAAGGGATGGTATCTTCTCCAAAATGATGGACCACCTATATGGGCGACGGACTGATCACCTGTCACCATGGTTCACAATATCCATCTTAGGAGTTTAAATCAGAAGTGTTTTCTTATGTTTGCTTGTGGTTCTGCCCACTCCATTGAGGATACGAGCGTGATAATATGTATGTATGTACCATTATATATATGTGCAGGGTTAGAGATGTTAATACCTGAATATCTCGCTCTGTCCCGAGGTGTGGGACAGGGCTGTGCACTGAGTGGCGTGCGCTGGCAGCACATCTTTCACCACGTACTCTTCGATCCATTGCAAAGCGCGGCCCGAGCCACTGTAGTCGCAGTATACCACTGTAACAAGAAGAATCTATTAGACGCTGTAACAAGACCAGTAATGCTCCAACTCTTTTCATAAAATTAAATTCATCATCCAACTGTTTTTCTCTGCTGGACTAAAAAGTAAAGAAAAAAACAGAATGCGTCCAGCTGCTTCTCTCTTCGAGCATGTCGTAAAAGTCGACTAAGGAGCACCTAGTATCCTCTCCAACTTGATGGACCTATATGGGCAAGATGGGCTGATCACCTGTCGCTATGGTTCACCATATCCATCTTGAGAGTCTTGGATCAGAAGTGACTGCAAGTTTTCTTATGATTACTTGTGGTTCTGCCCATTCCGTTAGGGATACGGGCGTCGTATGTATGTCTTTTCATAAACATGATTGTAAAGGGACCATTTTCCTAAAAATATGCTAATAATTAAATTGACGCCCTAAACAATTCATTGCCGGCCTCTGCTCAGTGTCAGGCAAGTGTTCGATTAACACAGCGGAAGAAAGGATTGCATGTTCTATAAAAAATATCCATGCCTGGGTTTTGTGGTACCATGTCTAGTACTAGTAATTTCTGATACCCACGACACGGAATCCTAGTTCGAGGTCGTCAGATCTATGCAGTATGTGAATATTGGGTGTTATTTATCAATATTAACTTATCGACTTTCCTCACTAAGTTTCCCTTCAACGTTTGAGAGTACTGGTATTACGCACATAACTTTCGAACAGTAAAATGGTGCACGACCAAATTCGAACTCACGACCTTAAGACCTGAAGGCGGGGTCACTAGCACTAGACCACCAATGGTTTCACCTGTGATATTTGCTAAAAAAATCGTCATTATGGAAAAAGTTTTCTTTTCCAATTATGAAAACCATTTGTGCAACAAATTAACAAAACAAACATTGGTGATAACAATGCAGCTCATTGTTTACCACAAATGGCTGGTAATTAATTAAGCGAAATAATAATAAGCACGAGAGTGCGCACGTGATGCTAGTCAGTCCACAGTGACTCGGAACTCCATAAAATAAATAAATATAAATAACACCCAACAGTCACACACATAGTCCTGACTCCACACTAGGATTCCCTGTGTCGTGGGTATCAGAAACTACGAGTACCCAGTGGTACTCGTAGTTAGTAGTGGTACTGCACCACAACACCCAGACCCGAAATAAATATTTGCAGAACATGCAAACATTTCTTCCGCAACGGGAATCGAACCCGCGCCTCTTGCCGAGGCTGTCATATCTTGGTACTTAAACGTATTAACGAGAAATTAACACTTATATTATTAGAGAGCCAAAGAACACATAATCACTATTTTGTAACATAAGTTTTCATACATATTTTTTACCAGCCTCTAGCGAATATATTCTGGAAAAACTAAAGTTAAAGGCTTAAAGTTTAAGTGTTTTTGTGATATTAGAAAGAGGAAATAAAAAGCCTGTAGGGAAAACGAAAATGTAGACAGTTATGACTGAAAATAATATAACTATATACTCGTGATTTTAATTAATTTTGAAGTGTTTCTTCATCAAAAATACCTACGATTGTACCCTTTCATTTCTCTCTAATCAACTGAATAAATAAATCCATTAATGAATAAGACCCCACATTTAGGTCCATTATCATCCATCAACGGATTTATTCCAGATTAACTGATACATGCCTGTCCTGATATGGGTCATAATCTAAGAATATAAATAGGTAAGTATTTAATTTATACCTTATTAAATACTTAATTGATAGATAATGCGTATCTAATCTCAAATTCTATTCGTGTAAGAATAAATATTTTATTTATAAAAGGCAGTGTATTATATTTTTCTACACAGACATCAATCAGGATATCTGTCCCTATTAGAATCGCACTACGAATAACTAAACAAATAGGTATAGATAAAATATTTTTGTGTCGGCATTTTTAAATAATAAAGCCCAAATAATCCTAAGAACGTGCCTAGTAAGTACTAATTGTGACACGTGACCACTGAAGTTACCATTGAGGTATCAACTATTGTTTAGCATGTATAAATAATCATTATATTGCGGGCAATATGAATTATGTAAATAGAGTCAAATGTGTTTTATCGTTATTGTAATTTGTGTAATAAGTTAATTGTTGCAAGGTATTTAATATTAACCATCGTTTTGTTACAGAAATTCCATCATGAGTCAATAATATTTATCACAACTGGGAATACAAAGGAGGCAGTTTTTGCAAATGACTCCGATAAGATAATGCTGTCTAGCTAGATGATAACATTATTTGTATTAATCGTGGCTTGTACACAAGAGTGACAGGGAGTTAATGTTTAGGTACTCTTTTACATATATTTCTCGGAAATTATAATTTTCAGTCAGTCTTTAGTAAGTTTCACTTTCGCAGTGTTCTGTTAAATTATGAAATTTATAAAAATGTCGAAACTGATATTTGCTTCTTTATTTTTTATTAGCTTCTTCGCTGGACTGGGAGTAAAGAAAAAACATAGAATGCGTCCAGCTGCTTCTCTCCCCGAGCATGTCGTAAAAGTCGACTAAGGGATAGGATCCTCTCCACCATGATGAGATACAATAAGCAAGTATTCCCAAGGAGGGTTGACGGCAGGCAGGCGGCCGGTCATAAAAAACCTTAGCCAAAACTCTTACATTGTGCCGACCTCATAAGGGCAGGAAGATGGATGGATGGTCGAAACTGATATTTCAGCTTTAAACTGACATAAAATTGTTCCTTTAAACTGACTGATTGACTGACTGACTGAATTTCAACTCTTAGGGGACGCAGTGGAAAGATAAATATGCGAAACAATTACATAAACCAACCTGCATGTGGTTTTAAATAATATCTTACGCCAACCCGTTTCATTGTTTGTTTTTGTTGATAACGATTTAGGTAAAGCTAGATCTTGCGCAGTAAGTAATGAAACTAACTATTTAAGTAAATTATGTTGTTTTTGCGAATAAGTATATAAATTTATTAAGCTCATTGAGTAAGGTGATCATGTAAGTACCTATAATTAATATTGGCTTTTCTAGAATACATACCTTACAAAAACAATTGTTATAATAGGCTCTGATACATTTAGATAACATTAAGAGTCCTTTTCAAGAAAGAAGACACGCGGAAATTAGCAATAACTTAACCTACTAAAAAAATCGGCAAACATTTCTCCCGTAGCGGGAATCGAACCCGCGCCTCTTGCGTCTCAGCCGAGCAATCGCCCGCCACGCCACCGAGGTCGTCGATGTTTGAGTGTTTCTGCCTCAATCACGCTGAACGGATTTGAATGAAAATTGGAATACATAGTACATGTGCTGGATTAACATTTAGGCTATTTTTCATCCGGGTACCACGCGAGCGAAGCCACGGGCGGCAGCTAGTAGTCTCATAAAAGTATTTTTGTCAGCTAGGAAAGGTTTACGCTAAAAACTAAAACCAATCTTACGAGCGAACGTTTTTTTCATCCGCTTTTCACTCTAAGGCGTGCACATTTTTCTCAATTTTCCTATCTTATTTTATATGTTGATACCTCTGGTATTTTTGCAAACACTATCACGGTTCCCGCCGAAATAATTTATAAATAGTCGAGGCCTTGATCGCGAGGCGGGAGCTTGAACTGTTACATTCAACACATTATATCACCACTGCCGTCGTTTTATCAAATTATTTATTAGCCCGCGAAATGAAGCGGGCATTTCTCCGAATTTATTTACAAACATGCGAAAAAAATACTGCGTATGTGACAAAAAAATGCGGAAAACGTTCTATGCAAAAAAAATATAAGATGAAAAAAAAAATACTCGTATGATTATGTAAACATTTTAGCAATATTATTTTTCATCCTTTTATCTATCTAGTGAGAGCACTGGTGGTCTAGAGGTAGCGGCCCCGCCTTCCGATCCTAAGGTAGTAGGTTCAAATCCAGTCGTGCACCAATAGATTTTTCTCTTCGAAAAACTTATGTGCGCTTTATAATACCAGTATTTTCAAACGGTGAAGGAAACCGACATGTCGTAGAACCTAATAAGTTCGATAGCATGTGTCAAGTGTACGAAAGGAGCCTTTGTGGCGCACTTTAAATCCGTTCACCACACTGGTTCGAAAGAACAGTGACACGACAAGATAGATGCATTCCTTTTCATAAATGCAAACAAATCTCTTTACAAACAAAAGTCTGTGAACAGCCATTTACAAAACTCCTCAAACAATGTAAGTATGTAATGTATTTGAAACAATTTTGATCTTCAAAGCGTTGGAAAATACCACTCGAACATACATTAGACATCTAAAAATTGATTTATTCACCACACGCTTCAAAGTAAATAAATCTGTTTCATCGCATCCTACCCAAGACCTTGGATTTTGTTGCGAAAACGAGAAAAAAAAGAATACAAAGTCTATGGTTAGCTTTTGATTCCCAATTTAAATTCTGTTTGACGTCACTTCCAAATCCAGTAATTCTATTTTCAAAATCTGTGTTTTGGAGCATCACAGAGTACAGATTATAAAAATATTGACCTTGCATGACAATGACAGTCGTTCACAGTTGAGATAAAAAGACTGAATGGACTTTACCTATTTTGGACTACTGACCTTTGACTTTCCATAAAAGAACCAATGCAGCGAAAGGACTGTAAAGGATGTTTACCATCCTGCTACAATAAGTAGGAGCCTATGTAAATTATTCGTGTACGTAAGAAAACTCTAAACAATAATGTTATCGCAAGACTCACGAATTTAAATTCAATAGGGCCAAATATCCACAGCGGCGCAACTAACATTGTTTGTGAAGGTCACGTTATGGTTTACGTTATCTATACAAATATTATAAATGCGAAAGTAACTATCCCACGAATACTCAAACGCATCTCAAAGTTGAGCACGTCTCAAATGACGATTTTTGACATATTTTCATCAGAAACTGTCAAAAAACCGCGAGTTAAACGTGCTCAACTCTGAGACGCGTTTGAGTATTCGGGGGTTAGTCTGTTTATCTGTTACCTTTTCACACCTAAACTGTTGGACAGATTTTAATGAAATTTGGCAAGGAGATAGATTCCATCCCGGGGAAGGACATAGGCTACTTTTTATCAGCTACCTAGTTCTATTATCCTATCCTACTAATCGTACTTCCTACTATCCCACTAATATTATAAATGCAAAAGTTTGTAAGGATGTGACAATGTTTGTGCCTCAATCACGCCGTAACGGCTGGACGGATTTGAATGAAACTTGGAGTATACATAGTACATGTGCTAGATTAACATTTATAGGCTATTTTTTATCGGGATACCACGCGAGTGAAGCCGCGGGCGGCAGCTAGTATTATATACTATGTTATGATTAAATTAATTCATGTTTTTCAATGATTCATCTTTATGAGTTATACATTGTCACCACAATTAATGAGTAGGTACTTAAGTATTGATAAATCAGTAGTGGTGCTTCATTTATTTAAGGACCTGAAGTGCTTAGAGCAAAGTTTTAGGAGAGTTTATTCTCTAGAGTTTTAAATTTCAACAAAATCGGTTCAGCAGTGGCAGGGTAATAGACAGACAGACAGAGTTACTTTCGTTATTTTCGCATTTATTAATATTAATATGTACGACGCACGCAATAGAATTAATGACCTGTAGACCAACAAACAAAACCATTGAATTAATTAAATGAATGAATGAATGAAAAAAAAAACACATTCTATCGTCTAAACAAATAAGCGTAACGTAACACTACTTATAAACTGGAAGTAGTATTATGCTGACCTATTTTTTAAAGCAGCGTAATAGAATAGAGTTAAAATTTTCATAGAGTGTATATTTCTATTGCTGCTATAGCAACAAATAATAAAGATAAAATAAAAGGGAGCCCCATACAAGAAACCTTTTTTAATGTATAAAAATATGTATGACGATACGGAACCCTCCGTGTGCGAATTCGACTCGCAGTTGTCCGATTTCTATTTCATTTGTAGGTATATATGTATATACATATCTGTAGGCGAACTTAGATAGAAAACTGAGCTTAAAAAAATGAGCTCATTTTTATTTCTTATTATTATACCGATTACCTTAAAGTTTTTAATGTTATTATAGTTTGTCTTTGTAACTGTGTTCTAAATAAATGTATATACATATTTTTTTGCTAAAGTCACTAGCGAGTACTTATAATCTTGGAAAAACTCTCGTTAGACCCACTGGAATGATATCCTGTTATTGAGAGGTGACACGTGGACAGAATCCATATTGCTTCATTTCAAATGTAGCCGTCTAGCGTGCCATCTAGTACTCATTGAATCACAAGTAGTAGGTAACATCAATGTTTTGCAAGCAATGTTTTGTTATATAATTCCCCCTTTATAAGAAAGGGTAAGGCAGTAAAGACACTACTGCCTAGTCTGTCGTTAATTTAGTTTCTTTAAGTACACGCTAGGTATTAGGTGTCCTGACAGATTTGCCTGTAAATACAGTTCAACTGTTCAGGTAAACCGGAGCGTGTTTGCTGCATAACTGTGCAGGTGGACCTTACTACTCAGTACCTGACGATCTACACTATCTTAAAGGTACGAGTTGGCAGCGGACGACATGAGGCAGCAGCAGACGACGTGTCGCAGCGACACTACTGGTTTCTATGTATTTCTATGAAACGCGTCGCTAGCTTCGTGTCGCTAACTACGGAGGCAATTTCATAGAAATACATAGAAACCAGTAGTGTCGCTGCGACTCGTCGTCTGCTGCTGCCTCATGTCGTCCGCTGCCAACTCGTACCTTAATTGTGCAGGCAAACCTGCCAGGAAGTTCCTATACTGACTACTTGACATAATATCGATATTGCGTTTTGTTCATAGTTATCCTTTTGGGTTAGCGATGGTGACGTCGTTTGTCTTTTGTTTTAGTCTAGGTTTTTCTTTTGTTTTCGTTTTGTTTTAGTCTCCTTCGTTTCTATCGATGTTGCTCGTTTGTACGGCTGTCTAGAGTCTATGATTTTTTCTTTTTTATAGAAGCTGTTTGCTAGAGTTAGGTACTCGACAGAAACATCTTCATTATAAAGAGAGAATTTCTACTCAGTTTATAAAAGTTATATTTCGAGTCTTCTGGTTTTCTTATTTTCATTTGCAGCACAGTAGCGCTCGTGGCGTAGCTTGCTTAGATGTTTTTTATTGATCGTTGAAGTTAAGCAACCCTGTGCGCGGTCACAATTTGGATGGGTAAACGCAAGTGGCATTACGAGCTGAGCGCTTCCGTGCTTTGGAGGGCACGTTAAATTGTCGGTCCCGGCTTTTAAGTCGTTAAGCCATGATGGAGGCCTTAGGGCGGCCTAAAAACTCCGTCACAAGGGTTGGCCACTAGCTCATACGAACTTGCTTACTCTTACTTGCAGCACTCTATATTATACCTATTTACAAGGGTTAAATTAAATAAGTACTTTGCGTTTGTAGATAATGTCGCTTTTATACGACCAAGGTTACGTCACAGGGACATTTGACATTTGCGTGCTCAGTTCTATTTGAACACAGGTTGTTTGGGTACTTCTAGCTAGGTACACCTAGTAAAAACCAGTTACAATAAAATATTTTTTGTGTTGATTGTAAAAGTCATATCAGCGTATCGTATTGGTAATGCGTTTTAACACGGCGGATTCCAAAGGTTTAAACACGCCATAAGTACATTGAAAGTATTTATTGAAACTTCATGTTTGAATAGGTAGGAAGTCAATTAGATAATAGAAAACAAAGAATAATACATGATAAATAGCTGCCGCAAACAAAGCTAATAAGTGCACACATTTTGTAATCCAAGAATCCTTGCGTAAAAACCTTACTAAATTACATAAGGAGTCATATAATCACCCTTTACATCACCGTTCCCCCCGTTAAGGGTTATTTCTTTATCTATTGCGTTGGAAATTCGCCCTCCTCCACCTCCTTGCCTTCCTTCCCTTTATCCTCCCAAACATTCACAAGTCCTTCTTCCCCTTTCCTCCCTGTATTGATCCTCAGGAGTGGGTCATTTGCGTTCAGGGTCACTTTTGTTTTCCACCTCGCTCCCTCTAACCCACAGCTCTGTCTCCGTCTGCCCTTGGCAACTAACCCGGTAGAAGGACTCAAGGATACTATACGCATAACGAAAATAGGCTCAACGGTTTGTTTATTCTGGCGTTCTGGTATATTTTTAGGGAGCGATGCTTTTTAGGGTTATTTCTGAACCTAAAATATATCGCCGACAATTATTTTATCCACCACATGTAAACGACTAAATAATTCTTCTAACTGACGATTAACTACTTACCTATTACGTAACACCAGTAGGTACCTACCTATTTATATTACATAGAACGAGCAATATTAGAGTTTTGAGAAACCCTTTTGTTTTTCAGCCAGGGATTCTCACTTAATTGGGTAGATACTTTCGAAATTATAATAGGTACTAGTAGTCGTATCGCTAGTTCTTTGGAACCAGTGTAGTGCGGTGAAAGGATTCAAAGTGCACCTCAAAGGCTCCTTTCTTGCACTTGGTACATGTTTTCGAACTTTTAGATCCTGTGATATGCCGGTTTCCTCACAATGTTTTCGTTGACCGTTTGAGAATATAGCGCGCATATTTTTTTTTTCAATCCATTGGTGCACGACCGGATTTGAAACCGCGACCTTATCGAATGCGGGACCGCTAACACTAAACCACCAGTGCAGTAGGAAACTAAGGTACTACAATCCGTAGGCGGCGGGTGCTCACCGCATTTTCCAAAATTCTTTCAGGGCGCCTGGTCGAAGCGATGCGCGATCCAAGAGCTGGTTATTTGGCTCAACGGATTAGTATTGCCATTCAGCGTGGCAATGCGGCCACTCTTCCATCGTCTGACGAGCTGGATCAAGTGAGCTATCTTATAGACCGTTTGCAACGATCTTTAGATAGCCCGACCGTTTCTTTTGTATTTTGTAATTTTGTTGTACCTACCTATTAGTGTAAGTTTCTTTATGTACATAGGGTTATGTCATTATTAGACTACCTTACATAAAGGAGACAATGCAGAACCATGTATGTACCTTTAGGTTAGAAAAGGCTAAAAATAGCAACGAGATTGTTTACAAACTGATGATGAAGTATCTGTAACAATACCTTTCTCCGCGACGTGGGTTCACAACAATAGCTGTAAAGATACCTTCCGCGTTGTATTTGGAAACATTCCAAGCCAAGAAGCGACCGCGATATTTCCATGCTCGTTACAAACTGTTTGTATTGAACAAGATAAACGATTGAAACTAAAACTTTAATGGATAATCAATCTGCACACGAAAATGTTCTACGAACTTCTCTTTGTCAAGTACAAAGGCCAGTAACCTCTTGAAATGCCGAAGAAATTGTTAAATTGTGATCAACCATTTCGCTGTCAGGACGCAATGGCGCTTGTTAACCTCCCTGGCTTATGTCCAGCAGTGGAATGCTACAGGCTGATGATGCTGATGAAGATTTCGCTGTTTGTATCATACTGACCTATGTACGCAGTATTTGTGTTCTATGCAACACGATCGATGGTGATGAATAGAAAATGATCTCAACTCCACCTGTTATAACTTTTATACGTTTTCAAGAGAAGTTATTAAATAACACTTTGCAAACTTTATGGTTTCTATGTGTAAATGAGGTCATAATTTGAAACCGGTCTCATAAAACTACGGAAAGTTGGAAACTAAATAATAATGTTTGTGTTCACCAACGCAAAAGTGATGGCAACCCAATGCCCCAATTAAATGCCACGAGATAAATGCACAGGTATATTTGAAGAGACGGAGAAAGAGAGGTAACTACAGTACATCAAACAAGTACAACAAATCAGCACAAGACAATGTATGAACAAACGATAACGCAAACAGAATAAACATAGCGGTAGGTATTACAAAGAAGATGTAAACATTCCAAATCCAGTTTAAGAGAGGCTTGGCATGGAAGATTGAATAAATAACGTCGTGTAACAAAATGCTGGCTCATATAGTTGCTCAAGATCATGAGACAAGTCACCAATTCCATTGACATTTTGTGAGTGCGTAACGATAAAACTTAGAAATGAAAGAGACCTTAATGCTTTGCTCAGGCAGGGCTTGCAAGAAACACCACATCATTAGGCGGTCCACAACATATTTTATCAATACGATTGTAAATTGTAAAGGGATCATATCCTACAAAAAATAAGCAACCATAGTTTTTTGCCTGTATCTTCTGTGAACTTCCATGCATGGTCGCGTTATGAACAGGATCGTCCATACACATTTAAAACTTAAAAAAAATATCATTGTGATTTTATTGAATGCCTAAAGCAATTTGGAATTTGATAAAGGAAAACTTAGTACTCAGTCTATGTTATTGGCTGTTTCGTTACATGTCTGACCAGCATGCTCCGTATCAAAACCTTTTCCTGGCACCGCTCCATCTGAGGGCGCTTGCTGTAATTTTCCGCTTTCCCAATCAACATCCGATTGAATTAATGAACAATTCAGCCGGATCATTGACCAAGATAATCAAAACCGGCAGTGAAAACGTGCTAAAACCATTTCTACGTGTTGGAAACTACGTAGGCGTGAACTTCATCAACTTCATCATCATCGCCAATAGGCTGTATATGTCCACTGGTATGTTCAATTATCGCAAGGTGTTTTTCAAAAATGTATCTTTCTTTCGAACCTGAAGCGCTCGTGACGTAGCTTGCTTAGACGTTCTTGATTGTTTATTGAAATTAAGCAACGTTGTGCGCGGTCACAATTGGGATGGGTGACCGCAAGTGGTATTACGAGCTGAGCGCTTCCGTGCTTCGGAGGGCACGTTAAATTGTCGGTCCCGGCTTTTAAGTCGTTAAGCCATGACGGAGGCCTTAAAAAACCCCGTCACAAGAGTTGGCCCCTAGCTCATACGAACTTACTTACTTTTCGAACCTGTGAGGTTAAAGGGTAAAAGAGGCTTATACAATGACTCATGTCTTCGAACTTTTAGGTTCTTCAACATGCCGGTTTCTCCATAGGTCAAACCAACGGTAGCTACCAAGTTTTTGTAGTATCACCATAAGGTATGTAAGGTTAGGTATTTACTTTGCAATGTTAGTATGGACTAGGTAGGTATTTAAATTGAATAAATAACTTTGGCTTTTCGATAAGAGTATGTCAATAAACATAGTCGTTGGTAGTTCAAGGTCAAGTCTTGGCATTGATGACGAAAACATAGTTTAAGCCAAACCCTTTGCATTCTAAGAATAAACTTTGATTTTGAACAAAGTGACAATATAGACGAAACACTTGAATTTAGTACTATAGGTTAATTACTGTAGATTAATTTAATACAAAAGGGAGGCCTATGCCCAGCAGTTCACAAGAACTCGTTGTGAATGATGGTGATGACGACAGTACCTAATACTCTACAATTTATTTTGTTATGTGAGGAAAGTGCTATGCTGCACATTCTGTAATAAAGTAATAACTGGTGCGAGCAAATTGTAAGGGAATTGTTTACCCCACAGTTATATTGAACTAGCTGTAACCCGCGACGTTGTCTGCGTGTTAGAAGATTTTTTATTATCTGGGAGAGCAAAAAGTCCACATCAAGCAGCATTTCAGGCGGCCACCCATCCAAGTTGTGGCTGCGCACAAAATTGTTTGACCTCGCTAGTATAATGATAGGTTTCCTATACAAACTTTCATCCCTTATTTCACCCAGGGTTATTTTTGCAACAAAAAGCAGCCTACGTCCTTCCCCGGAATGGAATCTATCTCCCTGTCAATTTACAAAATCTTTTCATCAATCGGTTTAGGCATGAAAAGGTAACAGACAGACAGAGTTACTTTCGCATTTATAATATAAGTATGGATAAGTATGGAGAAACATTCAAGCTTCAGGAAAAAATAGGTTTAAGATGCATCATGGTCAATTTTCGCAAGTCTCAAATCCTGAACAAAATTTTTCCCCTGCGACCCAGATAAACATCGCAAGAGTTGTTACGAGTATAATATGATTCTGAGAAATAAAATGTTTTGGCTGAAACGACAATGATGATGATGAGCACAGAGAATGCGCCAAACAAAAGCTTCCTGAAAACAAGCCAATTAGAACGATACGCTTGATATAGCCTTGACGCCTGATACAATTAATTTAGAAATTATATTTGCGTAGAGTCGTCATAGTATTTTATACGATATGCGCGTATTGCGCGTACCTAGTGGATGTTTACAAATAAAAATTCAAGAATCATGCCCGAGCAAATCTACAAGTACATTTTTTGATAATTTTCTATAGTAATAGGTACAATAGCAAATCCGTACTCAAGTCATGATTCGCGCTTGTTCTTTAATACGTGCCTTACAAACACACTGAGATTTAAACTTTGACCCTGACATTATTCTGATAGGTTAAAAACACATGGGTTAGCCAGGAGTATCCTAAACCGACGAGCATACATGAAGAATGTGATGAGAGTGAATTAAGATTAAAAAGTTCATCAGGGCCGTAGCAAATGCAGATCCGTGGTCTCTACCTACCCCAATGGGAAACAGACGTGATATTAAGAATGTATGTATGTAATAATCGTTAACATGTTCACTCTATTGACCCGCAAATACCGCATCGAGATAGTTAGAAAGACCTTCACAAACCACTTCGGAAAAGCAATTTCAAAGTTCGTTAGTTTAGTAGTGTTTAGGGTGTTCCACAGGGTATTCACCTGCGTCTCTTTTTGATAATATTCTCTAGGTTTGGTTTCGAAGAACTAGAGTTTCACATAGCCAAACAGTTAACAAACAAAAGCCTTTTTACCATCTAAAGTAGAGAAAAACTTTTTTTCATATGAAAAGCTTTTTGTAAGATATTAGAATATTCTCTTGAGTAGAAATAGAAACATAATTGAGCAGGAAATAAAACGAGGCCTTTTTTTAATGGTACAAAAGTACAATACTCAAAAAGTATGTAGTCACACAGTAACATAATCAGCTATTTCGTATACAAGACACAAGTAGGTACTTAGGTATTTAGTAGAAGAATGTGCGCAATCAAAAACAATCGCGTTGAATATCTTTGAGGTAGGTCGTAACGTTTCAAATAACAAACTGAAACAGGCGAATGCTTAGCCAAAGTAATTTAATGCCAATACTAACGAGCTCTGAAATAAATGCAATTTGCGAAATAATAGTTTCCACTATACCTACCTCCTTTTAAAACTACTATAATATATTCGAAAGCTAATGAGAATAGTTAGTAACTAATGGCAATGCGCCAAGTATTTTTTGTTCATACAAGCTCGTCTTGCCTCTGCTTCTTCTAGGAGTTCAATTTCAGAAATTAATTTCTTAGTGCACCCCTAAACCAATGAGGAATAGGCTGTGCTTTGACTGTCAGTCAGTGAGTAACCAAAAAGTTTTATATATTTAGATTTGTGACTCAAGCACTGCTGAAAGGATTAAAATGAAAGATAGTTCGTGACCTAGATAAAGTAGGGTACCTACTTTTTATTTTTGTACTATGATGGCAAAGCTGCGGCCGGTAGCTAGTCTAAATATATAAAACTCTTACGTTACTGACTGACTAACGATTAAAGCACAGTCTAAACATTGAGTCCTAGAAATATGACACTTGGAAGATAAATTCCTCTGATGATGTAGGGGTGTACTAAAAAGGAATTCCAAAAATCAACTCCTGGAGGAAGCAGGTTGAAGACGGATTTTGTATCAAAAAATTTCAACGCGGACGAAGTGGGGCATTACACTAGTATTGTTATATAACAAGCGTATTAGCAACTACGCAGGTCTATGCAACTAAAGATAAGCAGTAATAAAAGACGTGACATTTATTGTCAGAACGTGCTTCACTTTATAAGAAAATACTATGTTTCTCCTGCGCATAACCAAGTAAGACATAGTAAATTAAATTAAATCTGTGGTTATGTCTAATGCTGGAAAAATTCGGTATGATTCTGCTATCCTACATACTCGTACATTTCCCAATGTTTGTGCCTCAACCTCGGCGGTACGGATTTGAATGAAACTTGGAATATTCACAGGTAGTGCGTGACCTAGAATAACATAATAGGCAACTTTATCCAGGTACGAGCATCTAAACATTCAAAAGTCATAATGATTCTCGGATGTAGAACATGCACAAAAAAGCATAGCAAATAAGGACTAGAAGCCCACATTAGATAAATAATCTAATAAAGGATTGTGGGAGCAAAGGAAAGACCCATTAATTAGATACATAGGATAAGTCACTCTGAAAATTGATTATTATTTCAGTTGTTAAGTCCTAACTATAGCCAAAATTATTGTAATCTTGGTAATTTCAATTAAATTAAACGCAAAATGGTCCGATATCAATTTCGCTGATCGTAAAAAGTAAAATTGCATTATTGAGGCTCATCAAATGCGCTTTACTCGTTTCACGTTCTCGCCCCACGTGCCTACGAGTACATTTTACTGCAAACAAACATTGGTATCACATTTCAACTATTACCACATAATACGCCACTCTCGCGGTAACATGGGTAAACAAAGAGGGTCCCAGAAGCATTCCTTGCAGTACTCCCGAGGCGTAGGTAGCTGTATTGTTATTGTATCATTCTTTCGTAGAATAATGAGGCTAGTCGAATTGAAAGCACATGAAGGCACGAGTAAGAAACTCTTTCATGTTTTTTTCTCATAATACAGTAGAAACTGCGAATTGATGTTCTAATTTCTGTAACTTCAAATTGAGTAGCACATTTCTAATGGATCGATGAGCCGATAAATACTCAAATTATTTTTGTACAGCACTTACAATTTTGAATTGAACCTTGAGTTATTTCTATGTCACTCGTTGACCTATATTCTTTGACAAAGGCTAAGTGCCTTTTCACATGCATACGTCCGCCGGCAAACGAAAAAGTGACTTACTAAAACATGTTGTGTTTGTACAATGTAACACTAAAAAATACTGAAACAAAAATTGAAAGGTGAAATGAGCACGGGATCGTTTTACTACCACTTTACTTGTGTTCACTTTACGTGGTAAAAACGAGCGATGAAGTTCTGTGAAAAATCATTTACCTATTACGGGTATAATAGTATTACCTTAAGAATATCCTGCGTCTGTTAAAAAACTGGTCTCTATAAGTCCTACTCTAATTTATTTTTATTCATTCACTTATACCAACACAGACACATGACGCCCTACAATATACCTAGGTATCATAGTGCGGCTAATATACATAGATTTCTCACAAACGGTGTTCAACAATAAATTCCAATATCAAATCATTTTCATTTCTTATTTTTATACCGATTAAGTACTTACCTAAAAGTTTTTAATGTGATTATAGTTTGTCTTTGTTAATAAATAAAAGCATCAAATATTTCAAGGACAAAAACTTGGTGCATCTTTAGCCGTGTGCATGTGAACAGGTAGTAAGCTACCAGTGTGCACCACATCGTAATTTCGGAGAAATACCAGTGACAAAGACGGACGGGCGGCATTTTAAGATTTTCATTTTTCAGTGTACTTCGATGAATCACAAAAATGCAGAATGGAAAACTTAAGAATAATTCAACATCAAAATGATGACTAATTTATTTAAGAAGACTACGTAAAATGAAAAACAAACAAGGTAATAAAAGTATTTTGTGTATGGAAAATGTTTGGCATAGTCAGCATCAAATACAAGTAGAATATGAAAATTTAGACTTACAAAATTCCTAAAAATCACCTAATTTTGGTGCTAACTATATTCTGTTCTATTTTCTATTTGGCTATTTTTGGTATGTATGTATAAATAAATAAATAAGTATTTGTGGACATTTCACACAGCTTCATCTAGCCCAAAACAAAGCAGAACTTGTACTATGGGTACATATAATGGATGGCTGATAGAATACATAAATACATTTTTTTGTAAATACATACATATAATACATAATACTACAATGACCCAGACCCGGAAGATTTATTTGCAAAACATACAAACATTTATCCCGGGAATCGAACACGCACCTCTTGCGTCTCAGCCGAGCATTCGCCCGCCACGCCACCGAGGTTGTCAAAGTTTTTCGTACGCTTTGTGCGCTGTACTCAGTGCATTAGTATACGACCTATAATATGAAGTATCGACTACTATCAGCAAATTCCAAACATCGTTCAACACGTGACAGAAGTAGTTCCTCAATGGTCGTAACCCGACTCCTGAATACCCCTTTGTAGTAAACAAAACTATGTTTTATTATGCACAATAAGCGGATGGAGTTGTAGTTGAAGCCTCTCTATTGACAGCGGCCGGCGTCTTAATTATTAAACCTACCAGCCATCTTAGTCCCGTAATACAAGCTTTGGGGCTAATTAATTTCGTTGTGTGAAATGTATACAGATATAAAAAAAATAGATAGGGTATACTAGCTGCCGCCCGCGGCTTCACTCGCGTGGTACCCGGATGCAAAATAGCTTATATGGTAATCCAGCCTATGTACTATCTATATTACAAGTTTTATTCAAATCCGTTCAGCCGTTTAGGCGTGATTGAGGCACAAACATACAAACATCCTCACAAACTTTCACATTTATAATATAGTAGAAAAGTAGGAAGTAAGATTTCTGACGACCTCGGTGGCATGGCGGGCGAGTGCTCGGTTCAATTCCCGCTACTGGAGTTTATGTTTGTATGTTCTGTAAATATTTCTTCCTGGTTTGGGTGTTGTAGTATTATAATTATGTATTTACAAAAAAAAAGTATATACTTAAGTATTCTATCAGCCATCTGGTGCCCATAGTACAAGCTTTGCTTAGTTTGGGACTAGATGGCGCTGTGTCCACGCAAATGTCCACAATATTTATTCATTTATTTTGTTTCTTGGAATCCAAGCGGACTTGCTTATTTGCCATAGTTTATCCTCTTATTGTGAATAAAGGCTTTCAGCGACATCGTAAACAAAATCGTAAATCTATTGCACGTTTCACAACACGACTGCAGTTTCAAGTTACGATTATGATCGGAATTTTACAATTTTATGTTTATTTGCTGATCAAACGCCATATCTATTTTATTTCTAAAAAGCCTTTCAAATTAATTAAGTTAAAAATAAATATGTATCTCGTGTCACTACGTTTTTTGAGAGAGTGCGCATCAAAAACTTATTTCTTTCGTATTTGTAGTTTTCGGTATGCCATAACACAAGGTAATTCTAGTTTGAGTAGGTATGTACCATTGCTTATCCAACCAGGTATCGTTTTATCTTAATTAATGATTGCATGTTACCGTAATATTTGTTATTTTCAATAAACAAATATCAAAATATTTCAATCAATAGCTACCTAGTACCTACGTAGTTGACGCCCGCCATCTTATTCGTAATAACCTACTTAGTAATTTTCACTAACTTAGTCTTATCTAAGTCCTACTAACTAACAGTAAAATAAAAGACCATACTTAACGCCCTTTACCTTCGTGTAGTCGGGTAAAAAGATAAAACGTGTGAATTACCTGAAAAAATGAAACAATTAATTAGCAGACATAAAATATGCAGCAGAGGTCAATTTAGTGTATTCATAATGATTATGAATACCTACATCTAAGGATCAATCAATCTAAGGATTATCCTTAGAATCCCTGAGAGCACTGGTCTAGGTAGCATCCCCGGCATTTTGATCCTAAGGTTGCGAGATAACCTGATCGTGTACCAATGGATTTTTAATTTTGAAAAATCTTTGTGTGCTAAACTAGTACTCTTAAACGGTGAAGGAAAAAATCGTGCGGAAACCCGCGGCTTAGTCAGCCCCGCACGTATTGACTATGTCTTTCCTGTGGACAAGCCCGACTAAGCTGAGAGGATGGTATGGGTACTGGGCAAGCCTACTCCATCTAAATTGGTCCAGGGCATCAGATTCCCGTTAGTGTAGGCAAAGGTTGCCTCCTGACTCCGGTTTATACATGCCGGTAAGAGGCCTTTGTTTATTTTTAAGCTGGGAGGCAACTTTTTTACTCGTATCTAGAAACTGGAGGTGCTGTAGTTCCTGGATATTTTTTGTAGACGCAGAGTTTATGACCTGTGATTGTCAACCTCTCATGCATGAGTCACGATGACTTATGTAGGACACTTCTATCTGTCTAAAAATAGTACTAACTTTACGGTAAATAAGATTGAAAAGATATGAGCGGAAGGAAACCAACTGCGTGGGACGTTCTTCGCGTCCTCAAGACTGTTGCAAATCGAGGAGAACCAGACGATAAAACATCTGAAACTGTGCTAATGATACATGTCCAAAATTAGCGACCCGCGTCACAGATTCACAAATATTTACAAGGAGGTGATAATAAAGTAGCTACCCATAAATTGATGGTCTATGCGTAATACTGATAAGTTGATGATCACATTTTTTGGTGGTGCAATAATTGCATATTAGATTCTACAAATATTTACGAACTTTCACAACCCCTTGGTTTCCCTCGCTTTGTATCTACAGGATGCTCTATCAATGTGCTCATTTTATACCTTTAGAAAAGAGTATTTATAAAGGTTTTATCCACCAGTAGGTACGTAAGATATCTACACAGTATCTAGGATTCTAGATTGTCACGGCGACCTACAATGCAGCTCAAAGTTCCGTGTGCATTCAATAGGACAGCCTTCCGAGAAGCTGAGATCGCAATACAATTTATATAAAATCAATACCTATGATAGCTACATGATAGCTAAATATTCTTGGAACGGTTTTCTATGGCAAAGACGCGTTAGGAAACGTCATTCTACTAGGTAAGTAAGTACTAACTACCGGGCTCTCTGGTTCTTTCTACAATAATCACTGGAGATATGAACTATGGTGACTTTCAAATGATCTTAGTACTATTCTACTCGTGTCACTATCACTAGTTTTTTTGAACCAGTGTGATTGAAGGATTGAAAGGCTCTTTTCGTGCACTTGACATATGTTTCCGAACTGTTTATGATTCACATTCTTAGTGGCTGTTAGGTTATAAAAGGATAACCAGTAACAAAGAGTTTTGTACTAATTCCTCTCTCACCTTAAGCACTGAACATTTTCAGTATCAAGAAATTTAACATTTCAGGAATAATGTATATTTAAACAGAGGTGACTTGTAAATGTCTCAACATTACAGTAGTGTAGTATATATACATTTGGCATTCAGTTGGAATCTCTTTGAGAAATGCCTAGGAGAGTGGATCAGCAACTGTTTCAGAGCAAACTTGTAGACATCCTCAAACTTTCAGAATTAAAGTTTTAGTAGAAATAGTTATTTATACCTTCATCATCATTATTGACTGGCGCTGCTGGGTATAATTTAGCAGCCTCCTTGGTCCAGTTGAAACTTTTTTTAACTCTGCATTTTATAAATGTTTTCCTATAGAAACTTCATTTAGCTATAGCATAATATTACCATCAAATACGTCAATTTAGTTACACAATAGTGGTCTGACTGGTGGGACCGGTCCTGAGGTAGCCACAGTAGCTGAGGGCCCTCATCGTGGTCGCTATACAACAGATTTATTTAATTAATCTACAAAATTTAAGGATGACACGAGTAGGAGTGAATACTGAGATGAAGGCTGATAAAAGGGGAGTGGAAACTAGAAGAGTGCATATGAGATCCATTTGGTGTCCAAGTCCTTTTAATGATCATCTCATTTGAACATCAGGACGACCTCGGTATCGTGGCAGAAGAGTTTTCGGCTAAGGCAAGAGAGAGAAATATTTCTTCCGGATCTGGGTGTTGTAATATTATGTATAACTAGCTGCCGCCCGCGACTTCGCTCGCGTGGTACCCGGATAAAAAATAGCCTATATATGATAATCCAGTACATGTACTATGTTTTTTCACCGTTTAAACCTTCCCTGGACTACAACAAACATTTCAAAACCAAAATAAGCTAAATCGGCCCAGCCGTTCTCGAGTTTTAGCGAGACAAACGAACAGCAATTGATTTTTATAGATATAGACTAGTATTTTCGCTTGCGGGCGCGGGCTGCAAGCAGCCCGCGAGTTGGAACCAAAATTTCAGCCCAATTGGGCAAACCATTTCGGAGATACAAGCAAGAGGGGGTGAAAATTGGGGGGAGGAGGGGATTTTTTTTAACATTTTTTACTCACCATCCCATTCTCTATACGAATTGACCAAACGCGATCTCGAATAGTAGGTAATTTCGGAGATACAAGCAAGGGGGGGTGAAAATTGGGAGGGAGGGGGGTTAAATTTTTATTCAACTTTACTCGCCATCCTATTCTCTATACGAATCCACTTGAAAAAATCCCATATCACGAGTCATTTCGGAGATCCGATAGAAGGGGGGGTCAAAGGGGGGTCAAAAGGGGGGGGGAGTAAAAAAAATGTATTCCATCGAGCACCCTCTATCCGAATCTACAAAAAAAACATGCCCTCGTCGGGAAGAATCGGGACACCGAACGTGGGGGGGGCGAGGGGGGAGGAAAAGGGGGGTTTTCGGATTTTTCCCATACTCACTGGGACTCATCGAACATTTCCCCCATACATCATCATCGTCCATCTCGTCTCCTTCTGGGAGAACAATGATGTCAATGAGTCAGTGAGTCAGTGAGTGGTAATCGAGCTTTATATAGTATAACTAGTATTTTCGCTTGCGGGCGCGGGCTGCAAGCAGCCCGCGAGGATGTTGTTTCTTAGAGGCTGAACCAAAATTTCAGCCCAATCGGACGAACCGTTTCGGAGATACAAGCAAGAGGGGGTGAAAATTGGGAGGGAGGGGGGTCAAATTTTTATTTAACTTTACTCGCCATCCTATTCTCTGTACGAATCCACTTGAAAAAATCCCATATCACGAGTCATTTCGGAGAACCGATAGAAGGGGGGGTCAAAGGGGGGTCCAAAGGGGGGGGAGTAAAAAAAGTTGTATTCCTTCGAGCACCCTCTATCCGAATCTGTAAAAAAAACATGCCCTCGTCGGGAAGAATCGGGACACCGAACGTGGGGGGGGGCGAGGGGGGAGGAAAAGGGGGGTTTTCGGATTTTTCCCATACTCACTGGGACTCATCGAACATTTCCCCCATACATCATCATCGTCCATCTCGACTCCTTCCGGGAGAACAATGATGTCAATGAGTCAGTCAGTGAGTGAGTGGTAATCGAGCTTTATATAGTATAACTAGTATTTTCGCTTGCGGGCGCGGGCTGCAAGCAGCCCGCGAGGCGGTAAGCCCTTGGAACCAAAATTTCAGTCCAATCGGACAAACCGTTTCGGAGATACAAGCAAAAGGGGGTGAAAATTGGGGGGGAGGGGGGGAATTTTTTATGAAATTTTACTCGCCATCCCATTCTCTATACGAATCGACGAACCGCGATCTCGAATCGTGGGTAATTTCGGAGATGCGTAAAAGAGGGGGTGAAAATTGGGAGGGAGGGGGGTCAAATTTTTATTCAACTTTACTCGCCATCCTATTCTCTATACGAATCCACTTGAAAAAATCCCATTACTCGAGTCATTTCGGAGAACCCTTAGAAGGGGGGGTCAAAGGGGGGTCCAAAGGGGGGAGGAGTAAAAAAAATGTATTCCATCGAGCACCCTCTATCCGAATCTACAAAAAAAACATGCCCTCGTCGGGAAGAATCGGGACACCGAACGTGGGGGGGGCGAGGGGGGAGGAAAATGGGGGTTTTCGGATTTTTCCCCCACTCACCGAGACTCCCCGAACATTTCCCCCATACATCATCATCATCCATCTCGACTCCTTCTGGGAGAACAATGATGTCAATGAGTCAGTCAGTGAGTCAGTCAGTGGTAATCGAGCTGTATATAGTATAACTAGTATTTTCGCTTGCGGGCGCGGGCTGCAAGCAGCCCGCGCAAAACCCTTGGAACCAAAATTTCAGCCCAATCGGACAAACCGTTTCGGAGATAGCAAGAGGGGGTGAAAATTGGGGGGGAGGGGGGGAAATTTTTATAAAATTTTACTCGCCATCCCATTCCCTATACGAATCCACTTGAAAAAATCCCATTTCACGAGTCATTTCGGAGAACCGATAGAAGGGGGGGTCAAAGGGGGGTCCAAAGGGGGGGGGAGTAAAAAAAATGTATTCCATCGAGCACCTTCTATCCGAATCTGTAAAAAAAACATGCCCTCGTCGGGAAGAATCGGGACACCGAACGTGGGGGGGGGCGAGGGGGGAGGAAAAGGGGGGTTTTCGGATTTTTCCCATACTCACTGGGACTTATCGAACATTTCCCCCATACATCATCATCGTCCATCTCGACTCCTTCTAGGAGAACAATGATGTCAATGAGTGAGTGAGTCAGTCAGTGGTAATCGAGCTTTATATAGTATAATAATAAGCAGTATGTATTTACAAAAAAATATATAATACGTATTCTATCAGCTATCGGGTTTCCATAACAAGCTTTGCTTAGTTTGGGGCTAGATGGCGCTGTGTGGAATGTCCACGTATATATTTTTTTTTTTAACTTCGCTTACAATGTTCACTTTTATGATGTTTAAGTGTTTAAATTACGTTATTGGATGGTCAGCTATATATTGTCTGTCTTCTATGGCTTTATGAAGTCCTCCTTCAAAACTTTCCTTTAATATCCATGGCATCTTCCACACCACAGCACTTAAGTATCCATAACTTTGCCATATTGTGATTTGAGGTCATATAATATTAGTTTTAATATCAATGTTTACATCATTCGTCTTGGCAATTGTTGTAGATTTAAATCTATATCCAGACTAGAGTATTGTTGCCAAATAGTCCGCAGTAAATTCGGCAGCGTCCCGTTTGAGAAGGTAAAAATTGCCTCCTGACGCTGTATAAAATTATCTGCTATAGATGGTAAAAGGCCTTAGTATTACTCGTGAAGTTACTAAGTAAGTTCGTATGAGCTAGTCATCAACTATTGTGACTGAGTTTTTAGGTTAATTTAACGTGCCCTCCGACTCACGGAAGCGCTCAGCTCGTAATGCCACTTGCGGTCACCCATCCCAATTGTGACAACGTTGTTTAACTTAATAACAGCTACCAATATTGTGCGGAGTCGGGCACAAAAGGAGATAAATACCACGAGCGTAATTCAACCCTTAACTGTGTATTTAATAGGTAATAGATAAATTTGTATTTTCTCAATAAATATGCTGAATAGATTTGTATTCTTCTTTTAATTCTTATATTTACTTGAACTTGCGTAACATACACTATAATTAGATGTATATATTTACAGCTGTTGCCCGCGGCCTCGCTCACGTGTTACCCAGATAAAAAGTAGCCTAATACCACTGTAAAATAACCAAATAGCTTGGTGACTTGGCAAGTTACCTCATACATAGCTGACCTACTTGCTGTATTCCTAGAAACTGCCCTACTTTATAATCAGGTCACTCTCAAAGTTGTTTGTTTTTATTTATCGATAAAAAAATTAATAGTTGTTTTTGTTATACCATTCGCAACGGCCTTTAGATAGCCCGACTGTTTCTTTGGTATTTTGTAAATCATATTTGTATTAGTCTTAACTTACAACTAATGCAAATATGATTTACAACTTGTAAGTTTCTTTCTGTTAATTTTGTTAAAAAAGGGAGTGCATATAATACTCCTGTTAACCTTGTCTAATGCGCCTCTTTAAGATGTGGATATGAAAATTCTAGAAACCTGCTTCAAAAAAGGCTATTTTTTCTATTATTAAATATCGATCACAAAAATATTTAATAAGAATAATTCCTCTTAATCGAGCATCTTCATTAACTTCTTCGAATCTGTTTTGTCTATATCTTTTGCGCAACTGCGCACCCTCCGAACCTTTGTTGATAATTATGAAATTATAGCCTTCTTTGCCAGTAGATCTTATCAAAACTGGCTCATCGCAAAACCATATATCTCTTTCTCCTACATGCCTAATTAGTTTATTAGTTTTCATTCATAACAGTAGACTAGCCAAGACTGATTTGGCATCACTCCTCATCCAATAAACGTTTTACTTTTAGTGCCTGTATAGTAGGGATTAAACGAAAAGTTCTTAAATTATTTTCTAAATCTCGAAGGAGGAAGCAAACTAAGTATAATTTACCCCACTTATCAACATAGGTTTCAAGTAGGTACCTATAAGAATTCTAATACCATGTATTTAGGAGACCGTCAATAGCAGGTCAACGACCTGCGGTTAGTTAAGTAACTGTTTTATAATCTGTGGCAGGCAGGCGGCAGGCAGTCTGGTAGGATTTTATACGCCTTATTTGGAAACATGATAAACTTTATTGATTGGTTTAATTTGGAAAAATACCTAAGAGATAGTCTGCACCATATTATACCACGTGTTATGTCATGATACTATGTCATGGTCATATCATAAAAGGTCGAATTTCAAGTGTTCTCGTGATTAAACATGTTCAAAATGTTCAATTTACAAACTATTTGATTTTGATATCATGACACGTCTAGTTAAAGACTGTTCTAGTGCTACTCACATCAACTCCAGTAGCCGGCGCCTACTTGAACAATAAAATGCATTTCTTTGGTAGTTGTCGTCAACATTTGCAATACCTCTTACAATTAAGGCACATTTCTTGTTTCTAAGAGCATACTATATTTTGTTCATCATCTTCCTGACAAATATCCCACTCTATGTGGGGTCGGCACAGCACGATCCTTGGATCATGCTGTAAGAGTATTGGCTAAGGTGTTTTATGACCGGCCGCCTGCCTGACGTCAACCCTCCTTGGGAATACTTGCTTATTGTATCTCATCATGTTGGAGGATACTATCCCTTAGTCGTCTTTTACGACATGCTCGGGGAGAGAAGCAGCTGGACGCATTCTTTGTTTTTTCTTTACTCCCAATCCAGCAGAGAAGTTACTATATTTTGTTATTGTTAGTATATCTACAAAGAAAAAGGAACCTATCTGATGAGAAAAAACTGTCATAAAAAATTGTTTGGTAAAGCAATTTTTTGTACCGCGCGAACAGCAAAAAGCATTTAGATAAGTACATAAAAAGGCGCGCATGTTCCAACACGTGTCACGACGATAATTGCGAAACCATTCGTCATCCTCAAAAAAACATCACTGAAAAAGTACCATCTAGCCAACCAGTTCGTCGAACCTCAGGCGTCAGTTTGTCTGTCCATTCGTACTAATAATAAATGCAACTTTTTGCCAACAAAAAATGTAGTAATTAAAACTGACACGAGTATGAGGTATAGAATATCACAGCCGGTATTCATCAAAAAGAAGGTTGACGACCGCTGCTACTTGTAAATTCGATCCAATTGTCAGGTTGATGACCCCTTTCTATATCCTGGCGTAGAATTAATAGTAAGTTATGTGAAGGGCATGTAACTTATAGGTCAAACGGGCTAGGTGGGAGTAAAACTTATAGGTGCCTATTATATAAGTTGAGCATGAAGGAAAATCAAATTTGCATACTAATGAGATATCCTACGATGTTGGAAACTGCGCTCAAGTGCCTCGAGGTAATATAATTTCTGAAAACTGGAAGTCGATAACTAAAATAAGGGTTTCTTGCGTCAACTTTGAGACGTTAAAATTTTACCCAAAAAAAATCGGATATGATTACTTTTTTCCAACCTACATCCACCTACACGTTCTCAAATTGTAATGTCTGTAATTTTACCAAGAACCAATTTCGTGTTCCAATCACCATCTATGTATCTTTGCCTCGTGCACGTATAATTAGCTAACAAATCGTAAACCATTAAAGCCATAGTATGTTTAATCATAATCATGCGTCTAGTAATGTTTTTATGATAGTTCTTTTATATGCACTCCGTTATAATGACTTAACGAGATAAAGTGAATTACCTAGCTTGGAAAAGGGGCATAGCGTGGGCTTGCAATTGATCCTTATAATATAATCTATCTAGAACTTGTCTGTAGCTTTGCTGACGTAGTACACGGAAATAGTCTAAACACTATTCCAGGTGACAAAAAATATTATGATACAAGGTTTGTAAAAATCGGATTAGCCCTTACAGCGTAGCTAATGGAATCAATACTTGGGAAAAGTGGAAGTTTGTAAATACGTCCATGCCTGGTTAAACTTTCAAAGAAAGTAAGGCTCAAGCTTAAATCAATGAGAAATTCAGTGGAACCTTTAGAGAAGTCAGTGATTGTCTCCAAATTCAATAGTCGTTTATTAGCCCACACAAATGGCTTATCGAAGCAGCAAGTTCCCAAGGTTAACTTCACAAATTTTAATACTCGTACAATCGGAAGGAACTATTGTTAAGGTCACTTCACATACCTGTATTATTATAATGATAGTAATTTGACCATTCCCCAGTTCCATATTCAACGACCGAGCGACGGATGGTTAATTATCATAGCAACATTTTATCACGCCTTACATTTTTGACAGAAAACCAACGTTGCTGTAAAGTAAGTTATGAGCTGGTGACCAACTCTTGTGACGGAGTTTTTAGGCCGCCTAAAGGCGACCGTCATGGCTTAGCGGCTTCAAAGCCTGGACCGACAATTTAACGTGCCCTCCGAAGCACGGAAGCGCTCAGCTCGTAATGCCACTTGTCATAATGCCAAATTGTGACGTTGCTATGGTAACCTACAATCCGTTGTCCGATCAGTAAAATATAGGAACCAGGCACGTGATTACATGCTTAGTGGGCACATGTGACAAAGCGATCGCTTATGTCAGTCACATATATTTTTCCACTAGCGTCTTCGTTTAAAATGATTTGGCTACAGGTGCTGGCCTGCCCCATATCCGTCTTTCACAACTCAAATTGGCTGAAACATTTAAATATCTTCTTTGCGTTCTGACAGTTCATCAGCCTATGCCCCACTTTACCATGTCAACTTCTAACATGATGTTATCGTTGACATCTTTTTTCAGCTCAAATTCTTCTTAGAAACCGGAAAGATTTTCCTAGAACATCATTTAACTAATTGCAGTTTATTTATTTCTGTGTATATTATCACTGGTTTCCTTATTGTTTTCCTGTCTGTCACTTCCGTTTGAATTATAAGAACTTCTGTGCTGCGAATTATATGTGACTACTTAGGTACATGATGAAGCTTAAGCCAGGATGAAACTGATGTGTTTTGGGGTACTAAACCAAATGACGAGACTTCGTCCGTCAGTCTGCCACGGCTATTTTAGAGTTATCAACTTGAAATTAAAATACCAAATATGACTTGCCCACTCGTACATAAAATCAAAAAGTTAAAATTTTCTTTGCTTATAAATAAATGCTGGTCTAAAATATGGGGGTCACTGGTACCACTACTAGTTAGTACTACTTCCTGCTCATAAATGCAAAGGACGACTCCAAAACTGGCAGAAATCGTGAGTAGTGCCTGCGATCTTGAGATTGGCACATCAAACGTTCTGCCATTTATGACAGCAATGTGGCACGATCATACTAAGCACTTGTCGTAAACGTAGCTCATAAAAATAAGAGAGTCCCTAACAAGGTCCCATGTTGCTAAAAATCTTCAGGGTTAAGAGATTATTTTCAAAGGACTGATATGTATTAGGTCACAAGCCAGAAACTTGCAGACACTTCTGATTTAAAATCCTAAGATAAAAAAATGGCCTGAATTTCGAATGAGCCTGTACCAGCGACTAGACTACCTCGGTAGCGTGGCGGGTAAGTATGGAGGCGCAAAGGGTTCGATTTCTAGGAGAAATGTTTGTATGTTCTTCAATTCCTTTGTCTGGGTGTTGCACTACTGATCTCGTAGCTTCTGATAGCCACTTCACATGGTAGGAATCTTAGTGTGGGTCAAAACTGTTACCGTAAAGCATTGATTGCTAATTTCATTGACGTTCTCAAACTCATTCGGATATAAGACCGACATGCGTGCGTTTGTTCTCGTTCTTTCTTTCAGGAAGGTTATATAGGTGCTTAGTAAAAGTATTTGCAAATCATATAGAATTCATTTCAAATGACCTCTATATCAGTTCTCGCTAAAGGTTGAGCTTTCAAGTTCATTTCCTATTTGTTATGCAACTGTCAGCTGTTGGCAGTCCACAAACCAGTTACATATTTTATTGCTGTTCCTATTACTGTATAACATTTTTTATTTATGTGAAATCGTGCTAGTTGTGTCCGCTCGTTTGCCAGTTGCCACTAGCTGTCGCCCATCATCAACAACGATGATCTAACCACGTGCTATAACCATTTTTTTACTTTACTAGGATTCCATGAGTTTGAAACTACGAGTAAGTACCGTGATACCACAACCCTAAATTAAAATTAAGTAATATTTGCAAAACATGCTAATATTTCTCACCACGAAAATCGGTCGCTTAGGTGATGCGGCCCCTGTACGTCTACTGATCATAATATGTTGTTTGTTTTACCCGACAAGCGAAGCAAAAAGGGGGATTATGATTTTGACCGGTATGTATGCTATGATTTAGTTTTAAAACTTACTTTTTATCAAGAAATGTCGCGTCGACGTCGTTTGCGTTCAATGCGGCCGCAGACTCGCAGTTAATCCAATAAAGTAAACCTTTATTATAATCACAATTTATTGCAATATTACACAGATCTATAACATTTGACCTCACTTCCATCCCACACGCAAACTGCAACGCTTGATTACAACTTAACCGTGACTTTACTCGCGGCATTGGCAGTTCTTGTGGTTGAGCTGTATGATTATACCGGACGCGACTAAATGTTCACAATATACAGACAAGAGCACACTACTTGGCACACTACACATTGCTTACTAACTTCCCCCCAGTTTCACTCACATTACCGAACAAAAAGTATCCTATATGTTATTCTAGACCTTGAACTGATACTCTTATTACTCTACACAAGTCTTATTAAAATTCGTTCAACCGTGATTAAGGCACAAACTTTTTCACACTGACATCCAAACATCCATCTATCGTACATCCAATAAATTCGAATTACTGGTGGAAGAACAAAGATCTGCACTGACGTCCCGCGGGATGTCTTGTGAATTGGCCCTCATCCACTATTGGCCACTTCTTTGTGCCATCAAACCGAACACATTCTGTTTTGGCAAACCTTGCGCCAACAATTGTCATGGGCAGAAAGTCTCATTTTTTAGTCGCGACTGTTACAAACTTGTGGTCTTACTCAGCAACAATTTTCCTTCAGAATTATATTTCAACCAATCTTTTATGTTTTTCCTGTTAGTCTCTCTCAGAAAGATCTAAAGCGGTTGATTATAAATGTGCGCCTAGTTATGTGTTCCGCATTTTATCTGTTGCAATGCAATAGGCAGATCATTATCATTCAATTATAATATCATTAAAAATCCTTCATAGGTTGACAATCGTGATTGTTTCGAGATTGCGATAGCCTGTGATAGTGTCGCTTCAACAAGCTGCCCAATCAACGATCTGTCGAGCTCCAGGTCGAGCTAGTGATACAGGCGTATTAATGCTCTACGCTAATAACTCTCTCAATCAATCCATCTACCAGCTCGCTTGCTTTTAGGGAGCAGCAGGCAAACGCCTCGGGCATGTGGCTCATCGCCCTAGTGTCTACTCGCAGGGACTACAAACACTAGTTCTCTAGGCTCAGCCTTCTATTGGCTTGCAGGAGGCTCGTATGGCTGTTCGCTGGTCAAGTCACACTTGGCATGCGCAGACATATAGCCTGTAAAGCGTAGTCATTCATCATTGTCATCACCATCCACCCCACTTTAACCACTGCTGGGTATAGGCCTCCCTCTATTGGTGCTATACGTCACGGTCCTTTGCTAGTCCATCGACCCACGGTTTTATATCGTCTGTCCATCTCGCTGCAGGACGACCCACACTCCTATAACCACACCCCGGCCACCATTCAGTTAACGTCTTAAAGTATTCGTAGTAATTCATAAAACGCCAAAAAAATACCAGATATAGACAACGATCTCCAAAACAATCAATAAGTAGCTACGTGGTGGTCTCATTTCAAGATAACTATTTATCTTTGCCCTCGCTTGACCTCTGGCCGTCAAAAACCTGCAATCTGGGTCTACCTCGACCCCATATGCCCGCATGTAACCGCCTTTGGCAGTCGCCATTTTGTCTGCCTATCATCTTTATCACAAAACAACAGTATTATAAAGTGTTCTTAAAGATTATCATAAGTTTCTAGTGAATAAACATCGTTTAATTAAATAATGAAGATTATAACGTAATATCTACTGTACGAAATACTTTATGATTACCTAAATAAATATAGATATCTACGTAGGACGCTCTAATAATTTATTTCAGCTACAGTGTCAAATTAAATTTTCCTTTCAAAGCTCAACGGTAGAGTGACAATTAAAAGAGCTTGATCCAAAAGATCGTCCGACAGTTAAAATATACGTGTGCAGTGCACTGCCCAGTAATATGCAATTTATGATGAGGAAAACGCATAAAACATAACACATAATTAATTAAACATTGGTACTTCATCAATAACACTAGGAACCACGGCACATGAAGGTTTCCAAGATAAATACACAGAAAAAATAAAAATACAGCCTGGTCATTTAATTTATTTTCCATTGAAATGCAGCTAGCTGGGTGTTTCGTAACAGCGGTAAACCGCTAGTAACACGGTTATTCAAGGCCGCCAGTGGTAAAGATATGGCTACCGTCTCCATACCAGCATTGGTTAGGTATAATTATATATCTCGTTACCACCTCAACATTGAGTAAAACACCTGCTCAGACACTACACGAGTACCTCTAGATGTCATTTGTGATTTACTTACAGTTAGATTATTCTAGCTAGGCAGTATTTAGTTTACTTTGAAGACCTCAGTGGCGTGGCGGGCGAGTGCTCGGCTGAGACGCAAAGGCGCGGATTCGATCCCCGCTGCGTGTTTATTTCCACTACTACTACTACTCGTGTCATGCAGGGAAAAGATTACAGTGCGCCTCAAAAAAGGCCTCTTTCGTGCTCTTGAAACAGTTATGTCTTCGAACTTTGAAGGTTTGTTACTATAGCATTTTCTGAAACGTACTGACGTTTACCGTCTAACTTAAAACTAAGTGCCTAGAAACTCAAAATTTTAGAATGTCCTTAGTACATAAATCACTCTTAAAAATCCCTTTGAACCCTGAGCATCGCGAAATCTGCAAGCGAACAAATTCACGGATGTAACAAGTCTCTCTCTACAGTATTTGACCTCAATATTAAGAATCTTATCTGTCCACTATATTACCCTTGTACCACAGTCACACTGACAAATCGCCGAATGTGTCACACATATTAATTACGTGCAGCCATCCAGTGTTCAGACTCAGACATACCTACACATCACAATTCAACTATATACATAACTATCCATAGTTTATTATGTTGAATTGATTGCTTTGGCCAATGTTACGTCGATAAATTGGGTGTGTGTTTTCAGATTTTGATAGAGAGTTGATTGTTTGAGGCCAGTTAATGTTTTGGACTTGATATCAAATAGTCATAAAATAGTAAATCAAATTTGTTGCTGGGAGCCGCAACCGTGCTCCTTTATACTCTTGGTCTTGAAATATTTCGAGAAGGCTTGTTCAACTGTGCTGAGAAAGACAATGTTGTTTGAAACAATGACGCCTTTAAATTAGTTGAATTGGACTTACTGAGGCTAAATAGAACATTAAATCTGAGTCATAGATCAAATCAATAAAAATCAGTAGTTAGTTAGACATTTCATTTTGCAAACTTAGACGCGTCACTCACAGGCAGGCGCGGTCCGAAGGGGGGGGGGGGCGGTCACAGGGGACATGTTCAAACATCCAGTTCTCTCAAACGATGAAAAAACCTCGTGAGGAAACCCGCGGCTTAGTCAGCTCCGCATATATTGACCATGTCTTTAATGTGGACAAGGCCGACTAAGCTGAGAGAATGGAATAGGTGCTGGGCAAGCCTACTCCATCTTAATTCGTCCCGGGTACTACAGCGTCCCGTTTGTGAAGGTAAAAGTTGCCTCCTGACGCTGTATACATCATCTACGATAGATGGTACGAGGCCTTAGTTTTAGTTAGTTTACGCCTTACGGACCTCGACTGTCGTTTCTGTGCACGACGCGCCCAAAGTCCAATAATTCTTATTCATTTCATTATTTCACTTCCTCCAAAGCATATTTTCTTCTTATTTTCAAGGTATATTTCCGTATACTGATATCACAAGGTTCAAGGTTGCAGATTTATTTGATACCACATAAAATGCGAGTTGGATAAGGCGCAAGGTTGGCCAGTTTAGCCACGACCAATGTCACAGAGCAAGTCTGTTTTGCAATGTTTTATCTAATCTGTACCGCGTGTTCTCTTATCTAATAACGTAAAGCAAGCACCAACTAACAATAAGTGAGACACATTTGATGTCTGCTACTTGTAGGTAAGTCCGTAAGTTCTCAACATATCATATCACGCCTGTTTCTGATAGGAGTAGGCAGACACCACGGATCTCGAATATTTTTTATCTCATGCCTCTAAGGATATTTTATTCACAATTGTTCCTAAAGTCGTTGGTTCGAATCTAGCCGTGCACTCATAGATTTTTCGATCGAAAATGTATGTGTGTACCAGTACTCAAAACCAGCCATGTAAAGCCTAGTGAGCCGACAACCAATTCGGTCATGGGGCTCAAGAAGTTCAAGAGATTGCTCAAAGACATTGCACAAAGTACCTATCCATTTAACACAGGTCTTAATATTTTTACCCACGACAGAACGGAGAAGGTATATATTATGCGTTTGGCCTAGGAGATTGTATGTTTATTATTTGTGTGTTTGTCTGTTATCATTTTCCTCAAAGATTACTGAACCGATTTCGATACAGTTTTTTGCATTTAATTGGAGTAATTTGATTTGAGGGAGATATGTTTTACGGCCATAGCCCACCACCGATGAACTTATTTTGATGCAGCTTTTTCCATTATGTTAGTTTCTTTTTAGATAACTAATTTTTTACCGTGCGTCGTGGGTTCATATTTTTTTTTTATTGAGTAAAGTAAAGTTAACTTCAACGATCAATCAAAAACGTCTAAGAGAGCTACGCCACGAGCGCTTCATAAAACGGGACGATCTTGCAAGACGAAACAATATATTTTGGAATTTAAATCAACCTAACAAAACAGCTTGAAGAATATTTGAGGAAATTCCTTTACAGTTCATGCAAACAGGTCGTCGAATCAAAACAGTTCAGCACTGTATAATAACATCAGTCTTCATCGACACGTGGACTTTCAACACCGTACAAACATGTCACTGACAGATTGATTGAACAAGGAGCCTCTATGAAGGCGCTCTTTTATCCTTTCACCACACTGGTTCGAGAATCAGCACCTACACCAACGAAATGGCAGTAACAAAATGACATATGGCCAACTCTAGTAACGGAGTTTTTAGGCCGCCTAAAGGCCTCCGTCGTGGCTTAACGACTTGAAAACCGGGACCGACAATTTAAGGTGCCCTCCGAAGCACGGAAGCGCTCAGTTCGTAATACCACTTGACGAAAATATAGCACAAGTAGAGTCAGTATTCTTTTCAGAGGTACCGGCCTGAATGTCGCCCGCTTGGCAAAAGATTGAAGTTACGCATGGGTTAGGGAGAATGGTCAGGCTCAAAATTCGTCCAGTATTTGTAAAGACCTAGTTTATTGAACAGACTATCTTTGATCCAGACAGACTCGGTTGTCTAGTCTAGACTCTATGCTCTCATGATCCAAACACGTGTTCTACAAATGATTGATACAGATTTTGCATTTGTTATCAATTTGTGATCGAACGATGATGAGGTCGTGCGATCATCTTAGGACTTAAGATGGTTTTATATGCATTGCTATTCGCTTTGTTTTGGCAAGAAAAAAGTATGGTAATTGCCCAACTTTTAGAATCATTGTCTTGGCTACACGTCCCTATCATCAATACACTATTTTTTGTGCAATGATGTAACTCATGACTTGTTTGTTTTTTGTACAATGATATTACTTATGTTATGACTTGTTTGTTTCTTGTGCAATGATTTTACTTATGACTCGTATAACTTCTCTGCTGGACTGGGAGTAAAGAAAAAACATAGAATGCGTCCAGCTGCTTCTCTCCCCGATCATGTCGTTAAAGTCGATTAAGGGATTGTATCCTCCAACATGATAAGATACATTATGCAAGTATTCCCAAGGAAGGTTGACGTCAGGCAGGCGGCGGCCGGTCATAAAACACCTTAGCCAAAACTCTTACAGCATGATCCAAGGATCATGCTGTGCCGACTCCACAAAGAGTGGGATAAGGGCAAGAAGAAGATGATTTTACTTATGACTTGTTTTTTTTTAATAACGGACAACGAATGTTAAATAGACTAAATAGCATAGCAACATTGTTATCTACCAAAAAGAGCTACACATTTAGTGTAGAAATACAACGTTGTTATACTAAGCAAAGAGTATTGAATCCTTTGATCAACATGGCCAGCCGCCACGTGGTTCGGTCGTTATAACCCGTTTTTCAACAGCCTCACATGGTTTGATAATTTATGTAAGTATCATTTTTTGTAGCCGGTTATTTCGCTTGTCGAATATGGCGCGAGTGTTCATCTAAAGTCGAATAACAAAAAAAATATGATCGATAAAAAATATAACACATTATAAGCTCGTAAATAGCCCGTATCCCTAATATGGTGGGCAGAACCACAAGTAATCATAAGAAAACTTGCAGCCACTCCTGATTCAATAATATGATGAACCATGGTGACAGGTGAATAGACCATGTCCATAGGTATAGATGGTCCATCATGTTGGAGAGGATACTATCCCTCAGTCGAATGTAAGTGCATATTAATAAAATATCTATGTATTTTTAGGTATTTTTTTTCTATTTTTTCTATAACCTCGAGTTATTTGCTATGCTAAGTGCCAAAATCAAAATTATTTTTAATCTATGGTACCGTACTGAAGTTTTTTTTACTTTTTTTAACGCTATTTTATTCTATGGCTCTTGAGAATGGATGGATGACTCAGGATGACTGAATAGAAAATAGTATAGTCACAGCACAGAATGAAAAGGTTCGTCACCTTGAAGTCGGTTGTCACTTGCACTACCTAGTATAAGAATCAATTATTTTAATTCAGTAAAACATACTATCCTGTATGACGCGATAAATTGTCAAACGATTTTAATGCGCGTCAATTTGAACTTTGTTGTCGATTAGTGGTTAGTGAAACATAATTTTAGCAACAGTTCGTTCTGTCAGATTTAAAAGGTAACGTGTCTCGCGACACGTCAAACGAGTTTTGAAAACTGACGAACCTTTTCATTCCGCCGCTGTACAAACCTATCTAAGTACTTTATGTCCCTAATTACAACGTCGTAGGTAGTCCAACTGCACTTTACAAAGGCCTGAATAGTGACAAAGCTAACAACCTAGTTTAAAGGTAGGTAGGTATGACTAATTTCCCTACACGCGAGCTAACACGTGACAAACAGACAAACGTTGGTATTATGCATAATGTGCTCCTATTATTATTGGTAACTCGACACTGACATCCTGAGATACCTACTCGATTCAATTGTGCTAGCAAAAAAGGCTCACGCCCAATTTACATAAAGTAATGTAACAAAAAATCTTAAAACCCAACAGACTAAACTAATGTTTGCTTGTATAATTGTCTGTATTTCAAATATTGCTGTGTTTTTAGGGTTCTATACCCGAAGAGTGTATGTAATAAGCCTCCGCTGTCCGTCCATCCGTCTGTCCGTCCGTCCGTCCGTCTGTCAGCGGGCTGTATGATGTATCTCATGAACCGTAATAGGTAGAGAGTTGACATTTTCACAGTGTGTAAGCTTATTTTTATTGCCGCTATTACAACAAACATTAAACTTACGAATGACCTACGGTAGATTACCATAACATCTGTCATAAAGTGTCATACATTTTGACAAAAACACAATATTGCCACGGAAATCTAACACCCGTTGTCCCTTAGTTTATTTAAAAAGTGATAATTTTTGGCACCAAGTTTTCGCATCGATATTATTTTATTTTTGTATCATTCCTAATCATATCGGTGTAAATGCTGAACCCAAAAAAAAATTAAATCAAGTATGTTTTTTTTCCGTTTAAACCTGTACCTATAAACCTGTAAAAACTGATAAAGGGAACAAGATATTCCCAGGCCAGTCTGATTTGAAAAGTTCGTTAATCTGACGTCATCCAGGTTTTTGCTCTCTCCAGACGACCTCCAAAACCAGTCCCGCCACAGAATACTGCCTAGTTATTACCACTGAACCGTAGATTAGTACGAAGCTTGTATGTAGTCCCCATGAGGTAACCTGAGGTAACCCTTTTAGGGCGTTTTTCTTCAAAATTTATAAGGAAAAAGTGCTAATGTAACTTTAAATTGATTCTATGTATATTTTTGATGTATTATATGTATTAGCTGGCGCCCGCAGCTTCGCTCGCGTGGTACCCCGATAAAAAGAAGCCTATATGTTATTCCAACATGAATACCATGTATATTCCAAGTTTCATTCAAATCCGTTCAGCCGTTTGGGCGTGATAGAGGCACAAACATACAAACATCCTCACAAACTTTCACATTTATAATATAGTAGGATATTATCACGTCCGTATCCCTAATGGGGTGGGCAGAGCCACAAGTAGTCATAAGAAAACTTACAGCCACTCTTGATTCGACATCTCAAATATATTTTTTTTGGAGATGTTCGAATAATTCAAATATATTGTGTTCCTTGAGATCAATGGGGTTCTAAATCTACGTTAAATTTACGCATTACGTAACGCGACCAAACGTGGACGATACAGTCAAGAAAACACGCTTGGCTATTTTTTTCGGAAAATTATCCCTTTACAATAGGATCATTAATCTATAACTTATGTAAGAACAAAAATATAGTGAAGGTAGTTATGTTGTAGGTTATTTATGCCTATACATAGGTAGGTAGATTAAAACAATTAAACTGTTTTATCAATTAGCGACAGGTTGGCAGTAATAATGCTTAATTACCTATCTAATTTATACTGTTATCGTTCCAACGGAAAATTGTAAAATTACAAGGACTGTTTACGATGTTTGGATAATCCAATTCCTGCTAGTTGACAGATATCGATGGCCATAATGGCCGTGCCAAATCCAATGACGACACATTTTCAAGAATTGATACCCTGAATCGTAATTTTTCACGTGTCATGCACGCATTGTGCTACACTTGAAGATGTAACGTAGGGTTTTATTCCATTACCACAAATATCTAAACATTTTGAAGTGCCTATTCATATTCATCATTGTAATTTTCCAGTTTATTATTTGCATAACATCATCTAACCCAAAGTACGACGTTAAAAGAGTTGGCATTTAGAAGTTTGAAGCAATCAAGAGATGATCTTTTTCTAAAAAATATGACTAATAATATGATAAACTAGCTGCCGCCCGCGGCTTCGCTCGCGTGGTATCCGGATAAAAAATAGCCTATATGTTAATCCAGTACATGTACTATGTATATTCCAAGTTTCATTCAGATCCGTTCAGCCGTTTAGGCGTGATTGAGGCACAAACATCCAAACTCACAAACTTTCGCATTTATAATATACTAGCTGCCGCCCGCGGCTTCGCTCGCGTGGTATCCGGATAAAAAATAGCCTATATGTTAATCCAGTACATGTACTATGTATATTCCAAGTTTCATTCAGATCCGTTCAGCCGTTTAGGCGTGATTGAGGCACAAACATCCAAACATCCAAACTCACAAACTTTCTCATTTATAATATAAGTAAGATTGTTCTGGTTGTGATCAGTAGGAGTACATAATACTACCAGTTAGATTATAAAATGTTAGTTGTATTTATTATGATGTGGTTAATAAAAGAAAAACAATTAAGTTAAAAAATAACCTATAGCATTCATAGATAGATTCAACTAAAGGGTTAAATACGAAGTGTCTCTAATGATTGATCGTTAAATTTATTTACATACAATACGCCCGTATCCCTAATGGGGTGGGCAAAGCCACAAGTAAACGTGAGAAAACTTGCAGCCACTTCTCATTTAAAGTCCTAAGATGGATATGGTGAACCATGGTGACAGGTGATCAGCCCATCGCCCATATAGATGGTCCATCATTTTGGAGGTCTATCCCTTAGTCGACTTTTACGACATGCTCGGTGAGAGAAGCCGCTGGACGCATTCTATGCTTTTTTTTACTTCCTGTTAAATTTATTTAACCTGTCTTTATAACTAAGGCTTTAGGTGATTTGATAAAATATTATAGGATGTTTATTCTGGACTCTTTCGATTGCATTGACTCGGACTACTACCATTTCAACGTTTTATAGACAATGATAATATAAACACGTGTTTCTAATATATTATTCAATTATATTTAGGAAAACGTGTTTGTAACAATTTTTATTTACAAATCGTGCCAGAATCACAGAATCAAGAAAGTCCCTCTCAGCGAAAGAGTCAATCGATTTTATTTCAAAAACTACAGAAGATAAAATGTCACAATCCAAATTAATTAAATACCTTATTGAATCATAGGATAGCGGCGTCGGAATCTTTGTTTTTTTCAAAATGGGCAAAAATAATAATGGACGTCATTTTTGTGATCGAGACAATAAGAACCTTTTAATTTTGCACTATTACCTATTAGCTAATAACTTTTTAATTTGTGTGACATATATTATACGAGACATTACCCCCGAATACTCAAACGCGACTCAGAGTTGAGCACGTCTCAAGTCGCGGTTTTTTGACAGTGTTTGATGAAAATCTGTCAAAAACTCGTCATTATGAGACGTGCTCAACTCTGAGATGCGTTTGAGTATTCGGGGATAGATTATTATTAGAGAGCACTGGTGGTCTAGTTGGTAGCCTTCCGATCCTAAGGTAATGGGTTCAAACACAGTCGTGTACAAATAGATTTTTATGTGCGAAAAATTTACGTGCGCTATACCAGTAGGTACTCTCAAACGGTGAAGAAAAACATGACCATGTTTTTCCTGTGGACAAGGCCGACTAAGCTGAGAGGATTGAATAGGTGCTGAGCAAACCTACTCCATCTTAATTCGTCCCGGGCACTACAGCGTCCCTTTAGTGAAGGTAAAAGTTTCCACCTGACGCTGCATAAATCATCTACTATATATAGATGGTAAAAGGTCTTAGTCTTAGTCTGATATATATTATGATTTTGGCGCCCCCTGAAACTGCCGCCCTGGGCGGGTGTCCCGGTTTGCCACCCCCTAGATCCGGGGCTGTAGGAAAGTATCGCAGTAGATCGCAGTAAATAGTACCTATTCTATTGTGTACCTACATGTGCCTATTTACCTCATGCATAGAGAATAAAATTATGCAAATACCTACAATCAATTAACCTTGAGTGGTCGATAGAACGACAAAAGTTTACGAGCACGATCAGCTCAGCTGTGGCAGTCACAAAAACACATGTGCCTTTCGTTATTTATATATTCGACAGATATATCGAATTATTCGTGGGTGTTTGTTTAGTTAAATGCGGAATTCAGCGAACGCTTTGACCCAATAATATTCTAATAAGTTTTGATACAAAAGTAAATAATATTTAATCTTATTGTATTAAATAGAAATTTCGGTTCTCAAACTTTAATTATGAAAAAAAAAATTGTAGAAGTATTCAATGTTACCGAATTAGTTTTGTCTGTATAAAATTAACAATTTGATATATCTGTGGAATTTGACAATTAAAAAAATATATATTGAAACATACCTTTTCTCCGTCCGAAAGGGCCGCAGAAGACGTTCCCTTTACCAATAACACTGTCATCGATGTACTTGATTAGCTTAGTAACGTCCTCCGACCGGGACTCTGGCCCCCATCTCGCGGGTAAGTCCTCTTGCATCGATTCCGATTTACCTTTGCTACCTCTTGATTTCTTAAGCACACTTGTCATAATCACATAAAACTAGAAATGATTTATTTTTTATCACAACGTCACTGAACACTTTGTTTACTTTTGAGATTGCGGAACCACTGCGTATCGCGCGTGACACAGCCGCTTGCTCGGTGGTCGCCGAACAAATGACGACAGCGAACGATTTTAACCTTGCGTCGAGCGCGGACTGTTTTTCTCGCGTAGTATGTGAAGACTATCCTATTCCACAATGGATTTGTGCAGTGGATCAAGTGCGTCACATTTCTGCTTCGAAAATTTATCTTATAACCTCCTATTGGACGAAAAGTTATGACCGTGTTTTCCTAGTGCCACGAAAAGACTAGTGGCGCATTTTGATCCACCACTCTGGATCTCATGCCAAATTTTACATGGAACAGGGCCACTAGATGTCAACATGGTCATAAGCCTTACGTAATCCCCAAAAAGAACCTCTGCTCTTGGTTTTCTTGCAGGTTGAGTTTAGGTTTTAAAATTTTAAATCCATCCCAAGCATTCTACAACTTTTGGGATAAATTATAATTAATAAAATCTAAAATCTCTTAATAAATATCAGTAGGTATTAGGTATATACCTTATATACTTAAGAGTGAGATTAACACCAAGAAAACTCTATAATGCTTGTAGCAACGTTTCGATATTCCACAAACAGTGGACTTTGACGAGTTTCCGCTATATTACGGACAGAAACTACCTATAACAAGTTTTCAGGAAATAAAGGGTCGCCATAGCGCAGGCCCGGGGTGAACCGGACGAACCAGCTATTGTTTAATCTGTGCTCGTTTGGGGAAATGGAACGTGGAGCTTTGATAAACCGTGTTTGAAACTGAAAAGCGCTGGAAATTCAATTTCGACTGTGCCTATGCTCTTTTACTGTTATTTTTCAGATTATTGTTTGATTTTAATCCGAATTGCATTTTTGAATAAGTGGAACCCTTGTTGTAAAGAGCGTTTTACTGATCATTCTAAAACTTCCTTTTTAAAAAATATTTCTTCCTCTATAAAGAATACTTACCTACACCTATACTGTGTATGATAGGTACATACTAGTATTTAGGTAACTACTTATCTCTAAAACATTATAATTTAAAAATGTTTAATATGATTACTCCTTTTTTAGGCAAACTATTTAACATTATCGCTACGGTGATGTGGTCGCAAAGCGACAAAACCAACTAAATAAATAAAAAAACATCGCTACGACTCTTAACAAAATTTTCAAAAACTTCTTTGATTGTTATTTACATAAAAGCTTAGAAGGTTTTCATTTCTTTGACTAGGTACTTCCTCCTTGGTGGTCGTTGCTATGACAGCGCCGCATTTTGATGGCATTTTGTTTGATCGTTCGCATGCCACGGCGCGAATACTTTTGTACTTTTGAGAGATAATTTACTGAAGCGAAAATGTTGAAACTACAAATCGCAAACGAGCAAGATCGGAAGGAAGCTCAGAATAGAGAGAGGCGACGGCAATGCGAGCTCGAGAGGCGCTCCAGGATCTTCAATGCACGGAATAGGAAGATTGGGGCAAGTTATGATATTTTCTACTTTTATTTTCTTCTTTGTGAGTATAGGACTTGGAATCGTAAGTAGTCTAGGTACTTTTTACCCAGGAACCACGAATGTGAAACCTCGCGTGGAAGATACTTAATTTGTACATAAATACATACTCATCTTTACCTAGCAGTGGGGCACATAAAATGTAAAACTCTGAGGTATGTTACTGACTGACTAAATAACAATCAACGCACAACCTAAACCTTAAGTCCTATCCTAGAAGCATGAAACTGAATGATAGGGGTGCACCAAAAAAAGGAATTGTCAAAATTTAACCTCTAGAGAACGCAGCAGGAAGATAAAGATCGTACCTACATAAAGAAAAAAATTCAAAGCGAACAAGTCGCGGGGCGTTCCACTAGTTCTTTATGTGATTTGTAAGTTCCGCCATCATACTGGAAATAAATGTATGTCTGTTTATCGTTGGCAGGTTGACGTTCCCTTCTTAGAGCGTCAGATCGCGGAGAAGAACGCCGAGCGTGATGAGCAGGAGCGCAAGGACCTCGCTTTCGCGCAGCAGATGATCAAGGACAGCAACCTGGCCGTGGTGCTGGAGGAGAGGGAGATGGAGGTGCAGCTACTTAGCTACTTATGATTCATCATTTTCCCTGCCCTTTTCCTACTTTATTTGGGGACGTCTACTTATGATTTTGATTATAAATGCGAAGATGTGTTTATTGATTCGATTTTTTTGCAGAAACGGTTCAATAGGCCAACATGATTTCTTGTCGCCTGTGAGTAGCATAGGTTACATTTTATCCGGGTAACGCGAGCGAAGCCGCGGGAAGAAGCTAATGGTTCATAACAACTTATAAAAACTCTTGACACTATAACCCTTGAGATATTGGCCCTAGGTTTGTGATTTTTATAAAAAAAACACAGACAATATTTTTTTTCTCCGTCACAACCTACTCAGTTCCATAACTGCACCTACCTGCATGCTAAGAACAAAAAAAGTAGGTAAATCAAATGGTCAAATATTTTCTAATGTCCGCCAATGCAAAAGTAACTGCCTTCGAAAAGTATTGAAACACTGTCAAGCACGCGCGATATTCTACGGGACTTCTTGACCTCTCTTTTTTTGTTCCAAATCCATCCTCGTTGCTCGGCAGACACACAAGAGACCGCTTTTAGCGATAAGGCCCCTTATTTTTTTAACTTCAAGTTTAATTTAAAAAAATTGTGTGATAATAATAAGTTATTAGGTCTATATGAATAGGAGCGTCGTCGAATCAACGCGGAGATCGACGCGTACCGCCAGAAATACCAGCGGAAGGAGGACACCAGGGAGTTCGATCTGAACGACCCAGAAGTGCTGAAGAAGCAGCTGCCTCCGAGGGCTTCTGACGGGGAGCCGGTCGGCATGTCCAGTGCCCAAAAGTATGTTTTTGTTTATTGAAAAATGTTCCACATTCTTGGCTCTTTAGCCATAGTCGAACAGTAGCTAGTACAGTTAGCTATATGAGCCAAATGAAGAAGGTCCTATAAAGATGTCAAGGAGGCTGCCCTGGAAAGAACTACGTGGAGAAAGATTTATCAGTTGTGTCGACAAGGATCAAACTCTTACATTGGAAGAAGAAAAGAGGAATTCGAACGAAAACTTTCTTTATTATCTTGCAAGGAAGGTAACAGTTTTTTGTAAGTTTTTCATGGAATAACTCCATGTGGATCTGTTTTAGGTTCGAAGGTGAAGATCTGGATTACGAGGAACGAAAGAAGATAATGGCGGCGCAGAAGAACGCGTGGCTGGAGCAGCAAGTCCAGGAGCGCAAGTCTGCTGAGGAGGAACGGAAGAAGGCCGAAGCTGCTTACATGGTAACCTTCGCCTTCCACAAAACAAAACCTTTCTTCTGTCTTATATTTGAACCAATCTCTTACCATTTAGAAAATTGAGGACGTAAAAGGGTTTTTGTGAATTGATAGATACTTGTTGCGAGATGAGAGATTACAATGAAGCATGGACGCATTCTGTTTTTTCCTTAATCTTACCTATATGTATAGATATATTACTATATCTTTGACATGGTAATCTTCAGATGGCGATCAAGGCACGAGACGCCCGCGCCAGCGAGCTGGACAAACTCGAGCGCGATTGCCGGTACCGACTGGGACAGGCCAATCTACGGTACAATGAGGCGCTGGTAAGAACACCATACTTAATCCTACTAGCGAAGCCGCCCGCGGCTTCGCCTGCGTGGTACCCGGATAAAAATAGCCTATATGTTAATCCAGTACATGTACTATGTGTATACCAAGTTTCATTCAAATCCGTTCAGCCGTTTAGGCGTGAAAGAGTAACAAACATCAATACATAGACAAAAACTTTCGCGTTTATAATATTAGTCGGATAATTGAAACTTTGTGAGGATGTGAAGATGTTTTCTTGCTATGCTCTGAAGTATTAAATGCTTCTTTCTATCCAGATACCACAGAATATACATAGAAAAAAAGAATACAGTCGAACATAGAACCTCCTCCTTTTTTCGTGAGGTGAAAACATCGTAAGGAAACAGGCATATCGTAGAATCTAAAAAGTTTAAAAACATGGTGTCAAGTGCATGAATGGAGCCTTTGAGGTGCTTTTTAAAGAGTACCTAACCCCCGAATACTCAAACGCATCTCGGAGTTGAACACAATCGCAAGTGACGAGTTTTTGACAGATTTTCATCAAAAACTGTCAAAAAACCGTGAATTGAGACGTGCTTAACTCTGAGTCGCGTTTGAGTATTCTGGGGTAACAAGGTTACAAGCTTTTCCTCACGATGATTTTTGACACATTGTAGGCAGCTGAGAAGAAGCAGCTGGACCAGATAATGAAAGAGCAGGAGGAGGCTGACAACACGGCCGAGATGTACAATAACCTCACCTCGGACATGCTTACTGAGAACCCGGACGTCGCTAAGAGTGCCCTTAAGAAAAACGGGTAAACATCCTCCAATATTATTTGACGATAGAAGCAAAATTCATTCTTAAACATTGACTATGTACATCATCATCATCATCTTCCTGCCCTCATCCCACTCCACGTGGGGTCGGCTCAGCATGATCCTTGGATCATGCTGTAAGAGTTTTGGCTAAGGTGTTTTATGACCGGCCGCCTGCCTGACGTCAACCCTCCTTGGGAATACTTGCTTATTTTATCTCATCATGTTGGAGGATACTATCCCTTAGTCGACTCTTACGACATGCTCGGGGAGAGAAGCAGCTATTTATAAACGTTGACTATGTACAGTCTGCGTCAAATTGATATGAGCGTCTAGAGTAGTCAAAATGATCTGAAAACATAAAAACATTTTGATATACGCAGTTCGAATCATCATATTGTTGTAAGCACCCAAGGTGTTCAAAATATCTTACTACTCATTGTTTCATATTTATATGCGCAGTCAGGGTGTTCAAAATTATCTTAGCAAACAAAGCTCTCCAAGGTATTTCAAGACACTTATAAGAATTTGCATGACTGTACCTACCTATCTATATACCGATTCCTACACCGCGTTACCCTACTCCTAGGTAATGCTCGCTTCTCTCACTGCTTTGCTCTGTGGAAACAAAGATGTGTCTGCGTTACTCGCTTCGCTTGCCCGATTTATCGAGAGATTTTGTTAAAGTACACCTTGCTTTGTCTGCTAACGACACTTTGAGCATATGATTTTTTTTTATTACAGAGCTATCGGTTTCATGTACAAAGGCATGAACCAAGAGGAGTTGAAGAAGTTCTACGCAGCACAGAAGGAACAAATGGCTGCTGCTAAGGTACCTACCGTCAATTCTACAGTTGTATTGCTATGAATTAATGGTAATTTATGGATAGTCAGGTCAAAGTAAGAGGTTCCGATTTAACATTTGTCAAAATACTCTCGAGTAGGGATGGGAACCAAAGAATTGGTTGCTAAACAAAACGATTCTTGAGACATTTCGATTAATAAGACATACAGTTTTTAATCGTTTAGTTTGACTTTGGTTAAATAAAAATATAATATTAACGAACTAAGCCGAGGGCTACAAATAAATAATTTTTCATTTAAGGAACATATTGACGTTATTAATTGGTGTCTATTAATTAATACCTATTTAATTTTTGACCTAGAAATGTAAGATGGATAAATATAAATGACTTGTTGACTAGCACAAGCTAGTCAACAAGTCATTTATATTTATCCATCTTTCAATTCACCTATTATACAGGTACGTTCCTTTATAATAAATCTAGTCTCATAAAAGTTTAGATTTTTCGTCACAACACAATCAATTTCGTTTGGTTCCGAAGTGATTCAAAACAGTTATTGCAACCTTAGTCGCAACACTAGTATTTTTTATCCATCACTGCGGCAACGAACCCGTGGACACAACTTTTGAATAACGTCGTGTCGAAATATTGATCAAAGATTAACTAGTGCTTGTGAGAGTAATTTGTAGTTTAAAGCGTAACTTGGTTCTTATAAATTGTACTCTGTGTCATAGTGTATGAATAACATAATAATAATTTGGATATAAGTGGTGCATTTTTCGATTTCTTTTGTAGACGTTAGTACAAGGTTGTCACGGCAAACAAAATGACAAACGTCAAATCGGACCTATTATTTTGACTCAACTGTAAGAAAGCATCAGAAACTATTTAGTGAGAAGAAAAGAATAGCTATTGTAATATTTATCTTGTAATTTTTCAGTTGTAGATAATTTTGTCTAGACGTTAGGACAATGCAAAATGAATCATTCTTTTTATCTTAGTTACTTTTAGACACAATGGTCTTTATTGTGTTATCGAGAGAACTTATTATCTTCAGGCGAAACGCGAGGCCCTCGAGAAGATGGAAGCCGAATGGCAGGCGCTCGCCAAGTCTATACAGAACGAGGTGGCACGACAGGACATCGCGGATAAAAGAAAGAGACGGTATGAGTTTAATCAGCTCACTTTTGATGTTGAACCAGACTTTAGACTCAGAATTTTAAAGAGCATCAGACTTTCTGCTATATCACCAAATCATAACCCTTCCACTTTTCACTCAAACGCATATCTACAAACGTAAACAGAGACTGAAATGAGGATAAATCATGTGTGTAAAAGTTCAGTCCAGCCTTCGCAAACTACCCTCTCTCTGTGTTGGTGACACTGATACTGATGGAGGTTTGAGGTGGCTTGACAAGCGTTTGGATTTGATCTACCATAACTAAAGACCATCAACTGAAATTCGGTGCAATCCCCTTCCTGCAACAAAAAACCGAAGTTCTATCAAGTAATTTTTTGTTACCTTTCTTCTCTCTTGTGGTCTAATTGGTAGTGACCCCACCTTCCGACCACTTTGTCGTGGGTTCAAATCCGGTCGTGTACCAATGGATTTTTCTCTGCGAAAAATGTATGTGCGCTATACCAGTACTCTTCAACGGTGAAGGAAAATTTCGTGAGGAAACACGCGGCTTAGTTAGCTCCACACGTATTGACCATGTCTTTCCTGTGGATAAGGCCGAATAAGGTGTGAGGATAGTATAGGTGCTTGGGCAAGCCTAATCCATCTTAATTCGTCCCGTTTATAAAGGTAAAAGTTGCCTCCTGACGCTGTATAAATCATCTATTATGTATGGTAAAGGCCTTAGAGATCTTCTCTCTTAAGCTTTAGCTTTCGGGTGGTCAAAAAACAAAGTCATCAAGCGTAAATGGGATCTTTTAACATTCAAAAGAGCTTGCCGAAATAGCTTATACATTTTTTATTGTCTATGCGCGAGTCACCATGATGTAGCGACAAATAACTTGGTATTGAAGATGACGTAAGGCTGAGCTTTGCTTATGTCATCCCTGTGCTTACGTGTCGCTCTTTGGGTGCACTGACCGCGTCTTGATCAACCGTGGATTAGTTTTTGTATTTACTGGAGCGTAAAAATAGTTAATAGTTAGTGAGAACTATACCTACTACCTATATAACTTCACGATACCACGAGAGTTTTTCTCATGAAACTACTCAATTGGTTGGCCAAAAACACACAAACACAAAGGCATAATATTCATACAGTAGAAGGTAACTGGACTGGGAATAAAGAAAAAACAGAATGCGTCTAGCTGCTTCTCTCCCCAAGCATGTCGTAAAAGTCGCGATGTGCTTATCACCTATCACTACGGTTCACCATTTTGGGACTTTGAGTCAGGAGTGGCGGCAAGATTTCTTATGATTACTTGTGGCTCTGCCCGCCTCATTACGGATATAATATGAGATACAGACGTGATAATATGTATGTATGTATTATAAGGTAGAAACAAAGGGCACTTCTTAGCATTTGCAACAGCGGGGCGATGTCGAGCGACGGGTTACACAAGGTTCTATCTTTTTCTACTCAGGAAAATGCACAAAAGAATTGAAATATCTCTTTTTTTCAGAGACATCGCCCGCCAACTGATGGAGGAGAACCAACTCCTGGCACTGCAGCAGAAGGAGAAAGAGAAGTACTACAAAGACGTTGTCAACAACAACACGCCGACCGACGACTATTACTCACAGTTCAACACTACCACGAGATAAACGTGGTCTTGTCTAGTTTGGAATTGTTAATCAAAATGTGCAGTGAAATACGCAAATGGCAAAAACCGCAAATAGTATCCGCTATAAAAAGAAATAGTTGGACTGCATGATTTGGAAAGTGGCACGAGACTGCAAAATTTGCACGGGACTGCAAAAAATGCACGGTACTGCTTAAAATAAACGGCAGATAGATACTGCTAAAACTGCACAAGATCTGTAAAAATTGCACGGTACTGCAAAAAATGCGCGAAACCTACAAACACTACACAGCAGGAACCTACAGAAACGACATATCGAAATGTCCCCTAAAAGTATTGTTGTAGGTATTATGTCGCTTTTGTATTCTAACAACATTTTACAAATTTTCCAGTAGCATTCTCATAATAATCATCTATCACTCTGTCCCCATATTTATTGAAATAAACACATTTTAAAAGAAAGTGTTTTATTGGAAAGTGGAATGAGCACATTTAATATAATCTACCCTACCTACTTAAAACAATCACCTACATTTATGTTAGGTACCTAGGTATTATTTGGGTGTACATCTGGATTGAGAGCCCAATTTTTAAATCCTTGCGAAACGAAGTAAAACTTATAGGGAAATTAGTTAAAAATAGTAAAAACCTAAAGCAAAGGGCCATAAATTTCTTAAACGTGAATTAAAACTGTTATGATTAAATAACTTGGGCCCTCAGTCCAGACGCTTGCAGAAAGTGCATGACCTAAATCTCAGAAAGTACTATATCTGGATTAATCATTCTTATTTAGGAATTTAGTTAAGATTTTCTTAAATATTTTAAGAAAATTCCAAATCTGTAGAATATGATATTACAGATTTATAGCGGTATATCTAGGGCCCTCAGTTCAGTAATATCTTTAGTAGAGGAATCTGCAAAACATGAATTTATTTGAGGAAATACATAAATACGACTTCAATTTATATTACTTAGATACCTCTGTGAATTAGTTAAAAAGAAATAATGACTAATAAGTTAATTGTTAACAAGTAAACGATAGTTGAATTTTACTAAAACGTCTGAACTGAGAGCCCAATATTTTCTGCTTTGTTGACCATGCTCGTGCTCATAGATTAACGCAAGTTAGAATAAGTGTTTTTACTATTTTTTAACTAAAATGTATAATATCGTCTGTTCTTCTAAATACCATACTTTAAGAGATAATTGGTTTTGATTTTTTCATAGAAGACAATTTTGTAGGGTAGATATGATTTTGTTACTTTTTTGGACTGATCAGTATATTAATTGTTACGGGAGTGGCTACGGGATTGGAAAGAAACGACTGCTCTTCCGAGATGATTATTGAAGACACCACACACTGATGTAGCGTTCACAGGGTGCTCGTCTCCGACGTAGTCCTCCTCATGTAGAGTCCACGTAGAGTCCTCACAGAACTAACATAGTCCTCTTACGGCACTCACTTGACTCGCACTTCACTTTTACTTCACTTTAATTTTACTTCACTAGTAGTTTCTAGTTGGTAGTGAGCCCGCCTTCCGATCCTAAGGTCGTGGGTTCAAATCCGGTCGTGCGGACCAATACTCTCAAACGGTGAAGGAAAACATCGTGAGGAAATCCGCGGCTTAGTCAGCTCCGCACGTATTGACCTTGTCTTTCCTGTGGAAAAGTACGACTAAGCTGAGAGGTAAGGAAGTTTAAGTTTTTACTGAGAGGTAAGTAAGTTTAAGTTTTTACTAAGTTTCTTATGTAAGTATAGGTTTTTTATTTCCTCTAAGTTCAAAGAAATACAAATTATATTGATTTTATTTTTGCAGTTTTTCTTCGTTTCAAGTCCTTGTCTTGATCTTGCTAAATTGCTAATAATAATAAATAATAATTATTAATCTTGCTAATCTAACTTGTAGGTCGCGTGGGGGCGCGAGTTGCAAGCAGCTCGCGTGGTTTTCTGGCGAAGCTACTCGAAATAGGCCCTCCCATACGAATCCGAAATAAAAATTCCACACCCCTCAACCGTTTCGGACATTCAAGCAAGAGGGGGTGAAAATAGGGGCGGGAGGGGGGGGGGAAATTGTTGTGAAATTTTACTTGCCATACTATTCCTTATACGAATCGACCAAACGCCCGACTCGCAGTTCATTTCGGAGATGCATAAAAGAGGGGGTGAAAATTGAGGAGGAAGGGGGTCAAATTTTTATTTAAAATTACTCGCCATCTTATTCCCTATATGAATCCACCAAAAAAATATCCATCCCACTTGACATTCAGACAACCATTCGGCGGGGGGGCGAGGAGCGTCGAATTTGGGGGTTTTCGGATTTTTCCTCCACTCCCAGTGACTCACCAAACATACATCATCATCACCCATCTCGACTCCTTCTGGGAGAACAACCATGTCAATGAGTGAGTGAGTGAGTCAGTGGTAATCGAGCTGTATATAGTATAAAAAATAAGAATAATAGTATATGACTTTCCGTCCAAAAAAGTAACAAAATCATATCCACCCTACAAAATTTTCCCTTCCAAAAAATTCAAAACCAATTATCTCTTAAAGTATGGTATTTAGAAGAACAGACGATATTATACATTTTAGTTAAAAAATAGTAAAAACACTTATTCTAACTTGCGTTAATCTATGAGCACGAGCATAGTCAACAAAGCAGAAAATATTGGGCTCTCAGTTCAGACGTTTTAGTAAAATTCAACTATCGTTTACTTGTTAACAATTAACTTATTAGTCATTATTTCTTTTTAACTAATTCACAGAGGTATCTAAGTAATATAAATTGAAGTCGTATTTATGTATTTCCTCAAATAAATTCATGTTTTGCAGATTCCTCTACTAAAGATATTACTGAACTGAGGGCCCTAGATATACCGCTATAAATCTGTAATATCATATTCTACAGATTTGGAATTTTCTTAAAATATTTAAGAAAATCTTAACTAAATTCCTAAATAAGAATGATTAATCCAGATATAGTACTTTCTGAGATTTAGGTCATGCACTTTCTGCAAGCGTCTGGACTGAGGGCCCAAGTTATTTAATCATAACAGTTTTAATTCACGTTTAAGAAATTTATGGCCCTTTGCTTTAGGTTTTTACTATTTTTAACTAATTTCCCTATAAGTTTTACTTCGTTTCGCAAGGATTTAAAAATTGGGCTCTCAATCCAGATGTACACATTATTTGGCACCTCGGAACAGCAAATCGACTTGAATTTATTTCTTTATGTTTGACGCTTGTCAGCTGTTATCTAAAATAATCGTGAACAACTAAACATGCCAATGATACATTAAAATTTTAATAATATTATGATACAGTTAACATTTCATAAGTAACAAAAAGACCATGATAATATCGTAAGTACAAGTCATAGGCCTGAAAAATCGTTAAGAGGTATATTTAAAAAACAGACATACCCACGAATACTCAAACGCGACTCAGAGTTGAGCACGTCTCAAGTCACGGTTTTTTGACAGTTTTTGATGAAAATCTGTCAAAAACTCGTCACTTGAAACGTGCTCAACTCTGAGATGCGATTGAGTATTCGGGGGATAGTCGTAGACATTAGACAGATATATCTTTCCCTTTCAGAGAACTAACTTTACAATATGTTACACACCTACATATATTTTTACTACAATACTAACATTGATAAATAGATTTTTATACCACATTACACTTTTGTTTTTAATAATAAGCACTATCAGTACAATCCGTCTTCAAAACAGACATTTAATACATCGATTAGAAAATACAGATCTACGCTTCCTCACGCAGTCACGTCGAAACCCAGTCTCAAATTTGTTTATCTTTCTACACAACCATATCATTTACACTACTATACAGAAGGAGATTCTCAAGATTAATATACAATACAACCAAAATTACAGTATCTATCGTAAGCCTACTGCGAAAAATATCTAATTTCTACTGGCATGCCAGTTAAAAGCACAGTAGTCGGCAAGCCGGTTCGCTAGTGCCTAGCATGCCTATATTCGACCAATAATCTACCTCTAGATCTGATTCATGATTTTGACATTTGGTGGGCTGCCATCTTTTGACGAAAATCAATGACATGTAAAACTTAGCAGCTCACTGAGAGAATTGTGAAGCTCATTGAAAGAGTACCTAATGATCGAAAAAGTATTCGAAACTAATATAGCTGAAATACCTAGTTTTTATGTTCGCATGATTGAACCTTTCTTGTTTTACTTCTGCGTTCGAAAATCAAAGTTAAAACAACACTACCAATTTTTAGTTGGCAACAAATTGGCCCTGTAGCGCGCGCGGGTCTCAAACCCATAAAGTATTACTCGAACGCATCGGTAGTATGAACGCAACTATATTATCCTTCCGCCATTGGTTTGTCGACGAGAGAGACAGAGAGAGTCATAAGATCTCGCTCTAACCGCGTGCCCGGCAACGGTTGTACGCGCCGGCAATATTTTAGTTTCAATTGATTTTATCTTGTTTTCTATCATTGTTTGCCTTACCGTGTATCCGCCGTGTCGTTTTACTTTAAGCAAACCATTGATTGATTGAGTCTGGTATGTACTAAGCGGAGACCTAAAGGCCAAATTAGGCTAAGCAATACAAGCACGAGCAGAACCGATACGCACAATAGTTCATAGGCCAGGAAAACTATACAGTAATCTCCCACTACATCCTACTCTGCCTGACAAATATGCTATATCCGCGGTTTTCATAAAGCATTACAAAGACTAGGTATTTTTGTCAGTCAATTCAACACAAAAAAGGCGAGCAAACTTGACAGTAAGCTAGTGGACGGTCCTAAAACAATCTTCATAATTTGTATCCGACAGGCCGGATGAGCTTGGCCATGTTCCACAGTCACAAAAAAACGAACAAATGGACAGTCGGGTAGTGGGCGATGAAACAGGTTTTTACGAAGAGAGGGACCATAACACGGTCTTCATAGCGTAGGCCTCTGCACATTCCCGCGCGATTCACGGCGCGAATCGCGTCGTGAATCGCGCGCGAAACACGCCAAGTACTTCATTAATATAGAACTGATTCCACATTCGCCGTCTTTTCGCGCCAGGTTCACAGTATAGTTCGCGCAATTAATAAGAATGGACGCCGAAGTTGCTGTTGCGGGTGCGGGACTAGTTTGCGCATTAGCGATTTTTAATTGAAATTCTAGTTGGTTAGACCAATTTGTGGCCATTTTCGAAGCACAAATTACTGACGACCGTTCGCCGCACTCGACTCAACACGACTGAGCCGCATGCGAATGTGGAGCCTAGTCGCTTTCGCGACAAGTTCGCAGCCTGCGTGTTCGCGGGTCCTTTGTCGCCAAAAAACCGTCAATTTTCGGGGATCGAGGCGCGAACGCGACGCGAAGTCGCGAAGAATATGCGAATCGGATCCACACTCATGGAACGCGGGCAATTCGCGCGGTTCACGCGGGAATGTGGAAGCCATGTTTCAATTAGCCCTGGAAGGACTTTGTGGGTAGTTTTGATGGTCAATCCGGCAGTCCGATGAGCTTGGCCATATGGAGGTTGCTGATGGAGTCGGAGATGACGGCGGCCGTCTGCCGCAAGTAGCCGCCGCTGGTCAGCATCACCACCGGGATTTTGCGCGGCCGACACGTCTCGAATACTATCTGATCTCGCTTTATTATGCCCTGGAAAGGGAAAATATTATTAAGTATCGAAAATACAAAGTGACATTCAAACAGTAGTTTGAATTTTACAAGTATGAAATCAAGTCGCTAAGAAAAAAAACACATTTGAAACATTCGGAAATTCGGAATCCCTCTTTCACTTGTTTCAAATAAGCGATTGAAACAATCGAATGAAGAATGGACAGACCTTCTGTCCAAATTAATAAATCACACACATTGATAATTAATAACACGAATTCAAATAAGAATAACACTGGGGATGTGATGATGTATGAGGATGAGTCTCTGAAGCACACTTTAAATCCTTTCACCAGACTGATTCGAAAGAACTAGTCAGTAAGTACCTAAGTTCGTATGAGCTAGTGGCGAGCTCTTGTGACGGAGTTTTTAGGCCTCCGTCATGGCTTAACGACTTAAAAGCCGGGACCGACAATTTAACGTGCCCTCCGTATTCGGAGGGCATTTCAAGATGATGAAATTGGTTGAATCCGCAAATACTCACATCAATAGTGATAGCCATGCAACCCAAAGGGTCCGACCACAGGATGTCAGTACCGGCGTTGTACACCACGATGTCTGGCTTGAACTCCCTCATAGCGAGCTTCAGGTGGCTGGAAGCAAACATCTATTCACACATAATAAAGTAACATACGTAATTGCATTCTCAAGCGAGAAAACAGAATGGACTGTCAGCGTCTAAATCCCTAAGGCAATTTTGAATCGGTCTTAAAGTAGGCAACGTGTTTGTATTTACGCCTGTTCTTTGCGACTAAGCCTGACCAAGATCATCACTCTCAAACGGTGAAGGAAAACGTCTTGAGGAAACCGACATGTTAAAGAACTTAAAAGGTTGAAAAAAATGTGTCAAGTGTACGATAAGATAATCTTTGGGCTGTTCTTGACTCCTTTGCCGCACTGGTTCATTCGTCAGTCACCGAAATTCTTGAATTATGTGCGCTAGAGCCTTCTTGTATAATGTGCACTTTTACAATTAGTAGAACTAACTTCATCAAGTTTTCCTTCATCGTTCGAGACTAGGATAGAATATTCACCATATTCCAGAGTCGTTCAAGACGTTCAAAAATATGGGATGAATGGGATTAACATAAGTAACTGAAATGCAAATCGAAAGACGAATGGCTAGAGCTTATGTGTCAAAGAATTGGATTACTAGAAAATGGCCGTGTCCACTCACATCCTCAGTTTGCTCAAATACTCCTCATCCTCGATCCCGGACTTGACCTCCACACGCCTCGCAATGGCCTTCTTGGCCGTCTTGTCCCGCGGGTATATGCTGCGGTTGTAAATGTCCAGTATATAGACGTCTTCGCATCCCATGAAGTCACGCTCATAGCCGTTACCCTCAAACAAACATCATCACTAGTCATTCTGCCTAATTGGTAATCATGATGATAATCCTATCCTATGATATAGCATCCGTCGCAGGTCGGACCTGGATGAGACTTGGAATGGACCGTGGAGAGTGGCGTATACAAAGGGAGGCCTATACCCAGCAGTGGGTAAAGTCGGGTTGCGGATGATGATGATAATGATAATCCTATCCTTGCCGACCCCACTTAAGTGGGATAAGGGCAGGGAGATGATGATGATAATTCTATCCTACTAATATTATAAACGCGAGAGTTTGTAAGTATGAATGTTTGTTGCTCTTTCACGCCTAAACGGCTGAACGTATTTGAATAAAACTTGGAATAGTACCTACATGTGCTGTATTAACATAATAGGCTATTTTTTATCCGGGTACCACGCAAGCGAAGCCGCGGGCGGCTGCAAATTTTAATATAAGTGTATGTCCCCTTAGACAAATATAGACGTCTTTGCATCCATGAAGTGAAGCTCATAGCCGTTACCCTGGGACAAACATCATCACCAGGTCATTCTGCCTAATTGGTAGTCATGATGACAAGTTTAATAATAAGTGCATGCCCACTTAGACATCATCAAATGTAGACGTCAGTCATTCTACGAGTACCTACTTGGTAATGATGAAGACAACTTTATTAGTTCGCACCTCTGACCCTTAGTCATCCAATTAAAATTTTAAAAGCGAAAGTGTGGTTGTTAGTTTATCCCTTTCATGCATCAATAGAGCAACTTCGCCTATCAAAACCACAACAGCATTAAGTACTTATACAGTTTCAGCAAAATCCATCAAACTTTAAGAATATCTCATCAACTCCGGCTGAAACGATTTCTTCTCGAACGTTCTGCAAATACTTCTTCCGGGTTTTGTGGTACCATGATACTCGCAGTATCTAATGTTCCCGACTCTGGGAATCATTATGTGGGGTCAGAACTATATGCCTGTTGGGTGTTATTAAAAAACTTACCTGATGGGCATCCAAGTCCACAATCATAGCTGTTTTTATCATCTTCCTGTCCATGAGGAACCTGATGAGCAGTGTGATATCAGCGTATGGACAGAACCCGCCTCCCTTGTCGGCGCTGCAGTGGTGAAAGCCCCCTCCAATGTTGATGGCCCATCCACGTTCTAGTGCTAGCTTTCCTGCTAGGATCGACCCCCCGACTTGAAGCCTAAGCAGCATGTGGATGGACAATACGCAATTAGCACTAGCATTTAATAATAAGCACTGGTGGTTTAGTTGAGGATGGAGTAGGCTTGCCCATCCTCTCAGCTTAGTCGGCCAAGTCCACAGAAAAGACGTGGTCAATACGTGTGGAGCTGACTAAGCCGCGGGTTTCCGTAATTTCGTCGAATAGAAAAATCCATTGATGCACGACCGGATTTGTACCCACGAGCTTGGGATCAGAAGGCGAGGTCACTACCTCTGCACCAGGTGCTCTCAATTGTCGCCCTTAAGTTGACTTTATGTGGTAAATATCAGCAAGATCGAACGTCATTAACTGAACCTTGGATTGGACCCCTTGTCACTTTGTAGCTTTATGACGAAGTAGGTACCTATACCTACATACCTATATATACCTACCCAAACAATGATAAAGATTTTTCTTACCTCATAGGCCTTAAATAAAGACGTTGCACCAATAAATTCGGAAGACACGCTACCAAGGGCACCTCCGCAATCATTGCAACTTTGTAACTCCACTGCAAAACAAAACAAGCTTAATGCAGGCCAAAATGAACTCTAATTTAATGCTTTTAAAATTTAACTTACTTTTAAGGATTTGAGGTATTTCTGCGTGTGTACAACGAGTAAGTCCTCCTTTGTCGCTTCAAGGGGCTTCACGAAAAGATTTTGATGGAACCCGTGGCTTTTTAAACCCTAAAATATATTTGATTATTGAGATTAGTACCTAATAGTCTCTGAGAAACAGATACTTAGTCATTTAGCTTTCGCCCGCGGCTTCGCGAAATCAAGCAAAATAATGCAAAATGAAACACTTCTATGAGGATCCTCTTAATTTTTAATTTTTTTTTATCTTTGTACAAATTAGTAGATATATTTTAGATCAACGCATCCAACTAAAAAAAGGTTTTTTTTCCTTGTATGGGGGCCCCCTTTTTTACTATTTGTTGTTATAACGGCAATAGAAATATGTAGGTACATACTCTGTGAATAATAGGTAGAGTTGAAATACATTCATGAGATAAAATACAGCCCGCTGACAGACGGACGGACGGACAGCAGAGGCTAAGTAATAGGGTGCCGTTGGCGCCCTTCGGGTACGGAACCCTAAAAACCAACAAACGTACAGTAAACTAAACACACTTTCGCATATTTTATACCTACTTATTCATTCATTATCCACAGCTTGTCTTTGCCCACCGCTGGGCCTCTGCTTACAATATTAGTAAGGATATTTTCCCCTCGGCTTTTCTGTGCAAAAAATAAACAAACCTCTACAATGTTGTGCCATTTCTGTGCATCGAAGACATGAAGCTTTTCAAGGCCTCCGAAGCGAACGTTGTAATTTTCATGGTACACAATAGATAATTGGTTTAACTCGATATCGAAATAAAGACTGAAATCAGAGAAAAACATTATACAAAAAAGTAATTAAGAAAAACAGTAATCTAATTCATAATTAGATATGTTGAATAGAAAATATAAAGCAAGAAGGTAGAGATAGTCTGAATTATGTAAACTTACCCAGTTTCATGTGTGGCCATTTTGCAACCGAATCTTGTAACTATTGTGGAAAATGATCAGAATTTTATTTATGATTTACATTTTCATGTTAATCGCAATATCGTGAAAATGAACGGAAACGGGAAACGTCACTTTCGCGCGCAGTTTTTCGCGCACCTTTTGACACTAGAATTTTTGTTCGGAAAAAAGAAAACATGAAAAACTTACGGATTCTAAACGCAGAGACAAAGAAAACTCACACTTTATCGAGTCATTTGTTTTTAAGTCTTGTGTTTGCAAATCTCTGAACATAGGTATTAGACTCGAAACAATAAATACAAAGTATTTTTAGAAAACCAACTAGAAAAACGCTGCGCTGCTATTATTACTTACATAATCTATGGTGACCCGATGACAGTTGCTAGGCAACGGAAATGACGTCAACGCGGCGCGAAATGTAAACAAAACTTGTACGTACATTTTTTATCGTGTGGGTTTATATCAGTTTTTATCATAAGGTGCTACAAATATACCTCAAATCCTTGGTGATAATAATAAATAAGATATGGACAATACAGCTGTAGATACTTTACAAACTGAAGTAGAGTTTTATAGAGTAAGTACCTAGGTATACTATAAAACTTATGTTTATACCTACATCCACTTTCTTCGGTAATTTTTCCAGACACTTTAGTTCGCGTGTTCGAACTCCATAATCTAAACCTAAATTAAAAATCCATATTGAGCCTGCGGGGTAGTTTATGTTAATGCGGCTTATAAAGAAGGCAAGGGAGTTCATTTGCCCTCACTGAAGCAAGTAAATGCCTAATAAAATTTCCCCTAGATTATATTCTGTTACGTTCAAATGCCGGTGTAATGAAAGTTGAAACCATCTTAACAACATTTTATTTTTTTCAGCAGTTATTAGAAAATAGAGACTTCCCTTTATTTTCGAATAACTGCTAGAAAACCCTCCGCAGAGGGTCGTAACGTGCTCTTAATAAGAATAATTTTGTAGAGCCGGTAAAAGAAACAGAACCAAGATCAGATGGAAGATCAGAGAAACACTATCTTATTATATCTGTTTCAGCAAAACCAAACAGTAGTCGAAGAAGAAATTCGAGCCCTTATAACAGACAACCACAAGCTGTCTGAACAGGTCGGCACATTGCTTAAGGAGAAACTGGATAATGCGAGACAGAACCACTCTCAGAGCGACGAGCAGAGCAAGGACATTGAGGAACTAAAGAAACAAGTCTTTGTTATAGCGAAGGTATAATTAATCATCATCATCATCCTCATTTCAGCCCGTGTCCGCCCACTACAGGGCATAGGCCTCCCCTTTATTACTCCATTCTCTCCGATCTACAATTTATTTAATAAACAATAATAAATAAATATTTGGAGACTTATCACACAGCACCATCTAGCCCCAAACTAAGCAAAGCTTTTACTATGGGAACTCTTAGAATACTTATATACTCAGTGTGTTCTATACTGTGTTGGGTTATCAGAATCTACTAGTACCTAAACAACTATCATGGTGCAAAGACAGGTAAAGATTTATAATGCTGCGGGATTTAAAACACAACAAACTCACACATCGCGCTTTATCCAGCCATACAGTGCGGTCTCTAATTCTTTCTCATCATCATCATCATCATCGGCCTATAGCAGTCCACTGCTGGACATAGGCCTCCCCTAATGAGCGCCGTCGCGCCCTATCTTTGGCTTGACGCATCCAGTTTCTGCCAGCAGTCTTTCGCAGATCGCCACTCCACCTAATTCTTTCTAATTTTATTTATTCATATGTTGAACTTTGGCTATATTTGTCTTGTAGGAAAGAGATTCTTTACACGTTTTGTGGCAAACATCACAGAAGACCATAGAAGCTTTGGAAAATGAATTGAAAACATACTCTTGTTATGACAACAGGGGCATCCAGGTAATGTTTGAAAAGCTTTTGAAAGACACTTCACAACCTATTGTGTTGTCGACATTTTGGAATCGTTAGGGTGAAAATCTTGAAGGTAATTGTAAAATAACAATGTTTAACAGAATGTCCATGAAGAGAGAAGAGATTTAGACCTCAAACTACAAACTGCACTAGCTGACTACATTGAATTAGAAGCACGCTATAAGGACCTCTACGCAAAACATTCAGCTTTGGAAAACGATCAGAAAATGAAAGAAAAAGAAATAACATCTTACAAAGAAAGAGGAAAGCAGATAGACGATAAAATACGTGAGATAGAAAAACAGCTTGAGGAGTATAAAATTAACTTAGCGGTGGAGAAGAAGAACAATGAAGGATTGAAAGCTCAAGTTTCAGCACTGCAGAAGGATATCGTCGAAAGAGCCAAAAAAGAAGTGGAAGCTAAATCAAAAGTACCGAAGCTAGACCACATTATTATAATCACAGGAGCATAATAATGCTCTGTGAGTTCAATGATAAATAAGCCAAAATAACAAAAGTCGTTTAAACTTTGGCTATTTTTTTCAGGTTGCAGAAGCGTTGCAACTTTATGACTTAGTATGTGCCCAGAAGAATGATGCAATTAAATCAATACAACAGATGAGAGGTCAGTTAATAAGGTTATTATTTACCTTTGCATGGTATACAAGAGTATATTGAAACAACTTATTATTATTGTTTTAGGTGAAATGGCACAGCTGAAACATACTTTATCTAATGTAAGAGAGGATGTAGAGACTGTTTGTAGGAAAGAAGTAGAAGATCTAAAAGAAAAATACAATGAGAAGTTGACTGACATGCTCGAACACATTAGAAATTTGGACGCGGAGCTGTCTGAAAAGGGCTTACTTTTGAATAAAACACTAAGGTATAGTAAAACTTGAATTACCTCTACGGACCCAAAAACAAAGGTTCAACCAATCTCTTAATGAATTACAGGGAAATGAAAACACTGAAGACAGTAAATGAAAATTACGAAAAGCAACAAAAAGAAAACCACGAAAGTGTAGACCCAAAACTACTGATAGCAGAGCAAAGAATGGAAGCCATGTTTCAGGAGTTGGTGCGTACTTTATATAACTCAATATCAATGAGATGTATCCTCATAGAACTAGAATATTATTGAGATGGGAATTCCTTTCTTAGTGCACCATAAAAGGAATCTACCTTCCAAGTTTAATGTTTCTAAGACTTGTGCGTTAATATGTCAGTCTGTAAGTCATGAAAACTTTATAATTATATATTAGATTAACAATCTTGCATCACCAAAATATAAATAGATGGGATAAATATACTTTATAAATGATACATGTATTAAGAGCATAATGGGCTGTTATGCAGTTCAAGTATCCCTGTCTGAATAATCTGTTTAGCCGATTTTTGTAGGTGGCGTCAGAACGTCGGAACATACAACTGGTATGCGAGAAGCAATGTTTAGCGATAGACATTCAGAGGATTCAAGATATACACGCGAGAGAGAGCAAACGGAGGGATTGGGAGGAGACTCTTTTGAAGAATCAATGTGAAGACTTGAAGTTAGTTTACATACTAAATAGTGAAATGATATAGTAAATTTTAATTTATTTAATTATTTAATTTTTAATTCACAACATTACAAAAAAATGCATTAATGGATGGTTTATTAGACGGTATTTTCTGCCAACCAACCAATGAGGCACATTTAGAGGTCACGCCAACCTCTACATCGTGCGACATAATAAATAAAAATATAATAGTAGATAATAGAAATGATGTAGGAAGTTGAGAGATTATCAGTAGCTTAAATAAATAACAATAAAAACATTTCTTTCAGACAACACAACAAAATATACAAAACATAATATTTGGCCCAATTTATAAAACAGAATTTCTAACATCTCTTTTATTTTCAGGATGCAAGTAGAACATCTGCAAAAATCTTTAGATGAGACTCACGAAATGATTAGCAAACTACAAAACATGATGTCGTCAAGAACTGAGTTGAATGAGAAGTAAGAATTATCTGATTTTAAAGGGGAAAATAAATAATTCTAGATAAACTTATTTTAATGAATTTCTTTGCAGAATGGTTTCTACAAAAGAAGAGGAACTCATTGAATTGAATAAACATTTAGAAAATCAAATGGAACTTAGTAAGAAGTAAGTTCTAGTCTCCAACACTACCACTACAGAATTTGATTAACAACTATATATTTTACTTGTCTTTCAGATGGAAAGAATCATATTTAGATATGACAGAAAAGCTGAAAAAGAAATTACAAGACCTCCACAAGGAGAACCAAGAATTGCGATCGAAATTGAAACTCCCTCTAGGCTCTAGTCTTGATAGCACCAGTAGTTAACACAACTGACTCATCTGCACAATATTTTTTAAATTACTGAGAATACATACATATATTTTATATAGATAGTCCATCATGTTGGAGAGGATACTATCTCTTAGTAGATTTTTACATGCTCAGGGAAAGAAGCAGCTGAGCGCATTCTAGGTATGTTTCAGTCCAGCAGAGAAGTAATTACTGAAGAATATTGGTTGAAAATCAGTTTTCCTCATTTAAATTATTGTTTGAACAAGCCCTGTAGAATAAGTCACAGTGCAATATTAAAAGTATAATTTAACAGTATTATTTTATTTACAATAAATTGTATCAATCAAAATGAAGACTTTAAATAAAAAATATGAATATCTTATTTCTAGACATGATGGGACATATCACTATATCACATACTAGCTTCCAACCGCGGCTTCGCCCACGTGGTACTAGGATAAAAAGTGGCCTATATGTTATTTCAGCACACATACTATGTATGTTCCAAGTCTCATTCAAATCCTTTCAGGGGTTATGGCGTAATTGAGTCACAAACATCCTCACATCCTCACAAACTTTCGTAATTATAATATTAGAAGGATATACATATATATCACATATTTTTAAGCATCAAGATGCAGAAACACATTCCGAGAACATACTCGGAAACCAGTATAGGGTCTCTTTAGAGTCTTGTGTGTCCACCCATGCTAGGCCTTCCTTGACCATGTGGTTCAATGCATTCTGAGCTCTTGTGTCATTCCAACTGTAAATGAAATAATGAAGAATTACCATCTAAGCAAAATCTAAGAGTACCTATAATGCTCTTTAAAATAACATGTCTTTAAACTTTTGTAATATTAAGCCCCATATTTACTATGGGATAAATATCCCACGACACGTATCGCTAGATATGTCGGGCGACGATGGGCAATGTCGACTGACATCCTTAGCGGCACTATTTCTTTGCGCGCAATGTTGCCAGACTTCAGCCGACATCTCCAGCGGGACATCTTCAGTGCTTCTACTGATACTACTGTATCTTTACTGATACTAACCCCAAATCTGCCATCAGTATACTGGTAGACACCCATGCGGTGCCTAAAGTGCTGGCCTTCTGGAGTACTAATGTCTGGTCGAGGTTCAACTCGCCCGGGATGGACTGCACCAGCCATTTGCCTTTGCCCATCGGCACCACTGTGAATCTGGAGTAAAGAAAACAAAAACAGTTTTAATGGGAATAGGGATGTATACAATATGCTCAGTTTTTGCCTTCTGTTAGTATCCAACACTATTTAGAATAGAATGTCCACACTATGCATATTAAATGCAGTTGGACAGAACAACAAACTGACAGTTAACTGCTGACTGAGGGTGTAATTTGAACATTGAACTAGTACCATCCCATCAGGGCCTTTTGCAACAATCCTTTTTTTTAGCAAAGGGCCCTTTATGAGGGATCCTAATGTCCTAGATTGGTACTAAAAATGGCTATGCATTGAATTTAGAATGATGCTTGCTTTTATAAATTACATACACATACTTACTTCTTTAGAATACTAATAACAACCAGTACAGCTTTTTCTATTCCCTCCTCGCCCATTTCTCATTAATTTTAGAGAAGTACACAAAATACAAGAATTTTATAATAGAATCGAAATTATTACCCATTCCCGAATATCCTAAGCTTCTTCACAGCAGCCAAAAGGTCATCATTTGTGATGTCCTGAAGTTTCTTAGCCTTTCCTCTGGACGCTATAAGTCTATTCCGTAACTCTTCTAATGTGATCAGTCCGCCGTTCTTGTAGTTTGTCGCTAGGCATACTTCTACTATTTGAACTCCTAGTTCATAGTAAAAATCTCCAATGCCTGAAAAATCATTAATATAGTTGTTTTTTTTATAATTATACACTACTAGTTCTTATTTCTTAGGGAGTTACATTTTTATGACACAAACATCTTAACCTTTCCCAACATTCAACTAGAGCAGGGTGGGCGACAAAAATTACCATTGACATAACAAGCTATACTAAGTATAGAAAATATTCAAAAGAGCCTTACCCAGCACAGACCAGAAACCTTTTCCCGAGGCCAACGGATCTACTCCTATTGCAGCACACATCTCCTGAAACTGTCGCCGAAACTGCGCATTCTTCTTTATCTCGCTCTTGTGGTTACTCGCGAACTCCTCCAGATTCTCTCTGAACACCTCCAGCTGCTTAGACATCTGCTGGAACTGGTTCTCCTGGATTTCAGAGCCTTTTTCCCTATATTTCTCCTGTTCCAATTTCTGTTTTTGGATGGCACCTACTCCCGCCCGACGTCTCATTTTGCTGGCTTGGATTTGCGAGCCCTAAGTTTGAATGGGGTAATGGAATTGTGATTCGGTATTTGACGATCTCTTTTTTATTATAGGTACTGCGTCAGATTTCAATTTTATGAAACAAGAAAGAAATTAGAAAACAAATTCTTCTCAAAACACAAACAGCTGATTTGTTTGAGAAAACTGACATTGACAAATTAAATTACATTGACAGCGTAAAATGAAGTGTAATTAGCAAAAACCGAGGAAAAAACCTTGTCTGATGTCATAGGATGTCATATTTAGAAAAACGTTAGCAAGTTCTATCGTCTATTTGATTTAATCGAGATCCATGAAATTATGTTCGAGATTTAGTCAAATAAAGACTGCACATGAATTATTACGTAGGCTAAAATGAATTAACCCTTTCAATCCTTCGTCAAGTTGGTTTTCGGTCGAGATTAGGCAGCTCCGGCCGGCCGGGGCGCCGGCCGCGGCGCCCGCCGGCGGGCGGCGCGCCGATACTCGTAGCTTTTGGTAAATTCCTTTCGAGCGTCACCGGGCTAGTTCGAGGCTAACTCAAACGAAAGTTGATAGAACTTCTAGCTCGTAACTTGTTTGTAACGCTCCTCGTCCCTTTTTGCAATTCAAAATTTTATTAGGTACGATAATACGGTGATTCCACAAACGTGCCCGCTTTTGCCCGCGTTACGTTTTGTTTGGTCATAAATAATGCCCAAGGTGGATAAAGTTGAAAGAGCAAACACAGTAGTCAAACTCACCGACTTACTGACCAATATTATCAGCTGCATTGAACTAGAACCTTGGACAAACACCTTCCTTCCCACACCTTTGCTGTCTGTGGTACAAAGCGCACTATGTAGGTACATTTATCGAACAAAAAAAAACCATGTTCTAGCATTATTACAGCTTCTATGACAGATCAATGAATGTTCTAACTCTTAGCCGGAGAACCATACAAAACAAAAAAAGAATGTTGCACATAGATCCAAAAGAATATTTGCCCATCCCAGGTGGGGATCGAACCCACGACCTTTGGATTAGAAGTCCAACGCGCTATCCTCTGCGCCACTGGGACTGTTGTGTATTTTGTTGAAATAAATAATTACAAAGCAAGAAACAATAATTTTGCTTCTCTTTTAATTTATTAAAAGTTTATATAAGTACTTTTAATTTCAAATGTATTTTAATAATTTTAAAAATATATTTATGCTACTTTAATTTACTGTGTAACAATATTAATGGTAATTATACAAATAAAATAGTTCACTTACTCCTTCGATTACCACAGCAACCGGAAATGTCAACAAACAATAAATGTCAAAATTCTGTTTGGGAAGTTTGAAATTTCAGTGAACTTGAAAAATAATTTGAATAAAAAAATGAATAACTGAGTAAGCTACCGTGATACTAGTATAATCAACTAGACCAACATATGCATGGAAAGCGTTGTCATGGAAAACTGTCCCGTTAATGTTGACGAAAATCAAGATGTGAATGGATCTCAGTCGGCAGAAAACTTCCAAAAGTTTATGTACGATTTATTCGAAAAGAATGGTGTTATGAACGACTTGAGATCGTATTTACGTGGACATATCGTCAACGTATTGAGGAGTGCTCAAACAGGTTAGTATTTTGCTGCATATTCAATGTTTGGATAGGTAGGTAATAAAGTCCTATTCTACTGATTGGTTCTACTCAAACATTTTAGATCTTCCGCTAACTTTTACATAGATACCTAAGTAAAAACTTCCTTTTTCTCGTAATTATATCATGTAGTTTTTGCCAAGACAAGGATTATTGGCAAAAACTACATGATACAAGTTCAACAACTTTCAACAGAAAGCCAATTATTTTTAATATAGGTAAATAGTATTCATTATATAAATAAAACCAAATTAATTGGTACCTACTCTAATATTTTCAGGTAACCCTCCATCATGTCAGAAACATTTCACACAGCGTCTAGAACTAACCTCTCAAGCTTTAAACATCCTTATTGCGGAATACCTGTTGCGTTTGGTAAGCATCATATTATATTTACCCACTACTACTACCACTACTTACTTCTCTGCTGGACTGGGAGCTGTTTCTCTCCCTGAGCATGTTGTAAAAGTTGACTAAGGGATAATATCCTCTCCAACATAATGGATTATCGATATGGGCGTTGGGCTGATTGTGGTACAAAGCCACGCCCATAATGGGGTGAGCAGAGCTACAAGTAATTATAAAAAACTTGCAGCCCCTCCTGGGGCTCAAACTTCAAACTTCAAGATGGATAAAAGTTAACCATGGTGACAGGTGATCAGCCCATCGCCCACATAGATGGTCCATCATTTTATAGAGGAGACCACTCTTTCATCACATTCATTCCTAAAACCTGTGCCAATAGTAGTATTAAGCTTCAGCCAAATTGGAGATACAATTAATTAAATTATTAAAACTCACATTAAGGTGTAAAAACTTATGTTGCAAGGTTTATTTACCTAAAGTTAAAGTGATTTCATAGTAATGTAGAAAAATAGGCGATGGTTCTTTACACAAATTGTTTCTCCAGATTGGCTAAAATATAGTTGTGTTACTAATTCTTTTGAACCTGTGTGATGAAGGGATTTAGCTCCAAAGGCTCCAGTAATAGAAATTTCTAAATCTAGTGTAGCAAGTTTAACATACATACATAGGTACATGAAATCACGCCTGTTTCCCTCAGGGGTAGGCAGAAATCACGGATCTCCATTTGCTACAATCCTGACATACTTCTTTAGCTTCATTCACTCTCATTACATTCTTCATGCATGCTCGTCAGTTTAGGGTACTCTTGACCTGGCCCTTTTCCAAAACAAGCAAATATATTCCTACCTTATTCTTTGATTCATCTTAGATGATTTTAACTTCCAGGAGTTCAGCTACACACTCTCGGTGTTCATATCAGAGATACCACTCGCCAACATGGTGTTCTCCTTCGCCAAGAACCTGATGAATAAGATCGACAATGATGACAGCAGGCCCCGCTTCAAGGATAGCGATGTTTGGTGTATCTTGAATTACTTAGGTGAGTATAATGTTTTAAAGCAATTGGATCCAGAAGATAGGTATATTTTGTGTAATAGGAATAAAGGCTGTAATGTATTAAAAAAATATTATAATAAATTATATACCTGTTTCCCATAGGGGTAGGCAGAGATCACGGATCTCCACTTGCTACGATCCTGACATAGATCCTTCTTTCGCTTCATTAACTCATAACATTCTTCATACATGCTCGTCGGTTTAGGGTACCCTTGACCTGGCCCTTTTCCAAAACGTCGCTAATTTGGTCCAGGTACATACGCGTAGGTCTTCCCCTATGAACGGTACCATTCACCCTCGCCTCATACACCTGTTTCGTTAATCTTCCTAAAATAATTAAATTGAAAATAATAATAATCAATTTCAATGAATTATGTACTAATACAGACTAAAACCCCAAAACTTGCTTACCTATATTTTTAGTTTTAAATTGTTACAAATTAATGCTTCTTGACCTTTAAGCTAGACTTAATTCAGAAAATCCTACTAATATTATAAATGCGAAAGTTTGTGAGGATGTGACGATGTGAGTATGTTTGTTTCTCAATCACGCCGTAACGGCTGAACGGAATTGAATGAAACTTTGATATACATACCATGTGCTGGATTAACACTATAGGATATTTTTATTTCGGACACCACGCGAGCTTAGCCGCGGGCGGCAGCTATTTTTAGATAAAGTAACAAGATCTAGTATGGCTCATATAAATACAGGACAACTAATTAATCCCTCCTGATGCAATGTGTGTGTTTAATTTTGTGCCTGAGTATCCAGACATTTTGAGAATCTGACAATTTGCTATATAGATGTTCTGCTATGAAGACCATTTGATAGTTGGACGTTTTGCTACATGGACATTTTGCTCATTAGGCTTACTGCTTATTAGACGTTTCTCGCCGTTAAACATTTAGTTAGGTACTTAGACCTTCTGACCAGGAGGGAAATATAAAATGTTAAATATAAAACCTACTTAATGTTTTCAAAATGTCTTTATAGGAGTGAAGTGTGACTCGGAGCATGCATCCAGCATTGTGGAGATGTACCGACTGGAGCAGAACTCACCTCTACTGCTGTGCATATTGAAGTCTGCTTCTTTGTACAGAGAACCTGTCGTCATTGAACAGTGTGAGTTCATTTCAGTTCAGTTCTTTTTTTTTTGGCTACTGTGACATTGTATAGTATGTAAGTATTCTAGTATGTATGTAAGCCCATAGTACAAGCTTTGCTTAGTTTGGGGCTAGATGGCGCTGCGTGTAATGTCCACAAATATTTGTTTATATACTATTTAAATTTACAGTAAATTCCTCCCAAGATAGCCTGTGCTCCAGCATCAAAAGCACCGAGTCTGCGGAGAAGTGCACGAGTCCGCAAAGGAAGCCCTCGTTTCAGGACAAATGTCGGCACTACGTGTTCTGTAAGACTTGCCAGAGCAAGATGATGCGGATCAAAGAGAAATATAAGATGAAGAAGAAAGAAATTGCTAAGGTATCTACTTACCTACCGTTTAACGGCCAACGGTTTTGTTGGACATCTATGCATTTAATATTAGCATTGACAAGGTGAAGCATTGCATATCCCAGAATTTTTTGCACTTAGGTAATTCTGGTGTTATGCACTGTTTGTTATTTATGTTTTCCTCCTCATGGTAAAAATATATTACTCAATAAAAACTATATTTATTGTAATATTTCTGGTTAACAAACGCATGTCACTCTTCGTGAAGGTGCGTTTATTAAAGAGTGTTCACATTTTTAACTATGTTCCTATCGGTGGAAACCTATAATTGACTTTCTGTTATTTGCAATTGTTAAGTAATTATTTTGAACGGTTGATTTTCTAAATATAAATAAATACTGCAATCTCGACTCTTGTCAAATAGTATCTTAGATATTCTTCTAAGCTGGAGGTATTAAAGAACGCATAAAAAATACTTCTTTCGCGCCCTTATTACTTTAGATGTGTCAAAGTGCTCTTCAGGTTTTATGACGGCGATGCCGGTTTTACTAACGATGTTTTACTTCACCGTTTGAAAGTAGAATTTGGCGCATACCAGTATTTTATTGGAACATTTAAACCCATTTGCACGAACGAATTCAAACTCACAAGTTACCGAAGACTAGCCAATCACGAACAGCCATAAACAAAATGGCGGTCCAATCGACCAATCAGAAACGAGAATGTACTCTCTGTGGCGCCCTCTACAATCAGCTTTTATAGATATGAATTTATTTCAGAATCTAAAAGAATCAAGCATCAGTTCCCTGAATGTGGAATCTCTGATGAAGAACATTAGCTTGATGGAAAGGAGTCTTATTGACGAGGTTATAGAATTCAATTTTGTGTGGCATTTGCTTTCACTCATTTTTTTTAAATTCACTTGTCACATAGTCCACCAATAAAAATTAAATTACTCTTTTTACATTCATTTTCATTCTAGTTTTTTTTTTACAGGAATAATATACTGAAGCAAAATAAAATTACTTAACAAAATCATTGTATTTTCCAGATGTTTGAACAATTGAAGTCTGTGTATGAAGCTGAGGTGGAACTCTTGAAGCAGGAGGAGGATAAAAGAGTGAAGAAGTCACTTGCCGTCCACACCACGCAATTGCAGAAGAGAAGGAACGAGGTCGGCTGTGGTTTATTTTATTTGGCGAGAGAGAGTGGACTTATAAAGTAATGGGCAGTTAGTTTATCTTTATTTAGAGAGAGAAAGCGATAAATAATTAAATTATGATTTACTAGCTGTACCCGAATAAAAAATAGCCTATATGTTAATCCAGCACACATACTAAGTATATTCCAAGTTTCATTCAAATCCGTTCAGCCGTTATTGCGTGAAAGGGTAACAAATATCCATCCAACTTTCGCGTTTATAATATTAAGTAAGGATAATTTGAGTGACAGAAATAAATATAAAACGAAACAAGGTCGTGGCTTAGATGTGTCCTGTTCTCTTTCACTCCCCCACATCATTCGAAAACTGACTTCACTCACTGCTGGGCAGGCGCGGTCCGAAGGGGGGGGGTCACAGGGGACATGAACCCCCCCCCCCCCAAATCGTATACGTCAAACTTACTGATAAGATAAGATAAGATAATACTTTATTGTGTATACCAACAAAAAACATAAAAATTACAAAAGTTTACATAATTATTCCGGTATCCACAATTGGCGGCCTTATCGCTAGAAGCGATATTTGACTGGCAACTGACAAATTGAAAGATCTTCTAAAAATTTACAAAATATAAAAAGCAATTTTTAAGCTGCGATGCCAATAAAAATAGAAGTCTTCAATTTGTTTTATAACGTGTGCAATAATAGTTATTACATTATTATTAGTAACCCCCTCCAAAATTTCAGGCTGCGACCGCGTCTTCTGCTGGGCACATCCCTTTGTGTGCGCCATTCTCTGTAACATTAATCAAAACAAAGGAAAGTAGGAAAAAGATCTGTTCTATTATTTCAGATGGAAGAATCGTTCAAAGCGCGCGAGGCTGAGCTTGAAAAGAGCGTGCAGCAGAAGAAGCGATTTCTGTGGGGCCTGGCGCGTGCATTGCGCGACCAACACCAGCACATGACGCGCGCAATGCACGACGTGCGCGCCGAGACCAGCAGACTCACTGCCAAGGTACTATGAATGAATGAATGAATGAATGAATGAATGAATGAATGAATGAATTATTTATTTGTAACATCATCAGCAAAGCAAACAAAGTAAAGAAAAAATTAAAGTAAATTAAACAAAATAAGAGGTAAACAAGTTTGTATGTAGATATAATAAAGATCAATGGTGTTACAAAAAGGTCCTAACTCAGCAATGCAGGTTACTGTAAGTAACTTGCGCTGGTCTTCCGTTAGAACCTTTTGAGACGGGTGCGTAGGATCCAGTTGCGGACATAGAATTCTAGTATACTAGTACCACAAGTATTGTGCACCTCGGCAAATTGTGACGGCCTCGGTGGCGTGGCGGGCGATTGCTCGGCAGAGACGCAAGAGGCGCGGGTTCGATTCCCGCTGCGGAAAAAATATTTGCATGTTCTGCAAATATTTCTTCCGGGTCTGGGTGTTGTGGTACCATGGTACTCGTAGTTTCTGATACCCACGACACAGGGAATCCTAGTGTGGGGTCAGGACTATGTATGTGACTGTTGGGTGTTATTTATTTAATTATAATTATTAATATTAACTTTCGTCTAGCTTCTGAAATAAGAACTGACGCGATGATGATATCGTCACTGGAAAGGCAAAATTACGTAAGCGCCAAAATGGCGCCAAATAGGCATATTGAGTTATTATCCTAAAATAGCAGTCCAAATACAATAATATGAATTGCTGGACATAGAAAATGAAAAAAAGAATGAAATCTTACGTTGACGTCATCAAAATTCGATAATTAGGTAGAAAGTTATGATTACAAAAAACGAAAAAAATGAACTTCAAACGGCTTTTTCTCGATTGGCGCTTACGTAAATTTGCCTTTCCAGTGACGATATGTAGTATATGTTACAACTAGCTGCCTCCCGTGACTTCGTTCGCGTGGTACTCGAATGAAAAATAGTTGAGGCACGTCATGATTCGCGAAGACACTCGATCAGTCAGTGCGCAGCTAGTAGCTTTTATTTTTGACACTACTAATATTATTATGTCCTAAAAATAATGATATAGGTAATCCAAAGTAGTGACTTCTTCTAAAAACATTTGTCCGAATATCATTGTTCTCACGTCTTACTTCTTACTTATATTATAAATGCGAAAGTTTGTGAGGATGTTTGGATGTTTGAATGTTTGAATGTTTGTGCTTAAATCACGCCTAAACGGCTGAACGGATTTGTATGAAACTTGGAATATACATAGTACATGTATTGGATTAACATATAGGCCATTTTTTATCCTGATACCACGCGAGCGAAGCCGCGGGCGGCATTTTTGTTCATAATTATAATTATTTATCCAAATACCTATCTTTATCGAATTATTTTAGGCAGGCAACGCGCTACCAAGAAATGGTTCCTGTAAGGTAAGGTAATTGTCTGATAATGAAATATTTGTCCTAATGTATGTTTGTCTAATTTCAGGAGGACAACCTCAAATCCCAGCTAGCGGAAGCGGAGCAGACCTTGCGTCAGCGCGGCGAAGACATGCGGCATCAGATCTCCGAGGAGCTGTCCATCCTGGAGGGACACCTGGATGCCATGAAGAAAGAGAGAGACGCCATCAGCAGAGAGAGAAACCAGCTAGAGAGATACAAGAATACCACCACACATGTTGGTACGTTGATTCACGGGCCATGTGTTTGCTAATGCTAGTGGGCGATTGCCGCTGCGGGACAAATTGAAGATTTGCTAATATTCCACCTTCAAAGTCCTTCCATCCAAAGGTCGCCTGAAAAAGATCGCTTTTAGCCATAAGGACGCCCATTGTTTTTACCATGTTTTTAAGTGTCTATCATCTTTACATTTTGTGTTTTTACAACAAGATATTTCATACATACATAGATTCATATATATTATAACGCCCGTATCCCTAATGGGGTGGGCAGAGCCACAAGTAAACTTAAGAAAACTGGCAGCCATTTCTGATTTAAAGTCCTAAGATGGATAATGGTGAACCATGGTGATAGGCGATCAGTCCATCGCCCATATAGGTGGTCCATCATTTTGGCGAGGATACTATCCCTTAGTCGACTTTAACGACATGCTCAGGAAGAGAAAAAGCTGGACGCATTCGAATCTTTTTTACTTCCAATCCAGTAAGAAAAGTGCTATTGGACACATTCTTTGATATAATTTACTTTATAAAACTAGGTCAAAATCAAGTTACTAATTGGCCTACTTGGCTAGATTGTAATAGTATTAGAGTACAATTAATTAATTTTTTTAGTACACTAATTATAAAAAAAAAACCAGTCCAGCAGAGAAGTAATTTCATATTGTACTATATTAGTATGTCGATCACTCGCACAGAAAATGAAGATCTAAAACCGCACTACGACCTCCTGAAGAACGAACTGAGCATTCTCAAAAAGTACCTCGAGACAGCAAAACTACAACCGAAGTGTGTCATTGAACGCGGAACCATCACAGAACTGAATGACGTCACGTCTCGGATAGAAGTGGTGTTGAACAACGGACAGGATGTGCGGGAGGAGAGGGCCAAGCCGAAACAGCTGGTCAATGATCTGAAGAAACCGAAGAATGTCAATTTTAGTCCGGTAAGGCATCTCCTACCTAGTCAGCGACTTACGGTGGTAGGTACTATAAATAAAATAGCCTTTGATTTCCTTAGTAAATTCAACATTATTAATTATCGCAATTTAATACACACCATATTATGACGCCCCTATCCCTAACTGGGTCGGCAGAACCACAAGTAATGATAAGAAAGCTTGCAGCGACTTCTGATCCAAGACTCCTAAGATGGATATGGTGAACCATGGTGACAGGTGATCAGCCCATCGCCCATATAGGTCCATCAAGTTTAAGAGCATACTAGGTACTCCTTAGTCGACTTTTACGACATGCTCGGAGAGAGAAGCAGCTGGACGCATTCTATGTTTTTTCTTTACTCCCAGTCCAGCAGAGTTCTTTCTTATTTATAATATCAATAAAATTGTGTTTTGGTATGTATTTCAGTCGAATCTGGACGAGATCTACCGCGAGCGCAGTCGTTCCCGCAGCCGTTCCTCCGCATCCAGTGAAGCGGGTGACGCGCTGTTCAACACGGACTCTGTACAGCGGCTAAGGGATGAGAATGAACAACTCAAGTGCATAGCGAAACAGGTACCTCCCGTACTCAAGTGTACAGCGAGACAGGTACCTACTTCCCGTACTCAAGTGTACAGCGATACAGGTAGCTCCCGTACTCGAGTGTATAGCGTAAAGTTAATTATTGTACTCAAGTGTACAGCGAGACAGGTACCTCCCGTACTCAAGTGTACAGCGAGACAGGTACCTCCCGTACTCAAGTGTACAGCGAGACAGGTACCTACTTCCCGTACTCAAGTGTTCAGCGAGACAGGTACCTCCCGTACTCAAGTGTACAGCGATACAAGTAGCTCCCGTACTCGAGTGTATAGCGTAAAGTTAATTCTTGTACTCAAGTGTACAGCGAGACAGGTAGATCCCGTACTCAAGTATCTTTCTCTAACATATTGTATAATTTTTTGTTGTTAATAGCAACGTGAGCACATAGACAGTCTGAGCAGCCAGCAGGCGCGGCTGCAAGTGGAGCTGACTGCGTCCCGCATGCGAGCCGCGGCCAGCCCTGCCCCCCCGCTCCCGCCCGCGCCCGCGCCCGTCCCTACGCTGCACGCACTAACATACAACCAGAGGTAACCGTAACCGTCAATAATAACTAAGGCCATGTCCAGCTGAAGCGATTTACATGGCGCCCAGAAAGTGTAATACCTAGCTTGATGTAAATATAGTAAACATTGCAAAAATACCTATAAAGAGGTAAGGTATAAAGGGATAAGGTTTAGGCTTGAGAAGATAACAGATAACTTTCGCATCTTATATTATAAGAATCTTTGTCCTGACTGACTGACTGACTGACTGACTGACTGACTGACAGACAACGCACAGCCTAAACCGCTGGACGTAGAGACTTGAAATTTTCAGTGTAGGTAAACCTTGGTACGTAGGGGTGTACTAAGAAGCGATTTTTCAAAATTCAACCTCTAAAGGGGTGAAAAGGGATGAAAACCTGAAATCAATTTTTGGTCTAAAACTGCACATAACCTATATCAAATTAAAGAGCCGATTTTTCTCATTTAGTTGATGACATAATTACCTGCAAATTCTTTATTTTTGGCATGTTTTTCATGAAAAATAGAATACTTTTATTTTGACATTATGACAGCGATGATACCAAAGATTAGTAATAGATGATACAAAACATATGGAAAAGGAACTGTCAATGTCAAATTACCTGTGAAAGGAAGTATAAATTATTACTGGTCTAATAAGTTTCTAATCTTGATTATTCATGGGTTCTGACGTAATTCTACGTCTGAAAACTAGATGTCGCTGCTAATTCTGATCAAATTTTGACGCGCTATCGTTGCGTTTTGTAAAGTTTACCTTAACCATGGGCGCCGGCAAGGGGGTGCCAGAGGGTGCACTTGCACCCCTTGGGAATCTCGGGATCAACAGGAATTATTGAAACTGTATTGCGCTTTCTCTGTTAAGTTCATCCCATTTATGCTGGTGCCATCTGGTGTAGAGTAGCGGTACTTTAAAGGGTGCGTTCAGAGAAGTAATGGAAATCGATTAATATCGATCCCGGTACTCCTGGCCCACCAATTTAGAATTTTTAAATTTCGTTCGTCGTGAACAAATAGGTGTGAGCCGTGACGACTGGGTACCTATATAATAAATTCATAATGAATAGTCAGAAATTTGTAAATGTCTCAAACATTCAGACTAAAATTTCATCTTTTTATTAACAATCATATACGGCAAAGATTGTAAGAAAACTAAAATCTGCACCACCTGGAAATTATTTCTGCCGGCGCCCATGACCTTACTCTCAAAATTTATACTAAATTCACCGAAATTTCTTAATTTTTAGATTTAGGTATGTTTGTTACTCTTTCACGCAAAAACTACGGAATATACTTACATACAATTATTCATATTCGTTCGCTAAAGTTAGCCATTGCTTAAAGTTAGCCCTGTCACTGTTTGTCATTATGAAATGGTAAGAGATGGCAATACTTTAGTCATCGTTTAGCGTACACTATATTATAATGAATAATGAGGATAGTAGGTACCTACCTACGTGTGCTGGAATGGGACATAGGGTACTTTTTATCTGGGTACCGCGTGAGCGAAGCCGCGGGCGGCTGCTAGTATGTAATATTAGTGTGGAGTGTTTTAAAAAATAGCCAAGCGTGGTTTCTTGCCTGTGTCTTCCCCGCTTGGTCGCGTTACGAACAGGTGCAAATGGAACACAGATTTATGACGTGTCCAAGTGATCCCCGTGATTTTATGGAATAAAAAATTTTTGACTTTGACTTTAGGGTGAGTGCCAGCGCCAGTGTGAACAACTTTGGCGGCGGCTGGCACGCGGGTGCGGGCGAGCAGCTCAGCTGGCTCAGCCGCGCGCAGCCGAGGGTACTGCTGCCGGGAGACGCCATACCCTTCATAGGAGTCACCAGACACGCCGACAACAGGAGGTAACTTGCTAAACTAGCTTCGAATGAACGTCTTCAGCGGCGGCTGACGCTCTAAATTAATTTGTTGTTCGTGTTTTCCAGATATATGATAAACCAGTGGCGTTCCCTGCGGCGTCGCATCTCGCCACTCAGCGGCTGCATATCCAAGACGCGCGCCAACTCGCCCGTACAACGCAACCTGAGAGAAAGACCAAGTATTTACTCACCGCATCAATCCATCCTCACCGTAGACGTAAAAGATAGCTTAACCAAAAGAAGCTTAGACAAGTATTTATTTAAAAGAACAATAAACACGACTGTGTAGAATTCTGCCCTCCTAGTGAAGAACGCCGTAACTACTCGTAGCATTTTTGTCAAATATTTGTTAGATACGGATTTGGAATCGCCTAACAAAATACAACATGCTGTTCTCACTCACGTATCAAAACATGTTTGACAAAGTTACTGCATTCTTCACTAGGTCAGAATTTAGGTAGCATATTACATCATCGTTTCCCTGCCCTTGTCCAACTTTATGTGGGGTCGGCACAACATTAATTCTTCTTCCATTTCCCTCTGTCAGAAGTCATTTCAACACTCACTCCTTTCTTACTCATGTCATCTTTCACACAGTCCATTCATCTTTTTTTTGGCCTACCTCTACCCACATATCCTTCCACATTCATTACTATTAGGTAGCATTATTACATCCTACTATATTGTAAATGTGAAAGTTTTTGAGGATGTTTATATGTTTGTGCCTCATTCACGCCTGAACGGCAGAACGGATTTGAATGAAACTTGGAATATAAATGTGCTGGATGAGCATAATAGACTACTTTTTGTCCGGGGACCACGCGAGTGAAGCCGCGGGCAGCAGCGAGTCTGCCATATTAGATTAATTGGCACATGATGGTGATTTTTACCGTTTTAGTTTAAGTCTTAGTTTATTGAACAAGGCTTCTTAAAGCCACCATATTGGATTTGTGACACTTTATGAAGCTACGAACTAACTACACAATTTAAAAAAATTTAAACTTCTGTTTCGCTGTCGTAAGAGTGTAAGAGTCGTAAACAAAATTGGAATCAATAAGAGTATTCACCTCTATGTAAAACTTTACCTTCCCTATTAAAAAGTCCTATCAAAATTAATATTAATACGTACATATTGCATAATAAAAAGCTTATTAATATTTTTTATGCTTTACTTTTGCAGATTCAGCCGGGCCAAGTGTCAGAATACATCTAGATCAAGTCGAGAACGACCGCAACTCTCGGCCAAACGAACATACTTACCAGCAAGGCTACCATAGACCAGGAATGCCAGAGTACCCTCAGCCAGCACAAGAGTACAATACACCTACGCAAGAGTTCAGTAGACCAGTGCAAGAGTTCAATAGAACAACAGAAGAGCACAGTAGACCAACAGAAGAGTACAATAGACCAGCACAAGAGTACAATAGGCCAACAGAAGACTACAATAGACCAGCGCAAGAATACAATAGACCAGTGAAAGAGTTTAATAGACCAGTGCAAGAGTTCAATAGACCAACAGAAGAATACAGTATACCGGAGCAAGAGTTCAATAAACCGGCTGAAGAGTACAGCAGAACCGTGCAAGAGTTCAAAAGACCAGCGCAAGAATGCTATCCACAAATACAAGAGTGCCACAGATCACCGACGACGCCAGAGAGACCGCGTGAGAAGAGTCCGAAATCTGTGCTCAGAGAGGCAAAGGAGAATTTAAGAAAGTAAGGGTTTTTGGGTCTAATTTAGTACTAACTTCACTCCTGTTTCACTCGTGTTGTTCCTGGTTAAAAGTAGCCTATAAGTAGTAATTGTATTTCAATTTTTATTCCAATCAGTTCAGCTGTTATGTCGTTAATGAACTCAAACATCCTTGCAATATTTGGATTTACAATATTCACGCCGATTTCCAAAGGTGTTGGCAAATTACCACGGATCTCCATTTGCTAGTCCTAACATTTTTCACTCTCATCAAATTCTTCTTACACGCTCTTTAAATCATCATTCCATCGTTTCGTCGCCTCTCATTTTCTCTATTCAATTTTCTTCCACTCGTCACATACCTAATGTAGTCATACTATCTTTAATGTCCCTACCTATTATTTAAATTAAATATTTCAATGGACGGATCAACATTGTAGCTAGATTTTTTAATTTAGCATTTTATCTGAGAGTAAGCTGACGGAGGCCTTCAGGTGACCAAAAAACTCCGTCACAAGAGTTGGCCACTACATACATACATACATAATATCACGCCTGTTTCCCATAGGGGTAGGCAGAGATCACGGATCTCCATTTGCTACGATCCTGACATACTTCTTTCGCTTCATTTACTTTCATAACATTCTTCATACATGCTCGTCGGTTTAGGGTACTCTTGACCTGTCCCTTTTCCAAAACGTCGCCAATTTGGTGTTGGCCACTAGCTTATACGAATTTACTTATAGCCTTTTTCCTTACAGCAAGGACACATTGAAAGACACTCCATCCAAGCGCGAGAAGAGTCCTAACTGCTTGCTGCGCGAGGCAAGGCTGCGCCTGCGCAAGCTGGAGATCGAGGCCGAGGCCGTGGAGAAATCCTACCTCGACTTCCGGAGGAAACAACTAGCCTTCCGCGGGAAGAGGGGAAACAAGGACACCGACAATATAGGTGACACACGTTATAAACAAGAGTAGGGAATATAGGTACATGTGAATAGGTACATCAGTACCTCAATATTTTTATTATAATTTCTTTTTGAGCAAGAAAGGGCCGCCCAAAGGCCTACGTCATGACTTACTCCCGAATACTCAAACGCATCTCAGAGTTGAGCACGTGTCAAACGATTTTCATCAAAAACTGTCAAAAAACCGTGACTTGAGACGTGCTTAACTCTGAGATGCGTCTGAGTATTCGCCGGGACCGACAATTTAACGTGCCCTCCGAAGCACGGAAGCGCTCAGCTCGTAATGCCACTAGCGGTCACCCATCTAAATTACTATCGGATTTGAACCCACGATCTTAAAATCGGTAGGCGGTGCCACTACCACTAAAGCCCTTATCAAATTACGCGTACAAGAATACAGAATAATTTCAAATAGATGCGTCTAATTATCTAAACTTTGTGGCAGACTCCAAAGCAAGTACTTCCACGTACAGATTGGACGAGACATTTACTAAAGAATCCACCTCCCGCTACCAACCAAACAACGATTACGACAGATATTTCAAAGAATACCAAACAACAATCACTGTCGGAGAACATTTTAAGAACAAGAACACAACTGCGGTCCGACTCAACCCTATACCCAACGCATATTCTGCGCGAGAACAGAAAACAGACTACTTAGAAACACCTTTAACGGAGTTCAGAAAATACTATCACACTGAACGACTCTCTAAAGAAATACACGATTCTACAACGAAAATCGAGGAACCAATCAAAGAAGGCAAAGGTACAAGGAAAGAGATAGAAAGACAGGCGAAAAATGACAAAATGAAACAGTTAGAACTACTCAAACACAATATTGGTAAGATTTACAACATGCCTGAACAAGCTATAGTCGAGACACCTACTACTGACGAAAGCGACGAATACAAAGATAAAAATGATTCGGTTAACGAACAAAACAGCGTCGAAGATAGTTTAGCTGTGATAGAAAAATCCAACGCTGAAGACAATTTACTTAGAATTGAAATAGAATCTGTTACAGAAGTAAACGATTTGAAACCGTCAGAGTCAGAAGCTCCGGGTATGTTACTCATTGTTGAAAATTCCGTTGATAATAGCAGAGATGCGGAAATTTCTGAAGTAGAAGACGATAAAGAAGACATATCGACGCAAATGACTATAGTCATCACACCTAAAGATAGCCCAACTTCAGAAGTAGTAAACCCTAAAGAAGAGTTAATGTCTGATAGATCAGAACTAAATGAAACAGAAAGAATTGTATCTGTATCAGAAAGCGTAAAACTATCTAGAAAAACTTACAGAAAAGGAATTATAAAATCTGTACGGAAAAATGTAAAATCCCCAAGAGAGATAAAATCTCCAACAATAGATATGAAATCTCGAATAAAAGACATAGAATCCCCGAAAAAGAAATCTCCCGGTTCCGTTAAATCAGATGAAAACTATGATAAAATGACGACGGACGATGTTGTAGCTATTTATCATTCCGATAACGACGGATTATCCAGCATTCATATGCAACTGAATTTATCTAAGGCTTCTAATGAATTGGAACAAAATGAGGACCCTGATTATCCAGATGACTTTTCAGCAGACGTCGACAACTACAACAGCAGATCGGAATATGAGACGCATTCGCCTATCTCTCTACCGAAAACGTCCGAAGACGACAACTTTTGGGATCCCTAAAATTACTGTGTAAATAAAACAAATTTATGTACCAGTCATAATTTATATTGCTATGTCTATTTGAAATAAAACATATATAAAAACATACATTCTTTTAATACAATTTATCTCTTCAAATATAAAAGTACAAACATTTAATCACTTTTGGCTCTCGATGACATGAAGTCTATTAATTAAACTATAAATGCTAAATAACGCAGTGCATAATCAACTTTATTGTCTTATATGGACTGTTTTAATTGTGGAATCGGAACAAATGCATTCATAACACCAAAACATCTAAGTAAACTAGAAATAACGACTAAAATATCGAAGACTAAAATGGACAAAACTATGTTAATGTGATGTTTACATACGAAATTAGTGTAGGCCGAACCAAATATTACAGGAGGATAATTTGTATTAGGATAACAATTTCAAAATTTTGGACGATTTATGTGAAAATGCTATTATGACAATACAAATTAAATAGTTGCCTAGGAAATAATCAGAACGGTAAATTAAAACAAATCAAAATCGGGGTATTTAGTCACCTTATTACAGATCATATCTGATTATTATGCACCATAATATTACATTATACGACACAAACACATTAAAGTATCACTATATTCATCTTTGTCGTGATATTCGACAAGTGCAGCTATTTCACTGCAGATTTACAACCAGCCCAGCAAATGGCAATTGATTACGAAAAACCACACTATTCTATTTTTTGTTTTTATTTAAGTCCTAAAACGGCGAATGTGAAAAGGGCGGGCCCAAGTTACTTAGTTTTCGTTTTAGGACTGATAAAAAATATAAATCGCAGAACAAGTGATAAATAAACTCTCAAAGTCAATGACATTTCCATTCCTTAGCGCTTGCGTTGCTCTTCGATTGCCATTTATCTAGAGCCAATGAACACTTTTAAATCTACAGTTCAATTACAGTACTACGCCACATAGAAATACAAAAAATCTAAAATAAAAACATTGAAAATTACACAATCTAAATTATCATTACAATTAGGGAATCAACTTATATAATGTCAAAAATTATGATAAGAAATGTCAAATACCTCAAATAAGTCATAAGCAAGGATGTTCAATAGAGCTTATATATTTTCCTTGCTATGCCTTGAATTGAAGTTACGTTCAAACCGACGAAATACAACTTTAAGTTATTGTTTTGACGGTCATGTAAGTGACGGCCGTAGCATTTCAGTCTAGTCAGCGTCGGTTGGATCGTAGCTTTAAACTGCTATCGCCAAACCGTATATTTCGTCAAACATTTCACAGTAAGCGATGTCAGTTTAAATTAATACATATAAATAACGAAACGCTTAATTTTTGTAAGAATTTGAATGTTAGTCCGTATTCGTCTCCTTTTGAAGGGTAATAATTTTAGCTATAGATAAAGATATAAGATTCGTTCAGTATCCTAGACTCACGTTGTGGTTCATGCTTCGTGATGCGACAGATGACCGGGGGGAGTTGGGCCCTGTTACTCGAAGCCAGTTCGAAATCTGCAACAATCATATAGATAAGGTATAACAAAACGAAGAATGTACATAAACATTTTTAAGAAATCAATGAAATATTATATCCAAACGTCATTTAACTCAGGTGTTCACTATAATAATAGTTTATTTATTGCTTTTTAGGGTACATATAAATTTTAGCCCTACGTATCAAACTAAGTTTTAAAACTTGTATTTTGGTAACTAGTGAGTGCCCTCCCAAATGGACAGTTTCGTCCAACACGTTTGCCTCTATCAATAGCTATCTAGAATAATGTCAAAAACAAGCTTACCTGTAAAGGCACATTTCTATCTTCGCCGCTAGCATTCTTATTCGGCGTGGAACATCTCGCGGCGGGCGAGGCTAGCCGCCTTCGTATGTCGACGCCGCGCGGCGTGTGGAGGATGGACAGTTTCCAGGACGAGCACGATTCGTCTGCCTCAGAGTCCTCAGCCTCGGTCTGCGCTGGGAGCCATCTGAAAGGATTATAAAACTAAGGTGGATCTCCAAAAATGACAGGACAAACTCATTATAAGCGACTGTTTGTGCGGTTCGCTCAGTTCTACTAAAGCCGGCGCCGCCACTGTGTTAGTCTTCCTGCCCTCATCCCACTCTATGTGGGGTCGGCACAGTATGATCCTTGGATCATGCTGTAAGAGTTTTGGCTAAGGTGTTTTATGACCGGCCACCTGTCTGTGACACTAACTGTCAGTATCGTTCGACTGACGTTGTTTTTTTTTTGTTCGGTTGCGGCTTCCTTCCGCCATGTCTGCTTCTGCTTTTGTCTCTCCAACAATTTGTAACGGTGAATAAAAGCGTGTTCCAAGATAAAATCTTCTTTATTAGGTTATGGGCCTAGAATACGCAATAAAAATAATATTTCAAAATCCAATTACTGAAATTCTGGATAATTTTAAATATTATGGGGTCCACATCAACTCCAGGAAATCTTCTCGGCATTGAAAAATTACGAGGTATAAGTATATAACTAGGTATACAATTAGGGTAAATTAGGTATATAATTAGGTAAGTATAAAACTAGGAATATAACTCACTTGTCTCTCTCGTGCGGCGGGTAGAGCGCCACGGTGTGTCTCCAGCGGTACACGTTCGGAAACTGCACGGGACATAACGCGCACTCTGAAACCGCGTCGAACACCAGCCGGTCCATCTTTGTAGGCTCCTCACTGAAACATGCAATATTTCATAATACAACATCCTGAAACCTTTGTGTCTTGACATCACAAACTTTCACCATTTATAATATTAGTAGGATGGTATAGACTCTTAATTCGACGACCTCTGTGGCGAGGCGGGCGAGTGCTCGGCTGAGACGCAAGAGGCGCGATTCCCGGGTTCGATTCCCGCTGCGGGAGAAATGTTTGCATGCTCTGCAAATATTTCTTCCGCGTCTGGGTGTTGGAGTATTATGTATTATAAGTACAAGTATGTATTTACAAAAGAAAATAGATAAGTAAATATTCTATCAGCCATCTGGTTCCCATAGTACACTTTGCTTAGATTGGGGCTAGATGGTGCTGTGTGATAAGTCCTCAAATATTTATTTATTTACATGCATATAATCACTCCTGTTTCCCATAGAAGTAGGCAGACATCTCGGATCTCCATTTGCTACGATCCTGACATATTTCTTTCCCTTCATTCAGGATTTCAGTGGATAATAGTTGTCCGCTTACCCGTATATAAACGGCTCGACGATAGCGCGGTCGCTGGCCTCCGCCATGTCCTCGACATCGCTCTCCGAGCGCTCCGACGCAGTCTTGAAATCTTCTTCCTCAGACTGACACGAAGCTACAGACTCATCTTCTGATATCTACAAAAATAAATAACAAAAATCGTTATATCTATAAAAGTAAGAAAATTTGTGAGTTTGGATGTTTATGCCTCAATCACGCCTTAACGGCTGAACGGATTTGAATAAAACTTGGAATATACATAGTACATGTACTGGATTAACATATAAGCTATTTTTTATCCGGATACCACGCGAGCGAAGCTGCGGGCGGCAGCTAGTGATATCTATAGGTCTTGTAAAATATGCAGCAGAATTAACTTGTTACCCAACACGGCTGTAATCATGGTACATAGATACATATTATCACGTCCGTATACGGTATACCTAACGGGGTGGGCAGAGCCACAAGTAATCATAAGAAAACTTGCAGCCTCTCCTGATTGAAAGTCCCAAGATGGATAAGGTGAACCATGGTGACAGGTGATCAGCCCATATAGATGGTCCATCATGTTGGAGAGGACACTACCCCTTAGTCGACTTTTACGACATGCTCGGGGAGAGAAGCTGGACGCATTCTATGTTTTTTCTTTACTCCCAGTCCAGCAGAGAAGTAACCAGTGTAACCATGGTAATTGAAAAATTACTTTTTATTACTCAACCAAGTTGTAAGTTGATATTCAACTTCAGGATTCGAACATAATTAATTCTTATACATTAGAATCATTATTGTTAATAATTCTTTATTCATTCAATTTTCTTTAAAATCCAAAGTAATCATGTAGTCATTACTAATCTTTAAAAAAACGATGAGTAAAATTAATTATAACTAACTTACAATACTATTTTACTTAACAAGCAAAAATACACAACAAACAAACACAAAATGATATACAAATCTACCCAAACAAACAAAATCAAAAACTAATCCACACAACAACATGAAATTCTAAATACTTTCAAAGCAAATCATAGATTTTTTTTATGGAAACTAGCAGATACATTTGTACATAATATCACGCCCGTATCCGTAATGGAATAGGCAGAGCCACAAGTAATTATAAGCAAACTCCTGATCCATAGTCCCGAAATGGATATACTGAAAGTATCGAGACAGGTGATCAGTCCATCGTCCACACAGATGGTCCGTCATGTTGGAGAGGATACTATCCCTTAGTGGACTAGCAGACAGCATTGTTAAATATTACGTAATGTCCTTTTTTTGTTACAAGTTTGTGTGTTGTGTATTCTTACTTTCCCGGTTACCTCAGCCTCCAAGACCTGGCATTTTTTCATGTCTAAGGTAAAGACAGTGGCGCCACCGTCGCCGGCGGGGGAGTTCATGCTGACCGGTCGCTCGCATTCGTTGTGTTGCTTGCCGTCTCCTGGAAAGATGGAGACTTTATTTGTATGTTATAAGGTGTACAATATTTACAGAAATAAACTTACAAATAATACAAAATAAACAGTTGGGCTATCTAAAGGCCGTTGCAAGCGGTCTATAAGTTTATAATTGATTGAATATTATATTAGTTAGGGTCAGTTAGAGATTACGAGTATAATAAGAATGAAGACTAAGAATCGGATCGTCCAATAATCACATAAGGCTCGAAGGGGGGATCGCGAAATAACATATGGGGGTGAGTCAATGTGTAGTCGTGATTTTTTTCCTATTATTAGGTAATACCCGCATTTAGAGATAATATTCTTGTTTTTTTTTATGAAGTAACTTCATAAAATCATGAAGTAACTTCTATCACCAAAATGATACACGTAATTTGGGTAGGGGTTTTTAAATCCCTTAGGAGTGAAAGCAAATCCAAACATAAAAGCAATCTTACAAAAAAGTTTGTAAATGAAAAACTGTTATTGTTCACTTACCAATATCATGATCGAAAGTGAGCCGCCGAATAAAGCTCTCGCTTTTCGGACTAGTCGACAGAATCGATCTATTCTTCCTAAACGACACATTTTTCTTGCTGTTACGGTCAAACGAATCTATCTTCCAATCGCACCCGCATTTCGAAGCCTTGTCCCAGATATCTGAGCACTCATTGTCTGAAACCGCTGGTCCCTTTGTAACGTCGTTTTCCGTCAACTCCTCACATATAAAACTAGCTAGACACCTAACATGGCCGTCTATAACATGGTTCAGTCTGATTCTAGGACCTCTGTAGTGTGTTTTCCTCTCATCATCAGCCCGGAAGCTTTTTCTCTCATCATCAGAACTGAATATATCGTCGTTTGGACAACGAAGCTTAAGTAGAAATTCTATTAGGTTATTAATATCGTCCAAATCAGTAGTCTGTTGTTTGAGTTTGTAGACAACTAGTTGTGCTAATCTCGAGTGAGTGAGTGCGAAGTCTATTTTCTGAAATCTCTCATCATCCATGTACGTGAATATTGTGTGTTGGAGATGTTTCGCTTCGGACTTTAAGGACACTCCAGCTACTTCAGGCTCTGCGGTGAGAGAAAATGTCAAGGCATCTGCTATTCGCTTAGCAAAGACTTGGCACGTCCGTTCTATGCAAAGTAATTGGCTGACAGTGTGGTTCGTGATTGGTGGGTCTCCGTTAATAATTTTAGCACTAGGTTGCCGACATAAACGTTGCCTAATTGGGTCAGTTTTCGACCAATGGGCGGGACGATTGGTTATTTTGCAAGTCTTCAGCGCCACGCAGAGTTCGCTTATAGGACTCATAGTACCATCTTCGTTCTGACTTTGCTGGGATGTGTTTATGCTTATTCTTGATAGAGACAGTTCGTCCGGCGTGTTGCAAGTTTGCGCGACGCTATCACTGTAGGCAAAGGAACAAGCGCTCTCGTATTTAGTTTTGAGATAGTTCTCTAGAAGCTTCAGGCCCTCAGTGGAGCGTAAGTCTGTGAATGTGTCGAGGAATGGCCAGTACTCCTTCCAGCCTACTTGCATCTCTTCCGCTAGGTTCCTGAAAAAGACGAAAAAGAATCGATTGAAGCATGAGACGTGAAACATAAATATTTGTGGACATTTCACGCAGCGCCATCTAGCTCCAAACTAAGCAAAGCTTGCACTATGGGAACCAGATGAATACTTACATACTTATTTATCCTTTTAGGTGTTTAGATTTAAATAAGCTAATTTTACATGCATTCAACTTCAAAGTTTCTTTTAGGGGTGGATATTTCTTCCCGAGTCTAGGTGTTGTGGTACCATGGTACTCGTAGTTTTTGATACACATGATACAGGTAATTATAGTGCGGGCTCAGAATGAATATGACTGTATGCTGTTATGTTATGGTACTGACCTGCCAACCCTCTCAAAGCCCTTGGTCATCTCGGCGAGTCTGAAGTTGGCGCGCGGCTGGCGCGGAGGCGTCTTCCATCGGCGGCGGAACGCCTCCGCGTCCGTGGACTCCATGGGGCCCGCGAACGCACGGATCTCATAGCGGGGACTCAGCGGGTCTGTGTTTATGTCCTAGAATAGCAAATTGGTGTTCAATTACATATACATACTAACTAAGGCCTTTTACCATCTATAGTAGATGATTTATACAGCGTCAGGAAGCAACTTTTACCTTCGCAAACGGGACGCTGACTACAGCGTCCCGTTTGCGAAGGTAAAAGCGGGCACTAGCCCGGAACGAATTAAGATGGAGTAAGCTTGCCCAGCACCTATTCCATCCTCTCAGCTTAGACGGCGTTGTCCACAGGAAAGACATGGTCAATACGTGCGGAGCTGACTAAGCCGCGGGTTTCCTCACACACACAGATGAAAAGGTGGGTTCACTTTTGTTGTTCGCGGCGCGCCGTCTTTTCTGTTTTATTTGGTGAGAGTATCTGTATGTGAGTGTTGTTGGAACTCACGGGCGGCTGGGAGGGCGTGAAGGGCCGGCCGATGGTGGGCACGGCGCTGCCGTCCTCCGCGTGCAACACGGGCACGTAGTACCGGTCGCGCAGCAACGCCGATATCCGCTTCGCAGTCTCGCCGGTAGCGTTGTCTGCGCGTTTGCATATCACCTGAAATCATTTAATTATCATTTTATAAAAATACTCACGTTGTACCTATAATAAAAAGTAGCCTACATTTTTTTTTTAATTTATTTACAAAAATATAGTTACTTAAACAATGAATAGCGACTTTAAACTTAGAATAAGTTTGTCTTATCACTAGGTTCTCGTTCGTTATAACAAAAGGAGGATAGTAAACACTTTCTTATAGTAATTTAAAAACTAAATAATCAAAGATAAGAAAAGGGCACGCACAAATACGACATCAAATCTGAACGCGTCAGATGAGTGGGAACTTGGTAAACAACAGTCATACATACGACGACCGACGGTGCACTGCCGCTGTTCTTGTACACACGTATTATGTATATTCCAAGTTTCATTCAACTCCGTTCAGCCGTTTAGACGTGATTGAGGCACAAACATCTAAACACCCTCACAAACTCGCATTTTTAATATACTAGCTGCCGCCCGCGTCTTCGATCGCATGGTACCCGTATAAAAAATAACCTATATGTTAATCCAGCACATGTACTATGTATATTCCAAGTTTACTCAAATCCGTTCAGCCATTTTTGTGTGAAAGAGTAACAAACCTCCATACATACAAACTTTCGCGTTTATAATATTAGAAAGGATTATTATTGACTCACATCTTTAGGCTGTTCTCCGTACTTATTGACAGCGTTCTTATTACACTGCTTGAACGAAGTGAGCACGTCCACCGCGTCGTCGCCGCCGTACTTGGCGGCGAAGTGCAGCGGAGTCTCGTTCATTGCCTTGTCGGGCGTGTTCAGATATCTGTCCACGAGGATACCCGCGAATTCCTGGAAACAACAAGCCGCTTGTGAAAACTTTCCATTTCAGAAACAATCTCAATCAAATCAGACACACCATACAAATATTCAAGTATTTACAAAAAAAAGTATATTATATGTATTCTATTAGCCATGTGTGAAATGTCCACAAATATTTATTTATTTATTTATTATTCACGCTGTTTGTAAGATTGTTTTTCCCATTCATTTAAGGGTTTTGTCGCTTTGCGGCCACAGTCATCACCCGTATAAAAACAAAAATAAATAAAAAAACAAACCACGAAAAACTTAATCTACACTTATAATAAAACTTAACTACATAAATTTAACTGAAGTAACAAAACCAAAAACTCAATTTCTTTACAAAAAGGGTCGGACAACACACTATTTACATAACGTATATCTAACAATCGATTTTGTACAAAACATGAAGATCTGAATGAAGCATTTCGGACACACTTTAATAAAATATAATGAATATCTTCAATAACACCACACTCATTACAATTTGGCGAAGTGGTCATATGCCAGGGAGCAATCTAAGAACAGATTTTTTTAAATGTTTCTTTTGTCATGGTGTATGAAAGAAGAAAAAAGAATGAGTTATCAGTGGCCTCTTTGTTGCCTTATTTTATGTGGACGAAAAAGGTTTCATATTTGACGTGCAATCTTGCCAGACATGTCGTGCCTAAAGCCTAGTATTCACAAATGTCCCGCGGCACGTGGCTAGAGATATCAGATGATGTGTCGCTTGACATTTGCCCCACAGGGGGACATTTATCCCCATGTAAATTACGAAGCTTTACATTTACATCCCCAATCGGGTGGGCAGGGCCACAAGCAATCATTTACCCCATGGTTGAGGCACAAACAAGGTAAACTTACCTCACAAGCTTGCGAGTCCGCGTCGGCTCCATACAAACGCTGCACAAAGGCGGGGTTCCCGACTGTGGTCAGAATGAGGTTGCATAGCTCCGCGTTCATCGCCTTAGCTGCTATATGCAGCGCGTTATATCTTGAACCCTCCTGGAAATAACAATATAATGCTCATCGCTCTTAGTACCTCACGAGTCGTCGTCTAGTGAACTTAGAATTTAAAAATAGAATTATGTCTTCCTCTGAAAACTTGTAAAAACAGCAGCAGATCACATAAAAAAGTCTCACCGAATCACTTTTCACTTGTAAGTACTTCAAATAACATTGTTTCTTAATTTATTTATTATACTATGAATTTTAGGTTACTTGGAGCACAAAACCTTCGACGCACACATAGATAAAAAGGTGGCTTCACTTTTGTCGTTCGCGGCGCGCCGTCTTTACTTTTTATTTGGTCTGAGTATGAAGATACCTGCATGATAGCGGGAGTATTTCCACTGCTGACGAGGAACCGAGGGTTGTCCCAGACGCGATCTCGTACCGTGGCCGAGAGTCCTTTCTCGATGGCCTTACGCAAAGCCACCATGTCCTGTGGAGACGGGGCCTTGAAGGGGTAAGGCTTCTCGCCCATGAGAGCTGGGGAAGGTAGAATTATTTATTAAAACTTCAAACCTACACTCACATACATAATTATCACGCCCGTATCCGTAATGAGAGCACTGGTGGTCTAGTTGGTAGTGACCCCGCCTTCCGATCCTAAGGACGTGGGTTCACGATGTGACCCACGATCTCAGGATCGGAAGGTGGGGCCGTTTCCACTAGACCACCAGCGCTGCCCTAACTAGGTTATGAGGTGCTAGGTTAATTGACTTACACGCGTGCGAATGTGAAATAAAATTAAGGTTTCCAATTAGGATGGCGTGCAGCTAATGAGGCTATTGGACTATTAACGTAGCTAAAATTATTGCTTGTAAAATTAGACTGTTCACAAAACACAGTAAAAATTTGCCTTTTCCCACTTTTTATGTGTTAACAAGACACCATGTGATATTACAAATTTCTTAAGTCATTCCCATATATCTTTGAACGTAATAAGAACTTAGTAGAAGAGTGGTATACCTAAGAATCTCATTGATTAATAATTTAACAAATAATTGACTATTCAGAAGCCACCTTTAATGTTGACGGCAAAGGTCTCAAAGTACATGCAACAAGTTATTCTAGTCTGTTTCTGACAACTTCGTCCCTGTTATAACTTACTGAATGTTTTCAAAATATATTGCACATCAATTCAAAATGGTAGAATTTCAATAGACATTCTATAGTCTACAGTAACTACTTGCTAATATTATGCAATGTTGCATACTTAAAAATGCTTAAAAAACTCATTAACATACAATTCAATAACATTCAGCAGAAATAATGTTTTTACACAGAAAGATAACAATGGAATGTCGAATGTCTAATCAACAACAAATAAAAATAGTTTTAAGAGCATTGCTCTGGAGCTTTGTTGTATGTTTATTTAGGATTTTTTTGTAACAAGCATTTTTATAATTCAAGTATTTCACTCTCTTATATTGAATTTGTTAATTAGAGACTATTCAAGAGTTTTTCATTTCTTACTTAAAAGCAAAGTTTATGAAAGTATTAAGCACTCTTTTAATCTTGTATATTACAAGTTTTATTTAATTCCGTTCAGCCGTTTTTGTGGCACAAACATACAAAACATCGTCACAAACTTTCACATTTATAATTATGTAGGATAGAATCTTCTGGGATCACAAAAAACATAAGACCACCCATCTGTTTTCATTGAAGATATACAAATAAATAAATGTGATAAGAATAGGATAATACTCACAATTGTCATTTCCATCGGTAGTGTCAGTGGGTTCGGCTCCCCGTAGTGCAAAGGACACAGCATCCTGATGGTTCCGGAATGCCTTAAACCTCGATAGCTTGTACCTCTTCACCAGCTCTAATGCTTCAGACTTGTTTTTGTACACATGGATTGCTTCTGTGGATTGATAACAAATAAAGGGTAGTCAAACACAAATCCAAAATTCTGATGTCAGATCATAAGTTTTTCTAGTATGAACATTGTAATTATTGATGTTCAGAAACATGAAATGTGGAATTAAAAGATGTACTTGAAGCATTCAAAAACAAGATGAACACACGGCCCAGATTTGTTTTGCTAAAATTATCTGTTCTCATTTTTATTTACTACTTTCTGAAAAGAATTTGCATAAAAAAAGAGCTAAGTACAGGTAATTGACCTACATTCACTATCTATCAGATAAAAGAAATAGATAACAAATTCAATATATACAAATCAAGAATTACTTCTCTGCCGGACTGAGAATAAAGAACCATAGATGAGTGACTGCAAGTTTTTTTTATAACTACTTGTGGCTCTGCCCACCCTAATTAATGTTAGGGGAACAAAGATCTGCACTGACGACCCGCAGTGGGGTGTATTGTGCATTATCCCCCCTCTACCCACCCTGTTAGGGATACGGGCGTGATAGTATGTATGTACAAATCTGTACAATCAAGAATTCACCTTCATCGGGGCCTTTCTTTATTTCGCAGGGTATGTAAACTCCATAGTAAGTTATTGACGGCTCTGTATTCGTCGGGCTGTCGGGTACATTGGTCTTCTTTCCCAAGGCATCCAAGCGTAGTAACCTGCTAAGCAACCCTATACTGGTTTCTTTCTTCTCCGTAGGTGAAACTGATATTTCTTCCTTCATTCCTCCAATATCCCTCCCACCTCCAGGTATTAAAACAGCCTTCGACATTCCGCCTTCTAAAATCATAAACAACAAATTGTTTTGTTTGTGACGCAAATAACAGCTCACAAAAAGTTTATTTATAATTCGCTCGCTACATAGGTACCTTGTAATGGTTTGTCATAAAAACATTGTCACGAATTCTGAATTCGTTTGTTCACTTAACAGCACATTTTATTTGTAAAAATCTAAGAGCACAGACGGCGGGCTTATTTCGTATTTGTCGCAAAAATAAAATTGAATTCGGTTAGAAATGCGTTGGTTGGTTCACTGATCGTATTATGGTATCGTACGATGTTACTCGCTGCGCTGACGTTTTGTTTGACGTGTTTGTCAGGCAAGTAGGAACGAACGTCAACGAACTACTATGAAACAATCAACTGATCTAATCATCATCGTTTTGAAAAAGCGGTTAATTTTCTTACTAGCCTAATAGATAAAGTTGTAATCGATCTAACGCTTTGGATAAAAAACCAAAGCAAGCGTTAGAAGAGTTTAGAAATACAGTTAATAAAAAAAATTAAAAGCATTTTAGTTACATCCCGGCACAATATAAAACGGAAATCAATGGCATTTTTGGACTAATCAGATAATCGTTAAGCTTTCTATAACTCTTGGGTGTTACATTAAAACGCCATCGTCGCGCGGGCAACGACTAATTTGTCGTGCCTCTAACGCTGTTTCGTTCATTCAATGATCAAAGCAGTTACATTAAAAAATACATTGACCGAAAAGTCATGAAATAATAGTCAATGATTTCTCAATCTCACTAGGGAATGTAAAATGTACAGGACGACCAACGTAACATAGCATTCGTGAAGTTAGCCTTTTGTCATGCGCATTACAATTTAGAATGAAAAAGCTGCTTACTGCTTAACGCATGACTAACGGCTAACTTCACGAATGCCAAGTTACGTTGGGCGTAGGTAGGTACTGCAGGAAACTGAGGAAACAACTTGTTATTCTTGATTCTATTCTCCAAAGCTTAACATACTGACCCAATCAAAAAAGTCTACAGGCCTTGCTATATGCTAGCGATTAGAATACTTATTGATCTATAGAACTGTAACTTATATGAAATAAGACAACATTGATGTATTTAATTATATTATGAATATACAAATGTTTGTTAGAAACCTCAAGATTCAATCAATACATATTATAAGACTAGATGCAGCAATTTAAGAGGTCTCTTTATTTTTCCGCTTATTCTTTTTTGGTTTACCACTGGCAATAGTAGGAATGTTTTTTAATTCATTTTGAATAGAAAATGCATATAAATTAGCATTTATAGACTTAAGTTTTTCCATCTCTTCTTTTACAGCAGCCTCCTTTAATTTATATTCATTTTCTAATTCTTTACAGTTGTATGACATTTCAGAATCACCATTTGAATTGGGCCAGAACTTGATTTTTCTGTTGGTCAGTACTTCTATTTCTGTCACCTCATCGGAATCTCGCTCCAGAGCTCTTTGTAGGCTGTGAAGTACAACACTTGGAGTAAATTCTTGTTTGAAAATGGCTGGATTGTTGAGGGTGAGGAATGCATTAGTTATAGGTCCCTTGTGTCTTATTGTTCTCACAGGTTGTCTGCTTGGTATGTGCCATAATATCAAGCGCTCATCAATGGATGCTGACATCAATGTTTCACCATCAAGTGAGGCAGACAAACAAGTAACAGCATCAGTATGAAATGCAAATGTTGGGTAGTTTGCTTCAGTGTTGACTAGCAAATCTCTATTCCGAGGAGGATTTGTCAAACTTTGTTGATGTATTTTACCATCAGAGGTTCCAATGAAAATACTCAATTCCAACACATCTAAGGACAAAGCTGTTAGTGGAACATCAAAGACTAGATTGAGCAGCATCTCTCCACAAGCCAGATCATAAATCTTGCATGTTCTATCACTTGAGACTGTAAATAGGCGACCATGTAGTCCTGTCTTGCTGATACACATATCCGTGACAGGCAGAGAGTGGTCAGAAAAGATGTAAACTGGGTCATGTTGCCCAGCAGATGACTGCATCACAAGGTCGACTTCAGGGTGAGCAGATACCGTGGCCAACATCCAAACCATCACCATTCCATCTTCAGCCGCAGACACGAAATAGCGTCCATCGGGTGTGAATTTGAGCTGCACAATTTTCTGATAGTGTCGGTTTATGATGGTGAGCAGATTGCCTGATGATGTCTGCCACAAGTAGATTTTCTCACTGATACCTGCGGCTATGTATGCTCCGTCGCGAGAGATCGCTAACGCACTGGACTTGCCCGGCAGAATGAAACGCATGCCTTGCACTGTTTGATGTGAATTCAGCGGCCATATATGTAATACTGGCTTGGTCTTTTCTACGGCCGCCAAGTAATCGCTTCCGATGAATGAAAGAGACCTCGCTTCTGCAGTGCCGCCACCTTTGTAAGTCATCAGGCTAACGCCGGTGTGTGGCTCCCACACGCTGCACGTCCATAACGTATTGTTGGAATCGCATGAAAGTATAACTTCTAAGGAAGTAGACATTTTATCGCATCTATACTGTTTTTAATTGATACGTATGTAGACGATATCGATTTTTAAAATCGGAAAGAAGAAATCAATACAACGAGCTCCACCCATGTGGTTATTGTTTTGACAGAATGAAATTAGTGATGGGATTAGAATCACATTTGATTCGAATGATGACAGTTAAAATTCAATTCGAATGAGATTTTATGTTGATTCGAATCATCGCTTGATTCGAACGGTCGAGTTGATCCGAATCCACGATCTGATTCGAATTCATTTGTTTATTATAACTGTTACGTGAGTAGTACGACTAGCGATGGTTGTAATTGGAGAGACCTACGTCATGCAGTGGACTGTTAAAGGCTGATGATGAGGATGATTCAAAAATGTATATTAGTGTTTTTTTATTTATTTATAAGTATCTATTGTTCGAATCATCGTATCGATTCGTATTGATTCGAATCATCAATCAATTCGAATCAAAGGTTAATTCGAGTCATAATTAGATTTTTTCCGGTTGATTCGAATATTCATTTTCGATTCGAGTCCATCACTAAATAAAATCAACGACAGAGACAGTATCTAGCAGTAGCAGGCCAGCTAGTAAAACTCAAAAATATTTCATTGTCAAAGTAGCTACCGCTGACATGAGTCAATCAAGCAAGCGACAGTGACAAATGCAAGGAGTGAATTCATACTTTTTGACCAATAGAATTAAAGCAGCTCTGGCAATAAAGGAGCTATGCCGTCTTTCATTGGTTACCATGTTACAGTGCAGAAAAAGTGTGTTTGATGTGTGACTGTGAAGTGATTGACTGAGTTTCAGTTTATGGAGATTTTTAGATAAAATTCTGTGTTTTATTGATTTCTGTGCTCTTATCTAATTCATCAAAACCATGTTCAAAAAGTAAGTAATCTTTACATTTTTATTTACCGAAATATTGTTGAATAACAAATGCTTATAGGTTAGATTTTTATGTGAATCAATCTAGCTATCTCTATTTCTTCTGATTCTTTTCTTGTACAAAAATTGCCGGCATTTCTATTGGCTGTAAATAGTCGTGGCGTTGTAGTTTTTCGGCCAATGATAGAATCTAAATAGGGCTTGCTTGTTTTGTGGACAAAATATTGACTGAGCTGATCAGCTGATTCTGTTCCGGCTCAAAGTTAAGATGTATATTAAAATAATGTGTTTCTATGAATCGAATTTGATCTTTAAGAACTACAAATCTCTCCTGCTCTTTTATTACAGTAGATAAATTGAATATTTTATTAGTATACCTACAGAGTTGGAGTTAAATTGAATTTCTATATCAATTTCCCAGCGCTGCTACTAGTGTAAGAATGAGCAAGAGCAAGTTAAGTTAGAGCAGAACAGCAAATAGAATAGAATTATTGAGTAAAATACTGAATGGCTGACCGAGACCGACGAGTCGACGACAGACACGTCTCATTTTTGTCGACCGAGCGAGCGAGTCGGATCGACCACGAATTCCCGATCGCGAAGGGAACCTTGCCGACAGTTGCCGACAGCCGACACACGACGCACTCGCTCGACATTTCGTGTTAGGGTTGCCAGTTGGATACAAATCCAGTAGAATTCGGTGCCTGATTGCATCGTTACCACATGAAAAACTTGATGAACTATTTATCGCAGTCTCGCACATTTATCTTTTTCATCACCAAAGAATAAATAATAGTACAGAAGCTCTAGACTCGCGAAAAAAAGTCTAGTTTAGGTATAAAAGTTTGCCTACTCTTACCTACTGCTTGCACGCAAAATTGAAACTTATCGTGAGCTAGCTGAGCTCGATTTGTACTGCGCATCACATAACCCACGGGACCTGTCTTAAGTCCAAAGTGTACTGTTTCATATTTGTACCATAATATGAAACATAAATATTATGTGTATGATGATACGACACATTTTTAAGATTTGTATCATGGTATTTTATTTCTCTGCTGAACTGGGAGTAAACAAAAAACATAGAATGCGTTCAACTGCTTCTCTCTAAGAGCATGTCGTAAAAGCCGACTAAGGAGTACCTAGTACCCTCTCCAACGTGATGGACCTATATGGGCGATGGGCTGATCTCCTGTCACCATGGTTCACCATAATTATCCATCTTGGGAGTCTTGGATGAGAAGTGGCTGCAAGTTTTCTTATGATTACTTGTGGTTCTGCCCACCCCGTTAGGAATACGGGCGTGATATTATGTATGTACTAGCTGCCGCCCGCGGCTTCGCTCGCATGGTACCTGGATAAAAAATAGGCTATTATGTTAATCCAGTACATGTACTATGTATATTCTAAGTTTCATTCAAATCCGTTCAGCCGTTAAGGCGTAATTGAGGCACAAACATCCAAACTCACAAACTTTCGCATTCGCATATAATATAAGTAAGATCATGGTAGTCAATATTGTTTAATGTCAGGGATAGTTTAAAATTAAAGCTGGGTACTGGCAACCCTCTCTCTTTCGTAGAACAGTTCCGTAACTTCGGATTTGTTCGTTCATTGATCGTTTGGGTTCGTTTTCGTTTCATTTCATCTTTTATTTCATTCAGTTCAGTCCGTCAGTTCGTTTTGCTTGCAGCTGATTGCGATTGAGTGCTGTGAAATATTTTTCGATTATAATTTCAATAGAAAGTCATAAATTTTCTGAGTTGATATTGAGCGCAAGTTACAACAATAAAACTTCATCATTCCTAAACGGAAATATTACCAAAAATTAGTGAATCGTGTTTCCATTCCGTGACGTAACTAGATTCTCACAAAATAACTGTCCGCGTCCGCTAACAAAGGTCGCGGCTTCCATGGTGGCCTTTTTCGTGTCGTCACGTGAATGTTGACGGCGTAAAACATAAAAATGTGGGAGTTGGACTCTGATATGGGGTCTCGCAGTGCGTCCTCGGACGGACTGCGACGACGGCAAGGATGGGATCCCGATGCGGAGAGCCTGGCGTCGCAGATGGACGAGCTGGACGAGGTGCTCGCGGAAGAAGAAGAAGGATGCCCGTTGCCGTCCACACCCGAGGACCAGCATCTGCTCGACGCTGAAATGGCGGAGGTACTGAAAGCTGGAGTTTTGTCAGACGAGATTGACCTCGGTGCCCTCGCTCACAACGCGGCCGAGCAGGCTGAGGAGTTCGTGCGTAAGGTTTGGGAGGCGTCGTGGAACGTGTGTCACTTCCGGCACCTTCCGCGCTGGCTGCAAGACAACGACTACCTGCACAAAGGACACAGGCCACCTCTGCCGTCCTTCAGCGCGTGTTTCGCTTCTATATTCCGCATCCACACGGAAACCGGCAACATCTGGACCCATCTCCTCGGCTGCGTGGCCTTTATCGGCGTTGCCATCTACTTCCTGACCCGTCCCTCCATCGAAATACAAATGCAAGAGAAGATGATCTTTGGGGTATTCTTCATCGGAGCTATCGTCTGCCTCGGATTCTCATTTGCCTACCACACCCTTTACTGTCATTCGGAGATGGTCGGGAAACTATTCTCGAAGCTGGACTACTGTGGTATAGCTCTACTGATTATGGGGTCATTTGTACCATGGCTATACTATAGTTTCTACTGCCATTACAGACCTAAGATTATATACCTATCTGTAGTGGTTGTTTTAGGAGTTCTGTCCATCATAGTTTCCCTTTGGGATAGATTCTCAGAGCCTAGACTGAGACCTCTTCGAGCAGGAGTATTCATGGGTTTTGGCCTGTCCGGTATTGTGCCTGCTATCCATTATGGTGTGACCGAGGGCTGGTTTAGTCAAGTCAGCAAGGCATCGCTTGGTTGGTTAGTCCTAATGGGTTTGCTGTACATATTGGGAGCTATGTTCTATGCTTTAAGAGTGCCAGAGCGTTGGTTCCCTGGAAAATGTGATATCTGGTTCCAGTCGCACCAGATTTTCCATGTGCTTGTGATCATGGCTGCTTTTGTGCATTACCACGGCATCAGTGAACTGGCATCCTACCGGGTCACAGTCGGTGAGTGCTCCATGCCACCCTCAACCATTGCATTCTAGCCCTCGCTTCACCAAATGTGATAGTAGCCCATAAATAAAATTAAATAAGTAGGATACATTCAGTAGCTTCAATATATTTTGTAATAATGTAAATTATCAGAGTTTTGTAAGTTTTTAACAGGAAAAATTGTTAGTGTGTTATATATACACTGATGAATCTGATTGTGAAGCAAATATTACATGCACACTATTACGGGTCCTGTGTGAAGCTGTTTGTAAATCTAGGGCAACTTTCATAATGCCGTGAATTGCAATATCCATTTAAACATAATTACACAACTGGAAAAATTATTATATTATTTTATTTCCAGGGCATCCTAGGTACCAATTTTCGGTCTAGTATTATATAAAACTTTATTAAGAAATACATAAAGGAATATTATCTAGTTATTCCACATTCTGAATTGGCCTTATGAAAGCTTGCCCTTAGTTGAGCTGTCTTAAAAATATCTGTGCAATGTAGTACAGTAGTTAATTTTCAATTTGATTTTTACACATTTAGTAAAAGTTATTCTCAAAATTGCACATCTATGCAATTTCCTTCATATATTTCTCAATTTTGAATATCTTATTTTGTACTTAATTTATACTTTTCTTGCACTACATAAAACCACTGTTGTTAAATCAAAAGTGACCATAATTGTTTTTCCAAAAACAAGATATTTGGTCTTCTATTTTATGGGTTTCCTTTTTTGATATAATCGAATTCCTATATTAATTACTTTTTCCTTTAAATTATTTTTATTATTTTAAGGTGTTTCTTTTTATTACATTACATACTTTAGTTACTTTTCATTTTCAAGTTTCTAAATGCAGTAGTTTTGATATTAGTCAACATTCCATCATGTTTTAAGTTAAAAAAAACATCATAAGGTTAATAAACAAATACAATCATTCATTAGTCTGCATTTAGATGTAGATATAAATAAAATTCAAAGTATATTCTAAATTGTTTTAAGTGTTCATAATGTAAAAAAATATGAGACAAATATTTGAAAATGTGTTGGAATAGAAAGAAAAAACTGTTTCATTATATTGCCTTGTGAAGTAGGAAAATATTAGAAGGAAAATTAGAAAGTATACTACTTCTCAAAAATGTAAAGACAATGTCTTATAAATAGATGTACCTTACTAAATTTAAGTATCTTAATTAGTATCAGTTACACTATGCTATGCTAAACTAAACTTAGACTGCATAAAATTCACGCTTTGTACTAATAGCTCGAGATAGTGCTATTTTTGTAATTGAGGCATATAATTTTCATGTTCCTTATAGATACATACCTACAGATTTTGTTTATCAATATTTAGATTGGATTTAATCTGGAATGAAATACAATTTTCTCTTTCTATCTTGATTCTATTGATTTTATTGAAAGTTTGTAGCTATTATAAAAAAATGAATATTTCTGTCTTTACTTTGTTATCAATAACGAATTTTGACCTACAACTCTGATTGATCATTTTGTATTGTTGTATGGCCCTATTTTTTTTTTGCTTAGGTCTTTGATATAAATTAGGTAGGTGCCTAATAGGTATAAGGACTTTAAATGAGAATTGAATGATAGGTACCTACTGCTTTTGCTGTTCTTGTGAAATTTTGTTAAATTGTTCTTTTGGGTGGGATACAAAGAAAGTATGTAATAAAATTGGTATAAAACCATACAAATGTGTGTTCGTATTTTTTGTACAACTATGTCCTTGATAACTTTGTACGAACTCGGTTTGGGAACCTTGAGGTACTTAGAGTACCTAACCTACACCCTTTGACACCATTTACTTAGGTATAGGAAAAACATCTCAGGTAAATAGATAGTAGGTACCTAACGTAAATTATTGTAGTTCAGTCAGTTAGTCAGGCCATTCACGAAGACACTGAAAGTGTTTTAAGTATTAAAACCGTTCTCCAATTTTTTTTCTGGTTAAAGCATTCAATGTCATGAAGGTCTACATCTCGAAAGTCGTGTTCAAAATCAACGTTGCTGAACTGATTAACTAACGAATTACTTAAATAAGTATAATATACCTATGTATGTAGGACTGGGTACCTATCTAGGTAACCAACGTCTTGCAATATTGTTGAACATTTCGTGTATTCTTTATGCAATATTACTTTCAATTTGCATTATTATTGGGACATACACGCACGTTGTAAGTAGGTTATTTCTTTTATCAGCACGAGTCAGCACAGTAGGTACTTACTAACGAACGATGGTTCGTTCATTACCAAAAGCGCCGCAGGTAGGTACCTACCTACATTTTTTGTCAGAAAAACGCTATTTTAATGAACGATCCGCCGTCCGTTAGTAGGATATTGGGATCGGGCATAAATGAAGTTTACTATATTAAGTAGGTACTTGCTCTCATGTAAGTATGCAGAAAGTAGAAAAAGGAACCTGGTGTAAGCTAGTTTGTTACAATGAATCTTCACAGCCAAATGTTCATGAAGGCAGAATGACGCCAAAAATAAAAAAGAAGAAGGCAATGCGACATGACAAAACGACATTAAGTACCTACCTACCTGCTAGGTGCTTTGCTTAGTCCACTTAAAATCGATATTGCCCTTGGGCTTTGAAACTCGTAAAGGTGAGGTTGAAGGCAATGCTGAAGATGGGATGAGTCTTACAGTAGTGGATCCACGACTTGGTTTGGGAAGGTCTTGACCTCGTTGAGGGTAGGTTTTATAAAGGTAAACACTAAAGTAGCACACGATATTTTATTTTGCTAATGCATAGGTAATCTTTCGGGGGTGGAATGGGTAGTCTCCTCGGACAACGAAGTTTCGCGAAGTTTTCAATGCCTTTGCTAGGTTGTAGGAAACTATCAGATACCTATAGGTACAGGTCACCTATATCTAAGGAGGAATCAGATTATTTTGATCCCTGGATCCGCTATCTACTGGTGTCTTGTCCTGTATCCTGATTTACATTGTAATTTTAGGCCAAATAAGCCTTACCAAATGATGATAAATTGATGACTGAACAAATCTCTAGGTCTCTAACCCCCGAATACTCAAACGCGACTCAGAGTTGAGCACGTCTCAACTCACGGTTTTTTGACAGTTTCTGATGAAAATCTATCAAAAAATCGTCATTTGCGACGTGCTCAACTTTGAGATGCGTTTGAGTATTCGGGGGTAGACTTCATAAAACCAGGCATCTGGTGTTAGGAAGTAGGTAGGTAATTTTGTAGACAGACACCTATTAATTAAAACCACAATTATATTCACATATGTGCTTTTATTCAGCAAAATACAGAAAATTATAAAATTAGCATTACCTTTACCTTTACATTTTCATATCATTTTCGAGATATTTTTTTCCTGACATTCTTTTTTCTCACAGTTTGAAATAGGAACAAGAGGCTTATATTAGGTATTCTACCAAAGAGGCGGCATGTATGAGAATAATAAAGTAACTATTACATAATCCATGACAATGCGTAAAGAAAGAGTTACAATCCAATATTAGTACAAATTAGCTATAGGTAGGTATAACCTAATGTAGATAACAATATAATCAGCTTCCATTTTTGCTATTACGAAAATAAATACTAGGATAGGAAGGTATTGCACAAATGCATACAAAAATGTATCTTTCATTCGAGTGACCGTCTCACTTCTGATGCTGCTTGCTAGTGACGGAAAAGTCACGCTCATTTCTGAATTTCAAACTACCTTCGCTCGGGAGGAAGCTTACTCGACAGTGCATGGAGGGTAGATAGCATTATTAAATAATAACAGAAATTAATCTGTTCCCTGGAATTTTCGTTCATTCACCTAGCCTAGATAGCTATGATCTTTATCTAGGGTAGGTGCTCCTGGCCAGCTATAAAGAATCGGGCGGGGAATGTTTATGGTGCTAAAGATTTATGGTATTAGTTGCTTACTATCCGCGCCCTAAATTATTGACCTTTAGGCAACGATAGAAGCCTAAGGTCATCGAGCTAGATTGCTTGTAATATTTTGGAAGCTATTTAAACATTTCGAACACAATTTGGTACACTAATCATAGTTTACCTTCACAAATCTCAGAGCTAAATGTCATGCGTAGTTCAATACCACTAGACCAGTAGGTACAGTACAACTAGGGATGTAAAATCGTTTCATAAAAACATCGATGTTTGAAAACATCGATGCTCCCACGACGAGCATCGATGATAAAAAAACATCGGTAATAAAAACGATACCTACGTCTATGTTTTCCGATTTTTTATTATCTCATCCATCACACAAATTTTTAGCTATAACTATGACGTATCTTAACAACAAAATATAGTCTTACCACTACCAGATTTTAACTTCAAATTATTAACTAGACCACAAAACAATACAAATAAAATATATTTCCTCAATTATTTTATAGTAGGAAATCAATTAACATATTATTATCTCAAAACAAAATGTAATGAGAGTATTAAATATTAAATAGAGCTATAATAATAACGATGTACCTAAACATAATAAAATGTACCATACTTAATATAATTTACCTACTACATACCTAGATATAAAATTTATAACCACATGTCATATAAAATGAGAGCAACGTAAGTACGTGGCAACGTAATTCACGTCGTAACGTAGGTCGTTAAAGCACGAACGGAATGAATGAACGATGTCGACAAGTTTTGCCGTCATTGTATCGTTCTTCAAATAGAAAGAAAATTCTTCGAAAATAATAATAAAAATAAATAAAATAAAATGCATTTATTTCGAGAAGTTACACTCATAAATTACATAATGGGGCGTGGATAGTAGTAGCAACAAATTCCAACAGTTTTATGTATAATAATAAATATTACGATAAATCTAGAATGGTTATTATAAAATGTAAGCGAGTACCTAGCTACTAGCACTATTATTTATTCTGTTCAGTTCGAAAGAACCAGTGACAATAATACTGTCACCCTTTATTAGTAAGCGCTCACTACAGATAGGTATTTACTTAGACGTCAATTTATTTAAGGGTCAAATTTTCACCTTGAAACTCCGCGCCTGAAAAATGAGTTGATAATGGAATCGCTAATTGATGATTTATCAAAGGGCCTCTTAAGGGGCTTCATCAAAATTAAAGCCCACCCTAATGCAAATGGAATTACTGTATCGGTTAGGTACCTGTTTATTTTTTGTCTGAGAGCACTGGTGGTCTAGTGGTAGCGGCTCGCCTTCCGATCGTAAGGTTGCGGGTTCAGATCTGTTCGTGCATGAATGGATTTTTCTGTACGAAAAAACCGTGAAGGAAAGCATCGTGAGGAAACCGACATGTCGTAGAACCTAATTAATTTGAAAAAATGTGTCAAGTGCACGAAAGAAGCCTTTGAGGCGCACTTTAAATTCCCAAAACTTATTTGTTTCAATTTCAAGCCGCGCGCGAAAACTAGTATCTTACTTATAAATGCGAAAGTTTGTGAGTTTGGATGTTTGGATGTTTGTGCCTCAATCACGCCTAAACGGCTCAACGAATTTGAATGAAACTTGGAATATACATAGTACATGTACTGGATTAACATATAGGCTATTTTTTATGCGGGTACCACGCGAGCGAAGCCGCGGGTGGCAGCTAGTGTATTATAAATGTGAAAGTTTGTGAGGATGTGAAGATGTGTGGATGTAACGATGTATGTTTGTGCCTCAATCACGCCGAACGGCTGATCGGAGGAATGAAACTTGGAATATACATAGTGTGTGTGCTGGAATAACATATCGTCATTGGAAAGGCAAATTTACGTAAGCGCCAATCGAGAAAAAGCTGTTTAAAGTTCTTTTTTTTTCGTTTTTTAATCATAACTTTCTACCTAATTATCGAATTTTGATGACGTCAACGTAAGATTTCATTCTTCATGTCCAGCAATTCATATTATTGTATTTGGACTGCTATTTTAGGATAATAACTCAATATGCCTATTTTGGCGCTTACGTAATTTTGCCTTTCCAGTGACGATATGTATAGGCTACTTTTTGTCCAGATACTACGCGAGCGAAGCCGCGGGCGAAAGCTAGTAGGTATACATATGTATGTAATATCACGTTTCCCTTATCTCATTGTGCGCATACCAGATCAAAGGTCAAACTTTCATCTTATCTTGCGGCAGTACAGCGGTGCATTGTAGTTACTTTGTTTTACTGTAGCTCTGGTCATTGTATTTTAACGTTTCATCTACCTAACTGAATGGTTGGATAGAGTAATGACGTTTAGAAAAGTTAGTAGGTATAACCACATAATAAATAATAGTATCTATACAATCAAATCAAATCAATTTATTTCCTTATTTGATACAATTTGTACACTAGGAAAAACAAAATATAAAGGTTTACCCTTAGAATATAGGGTTTACCATGCGTCCGGTCCGGTCATGTCCGGATTTTTAGACCTATGTCCGGACTGTGTCCGGATTTTTGACTAAGATGGAATATGAGTATAAGATAATGCCTAGCTTGGGCTTAGATGGTCCATCTGAAATTTTTCAGTTGAATCGTCCGTCGCTTAGCATACGAAACACTGCAACTCAATATTTATAACTTTCCTTGATATTTTCCTGGTGTAGGTGGTACACAAGTAAAATAATAAAGATACAACTGTAACTGGAGTTAGTACAAAACTTGTTCTAGTTGATAATATGTTAGTAAGTATGAATTTCGAGATTTGAAGGAATTCTCGAAATTCAACTCTTATAGAACGCAGTGGAAAGATGAAGTTCATGTAAAAACAATCAATGCTAAAAAAGTTTCCAGGCGTTCCACTAGTTCTATATATTAATAAAATACATCATACTAATATTATAAAGAGAAAAGATTTTCTTGTTTTTTTTTATTTGTTTGTAACGAATAGGCTCCGAAACTACTGGACCGTTTTCAAAAATTCTTTCACCAATTAGAAAGCTACATTATCAGGGATCAGTATAGGCTATAATATATTTTCTCAAAAATTAGGGATCCGTAAGAAAATTGCAATATTGTAACCTAAGGTAGAAAACTGAAAATAGTTTTTAGAACAAAATAATGTACTACACGCGTACGAAGTCGCGGGCAACAGCTAGTAAGATATAAACGGGTTGGGCCTACATTACTCATGCTTTCGTTTATCACAAAAGATAAGATAAAGTTTTTCGGACAGATTCGATTTCCATTAGATCAATTTGATTTAACGCTAGAGCAGGAACTATCATTAGTTACTATGAACTACAAACACACAGATTGCCGTACAATCTCACTTTGGTATTTGAAATATTAGAGTAGGTAGGTACTGCAGATTCTCGATATACTGCCCCTGTCTATTAGTTAAAATAAGCTCTTATCTAACTAATCGCTGGCGAGTTCCGTACATAGAAAACAACTGATAAGACTGCGAGTGTGTGTCAATTTAAGAATATTCATTTTGAACAGCGCATGTCATGGGTTTTTGTATAATATACCGATTAGGCGTTATGCCAAATGCTTGCTTTTACTGCCAAATACAGTTTTTCAAGCCTAACTCCAGGCGTCCTTAGGTTTTAATTGCGTTATGCAAAACTTCTCTGGTGGACTGCGAATAAAGAAAAAACATAGAATGCGTCCAGTTGCTTCTCTTCCCGAGTATGTTGTAAAAGTCGATTAAGGGATAATATCCTCTCCAAAATGATGAGCCACCTATATGGGCGATTGGCTGATCACCTGTCACCATGGTTCACCATATCCATCTACATTTGTGACTCTGCCCACCCTTACAGGCGTGATAATAATGTATGTATGCATGCAAAAGTGTGTAGCCATGGAAATTTATGCCTAAATAAACAGCATTTTGATAAAATATCCTTGTGAAGTTAGTACCTAATTAAAACCATTATTGATTTACGGTAAAACCTTGTAAATAGAAAACGAGGAAGTTAATTGCCTGGATTGCAGTAACTGTAGTTTGGTTATGAAATTATGACGTTGGTATATAAATGTCAAAATAACAGCTCGGTGACCTCGCTATAATCTTTGCTGTTTTAGCAAACTTCCGCGATGGTAATTATTGCGTAACTTCCTGTTCCGAATTTAAGCAAACCATACTTACCTAGGACAAGATCGTTAGGCTGATAGCTCACATCACAGAGATCTATCTAGGTACCTAGGTGACGTGACAGTTGGAAAGACGATAAAGCATAGTATTGTTGATTATGATTTTGGAGAGGATTAGAAATGTAGGTACCTTCTTGATTACATCTTTGCAACAAAGAGTACCTACCTACCTAAGTATGGAGTGCCACCAACTACAAAGTAAACAAATTAATACATTCTTTATTCTGTGACTTTGGTACTTAGTACTTCATTCGTTTTCTAATGTTACCACATCATACTTTTTTGCCAAGTTTTATGTATTTAAGTTAGAATAAGCATCGTGTTGTAAAGTTCAAATGGTAAGTAAACATGTTCTAGTAAACATTTTTACGATGCGAGCGTAAGATTCAAGGTTTTATTTATTACATCAAATGAATTTGAAAGAGCCTTTCAGAATATTTTTATGACGGATTTATTATCCTCAAATCTAATATACATAGGTACACGTAAAACTTGAAGAAGCTCAAGAAGTTTTTTGTGAATTCCAATTAGTATGTATCAGGCCTTCTCAGAATTCATGAAGCAAACATGTATTTGATATCTTTTGATATATCGTTTTTTGAAATGATATGAATAATCTTCTACCTACATTTAGAAATGCACATGAACTGACTCAATTCATCAAGAGATGTGAGCTCGCTCACATCACAACACAATTATTATAGTTTAATTGCTTTTTATTATAGATAAGTTTATTTCTTGTATTGTCCAAAATCAACATTGATTTGAGTTTATAAACCTACGATGCGTTTGAATAATTCCATTTCGCTCGTACTTTAGTTGAAATCATATGAAACGCGATCTTAAAGTGGCACTTTCTCTGTGACGCGATCTAGTTCTTGCAATGTTGGTTGGTTTGGTACCCATTTAGTCCGTTTTTGTTGTATTATTATATTTGCAGTGATTCACAAATTCCTTTGTCATTCTTGCAGAAAATATTTGTAACACTTTTTAAACACTTAGTAAGTACCTAAGTTCGTATCAGCTAGTGGCCACCTCTTGTGACGGAATTTTTAGGCGCCTGAAGGCCTCCGTCATGGCTTAACGACTTAAAAGCCGGGACTGACAACTTAACGCGCATGACGTTGCTAACTTCAATGAGCAATCAAGTACGTCTAAGCAAGCTAAGCCACGAGCGCTTATAGTGATATCGCTTGTAATACCTAGTTATAATGATACGTCATTCAAAGGTACTAATTTAAACGTACTGTTATTGAAAAAACAACCCATAATCTAACCATAGATAATGATAAACTAGCAGGCCTAGATATTACGCAAACATAACATTTAAAGCCTTGAAAATGGATGATCCACTTCACCATTTTATGTATGACTTTTGTTAGGTAAGCCTGTAAGCTGTTCGGTTATCGATGTACGTAAGGTACCTAACCTACATACATAATCATATTTAAGTGACCCATTTGTTATTTCCTAATTCTTTTGTGCCACAAGGGCCCCTCAAATACCGATGATGGAACGTCCCGTTGCCAGAATTACTTTGCGCTCATCAATCTGTTACTTTGTAACGTACTTGTTTATTATTTTCTGAACCAAAAATAGATTAATTATTTATATCTTATTTAGAAACATTGTTTTACCATTTTGTATGGTACACGGTAGTTATTTATTTATTTAGAGCATCCACATGCGGCTTCACTCGCGTGGTATCTCATCTACCCGGATTAAAAGTACTGTGTTATTCTCCAGATCATAAACTATGTTTATACTAAGGCCTTTTACCATCTATAGTAGATGATTTATACAGCGTCAGGAGGCAACTTTTACCTTCACTAACAGGACGCTGTAGTGCCCGAGATGAATTAAGATGGAGTAGGCTTGCCCAGCACCTATTCCATCCTCTCAGCTTAGTCGGCCTTGTCCACAGGAAAGACATGGTCAATACGTGCGGAGCTGACTAAGCCGCGGGTTTCCTCACGATGTTTTTCTTCACCGTTATGAGAGTACTGGTATGGCGCACATAAATTTTTCGCACAGAAAAATCCATTGGTACCTACACGACCGGGTTTGAACCCACGACCTTAGGATCGGAAGGCGGGGTCACTACTAACTAGACCACCAGTGCTCTCAGTGTATACTAGGTTTCAGCCAAATTCTAAGCCTATTAAAGCCTAAGTAATTCAGGCATACATACAAACATCATCGTCACAAACTTTCGTATTTATAATATTGGTACGATTAGTAAGATGGCTTTATTTTAGCTCCCCTCCCCGTTCTGTAGGAACTATCTGTTTGAAAATGTCCTTTCCAAATGTCGTGAGACATTTGACGAAAGGTATTACCGCATAAGTTGTAGATGTGTTAATGCTTGCTAGGCAAGCAGAATTGTTACTATTGCCCGTGTAGACAAATCTGTAGCTCGATCAAAAGAATGCGAGGCACTGATAAGTGCGTGCTATTGGTATTTGTATTCAGGACCTTATAATAAACTGAAACTTAAAAACTTTGTCCAACTTAATTTGCGTCTGTGATCTGTGATTTTGTTTTTACTAAGTATTTAACATTTCAGCATTTTTTGTTACTTTAATATCTATTCTAGTCCTCTTTTAACGAGTTTTTGTCCTTAAGTGGACCCATGCCAAAAACTTATATTTTTTGAGTTATCGCACTTTTGTGACATGCGTGCGATAAAGAATGATGTTGTAAGTTTATTCGTACAAGTGTTGTAAGTATTGTTAGGTAGGTACGTGTTTTACACATGTCGTAATTTTATGTCTGGCCGACTTTTATTGCGTTTGTTCTCTATGTCATTTTATATTTTGGGAGGTTTTCACATTTCACTATTTTTTATATTTAACACAACCTGCAACTTAATCCTTCCTGAACGAAATGTGAGAAGTTCTGGTTGAACGTAATTCTCCTTAGCTCCGAAAAAAAAATGCCGACCGAAATCGAAACTTCCATTATAAGGTCATGTTTTCGTGTGAATAATAAATGGGACATTTAAAATATCAAAATCAGTCTACTTTTGACCTGGTTCGAAAAAATGTTGTATTCACTCGCCATTTTACGTCAAACAAACCAACGTAAACAACAAACAAGTAAGCGGCATAATCTTCACTCGCATGTAATTTCGGCTGAATTTCAGCCGAAACCGAAACTAAGCCGAAACTCGTTTTTTGGCCGAAACCGAAAGTTCGATCGGACACTAATGGTCATTAGTAGCACCATGCCAAACATAAGCTGTAACGTAACGAACGACCCATGATTTTCCCGTTGGCAGCTTTAACATCTTCATAATAATTGTCGTAATACCTTTGTCCAGGAAGCGATGCTTATCATCCGTGTCTGCGATACGGTTTTAACTTACCGATTCATTTATCTACCTATCTCTGACGTAGGTATGGATAGCCTGGTCTGATCTGTTTCTGTTACCCAATGGTGTTGCATTTATATGGTTTCGTAATCGGCAAAGTGACTGACTGGTTTCTGAAGTGTGGAAGGATTGGAAAATCGAACCACACTCCTGTAAGCTTTACCTTTACGTTTATTTTATGCTTTGAAATTTTGGTGTGATAGGCTCATTTATAGGGTCTAATAGGTACTTGTCGTAAGTTAACTTTTGCCTAGGTACAAGAAAGAAGTATAAGAAATAGTACTATAAAGGTATTATTGCTGTTATTTAACAAAACAAATTATAAAATATCCCCTGGAAAAGCATAACGAGTGTTGTATTACCCCGACTAAGCTGTCTGTCATACGCATTTTAGCTGACTGAACTCGTTACTTTGTAATATAGCCCTTGAACCGACCTTCTGGAAAATTCCGCACTCGTGGGTCATTTTCCAATCCGTTGCGTGGCGTCGCGTGTTCCGTATATACCAACAAATTACCTACCTAGGTGAAGTGTACCTATTTAGATCTATTCTAGACCATGCATTATTGTTTCGTCCTTGAATACGATTAATGCTAATTGAAATAGTATCTCAGTGACAGATAAGTTCTATAATCAATAGTTTTCGCAGCGCCCGCCGAAAACTATTTTGGGTTTTCTGCCTTGGGTTACAATATTGCAATTTTCTTACGGATCCCTAATTTTTTTTAAATTTATTGTAGCCTATACTGGACCCTGATAATGTGGCTTTCTATTAGTGAAAGAATTTTTGAAATCGGTCCAGTAGTTTCGGAGCCTATTCGTTACAAACAAAAAAAAAAACAAAAAATCTTTCCTCTTTATAATATTAGTATAGATAACTTCAGCTATATCTATAACTTCGTAGGTACTAGGTTAGGTAATAACTACACACTGTTACTTTACTACCTATACTAGTAACAGTGTGTAGGTATTTTCTTGTTTACACATTTAGGTAGGTTTCCGTTTCGAAATAGGCCAAGGACTGTCTCGATTTCGATCATCTTCCTGGCGGGGGCGTCCCTGTCTGGGAGGGGAAGGGTAATGGCAATTTTATGTCCGGCTTCGATGTCTGTTTACTGAAAACACTTCTTGATAAACGTGTAGGAATCTTTTGAGTCGTAATAAGTACCCTATCTAAGCATTGAGAGTACTGGTGGTCTAGTTGGTAGTGACCCCGCCTTCCGATCCTAAGGTCGTGGGTTCAAACCTGGTTGTGTACCAATGGATTTTTCTGTGCGAAAAATTTATGTGCGCTTTAGCAGTGCTCTCAAACGATGAAGGAAAACATCGTGAGGAAACCCGCGGCTTAATCAGCTCCGCACGTATTGACCATGTCTTTCCTGTGGACAACGCCGTCTAAGCTGAGAGGATGGATTAGGTGCTGGGCAAGCCTACTCCATCTTAATTCGTCCCGGGCACTACAGCGTCCTGTTTGTGAAGGTAAAAGTTGGTCCTGACGCTGTATAAATCATCTACTATAGATGGTAAAAGGCCTTAGTTTACCCTATCTAAAAAAAAAAAAATTTAGGAGTTGCTTAGTTGTTTCGCTAGCTCTACGAGACGCATTGACTGTACATTTTGAGCAAGAGTTGATGATGATTATATCATTATGGTTGGTACAACAATACCAGTCATGCACATGGCCACCTTAAAAGCCATTAGAAAGCTCATGTGCCCTGTTTTGTCCATTGTTACGTGATAACACCTAACTTACCTATAATAAATCAGTATTAGTTAATTATTCTTATTACCACCTAGGTAGGTAACTTATGCTTACGTTACTTATGTTTTGGAATAACTTAGAAATAAACTTTAAAATAAATAATAATACACGTATTTTTTGTGCATGGGAAATTTAAGTGGACACGTTTCAGGGTTTTTCAAAATAACTCTAAAAAAAGGGGGTGTCAAACATTATAGTCATTTCATACAAAATACATAAGGTTGGTTTTAATATGAAATTGAGGAGATGGTTAGAGCACATAAAAATAGCCGAGTGCTCTCGAAGTGGATTGGGAATAGACTGAGGTAAGTACATAGGATCTTGATAGACAAAGGAGCGAAACTGCAAGTGTCGGAAAAGCTAAGCAAATTAGAATACAAAAGACAGGATTATAACAGCACGCACTGGCAATAACTGACAAAACCAGTGTTTGGACACGTGCAAAAGCCGTAGCAAAAGCATATTATACAAACTGTAGTGCGTCATTATTTGCTGTTGTTGACGTTCAAGTCTCTGACGTCTATTTGACATCGAACAAGTTGTCCGCTGTTTTGACTGTATATTTTTCATGTTCATTCTGACTTATGCCCCGTTTTAGTATTTGGTTGCAAAGTTGTTATTGCAGTATTTGGTTTGAAAGCGCCATCATTTTGAAAGATGACAGAGAAATAACGTTGCTAGTAATTAACGATCCGTCGTCCGTTGGTAGAATATTGGAACCGATCATTGGAAGCTGGGAATGTAAATCGATCAATAAACGTTATTGTTATTATTAGAGACTTTTACATGTTTGCTAATATTTACACAGTTTAAACGAAATTCCGAATGTGTTTGTATCAAGGTTTGTATAGTTGACACGCCTCTTTTCCTCATTATTTTAGTAACCTTGGAATTAAAATTAGAATCTTTAATTATGTATGATATTATTATGTTAATGATATCAGCCAGTTCCTCTCCCGCTGTTTGTTAAAAATAATCTAGGTAGGTACATATTTACATCACAAATTTGCCACTCAGTTTTCCGTCAGCATGGGCCCATCCGAACATTAATAAATTAAGTTTTATAAACGAAAAAGAAACGATTGGTTTCCTCCATTCAGAATTACCAGACTTACATTATTTACATCACGAATTTGCCACTGACTTTTCCGTCAGCATGGGCCCATCCGAACATAATTAAATTAAGTTTTAAAAACGAAAAAGAAACGAATGGTTTCTTCCATTCAGAATTACCAGAATTCAGTGAAGGTTTCATACACTTTAATAATTTGTTACTTAACAAGAATAGGGTGCAAAATAAGTTGTAGGCACTAACAGTTTGTATGGTTGTAGGCTCAGATCTATTTGATCTGAGGTTGTAGGTAATATTAATTGAGACCATTTTTTTTAAACTTTACCGCATAGCTATAAACATTTGTGCCAAATCGTCTGCCGCTAAAATTTAAATGCCTATTTAACCTTGAATTTGGTTCCTATTTGAATAAAATATATATAATATACCTAGTAGAATAGAAAAGAGGATTCCTTTTAACCGTTCTGTAACCTACGTTTTACTGTTAAGTAGGTACATTACAGAATAACTTGAGTATGGTTTTATCGTAAGTTAAATAGGTATAGGTACCTACCTATCTAAACTTCATCATAATCATCTCTCATTCTTTGCTTAGTGAAATATCGACAACTAAATTTGTTCAAGCGAAATTCGCTTCAAAATCTTCTCTGCTGGACTGGGAGAGTAAAAAAAAATCATAGAATGCGTCCAGCTGCTCTTCCCGAGCATGTCGTAAAAGTCGACTGAGGGATAGTATCCTCTCCAGCATGATGGACCATTTATATGGAAGATGGGCTGATCACCTGTCACCATGGTTCACCATATCCATCTTGGGAGTTTAAATCAGGGGTGGCTGCAAGTTTTCTTATGATTACTTGTGGCTCTGTTGATGAGAATTTTTATCATACGAACTTCATCTTAACGCTGCGTCCTCTAGGAGTGGAATTGAGGGAATTCCTTTCTTAGTGCGTCAGTCGGTAACGTAACGGAAGAGTATTATATTTAGATATCAAGATCGTCCTCTATCGTCGTCCCTAAGCAGATGCTGCTATAGTATGGTCGTTCACTAGTTCTTTCTAACCAGCGTGGTGACAGGATTTAATATGCGCCTCAAAGGCGAAGGCGACACAAGTTTTCGAACTATTTAGGTTCTACTACATGCTGGTTTCCTCACGATGCTTTCTTTCACCGTTTGCGAGTAATGGTACCTATAGCGCACATAATTTTTTCGAACAGAAAAATCCATTGGTGTACGACCGGATTTCAACCCACGACCTTAGGAACGGAAGGCGAGGCCACTACAGTCAACTGTCTCTAATTTATAGACAAGTCAATTGCATCTCCAAATGATTTTGAAATACAGGATCCTTAGTGCATTACCTGATCTTAACAGTCATTCATTCATTACCCTGGCCTCCTAGTCAGTCTTAGATAGTTTTACCAATAAATAGTTTCACTTTCAGACAAACATACCATAGCAGACGGCATAAAAATAGAACTAATCCACTCAATGCCACGGCAGCGCATACATTTTCAGTTTCAAGGTAGATATCATTATACAATTAATACACTGACCGTTTCCAGCTACAGCTGGTTTTACAAAAGGCTTAAAACCACCAATGGTTTCTAAATAGCTTAGAAAAATAATTTTGATGATGATAGTAGAAGTTATAAGAAGGCATCGAGCATTTAACTAAGTAGGTTAGGTACTACACGAGATCGTATAGTTTAAACGCGTTTTTGTAACGATAGATAAGTCAATTGCGTTGTACAATTGATAAACTAAGGTTTTACGGTTAAAGAGGTCAATTAAATAGAATGAAGTAGGTACATAGTTTACGACTCCATTTTCTACCAACTACCCCATGATTCTACCAATAAAACTTATAAAACAGTTTGGTACATTAACTAAAAAAATGGTATGTTTGGGTACTTGGGTAGTCTGAAGAAGAGACGTATGAATTGCGTGAAAAGTAACATGAGTAAGAAATAAATGAATACTGAGGTGACGGCTGTTAGAGAGGACAGCGCCAACCTCACATAAGGACTCGTAGGATAAGGTTTCGCAAGGTTTTGCTTGAACAAATTTAGTTGTCGATACTTCAAGACTGCGAGAAGTCATTTTGGTATAGTCTAACTTTTCTTCAGCTATCGTATCGAGCGTGTAAAACTCGGTCTAGGCCTTTTTACAAAGTACGTAGGCAGCAGTGATGGCTTTTCCAACAGGTCATGGCCTGAGGGTAGTTGCGGAAACTGCCATCAGCTCCAGTACTTCAGTCATGCCGTGACCACGATCGCCTCAACGCGTTTTAAACGGGAAAATAAAAAAAAGGCGCGCAATTAAGTCCCGTTCTACTATACCTACTTTAAGTATGTTAACAAATCGCGAAAGTTTAATAAATACTAGTCCATGACCTGTTTAAAGCTCTGAAAAGGAGCTAGTGAATCAAAACCATAAAAGGTATCCATCGCAGGTCTCTAACCTTTACCTTTTCAACAAAACTTCGCTTCACAGAGAACAGTCAATGCTAACAAAAGACTGTCCTCATCGGTCTATTGTCATAGGTGGGTAGGTAGGTAGGTTAGTACACATCAATGTGTTCACTACACAATTCACTTTTGTGCTATTGACGAGGAGACAAAAGAAAATAAACATGAACATGACGTGGTTGTACTAGCTGGCAGTTGCTCTGACACAAACAGATAATATTCAAACAAAAATGCTTTCAGCGGAGAGAATAATTTCTTGGGTACTATTATTTTGATTGGAACACTTCCATGTAGATAGGGGTAGAAGAAATGCCTTGGTAAATGGGACTCACTGCGTGGTAATCTGTTATGTACAAAATGATTACTATTACCTACTATTTATAATATCAATCAATAGCCGTTCATGCGCTGACGTACGTACACTCTAGCTGTGATCAACAATCTCGCCATAATAAAATTGTTTTAATTTTCTTAAGAACTGACATAACATAATAAAAAAGTAACGGGAATATACAGGGTAGTGGTTTATTAGCAAGCAACAACGGTTTTAATTCCATCCCGTCACTTTTATAGTACAGATTGAATAATGACATGATCAGTTGAGGAAAGAAAGAGCTAGTGGATGGCCTGCTAATAATGTCATGTATCTAAATAAATAATAACTCAATATTTGTGGATATTTCGCACAGCGCCATCTAGCCCCAAACTAAGCAAAGCTTGTACCTACTATAAGGATTTTTTTTATAAACACATAATACTTTTAATGCATACAACAACACCCAGACCAGGAAGAAATATTTGCAGATCATACAAACATTTCGTCTCAGCCGAGCACCCGCCCGCCACGCCACCGAGGCAGGTCGTCATCATGCATGTTGTGATGTTACAGTACAGTGCCGGCTAGTAGGTAGAAAAGCCCGTGTACCGTGATTTCATTGCCTAGATATTTACTACCTAGGTCATTGCACTGCACTGGCCCAGTTGGTCGTACTAACAAATTTTAAGGCGAGCTTCAGGTCAGAAGAATATCAAATAGGTACTTTTGTTAAAAATGGAATAAGAACAGAGATTACTGTAATAAATATTTTTAGAATTAAAAAAATATATTATGTTTCAACCTTTGTTGCGTTTTAGGTAGGTTGGTTATGCATGCATGGTAACTAGCTTAGACCGACTTATAACGTAGCTTCTTCAAGTAGAGGTATAGTTACCGGTACAGATCTTGAATTCTGAGCTCTCTAAGTAGAGGTATAGTTAGGTACCGGTACAGATCTTTAATTCTGAGCTCTCTAAGTAGAGGTATAGTTAGGTACCGGTACAGATCTTTAATTCTGAGCTCTCTAAGTAGAGGTATAGTTAGGTACCGGTACAGATCTTGAATTCTGAGCTCTCTAACTTGTGCGCAACACTATTTAATATCGTGCTCAAAATCCGTGACGATATCTGCTAGTTTAGGTACTCAAATCCTTTGTCCAGAGGCAGGTCTAAAACGTCTTTGAGACGCTAACTCCAATACTCTGTTACAACAGGGGTACAAACCAGACATCAATTTTAAAGTTGAATTTAAAATTGTAAACACACTGCTCTTGAATGAATGAATATAAATTACATATTTTGACTTCCCTAATTAATAAAATAAACAATTCAGATACAACAGGCGGTAAGCGATCTCTTCCAGAAAACCTTTGGATGGACGGGAGTCTAAAAATGGATAATTGGCCGATGTGCACCTATTAAAATAACATGATACTATGACAGATGACAGATCAGATCAGATCAAGATTATTATTTTATACTTGCAGTAGGTATGATGTAGGTAAGGTACCTATGAATAATAATCTTGATCTCTTCTTATTTTATATTTCAAACACATTTTGTAAAAGGAATGTTTATGAATAAATGAACTTGAGCTCTTGAGTTGAAGAGAAAGCGAAGAGCTTCACCAAGTTTGCTGATTCCACCTTCTCATTTCCAGGTTCGACGAGAAGGAGAGCATCTCCGGAGTGCAGCAGCTCAAATCCTCGGTGCAGAAGGGCATCCGGGCGCGGCTCTTGGAGCTGTACCCTCATCTGGAGAACTATATCGACCAGGTCTTGCCTAAGAAGGACACGTTCAGGATTGTCAAATGGTGAGTACATTTAAGAATCGAATCCTATGTAGGTAATTTGTTTCTTATAGTTTCCATGTTATTTATAACGTCCTCTATCTATCTAGTCGTATCACTAGTACTTTCGAACCATTGTGGTGAAAGGATTTAAAGTGACTCGTTGCACGACCGGGTTTGAACTCACAACCTTAGAATAGGTAGACGGGGTCACTATCACCGTACTATAATTTCCAGGACGAAAAATTTGGTGATGCTTTCACAATCTCATCGGTAGGTAGGTACCTACCTAAATCGGGCGAGGGCCGGCCGCCCTACACTTCGCATCCCAGGCCGCCATCGTCCTACGGATTTATTTATTTCTGGTTCTATAACGCAGAAAAACACCCAAGGCATACCTTTCGATTATTTCTATTATAATTGTATTTAACGTTTCAGCCACGACCACATTGAGATAATGGTGAACAGCGCTGGGGAGCTGCTATTCTTCCGGCACCGCGAAGGTCCGTGGATGCCCACCCTGAGGCTACTGCACAAGTGTAAGTGCCATTCCTTCACTTATTCTCCAACTCAGACAAAAAAAAGAAAGACCTCAAAACCCTTAACGACACACACAGATAAAAAGGTGGCTTCGCTTTTGTTGTTCGCGGCGCGCCGTCTTTTCTTTTTATTTGGTCTGAGTTCTCCGAGGCTTCGCCGTCTCGGGGATTCAAATCGAATAACACGACGGCAGGGGGTGGGTGGAGCACTGGTGAGATATTCAACAACAAAATGCCTCAGCCGCCGTAGGCGTGGGTCGTGGGCGTTGCATTGGAATACCTTGTAGACAGAAATTAACACACGCAGCTAAGGTGCGTAGGTATTCTATCCTTCGCCGCAATGGTGTCCCTTTATGTCGTTTTCCCACGTTGTTTTTCAGCTACACAAAATGTTCCACAATGTCTATGCTTAGAATATAGAAATATTCTAAGTGTCTATGTTACATAAGATAACATTTGAGTCCAACTGTACAAAAGGAGCTTTTGAAGCACTTTCACCACACTGGTTCGACTAGTGACATAACTAGTAGTAGTAAGTTTAGTAGAACATTTTATTGTTACTTCCAGATCCATTTTTCGTCCCGATGCAGCAGGTGGACAAGGGCGCTATTCGCTTTGTTCTCTCAGGCGCTAACATCATGTGCCCCGGCCTGACCTCCCCCGGGGCTAAGATGTCACCCATTGACAAAGGTGGGTTATTTCATAGAACATAGAAAAATAGACTCGCGACTCTAAATCCTAGTGGAGCGACTTCCAAGTGCCTTTAGGGTCAAGACCCGCACCCCTCCGCCATAGATTCGTCGACGAGCGAGACTAACTAACTAACTAAGGCCTTTTACCATCTATAGTACTTAGACGATTTATACAGCGTCAGGAGGCAACTTTTACCTTCACAGACGGGACGCTGTAGTGCCCGGGACGAATTAAGATGAAGTAGGCTTGCGACGAGCGAGACAGTCATGCAAACTCGCTCTAACCGCGCGCCCGGCAACGGTTTTACGCGCCGGCAATGCAATATTTTAGTTTATTTACATTGCTTTTACCTCATTTGTTTGCTATTACCGTGCCCGTGTGTTTTTATATTATACCATTTTTACTGATCTTTCGTCTTTCGAACATTTCTGCACCCAAACACCCCTGAGAGAGACACTTTCCTCACACAAGGGTATTTTCACAATTTTTCCAGGTCAAGTGGTAGCCGTTGTAGCTGAAGGCAAGACTCACGCGCTTGCTGTCGGCATGACCGCGCTCTCTACAAATGATATGTAAGTATCCACCAAACTAAATGCATTAAGTGGTCAAACACAAATCTGCCGTCATAAGAAAAAAGGACGTTTCTACATAAATTCCGAAATAAAGAAAAAAATACTGGTAGATGCGTCTTTTTTTACTGATTCCGATGATGTATTAACTCAATTATGAAAAAAATGTCAGATGGGCATTTTCACAAAAATGTTTATACCCCTTTTTTGGCTGTCCCTCGAATTCAATCGCTAATAATTATGAAGTTATGGCTAATCTAATCATTTTGAATTATTACGATGAATACACATATACTCTATTTGTAATTTAAACACAAACCATAACATAATCTTCAATACATTTTAATAAAATAACAAAATTAAAGTAAAATGTGCGTGATTTTGTGCTGTCCCTCACGAAATATTAAGCATTCAGTGGCTTATTTCATAACATTTTTGTATGAAAGATGCCCTCATTTTTGATTTTATCTTATTGAATATAATCAATTCTTATGTTCTCAAATGAAATATAATTAAATATAATGTATTATATGCTTAAAAAATCGAAAATAAAATAAAGTCAAAATCATGTCATTCCCGGAACATTCAGTTTTGTGACCAGTTTTCTAACAAATATAATATCGTGGATAGAAAAGTTTAGTTTTACAGGAAACTTCGTGGTTAAGTGTTTCCAATAGACAATTATTTCAAAGCCTTCAGTGTAAGAAAGTGCTCAGAAAGAGGAGACGTGTTTCAAGCCGGTGCGTGGTCCAATTTGTTGATTCAGGTAAGTGACCATATTTTGTTGTGTTCTATGATATTTTATCTTGTCGCTTATAACAGAATATGTTGAGAATTTTACTCTTACTCAGTTTAGCAAAAGTTTTAACGAATAAGTATCGTAAATCATTTGTAAAACAGTTTTTTATAACAGAGGGTACTTAAATGTGACCACCATTTGGTGACTATTTGAGCGGTCACGTATAGGTGGAACAGAAAGTCACTACATGCCTGAACCCGTAAAGCACAGCTTACATGGCGATTTTCTTGACCTACAAAAATATTTTTTGAGAGGTTTTGACCGAGTAGGTACCAAGACAAATTTCAAAAGAATAGATAATTATTAAAGAGCGACTTTGATAATGACGACCTGTGATGTTTGGATACCGTTTAATTATGATTGTTTTACGTTTATAGTGTGAATGTTCGAGTTTGTTTATATGAATGTATGTTTTGTTTAAGGTACAAAGAACTACTATTAAAATGCCTCTTAATTGTGCTGAAAAGACTAAGCGTTCTAGAGAAAAATTCAAAAGAGAACGCCCAGAAGAATTAAAATTACAATGTAAAAGAAATTTAGTAGGAATCAAATACAAAAAAAAAAGAAAATATCAGAAATGACACCCACAGAAGCAGAAGACAGCGAATAAAATGGAGAGAGCATAAAGAAAAAAGCAATAAACAGAAAAAGAAAAGCAACCAGAATCAACCAGACGACCAAAATCAAGGAATACAGTAGTGAGCCTTCTGTAATCATGAATGATTTAAATAAAACGAAATTATTATATTTCTCTATGCTTGCATTTTCGCGCCATGTAAACTCACTTTTTCTGTTTTTCAGTTTTCCGTAAGGTGACTGTCCCCCGATTTATGGAACAGAATATGTTGATTATTAAAGTAGATTTTGCGTTTTATGCTTTGTAAATTACTTTCTCCAGTGCAAAATTATTATTTTTAATAGTAGTTAAAGATTTTTCTTTAAAAATATACCTTTATATTAAAAGAAAAGAAAATTACGATAGGTGCAGTAACGGAGGTCACAAAACTGAATTGTTTTTTGCGTGATTAATATGCTCAAATATAAAAAATGAGAACATTTTGTGTTTTTTTAATTAAATTAGCATTAGCTGAGTTATTAAACAAACAAAAATAACCTTATTCTACTAACTATTAATATTTTTTCTGGCATTGAATGTAGTCACACACCTGACGTAAATTTGCTAGACATTCCCTTTTGTTTTGATATTTTGTACAGTATTCCTGTTCTGAGCCTAAAACAATTGTTTTTTTCTAAAAATATACTTATTTCCCATCACAAAGATACCAAACACAACATACAACGAAATACTTTAAAAAATACATCATTTTGTGAGATAGGGAACATTTTTTTGAAAATGCCCAGATACGTCTTTTTTCCTTATGACGGCAGAAATAGTCCACGCTAATTTTATTTGACTAAATCCTAATATACTGTTTCATGCTTCTTTTTATTACCTACATATTATCACGTATCCCTAATGGTGTAGGCAGGCCACAAGTAATCATAAGAAAACTTGCAGCCACTCCTGATTCAAAGTCCCAATATGGATATGGTGAATCATGGTGACAGGTGATCAGCCCATCGCCCATATAGATCCATCATGTTGGAGAGGATACTATCCCTTAGTCGACTTTTACGAGATATTCGGGGAGAGAAGCAGCTGGACGCATTGTTTTTTCTTTACTCCCAGTCCAGCAGAAAAGTAATCTAAGAAATTCTTCTGAATTGATGATACAGTTTGTGTTTGTTTTCACTCATTTTTGCACACATTTTATGTAGACGCTAGTTGAAAATCCTTCTGTCACCATGTGACTTGCTCACGTCATATAATTACGTCCTTACCATAAACTCTCGCTGTAGCGTTTAGCGACTTCAGGCTAATTCAAGACAAGTCTTTTATCTATGTAGGTATCTAATAGTATTTTTTTTACTTTCAGAGCGAAGGTAAACAAGGGCGTAGGTATCGAGAACTGTCACTATCTCAACGACGGACTTTGGCAGATGAAACCCGTCAAGTGAGGAGATAATATTTTTGATTGTAATTTTAGTTTTTAAGTACTTACATAAGTAATAAATTAATTAAACACAACTATTTTTTACTTTTACTTAACTGTTGGTGACAAGCATAATCCAAAATTTTTAGAGTTCTGTATCCAAAGTGTGCTAACTGGACCTTATTACTAACCCTGTGCTGTCCGCCCGTCCGTCTGTCAGCGGGCTGTATTCCATGAACCGTAATCGGTTCATGTGAGATACAGCAGTAGGTACTCTACCTATTAAGGTAGAGTTCAAATTTTCAGTGTATATTTCTATTGCCGCTACAATTAAAACAAAATAAAAGGGGACCCCCCCATACAAGAAACATTTATGTACATGTACGGAACCCTTCGTGTGCGAACTCGACTCTCACTTGACCGGTTTTTCTATTTGTCTTTTTCTTATCTGATAGTGAGTCAGTGACTACGTACGAGTATAGGTATTCTTAATACGTAAACAAATGATGAGTTATTTCATGCATAATACTATTTTTTTTTAATAGTAAATGTAATCTCTAATCTAAATGTAATCTAATTGATACCTTACTTTGTGAGCCCTAATGTTTGAACCTGTAAACAAAATTATAATGACTGAAACTTCATCATTATTTATTAATATATCAATTTATTCTGATATCCAAGATCTGAGGTAATTAGGTAGTTTTTGAACAAACTCATTTATAGGTACTTATTATTAGATATAACATGATTAACCCCGAATACTCAAACGCATCTCAAAGTTGAGCATGTCTCAAATGAAGATTTTCATTAGAAACTGTCAAAAAACCGTGAGCTGAGAAGTGCTCAACTCTGAGTCGTGTTTGAGTATTCGGGGGTTTATTAGATACCTAAGGGAGAAGACTTACCTAGTTCATACATTATGAAAAATATGTACAGTACTAGCGAGTAGTATGAGGAAGACTCAATGGTGGAATACAAATGATTCTTCAACCACATTTAACACAAACATATTTTTTCTTTTCAACATTGCAAGTACGAATATGTTTTTGCAAATTAGATATTTGACTGAACTTCTTTGAACAAATATGACAGATGTACGGTTTTTCCCCGGTATGTGTTCGGATATGCCGTTTCAGAGAACTTCTATGAGCGAATGCACAAGGACATTTTTCGCAGATATGAGGCTTTTCGCCGGTATGTGTCCTAATATGTTCTGTTAAGTGTGGTTTTTGATTGAATGGTTTGGAGCATACATGGCAGATGTATGGTGCTTCCCCACTGTGCATTCTCACATGATGTTTTAAAAAAACCGAGTCGCTGAATGAGTCTCCACATGTTTTACAGGCATAAGGCTTTTCTCCAGTGTGAGATCTTATATGTCTTTTTAAATAACCTTTTTGTCTGAATTTTTTAGGGCATTTCGGGCAGTCATAGGCACCTGTTTTATTTTTTTCATATTTAATATTCTCTTTAGATGTGTCAGACTGTTTTTCAGGTGTTTCCATAATTTGTTGTTCAGTATCATCTGTTTTAAGATTTTCATACATAAAATCTTGTCCTTTTGGAGAACTAGGTACATACAGGTATGTATTTGAATCAGTATTTGAATCAGTTGATGATTCATTTTCTAATGTTGATGCTTCTGTGTTGTCGTTTTCGTTTGAAATCTTCACGGTAGACTTGCCTGTTAAAGAAAATTCGTTTATTTTTCTACTGTTTAATAATCATAATCATATGTTATATATTGTACTGCAGTTACTTGTTTCTTTTTGCGACATTAGTAGGTAGTTAGGTACATAGGTATTTGGTATTTGGTATTTTTGGGACAAAAGTACTCATGGATACTCATGATACCTTGGATGAATTATTCATCCAAGATTGATACTCACTATCAGTTGGTTCTATTTCCACTTCAAAAAATTTTTTATCCTCAGGTTCAATCTTCAGAGTACCTTTAGAATCTTCAACATCATCTTTTGGTAGGATTGTTGCAAATGATATGTTCGTCACCATAAAAGCACGGGAGTCGTGTTCGATAGCTGTATGGTTTATGATCAGATTCTTTTGGCTTTCCTAAAAATAAACATAAGGCCATGTCAGTTTATTATTTTTCTACACTATCCTATTTTAAGGCAAAGGCCTCTACTGCTCCTTTTATTTGAGTAAAACCAGCGCAACTTGACTGTGCACCTCGCGCTATGAAGTCACTCTGATCGTACTGTGTGCCAAAAAAGTTTATTTCATAAAAATATTTACCAGCAGTTTGCCCTGAACTTTTTGGATCATGCTGACCCCATATAGAGTGGGATGAGGGCAGGAAGATGATGAGTTTGCCCTGAACTGGACCTTTTATGTTTATTACCATTATGTTTATTTCAAAACTTAATTTATTTTTTATATTTTTAGATGCTGCTAAAATGCTTGATAAAGCATTAAGGTAATAAACGGTCTGAGTTGATGTGTGAGTAATGGGTATATGATAAAAGATAAGATATGATGGAACAGACTTCGTCGTCAATCAACGCGACATAGACTTAAAGTTCCTTAAAAACAGAAAAAACAGAGGTTACATTCCAGCGAAGTGTGCAGTTAAGTCGGATTATACTATTAAAATAATCTTAGGTCTACCACTGGCTCTGCATAATCTCCAATACATACTTGAGTAATTGTGTTCTTACCTACACATTTAGTACCTACTTAAGTATTGTAAGCTTCACTCACTTGGATAAAAAGCTATTACAGAACAAAGCTATATTTCCAAAATTGATCCAACAATTAATTGGTTCAACCCTTGTTCAACCATTTAGGTAAGATTGAAACTAACATCTAAATCCATCCTTTTAGAAGGATTGCTTGCAGTATTGACTGTCAGTACTGCAGATGAGAGCACTGGTGGTCTAGTGGTAGCAGTCCTGCTTTCCGATCCTAAGGTTGTGGGTTCCAATCAGGTGTACTAATGGATATTTCTGTTCAAAAAATTAATGTGTTTCAGTACCTACACACTCTCAAACAGTGAAGGAAAACATCGTAAGGAAACCGGCATATCATAGAACCTAAAAAGTTCGAAACATCAAGTGCATGAAAGGTTTTGAGATGCACTTTAAATTGTTTCACCATACTGGTTCGAATGAACCGGTGACACGACTAGTAGTAGCTAGCAGTAGTGCAGGTATTTTTTTAATTAGACTTGTGTGTTACTTACCTAGACTTACCTCAATATGACTGCAAAGGAATTGTGTAAAGAACACCTCTGCTCTCTGTGACATGTCCACGAACTTGCAGCACTTTTTCAGCAACAGATGACATAAATAGCATACAGATTCAGGCCTTCCATCACTTGTAATGAGCTGAAATAACCACAATAGTTATTTTCACCTCTCCAGTACGAAAAAAGTGTTTTTGCTGCGTAAAAACTCGCAGGAAAATCGCTTTTATAATTCGTACGCCTTGAGATATTTTTCACGCAACTTTTCTGGTAAAAAGCATTAGAAACTTATTCTCTCAACTCTTTTGGAGTTGGACAACTATCTTCATTACTGGACACACTCATTTTTTAAATAATATCTCAAAAAGAAATAATTCAAACGACCTAGTGCTGAAATTGATTCCCGTTCCCGTCCCGCCATTTCGTTATATGTTGCGTTCGGAAACTGCGCTATTTAACATTTTTCTGATAACCAAACATGATATTTTTGAGTGAGCTATATTAATGTTTACTAGTTTTTATTTTAAATATTATGTCTTTCTAAGGCAATAGCACAATTTAATTTCACTAAATAACATACAACATTTTGTGCCTATTAACTTAGCAATAATATGAGTAAAATAGATAGGCCAAAGTGAGTTTCTGAACGAACAAAGCCCATTTTTTTTTAGCTGCCGAGTATTTTTTCCAAAAGGTGGTGTTCGATATTTGAATCACTTTTCCTCATGCTTTGTATGCAGCAAAAGCACCTTTTTATGGCAGAGGTGAAAAGATATCAGACCTACATTACTGTTATCAATTCATGCAAATAAAATAACTACATAGATCTAGATAAATACCTGCTATAAATACTAGCTGGACAGATTTTGATTGAAAATTAAGGCCTTTTTTACATATAACAGGATAAGGGGTTCAATAAAAGGGAGAAAAATGTAGCAATGTATTACCTGATTGTTTGTAAGTTTTTCGAATAATGTTTGTAGTTCTGTATTTGCTATTATTTTCATTCGCCTGTTACTCGATAAACACACTCGACAAACCGACGTGAACGTCATTTTTGCAGTGTTTTGTTCACTTTATAAAGTCACAATGTCTGCACTTACAGGCACTTACGCAAACCAAAAAGAGGAAGGAAGGATAGATCGTGAAAAGGTTCATTTATTTCGTCCTATCTAAGATACCAAATTCTCAATTTTTCCAAATAAATAAGCACAAGCACCGAAGCGAATGAAAGTCGGTCGAAATTCCAAACGTAAATACTTAATAATATTCGTCTGCTTCACTGCTTCTGCTTAACACCTTGACACTTGCTTGATCTTAGCTTGATCAGATCCATCAAACCTAGTTCTCTGTCTACGATCAAACCTCTCTGATTGAAAAAAAAATAATTGTTTGTTTGCTAAAAGATGGCGGTGGCACTTGTTAGTTCGGCTCGTCAGGGTAAATAAATATTTTATTATTATATTAAAAAGTGTGTTAAACTATTTAAAAAGTAATACAAAGTGAAGTTATTTATTGCAGCTGTAAGAAATATGTTACAATTACAGTTTGGAAGTCTTGTGTGAGTTTTAGGTGACGTACTTATTTCAATCAGCTGTTTAGGGTTCATTTAGACAGTTATTTATTTATTGAAATTATTGAACCAAATAATGTTTTTCAATCAGAGAAAATTATGTTTATCAGAGTATACTAGCTAGATTTTGTGTATGGTTACGCAATGAAGATAATAATAAAGGGTCAAAGTTCATTTGTTTGTTTTGATTGTGTTTTGTTTGATAGTTATTTAATTTTCCAGTGGGGAGGCTAACAAATGCAGCTAGGAGGCTCTATTCAGATGTATACCCGAAAATAACTACCCATTACACTATACACCCAAGAGAAAAGGATCCAAGATGGAAAGGTAACTGATAACCTTGTGAGCGCCTTAAAATAATTATAATACCTAAAGTTGATATTTTATATGCATTATAAAAAATATTGTCTAATCTCCTGTTAAATATATTATCGTTGTTGCTACTTGGTTTCAATATAAATTAAAATTTTACAAAAAAAGACTATTTCATTACGATGCTACAGCTTTTATTTTTTTAATTCTAATATTTTTTCATTTGCCTAGCAATAATAAGAAGAATTTATTTTGTTTTATTATTATTTATTTTGTTTTATTTTGTATTACAGAGACCAGTATGGAGCGAGTGGCGGAGGAGACAGATATCCTCATTATTGGTGGTGGTCCAGCAGGAATGGCCGCTGCAATCCGGGCTCGGCAGATTGCAGAGGAGAAGGGGGCTGTAAGTATCCTTGTATCTACTCCTAGTTCCATTTATTGCATTCAAAATCTTAAATAATGCAGAATATACAAAATGAATACTTAACATTTTTCATGCATATTTTAACCTGTTTAATGACCTAAAGAATGGTGCCCAATTGTACCAGTTACAGCAGTAAACATAATTTATAAACATAAACATAATTTATTTGATAAAAATAATATAACATTACAAGGAAACAATTGGTACACGTTGAAAACTGCCTTAGTTAACTTTAAAACTGTATCGCAGTTTCCAGCGTCACAATTTCCAATATTTTCCCTTACCTCTTAGTTGGAGTGTGTCTTATGTTTTGCCTAAATGTCAACTCACAGCTTAAACTAAACCATAAATCCCAGAAGCATTAAGAGTTGAGAGTATATTCCTCTTGAATAGGGTTGCACTAAGGAATTTCTGAAATTCAACTAGAGGTAGTAGAAAATTCAATAATACCTTATAATCCTCATACAGGAGGTCAGAGTGACTTTACTAGAGAAGGCAGCTGAAGCGGGTGGCCACATCCTGTCCGGTGCCTGCGTGGACCCCATAGCCCTGAATGAACTCATCCCTGACTGGAAGGACAAGGGTGCTCCACTGAACACTCCGGTTACAAGTGACAAATTTGGACTCCTGACCAAGGGTGGCCGGATACCTCTGCCTGTGTTTCCAGGTAATTTACAGTTGTTAAGAATTCAAAATATTGATGTTTTATGCGAAAGAGAACGGCGTCCCTGATGCGCCGGTTGCGTGGTGGTACCAACAGCCTTTATTTATTTATTTATGTTGCCTTCTAACCGTTGTTGTTGAGGATCGCCTACATGAGACACTGGCTGGTAGTACTTCGGCCTATCACACGCCTAGTGTCTCAATAGGTAGTTTCTTAATGTTATATGTTGGTTTTATTTTTAAGTAGTTTTAGGTTTACTAATTTAGTTTGTAAGTTACTACTAACACAATATGGATCATGGTCTGCAATAAACGAATTTTATTTTATTTAAATTATTATTAAGTAGTGTCCCATGACAGGGCATAGGCCTAACTTCCTTCTCTCCAGTCATCCCTGTCCTGGGGCACTGTGGCAGTCCTTTAAGAAGCCATCAATTTCATTCCTCCATCTTTGCCATAGTGTTTCAAATGCTGGAGGAAAACAAAATAATTAGTATGATTGGTAGTTAGCGTGGTTAATATCCATGCGTCAAGTAGAAGATACACGCGAACAGAGAAATAGACTAGAAAGAGTTAAAATTAAAGATTTCTTCCAACTTGTCTTGCTAGCATGCTTTTTATTGTAAGTATATATTTACAAATTTTATCCACTTTACATAACAACACCAATTACACATAACCAAATATCTAGACACGGAGGTTCTTTGGGCATGTCATGTCTTAAAATTCAGAGATACGTAAAGTGTTACAGTTAATAATAATTACAGGTCTACCTAACTGGAATCATGGAAACTATGTGGTGCGATTGGGACATCTGGTGAAGTGGATGTCAGAGCAGGCTGAGGCGCTGGGTGCTGAGGTATGTTTGCTATTCATCATCTTCTTCCTGCCCTTATCCCTCTCTATGTGGGGTCAGCACTAAGTGTAAGAGTTTTGGCTAAGGTGTTTTATGACCGGCCAACTGCCTGACGTCAACCCTCCTTGGGAATACTTGCTTATTGTATCTCATCATGTTGGAGGATACTATCTCTTATTACTACTGTTACTACTTATTACAGTTTGCTATTTTAATTCTAAATGTTTGTAGGAGAACAAAGAACTGCACTGCACCCGTGTTGGGGTGTATTGACGTCCCGCGATGAGTGTATTGACGTCCCGCGATGGGGTGTATTGACGTCACACGATGGGGTGTATTGACGTCACACGATGGGGTGTATTGGCATGCCGCGTTGGGGTGTATAAGACGTCCCGCGATGGGGTGTATTGCTATTATTTGTGCCTCTGACATTTTCTTCATAGAAGATTGTTACATAATGTTATTTTAAAGTATCAAATGTTGCAAAACTCATAAACCTCTTTTGCTTCAGTATAGGTACTGGGGTAATATAGGAAATGTATTATATTTGTGGCCGAAGCACGACGTCAAAATTATACCAATCGGAATGGAAAATGTACTGTTTTGTTATTATTTTATGCTTATTTTAGTTCTATGCGATTCTTAGTTTGAAAACTAAATAAACGTCATATTTCTCTCTGGGTAAAAGATAAAAAAATACTGAGCAGAAGTTTACAGAAGCCAGTTGTAATATTTGATGCATTATCCTTTAGAATAAATGATAATAGATTTTTCAAGAGACCGGCCATTATCTTGTTGGCAAATCCTATTAAATTTGTGATATTTCACACTGATCTGTCCTATCCATTTTAGGTTGCCTAAGGCCGTCCATTCTTTTACTCTTATAGTGTAAGTTTTAAGATAATTGTGGTAAATTAATCTATTGATTTATCTATTTCCCAGGTGTGGCCAGGCTGCGCCGGCGCAGATTTAATCTACCGGCCAGACGGGTCACTGAAGGGTGTCGCGACGGGAGATGTCGGCATCGCCAAAGACGGGAGCCCTAAGGACATGTTCGAACGTGGCATGGAGTTCCATTCCAAGATCACCATATTTGCTGAAGGTCCGTTAAATTATATGTTACTGGCTTTTGTTCGCGCCTCGCTCGCATTTTCCCGAATACTACTATTAGTTTTTTTGAACCAGTGCAGTGAAGAGAATTTAAAGGGTTTTCGTGTACTTGATACGGTTTCCAAAACTTTTAAGGTTCTACGATATGCCGTTTTACGATGTTTTCCTGCACCGTTTGAGAGTATAGTGCATATTTTATTCGAATAGAGAAATCCATTGATGCACAACCGGACTCGAACCCACTAACTTAGGATTGCAAGGCTACTTCTAGACCTGTGCTCTAGAATGCTGAAAATCTACTTTAAACTGAAATTACATAGATTACTTTTAATCCACTCGAACAAAGCCGCAAGCAGATCCCTTGAAGCGGTATGCGGGATGACTAGCCTGGCCTAGGTCTTGCGGGTAGGTAGTCAGGTAATAAGCCCAGAGTCACCAACACAAAGTTTATTCATACGAGCACAGAAGAAAAGTCATACACAAGCACATACAGCAGAAATAGAAAGATAGAAGGAGTTTATAGATGTTAGAAAAGTAATAGTTAACAACAATTCGTATAAAGCTAGTGCGAAAGCAAACAGAAAAATAGCGGCGAGCGACACGGGTCTCACGTGGCAAGCCTTGCGAACGACTGACGGGTGCGCGAGCTCATGGCGCATCGGCGCGGGTCCGCAACCGACCCACTGTGGGACAAAAATCAAGCTTCCCTTTCATAGGAATTTCGAAATTTGAAATTTGGTTTTTGTCATAACAAAGTAACAGGTATTATCGGATTCGTCATAACATTGAATAATCTTACAGTTTTGACCAGTTTTTTTGTTTCAAACACCATGAAAAGTAAACTTGAACATTTCAAATGTATGAAAATGGAATTAGTTTCCTTCATAACTTTTTTCGGTCTCGTACGGTCAGGCTGATACTTTTAGGTAATGTTACTGACTTTGTAAAGAAGCGATATGACCTTTGACCTTGACCTGTTTCCGGTCCCGTTTAAAAGATACGAATTAATGAAAACTGCTTATTTTGGCGATGTTGTCGTACGGTGTAATGTGCCTAAAAAATCATTTTGTTACTATTTTTACCAAGTATTATTACTTAATTATGACCCTATTATTATGACTTATGGCCTGGACCTATTTAAAACGTAAGACTTAACGATAATTAAAAAATAATGTTATTTTAAATAGTTTTAACAAAACCATAATGTTGTATTGAGATTTGAGTTACTAAGAAGTGGTTAATTGGTTAATTACCCGCATATTTATTTAATTTGACCGCTTCACTTAACAACAACCACTACCTGCCAAAACTACTTTGGTATATCAATATCCATTGTTATTTTACAGGTGTGACTAAATGTTTTCGCGTCACTAATTAGGGTGATTAGGTTCTTTGTTTGTCAAAAAATAGGTACCTATTTTTTGCATGGAATGCATCTTACACATATCATACCGCCTTGACTTCAAGAAATGGCAAGCTAAAGGAGAAGTTTCGAAAAAACAGTTGGCCGACAAAAAGAAGATTATCCAAGATCAGTTTAGGGCTGAAATGGGGCTGCTTGTGGATGTAGTTGAACAAGGTGCAGGAACCATCAATGATGGAAACACTGCATAAAAATTTTTTGCTAACTCCGAGGTAACTGCTCAGATCACTGGTGTTGATAAAGAACTCATCAGAAGATTTGGAGTAATTCTTAAGGTAATATCATGTGGAGAGTTTGTTAACGCGGAAAAGTTCCGGCAATATTGTGCTACAACATCTGATAGATATGTCGAACTCTATGCATGGTATTATATGCCCTCCATTGTGCATAAATTACTCGTGCATGGTGCAGACATAATTGAGCACAATAACTTTATTCCAATCGGAAAACTCTCGGAAGAGGCATCTGAAGCTCGCAACAAAGATTTTAAAAATTTCATAACATTCCACTCGCGCAAAACCAATAGGATGGCAACAAATGAGGATATTATCCATAACTTGCTGATTTCCTTTGATCCATACGTCTCCAGCATTTGGAAAATTACGTCAAGATTTCACGTCACCTATATATATACCCATAGCTCAGAGAATTAGCAAACTGAAGTGGCAGTGGGCTGGTCATATCTGCCGAAAAACCGACAACCGTTGGGGTAAACGAGTTCTTGAGTGGAGACTGCGACTCGGCAAACGTAGTGTAGGACGCCCTCCGGCTAGGTGGAGTAACGATCTGCTGCTGGCTGCTGACAGAAACTGGATGCGTCAAGCCAAAGATAGGGCGCGATGGCGCTCATTAGGGGAGGCCTATGCCCAGCAGTGGACTGCTATAGGCTGATGATGATATATCTCCAGTTTTAGACCTAAGATGAGTCATATTCGAAGTAAATCTCTTTTAGATGAAGCTAAATTGTTATTGTTACTAACTTCTAGTGCAGATAAAGAAAATGTAGAATTTGTAGATGTAGAAAACCTGTCTGACTGTGACAGTGACTAGTATAATTTTAAGTTTTTTCTGAAGCAAACTGATCTTGAATAATCTTCTTTTTGTCGGCCAACTGTTTTTTTAAAACTTCTTTAGCTTGCCATTTCTTGAAGTCAAGGCGGTATGATATGTGTAAGATGCATTCCATGCAAAAAATAGGTACCTATTTTTTGACAAACAAAGAACCTAATCACCCTAATTAGTGACGCGAAAACATTTAGTCACACCTGTAAAATAACAATGGATATTGATATACCAAAGTAGTTTTGGCAGGTAGTGGTTGTTGTTAAGTGAAGCGGTCAAATTAAATAAATATGCGGGTAATTAACCAATTAACCACTTCTTAGTAACTCAAATCTCAATACAACATTATGGTTTTGTTAAAACTATTTAAAATAACATTATTTTTTAATTATCGTTAAGTCTTACGTTTTAAATAGGTCCAGGCCATAAGTCATAATAATAGGGTCATAATTAAGTAATAATACTTGGTAAAAATAGTAACAAAATGATTTTTTAGGCACATTACACCGTACGACAACATCGCCAAAATAAGCAGTTTTCATTAATTCGTATCTTTTAAACGGGACCGGAAACAGGTCAAGGTCAAAGGTCATATCGCTTCTTTACAAAGTCAGTAACATTACCTAAAAGTATCAGCCTGACCGTACGAGACCGAAAAAAGTTATGAAGGAAACTAATTCCATTTTCATACATTTGAAATGTTCAAGTTTACTTTTCATGGTGTTTGAAACAAAAAAACTGGTCAAAACTGTAAGATTATTCAATTTTATGACGAATCCGATAATACCTGTTACTTTGTTATGACAAAAACCAAATTTCAAATTTCGAAATTCCTATGAAAGGGAAGCTTGATTTTTGTCCCACAGTGCGACCGAGCGCGAACAATAGGATAGCTTCGGTCGGCGAACTCCTGAGCGGCGTGTCCGATGTTACGCGCTCCGTCATTTAGCGCACGTCACCGGCTGTGTAATATGACACCACAATATTATTACGTAAATAAAATATATAATGTATGATAATATAATAATACTAATACTATATAGTAAATAAACAAATGTGTGCTATATAAATATGAATGAACGTGACAAATACTGAACGAATAAATAACAACTTTAAAATAAATATATAAGTAGATAACGGAGTCGCCACATCCTAAATCATTAAATCGTATTATTTTGATGTATTGACGTCAATATGAATATAATACTCGTAGTTTCAACTCACGACACCGAAAATCCTATATAATGTGATTGTTGTGTGTTAGTTTATTTTATTTATTGTACTTTCAGGTTGCCATGGACATCTGACTAAAATGGTATCAAACAAGTACGATTTGAGAAAGAACAGCGAGCCCCAATCATACGGTATAGGTCTCAAAGAGCTTTGGGAAGTCAAACCTGAGGTAACTTTTAAACCATAAATAATACCGCACTTAACAGCCACATATATAGTTCTGACAATACACTAGGATAGCCTGTGCCATGAGTATCAGAAATTATGAGTACCACAACACCCAGATCTGGATGAAATATTTACATTTTTGCGCCGAATCAAACCCGCCTTTCGCGTCTCATTCAGGTATCCGCAATACCTGCTCGAACTTCAATATACAAGCTTCTTCTGAGAGATGGATTGCGTAAAAGATGACATGAGTAAGACAGCAGGGAATACTGAGATGACGGCTGATAGAGGGGAGTGAAGGAAAAACATGTGCTGATGATGAAATAGATGTGAGGAAACTGACTTTAAGTAATAATTTTGATTCTTTTAGAACCACAAACCCGGTCTAGTTGAACACACAATCGGCTGGCCTTTAGACAAGAACACATACGGAGGCTCGTTTATCTACCACTTGGCGCAGCCGGAGGGCGAAGCGCCATTAGTCGCTGCGGGCTTCGTCGTTGGACTTGACTACACCAACCCCTACCTCAGCCCCTTCAGGGAGTTCCAGAGGTTCAAACTGCATCCTTATGTTAAACCGTTGTTTGAAGGTATGTAGACCAGATAAGTTTTGTTTGGCGCAGCCGTTGGGATTACTTTTTTACGGCTTCAGCCTACTTCAGCATGGCTACGTAAAGTAAAGTGATTCGATACCTGTAAAAATGTATGGGTTTGAATCGACATAAATGCTTACAATGTCACCACTTTGCAGTAGCGTTTAGCGATTAGACACTTAGTGACTTGGTTACAGCCGCAGGTCCATCGTTGTGGGTACGATAGGCATGCCCGCAACCCTTATTGATGTCAATAGGTTGATATGTTAAATCCAACCAATGTATCGATCGTGAGTTCGAGTCCTTAGTCCAACTCGCACTTGGCCGATTTTCAGGAGGCCGTGACCACAACCTTTTTTGAAACGCTGGATCCGCGCCTGCTTCGTTAAGGCCTCTGTATCACCAAAAACATTCACAAAATTAGTAATGTGACTTTCTAAAATAGACAACTATTTTAAATTGTCGCATCTTGCTATTGAAGTTTATATATTAAAATTAGCTCAGCTAGCTTACTGATTAATCTCTTAAGTTACAGTAAAGCTCGTTCCCTCTAGAAGCTTACTGTTCTAGGCTCGAGTAAGGCTTGCTTCCTCCGGCAACACCTGACTGTTCAAGGCTGGAAAGGTTACAGTAAAGCTAGTTCCTTGTGGCACCTTGATGTTCTAGACTCGAATAGTCCAGTAAAGTTTATTTACTCAGGCAGCACCCGTAGCCAGCTTTTATATTAGAATTGACGCAGCCGCTTTCCTTATTTAATCACTGAATTTCAGTAAAGCTTGCTCTGTCAGGCAGCTTGCTGTTCTAGGCTCTAAAAGTTAGTTTGTTTCCTCAGGCGGCACCCGCATCGCGTACGGCGCCCGTGCACTAGTGGAGGGTGGGTGGCAATGCCTGCCTACTCCAGTGTTCCCGGGCGGAGTGCTAGCAGGAGACACGGCCGGCTTCCTCAATGTACCTCGCATCAAGGGCACGCACAACGCCATGAAGAGTGGTGAGTGTACTAGTAACTAGTTGTTTCTTGCCTGTATCTTCCACGCTTGGTCGCGTTACGAACAGGTGTAAATGCAACGTAGATTTAAGACGTGTCCAAGTGATCCCCGTGATTTTATGGAATAAAAATTTTTGACTTTGACTTTGTGACCTTCATGGCTTGGTTATGAAAAATTGACATATTACATACTACAAATTAAGCCATAGCACACAGCCTTAAGCCTTGACATAACACTAATTAAAAATGAAATGACATTTAGCGTATTTTACATAATGTGACTTTATGTTATGTATGACTGAATAGCCAACATAATAATGACCCCGATTTTGCCGAAACCTAGATGTAACATAATACTATGGCGCATCCATAAGCCTTGTTATAACACTAATTAAGCCATAACATGACATTAAGCTATAATGCGACATTATGTCATAAATAATGATCCAGATTTTACTCAAATCGTGTAATTTTTCCAGGTATACTTGCAGCGGAATCAGCAATGGAATACATTCTGTCGGGTGATGCGACGCATGATAACGGAATCGTTCCAACACTTTATGAAGACAAACTGAAGGAATCCTACGTTTATAAAGAACTGAAGGTAAAACATATTAAATAACTGCCAACAGCCACATACCGTAGTTATGATCTCTTACTGACCTCCCATTCACTGTGTCGTGGGTATCAGAAACTAAGAGTACCATGGTACCACAGCACCCAGACCTGGAAGAAATAATCACAGAACATACAAACATTTCTCTCCTGTCTTCAGGCTACAGAAAATCAGTCTTTGTCATTTGGTATGACGAATAAATGCTATATTTCGTATTTGATATTTGAAAGACTCGCGTATCTAATTATAATTCTATATATAAGGGAAACAAACCGACGAGCATGTATTAAGAATGTTATGAAAGTGAATGAAGTAGGATCGTAGCAAATGGAGATCCGTGATCTCTGCCTACCCCTATGGGAAGCAGGCGTGATATTATGTATGTATGTTATAAGGGAATATTATTAATATAGGGTAACAAAGTTCTGCACTGACATCCCGTTATGTTTTGAAGCTTTTAAGTTAAGAAAGGATACTATCCCTGTCGGGGACAAACGTCGCATCGGCCGCCACCGCCTGCACTGGATAGCGGCGAGCGGGGACCGGGGGACGAGGAGGCCTAGAGGCGCAGACCTGCGCCGGCCTACTCTTAAAAAAACCACGGCGATAGGCGCGCGTTCCTTTATGTTCGAATATAACCAGTATACAGTCCACCTTTTTTAACTTTACCACCGATAATCCCCAGCAATCCCTTAGTCGACTTTTTCGACATGCTCGGGAGGATAAGCGCCTGGAACGCATTCAATCTGTTTTCCATACTTCCTGCTTAGCAGATTGGTAAATACCTTGGCTACACTGAAAACCAGCACTGCGCACAATGTGCGCGAAATAACGCTGAGTGTAGCCCATTTGCCGACCTTTTTTTATTTTCATTTTTGTTACTATATGTATGTTCTGGCAATAAATGTATTTGTATTGTATTGTATTGTAAATACGAGTGTGTATTATTTCCAGCAAGTACGAAACTGTCGTCCGTCGTTCCATACAAAACTTGGCATGTACGGAGGGCTCGCTTACTCCGCATTCAGTACAGCCGTGCGCGGCAAGGAGCCCTGGACGCTAAGCCATGGAGGTACTTATATTACATGCATATACATAATTATCACGCCCATAAGTTTACTTGTGGCTTTGCCCACCCCATTAGGGATAATGGGGTGGGGAAAGCCACAAGTAAACTAAGGAAAACTTGCAGCCACTTCTGATTTAAAGTCCCAAGATGGATATGGTGAACCATGGTGACAGGTGATCAGCCCATCACCCATATGATGATCCATCATTTTGGAAGAGGTCTATCCCTTAGTCGACTTTTACGACATGCTCGGGAAGAGAAGCATCTGGACGCATTCTATGCTTTTTCTTTACTTCCAGTCTAGCAGAGAAGTACTTATATTAGGATAGAATATTTATTTATTTGGAACACTACAGACACAGACAAAGAAGAAAGAAATGTTCTAGCACTTCAAAATTTAACAGAAATAGGTAGGACAAGAAATGTAAAACAAAAAAAAATCACCTACCTACTTTCAACAAATAACATTAACACATAACAGTCACATACATAGTCCTGACTCCACACTAGGATTATCTGTGTGGTGGTATCAGAAACTACGAGTACCATGGTACCACAACACCCAGCCCCGGAAGAAATGTTTGCAGAACATGCAAACATTTATTTCGCAGCGGGAATCGAACCCGTCTCTTGCGTCTCATCCAAGCATTTGCCCGCCACGCCACTGAGGCTATATTTCTTCTGCAAATAATTCTTCCGGGTCTGGGTGTTGTAGTATTATAAGTATGTATTTACAAAAAAACGTATGTAAGTAATCTATCAGCCATCTGGTTCCCATAGTACTAGCTTTGATTAGTTTGGGGCTAGATGGCGCTGTGTCAAATGTCCATAAATTTATTTATTTATAAATATATGTCGCATCCGGTCATGAATATCGCTCGAAAACGAAACGCAAGCGCCCTCTGACGTGCGCTTTGACAGAGTCGAGGTATCATCGCTCATCGGATAGACAGTCAGTCTTAGCACGATACGAGTGAAGACCTCTCGGAACTGTCCTCACGTTTTGTTAATAGAGCTAGTGTTGTAATAATTTGTGTTGTAGTAATCAGTGACTTTATAGTTTTGATTATACGGTGTCTCGAACAGTACCTACTTTATTACTTTCACGTATACCTACACGCCGCCCACAGTATGTCCGATGATAGCCCACGGAATCCTGACGATCCTATTAATTACTTTCATAATTTTCATTGTTTTAAGGTGCCGACCACGCGAGACTGAAGCCAGCTAAAGAATGCCAGCCGATAGAGTACCCGAAGCCGGATGGTCAAATAACATTTGATCTTCTATCTTCAGTCGCTCTCACTGGTATAAAATTTTTCAGTATTCATTTTATTTTCAATTACTCTAAATATTTTTTTCTTTTAACCACAGATACACGAATTAAACACTAAGCCTTAGAGCACTATTACTCCTCTTATTAGGCAACTCTTAAGAGGCATTATTGATGATTTTTCATATATTTTGATAACGATGAGAAACAGAGACAAGACAAGACGTTAAATATGACCAAATCTCAAAACATCAAAAACTAATAGTTCGTTGTTTCATCTTGGAAGTAATAAACATAGGCAGACATAGTTGTCAATTTACTATGATCCTGTCATACTTTAGCTTCATTCAACTCTCATAACACTCTTCATTCATGCTCATCGGATTTAATAAAACATTTTCTTCCATCGTTATTCCAGGCACAAACCACGAGGCAGACCAGCCCCCACACCTCACGTTGAAAGACGACACGGTTCCTGTGAAGAGAAACCTGGCAGAGTTTGATGGACCTGAAGCCAGATTTTGCCCTGCAGGTAGGCTACATACCTCATTCTTATATTCTAGTTATGACCTCATTGGTTGGCTTGTGTTCAATGTCAAAGTAATTATAAATAATAATGTATTTTTTTTAATACCGGGAGTCCCTTCGGAACCCTAAAAATGATATTCAAAACAGTGGTTTTACATAGGTTTAGTCAATTTCATGTTTTGAAATCCCGGAATTAAAACATGGCTTTAATCATCCCGGGATTGTAGAGGTCGTATTATCAACTCTGTGTTACTTCCAAGCGAGAACTTTAGGTAAATATACTTCACCTATTCCGATCACTGCTTATTATTGTAATTATATACATACATACTGATTTATATGAGGACAAGCACATGAGTGAAACCGCCATTGAATCGAGACTACTTTTTATTGGAATACCCACAACACTATATTGACAGAAAATAGAAATTAACAAGAAGCTAATAGATATGACCAATGACCAAAGGGCTGGCGCTTACCTCGGACAAAGGATAAGTATAGCTATCCAACGGGGTAACGTCGCCAGCCTTTTGGGGACCTTACCTGCGGTCGGTGATCTGAGCTCTGTTTTCTATCTGTAGGCGAACTCAGATAAAAAACTGAGCTCATTTTTATTTCTTATTATTTCTATACTGATTACCTTAAAGTTTTTAATGTTATTATAGTTTGTCTTTGTAAAAATGTATAGTAAAAGAAATTAACTAATTAGCATACTAGGTAGGTATACATATACAACACATACATACAAGAGAGAGATCTTGCCTACCCCTATGTAATTATATATTCGGACAAATTCGGTTTTCATACAAAGCACGAAGTTTGCCGAGGCACACAATATTTGTGATACTACTGTACTATGATATTGAGACGTGCCATAAAAGTCGACTTCTTTTTTTATTTGAAAGAGTAATTATTTCCAGGTGTGTACGAATACGTCCCGCTGGAGACCGGTGACGGTCAAAGACTGCAAATCAACGCTCAGAACTGCATACATTGTAAGTACAAATTTATATGTTTAATGGGGCTAGATGGCGCTGTGTGAAAAGTCCACCATACTAACCCCCGAATACTCAAACCCATCTCGGAGTTGAGCACGTCTCATTGACAGATTTTCATCAAAAACTGTCAAAAAATCATGACTTGAAACGTGCTCAACTCTGAGTCGCGTTTGAGTATTCGGGGGTAAACGTTTTATAATGATATTTTTTTTCAAATGTCACCATGGTTCACCATATCCATTTTGGGGTCTTTGAATCAGGAGTGGCTGCAAGTTTTCTTATGATTACTTGTGGCTCTGTCTACTCCATTAGAGGTACGGGCGTGATAATATGTATGTATGTTTAATACAATGAAAGATAATAATAATTTGATTCCGTATCATACTGAGACTTGACGTTCGACATGAAAAAAAGTATGAATTATGTTTATGGTGATGATGATGATGTTGATGTTGAAGAAGAATTACTACCAAACCATACCGTTCAAAGATCAGTTTCAGAGTTTTTTTTTGTTTCTGTGTCTGCCTATTTACACTAGTATGGAAATAATATGGGGACACCTTAAATTCAAATTGTCTATTTTACAGGTAAGACATGCGACATCAAAGATCCATCTCAAAACATCAACTGGGTCGTCCCTGAGGGTGGCGGCGGCCCCGCCTACAACGGAATGTAACCTTATAACCTTTACATAAAGCCTATATTGCAATAGCACTGAATTCGGGACCTCAGTAGATTCATAAAATCATTTTCTCACTCAACAATTTGTACCATCTTTTAAGTCGATTTTTAGTTGATGAAGATATTTCTTAAAAATATTATTTCCTGTACACAATTTCGAATGAGCTCAAAATGACTGAGATCTGATTTATCTATTGAGTTTGGAAATTAAATCTAGACAAACTTTCGGATTTTTTGTATTAGTATGATTATAACACCCAAGCAGAACAAACATTGTAGGCACATTCATCACACAAATGTTGGTTCTGGCTGGGAATCGAATCCCAACCTACAGTGCAGAAGGAAGCGCCAGCGCTACAACCAACTGAGCTATGAGGGCAAACAAAAGAATAAGTGTGTTGAGAAGATCCTTTTACGTACAACAGATTTAAATTTGAACACCGACGACCTCGGTGGCGTGGTGGGCGAGTGTTCGGCTGAGACGCAAGAAGCGCGGGTTCGATTCCCGCTACGGGAGAAATGTTCTGCAAATATTTCTTTCGGTTCTGGGTGTTGTAGTATTATAAAAAGTATGTATTTACAAAAAAAAGTATATAAGTATTCTATCAGCCTTCTGGTTCCCATAGTACAAGCTTTGCTTAGTTTGGGGCTAGATGGCGCTGTGTGAAATGTCCACAAATATTTATTTATAAATAAAAATAGCGAATTAAATTGTCAGATTTTTTTTCAGACGTCAATAGTCACTTTCATAAATCATGGAAAATTGTGTATTGTACATAAATTATTCTAGAAAGATTTACAAATTGTACATTTATTATGTATTTTGTACCCATAGAATGAATGTGGAAATGTTTATATATTTATGTGAATGTTATCGAATCATTAGAGTAAGCGTTAATTTTATTTTACAAATATAAAACCTATTTTAAATAAGCATTTGATTTTTAGCTAAGCAACGATAGTGGGAATCGAACCCGCGCCCCGCTATTTGACCAACAAGGGTGGACCCAGATAATAAAACAATTTCTCGGGCTAGTTTTTTCCTTTTTATATGAAACTAGCTGCCGCCCGCGGCTTCGCTCGCGTGGTACTCGGATAAAAAATAGCCTATATGTAAATCCAGTACATTTACTGTGTATATTCCAAGTTTCATTCAATTCCGTTCAGCCGTTTAGGCGTGATCGAGGCACAAACATCCAAACTCACAAACTTTCGCATTTTATAATATAAACTAGCTGCCGCCCGCGGCTTTGCTCGCGTGGTATCCGGATAAAAAATTGCCTATATGTTAATCCAGTAGGTACATGTACTATGTATATTCCAAGTTTCATTCAAATCCGTTCAGCCGTTTAGGCGTGATCAGAGATGGGCGCTTACCCGGTAAAAACCCGACCTTTGGGTTTTTACCCATTTATACCCATTTTTACCTTCCCATTTCGAATTAATACCGGGTAAAAATTCAATGCATCTTTTTTTGAGGTACAACTAATTATATATGCTTTCACTTGTTAGTTTTCATTCCTAATTAGATATAATGATTTGACTGGCCTCACAGCTCACTTGGTAGTAGCTCTTCCTTTGCGCTGAAGGTTGTGGCTGCGATCCCCACCCAGAAAAAATATTTGTGTGATGAATATAGATGTTTGTTCTGTGTGTTCTGGGTGTTCTAACATATTTAAAAACAAAAAGTATCATCATCATCTTCCTGCCCTTATCCCACTCTATGTGGGGTCGGCACAGCAGGATCCTTGGATCATGCTGTAAGAGTTTTGGCTCAGGTGTTTTATGACCGGCCGCCTGCCTGACGTCAACCCTCCTTGGGAATAAAAAAAAAAGTATATAAGTATTTTATCAGTGGAATAAATTAATTGGTGTAAGTGGTGGTAAATTAAGTGGAAGAATTCTGGTGGAAAAAATGTGGAAAACAGCAAAGGTTGTGGCACTTTTAAAGCCTGGGAAGTTCCACGATGACCCTAAAAGCTACAAGCCCATTTCATTGTTGTGTCACCTATACCAACTGTTTGAGAGACTCCTCCTCAACCGTCTCACGCCGCTTGTGGATTCAAAACTGATCCACGAACAAGCAGGATTTAGACCCGGAAAAGTCTGTTGTGGGCAGACTCTTAGACTCACCCAACATATCGAGGACGGCTTTGAGACGAACAATATAACAGGCATGGTTTTAGTTGACCTAACTGCTGCTTATGATACCATAAACATCCGAAAACTCCTAGGAAAAGTTGAAGATTTGACCAACGATCTTGGGTTTGTTCAAATACTTGGTGAACTGCTTCGTAACCGCCGCTTTCAAGTTCACCTTCTTACGGAAAAAAGTAGATGGCGCAGCGTCAAAAACGGACTTTCCCAAGGGAGTGTCCTTGCACCAACCCTTGTATACGAACGATCAACCTAGCAGCCCAAATACAACCCGTTTCTTATACGCGGACGACCTAGCTTTGATCACCCAGACAAAAACCTTTGAAGAGGCGGAAGAGAATCTGATCGTCGCCCTTGAAGAACTAGGAGCCTACTACGATGCAAATGGTCTAAAACCCAATCCATCAAAAACTCAAGCCTGCGCTTTCCACTTGCGCTGATCGGTCTCTTAACATCACGTGGCAAGGAGTTACTATCCAATGTGAGCGCTATCCAAAGTATCTTGGCGTAACACTGGACAGATCATTGTGTTACAAACCACACTGTCAAAAGACAAAGACAAAGATGAAAGTCGGCTCTCGCAACAGTCTACTACGGCGTCTAACATCTACCAAGTGGGGAGCAGCGCCAGACGTTTTACGTTCTACTGGTATGGCGCTGTGCTTCTCCGCCGGTGCCCAGTGTGGCACAGGTCTGCACATGCCAAACTCGTTGAAGTAGCGCTCAACGAAACGTGTCGCATAATTACTGGGTGTCTCAAGCCAACTCCTCTCAACATGCTATATCCTTTAGCAGGTATCACACCACCGTGCATGCGACGGGATGTAGCTAGTTCAATGGAGAAATCCAAGCAAGAGAGTGATAACCGGCATCCTTTGTATGGTTACGAAATACCTGAAGCTCGTCTCGAAAGCCGCAAAAGCTTTCAGCGTTTCACACAGGCTTCAAATGACCATCCGGCTTCCGCAAAGTATAAGCTTTGGAAGGAGAAAAAACCCCCACCTCCTAATTTTATCACCCCGCAGGAAAAATTACCACCAGGACACGCCCTGCCATGGCCAGTCTGGAAGTCGTTAAATCGGCTCCGCACCCAAGTTGGTCGTTGCAGATTCAACATGTGCGAATGTGGATTTAGGGAGCCTAGTTTGGCACAATGCGACTGCGGTGCTCCGGCGCAAACCATGCCGCACCTACTGGTGTGCCCCCTGTGTCCAACCACCTGCACTAGGGATGACCTCAACGCCGCTACAGATAGCGCGATTGAGGTGGCCACCTTTTACTCTAAAAACATTTAACGAAGCATCGACACGAGAAGAAGAAGAAGTCATCTAGTTCCCATATTACAAGTTATTCTTAGTTTGGGGCAAGATGGTGCTGTGTTAGAATGTCCGCCACTATTTATTTATTTGTTTATTTAGTATTAAGTAAAATAAACCCGAATAAAACATTTTATACTGGGTACAAATACGGGAGCGGGTGGGGGGTCCATCGCGTGGCTTTGCCGCCATTTTGTTTTGTCTTTGAATTGTGAATTTCTGTATAAACAAAACAAAAGGTGAGTGAAAAATTAGCTCAGAGAATTAGCAAACTGAAGTGGCAGTGGGCTGGTCATATCTGCCGAAGAACCGACAACCGTTGGGGTAAACGAGTTCTTGAGTGGAGACCGCGACTCGGCAAACGTAGTGTAGGACGCCCTCCGGCCCTCCGGTGCTTATGGAACTTTTTAGGGTTCTGTACCCGAAGGGTGCCAACGGGACCCTATTACTAAAGCCTCTCCTGCTTCCACTGTTTGTCTGTCCGTCCGTCTCTCAGCGGGCTATAGGTAGGTATCTCGTGAACCATAATATTATTCCGAGACCGTAATAGGTAGAGAATTGAAATTTTCACAGAGTATATTTTTATTGGCGCAACAAATTGTATTTATTGTTCCGAGAACAAATAATAAAATATTCGCATGCGAATTCGACTCGCACTTGACCGGTTTTTTATTACATAATACTCTGTTCTAATTCTAATGTTATCCTAATCTTTGTCAAACGTCAACTAATCTCCAAAATAAACAAACAATTTTCGAAAATCATTCTCAAAATTCTTGAAATGCTGTTAAAATGGTGCCTTTCTTTTTAATTCTCACTTCTTTATACCTACAGGTAAGTAATTTTATTTATTAAAAGACGAGGTAGCCTATTGGGGACCGGCTCTTGTGTCGGGTTCTTGGAAGAATAAATTGTTCTGAGGTCGGGTTCGAATCCTATCGCCATGTGTTATGAACTCGGAATACAGAAAAGGTTATATGAATGAATTATTGTTTCCACAAGATATATTTTAGCCGTGTACTCTGGTACTTTCGAACCAGTGTGGTGAAAGGATAGTGCGGCTCAAAGGCTCCCTTCGTGCACTACTATATTAGCAATCAAGTAGTAGAATACTGTACAGTAGTATCACAAATATTGTGCGCTTGAGCAAACTTCGTGCTTTGTATGAAAACCGAATTTGTCCGAATTTATAACTAAAATAATGACTGAATCAACTCTTAAAAAAAGTATCTACAGAATTATTGTAACATCTCTATATTACATAAATCATCATCGCGTCAGTTCGTATTTCAGAAGCTAGACGAATATTGCCGAGGCGCACGATATTTGTGGTACTACTGTACACTTTCTACTGCTAATCTAAAGAAATCGATCGTCCAATAGCGAGATGGGCTCACTATCATCTTGGTTCGGACCGGGAAGTTTGTATATAATGGTATATATGAAGTGACGCGTTAGTAGCATATAATATCGTCTTGAATAGTCCATTGACTAGGTAGTACGAGTACCTAGATGTATTAAAAAGTTGTTAATTTATGTTTATATAGCTGCCGCCCGCGGCTTTGCTCGAGTGGTACCCGGATAAAAAATAGTATATATTCCAAGTTTCAATCAAATCCGTTTAGCCGTTTAGGCGTGATTGAGGCACAAACATCCAAACTCACAAACTTTCGCATTTATAATATAAGTAAGATTCAATACTTCTCTGCTGGACTGGGAGTAAAGAAAAAACAGAATGCGTTCAGCTGCTTCTCTCCCCGAGCATCTCGTAAAAGTCGATTAAGGGATAGCTCTAACATCTATGTATATAGGCGATGGTCTGATAACCAGTCACCATGGTTCACCGTATCCATCTTGGGACTCTTGGATCAGGAGTGGCTGCAAGTTTTCTTATTACTTGTGGCTCTGCCCCGTTAGGGGTGCGGGTGTGATTTGTACGTATGTATGTTAATATCATAGAACATGCTGTGCCCCACATAGAGTGAGATGCTGGCAGGAAGATGATGAAAATAAATAAAAAATAATGAAAATAATAATGTTTTGGATGTGGCAACGGTCTGTGAGAATGAAAAACATAACAAAGACCATTACCCATAAGTAAAGTTATTGTATAAAATGGGGTGAAGTCAGGTCGAAAGTAATGAACATACGGAAAAAACTGAAGAAATAAATTGAACAAAATGATCGCTGAGTAAAGTCCATAGTAAAATTTGAAGCATCATAAAATTGGGCCGCAGGGATACCTTATAATAAGACATGCTTGGTTGCTTACTGACTAGGTATCTCATATAATGTAGTATAGTAACTCTACAGTAGTAGTAGTACTCTTAAACGGTGAAGGAAAATCGTGAGGAAACCGGCATTTCATAAAACCTAATAAGTTCGAAAATGGTGTCAAGTGCATAAAAGGAGCCTTTGGGGCGCACTTTAAATCCTTTCACTGGTACACTGGTTCTAAATAATTAGTGACACGACTGGATAAATAGATTAAAACCAGGCCAAAAGTTATTTTTCTTTAAGCCTGCAGCTACATTTATCGGGCTTCGACGAACTTTTCACGTAGAGTTCAAAGTTTAATATACTTTATTTCGTAGGATTTTGAGGATCATTTAAAGAGACAGCTGTAGCTATATGATTTGCCATAGAATAGACAGACACATAACGTGCATGTTCGATCAAATGTAGATAAATGAAGATAAACGTAAAGATATTTGCGATTTAACGTATTTTCACCATAGAGGAAACTCTTGTCCCGATAAAAAAGTTCACCTCAGAGTATTCACTGATGGAGAAAGCTTCCTGAATATTAGTACTGGGCAACTGCGCTTCTTTAACCCACTACTGTGATAATCCATCATGCAAAATCGCTATGCGATACGGTAGCAATTATTCTTTTAATCGACGGCTTTCACTATAGGAAGAAAAAATCCTGCACTGAGGAAAGAAAATAAGGTCCTTAGGTATTACAACACCGGAAGAAATAAGTAAGTGGGTATTTGCAAACATTTAGTCCTGCCGCGGGAATCTAAATTTTTGCGAGTTGATAGGTAGGTACTATTGTTATAATCTTGTGTGTTCTCTATAAACTTTTCTGCTGGACTGGGAGTAAGGAAAAAACATAGATGTGTTCCAGCTGCTCATCCTGCCGAGTATGTCCAGAAAGTCGACTAAAGGATAGTACCTATCCTCTCCAACATGATAGACCATCTATACCTATGGGTAATGGGCTGATCACCTTTTACCATAGTTCAACATTAGTCACAAGACCGCTAGCTCATACGAACTTACTTACATATAGTTCAACATATCTTAAGAAACCTTGGGATTTTGAATCAAGAGTGGCTGCAAGTTTTCTTATGGTTACTTTTGGCCCACCCTATTAGGGATACGGGCGTGATATGATTGTATGTAGGTTCTATGCTCTCGTTTCAGCTAGAAATTTGATTACTTACTTATACAAATGTGCGTCCAGTTCTTGTTTGTTCAAGTCCTAAGCACACTTATCCAGAAAGGAATTCACTTACCGAAAACAAGGAAGAATTTATGCATGTAATAAAGTTTACCATGCTAACACCCTAATGGGCTGATGGGATATTAAGCATTTTTACGATGTAAATTTGTTTAGTCTTAACACTTAACCTTTTGGCTCGGTGTACTGGGCTGTGTAACTTGGCTACTTGTATATCATCAAATTGGATAACCAAAATAAGAAAATTCAATTGTATATAAATTTGAAATAAACGAAATAAACTACGATAAACATTTAGATACCAACGTAGTTTCTGATACCCACGACGCGAAATCCTAGTGTGGGGCTAGAACGTCAGAAGTATAATGATTTCGTGACTGACCGACTGACATATCGTACACTCACAGCGTAAACCATAAGTCCTAGAAACATGAAACTTGGAAGGTAGATTCCTCCTATGGTGTAGGGGTGCACTGAGAAAGTAACTTCAGAAATTTAACTTCTTTTTTTACTCTCACTTGTATGAAAAAAGTCAACGCGGAGAAAGTATACGCTCTTCTAGTTATTAAACAAAATTAGAAGAGTCTACCTGCATATTTCGTAGAGTCAAGCACAGAGTATTTTAAGTGACGTTTACTATAGACGGAAGTGATATTTTACTTTTATCTTCATGGTTTTGTAATCAAATATCTTAAACCTCAGTATCAGCAAAGTTATCAAAATATAACTACGAACTTTGTAGGTAACGAGTACTTCAAAATATTAGTCTAATTTTATTAAACTGTATTTTAGTAAGTTTGTAGTTAGAATGCCTGTTTGACTCGAGTTCTGTTTGAATTTCGTCAATCATATTTTATAGGTTAGTTAGCTTCAGTTCGCGGAATAGCTTTCTAACTCTAGTGCCCTAACTTTGAGTGTTGTGTGGTGTTCATAATATTTTTTGCAAGTTAGTCTGTAAGGTATTGATGAATATTGGCCAAGACATTGTATCTTTTGTGTAGGTATATTGTTCTAAATTGCCTGAAAAAAAAAAAATATTATTATTTTTTACTTTCTCACAGTAGATACTTTACCTACTCATATAAAAATAAACATTTATACCTAATCTGGATCAAGCTTTAAAAACAGAAGAGCACATGGATATCTTAACTTCTTAATAAAATTTATGTAAGAAGTAAATCAGTGAGATTTGTTGAGCGATCTAAGTAAAGTAGGCGTGTTACACAAGCACCGCAAATATAATTTTGATGTCATTTTCTTGAAGGTAATTTCAGGGTAAAGTGGCCTACTATATTTAGGAGGCTCTTAACTTGTAAATCTTCCAAGTTTTAAAGGTAGTATATGAAAACTGAGTCAAAGTTTGACACGTAAGAAGTTTGAACTAGAACTTGGTCTCGTAAAGATTTTGCGCAAGTTTGTGGAGGGATCTACGTTTTTAAATCATGATTTTTGTTGCTTGGTCTGATCGAGTATGTTAAATCGAAAAATATTAAGTGTATAGGAACGACGACGATGGGAATAAAGAAATTCCCACGGAATTCAAAACTTTCTCATCTTTTCTATTAGAATCAAAGTTTTGTATTTTGTAGCAATAAAGGCATTTTAGGTAAATGAACCAATTTATTGGATAAGTAGATTTTTTTTGAGTTGGAAAGTTGTCTAATTTGTGTTTCTTATGAAATTCTTGTGGCTAGGAGCTCTCTTTCATAACATTTAACTTTTTGCGTTGGGCTAAATTTTCATAAACTCATTTATACAAATACGGCCATTTGGATTTCAAAGACTGCCGAATTGAAAAAGTTTTTGCAAATATAATTCGACTTTGAAACAAGTCTTGCCTTTGTTTGATGTTTGCTTTTAAGTAGTCTACATTATATCTTTTGATTATCTGATTCCACAGTGTAACCCTACATAGATCTTTATTAAAAGCTAGCATCAGCTCACTGGTCCAATCGCGTGGGACATTGTGCCTTTTTTATGCCCGGTCAATAGTATACTAACAGACGACACGTTTCATTCATTACCATAGTAACTTTATTATCTGTCGAAAGCATGTATTTCTTTGCAGAAAAACAACGTTGCTACGGTAATAAACGATTCGTTAGTAAAAGATTGGTACCGAACATTATTCGTGAGCCATCTTTATATGACTGACAGTTTTTATGGGCCATAGAAAGATAATAATAGGTACTATACCCCCGAATACTCAAACGCGACTCAGAGTTGAGCACGTCTCAACTTACGGTTTTTTGACAGTTTCTGATGAAAATCTGTCAAAAAAAAACGTCATTTGAGACCTGCTCAACTTTGAGATGCTTTTGAGTATTCTGGGGTAAGTCATACTCAGGATTTTTTTATCCACGACCTTAGGATCGGAGGGCGGGTTCACTACCAACTAGACCACCAGTGCTCTCAAGTGCCTTGGAGACATCAATATTTTCCGCTATTTTTTTTCGATTCGCAGTGCAATGCAGACGACTATTACTACACGCCTTACAACGTGACGAGAACTACCCTTTCCGGCTTGGCTGCGTACCGTTCAGCCCTGACCCTTGACTGGTTGGCCGCCGAAGATAACCGGCAGAGGGAGCTGGCGGCCGCCTTTGAGACCGAGGCGGCCCCTCCGGTCAGCATCCTCGCGTCAGATTGCATCACCTACGCAAAACCAGCTTCAGGGAAAGTTGCTCGGCTCATGTTGGAACTTCTGAAGTTAGTAATCCACACTCTCTGGCGTTGTACCTTTCTTCTGGACTGCTTCCATCTTCCGTTCTCTGCTGGGCTGGGAGTTAAGAAAAAACATAGAATGTCTCCAGCTGCTTCTCTCCCCGGGCAAGTCATAAAAGTCGACTAAGGGATAGTATCCTCCATCATGATGAGATACAATAAGCAAGTATTCCCAAGGAGGGTTGACGTCAGGCAGGCAGCCGGTCATAAAACACCTTAGCCAAAACTGCCGACCCCACATAGAGTGGGATAAGGGCAGGAAGATGACTCTCTGGCGTTGTACCATTCAGTCATGACGCTGGACTGGCTGGCTACTGAAAACAACCTTCTGTTATACTGAACTGTATAGTTTCAAGATATACTTATAGTTTCACGACTAAACGATTTTTTTACCAGGAATTTGGAAGGGGACGATGGCATCATTATACCTGATCTGATTCAAGCCCTCATGAGGTCCAAACTCCTTGTCGAAACCTCCATGTTGGATGCTGAACCGGATTTAGAGGCTCTGGTGAAGACCCCTGACGTGATGAAGGGGGAGCCCCATACCACCTTCCCCAGGATCTTGGCGATGGTGTGGATGGCAGCCACTGACCCTACTGCGATGAAGAGGCATGGCTGGTGTCCTATTACTAAGGTCAGTGGTCAAATGGGGCAAGTGGCGGGCTTATCAGTATAATTTGTTATAACACATTAACACATGAAGTCTTAGATGCTCTTAAAGAGTTTTAAAATGCGTGTCTCATAGATTGAGATGCTAAAATTAAACAAATATATATCAAACGCGATTGAAGCGTATGTTTTTCGACACTTTTCTATTTAAAAAAATCTAATACTTCAGTTGATAACTCCTTACCACCTATGGCCATAGCATGCACTCCATTGAAATAATTCAGATGGAAACTAGTGTTCATCATCATCATCATTCTCAGCCCGTATCTACCTACTGCTACACTATAAACTTCACCTATTTAAGCCATACAGATCTGGATTCGGCTGATCGCATCCAGGACTTTCCGCTTATCCTTTAGATGTCGTCCTCACACTAAACGAAAGTTCCATGGCTTTTTACTGCAGGTGAACAAATACCTGACTACGACCCGGCCCATCCAGATTGCGAGCCAGCTGCACGCACTCGACCCCGTGGTGGCCCGAGCTCGGTTCATCATGGAGGAGTTCATCCAACACGTCACTCCCATCAATGTGTACGAGCGGAAGAATTTTGGATATGGGAAAAACGTAACTCAAGTTACTTTCAATTCTATATTTTACTGGCTTCCACCTGTCTTAAACGGGGCCGGAAACAGATCCGCCTGGAACCTAGATAAAAAGTAGCTTGTGTAGTATGTATATTCCAAGTTGCATTAAAATCCTTCCAGTCGGTGTGGTTCAGGCCTTTCTCAACCAACTTCCTCACCAATTTTCGGTACCTATATAATTTGTAGTAGAATTAGTGTGTGAGGTTAGAAATATGTATTTAATCTACCATAATAGACGGTATTTAAAGAGTAGGAATTGAATCTGGAGAACACTAAACTGTAACTTTAAAACGATACATTATACTTCTAAATACATTCTTTCCGACTGCTCTTTGAAGCTACATTGACAAAACATTGATTCTGTTCTGTTGCGCTTTACTTGCAGGCACCAGCCTTGGATGTGTCATATCCAATTAACACGGCTAGCCAGCCAACCAGAACCAGACCAACTGTAAGTGACTAGGATCTGTTTGAACAGTTTTTGTGACCCCTAGAATATGGTTGTATCAAAATTTCAGGAAAGACTGCTTTTATATCATCCGGCTCGAAGGAATATAATTATAAAGATGTAAGGTTTGCACCCTACAGCTTAAGATGATAATAATAATTATAAATTGAGACGAAATATTAACTGATAACTGATTTATTGATCTGATGAATTTAATAATCGTAATCATTTCATGGTATCATTCATCATCAATTTATGGTATCGTAATGAGCTATTACGATGCCATAGACAGATACACACTACAAACTTATATTTATTTATTTATAGGAAAACCAACAGCGAAAGATAACTAATAGACAACACAGTAAAAATAGAAAGCCAATTAAAGGTTTTCACATATATGCATGTTCTCTTCACCAGATACTACCGGCCTTGTCGGGACCACCAGAAATTGATATCATGGACACTGATATCATCAGAATCGGTGACGAGAAGTTCTCGAATGGAGCTGTACAGACAAAGACTACGTTTATGGTTCCCTTTTATGGATTCTGTTGTCTTTATAAAGTGTTTTAAAGTCGCTTTTTTTGTTTGATTTCTCAGTGATCTGTCTGTAGGTACGAGTTTAATAGAGAGGTGTATGGTGCATACCATCATAAGAAAAAATAAAATGGTTTGCCAGCAAAACTGCAGGCCGCTGTGCTGCCATCCCGGTGTGAATTGAGCCAAACGGTGGGACCTGGCACAAAAATGCAGATCAAAAAATCTGACAGTACTTTGCTGTAATTTTTTGAGACGGCGAAATAAGTTGATTTGCTGTTCTGTTGTTTTCTGAGGGCACAATGATAGTCTGTTTATAAAACGGGGTAATTTGAAAATGCATAACTATAGATAATTAACATGTATTTGACTAAACCTCTGAGGAGTTTTTATATGAAAGTTTTGGCAGAATTTTGTCAGTACTTTTGTTTTGACAAAATCACAAAACTTTGGCATTGCTCTGGCACAGATTGTCAACATTGTTTTGAAAATATATGAAATGTTGCGAGCGTGATTTTAGTGCAATTTAAATTATCATGAGTGAGTTTCGTAGAACATGGAGTCAAAACTTTTACTTGTGTCGTTTTGGCTAAGTATTGTGGTAAGTGTACTTGGCATTTCTATATTTACATTCCTTTTAGAATGAATGCGCATTGTTGCATCCACAATCGTAGTATTACCAAGAATGGACCGACAGCTTTCTATGTCCGGACAAGGACTGGATGAGGCTGGCCCAATGCTGCAAATAAAGTTTGATTTTAGGAGACACCTGGTCGTGGCCGGAGCGCTTTAGTGCGCGTTAAGGGTTTCTTGTAAATAATTTTCTTCGGCTCTTCCGTCTTTAGATTCGAAGGTCCATGGGTTTTAATCCCAGCCGTGGATTTTTATACTTTTTATCAATCGTTTGAAATAATATTTAAACTCGTGCTCACAACGTGGATACAGCCTACTAAGCTAGGATTATATTATAGGTCTTAGGCAAGTCTGTTCAATCTTGAATCGTCCCTGCCTCAAGTGTCTCATTAGTGCAGTGAAAAGTGGTCTTCTGACGCTGTATAAGATACTTAAAAGAGATGGTAAAGTTCTTAGTTTAGTTAAGGTCCTCATTCTCCTCTTACATGTTATAACTATATTGATTAAACTAAGGCCTTCTATAGTAGATGATTTATACAGCGTCAGGAGGCAACTTTTACCTTCACAGACGGGACGCTGTAGTGCCTGAGACGAATTAAGATAGAGTAGACTTGCCCAGCACCTATTCCATCCTCTCAGCTTAGTCGGCCTTGTCCACAGGAAAGACATGGTCAATACGTGCGGGGCTGACTAAGCCGCGGGTTTCCTCACGATGCTTTCCTTCACCGTTTGAGAGTACTGGTATAGCGTACATAAATTAACCCAGAAAAATCCATTGGTACACGACTGGATTTGAACCCACGACCTTAGGATCTGAAGGCGGAGTCACTACCAACTAGACCACCAGTGCTCTCATATATTGATATTGATTGATAATATATATAATGATTAACTCAATACTTATTTAACCTAATATAATTATAAACATGAGCTTTTCAGTGCCCATCAATATGCTCGGACTTGGACCTAGCGCCGGACCTGTCGGAAGACCGCTGGATGTACCGGAGCCAGAAGAAGACCTATGACGAGGAGCCCTGCAGCATCGTCAAGCCCAACCCCAGGAATATTGTCAAACGATTCTATGCCATATTACCATAGTTAGTACCTATCAACTTCCTAAGTACTAATTATTGCTTAAGTTTGAACATTTGGATGTTTATACTAGCTTCACTCGCGTGGTACCCGGATAAAAAATAGCCTATATGATAATCCAGTACATGTACTATGCTTTTTCAAAGTTTAAACCATCCCTGGACTACAACAAACATTTCAAAACCAAAATCAGCTAAATCGGCCCAGCCGTTCTCGAGTTTTAGCGAGACAAACGAACAACAATTGATTTTTATATTCTAATTAGATATTTGTGTTCTAATCACGCCCTAATCACGCTGATTTGAATGAAACTTGTGGAATAGCATATAGACTACTTTTGATCCAGATACAAATTAAATACCAATGACCAAAGGATTATGTGCCGTGAACACTATAATATAAACATTGACACTACAGCTTCCACCATTTTGTTTGAAGTTTGAACCCGCATTACTCACGTCGATTCGGATCAGCTAAAAAGTCTTTATGATATTTCAGGGGCATTCTAGGGTATTTTTAGGGCCATCTTCATTATCATCAGATCACATCCACTGGGCTTCCTAATTGCTCTTGTTACATTTCACGGTCCTGCGTTAGCCTGATCTCATGACGGCCCGCTACGCTTACAATGTCGTCGATCAAGCCCTTGACATTTAATAATAATAATAACACCCAACAGTCACATACATAGTCCTGACCCCACACTAGGATTCCCTGTGTCATGGGTATCAGAAACTACGAGTACCATGGTACCACAACACCCAGACCCGGAAGAAATATTTACAGATCATGCAAACATTTCTTCCGCAGCGGGAATCGAACCCGCGCCTCTTGCGTCTCTGCCGAGCAATCGCTCGCCACGCCACCGAGGCCGTCGATTTAGCAGGTATGTGTCGTTTAGGGCAGCATCTACCAGTTTAATACGAATTGGGCTATTAAAATCTGAGGTATACTGAAAGAACCAATTATACAAGTAGAAATTACTGTTGTTTCAGCAGCGTTTTTGTTTCAGCTTGGACAAAGACCACGCCAACACAGCATTCCTGCACAAGTTCCGAGCCACCGTGTATGCTATGTCGGAGGGGGAGGATCTATTGGATCGCGAGAGCGCTTACTACGCAGCCATCCTGACTCCCTTGGTTTTCTTGCAACAGTACAGGGACATGTGGTGCCTGCTGGAACGGGTGAGAGGTTTCTATGGCTTTAAGACCATCGATTATTATCTTTGTAAATCACCATTTTCCTGCCTTTATTCCACTAGGTGAGGTCGGCACATGTCCTCACCTAGTTATTTTCTATTTTATATTATGTCGGCACCTAGTTATTTTCGTGTTATTCCTGTGTGTGTGAGAGCACTGGTGGTTTAGTTGGTAGTGACCGAAGGTCGTGGGTTCAAATCCGGTCGTGTATCGGATTTTTCTATGCGAAAAATTTATGTGTGCTATACCAGCACTCTCAAACGGTGAAGGAAAACATCGTGAGGAAACCCGCGGCTCAGTCAGCTTCGCCCGTATTGACCATGTCTTGTCCTGTGGACAAGGCCGACTAAGCTGAGAGGATGGAATAGGTGCTGGGCAAGCTTACTCCATCTTAATCCGTCCCAGGCACTACAGCTCCCGTTAGTGAAGGTAAAAGTTGTCTCCTGACGCTGTTTAAATCATCTACTATAGATGGTAAAAGGCCTTAGTAGATATTTTACTTATACTATTGAAAACGTATTTTTATTGCCACTCGGTGTATAGCAGGATGTTATTTTTTATGAACTATTGGTTGTTTGTAGTTTCACAGAGCACTACGCCTGTACCAGATCTCGCATCCGACTGAGAAGCGATCAGCTTTGAAGCTACTGCAGAACTTCAGAGCGGTCAATCAAAAGGTACTTTCTTACATTTCTGCTGTAAACACAAGTGTTCTTTATAAAAAAATAATTAGTAAACTGCTCTTGGTCAAAAGTAAGTAGTCATGGAAAGTCATGGGCATGTCCACTGATAACATTTAGACGTTATCTAGATATAGAAGTGATAAATACATAATCAAACACACCCGTTAAAACTAATCCTGTGTCGTTAGTATTGAGCATTTTGGTGTAACAACACCAAGACTTAGAAGAAATATTTTCAAGAAATGCAAATATTTCTCCCGATTCAATCTCAACTGAAAAAATTCAACGGATATTTTTCTAAAAGAATTGCCAAGCGTGGTTTCTTGCCTGTACCTTCCACGCTTGCTCGTGTTATGAACGTGAAATCAACGTAGATTAAGACATTTCAGAATTATCGTTATCGTGATTTCACTGAATAAAACAGTTTTGAATTTTAATATTTTTAATAAAATCGCGCCTTTTGCGTCCCAGCCGGTTATACGCCCGCTTATGACACAGCCGTCTATTTGCATGTTCTGTACATCTAGCAGAAATGTAAAGCACTATATTGGTCTCAGATCCGTTCGTTCATCGCTGAGCTGCCAGGCCCAATGCCCGGCACCCGCGCCCCTCACCCCCAGGAACCCGAGGAGGAACTCCACGATAAAAAGGACATCAGGTATCTCAAGGAACTCATTAAAAACCTTGGCTGATTCAAATTTGAAATTTTATTGAAACAACTTATTCAAAAGTAAAAGGTGAAGAGTGCTCTAAACAAACGAACATGGATAAAGAATTTACTTACTTCATTCCCCTTAGGTTGCAATCGTGGGGGTTATTGTACCCCCAGGGGTGTCATCGAGAATCGCTAATGAACAACAATTTGTTGAATGTGGATTTGAATGAAGCGAAAAAAGTATGCCAGAGTCTTTAGCTACTCTACTCCTATGGACAACATTTGATGTACTTTTGTAGATCTAACAGAAAGAGGCATAGGCTTAAACAAGTCATGAATAGCGGTTATGCGTTTTTGTTGCAATCGATTTCTATTTGAAACCGTCAAAGATGGATATTTACAACGAAGTCATTTTTGACGGTTTCTATTAGCAACTGTTTGCAATAGCTACATCACCGTCGCAAATCCAGGGGAGTGATAATGTAACTCTGTTGCAATCCGTCAGAAATCCTGGTATAGTACTTGTGGTAAGTATCTTAGGGATCTATCAGACAGAAGGCGGTCACGCGTTCATGCGTTCCGCGTTCATGTTCTGCGCGAGCGTGCAGTAGCCCACGAACCCCGCTGTTGGACGGTCTACGCGTTACCACTACTGTGTCCATGTTTCTTGACGATTATTCTTCATCATACATACATACATACTATCACGTCCATATCCCTAATGAAGTGGGCAGAGCCACAACATAACATATAAGAAAACTTGCAGCCACTTCTGATTTAAAGTCCTAAGATGGATATGGTGAACCATGGTGACAGGTGATTAGCCCATCGCCCATATAGGTGGTCCATCGTTTTGGAGAGGATACTATCCCTTAGTCGACTTTTACGACATGCTCGGGCAGAGAAGCAGCTGGACGCATTCTATGCTTTCTCTTTACTCCCAGTCCAGCAGAGAAGTATTCCTCATCAGAAGACTAATTATTAATTTTGTGGTCATTATTTGACCGCTTGAACGCTTGAACGCGCGAACGCCTTCTGTCTGATGGATCCCTTAGTTTTTCATCCGATAGTACGTTGGGTCTGGTGTTTGGTAAAAATATGTGATGCCTAGCACCGTGACTGCAAATACTGCTATTACAAGCATTATGTACATGAGGTTTATATCGTCGCAGGGCTTGTCGAAATTCGGGCTCTTCAAACAGCAGTCTCCAGTCCCGTCTCTTGGCACACGAGGGAAGTAATTTAGGGCTCCAATTCCGTCTTTGAAACTTGCGACGATTTTGGTCTGCACGTCCATTGTATTTCTTTTGGTTTCGTAGACGTTTATGACTTTATTCAAATGAAGGTAGCGGCTGATGTCGCTGGCGAATTGTCTGCCGATGAGACAAGTTTATTAGTATTGGTTATAACGATTACACGAAAATAGTTTACTGGTTACACTAGTGGATCTTCCCGCGAATTTGTCTGCGTTGAATTTACTTTATTTACTTTATCTTATCTTCCCGCTGCGTTCTGTAAGAATTGAATTTCGGGAATTCCTTTCTCAGTGCGCCCCTACGCCATTATTATGGTTTAGTTTAGGCTGTAGGTACGTTAATTATTGTCAGTCAGTTTGTCAGTAAAGTATGAGTTCTATTATATTTTTAATTAACATTACCTACAGTGAGTTTGGGAGACATAGACATCAAAAACAATTTACAAGCGTCCACATTTCAAAAACAAAAAAATGGCCATCGCCACTTCTTCATAACGTTTTCACGCGGCGAAATACTTGACTACGATTGGTTCGCGCGATGCATGTCATCCAATCACAGCGTTTCCTGTGGCTATACTATGGTGAACGGAACCTGCGTTTTGCGTCCTGTCATTGAGCGTGATGAGCAGAGCCACAAGAAATCATAAGAAAACTTGCAGCCGCTCCTGATTCAAAGTCCCAAGCAAGATGGGTATGGTGAACCAAGCTGACAAGTTCGACTTACGTATGATTCAGAAAATCGTAATCCTGCAATTTATACTTCTGTTTTATCACAAAGGTTAAATCGTTCAATATGTTTCTTAAGTCAGTTTTTAATGGCGTCACGGAGAATATGGTCTTGACGCTCTGAAAAACAAAATATCTGATAGACTAAGACTACAACTATGCGGAATTTAAAGATAGTATAAGATGAGATAAGAATAAGTTGAAGCTTTATAGAGCCTGTATTCAAAAATAATGCACAAGCTTGAAACACGACTCAAGCGTAGATTTGCAGTAAATTTTTAAAATTAAAAACCACCAATACTCTATGATTTTGATTTATTCTTGAGCATTGTACTTGAATTCATTGATTTCGGTAATAATAAAATAAATATAAATTAATGACTCCTACTAATGAATGCAAACATTTGTGTGGATGCGACCATGTGAGTATGTTTGTGCCTCAATCACGCCCAAACGGCTGAACGGATTTGAAAGAAATACACATAGTAGGTATGTGTGCTGAAAAATATAGGCTAATTTTTATCCAGCGAGCAAAGTCAAGGGCGGAAGCTTGTAGCTTATAAATTTGTCATATTTTTAGGTTTCCATTGCCCGATGCTTTGATAAAGAAGTTCTTACCTTTGCAGCAACTTCCAGAGCACTTTTAGACCATGCGCGGGCAATCCACAGTACGTCTTGGGAAATGGTCATATTATGGCGCTTTGCCTGTTGGGCCATCAACTCGGCATAATGTTCGTTGACATTGGCTATTACTATTCTTGCTTTATCTTTTTTCAATTCAGACAATGCCTGAAAATGATAAAAAAATTAACCGTCAAATTTACTCTATAGTATAGAGAGTTTTTTTAACGGGGACGTACGAAATTGTTTTCACGAAAAAGAGGAAATTTCCTAAGACATTTTTTCTGTATCTCACCTGGAGTTGGATTTCCTCATATTGTCCCTACTAAAAACACTTCAAATAATACTATAAGTAAGTCTTACCTGAGAAAAAATATATTTCTGGTTATTTTCCGTGACCCACTTCACCGTGTACGCTATGCCTTCGTTATGGAATAACTTTCGCAACTCCTCTTCAAACTCCCCTTCTCCCCTTCTTCTTTCCTCACCACTCGCCTCTGAGGCATTCGACAAGATAGCGATCCGGTGCCACTTCATCTCTTTGATGAATTTGAGAAATGTGTCTGCGAGTGTCTTCCACGAGCGTACTCTGCTCAAAGAGTTGGGGAATGCTGTTGTGTCGAGAGTACCGTAGGTCTCCTCGTAGAATATAACTGGCTTATGTGTCTTAACTTGAACATAACTAGGATTCGGCGCTAGAACAGCTATAATCGTCTTATTCTTTCTAAAATAGTTACTACATTGTGTGAAATTATAGATTATTTCTGTGTCTCCAAAATAAGTTGGTTCTTTGTCATATTTAGATATACTTCCTTCATCATCAATGCAGATTAATATTTCAAAAGTTCGTTTCGTGGGTTCGGATTTTTTGGGGAAATAACGTATTAAATTGTATAATTGAGGATTTGAAATTACTGCCTCCGATATAAGCTTAACTGTTTTGCGTAGTACTGTCTTTTCAGGGTTACAAGTCTCAATGCCATTGAACTTTTCTTGAAATCTGCACACATCTTCAAGGTTACCTTGGTCTGCATCACCGGCCCAGTAGAAGCCGTTCCTTATAACATCATTGTAGTTATGCTGATAAAAATCTTCCACATTTAAATGAACCACGTATCTGAAAGGGAATTTGGTTTCGTTCATCTCTATTATTGTTGGCAACAGAAAAAAAACCTTCCGTTCCTACGAGTAGAAGCTGTCGCGTTTAGTGCTGGACTATAAATGAAAGGAGCCTTTGAGATGCATTTTAAATCCTTTCACCACACGGGTTCGAAAGCACTAGTGGCACGATTAGAAAGATAGAACGCCCCCAATAAAGGATTATAACAACACAGGTGGCGAACTGGCCGCAGTGTTACCTTAGCCACATAAATTATATAAAAAAAGCATCTGTTGTCCTCTCACTTAAATCTACAATTTCTAAGGGTGCATCTGTATCGACGACATAACATAAACATAGAATGCGTGCATGTCGTAAAAGTCGACTAAGGGATAGTATCCTCCAACATGATGAGATACAATAAGCAAGTATTCCCAAGGAGGGTTGACGTCAGGCATGCGGCCGGTCATAAAACACCTTAGCCAAAACTCTTACTTGATGCATGATGATCATGCTGTGCCGACCCCACATAAAGTGCGATAAGGGCAGGAAGATGATGATGATGATCTGTATCGACGACAGGGTTGGTTTTCACCTGGAGAGATCTTTAAATGTGTCCTCTAAAGAACAACAGCGCTCAATCTAAATCCCAAAGTGTGTGGATTCGTGTATGTTTTCGCATCTCCGTTTTGGATCTTGGTACAACTCATCCGATATGCGGCAGACGTTACCTTAAATTCTTTGCATCCTTCATTACTTCCATTAGTTTGTTTGAACAGTTATTTAGAGTTCTTAGTTCAAAAGAATACTGATTTAGCCTATCATAAAGGCTAAATTTGTCATGATTGGACTGAGCGGTTTCTTGGTGCATTATATAAACATATTTGGAACCTAAAATAAAAAACGAATTCTTTAAATTCTACACTAAAAGGTAGCAAGGTGCACATTTTTTTTAAGGGGATTATGATACTGACGAGCTCTGTGGCGTGGCGGGTGACTGCTCGGCTGGAACGCAAGAGGCACGGGTTCGATCCCCGCTACGGGAGAAATGTTTGTATGTTCTGCAAATATTTCTTCCGGGTCTGGGTGTTGTAGTATTATGTATTATAAGTATGTATTTACAAAAAAAGTATATAAGTATTCTATCAGCCACCTGGTGTCCATAGAATACAAGCTATGCTTAGTTTGGGGCTTGATGGCGCTGTGTGAAATGTCCACAAATTTATATAATATAATATTTATTATAAGAATTATATATATTTATTTATTATATTTTATTATATTTATTATTTATTATAATATTATATTTATTATTATAAGACGTGGAAGACCTAGGATGAGATGGCGGGACGAGCTGGACACTCACCTTGGCACATGGCCTGTCACATCGTTAAATCGCGAAGAGTGGAAAAAGGGAAGGGAGGCCTTTGCCCTGCAGTGGGACAAAAACGGCTGAATAATAATAATAATAATAATATTTATTCGTGAAAAGGTAACAGACTGACAGAGAGATATTTTCGTATTTATATATTATAGTACAGTATGGATAACTTACCTGGATCGTCTATAGTACATCTCGCCTCACATAGAAATGATTGAAACAAGATCCACAGTAGTAGAAAAAATACAACAATATACATTATTTTTAAACGGACTGTTATTTGATCAGCGGATATATTGTAACTGGGAGTTAAAATAGCAATATGTACAGGATAACTAAATTTTAATGTTATTTCCTTGTTCATGACTGATACGTTACCGTTTGTACCCAATTATTGTTATGTACCTCCAACCTATAAATAGCATTTTAGCAGCTGATTTTTATGCAAATTCTTCTTTATATTTCGTGTCAGTGTTCTCTCAAAAAAAAATTTGGTTATAATGTTTCGACCAGAGCTACCGGCAATCCAAATGCGAATCGAAGGCATTCGAAGCGAAGTTGAGTTTGGCCCTTGTGCAAAAATAGTAAAGTAAAAATTTGTTTTGTGAGTAAATTGAATTAACAGTGAAATTGTGACATTAAATTTAGACAGAATTGGTCGTCACTGTGCATTATGTTGTAGGAGCTTTTAATAACTTTTCAAACTCTGGTTTTCTGTGACGCCAGGTGTGTGGTGGCAAACTAAAATAACCAAATTTGAAAAAAAAAACATTTATAATATAGATTTCCTTATATCCCGTTCATACTCTTTTCTTCATTTTGTCTGATTTTGCAGTGGTTCTATCAGCATCATCCACAGCCTGAATTTACCAACTGCTGGGCCCCCCTTTGTTTGTGTCATCCATCATGGTCTTGTGATAGTCTCGACCATTCTCGGCGAACGGTTTTGACTACATCGTCTGCGTCTGCCCATCTCGCTGCAGGACGACCCACATTCCTATAACCGCAACTCAGCCACCATTCAAAAAACGTTAATTCTTTAATTAAATTCAATGTGTATTATTGTGTTAGTATAAAAATGTTAAAAGTTCATAAATAAAACACAATATCTATGTGAATGGTTTGGATACATCTTTATTAAAAAATCATCACCATGATAAGAGCCGGGTCGTGTTTTTAATAAAACGTATAAATGATTATAACTATATTTATAAATAATGTCCAATTTCACTACTTCAAAATGCAACTTTAGAGAAAATTCACGTCGATTGGTCTATTTGAAAAGCTATAAAGCTTTGGTTTATAAGGCGGTCCGCAAAAGGTCATTTAGATTATGCTGATTTCATTTTCATACTTGTTCATAGACTGCCTAACACGATTATATTAAATCCGCTATCGGCCGAAGTATGGTCGATTTCGGCCGATCGAATCAAACGTATCTTTCAATATTATCCTACTAATATTATAAATACGAAAGTTTGTGTGTGTGAATGTTTTCGAAACTAAGCATTTTTCTGTAATGAACGCACAGACCCAAATTACTGAAACTAAAAAGTTAAAATTTGGAAGTTTATTGTTTAATATTAAATTATAAAAGTTGCTATAAAAGGAACTTAAGATCATAAGTTCCTTTTATAACAAAACCAATCGCTATGGCGGATTTTTTTTAAATCCAACCTCTAAAACGTTTATATGGAACTTTTCAACGCGTAGTGCGAATGGGGGTAAAATTGGGTGTCAAAATTTGTATGGGATTTTCTAACGGTTGGTGCGATTGGCTTCGGTATTAAAATACTTTAAATACAAAACTAATTGACACGTGTTTCAGGGGTTTTTAAAATAACGCTCAAAAATGGTAAAATTAGGTGTCAAAATTTACATCAGGCGAGCGAAGTTGCGCGCGTAAGCTAGTACTAAAATAAGATAGTGGGAACACAACTAAAATCGACGTCGATTCAATCGACATTTGATCGGCCGTCAACGTCCGACCGGTACTTCGGCAGATGACGGGTTATCCCCCGAATACTCAAAGGAATCTCAGAGTTGATGAGCACGTCTCAAGTGACGAGAGACGTTCTCAACTCTGAGTCGCGTTTGAGTATTCGGGGTAGGTGTATTCGTACCGTAAAGGTCACTAAAGGTCTAAGGACACTGAGCGTGTTTTACGCCACGCATTGAGAGATTTTTAAGCATAGTAGAATCATAATTCGTAGAATAATTCTCTCGTACTCGTCGGGCCATGTGTGTACAATGTTGAGTAAAATGACTCGCGCAAGATGCGCTTATTGCGTTTAGACCCTAACCCCCAAATACTCAAACGCATCTCAAAGCTGAGCACGTCTCAAATGACAATTTTTTGACAGATTTTCACCGGAAATTGAGTCACGTTTGAGTATTCGGGGGTAAAAATTCTAAACTTAGGGTGTATTAGATATACTATGTTATACTGCAGGATGGTTTAAGCCTCTAAGAGCATTTATAAGCGCCTGCACAGCAGCAGACAAAGCGACGAAGACATTGTTGTTGCTGAGAATTGCACTCACCAGCTGAAAAAAAAACAAAATGGCATATATTCAGCTACTACTTACTATTAATTGTCGTATCACTAGGCGCACTTTAAATCTTATCATCACAATAGTCCCACTATTGTGATGATAGGATTTAAAGTGCGCCTTCGTGAGGAAACCCGCGGCTTAGTCAGCTCCGCACGTATTGACCATGTCTTTCCTGTGGACGAGGCCGACTAAGCTGAGAGGATGGAATAGGTGCTGGGCAAGCCTACTCCATCTTAATTTGTCACAGGCACTACAGCGTCCCGTTAGTAAAGGTGCCTCCTGACGCTATATAAATCATCTACTATAGATGGTAAAAGGCCTATGTATATGCTTACGTTGTACAGCTGTTTGTAGACCTGGTAGAAGATCTTCGCGACCGGGGGCAGGGAGGTGGCCGTCACCACAGCGGCAATGTTATTGCTTTTTACACTGAACGCGTTGTACAGGCGCTTCGCTGTGCAGTACTGCTCGTTGATAAGCCTGTGTAAAATGGAACATCACTACATACCTAGTATTGTGGTGTGAGCGCTTAGCTCAGCATATTTAACAGTATAAAACAAAGTCGCTTCCCTCTGTCTGTCCCTATGTATGCTTAGATCTTTAAAACTAAGCAACGGATTTTGATGCGGTCTTTTTTAATAGATAGAATAATTCAAGAGTAAGGTTTATGTGTATAATACATGCATAATATAGTAGAGAAACACTGATAATTTTAGAGATTTCTAATGTGATGTCGTAAATAAACACATTTTTTTGCGCTTACATTGCAAACGCTAGCTGAATCCTACGAGATAGATCAAAATAATGTACTACAGTATTATACACCTTAAAAAGGTTTACAAAAAATTTCGTGATTGTATATGTCTATCTCTTAGGGGTAACCCACAAAAAGGCTGTGAACGTTGTATATAAAGACATTCTGTAGTATATTTAGTATCAGCATTGCACCCGTGCGAAGCCGGGGCGGGTCGCTAGTCTAAATATAAACTCTTACGTTACTGACTGAAGCATGAAACTTTGAGGGCTCGTTTGTGTTTGTAAAAATGAACTTTGGTTGAAACTACGCTTAGGTAAATTTTTGCAACAGGATATTCCACTTTGTTAATAAGTAAGTTCGTATGAGCTAGTGGCCAGCTCTTGTGATGAAGATTTAGCCCAGTCGTGGCTTAAAGATCTTAAAAGACGGGACCGACAATTTAACGTGCCCACCGAAGCACAAAAGCGCTCAGCTCGTAATGTCACTTGCGGCCACCCAGCCAAATTGTGACCGCGCACAACGTTGCTAAACTTCAACGATTAATCAAGAACGTCTAAACAAGCTACGCCACGAGCGCTTTGCCCAACGCCTACTTGGTTACAAAAAGCAAATGTTATTTTCAACAGAAGAGTATATCGATATTCAGCAATCAACTGACAACCGATAACGACTTTTTCAAGCAATTTTGACACCTCTTGTAGATGCACTAAGAAAGGAATTCCCTAAATTCGACTCTTAAGCACACAGCGTACACAGTACATTCATTTATTTGTATTGATATGAAAGTCATCATCATCATCAATTCAACCTGACATACACTACGTATAAGCTTCCTTTAGATTTTGCCAGCTTCCTTGACGACCTCGGTGGCGTGGCGGGCGAGTGCTCGGCTGAGACGCAAGAGGCGCATGTTCAAAAAAAGTACCTTTATAAGTATTCGATCAGCCATCTGGTTCCCATAGTACAAGCTTTGCTTAGTTTGGGGCTAGATGGCGCTGCGTGTAATGTCATCAAATATTTAATTTATTTTATTTGTGCGTCTCTTATCCATTTTGCTGGCGACTTTTTTGATGCTGTCTACTTAACGCGCTGTTGGACGTCCATTATTTCTTCGGCTAGTCCTTGGCCACCGCTCGGTCAAGGGTTTCTCCCAGCTGCCGTCACCACGTCTAGCCAAGTCAGCCTAACTCCATTTAACATCTGTTGCACGGTTATGTCTTGGACTTTTGTCCGACGTCGGATCTCTGACATGAAAGTAACAATGACAAAATGGTGGGTGGATAAGGCCTTACCCAGCAGCGGAGGGAGGAGCGTTCTCTATGATTTTTTCCCATGCTGCTTCAAAGTCGTAGATCCTGCCTCCTCCGATGCAGCCTGATCGTGGACCAACCTGGAACAAACAAATAGTTTAGTTTCATCTCGTTTTTTTAATGGGGCATTGAATAGAGGTATCTCGTTTATTTTTTCCGATATTATTTTACATGAAATAATTTCTAACAAGTAACGAAAATAAAATTTTACTCAACTATTTCGGCTATTTTAGTTTGTAATTTAATGCTTTTTCGATCATCACTCAATGAGCTTCTCAGTTCTCTCAGTGAGCTGCTAACCCCCGAATACTCAAACGCATCTCAGAGTTGAGCACGTCTCAAGCGACGAGTTTTTGACAGATTTTCATCAAAAACTGTCAAAAAACCGTGACTTGAGACGTGCTGAACTCTGAGTCGCGTTTAAGTATTCGGAGGTAAGTTTCACATAACTATTTCAACCCAACTTATATGCCCAGCAATGTAATAATATTGCTTAAAAAAGTGCTTATATGCTCACTGTTATCGATACTTTATGTGTGTGTGGGTTTAGTCGCGTTGCGTGTGCGTTGATGGCGATCGCTTGTCTGTCACTGGCTTTGAGACCAGTATTGTCCGCGAGTTGTTATTGCAACTAGATTTAGCATGGTTCTTATTCTCCAGTGTCTCTATTTTATCTTCCAGTTTATTCAGTTCCTTCATCACAGATGTCAGTTTTTGGTCAAGTGAAGTAATAAATTTCACTAGTAGCTTTTCGAGCGAGTCTAAAGTAGATTTCGACATCGTAATACTTTTAAAACAGTTTATACTTCTTTATTGCGTACGACCGGAGCGAGTGCGCGCGCGGAACTCACACTCAGATTAAAAAATTTACAAATAATTTTTGGTATACACACAGATAGGTTTGTATATCTATTTTAAGTGCATGCACACGAAAACCATAATCCTCTCTCGGCTTTTACCGTCTAGATAATTTTTATATAGCGTCAGAAGGCAACTTTTGCCTACACTAACGGGACGCTGTAGTGTCCAAGAGGGTTTTGAGTTAAAGTAGGCTCGAAATCCCTCTACGCAGTCGGGAACAGTCAGAAATAATACTGTAGTTAATCAATCGTAGTGCAACCATGCAGGCAATGCAAACGGCGTCGTCCATCATTGTCCCCCGGGACCATCCATCATCCAACTAATTCCATTGTCTCAATTTCGACCAATACAATTGTATTGTAATTGTTTTTCTATGTGGATGATTCATTGCTATTCAGTTGTTTATTTACCTGGGAATTTTATTGAAGGAGGTAAAATGATTTTAGAATGTAGGTTGGAATGGCAAAACTATATTTATGTAGCTTTTGCAAGGACAAATGTTACTTAATAAAATAAAATAAAAAATAATAATAACATCCCAAGGACTTGTGGACTCGCTAAGACTACCCCTTTTACAAGGCAATTAAAATATTTGAAATTAAAGAAAATTCTAATTTTAAAATACCTAGGCTATCCATGATTCATACATATATTAGAAGCATATTCAAAATGGTGTTTTTTACTACCATTACAGTTTCTGACCACAGTTTTAGTAATAGGCCATCAATATTTTTTGCATTTCTCACAATCATGTTTTTCGATTGCTGATTCATTTTCAGAAGCAAAGGAATCAAAGTAATCGAACGTAAGTACATACATAATCTTAAAGAATGAAACTATGCAATTATAATTATTATTATCTCACTCTCTCTCTCTTAAAATCGGCAGGCGCGGCTGCAGCAGCGGCTGAATGAAATATTCAAAAGGCGGAAATATGCATCCTTAGGTGATGGATACATATTTATACGTATTTAGAGCGTATCAGAGGGCAGAACAGCGAAGCCCTCACACAACATGGTAAAGCCTTTTTCATTTAGTAGTCGCCGTAGCCGAAATCGGCTAGGATATACACACACACACACACATATTTGTGCCTTTTGGCGTGGAAGTTTTAGGACTCTGGGGTCCGGAGGCGTGGCTTCTTTTTAAGGAGATATCCAAGAAGCTAATGGATGTGACCGATGACCAAAGGGCTGGCGCTTACCTCGGACAAAGGATAAGTATAGCTATCCAACGATGTAACGTCGCCAGCCTTTTGGGGACTTTACCTGCAGTCGGTGATCTGAGCTCTGTTTTCTATCTGTAGGCGAATTTAGATAGAAAACTGAGCTCATTTTCATTTCTTATTATTATACCGATTACCTTATAGTTTTCAATGTTATTGTAGTTTGTCTTTGTAAATAAATTATAACTATAGAAAGGAACATGAAATGAAATACGTACCTGGAAGCGTGCTTGCTGTGGGTACCTCCGCAGATTGACGAGGAGGTACAGGTTCGTGGCGATGTGCTTTATGTAGTTGATCAATGCTGGGCGGTAGTCATCACCGCTGGTGTACGCTTTGATTAACTATTAACATAAGATTATAGTCAGTGGGAGAATTTCAAGAACATTTGGGGTTTTTGAAATGAAGAAGCGTTCGGAAGCTATGACGACCTCTGTGACGAGGCGGGCGAATTCTCGGCTGAGACGCAAGAGGCACGGGTTCGATTCCCGCTGCGGGAGAAATGTTTGCATGCTCTGCAAATATTTCTTCCGGGTCTGGGTGTTGTAGTAAGTATTATGTATTATAAGTATGTATTTACAAAAAAAAAGTATATTATGTATTCTATCAGCCATCTGGTTCCCTTAATACAAGCTTTGCTTAGTTTGGGGCTAGATGGTGCTGTGTGATATGTCCTCAAATATTTGTTTATTTATTATTTAATTTGAGTAGGATACGGGCAGGGAGACTACTTACATCAGCAGATATACAGGCATCGCCTGGGATGCCAGTGGCCTGCACTATGGTTGTCACGATAGCATGGCTTAGAGCGAGGGCCTGGGCTTCTCTGCCCTTCTTAGCAGCCAGGTCATTGTCGATCTGGTTCAGCGTGATGGTGTGTATGGTGACATCGCCTCCGTCTAGCAGGTTGAAGAGTCCATCGGTCAGGTGGCTGTGTTGGTAAAGATACTATCAAAACCTGGTCTATTTTATTCTACATACATATTATCACGCCTCTATTCCTAATGGGCAGAGCCACAAGTAAACATAAAAAAACTTGCAGCCACCTCTGATTTAGTCCTAAGATAGATATGGTGAACCATGGTGACAGGTGATCAGCCCATCGCCCATATAAGTGGCCCATCATGTTGGAGTGGATACTATCCCTTAGACGACTTTTACGACATACTCGGGGAGAGAAGCAGCTGAACTCATTCTATGCTTTTCTTTACTTTCAGTCTAGCAGAGAAGTATTTTATTCTCTTGGTCATATTATGGTTACTGACGACCTCGGTGGCGTGGCGGGCGATTGCACGGCAGAGACGCAAGAGGCGCGGGTTCCATTCCCGCTTTATGTATTTACATGTGTATATTTTAATAAGGAAATTTTGGAATCTGTTGCTTTGCGTAGTCGGGTAAAAAAATACTTACTTAGCACAGCCGATGTTCTTGGCTACGCCGGTGTCGCTGTCCAAGTCGACTATGATGTTGTCGTAGTCGTCTGTAGGGGTTGCTAGCGAGCTCTGAAAAATCAATTTCACGTTTAGTTCTAAACTGAGTTTAAAGAGCTGTCAAATTGTATGAAAATTGTTAACAATGGCAGTTCCTGAATTCATTTTAGAAGCATACGCCGTTCAATGGCGAAATAATATTTATTTATGATTTCACTGACTAAACAGCAAACTTAAGTTGTGTATAAAAAGCCAACGTAAGGACAACCAATCTCACAAACTTTCGGGTTTATAATATCGCAGGAACAGTTCCTTGAATATGACAGAAAATCTACACATTCATAATTTTTTGTTTTTATTCCTAGTATGATCATAGAATCATGAGAATGTGTTTTTCATTTGGTCTCTTTAGTTTAGTATTTCAGGGCCTTTTGCAATAACTCACAAAAACTTAAAGTCGGTTCTAACTCCACCTAACCCGTAATTTAGCAAATTGTCGAATAGAGTCTGTAATTAACCCTAGGGATCATAAAGACCTCACAGTTTGAGGTCAAAGAGACCCCTCTTTAAGCAAATTACCCGAAACTTGTAATTATGAAGCGTGCTAACGACTTTCGACTTGGTGGTTTTATTTTTAACTATTAAAATTTTAGCGGCGCGGCGTGAAATTCTTACTTTTACTGCCTTATGGTTCAAGTCATTGTTCTCAACTTAAGTCTTAGGCTATGATAAAGTTCAGACCATTCAACCCTGTTTAGAATAAAATAGAACAAAAGACATATTTTGTTACCAACACAATTAAGATTGAATAATGATTTAGGCAAGGCAGTAAAAATACATATTACAAAAACCACGTATGCTAGCAACCAATACCAAAAACAGTCAGAACACCTATACAACTTAATCAATAAATCCTTAGATATATACCCAAAGCGTTATTGTCATTGCAAGACAATAATTTCTAATTGGCTTTTAACGAAAAACTATGAGGAGGCAGAAGGCCTCTTAGAAATAAACTAAAATTAAATGCTATACACACACACACACACACACACACACACACACACACACACACACACACACACACACACACACGAACGCACAACATTATACATACCACAACAGATAACACAGAAGCACAATTATTATTATTTTTTTCTTTTCTCTTTCTTATTTTGCTTTGTTTTTGTATAAAAAGTATATACTACATATAAAACTTTATATCAAGCCTTAAATTTTTACCACTTAAACAGATATGTGAGAGCAAGATCCTCTGACACAAGTATTATAATACTTAAAAGAGGGTCTTAAATACTGTAAGCTACGTTAAAATATAAGGTTATGTACTGAAATAAATAAATTGAAATTGAAAATTGAAATGATTTCACTATGCTATTACACTATGACATTCATTTAGATCAGGGGTTCCCAAACTTATTTTGTCTACTGCCCACTTTGAGAATAAATTATTTTTTAGGGCCCCTATTTTTTCACCTACTGGATTGTGTCTACTTTCATTTCAAAAGGGAGCGACCGATTGACATAATTTTTTTTTATTCAATAAAACAGGACAGATATATGAACTACGTGGAGAGAAATATCGAAACGAGTTAGTTTGAGCAATCTCTTAATTAATATTAGTTGATGTTCGCAAGTTGAGAGTCGAGGGCTCAGTCGGTGTCTAAGAATCCTCCTAGATGAAATTACAAATCGCCCCCCAAGCCTTTACACAACACCCCCATTTTGTTTCTGGGTCTCTTACCGCCCCCCTTCAGGCCTGCAGCGCCCACAAAGGGTCGTTATCGCCCACTTTGGGAACCCCTGATTTAGATAAACATCCAATCAATCAAATCCGAATTTGAAATACCCTTTTTATAAAATACAAGAACATTCACAGTAAAATACTTAACGAATTAACTTTTCCACTAGCAGCTGTATTATTTTGTCACACATTTCAATTTAGTTACAAAACAATGAAAACGGGATTATCAGTTGACGGCGACCCAGAATCCCGCAATCCCGCGGGATCGCCTGTCAGCCTGCAAACTGCTTTCATATCTCACGGGCTGCTGGATTTGTCACAATAAGCGTTTTTGTCACGATTTCGCGCAAATTGGTTAAAACCGAATGTACGAATATCGAGCCAATTTACAATGTTATAAATAGAAAGTAAAGGTTTCTTGGTACGAGTAACATGCTAGTTTGTTTTTTTTATTAAATTTTTATATTACATACATATTATCACGCCTTTATCTCTAATGGGATGGGCAGAGCCACAACTAATCATATGAAAACAAGCAGCCACTCCTGATTCAAAATTAAATGTAATTTTATAATAATTTTTAAGTTTTAGAATGTTAAAATATAAAAATAGATAATAAATACATAATAGTATCCAGAACTGTTTAAATATTCGTCGATGGAGTAAACACATCAATAAGTCAATTTTTGAATTTTTCGCCAAACAAATTAAATTTTAAATCTTTAAGGTCAGTTGTGAGAGAGATGATGATAAATGAGAAACAAGTAGAAAATTATACTCACGGCAACAACCAGTAACAGAAAACTGAAGCGCAGCATTTTGGTCTGAAACCAAACGATATAACAGATACACAAGACTCGTAATATTACAGCACTATTTATACACAATAAATACAATGAAGCAAAATAACAGCCAACTGTTTAAACAATCTATTTGCAAATCGATTGAAAATTTTAGAGCTAAAATCATTTATCACAACCAGCCTTTATACCAATAGTTTTAGAGTCGGTATTCGTACAGCAAGGTAATGTTAATAGTGTTTGTCGAACTACATGTTTCGGACAATGCAATTAATTGAATCGTTTGTTGGGTGTTGGTTTTGTTCGCATTAACGCAAATTGTCTATGTTGAACACAATGCACAAATGATTTAGGATTACGAGGCACATCATTAATACGTTATGTACCTACCTAGTACCTAAAGGTTTCTGCCTCTTGTAACGTTCCATGACCGGACCGTCACCGACCAGGTACAAGAAATCAAGGCAAATGACAATAACAAGCAAAAATTTGACAGGACTGCTAAATAAAAAAAAAATGGTCAAACTACTTTTGACAGGGCTCTGCTTTGCTATTTGACCGCCGGGACGAACGGTTCGTTTATGAAGCAGTGTGTATGGTCATGGTCTGTAACACCTGCAAATCTTTTGATGTCGAGACCCTAGGTCCATGGAGCACGGTTGCCCACCGCGTTTTCATATTTCTTTCAGGGCGTCTGGTCGAAGCGATGCGCGATCCAAGAGCTAGTTCTTATTTGGCTCAACGGATCAGTATTGCCCTTCGTGGCATTACGGCCAGCGTCTTGAGCACGTTTCCACCGCCTGATGAGTTGGATCGGGTGAGCTATCTATAGATTGTTTGTAACGGTCTTTAGATGGCCCAACTGTTTCTTTTGTATTACAAAATAAAATTGTGAGGATGTGACGATGTTTGTGCCTCAATCACGCCTAAACGGCTGAACGGATTTGAATGAACCTTGGAATATACATAATACGTTTGTTGTAATAACATAATAGGCTACTTTTTATCTGGGTACAACGCGAGCGAAGCCGCGGGCGGCAGCTAGTGTTCCATAGATTAATTCTACGCCGTCGAGTTTTTAGTTTTTCTAAATATAATATTGTTGTGGTTTTGGACTTAATTTTCTAAAGATTTCATTTGTATGGAACGAAGACTTATTGATAAATGAAATATTTGAAGTAAGTACCTGTAATTCTTAGGGCATAAGATACTCGAATGCACGTATCTACTCAAATGAAAAGGCTACGACCATGCCCATAAAGATGTTTATGGCCAATAAAATATATGTTAGGAAGATATAAATTCATTGCCCATTAGATATGGACCTACACGATAGTGGCTTTCAGGGGTCGTTCTGACCTCGGGACTGTGAGAGGTTAAGTACTTACTGGAATAATCACAATTTTATGAATGTACCCTAAGTGCTATAGATTTTTTATTTTCTTTCGTTTCCTACACGAATCTAAATACCTATAAAAAAGTCTTACATGGCTGACTTTGCTGGACTGAGCTGCTTCTCTCCCCGAGCATGTCGTAAAAGTCGACTAAGGGATAGTATCCTCTCCAACATGATGGACCATCTATATGGGCGATGTGCTGATCACCTGTCACCATGGGGCACCATATCCATCTTGGGACTTCAAATCAGAAGTAGCTGCAAGTATTCTTGTTACAGCTAGTTATACAATGAGCGTGTAAAAACTATACTTTGAAAAGTACCTAATAAAAATTGCATTTAAGGTATCTCGTATCACAGACATTGTAATAAGTCAACTTACTGTCGTCTGCTAGCATCTCAGTAAATTGTATGATTCTTGGCAAACTGAGCAATTTCCTAAAGAGGTAATCAAAATAATAAGGTTTGATATCGTTGCAACATTGTGCTGATCGTAAAAGGTGCTGTGAGCGGCGCTCCGTCTGTCATCCAGCAGTAAACTGGCTGGGAGTAAACTCGATGGATCCTTAAATACTTTGTTAAAAGATTCTTCAATTTTACACTGAACGAATATAGAGCTCTTGAGTTATTTACGCTTACTTTAGCTATGTGGTAATATTGTAATCTTCTGTGTGTTGCAATCAGTTACTGGCCATTTACAAAGTTTTTGGATTGGGAGTAAAGTAAAAATATAGAATGCGTCCAGCTGCTTCTCTCTCCGAGCATGTTGTAAAAGTCGACTCAGGCGTACCAACTACCAAGTAGGTATCCCCTCCAACTTGATGGACCTATATGGGCGATGGGCTGATCACCTGTCATCATGGTTCACCATATCCATCTTACGAGTCTTGGATCAGAAGTGGCTGCAAGTTTTCTTATGATTACTTGTGATTCTGCCCACCCCGTTAGGGACACGGGCATGATAATATGTATGTATGTACAAAGTTTTTTAAACTTATATACGAGTTAACTTATATTTCGTTCAGCCAAATCCGTTAAGCCCTTATTTTTCCGTTTTGCTCTTAATTAATAGAAAGAGAAGTGAAACTTTCATCATTATCATCATTTCCCTGCTCTAGAAGAGAACATTTTAACTGACGATAATTCTAGGTACATAAAACATAAGATAATTTAAGAATTAGGGATAAATTAAATATATTTTAGAGGCGAACAGGCGCACTAAAACCATTTTTGAGGGATTTCATGAGCTCCGGGTTTATAAAACAAGGGTATATTCACGACAAAGTATTATAGAAGTTTTATAAAGTCAAATTGAGGCGGTAAAGGTGGGGTGTTAGCGCCAGCGGTTTAAGCAAATCCGGTGATAGCGTTTTTGGGCTTCATTGTTTCGTAATAACTTATAGTAGACAATGATTTCTTGATTATTAACTGTGAGCTTCATTCAATATAATTCACGAAAGTGCATTTTAAATCCTTTTACCAAACGTTTGAAAGAATTATGATATAAATAATAACTATTAGTAGTATTCAATTTTATTAATATCACTATAGAGTTTGGACTTGTTTAGACAGACATCCCGATCAATTTCTGCTTCTTACAATTGCCGCGTGGAATCAGCTGTCCAATTGTTGTTAGTATAAAAAAATGAAGAAAAAGAGTATAATAAAACCGGTCAAATGCGAATCGTATTTGCACATCAAGGGTTCCGTACCATCGTATATGTACATTATCTCCTGATTTGGGCCACCTTTTGTTATTTCTTGTAATAGCGGCAATAGAAATACATTATGAAAATTAACTTTCTATCTCTTACGCTTCCTGAGATACAGCTCGCTGACAGTCGGATGGACGGACAGACGGACAGCGGAGTCTTAGTAATAGGATCCCGTTGGCACCCTTTGGGTACGGATCCCTAAAAAGGATGTGTTCCTTATTTTGGCTCTATGTTTCCCCTATTTTTTTACAATGGTTTAATTTAATTTAGGTACAATGATCGCGAGATCGCGACCTGTCGAACCCCACCATCATCAGAATCTCTGAAGATAATCCCCGTCCTGTGGGAGGCGACTTATTATTGCAAACTGAAACAAAGGAACTGAACGTAAAACAGTTGCCTTTTGAGGTAGCTTGTAGCGTTCTTCCCCGACTGCGCGGATAGATATGAGGGTTATGAGTTTAATCACTGAAGGAGAAATCACTTGAATCCTTCTGACGCCTTAACTGCTGAATAGATTTGATAAAGAAAATGAGGTAAATTGCCTCCTAGAATCTTTTCTAGGATAGGATCCTAGGATCTTTTGTTTCGAAAAATTCAATTCGGACGAAATCGCAGGCAATAGCTAGTGCTCTTTGTATTTGTGAAGCGCTCGTGGCGTAGCTTGCTTAGACGTTCTTGATTGATCGTTGAAGTTAAGCAACGTTGTGCGCGGTCACATATTTCTAACTTTTTAAGTTCTTCGTTTGAGAGTACTGGCATGGCGCACATAAATTTTTCGGTGCACGATCGGCTTTGAACCTACGACCTTAGGATCGGATGACGCTGTTAATACCGCTAGAACACAAGTGCAGTGCTCTAAAAAGATAAAATAATCCTACTAATATTATAAACCTGAAAGTTTGTGTGTATGGATGTTTGTTACTCTTTCACGCTTAAAGGGCTGAACGGATTTGAATGAAACTTGGAATATACATAGTACATGTACTGGACATATAGGCTATTTTTTATCCGGGTACCACGCGAGCGAAGCCGCGAGCAGTAGCTAGTAGATTTATCTTTAACTTTTGCTTCAATTCTTGTTTCACGCTTATCACAGATTGAATGAACTGAAGACCGTAAAATGCTGAAACTCCAAGAAAGCTCTCACTGATAAAAGATTAAAAACCAAATAACCTGACTCCAGACTCCGTGAATGATAACAGAGGACAGATAAGCTACTATAAATAATTTATTAACTGTCTGCCGAGACCGAAACAATATTGTAAGGATTTTCTGAATAAATACAAGCCCATTTGAATAATCTCGGGAATCATAAGCTTTGTTACGATAAAAAGGAACTATTATTATACAAAGTGAGGTTTTTTTTGAGAGATATGTTTATTTCTTGCGATTCTCCGAACAGAGTAGCGGAATATTTTTACGCTTAATCAGAAAACGTGGAACTGTAAAGGAACATCGCGAAGAATCTGCCATTGCTAAAGCTCTGAAGCATTATCAACGAAACTAGTTTCCACCTGCGGCTTCACTTGTGTGGTATCTATTAAAGAAATTTTTCATAGATCAAAAAAAATAAAAATAAAGGCCTTTTACCATCTATAGTAGATGATTTATACAGCGTCAGGAGGCAACTTTAACTTTCACAAACGGAACGTTGTAGTGCCCGGGACGAATTAAGATGTAGTAGGCTTGCCCAGCACCTATTCCATCCTCTCAGCTTAGTCGGCCTTGTCCACAGAAAAGACATGGTCAATACGTGCGGAGCTGACTAAGGCGCGGGTTTCCTCACGATTTTTTCCTTCACCGTTTGAGAGTACTGGTATAACGCACAGAAAAATCCATTGGCACACGACCGGATTTAAACCCACCACCTTAGGAAATCGGATTGGAAGACGGGGTCACTACGAACTAGACCTCCAGTGCTCTTACCATTCAACGTAAACCTTAATAAACAAGGTTGTGTTTTGAGTTTTTCGCACTTTCGCGATATACATAGTGCTTTATACTACACAGATAAGAGCCACAAGTAATCATAAGAAAACTTGCAGCCACTCCTGATTCAAAGTTCCATAATGAGATCAGCCCATCTATCGCTTATAGAATGGTCCATCATGTTGGAAAGGACACTAACCCTTAGTCGACTTTTACGACTTGCTCGGGGAGAGAAGCAGCTGGACGCATTCTATGTTTTTTCTTTACTCTCAGTCCAGCAGAGAAGTTTATATTAAAATTCAAATTTCATTCATTCAAATCAGTCGTTACAGCGTGGTTGAAGTGCGAATGTCCTCACAATCTTTCGGATTTATAATATTAGTAAAACTTTATTCAAATCTATTCACATCTTACAGCGTGATTGAGGAACAAACATCTTTACAACCTCACAAAACTCCAGATTCATAATAATATCAAGATATGACTTTGCGTAGTAACTTTCTTTATTCTGTGCTTTGGTAGCTAATAAAACAGAATTTCCACTTGAAGAAATGTACCCACGAACGTGTGCGTGCTTGCAAACGGCGGAGAAAAACGTGATAATGTTCTTTTACTAAAACGAATTCGAATTTGGCAAGGGCAGAAAATAATCGTGCTTCTAGAATTTCAGGGGTGAAAAATGTGAAGGAATTTGGAAAATTACGGTGACCAGCATAGACTAAGGGCTAAAGCTAGCTCCTTCTTTATGTATCTTTAAAAGTTCAACGAAAGCGAAATATCCTTGCAACCATTGTCAAACTTGCCTGGATTTGCTTTAAATTACTTCCTGAACTGGTTCCTGGAGATTTTGATAGAATGCCTGCCATGCCTGATTATTTAATATGTTTTTTTAATCCTTTTACCACACTATTGCTCCTAGCCACAAGCGCCAAACCTCTACAAGCGTTAGTCAAATCTAAGTTTAGACAAAACACACGCTTCCGAATGACAAAATCCAGGGAAATCCAGTAAACCAATCTAAAAGCTTGTGATAGTGACACTCTACCTGATGTTAAGTAAAAGTGTTGTGGTGTCTATGTAGCCACAAGTAATCGGGCTGACGCGTAACTTTTGTACCTATGTGGACTCCCCGCTTGCTAGGTTCAGACATGTAGGTAATGTTTTAAAGTGCAAATATACATTCAGTATGTGCAAAATTTATGTAAGTATATAAATTATATACACCAGTTTCTCGGAAGATAGAAGATCTACAGTAGGGATAAATATGCTCTCCTATCATCGCTACAGTATGGCAGACCACACCTAGATGATGTATCATCCTAGTGGATGGAACACGCTGACCTAGAAGAAACCTATTGATTCTCGATTTGAATACATCCAAAACTTTCAGGAAAAATTGACCCCAGCAGACACTTCCACATTTTTGTAGTGCGTATGAAAAATGTGGACTCAAAAATATACGAACGCTGGGAATATCGACCATGTACAGATGGCGTCTTTCCGGGTATCTGCAGGTCTGATGGCAGAAGGGAGACGGCGGAAATATATTGTAGAAACAACAGAATTGTACTTTAATAAATACCCTCGGCAAAGACTTGCGAGGGAATTTATTATAGTAAAAGGTATTATTGTTGTAGCATTTATTACAGTAGGCAAGCAAGCCAATCCAATTCCCTCAAACTCTTGTGCTTGTGAGCGATTGTCTGGTTGCAGCATAAATTCTTTCACCATTCAATCTAGGTTCCCAAGCCGGCCAGATAACAAACTTCAGTAATTACGTTGTAAAGTTATAAACTATAATCAAACTTGGTGAAATGAGTAAAAACTAATTTAGAAACAAAATACTTGCTGGAACTTTTCCATCGTAGGAGGTAATGGGCAAACGAAGTTTCTGAAGAATATCCTGAAGACTGGGATATCATAATAACACCCAAGTCCTTTTAGGGTTCTGAACCAAAACAGTGCAATGGAATCCTTATGGTGCGCTTTGTTCTTCAATGTCATGGCTGATTATTTCAGGAACTGCCTCTGTACTAAAGTCATCGATTTGATATTTGGCATTTGACATTTGTTTTTAGTACTTATTAAAAAATACCTACATATTACTTATCTAGAGCAAAATAAAGTTGGTTTTCGAGTGTTGGCGAAAGAACAGATGTAGTTTGTACAGGCTCTCAATCTCAGCGACTTTCGCACTAGAGGTGCAGGTTCGTAGACTGCGGCGGGACAAATGGTTGCTGGCTCTGCAGATATTTTCTACAGGGTTTAAGTGTTGTGGCCTTGTCAATGTCAAATGGGCCAGCAAGCAATGATTCTAAAAGTTCGGCCAATTATAATCGGACAGTCATTTTTGAATGTAGACTATTTAGATTAATTTAATTAATGAGAACAACAAAATATGCTCACAACTAAAAACAGAAAATTATTAAACAAGCATGTTTTTATTCCAATATCTTTTCAAGAACTCCCAGTTTGAAATTGTAACTTGACCTTGATACCTCCTCGTATTAGTTATTCTGCCAAACAAGCCAAGCGGCATATGTAGGTATGAGAATAAATGGCGTGCTTAGTAATTTTTTCTGTTTTGTTATCTTTGAGAACCCAAGTCGCATTGACAAGACAATTTCGTTTACCAAGGCTAAAAAGCTTGGTTAGTGGCAAGAGGTGTAAAAGGTGAGATTGGCCGAGTTCCGTATCGTTTTATTCGTGTTTATTCGTCCAAGGTAATAGCCTAATCTAGATAACGCAAAGGTACCTATATAGGTGAAAGAAAGACACAAAAATTACAAGAGAAATTAAAGAAACGAAAGACTACTAGGCAGTATGGTCTTCGTTACCATCGCCTACCCAAAATGGGAAATTATAAAACTACTTCATAGGTACCTTTATAGATTTATATATATACTTGGCCAAATCAACTTTGACGAGAGTGAAATTGCTATTGTATTATTAATTAGCTTTTCATAAACTAATTAGAAGGGATTTGTTCCGCGCTACGATATTCGTTCGTGAAATAATTTTATTAACTTTTGTTTGTGAAGATGTGGGAGGTGGTGTTATGGATAAATATAGTAAGTAAAGACTACATAATACTGGTTTTTGTATTATTTTAGTTTCTTGAAAATGGGTTTATTTCAGTCTTTAACTATCGGGCAATGGATGATTGTAAGTTAACACGGCAAAAATACATACCGTTTTTCGACTTTGGACGAATTATTCGTCCAAATTTTCGACACCTTCATAGTCCGTTAATTGAATAAAGGAAACGGGTTTTAGTCGTTACAGCGTGATTGTACCACGAATATATTGTTTGTAGATTTTGAAATACTTAAAAAAGGGATATTTCTCTGCTGGTCTAGTACCTACCTAAAGAAAAAACAGAATGCGTCCAGCTGCTTCTCCAACATGATGGACCGTCTATATGGATGATTGGGCTGATCACCTGTTTCCATGGTTCCCCATTTTCATCTTGGGTCTTTGAATCAGGAGTGGCTGCAAGTTTTGTTATAATTAATTTTGGCTCTGCCGACCCTATTAGGGATACGGGCGAGATAATATGTAGGTACTAGGTACGTATGTAAAAAAAATTATTTATCTTATGTGTATTTTTTAGATTTTGCACATTGTTGAAGCATATCACCATGAACTGTACTATGAATATTTGTTCTCAAGAAGGAATGGTATGTACCTTATTAGGGATCCTTACCCGAAGGGTGCCAACGGGACCCTATTACTAAGACTCCGCTGTCCGTCTGTCCGTCTGTCAGCGGGCTGTATCTCATGAACCGTAATAGGCAGGAAGTAGAAATTTTCACAGAGCGTGTATTTCTATTGCCGCTATAACAAATAATTAATAAATAAAAGGTGGCCCCATACAAAAATATTTTTTTAACGTTTTCAATCGATCATCGAAGCTGCTTATTTAAAAAGTACATAGAGTAAAAGTCATATTAAAAAGTACATGTACGATGGTACGGAACCTTTCGTGTGCGAATTCAACTTGCACTTGACCGGTTTTTATGTTAGACTAGTTGCAACCGCGCTGTTTTACTCGCGTAAAAATAAAGGTTTCTGTTGATGAAAGAAAATACAAAATTCGTTCAGCAGTCTTCAAGATTGCCCCTATTTATAGTTATGTATTTATAACTAACTAGCGACCCGCCCCGGCTTCGCACGGGGATCGACATATACCATCGTGGACTTTTTTGTAGACCTTTTTAAGGTGTACAATACTGTAGTACATTACTTTGATCTATCTCGTAGGGTTCAGCCAGCGTTTGCAATGTACGCGCTAAAAATGTGTTAATTTACGACATCACATTAGAAACCTCTAAAATTATCAGTGTTATTCTACTATATTATGCATGTATTATAATACATATAAACCTTTCTCTTGAATCACTTGATCTATTAAAAAAACCGCATCAAAATCCGTTGCGTAGTTTTAAATATCTAAGCATACATAGGGACAGACAGCGGGAAGCGACTGTTTTATACTAAACATGTAGTCATAGTGAGTACGAGGTTAGTGCCTTACCTCAGAATACTCAAACGCATCTCAAAGTTGAGGACGTCTCAAATGTAGATTTTTTTTTCCGACAGATTTTCATCAGAAACTGTCAAAAAACCGTGAGTTGAGACGTGCTCAACTCTGAGTCGCCTTTGAGTATTCGGGGGTTAGTGTCACGTAGGCAATTTTCGTCTATCTGAAGGACTTAAAATATTTTCTTTCAGGAATCGAGTACCTGGAACCATTGTCAATTCCCGTCATGAGGAATGAAGCAGAAAACACAACTATTTATGTCAGGAATGACCACCCAAAGTTGCTGAATCAGAACTTAACTGCTGAGGACCTTAGTGACCTTCGAAGGCGATATAGAGCTGGTGGGTATAAGTTTGGTTCCTTGATATGTTAATCATTTATTAAAAGACAAAAAATAATTAATATACAAAGAATCTATATAATTGGTTTAATATAACATAGTTTAATTAATAATTTCTAAGATTGATTGTCTGTTGTCTGTTGATTCCTTGATTCACTGTATCTTTGATTTCTTGTTTCACTGACTCCTTGATTCTTTGATTGCTTGATTCCTTAATTGCTTGAAGTATAACGAAGACTAGTATGACTGGCATCATAGCTCAGAAACAGTTGGTAGCAGTTGTATCTGCGTTGTAAATTGTGGGTTCGATTACCGCCCAAGACAACGGTAAGGCCTACCTCATCGGCATAAGGTCATCCAGGTAGTTTTTTGGAAATAATTTAATATAGTGTGCTGTACTAAAAAATTGTATAAAAGGACCTGAGAAAAAGACTTTATAGAACATCCCTCTCTCTTGTTTGTTTCAGCTGGAATGTCTCGAATTCATGGAAAAACTAAGTTGCTGAAGAAAGGAGTAATATCAGATAGACGTAAGCAAATTATTTCAAGTATTTATTCGTGTAGACATCTTCTATATAATATAAAAACCAATTGCTGTTCGTTTGTCTCGCTAAAACTCGAGAACGGCTGGGCCGATTTAGCTGTTTTCGTTTTGAAATGTTTGTTGTAGTCCAGGGAAGGTTTAAACGGTGAAAAAAACATAGTACATGTACCGGGTAACACGCGAGCGAAGCCGCGGGCGGCAGTTAGTACAAACATAAAATCTTGCTTTGGTAGGCGGAGATCACGGATCTCCATTTGCTACGATCCTGACATACTTCTTTCGCTTCATTCACTCTCATTACATTCCTCATGCATGCTCGTCGGTTTAGGGTGGGTACTCTTGACCTGGCCCTTTTACAAAACGTCGCCAATTTTCTTGTATTTTTGATTATATATTGTTTCATGTGTTTTCAGAATTGGAATTGTTACACAATTTGGCGAAAGCAGAAGAAGGTATGTGACTGCCTGTTTCCAGTATTCTACTAATGGATAACGGACCGTTATTGCCGTAGCAACGTTGTTATATGTCAAAAAGTGTCATAAATTATTTGTCAGAAAAACAACGGTGCTATGGTAATAAACGGTCCGTTGTCCGTTAGATTAGAATATTGAGACCGGGCTTACATTAGGTACCTGATTGTGTTTATCGGAGAATAATATTTTTAGCTATTTTTTTAACCCTACGATCACCTGTATAGCTAAAGGTATACATACATAGTATCACTCCCGTATTCCTTATGGGGTAGGCAGAGCCACAAGAGCGTTATGAAAACTTGCAGCCACTCCTGATTTTCTCCCAAGATGGGTATGGTGAACCATGGTGACAGGTGATCAGCCCATCGTCCATATATGTATATGGTTCATCATGTTGGAGAGGATACTATTCCTTAGTTGACTTTTAAGACATGTTAAGAAGAATAAAGAGAACAATCTCCGAAAAGGGAAAATAGAAAAAATATATTACTTGGGTGCTAGATAAAATCAATCTGCGTTAAACTAGATAAAAATAAATAATAATTTTAGTTAAAAAAAGAAAGCATTGTTTTATGTTTAATTTTTAAGAGAAATGTTACATATCAATCTGGAAGGATATGAGGGTAGAGGTAGGTCAAAGAAAAGATGGATAGGCTGTGTAGAAGATGACATGAGTAAGAAAGGAGTGAGTGTTCGTGAGGAAAATGGAAGAATACATGTTGTGCCGACCCCACATAAAGTGGGAAAAGGGCAGGGAAATGATGAATGATGATAATTTATGTTTTATTACTGAAAATCATCTCACAGTATTAGCATAATATCCTACTCTCTCTCTCTCTCACACACACACAAACACACACACACACACACACACACACACACACACACACACACACACACACACACGCACACACACAACTTAGTTCTAGATTTGTTTATGTAATTCTTTTATGTATTTTTTTGTATTAAAACTAATTTTAATAACTTTCTTTGTAAGGAACTTGACGCTCTGTGGTCTTGGAGGTGGGCATTATTAATTGCGACACACTTTTTAACTACTGCAGCTATCATCGTGTACTTCTTATGTTATTTATGAGCCCGTGTATTTATTCCATAATAAACTCTGTATTTGCATTGTATTGTATTTTTATTTCAGTTCAACAGTGCTCCGACCAGCCGACTTTGTCCATTGGTTGCAATTTCTGCGTGTGCATGGGCGGCCAGCTGTATATCTGCACGGCTAGACATTGTGAAAATGCGGGTAGATCATTTTTACAATACAACCACTTCTACTATTACTTGGGTCACTAGTTATTTCGAATCAATATATACAGTAGTACCACTAGTATTGTGCGTCTACTGTATATATGAAAGCGAGGGAGATAAGAAATATTCCAATATTTCTGGGGTACGTTTTCTTAATGTACTAGTGTGGTGAAAGGTTAAAGTGCACCTCCAGACAAGGCTTGAATGCTACTAAGTACATAATAATCATAATGTTATATTCACATTTCAGTGAGATTTAATACAATTGTTATTTCAGAGTCTTACCTACGAACGGGCGTTGTAACCTATCATACAGGTAAATCTACCTTTATGATTTTATGATTCCACCCGAAGGGTGCCAAAGCTTTCGCCGTCGTTCATCCGTCTGTCAAATGAAAATGAAAATGTTTATTGCTTTAACTTAAAATAAAAACATAACAGGAAACACAAGAAACTGTGTGTACTCAAAGTATGCATGTGTGTGTGTGTGTGTGTGTGTGTGCGCCATTGCTTAGCTATAACATCCTGGACCAGATTGTCAGCGGGCTGTATCTCATGAATCGTAATCGGGGTGGAGTTGAAATTTTCACAGAATGTGTACTTCTATTGCCGCTGTAACAACAAATAATAAAAATAAAGTAAAAGGGCCCCCATACAAGATTTGATAACATGTACGGAACCCTTCGTTTGCATAAATTGTTTAATGTAAATATAATGTTTTAGAATCGGAATGCATCGAAGGTCAGGCAGTAAAGAGTTTCGATCGCTGCAACCGATGTTACTGCGGTGCTGGTGAGGTACTCTGCACCAGGAAGAAATGCACCATGGATTTTGGTGTGTAACTTATTGACACATTTCTAGCTAGTGGCCAACTCTTGTGACGGAGTTTTTAGGCCGCCTAAAGGCCTCCGTCATGACTTAACGAATTAAAAGCCGGTACCAACAATTTAACGTGCCCTCCGAAGCACGGAAGCGCTCAGGCGCGGACGCTTGCGGTCACCTATCCCAATTGGGACCGCGCACAACGTTGCTTAACTTCAACGATCAATCAAGAACGTCGCCACGAGCGCTTCATATATTTTTGTATTGTACATACATACATACATATTATCACGCCCGTATCCCTAATGGGGTGGGCAGAACCACAAGTAATCATAAGAAAACTTGCAGCCACTTCTGATCCAAGACTCCCAAGATGGATATGGTGAACCATTCTTGTATTGTATCCCTCTGATATGACTTTAAAAGTTTAATTTTATCTGATTGCGATGGACTGGTATTGAAAATGGTATCTTCAGACCAACAGGTTACTACGAGCGAATGTAGACCAGGAGATTCGATGCCGTCCCCCGACGGGTGCAACGATTGCACCTGCAACACAAAGGGCCAGATCGTCTGTACTGTGAAGAGCTGTGGTCCAGGTGAGAGCATACTTTGACATCTTTTTATAATAATAGAATAGTTGTTCACCGATGTGTACAAAACGTACTCAAGATAAACAAAATGGCTGAATTAAAGTACCAAACCAGAAAAAGGTATTTCCAGGTACATATTGTTTGTTTTCACCACTACAATTGTTATCGCGTAATGAGTGTTTCAAGTACTCTTCTATTTTGTTTGAAATCTATATATTATGCGTTTAAAACTAACTGCTATGACGATTAATTATATAATCTATGATAATATCGGCAAAAGTTGAAACACTTTTCTTCTTGTCTATTCTAATAACAAATTCAGTAAGCGGGGCCAGTTGACCAATTCAAAACATGCATTAGGTCAACTGGACTCGAGGGGCCAGTCGACTAATGAGCTAGAGAGTCACCGATTATTTACGAGGGTGTGGTTTGAGGCCCTCGAGTTGACACCATGAGTTAAGAACGCATTTGCTCCCGAGTGATACATAGTGCTTTATACTACACCTTGAGGAACTAAAAAAAATAAAGATTTTTGTAATTTGACGACTTCAGTGGCGAGGCGGGCGAGTGCTCGTCTGAGACGCAGGAGGCCTGCGATTCCCGCTATGGGAGAAATGTTTGTATGTTCTGCAAATATTTCTTACAGGTCTGGGTGTTGTAGTATTATGTATTATAAGTATGTTTTCAAAATAAAAGTATTATAAGTATTCTATCAGCCATCTGGTGTCCATATTACAAGCTTTGCCTAGTTTGGGGCTAGATGACGCTGTGTGAAATGTTCACAAATATTTATTTATTGTTTATCAAAATATTTCTTTTATGTTGTGATGCCATGGTACTCCTAGTTTCTGATACCGTGGGTACGAACTATGTATATGACTGTAGGGTATTATTTAATAAATTAAATTTTTGGATATTTTTAGAGCTATCCCCAAACATCAAAGACTCGGTGTGCATACCAAACACCTGGTACAGCTTGCGGGGCAGCAAAAAATGCAAGGAATGCTATTGTATCAATGGCAAAACAGCATTTTGCTATTTGAAACTGTGTGTTTCTGAAAACTACAATGGAAATAGCCGTAAGTTTAAATTGGTGATCATTTTGTTTCATTCATGTTGTCTCGTATTTTAATAAGCCAACATCAAAAAAGAGGTTTCCAATATTATTTATTTATTTATTTATTTATTTATTTATTCATTATTAATTAGTACGATTATTAGAACCAATTACACTAATTAACATTATACACAAAAGACAGAAAAAATAATAATAATATAAAATAAAATACAAGTCCTAATTAAAAATTATCATCTAAACTCATTAAAATTTTGACTCATTCATACATCAATCTCGCAAAATCTCAGGCACACTAACATTATCTTCTTCCATTCATCGGCAAAAATATCACAATCCGGGTTCTGGTCAAGAAGTCTATTGAGAGCGGCGAGGGTGCGAGGGAGTGGCGAGTTGGAGCGAGCAACTGTTCGACTAAGAGGCACAGCGAAAAGTCTATGACTTCTGCTGCGAAGGTAATTGTCTGGTAGATAGAGTCGACAAAGAAGGTTGTGCAAATCAGGAGTGTCAATCGTACCACGGAGTACCTTACACGCAGTTGCTATCTGATCGTACGCTCTTCTGGTTTGTAGGGAATTGTAGCCAAGACATCCTAGGAGAAATTATGACTATATATTTTTGTATGTTTCACTGTATCTCCGCCAATTCTTGTTGATTTTGTTGATTCTTTTGCGGTCTAAACAGTAAGGCCCAAAAATGGTCCCATATATATAACACGAGCTGCACCATATAAAACCAGCACTATTTTAGGTATTTTTTACAACACAGATTGGTTCGTGGGAAGGGTTATTGATTGTAGGTACTTTTTATGTAGATTCGTCGCTATTTGTTTGCTTATCTATCTCTTTGTCTTTTATACCTAATTTTTAGTCTCTTTTTCGTATATATTTTGCTTGCTTTGTGTACTTGATATCCATGTGAAATTAGCTCAAAGCTGAGTCTGGACCTTTTGACAACATTCAGCTTAGGTATTACCCCCTAAGGTTAGGGATATTATGTATGTATGTAAAGAAGAAAATAAAATAATTCATTGACAACATACAGAACAGAAAAATACAAAAGACAGCAAATGACAAAAAAAGAACACATAATATCACTCCCGTATCCCTAAAGGGGTGAGCAGAGCACAAGTGATTCAAAGTCTCAAGATGGATATGGTGGACCATGGTGACAGGTGATCAGTCTATCGCCCATATAGATGGTCCATCATGTTTGAGAGGATACTATCCCTAAGTCGACTTTTTTCTTTCGCATTCCTTCTTTATATAAATAAATTCGTGAGAGATTGATATTTTGGTTTTGAAATTGTAATTTTTGTATCAAATGTCTTATTTTCAGGCGTCATGCTGAAGTTATCGCTACCAGGGTCTTTACCAGGTAAGCATTCAAAAACTCACGGGAAATAGGATCACCATTTTATTTTGATACTGTTAAATATGTACCTTAGTAACAGGATGTTTGATTCACTGTAAGTAATGATGTAATGAATTTGACTTATTTCAATGGACAACCCTGCATACCAAGAGGACACCTAGGATATCTTGCTTATTTGAAAACATGAATTCAATGTTTTATTTCCACAGATAATTGCAAAAAGCTTGATTATATGCAAGACAAGTGCACTAAATGCTACTGTAGTGTCGACGGGGTGTGGTCGTGCCAGACCAGAGACATCGGAAATGATTGCAGTGCACCATCGCATAATCCAACCACGAATTACGGGAGAAAAACTACTCCATTGCCATATGATCCATATGGCCAACACTATGGTAAACCAATAGCGCCAGGGAAAACGTCTCCAAAACCAGGAGTATATCCAGGACAACCTGTATATCCTTATGGACAACCTGGTATGCCAGGAGGACAACACGGTTATCCTTATGGGTATTATGGCCAGCCAGGAGGACAACCTGGGTATCCTTATGGACAACCTGGCATACCAGGAAAACAACCTTATCCTTATGGACACTATGGCCAACCAGGAGGACAACCTGGATATCCTTATGGACAGCCTGAATATCCTTATGGACAACCTGGCATACCAGGAGGACAACCTTATCCTTATGGACACTATGGCATACCAGGACAGCATGGATATCCTTATGGCCAACCTTTAGTACCAGGAGGACACCCTGGATATCCTGGAGGGTATCCTAATAGACCACCTGGCAAACCAGGAGGACGACCTGGCAAACCAGGAGGACAACCTGGCGCACCAGGAGGACAGCCTAGACGTCCTGATGGAAAACCTGGAGGTCCAGGGGGACAACCTGGACGTCCTGATGGACAACCTGGTGCACCAGGAGGACAGCCTGGACGTCCTGATGGACAACCTGGCGCACCAGGAGGACAACCTGGAGGTCCTGATGGACAACCTCGAAGACCAGGGGGACAACCTGAATATCCTGATGGACAACCTGGCGCACCAGAAGGACAGCCTGGACGTCCTGATGGACAACCTGGCGCACCAGGAGAACAACCTGGACGTCCTGATGGACAACCTGGAAGACCAGGGGGACAACCTGAATATCCTGATGGACAACCTGGCGCACCAGAAGGACAGCCTGGACGTCCTGATGCACAACCTGGAAGACCAGGGGGACAACCTGGATATCCTGATGGGCAACCTGACATACCAGGAGGACAACCTAAAAATCCTGAAGATGCGAAGACCTCCACTAAAACAATAAACTTTGGTTGGGATGATGTACGTGACTCGATGGATGAATATAAAGGGCCTCCTGAAAGACCTAAGGAACCCGACCAATATCTTGATCCACCACCACGAGACGCTATTGATCACGAGGGACGTGACCAACCCACTGATGGTAGACCTAGTCAAGCAATAGATACGAACATTGATAGAGGGCCGTTCTGTGCCACTGGGCAGTTCTTCACGCAAGGGTCAGGGAATCTCTGCCAAGGATGTTTCTGTACGTCCACCAACGAATGGAAGTGTTGGAGCATCAAAGAAGCTTGTCGAGGTGAGTTTTTTTTTTTTTTTTTTTTAATGCGGCCCAGCCTACGGTCATAAAATATTCCTACGTACCTCGGAAATGATCAGAGTCTTTTTTGTACTCTTTCTTCCTTCATCGTGCTTTCTTCATACTGTTTCTTTCTTTCATTCATCTACATTAATTCATCAATCTTTCACTAATTCATTGGTGGGTGTCGAGGTGAGTTTATTGCGATCAAGTTTGTACGATTTATAAATATTGTAAGATACCTGTTTCAAAGTATATTAGACGCGCAAACATCAGACGCGGCTAAAATGCATTATCAGGCAATAGACGGTCTGAGTTGAAGTATGAGTAAGAAGATACGATGGACGAGAACAGACTTCGTCGTCAGATTACTCAAAGTTCCTTAAAAAAACAGAGGAAAAAAAAACTATTGTAGGATTTTCTAACAATTCTGAAAACCTGGATAGATCAATCTGTATACTTAAAACATAGTTCTAATAGTAACAAAGTGTTTGTTTTTCAGGGCACCGTAAGTCATGTTTTTACTGATTTTTTTTTTAATTATGTTTTAAATTATGCGTGGCAATGCGGCCAGCGTCTTGGGCACGCTTCCACCGTCTGATGAGCTGGATCAGGTGAGCTATCTATAGACCGTTTGCAACGGTCTTTAGATAGCCAGACTCTTTCTTTTGTAAATTATATTTGTATAAGTTGAAAGTTTCTTTCTATTATAAAAATCACCTTTAAAATACATTTTTTAGGCTCAAGGCCGGATAAAGGCCTATATATTATATAAAATATTGCAGCCTCAGCGGCCTCATGCAACCCTGGCAAGCTGAAGAAGAATCCCAAGACTCCATGCAGCGTCTGCTACTGTGGAGCTGATTCCACCAGCTACTGTGCAACAGATGAGATGTGTTCATTCCTTCTCAAACGTAAGCTTTAACTTGCCTTAAACTTGATGTATATGTATATATGTATGTATGTTCGTATGAGCTAATGCACTAGCTCATACGTGGCCAACTCTATTGACGGAGTTTTTAGGCCGCCTGAAGGCCTCCGTCATGGCTTAATGACTTAAAAGCCGGGACCGACTGTTTAACGTGCCCTCCGAAGCATAATATAGCTAATATATAGCTTGATATTTTTATCCTACTAATATAAACGCGAAAGTTTGTAAGTATGGATGTATGGATGGATGGATGTACGGATGTTTGTTACTTTCACGCTTAAACGGCTGAACGGATTTGAATGAAACTTGGAATATACATAGTACATATGCTGGATTAATATATAGGCAATTTTTTATCTGGATATCACGCGAGCGAAGCCGCGGGCGGCAGCTAGTATTACCTATTATAAATGCAGAAGTCTGTCTGTTACCTTTTAGCGCCTAAACTGCTGAACCGATTTCGATGAAATTTGCCAAGTAGGTAGATTGCATCCCGGGGAAGGACATAGGCTATCTTTGGTTGCAAAAATAATACTGTAGGGGGTGTAATAAGGGATGAAAGTTTGTGCGGAGAACCCCAATGTTAGCAGCGTCGGGCGCGGTCAGTACCTACTTGGATGGGTGACCGCGTGATATTGACTTTTTGTACGCAGTTTTCTATTATTAAAAAGTCCACGCTGAGGAAGTCACGGGCAACAGCTAGTAAATGATATTTATTAAACATAATTATGTGAATAATTTGGAATGATCTCTCATGAAATAATATTTTATGTCCAATGTCGTAAGTGTTGTTAGAGAGCATTCCAGAGGTTATGCTAGAAGAGTAACTGAAGAGTTAGCTGAAGAGTTACCGAATACTGGGTACCAAGTTGTTTTTGCTGGGCCCCTAACCTGTTTTGTTTAATTTCAGCGAGCAAATGTGAGGCAATGTCCTGTATCGAAACATGCATGGCTACCAACGCCAACTTCGGCCTTTGCCATAAGAACCAGTGTATCTGTGTCCAGTAGTCATCATCATAACCGACAACTGTCGCCGACCTCTGTATAATTAAATAAAAGTGCTGAAATACTTAAATTATGTATTTTTATTGAAATATTCCTTATCGTCATAGGCAATCTGATATATAATATTAAGCGTTCGTGGCGTAGCCTGCTCAGACGTTCTTGATTGATCGTTGAAGTTAAACAACGTTGTGCGCGGTTACTATTTGGATGGGTGACCGCAAGTGGCATTACAAGCTGAGTGCTTCCATGCCCGTGCATCGGAGGGCACGTTAAATGGTCGGACCCGGCTTTGAAGTTCTTAGGCCATGACGGAGGCCTTTAGGTGGCCCAAAACTCCGCCGCAAGAGTTGGCCACTGGCTCATATGAACTTATTTGACGTGAGGAAACTGGCATGTCGTAGGCAAGTGCACGAAAGGAGCCTTTGAAGAGCACTATGTACAGTATGGTGAATGGATTTAATCCATTTACCATACCTACTGGTTCGAAAGAACTAGTGATACGACTAGATATTATATAAATAGATCAGGACAGCTGCAGGGGATAATGAAGGAGACTTCGTTGACGATCTCGGTAGCGGTGACGGGCGATTGCTCGGCTGAGATGTAGGAGGCGAGGGTTTGATTTTCGCTGCGGGAGAAATGTTTGCATGTTCTGCAAATATTTCTTCCGGGTCTGAGAGTTGTAATATTATGTTTTATAAGTATGTATTTACAAAAAAGTATCCTATCAGCCATCTGGTTCCTATAGTAAAAGCTTTGCTTAGTTTGAGGCTAGATGGATGGCTGGACACAAATATTTAGATATTTATTATTATTTATTTAATTATTACTACAGTTCCTCAACAGCATCGTTTCTTGGAAGACCAAGGCTGAAAAAATTAACTCACACATCATTTTAAGACATTTATTGACAGAAAGAAACTTATAAAAGTAATACAAATATAATTTACAAAATACAAAAGAAACAGTCGGGCTATAGCTATAGTTCAACTGATCCAGATCATCATAAGTTATTTATAAGTAGTCTTGCTTCCTATAAAACGAATGCTGTACAAAAAATGCTAATGACATTGTTGCCATATCTAATTTTTTTTTTCAAATATGACTTTTTCTGCGGTACTTTTAATTACGAAATTATAAACTCATTAAACAAATTAGCTATGCAATGTCGTCCTGATTTATGAATTTCTAAGTTTATTATTTTGTGTTCTTAAAATGCAGAAGCCGGAGCCTATAGGCATTTTATTGGTAAGTGTTTCTTATTAAAATGTATTCTGAAGTTATGAAGATTGAACTAACACTTCTGTTTCTAACCCCCGAATACTCAAACGCGACTCAAAGTTGAGCATGTCCCAAGTCACGGTGTTTTGACAGTTTTTGATGAAAATCTGTCAAAAACTCGTCACTTGAGACGTGCTCAACTCTGAGATGCGTTTGAGTATTCGGGGGTTAGTAACACTAATTTCTTCCGCTAGTTTTTGGTCACCACTGACCAAAAAATTGAGTCAAGGTGCTTGACCTTTACTCCCCATTGGTCGGTTCCACGAGCCAGTTCGCTCATTGCCGCTTCAACTTTCTTAAAAAACCGGTCAAGAGCGAGTCGAATTCGCACACAAAGGGCTCCGTACCATCGTACACATACTTTGTTATACGACTTTTACTCCATGTTCTTAAAAAACAATATTTCTTGTATGGGGCCCTCTTTTATTTCTTTATTTATATTATTTGTTGTTATAGCGGCAATAGAAATACACTGATAATTTCAACTTTATACCTATTTCGGTTCATGAGATACAGCCCGCTGACAGACGGACGGACAGACGGACAGATGGCTGGACAGACGGACAGCGGAGGCTTAGTAATAGGGTCCCGTTGGCACAATCGGGTACGAAAACTCAAAAAAATAAAAAAATACGAAGCCATCTCTATCAGAAGCCCTGACAAGATCTTCTTGAGTGCAGGTGGGCACAGAATGCAGGAAAGCAAATACACTATGCTTTGAGTAGGAGCTTCGCACTGACACTAAACTGGGGATATATCTAATTTAACACGTTGACTGTCCGTGCATTATATGTAATGCACTTTTGGTCTACTTTTGGTAAGGCCGACAAAGCTGAGAGGATGGAATAGGTGCTGGGCAAGCCTACTCCATCTTAATTCGTCCCAGGCACTACAGCATCCCGTCTGTGAAGGTAAAAGGTGCCTCCTGACGTTGTATAAACCATCTTCTATAGATGGAAAAAGGCCCTAGTTTTTTTTAAGTTATACTGGATATATTTAACTTGCTAATAAGAACTATATCAATGAAACTTTTGACTCTGCTACACAGTTTTTATTTTTGCAGTTGTCAACGTGCCATTTGTTTTATGTACCTCTAATGTTTTTGTTCCAAAATATATTTTTTTTAATTTGAAAAAAAAACTTATTTTATAGCTATAGGTTTTTCAGATTTGGTGTTTCGGCGCTGCTCATGCATTCTATGATGGATTGGCTAACGACTGGTATTCGAATGATGATGGTAAATTTATTAAAATATTTAATTAATTTATGAATAAAGTACTATCCTACTAATTTCACTTGCTATGTTTGGTCCAAAAATAGCAAGTCCAATCAGCAAAATGATGTTATCATCAACAATCCTAAATTAACATGCTTTTTATTTTACAGGTATTTTATCGGACAATCTTACTCCTTTAAATCTTTTTAGAAGCAACGATCGAAAAAACAAAAGCAGGATTTTAGGATCGTTGAATTATAATTCTACTTATACGCGATACGGCGATCATTACGGCAGGGAATGGTCTTTGCAATTTGATAAGTGTATGTATTTTTCTTCGAATAAAATTAACTGAATGTTTTAGAAATCTATTTCTAAAAAGAAAACTGCGTATTATTTTGCTGATATTTTATATTGCTTTATAGTTTTTCCGGAAAAAGATAGTCTGCGTACGAAATATAAAACGCCACCACCATTTAAAAGTCATTCAAGTAAGTTCCCAATAGATTCTCTAGTTTAAGGAATAAAAAAGACAAAAAAATTAGATGAAAAATAGAGTTTTATATTCAACTAACTAATGTCTGTAGACATTAAGCAACATAGATTATTAAAAAATATATATCATTACGACATAACAATGTGTATTGTACGGACACTGTTAGTTAAACATGGGAACCGAGCAGTAGACGTAAATGCTGTCGAATAAAGTACTACTAGGACTACTTTTGTACAGCAAACTATGTCCATGTTTGAAGTAGTTAAAGGCTTATACCAGTACTCTCAAACACCGTAAGGAAACCGTGAGGCGTACTTTAAATCCTTTCACCACACTGCTTCGAAATAACTAGTGACACTAGTGTGTTTTTTAATTTAATTTGTATTTCCAGTACTCAACAAGTTGCAGAAACAAACGACACCAGCGGAAAGTAATTATTTAGAAAAGAATTTACCTATGTACTACTTAGCTTCTTCATAACATCTGTGTTGAACAAACAAACCATCGAGTTAGTGACATGTCGGACATTCGGTAACGCCTGTGACGTGTCGGGCAATGGTTTGTCGAAGTAGTGACATACAGTCATCAGAATCAAAAGATTGTTGAGGTGGTATAATAAGCTATAATGGTGCGCTTGACATTTATTTTCTCTATCAGCCGTCATTTTAGTATTCACTCCTTACTTTCATTCTAACTTTCACGCAATACATAGATTATCTTAACAATGTAACCAATTTTATTTGATTTTAATTGTACATTTTTGTGTCTTTTTTTATTCAATATTTAATTTTTTCATTATGATTTTTTACTCGCTCGACCATATTTTAATACTATTGCATGCTGTCTGTAACTTTTAATAATAACATTTGTCAAGTTTTTGTTTTGAACCAGGTTATTAGTGATTAAATTAATGTTATTATGTATGTATGTTCGTATGAGCTAGTGGCCAACTCTAGTGACGGAGTTTTTAGGCCGCCTAAAGGCCTCCGTTATGGCTTAACGACTTAAAAGCCGGGACCGACTGTTTAACGTGCCCTCCGAAGAACGGAAATATATATAATACGAAAAATAAATTAATGTTTATTATGTTGGTCAAATAAATAAAAATAAATATCTTCTCTCTTCGCCTACAAACCCAACAATGGGACAGTATGTAGTAGTGATAGTAATATTAAACAGATTAGTGAGCTTGTTATTTCCGTTATTCTAGCGTGGAGGTGTGCCATTGGTCCTGATAAGAAACTAGACGGCTGCAATCATTGCGTGTGCCTGGGAGGTCAGCTGTACTTATGCACAGCGAAGAAGTGCCAAACCCCTAATGATAAAGGTATTATTGTTACTGATTCTTTTTATTGAACGTCTTTTGATCTTTTGATGACCAAAAATTGTCTCTGAAAAGGTCATAATCAATATTTTAGATATAGGTTTTATTAGAAGCATTGGACGTCGAGTCGACAACATTGACTGAAGAGTGAAAAATCGCAAAAGCAAAGAGAGGCGTTTACACAGCAGTGGGTGCGATTTGGCAGCGGATGATGATGATGATTAGGACCTTTGAATTTTTAATTGAAATGACTTGGTGGTTTCCACATAATGTTTTCCTCCGGAGTTTTGGTGGCGTGTATAAGCGTGTATGTATAGCGCAATTGATATCGTCACTGGAAAGGCAAATTTACGTAAGCGCCAATCGAGAAAAAGCCGTTTGAAGTTCATTTTTTTCGTTTTTTTAATCATAACTTTCTACCTAATTATCGAATTTTGATGACGTCAACGTAAGATTTCATTCTTTTATCATTTTCTATGTCCAGCAATTCATATTATTGTATTTGGACGGCTATTTTAGGATAGTAACTCAATATGCCTATTTGGCGCCATTTTGGCGCTTACGTAATTTTGCCTTTCCAGTGACGATATGGTGATATGGCTATGATATGGTGCAGTGGATAGATAAAGAATTTCTAAGATAATGGCGTTACTAAAATACAATTTGTTTCTTTCAGGGGTCCTGGTATACAATACGTACCGTGAAAAAAAAAGTAACTACTCATATTATTCCATTCTTTAGTAGAAACTGACCTTTTTGATTACTATAGCAACGTCGTCTTATGTCAAAAAATGTATGGCACTTTTCAACAGATAACAATGTTGCCATAGTAATGATGGATCCGGCGTCCGTTAGGGTATATTGGAACCGGGCATCAGCCATTAATGGGGTGGGCAGAGCCACAAGTAATCATAAGATAACTTGCTACTTTCCTGATTTGGTGAACCATGGTGACAGGTGATCATCCCATCGCCCATATAGGTCCATCATATTGGAGAGGATACTATCCCTTAATCGACTTTAACGACATGCTCAGGAAGAGAAGCAGCTGTACGCATTCTATTTTTTATCTTTACTCCCAGTTCAGCGGAGAAGTGATAAGAGGAGTCTTATTTGATTGGATGTTATTCTTTTTACTTACCAGCGGATCGATGCATCGAAGGGGAAAAGATTAAAAGCTTCAATTGTAATCGGTGTTGGTGCAGCGGTGGTCAGATCCTCTGTACTACCAGAACGTGCTCAGGTAAGCACCGATGTTCCATACAAACGCGGTACCTAACTGGTGGTTTTAATGGTTCCGAACCTAAATGGAGAAAAAGAACTCTGGCAGTGGTCGTGGTCCACTTCATTTTTTCTCCAACTCCTTTTATAAACATGATTGTAAAGGGATCATTTTACAAAAAAATAGCCAAGCGTGGTTTCTTGCCCGCTTGGTCGCGTTACGAACAGGTGTAAATGCAACGTAGATTTAAGACGTGTCCAAGTGATCCCCATGATTTTATTGAATAAAATTTTTTTGACTTGAGATGACCCCGGGTAATTTTTAATGCCTTTGGTCTACCTCATTTTTCTAGAACAATGGGTATCATGGGTATCTCAATAATAAGCGATAGGAAAATGTAAGATATCAAAAAAGGGTTTTTGGATGACTTGATGGGGTTTCGTCCGTCCTTCAGTCACACCATGGCTGGTATTTCAGCAATTACTAAAGCAGGCTTCAAAACTGCCTTGCTACCTCTTATTGAGAGAGATAAAAAATATTCTATCATAATACAAAATTATACCACTTCATACTTTGATCAGCGGAACAACCTTTGAAAGAGATAGATTATAAGAGAGTTTATTATTAACGACACTGCAGAGGCGGTAATGTTTTTGTTATGCATAGTTTTTTATGATAAAGTAAGTAAGGTCGTATGAGCTAGTGGTTATTTTTTATGATGAGAAAAAGGGTTTAAAAAAAGCAATAAAAAAAATTAACTGTCTGATCAATTTTCTGATTCTAGAGAATAAAAATGTAATGGCGGTGAACAACAAGAGATGCGTTCCCGGAGAGCACATGCCTTCTGAAGACAACTGCAACAGCTGCGGGTGCAACCGACGTGGCCAGCACTACTGCAGCGCCATGACCTGTAGTGGCTCTCGTAAGTAGTCAAGTCATCGAGACCTGCCCGGCATCAACCACAAGCTTAAAACCATCCTGGATACTGGAACTCTGCTACCAACATCCCAAAGCCCTTCTCCGGTACTTCAAAGAGTTTTCCTGGCTGGGTCGGCACAACATGCTCTCTTCTGCCATTCCCTTCTGCCAGCATGTTACTAGCTTTTAATAGCTTGACAAATAATAGATGTGATCAGGAGCAAGTTGGATACCAGGGAATTTCAACCTAGATTCATTTTTGAAAAGTTAATTTCATTCAGAGCCTGAAGGTTTTTATGGAAAAAAGTCCAAGTTTTTAAAGTCTAAGTTGTTTTCAGCATCAAAATCTCGTGGCATCGACATGGGCTGTGTCCCGCAGACCTGGTACAGTCTGTCAGGCACTGGGGCGACGTGCCGGGAGTGCTATTGCGTTGATGGCAGGTTTGGCATCTGCTATATGAAGCTTTGCCAAGGCACCCTAGCTTCCAGCAGTGGATGTAAGTAAGCTCGTACATCTTGTTAATTTTTTTTTGGAAGAGCTGGCAAATGAGCAAGCGGCTCACCTAATGGTAAGTGATTATCGCCGCCCGTGACACCTACAATATCAGAGGAGTTGCAAGTGCGTTGCCGGCCTTTGAGGTAGGAGTAGGGCGGAGTTTTGCACTTCCAATAGTGCGAGGGGCAGTTTGGACGTTCACACTAGGATTGAAGTCCACGGGTGGAAGTCCGAGTGTGGTTTTCTAGAGGGGGATTCGCCAGCGCTAGTGCAACTGGTACCCCCCTGGGGTACGCTGTATTTCTGAATGTCTATATATCCTACTAATATTATGAATCCGAAAGTTTGTGTGGGAGTGAGGATGTTTGTGAATTTGTACTTTGTGCCTCTAATCACGACTGATGATGAAAATGATGCTAAGTTAAGGTTTTTCGTTTCAGACGCACCTATGATGTTGATGGCAGCTGTAGGAAAAGGTAAATTCTTAATGTAACCTTGATGACCTCGGTGGCGTGGTGGATGAGTGTCTGGCTGAGATGCAAGAGGTACAGGTTCGAGTCCTGTGATGGAAAAATGATGGGGGAATATTTGCATGTTCTACAAATATTTCTTTCTGGTCTAGGTGTTGTGGTACTACGGTAATCGTAGTTTCTGATACTTACGACAACGGCATTCCTAGTGGGGGGTTGACAAATCGGGATGGGTGACCGCAAGTGGCATTACGAGCTGAGCGCTTCCGTGCTTCGGAGGGCACGTTAAACAGTCGGTCCCGGCTTTTAAGTCGTCAAGCCATGACGGAGACCTTTAGGCGGCTTAAAAACTCCGTCACTAGAGTTGGCCACTAGCTCATACGAACATACATACAGTGAGGGGTTAGCATAGCACTATTTAATTAATTTATTATTTTGTGTTTAAGCCGCTTGTTCGAAAGGAGCTGTCATGGAAGACGAGTGTTCGAAATGCATCTGTACTTACAAAGAGGAATGGAAGTGCCATACCAGGCTGATAGACAATTGCAACGGGGGTGAAGGCGGGGAAATACAAAATCTCAACGGTAAGATTTGTTACATTTTCTGACGTGATATTTTAAATAGATATAAGTGAAAGTATTAGTGAAAATATTGGTCAGTTGGGTCGATGACATCGAGAAGACAGGGGGAAGGTTCTGGATGCGATTGGCCGAATCCAGATCTGAATGGTCTAAAATGGAGGAGACCAGCAGTAAATATGGGCTGAAAATGCTGATGATGATAATGTTCAAATATAATATGTTTTATTGTCTATTCTTTGGTATTCTAAGTAAATAGGGTTTAAAAAGTATGTTGTATTGTCCATAGATTCTACGTACAAGACTACTGTCAGACCTGGGTTTGAGTTTTTATATATTTTGAGCATCACCTCATATTTGTGCTCATACTCTGTAGTTTGTGCTTCTTCTGGATCTTGATGACTTCTCTTTTCATATAACTTGCTTATATTTGTGATTTTTCAACGTATTTGATAGGGTTTATTTTTTGAAGGGGAAATTAGTGCTTGACTTATGGTTATAACTAACGTAAAATATGTTATATTTCAGGCAAGCAGATTATGACAACAATTATGAGGATACGGATAGCTTTGATATTGATGGTACGGGCAACTCACCAGCTACTGACAGACTTCGAGACTTTGATGGAGAAGTAACCGGTGGACCGGGCTCTGAAAATGTTTATTCGACACATCCAAAAGTAAATGATGATGAAAGCTATGAACGTCCATCTACAAGACAAATCTATCCATCAAGCATAGAGGAAGACATAAACTCTGAATATAAATCTACAAGACAAATCTATCCAACACTATACAACACAGTCTATACAACACCAACCTTTCCATCAAACATAGAAGCCCCATATGACAAAAGCTTTGAATCTCAACCTAATAAACCAGCCTACCCATCAGGCATAGATGCTCTAGATAACGATAGAAGCTATGAACGTCACCCTACAATGGAAGATGAGAGTGAAATAAGGCATACAACAAGTCAAGGAATGCCTACAAGCCAGGGAAGACCTAGACCACCATCAAGAAAACCGAAGAGACCGCGCTTTGGTGCGCTGCCTCCAGGGACACAGTGCCAAGAGGGGCAGTCCTTCACTCAAGGAGTCAGTAACACCTGCCAGGGTTGTTTCTGTACAACCGAGGGGCAGTGGAAATGCTTTAGCATCAAAAACGCATGTCGAGGTAATTTATATATATTACTTGCTTACACACTCAGCTTCACTCACGTGGTCCAAATTTTGACATTCCATTTTACCCCCTTTTCTGGGTTGTTTGAAAAATCCTGCATTACATTGACGGCCTCGGTGGCGTGGCGGGTGATTGCTCGGCAGAGACGCAAGAGGCGCGGTTTCGATTCCCGCTGCGGAAGAAATGGTTGCATGATCTGTAAATATTTCTTCCGGGTCTGGGTGTTGTGGTACCATGGTACTCGTAGTTTCTGATACCCACGACACAGGGAATCCTAGTGAGGGGTCAGGACTATGTATGTGACTGTTGGGTGTTATTTATTTATTTATTTGTCTGTCTGTCTGTCTGTCTGTCTGTCTGTCTGTCTGTCTGTCTGTGTCTGTGTCTGTGTCTGTGTCTGTCTCTGTCTCTGTCTCTGTCTCTGTCTCTGTCTCTGTCTCTGTCTCTGTCTCTGTCTCTGTCTCTGTCTCTGTCTCTGTCTCTGTCTCTGTCTCTGTCTCTGTCTCTGTCTCTGTCTCTGTCTCTGTCTCTGTCTCTGTCTCTGTCTCTGTCTCTGTCTCTGTCTCTGTCTCTGTCTCTGTCTCTGTCTCTGTCTCTGTCTCTGTCTCTGTCTCTGTCTCTGTCTCTGTCTCTGTCTCTGTCTCTGTCTCTGTCTCTGTCTCTGTCTCTGTCTCTGTCTCTGTCTCTGTCTCTGTCTCTGTCTCTGTCTCTGTCTCTGTCTCTGTCTCTGTCTCTGTCTCTGTCTCTGTCTCTGTCTCTGTCTCTGTCTCTGTCTCTGTCTCTGTCTCTGTCTCTGTCTCTGTCTCTCTCTCTCTCTCTCGCTCGCTCTCTCTCTCTCTCTCTCTCTTATTTATTTATTTATTTATTTATTTATTTATTTATTTATTTATTTATTTATTTATTTATTTATTTATTTATTTATTTATTTATTTATTTATTTATTTATTTATTTATTTATTTATTTATTTATTTATTTATTTATTTATTTATTTATTTATTTATTTATTTATTTATTTATTTATTTATTTATTTAGTTATTTATTTATTTATTTATTTATTTATTTATTTATTTATTTATTTATTTATTTATTTATTTATTTATTTATTTATTTATCTCGTCTTAGTCGGTGGTTTTGTTATAAAAGGAAGCTACCTACCGAATTCCAGCCTTCTAGCTTCAGCAGTTTCGGCTCGGCGATTATGAATGAGTCAGTCAGTCAGGTTAAGCTCTTTTATAGGTATAGATAGAAGATAGATATCAATATTCAAAGATTAATATTGTAAGACAAGCTAATTATGTAAGGCATTTAATACAGATTGTGAGTCTGGCTTCTAATTGTGTAAGAGGAGTGATGGGCTAGAAGTGTTAATTTTTAGTTGTTGTATGGTATCAATACAAAAAAATGTAATGATATTGTTTTTTCTTTTTCAGGATTACGTAAGTAGAGTTCCATCGCCACTTTAGAAGTTTACATTTTATTGTTAGCTACTAAAAATTAATATCGGTAAATTGCATGCGGTTATTACCAAAGATGAGAGCACTGGTGGTCTAGTTGGTAGTGACCCCGCCTTCGCCGCTGTGGGTTCAAACCTGGTTATGTACCAATGGAAAAAATGATGTGCGCTATTATACCACTACTCTCAAACGGTGAAGGAAAACATCGTGCGGAAACCCGCGGCTTAGTGAGCTCCGCACGTATTGACCATGTCTTTCCTGTGGACAAGGCCGACTAAGCTGAGAGGATGGAATAGCTGCTGGGCAAGCCTACTCCATCTTAATTCGTCCCAGGCGCTACAGCGTCGAGTTTGTGAAGGTAAAAGTTGCCCCTGACGCTGTATAAATCATGTACTATAGATGGTAAAAGGCCTTTGTTTATTACTAATGGGGATTGCGGCAGTTTGGGAATGTATTGTTTACTTACACAGAACCGAAGGCCTGCGGTAGAGGAGTGTACTGGAAGAACCGCAACTCACCATGCAGTGTTTGCCATTGTGGCACGAATGCCAGATGGATGTGTTTCACTGACGAAGCGTGTGCCCAAGAAATCACAAGTAATACTATCGTTTGGAAATCATCATCTTGTATTGACGACCTCGGTGGCGCGGCGGGCGTGTGCTCGGCTGAAACGCAAGAGGCGCGGGTTCGATTCCCGCTACGGGAGAAATTTTTGTATGTTCTGCAAATATTTCTTGCGAGTTTGGGTGTTGTAGCATTATGTATTATAAGTATGTATTTACAAGAAAAAAAAAGTATTGTATCAGCCATCTGGTGCCTACAGTACAAGCTTTGCTTAGTTTGGGGCTAGATGGCGCTGTGTGAAATGTTCACAAATATTTATTTAGTATTTATTTATTTATTCTTCTCACGTTTTTGTTCACATCGTGCGTTCTTCCATATCTTTCTACTAGTCGTTATCACGACACTCTTCTTTCTTACTCATCAATACTAATATTATAAATGCAAAAGTAACTAACTATGTCTATCTGTCTGTTACCGTTTCATGCCTAAAGTGCAGAGCACATTTTGATGAAAGGCTAGATAGATTCCATCCCGGGGAAGAACATAGGCTACTTTTTGTTGCAATAATAATCCTCTGAATGACGAGACTATTATTGTCTTAATGAAGTGTCAAAAGATCGAACTGTAGAAGCGATTTTTAATTTATTCTTTTTGCTGCCTCTGTAGCCGAAATGGCTGAACGGATTTTAGTTGAGTGTTGTTGGGTTTTCCAGAAAAAAAGTGCCATAGGTAAAGCCTGTGACAGTTTTGACAACTAAATTGTAAAAAAATCAATATGGCGGCTTAAGGGAGGTCAATTCTTGTGACGGAGTTTCAGGCCGCCTAAAGGCCTCCGTCATGGCTTAACGACTTAAAAACCGGGACCGACAATTGAACGTACCCTCCGAAGCACGAAAGCGCTCAGCTCGTAATGCCAATGCTCGGCCATCCCAATTCTGACCGCGCACAACGTTGCTTAACTTCAACGATCAAGAACGTCTAAGCAAGCTACGCCACGAGCGCTTCATGTTGTAATGATGTTTATAGAATTATTGTATTATTTCAGAAACAAATTGTGACGCTGTCGAATGCTTACACAGTTGCAGAGACAAGCGGAATAATTACGGGTTCTGCCATCAGGACATGTGTGTCTGCGTGTAATGAGACATCAATTCAACTGTAATAAAACAATAATGAATGAGTTCTTGTGTTTCATTATGACGACCTCGGTGGCGCGGCGGGCGTGTGCTCGGCTGAGACGCGAGAGGCGCGTGTTCGATTCCCGCTACGGGAGAAATGTTTGTATGTTCTGCAAATATTTTTTCCGGGTCTGGGTGTTGTAGTATTATGTATTATGAGTATGTATTTATTGGGTAATGTGGTCGCAAAGCGACAAAGCCCTTAAACATATAAAATAGTATGTATTTACAAAAAAAAAGTATATAAGTATGCTATCAGCCATCTGGTGCCCATAGCTTTGCTTAGTTTGGGGCTAGATGGCGCTGTGTGAAATGTCCACAAATATTTATTTATTTATTATTTATTTAAATCTATACTTATATGTATAAGAGCTTAACCTGACTGAAGTGCATGAAAGGGGCCTTTGAGGCGCACTATAAATCCTTTCACCACACTGGCCTGGTACTGTACAGGCAAACCAGTCAGACAAGCCTGCATAAAGCAGGCCATACACGCTAGGTTGTACCTGACTGGTTTGCTTGCACAGTTACCCGTTAGGTAAGCTAGAGACGCCGAGACGCGAGAGGTGTTGGTTCGATTCCCGTAGCGTGAGAAATTTATTCAAATATTTTTCCGGGTACGATTACACCAAATCCGGTATCGGTCGAAATATGGTCGGACGTCGTCGACAGAACTGGGCTGATCGAATCAAACTTATGCTAAAAGAAGTGCAACCGCCATTTGATTCCATCGGCCGAGTTCGGTCGACGACTTCCGGCCATGCTTCGGCCTATACCCAATTTGGTACAATCGTACCGCTAGGCTTTGTGGTACACGTACTTGGTTCCAGATAACACATGCCTTACGCATTGAATAGGTATAATAATAATCCTACTAATATTATAAACGCGAAAGTTTGTATGTATGTGTGTATGGATGTATGGATGTTTGTTACTTTTTCACGCCTAAACGGCTGAACGAATTTGAATGAAACTTGGAATATAAATAGTACATATACAGGATTAACATATAGGCTATTTTTTATCCAGGTACCGTGCTAGCTAGCGATGCCGTGGGCGGCAGCTAGTATAAAATAAAAATGTTTACAACGCTAACTCAAAATAAAAACAAAACACGGTTTGGCATCTTCTTTTAAGTAAATAATAATGCTTGTGTTAGGAGAAACCGCTCTTAAATAAAAAGATTTTAAAAGGTATGTATTGTATAATGGATGAATGAAAGAAGATTAACGAAACAGGTGTATGAGGCGAGTGTGAATGGTATCGTTGAAGGGGAAGACCTCGGCGCACGTACCTGGACCAAATCAGCGACGTTTTGGAAAAGGGCCAGGTCAAGAGTACCCTAAACCGACGAGCATGCATGAGGAATGTAATGAGAGTGAATGAAGTATATCATGATCGTAGCATAGCAAATGGAGATCCATGATCTCTGCCTACACTTATGGGAAACAGGCGTGATTTTACGTACGTATGTATGTATGTATGGTATAATAGGTGACTGTTGGCTATTATTTATTTTCATAATTGTACAATGGCCATTTCATTGATTAAGGCAATGCTTTGATTATAACCTTTTAATTAGAAATACCTAGGTACATTTCTATGTGCGTGTAAGTATAAATTAGCAATGTATTGATTAAAATACCTAAATGCATTTATTTCTGTTAAGATGCAATATTCTGTAATACTGGTAAGTATTTTGCACAATTTAAAAATACATTATTTCAAAAGTACCTACATTTTTCTAAGCTGAGATAATGGTGCTTTTTAAGACTTTTCCATATAAAAATCGTCTCGGGCACTACAGCAGCGTCCCGTTAGTGTAGGCAAAAGTTGCCTCCTGACGCTGTATAAATCATCTAGTAAAGATGATAAATGCCTTAGTTCACAGCATACTTTATTTTACTTTTAGGTTTGGTGCCTTTACGCTGTTACAGCTTCATTTAATCCCGATGATGACTCCTGGTATTCAAATGACCAAGGTATGATAAAATGATCTTATATTATAAATAAATAAAAAAAATATTTGTGGACATCACACAGCGCCAGACTATCCCCAAACTAAGCAAAGTTTGTACCATGGGAACCAGATGGCTGATACAATACTTATAATACATAGTACCTATTGAAACACCCACACCTGGAATAAATATTTGAAGAACATGCAAACATGCAAATAAATACATAGTTCAATAGTTTAATAGATACTTTATTTCGTAAGATTATGTGGGATCACTTGAATACGTTTTAAAGCTATGTTGAATTAATGCGTCCAAGCGTGGAAGACAGGCAAGAAACCACGCTTGCCTATTTCTTTCGAAAATGATCCTTTTACAATCATGTTTATAAATCCGTGAGAACTTGACGATGCGTGGTTTTGGGCTTTCATTGTGGCTGAATTAATTTTAATTCAACTTGGAATATGCTGGCTGAAATAATACCTAGTTACGTATAAGCGTACCACGCGAATAAAGCCGCGAGCGAAAGCTAGTTGACTATAAAAAAAAATATATATATATACAACGTGTAACATAATGTCCCTATAAGCCCGAAAGGGGTGTATTCAGACCGAGCACTTGAATACATTGACGTGTGCAAAAGTTCAATACATCATATTTGAAATTCCAATACAATTAAAAACAAATTATTTCATGAGAAATTTGTGACAACCCTATGTGTTTGTTTACCATTTGCGTAGGTAACAAACACACGCGCACCCTCCTATCGCGTCGGACCCACACATACGCAGACAATTGAACGCGCGGCAAGTTTCAAAAAGTACCTAGGTGTAATCAAATCACCAAAGTTTTCGTAAGAATTTGCAATTTTTTTAATTCTACGTAGAAATTAAAGTCGAAGATTAAAATCACGATATCTTTCACACATAAAAAAACAACTACCTACCTACATCTACCTAGGTAGTTACCTAAGGACCTAGGTACAGGAAAAGTTAAGTTATACCTTTTCTCCCTTCTTCTTGGTTGGCTCGGAACACGGCTAATTGACATGGTAGGTATTAGGTAGGTATGTAGGTACCTAGGTTGGTATTACTGGTACACATTCACATTCACAATCACAAAATTATTTTTGTCATTTTTTATTAGTAAGCTAGGTACTAATGGGGTACCTACTAGGTAGGGTGATAGGTTAGGTACCTATCATCATACCTACCTATCACTGAATTTTATCACTGTTGACACACACAGTAGGTACTCGGTATCCATCAAAGGGAAGTAGGTACAACACACCACCGAATTCCCGGTCTTCCCTCACTGGTGCGTCGGTGGAAAGATCCCGTCGAGAGAAGACGGTTCACCAATCCCAGAAAATAGCCCGTAAGATGGCAATGGCCGCCCTGGATAACGCTCTCTGTAGAGCTGACGCGCCGCTACTAAGCTATTAATTATTTGGTGCTGCTCCAACACACACACACAACACCATATCATAATACTCACCGTTTGAGTACAAAGCCGACATCGTATCGTTAATTAGTTACGCGAACCGAGAGATTGCTTGTTGCAGTTGTTGCAAGGAACGAATGCTAATTGCGACTGATAAAAACCGATCTGTTTTGCGACCAAAAGTAGGTACCTATTGCCGAAAGCCGAATTTTTAGGGTTCCTTGTCTGGGGTAACCCACTAAATACCGATTGGGAAAAAAAAGGAAAAAACTTCACCATACATCTACTACTACTACTACTACTGTCGTCGTGTCCGTGTCGTTAGCTCTTTTGAACCAGTGTGATGGAAGGATTAGAGTGCACCTTGAAGGTTCCTTTCGTACACTTTGACACACGTCTATGACATGCCTGGTTTCCTCACGAGGTTTTCCTTCACCGTTTGAGAGCATTGATATTGCACACATAAATTTCGAATCGAAAAATCCATAGATTCGAAATCACGACTTAAGGATGGGAAGGCGGGGTTCATACCAATATGCTACCATGTGCTCCATCCCCATTTGCTACTAGGTACCTACCTACTTACATAATAACCTACCAACAATTACGTAGTTCAATCAAGAAAAGTAAAAAACAAATAAACCTACGGAACCAATTTGATTTTATTAAACAAACGCTTGCGGTGCGGTGTCGGTTGACGGTTGCGGATTTTGAATTTAGCAAAGGCACCGACAGCCAATTAGGGCGAGGTGCCATCCCACTAGTTGTTGTTGTTGTTTCAATGCAACCAATGACAAATAGGCTGTTCACGATGAAAATGAAGATTAGTAAGACAGATAAGTCACAACCTTTGACTTTAGTGCCCAAGTAGGTAGGTACAAAATTGCATTGAAAAATGCTCCAATGAATATTGGAATAATACATCGTTGGAAAAACTAAAGTGGAATAGGGTCACGGCTTTATCCTCAGGCACGGTAGACCTCGTCTCATACTTCTTGTTACCTACTCAAGATGCTTTTAAGGCCCGAGTAGGTAGGTACAAAATTGAGTAGGTATCACAGCTTTATCCTTAGGCACGGTAGACATCCTCTCATACTCCTTGGCACCCACTGAGGATACCTTTATGGCCCGAGTAGGTAGGTACAAAATTGAGTAGGTAAGATACCTATCTCCTATACTAGGTACTTAACAAAGAGATCTGAAAGGATGTTTACGGTGCCTAGGGATTTTAGTCGTGATGTGACCTTACATTTTAATTACCAATAAATACCAAGGTACCACTAGGCCTTCAAAAAAAAATAGAAATTACTTATTAAGCCACCTCGTTATTAGGTAAGTAGGTAGGCATTTTACTAATGGTGTCTGTTCTGTTACCTGTTTCATCTAGAGTTCACACTTAAAGGTCAAAAAACAGCTGTAAATAGGGATGCCTCATGTTGTGTCAAGTTACGTATTGGAGCAAAGTTTAAGAGACATTTCATGAATGAAAACCTTTGAAATTTTAAAAGTCGTTGAACAAACGTTGTTCGCAATGACGTATAGAACACCCCCGTTTCGGGCTTATAGGGACATTATGTTACACGTTGTATATATATTCGACTTAAAAGGCACCATTGCGTATAAGCCGATTATGAAATTATGATTTGTGTAAATTTTAATGTTAATTAGTGTAATTGGTTCTAATAATCGTACTAATTAATGAATAAATAAATGAATCGAATTGAAAGTGATAGCGCTATGGATTTTGGTTGTATCGGCGGCCTCGGTGGCGTGGCGGGCGATTGCTCGGCAGAGACGCAAGAGGCGTGGGTTCGATTCCCGCTGCGGAAGAAATGTTTGCATGATCTGTAAATATTTCTTCCGGGTCTGGGTGTTGCAGTAGTTTCTGATACCCACGACACAGGGAATCCTAGTGTGGGGTCAGGACTATGTATGTGACTGTTGGGTGTTATTATTATTATTATAAAAGAAAAACAGAGTGAGACTGCGCAAAAAAATCAAATAATCCGCCCAATCAAATAATTGGTAATGATAAAACTGTTTTCGTTCACAGTAACACTAATGTTGGAAAAACTGCGGAAGAATGCAAGTCCTGAAGAAAGTAATTACTGTTCACATACATTATTCTATAAAACATAACTATACTCTTCTTAAATTTCGTGATTTTTATAACATGTAACAGACAGACAGTTAATTTCGCATTTATAATATTAAAGTATGGGTACTTGGTCGTCTGTTGACACTTCCACACTAAAAATAATGACAAACAGGGAACCTGTGTGACAAAGGGCTAACTATGAAGGTGGACTGCAACCACTGTGTGTGCGTGGGCGGCCAGCTTTACGTGTGCACTGCCAAGCGATGCCTGAATAGAGATTCAAACGGTAAGCTTAAAGTAACAAGTATTTATTTCAAAGAACAAAAAACCCCACTGCGTAAAATTCAGATAGCTTATATATATCTGACACATTCGATCTTTTAACACGTGATGACGTAGACCACCTATATATATATTTGATATATTATATAATGACGAATATATAATTTATTTTCTTTTGTTTGTAGATATAAATCTATATAATTTTATGACATACTAATTACTATTTAAGTTGTAGTGTAGTTGTGTGTGACTTTTCCAAGTGTACAGCTCAAAGAAATCAGGTCATTGTTTAATTCTAATTTGCTTGAAATTTCAGTTGCTGTTAATTTAAACGGGCGTAAGTAGTATTTAACTTTACTTTATGAAGAACCAACTTTCGCCCGCGGCTTTGCTCGCGTGATATCCGGACAAAAAGTAGCCTATATGTTATTCCAACACACATAGGTACTATATTTATTCCAAGTTTCATTCAAATCTGTTCAGCCGTTACGGCGTGATTGAGGCACAAACATACATCCTCACAAAAAATACGTAAGAATTCAAACCTGCATCAGAACTATGGATCTCAACAGATTCTTAAGTGGGTTAAAAATACCTTCTTATCAGATCTGTTGCTGAATCAATTGAGTAAAATTCACCTACAATTCGGACCATTTTACGAAAATTATATGAATCGCTTAGGATTTGCTACTAAATCGAAAAATGAATTGCTGTAGATGAATTGCTCAAAGTAGCCTTCTTAGCCCCACTGGTCATTGTTTAATTCTAATCAGCCTGACATTTCAGATAATCGTACAAACAGGCGTAAGTATCTCGGAACAATAAATGTAAATTACACATTTGACTTTTAAAATCAAGTCAATCAAATTAGTCACTTTGAAAAGTGCCACAATAAATTATTATTATTTTCTAGAGGCCAGTATGATAAGAAAATCGTAAAGAGGTCTTATTAACCTTGTCCTATAGAACAATTTGAGAAATAACAGTATTACATGTTTCATAGTAAAAAATAAGAAAAAAATATCTTATTCTGTCCGACGATGTCATGTTCCATAGAACATATCGAGACGGCAGAAATGCAGAATGTGGTATCTCAAGATATTCAATTTAAACCAGAGCCAAAAAACCTTTATTTACAGCAATTAGTCGCGTGAACAGTTAAAAAACTAGGAAAAAAATCAAGGGCGTATCATAAAATTTTTCATCGTAGAAAGACGAGACATAGACCATTCAACGCGGCTTTTTTTGCTTATCAACTATCAAGTTTAAGTCATCTAGGCCATTTTTTGAGATACGACATTTCCGCTTTCTACCGCAATATGGGAACTACCCGACTAACTCGCAAGTATGAGGGCGTTGCGCGAGGTAAGTGCTCGCTTAGTCAGGACATGCCTCGCAATCTGGCAAACATCCTGACTACATTATACTTGGCACTTGCCTCGCGCGGCGGCGGATCTAGGATGATCGGAGTCAGTGCGCAGCTGATACCTATGCATCCCATTAGCAACATTTGTTATTGTGATTTGAGAGCACTGGTGCTCTAGTTGGTAGTGACCCCGCCTTCCGATCCTAAGGATTTGGGTTCAAATCCAATCGTGTACCAATGGATTTTCTGTGTGAAAAATTTATGTGCGCTGTACCAGTACTCTCAAACGGTGAACGAAAACATCGCGAGGAAATGCGTCGTTTTGTCGCAGAAAAGGCCGACTAAGCTGAGAGGATGGTATAGGTGCTGGGCAAGCCTACTCCATCTTAATTCGTCCCGGGCACTACAGCGTCCCGTTTTTGAAGGTAAAAAGTTGCCTCCTGACGCTGTATAAATCATCTACTATAGATGGGTAAAGGCCTTAGTTTTTTATTGTTATTTATATACAGCACCCGAGTGCATCGACGGTGAGAGAGTTGAGAGCTTCGATAAATGCAATGAATGCTGGTGCGCTGGTGGTGCCATTGTTTGCACTGTAAGGAATTGCTCACGTAAGTAGTGTGGCTGCTAGTATTTTGACCTCGGTGGTGTGGCGGACGATAGTTTGGCAAAATCAAAGTCAAAGTCAAAAATTTTTATTCCATAAAATTACGGGGATCACTTGGGCACGTCTTAAATCTACGTTGCACATTTACACCTGCCCCCTTATTCACGATGGACAAACAAAACGTAACGCGGGCACGTTTGTGGAATCATCGTGTTATCGTATTCTCTATGACAATTTTGTACTTTAAAAACGTGACGTGGCGCGTCACAAACAAGTTCCGAGCTGTCAAGTTTCGTTTGGTCGTAGAGAATAAAAGCCCTGTTCGTAACGCGACCAAGCGTGGAAGATACAGGCAAGAAACCGCTGTTTATGCTGAAACGCTTGGCTATTTCTTGTAAAATGATCCCTTTACAATGGCTTGAGTGCAAGAGCTGCAGGGGAACTGCAATGATTACTTTCGAGTCTGGGTGTTGTGGTACCATGGTACTCGCAGTTTCTGATACCCACGACAGGGGATCCTAGTGTGGGGTTAGAACTATGCATGTGACTGATGGGTTTTATTATTATTATTATAATTGAGCTGACGCTTAAGTTTTGTATGTAATGTTGCCAGTAGTTCCTTCCCGCTCGCTAGATCATCGTCTTCCTGCCCTTACCCACTCTATGTGGGGTCGGCACAGCATATACTTTTCTTCCACTCCTCTCCATCAGCCGTCATCTCTGCACCTTTCTTAAACATATCGTCTTTCACACAATCCATCCACCTTTTCTTTGGTCTGCCTCAACCTTTAAATCCATCCACATTCATGCTCATAACTTTCTTCGCAACATGACTTTCATCCCTCCTCATGACATGTCCATACCACGCTAGCCTATAACTCCTCAATCTTTCTTACTTCCCCTGACGCTAGGTGCATGTATTTAAAGTGGAAATGCCTAGCAATCATCCCGCTTCGAGAATAGAATCTGCACCTCTCGCGCCTTGGCCGGTCCTAACATACCGAGGTGTCGTATACTCTATGAACTATAATAATCATAAATATTTGTGGACATTTCACACATCGCCATCTAGCCCCAAACTAAGCAAAGCTTGTACTATGGGAACCAGATGGCTGATAGAATACTTATATACTTTTTTTTTGTAAATACATACTTATAATACATTATACTACAACACCCAGACCCGTAAGAAATATTTGCAGAACATACAAACATTTCTCCCGTAGCGGGAATCGAACGTCTTCGGTCTCAGCCGAGCACTCACCCGCAACGCCACAGATGTCGTCACTATGGGTGGCTTTATTATGAAACTAACTAGCTGCCGCCCGCGGCTTCGCTCGCGTTGTACCTGGATAAAAAGTAACCTATATGTTATTCCAGCACACGTATTATCTACAAGTTTCATTCCAATCCGTTCAGCCGTTTGGGCGTGATTGAGGCACAAACATACATCGTCACATCCACACATCCTCACAAACTTTCGCATTTATAATATCAAAATAGGATAGGATTATGGTGTTTTGTAATTACTAGCTCTAGCGGTATTTGAGAGAATGCCGCTGAAACAACCATATGGAGGACGTTGTTTATCCGACCAGCCGGTCCAGGCACCGGACCACTGCAACAAATGCTTATGTAACCGCGGAGAAACCCTATGCACTAAAATGTTATGCAATCGTAAGTAATTTATTTCAGAAGTAGAAGTAACGTTACAGTAATACCAAGGCGTTATATCTAGAATAGGTAATGAAAGAACGGTCTGGCGCTTATAATTGGGTAGGCTCCTTTAATAATAGAGGGTTGCGGGGGGATGTTATGTCACGTGATGCAACTGAACTGTCACGTTAGATAATAAATGTACAAAGATATGTCTTACTATGATACGATTACTTTGTCGAGATTATCGGCCATTATTACTTTAAGTTTTAAATGTAAAAGTGTATCTAAATTATTGTAATACTTGGACTGTAGTATTGTGCATGGTTTCATGAATCAATTTGATACAACAATAATTGATTGCTTTTAGCAAAAAACCAAAAGTATGTATGTGACGTTGTAATAAAGTTGAATGACACGATGAAAGTGTACACATAAAATAAATTGGTATAATTAAACGAGTTACAATCAAGTGATTCAATGTTAATATTTTTTTCATACACTTCCTTATAAACTACTTGTTTAGTTTGAGCCCTCATTGGTGAGAGCACTGGTGGTCTAGTTGGTAGTGACCCCGCCTTCCGATCCTAAGGTCGTGGGTTCAAACCCTGTCGTGTACCAATGGATTGTTCTGTTCGAAAAATTTATGTGCGCTATACCAGTATTTTCACATGGTAAAGGAAAACATCGTGAGGAAACCAGCATGTCGCAGAATCTAAAAAGTTCGAAAATACGTGTCAAGTACACGAAAGAAGCCCTTGAGGCGCACTTTAAATTCTTCCACCATACTGGTTCGAAAAACTAGTGACACGACTAGTAGTAGTGGTATTTTGGTCTTATTTAATTCCGAATAGGCCTGTAGTCATCAAAAAGCGTTGTTAATTTGTTTATATTATATATTTCTGTATTGAAATCTTCTTAATAATGTGATTTTTTTTCCATGAAAATAGCAAACGGTACACAAAGACCACCAACAAAAAAACCAAAAGAAAAAAACCAAAAGGAAAAAAAAACAAAAGAAAAATATCCTAAAGGAAAAAAATCAAAAGGAAAAAAAGCTAAAGAAGAACAATGTGTCCCCGGAGAGCCAATACCGTCACCAGACAACTGTAACCGCTGTTACTGCACCGATCGTGGAACAATACAATGCACTCAAAGGAAATGTGAAAGTAACGGTAAGTACCGAAAGGTCATGTGCCACGAGTAATACCCTAAATTGTGTCACTAGCTTTCTTGTACAAATTACTAACATGACATTATTCATAATAGTTAACATGATGAGATACAATGAGCAAGTATTCCCAAGGAGGGTTGACGTCAGGCAGGCGACACCTTAGCCAAAACTCTTACAGCTTGACCCCACATAGAGTGGGATAAGGGCAAGAAGATGATAATGATTAAAATATTCTTAATAATGTGCTTTTTGTTTCATGAAAGTAGAAAACAGTACACAAAGACCAACGACAAAACAACCAAAAGGAAAAAAAACAAAAGAAACAAAACCTAAAGGAAAAAAATCTGAAGGAAAAAAAGCTAAAGAAGAACAATGCGTCCCCGGAGAGCCAGTACCGTCACCAGACAACTGTAACCGCTGTTACTGCACCGATCGTGGAACAATACAATGCACTCAAAGGAAATGTGTAAGTAACGGTAAGTACCGAAGGGTCATGTGCCACGAGTAATACCCTAAATTGTGTCACTAGCTTTCTCTTACAAATTACTAACATGACATTATTCATAACAGTTTTATCAGTCCCAATGATCTATAAATCGATTCCTACCAATATTTATTTATAATTTTTTTTGCGTAATTCAATCCCTAAAGGAGTAAAATGGGATGTCTAAGCTTATATGGGAACTTTTAACTTTTAACGTGCGGTTCAATTGGCTTGAAACTCGTTTTGGATACTATTTATCCAATATAAATGGACACGTGTTTCAGGATTTAACAAAACAACCCTTAAAAAGAGTTGAAATGGGGTACCCATCAAAGTAATCTAACGCATACGAAGTCACGGGCAACAGCTAGTGGTCTATAAATCTATTTTTACCTATATTTATTTTGACAAGAAAATGACCACCACAAAACTTTTGAAGGGCTTTGGGATTATTCCCATCTGATCATAATATGATCAGTTTGTAGTTGCATCTGATCAAATAAAAAGTTCCCGAAAGATCATTGGTCCGATGCAACTGTTTTATTGAATTAAATTCTGTGCCAACGGATCATAATAATATATTTTGGCGTATAATATTACTAAGCACTAACAACCATTTTCTATACGACTCCTTTGTACCTTTGTAGTAAGAACTATCTACTAACTCTAGTGACGGAGTTGAATTGCTAAGGGGCATGATTTATTCAAAGTTATTTATTGCTTTTTTTCCAATAGAAATAGGATCTTTTGAATGTTACCCCGGACAGCCACTACCATCACCAGACAATTGCAACCAGTGCTACTGCACCGATCGTGGAACAATACAATGCACTAAAAGGAAATGTGAAAGTAACGGTAAGTACCGAAAGGTCATGTGCCACGAGTAATACCCTAAATTGTGTCATTAGCTTTCTCGTACAAATTACTAACATCACATTATTCATAAAAGTTTTATCAGTCCCCGTAAAGAAAAAACTTAGAATGCGTCCAGCTGCTTCTCTCCCCGAGCATGTCGTAAAAGCCGACTAAGGGACATAGTATCCTCTCCAACCATGATGAGATACAATGAGCAAGTATTTCCAAGGAGAGTTGACGTCAGGCAAGCGACACCTTAGCCAAAACTCTTACAGCATGATCCAAGGATCATGTTGTGCAGATCCCACATAGAGTGGGGTAAGGGCAGGAAGATGATGATGATTAAAATATTCTTAATAATGTGCTTTTTGTTCCATGAAAATAGAAAACAGTACACAAAGACCAACGACAAAACAACCAAAAGGAAAAAAAACAAAAGAAAAAAAACCTAAAGGAAAAAAATCAAAAGGAAAAAAAGCTGAAGAAGAACAATGCGTCCCCGGAGAGCCAGTACCGTCACCAGACAACTGTAACTGCTGTTACTGCACCGATCGTGGAACGATACAATGCACTCAAAGGAAATGTGAAAGTAACGGTAAGTACCGAAAGGTCATGTGCCACGAGTAATACCCTAAATTGTGTCACTAGCTTTCTCGTACAAATTACTAACATGACATTATTCATAACAGTTTTATCAGTTCCCAATCTTATATTATAAGAATCTTTGTCCTGACTGACTGACTGACTGACTGACTGACTGACTGACAGACAACGCACAGCCTAAACCGCTGGACGTAGAGACTTGAAATTTTCAGTGTAGGTAAACCTTGGTACGTAGGGGTGTACTAAGAAGGGATTTTTCAAAATTCAACCTCTAAAGGGGTGAAAAGGGATGAAAACCTGGAATCAATTTTTGGTCTAAAACTGCACATAACCTATATCAAATTAAAGAGCCGATTTTTCTCATTCAGTTGATGTCATAATTACCTGTAAATTCTTTATTTTTGGCATGTTTTTCATGAAAAATAGAATACTTTTATTTTGACATAATGACAGCGATGATAGGTACCAAAGATTAGTAATAGATGATACAAAACATATGGAAAAGGAACTGTCAATGTCAAATTACCTGTGAAAGGAAGCATAAATTATTACTGGTCTAATAAGTTTCCAATCTTGATTATTCATGGAGTTCTGACGTAATTCTACGTCTGAAAACTAGATGTCGCTGCTAATTCTGATCAAATTTTGACGCGCTATCGTTGCGTTTTGAAAAGTTTACCTTAACTCTCAATTTCTTTACTAAATTCACCGAAATTTCTTAATTTTTAGATTTAGGTATGTTTGTTACTCTTTCACGCAAAAACTACGGAATATACTTACATACCCTATTATTCATATTCGTTCGCAAAAGTTAGCCATTGTTAAAAGTTAGCCCTGTCACTGTTTGTCATTATGAAATGGTAAGAGATGGCAATACTTTAGTCATCGTTTAGCGTATTTGAGGATAGTAGGTTAGGTACCTATGTGTGCTGGAATGGGACATAGGGTACTTTTTATCTGGGTACCGCGTGAGCGAAGCCGCGGGCGGCTGCTAGTAGTCTATAAATCTATTTCTACCTATATTTATTTCAACACAAAAATTACCACCACAAAACCTTTGAAGAGCCTTCATTAATAAAATATTTTTTATAACTTCTTACTTCTTCGCTGGACTGGGAGTAAAGAAAAAACTTAGAATGCGTCCAGCTGCTTCTCTCCCCGAGCATGATCCAAGGATCATGTTGTGAGCATGTTGTGCAGACCTCACATAGAGTGGGGTAAGGGCAGGAAGATGATGATGATTAAAATATCCTTAACTAGTTGCCGCCAGCGGCTTCGCTCGCGTGGTACCCGGATAAAAAATAGCCTATATGTTAATTCAGTACATGTACTATGTATATTCCAGGTTTCATTCAAATCCGTTCAGCCGTTTAGACGTGATTGAGGCACAAACATCCAAACATCCAAACTCGCAAACTTTCGCATTTATAATATACTAGCTGCCGCCCGCGGCTACGCTCGCGTGGTACCCGGATAAAAAATAGCCTATATGTTAATCCAGTACATGTACTATGTATATTCCAAGTTTCATTCAAATCCGTTCAGCCGTTTAGGCGTGATTGAGGCACAAACATCCAAACATCCAAACATCTAAACATCCAAACATCCAAACTCACAAACTTTCGCATTTATAATATAAGTAAGAAGTAAGATAATGTGCGTTTTGTTCCATGAAAATAGAAAACAGTACACAAAGACCAACGACAAAACAACCAAAAGGAAAAAAAACAAAAGAAAAAAAACCTAAAGGAAAAAAATCAAAAGGAAAAAAAGCTGAAGAAGAACAATGCGTCCCCGGAGAGCCAGTACCGTCACCAGACAACTGTAACCGCTGTTACTGCACCGATCGTGGAACGATACAATGCACTCAAAGGAAATGTGAAAGTAACGGTAAGTACCGAAAAGTCATGTGCCACGAGTAATACCCTAAATTGTGTCACTAGCTTTCTCGTTCAAATTACTAACATGACATTATTCATAACAGTTTTATCAGTCCCCAATGGTCTATAAATCGATTTCTACCTATATTTATTTTGACACGAAAATTATCACCACAAAAATTTTGACAGCCTTGATATAACGACAGATGTTTACAAAGAAGTCTAGAATGACAAATAAATATATACTAGATGGCAGCACAGGTAAAGTTAGCACGCGCTATCGTTGCGTTTTGAGCTTTACGCCAATAATTTCAAGCAAACTAAAGCTTTTCAATTTTATAATATTTGATAAATATTTGTAGACATTTCACACAGCGCCATCTAGTCCCAAACTAAGCAAAGCTTGTACTATGGGCACCAGATGGTGCTGTGTGAAATGTCAAAAAAAGCTTTGCTTAGTTTGGGGCTAGATGGCGCTGTATGAAATTTCAAAAAAATTATATACTTTTTACACACGAAAGAAATATTTGCAGAACATACAAACATTTATCCCGTAGCGGGAATCGAACTAGCACTTCTTGCGTCTCAGCCGAGAACTCTTCCGCCACGCCACCGAGGTCGTCGAGAATTGCTAAGGGGCTTATTGTTATTTTTTATTGCTTTTTTTCCAATAGAAATAGAATCTAAGGAATGTTACCCCGGGGAGCTAATACCGCCACCAGACAACTGTAACCAATGTTACTGCACCGATCGTGAAACAATACAATGTACTAAAAGGAAATGTGCCAGTAAGTTACCAAAAGAGCATGGGACAAGAGTTGTACCCTAAGTTGTGTCACTGACAATCTCTTTTGTCACGAGTTTTTAATGATATTTTTACAGTGTTAATAATTATATCGTCACTGGAACGGCTAATTTACGTAAGCGCCAAAAGGCCATTTCGAGAAAAAAGCCGTTTAAAGTTTATTTTTCGTTTTTTAATCATAACTTTTACCTAATTATCGAACTTTGATGACGTCAACGTAAGATTTCATTCTTTTTTCATTTTCTATGTCCGCAGCAATTCATATTATGAATTGAAAAAAAAAACTTTTAACGGTTTTTTCTCGAAATGGCCTTTTGGCACTTACGTAAATTTGCCTTTCCAGTGACGGTATGATAGATTTGAAAGGGTTCTTGGTAAGTACGGAGATGAAAGACCGAATGAAAATGATAAAAGATTGCTTGAGGTATGCTTGGTGTGAAGCCTTTGTATGTCCTAATTGGAGCTCTGAAGTCACTCGATGAGAACTCCAGTGAATGCGTGAGGATACATAGGTTATACACTGAATGGTTTAGCATTCAAAAAGGTGTAAGACAGGGATGTGTAACATCACCATGGCTGTTTAACTTATTCATGGACAGTTGTTTGCAAGATTTAAAAGATACGGAATGTATAAATGAATGAGTTATTAGTCAAATTACTAAATGATAATTTATATAAATTGTATGCGCCTCAAAAATACGGCTAACACAAAAATATTAATTGTCATTTTTTTAATGAAGCTTTAACTAAATTTATTTAAATTATTGTTTTTCGTTCAATAAAAACAGCAAGCGGTCCACAAACACCGCCAAAGAAACAACCTGAAAAAACGCCTAAGAAACAATGTGAACCCGGAAAGTTAGTACCGCTAAAGGACAGCTGCAACCGCTGTTACTGCTCATACCTTGGAACAATTGAATGCACTAAAAATAAGTGTAGCCGTAAGTTACTAAAAGAGCGTGTGACACGAGTAGTACCCTAATTTGTGTCACTGGCTTTCTCGTTGTCACGAGTTTTCAATTATATTATTACAGTGACTGAATATACTAATCTACTATTATTTAGATATATCAATTTGATGGGTCTCTAACTTGGACGAATAAACTTAGGTTTTAACTTAAGTCTCTATAGATAAAATGGTTGATAAATTTATCTATTTTTGTCAGAAATACGGCCATCATAATATAGTATTTTTAATGAAGCTATAACCACCAAGAAGCGTAATTTATTTAAATTATTTATTATGTTATTTATTTTTATTATTATATATGCTATTCGTTCAATAAAAACAGCAAGCGACTCACAAATACTGCTACGAAAGTTACGGGAAACAAAGGAATGTTTCCCCGGTCAGATGGTGTCGTCACAAGACAAAAACCACTACTGCTTCTGCACCGAACATGGAAAATTTAAATGCAGCAAAAGATTGATGAAATATGGCAGTAAGTTATAACAATCAACTGTAATTCATATGAAGCCCGGTTCCTTCCTATATTCCACTGAAGGACAGTGGATTGTTCCGGAGGAGATCTGAAGAGACCCGCGGGTTAGTCAGCTCCTCGCGTAGTTTGACCATGTCTTTTCTGCGGATTAGCATAATTATCCATCTAATTTTATAGCGTAAGTTACCAGCTGCGCTGTTTAAAATAATCTATGTTGTAAAGGCGTTTATTGAATTTATTTTAGAACCAATGCGTCGTCAAAATCAGCGGTACAATAAGTGCGTCAATGGTAAGCCAATACTTCCGCCCAACAATGGGGATAGCCGTTTCTGTGGTCCCGCAGACTGTGTGTGCAGAAATGAAAACTTGTTCTGCCGACTTAATTGTATATGTAAGTTTTTGGTTTACATAATTACCAGAACACCTTCTTTAATGGGGAGGTCAGAGGCACAAGTAATCATAAGAAAACTTGCAGCCACTTCTGATTTAAAGTCACAAGATGGATGGTGAACCATGGTGACAGGTGATCAGATCATCGCCCATATAGATGGTCCATCATTTTGGAGAGGTCTATCCCTTAGTCGACTTTTACGACATGCTCAGGAAGAAAAGCTGCTTGAGGCATTCTATATTCTTTACTTCCAGTCCTGCAGAGAAGAAATAAAAAAAAAAAGATTATTTGTTAGCAAACTATACAACGTGTAACATAATGTCCCTATAAGCCCGAAAGGGGTGTATTCAGACCGAGCACTTGAATACATTGACGTGTGCAAAAGTTCAATACATCATATTTGAAATTCCAATACAATTAAAAACAAATTATTTCATGAGAAATTTGTGACAACCCTATGTGTTTGTTTACCATTTGCGTAGGTAACAAACACACGCCCACCCTCCTATCGCGTCGGACCCACACATACGCAGACAATTGAACGCGCGGCAAGTTTCAAAAAGTACCTAGGTGTAATCACCAAAGTTTTCGTAAGAATTTGCAATTTTTTTAATTCTACGTAGAAATTAAAGTCGAAGATTAAAATCACGATATCTTTCACACATAAAAAAACAACTACCTACCACATTAGGTACAGGAAAAGTTAAGTTATACCTTTTCTCCCTTCTTCTTGGTTGGCTCGGAACACGGCTTATTGACATGGTAGGTATTAGGTAGGTATGTAGGTACCTAGGTTGGTATTACTGGTACACATTCACATTCACAATCACAAAATTATTTTTGTCATTTTTTATTAGTAAGCTAGGTACTAATGGGGTACCTACTAGGTAGGGTGATAGGTTAGGTACCTATCATCATACCTACCTATCACTGAATTTTATCACTGTTGACACACACAGTAGGCACTCGGTATCCATCAAAGGGAAGTAGGTACAACACACCACCGAATTCCCGGTCTTCCCTCACTGGTGCGCCGGTGGAAAGATCCCGTCGAGAGAAGACGGTTCACCAATCCCAGAAAATAGCCCGTAAGATGGCAATGGCCGCCCTGGATAACGCTCTCTGTAGAGCTGACGCGCCGCTACTAAGTAGCTACTAACACACACACACAACACCATATCATAATACTCACCGTTTGAGTACAAAGCCAACATCGTATCGTTAATTAGTTACGCGAACCGAGAGATTGCTTGTTGCAGTTGTTGCAAGGAACGAATGCTAATTGCGACTGATAAAAACCGATCTGTTTTGCGACCAAAAGTAGGTACCTATTGCCGAAAGCCGAATTTTTAGGGTTCCTTGTCTGGGGTAACCCACTAAATACCGATTGGGAAAAAAAAGGAAAAAAAACTTCACCATACATCTACTACTACTACTACTACTGTCGTCGTGTCCGTGTCGCTAGCTCTTTTGAACCAGTGTGGTGGAAGGATTAGAGTGCACCTTGAAGGTTCCTTTCGTACACTTTGACACACGTCTATGACATGCCTGGTTTCCTCACGAGGTTTTCCTTTACCTCTTGAGAGCATTGATATTGCACACATAAATTTCGAATCGAAAAATCCATAGATTCGAACTCACGACTTAAGGATGGGAAGGCGGGGTTCATACCAATATGCTACCATGTGCTCCATCCCCATTTGCTACTAGGTACCTACCTACTTACATAATAACCTACCAACAATTACGTAGTTCAATCAAGAAAAGTAAAAAACAAATAAACCTACGGAACCAATTTGATTTTATTAAACAAACGCTTGCGGTGCGGTGTCGGTTGACGGTTGCGGATTTTGAATTTAGCAAAGGCACCGACAGCCAATTAGGGCAAGGTGCCATCCCACTTATTGTTGTTGTTGTTTCAATGCAACCAATGACAAATAGGCTGTTCACGATGAAAATGAAGATTAGTAAGACAGATAAGTCACAACCTTTGACTTTAGTGCCCAAGTAGGTAGGTACAAAATTGCATTGAAAAATGCTCCAATGAATATTGGAATAATACATCGTTGGAAAAACTAAAGTGGAATAGGGTCACGGCTTTATCCTCAGGCACGGTAGACCTCTTCTCATACTTCTTGTTACCTACTCAAGATGCTTTTAAGGCCCGAGTAGGTAGGTACAAAATTGAGTAGGTATCACGGCTTTATCCTCAGGCACGGTAGACATCCTCTCATACTCCTTGGCACCCACTGAGGATACCTTTAAGGCCCGAGTAGGTAGGTACAAAATTGAGTAGGTAAGGTACCTATCTCCTATACTAGGTACTTAACAAAGAGATCTGAAAGGATGTTTACGGTGCCTGGGGATTTTAGTCGTGATGTGACCTTACATTTTAATTACCAATAAATACCAAGGTCACCTCGTTATTAGGTAAGTAGGTAGGCATTTTACTAATGGTGTCTGTTCTGTTACCTGTTTCATCTAGAGTTCACACTTAAAGGTCAAAAAACAGCTGTAAATAGGGATGCCTCATGTTGTGTCAAGTTACGTATTGGAGCAAAGTTTAAGAGACATTTCATGAATGAAAACCTTTGAAATTTTAAAAGTCGTTGAACAAACGTTGTTCGCAATGACGTATAGAACACCCCCGTTTCGGGCTTATAGGGACATTATGTTACACGTTGTATAAAAGAAAATAATTTGTAACTTAATTTTAATGGTACCTGACAAAAAAGGTAACCAAACTAAAAAGTTGATTTATCTTTTCACCATAAATTGACTCGACTGACAAATAATATTAATTAACACAAAATATGAAAGCAAGGTTTGAGCATTTTTCACCCCATTAGGGATACGGGCGTGATAATATTTTATTTTATTGTAGTACATATGATTTTTGTTATAAAATATATATTTATTTTATCTTATTAGTTTAGTAGGTATAAATTCACTATTATTTCGTTACTACCGTCCTTATCTTTCAAAGCTATGTCCTGTCCATCCTAAGGTTGCCTAGAAGAGATCGCTCTTAGCGATAAGGCCGCCCATTGTAATTCTCATTGTTCCGATGTGCCTATTTTGTTTTATTGTAATTTTATCTGATGTGTTTTACAATAAAGTTGTATTGTATTGTATTGTATTGTTTTGTAATATGTATGTATGTGTATGTATATAAATAATCATTTTTTCAGCAACGCTGGACCTCAGCCTTCAGATTGTCCCTCCGTCTGGTTGCATACCCGGCCAGCCGATTCCTTCACCAGACAACTGCAACTCGTGCATCTGCTCCAAGGCAGGATATCCAATATGCACAGTCAGAGCTTGCGGCATTGGTAAGTTCTTTAGTTCTATAGGTAACTTTATTCTAACTTTTGACAGCCTCAGTGGCGTGGCGGCGATTGCTCAGCAGAGACGCAGAGAGGCGCGGGTTCGATTCCCGCTTCGGAAGAAATGTTTGCATGATCTGTAAATATTTCTTCCGGGTCTGGGTGTTGTGGTACCATGGTACATAGTTTCTGATACCCACGACACAGGGAATCCTAGTGTGGGGTCAGGACTATGTATGTGACTGTTGGGTGTTATTTATTTATAATATATTTTGTATCACTACCATAGGATCGCAAATACCACTGGCAGCTGTAGTAAAAAATATGTATCTATATAATATATAAAAATCAATTGCTGTTCGTTTGTCACGCTAACCCCCAAATACTCAAACGCGACTTAGAGTTGAGCACGTCTCAAGTCACGGTTTTTGACGGTTTTTGATGAAAATCTGCCAAAAACTCGTCACAGGAGACGTGCTCAACTCTGTGATGCGTTTAAGTATTCGGGGTAAAACTCTAGAACGGATGGGCCGATTTAGCTGATTTTGAAATGTTTGTTGTAGTCCAGGGAAAGTTTAAAAAGTGAAAAAACATAGTACATGTATTCCGGGTACCACGCGAGCGAAGCCGCGGGCGGCAGCTAGTACTGAATAAAAAACAGAAACAGAGCCTATCGGGCGTGACTACTAATGAGAGAGTGGGCACCTGCGGCATTAAACGTATATGGATTGAAAGAAAGAAAGAAAGAAATTATTTATTTGGTTCACAAATACCAATAAAAAATTAATAAAATTACACAGTTAAAATAATAATAAATTGTGAGCCAAAAAGGCAACCACTCAGCGTGTGCTGCAGAGCCCGGAAGCAACTACAGCGCTGTTCTTCCGTGGCACCTTTCCTCAGAGCGCGTCACTGGCCAACACACACTCTTCATATTTTTTACAATTCGTAATATTATTATGCTTACATAATAAAAATGATACTCAACAAAAAAAACAAAATTTCAAATCATTGATGGATTGTGTATTAAGTTTATCTTACTGTTTTCAAGAACCACTCAAAACCACAAACGATGATGACTGCGTCCCTGGCACCTGGTACAGTCTGACTGGCTCCAGTACTTGCAAGGAGTGCTACTGCATCAACGGCAAAATGTCCTTCTGCTACATGAAGCTCTGCAAGAATATTGAAAATGGTATAACACTATCGTCACCGTCACCGTCACCGTCGTCATCGTCATAGTCATCGTCATCGTCATCGTCATCGTCAAATAGACACCCGATCTAACATGCATTAAATATTCACTTTTTTCTCTATTTCATTAGGCGCGGGCACATATCTAAATCGTATGAAGAACATTAGAGTGAGTGGTGAGGTAGACCGTGCGAATAGATTGATCGGAGACTTCAGAGTGGAACCAGGGTCTGATTGCATCGTGGGAGATTCCTTCATGCAAGGAAATGGAGGAAGCTGCCAGGGCTGCTACTGCTCACCGCAAGGCAGATGGTTGTGCTGGAGTTCCAAGAATTCTTGCACTGGATTTGGTAAGAAAGAAGCTTGTTTGCTTTTTAAATGCGTTGGGAGTCGGATTTATGTGGTTTACTTTAAAGTTAGGTTTAAAGACTGGTTGTTATTTTGTAAATATGTCGCTGTCGTTCGGCATGAATCTACAATTCTTCTTTTTAGCTCTTATGCGCAAACCATCCCAACCATCTTGAGCGCTCACTCAAGGAGAGCCTAAAAACTAAGGCCTTTTAGGCCTTTTACCATCGGCCGTTTGAGAGTACTGAGATAGCGCACAGAAAATTCCATTGTACAACACGACCTTATTTGATTGAAGCCACTTGTTTAATGGAAACAGGGATGACTAGAGAGAAGGAAGGGAGGCCTTTGAACTACAGTGGGACACTACAGGCTCCTAATAATTATGGAAACTGCCCCCCCTCCCCCCCTCCCCCGCCGTCCCCCGCCGTCCCCCGCCCCCTCTTTAACCATAGAGTCCTGTGGTCTGGGAGTATTCATGGCAGAGCCCCTGTTATGGTTTTACAGATCATAAGCGTAGATGTAATAAAGACATCATTGAGAAGAACAGCCGTATTAAATGCAGCGCCTGCTTCTGCGGAGGGGCTGGAAGGTATATGTGTGCTACAGATGAAAAGTGCGCTCAGCAGATACATAGTAAGATCTACCATTACTACTACTTATTTAAATTAGTTCTATTGAGGTCTCAACGTTATATTCTGTAACCAAGCGCCATGTATATCAAAGTAAATCACCTTCAAGAAGAGAGTTAGGCATTTTCTGGGAAAGCTGACCCCATTGTAGATCTCATTCTTGCACGGTTTGAGGCAAGTTCTAGGCAAGGTTTGAGGTTAAAAGTTTTCTCATTTGATAAAATGTACTAATTATATTCCATGTTTCAGTCAAATCCGTTTAGCCGTTTAGGCGTGATTGAGGCACAAACAACTAAACATCCTCATATCCTCAAAAACTTTCGCATTTATAATATACTAGCTGCCACCCGCGGCTTCACTCTCGTGGTACCCGAATAAAAAATAGCCTATATGTTAATCCAGCACATAAATTATATTCCAAGTTTCATTCAAATCCGTTCAGTAGTTTTTGCGTGAAAGAGTAACAAACATCTATACATACAAACTTTCGCGTTTATAATATTAGTAGGATAAGTATGTGTTTACACAAAAAAAGTATATTATATTTTTATATTATTATATTATTATATTATATTATTTAAAAGTATATAGTATTCTATCAGCCATTTGGTATCCATAGCTAGCTTTGTTTAGTTTGGGCTAGATAGTGCTGTGTAAAATGTCCACAAATATTTATTTATCATACTAATATTATAAGGAGGAAAGATTTTTTGTTTGTTTGTAACGAACAGGCTCCGAAACTACTGGACTGATTTCAAAAATTTTTTCACCAATAGAAATCTACATTATCAGGGACCAGTAAAGGCTATAATATATTTTCAAAACAATTAGGGATCCGTAAGAAAATTGCAATATTGTAACCCAAGGTAGAAAACCCAAAATAGTTTCTGGCGTGCGCTGCGAAAACTATTGATTATAGAAATGTACTACACGCGTACGAAGTCGCTGGCAGCAGCTAGTATTTAATATTTATTGTTTGATAATTGACATTAAACAAAATTGAAATATCGCCGACCTCGGTAACTTCAAACAAATTCTTTGGTTCTAGGAAGACCATGCGATGTCCTGGACTGCTCTAAAAGATGTTTGACGTTTTCTAAGCGCAGCGGTGGTTTCTGCCACAGAGGAGCCTGCCGATGTTTCTAAAAATAGTACCATTGAGTTCCTACGTCTATTATGACATAATCGTCTTAATAGAACATTTAAGTAGGACTAATACTTGGTACCACTGAAACCCAGCGCTACAAGCCTTCACCGCACTGCAGTAGCATAAAACTGATTAACCTGTTTACGTCACTAACCCCCGAATACTCAAACGCATCTCAAAGTTGAGCACTTCTCAAACGACGATTTATTTTGACAGATATTCATCAGAAACTGTCAAAAAACCGTGAGTTGAGACGTGCTCAACTCTAAGTCGCGTTTGAGTATTCGGAGGTTAGTAATTTCATTGTTTTTGTTTATGTAATTTCACGTACTTGTGTCGTAAATACATTATTTCAGTTTTTTTCAGTTTTATTCTATAACTGTTACACAGTTACACAATAAAAATATTTTTGTTCTTATTCCTGTGATGTTTACAAAGACATGTTCCTGATCCCCCAGTCTCTTGAGGTTAATTTATACCCGTTTATATATTACTAGCTGCTGCCCGCGGCTTCGCTCGCGTTTTACCTGGATAAAAAATAGCCTATAATGTTAATCCAGTACATGTACTATGTATATTCCAAGTTTATTCAAATCCGTCCAGCCGTTTAGGCGTGATTGAGGCACAAACATCCAAACATCCAAACTCACAAACTTTCGCATTTATAATATAAGTAAGATTTATACCCGTATTTATACGTTATGCATACCAGAAACCAGCTCGCCTAGTTCATAATTAGTTTAGTATTTAGTAGATTAAATTTAAACGATTGGTGTACTTGCTTACTTACTAAATTACTAAGGCCTTTTAGCATCTATAGTAGGTGATTTATACAGCGTCAGGAGGCAACTTTTACCTTCACAAACGGGACGCTGTAGTGCCCGGGACGAATTAAGATGGTGTAGGCTTGCCCAGCACCTATTCCGTCCTCTCAGCTTAGTCGGCCTTGTCCGCAGGAAAGACATGTTCAATACGTGTGGAGCTAACTGAACCGCGGGTTTCCTCACGTTATTTCCTTCACCGTTTGAGAGTACTGGTATAATAGCGCACATAAATTTATCTCACAGAAAAATCCATTGGTACATGACCGGATTTGAACCCACGACCTTAGGACCGGAAGGCAGGGACACTACTAACTAGGTATTATTTTTCAACTAGCTGTCGCCCGCGGCTTCGCTCGCGTGGTACACGGGTAAAAATTAGCCTACATGTTAATCCAGCACATGTACAATGTATATTCCAAGTTTAATTGAAATACATTCAGTACTTTTTGCGTGAAAGAGTAACAAACATTCATACATCCATACATACAAACTTTTACGTTTCAGAATTTTTTTGTGATGCTGATATTTATATACATAAATACATATTTTCACGCCCATATCCCTAATGGGGTGGGCAGAGCCACAAGTTTGCCAGAAACTTGCAGCCACTTCTGATTTGAAATCCTAAGATGGATATGGTGAACCATGGTGACAGGTGATCAGCCCATCCCATATAGGTGGTCCATCATTATGGAGAGGATACTATCACTTAGTAGATTTTAACGACATACTCGGGAAGGGAAGCAGCTGGACGCATTCTATGCTTTTTCTTTACTCCCAGTCCAGCAGAGAAGTTTCATTATAAATATCTTATTAAAGTTCTGTTTAACTTATAGCAATCCCAGTACTTGTAAATGGCACGACATTACGCCAGCACGTCGTGCCGGAGAGTTAATTCCCCGCTTTCATCAGTGCTAAATTCATCACGTGCAGAGCAAAGACATCCATAGAGGCGACCTTAGTTTGTGCACACCTTTTCCTATCTATGAAGCGCTCGTGGCGTAGCTTGCTTAGACGTTCTTGATTGATCGTCGAAGTTAAGCAATGTTGTGCGCGGTCACAATTAGGATGGGTGACCACAAGTGGCATTACGAGCTGAGCGCTTCCGTGCTTCAGAGGGCACGTTAAATTATCAGTCCAGGCTTTTAAGTCGTTAAACCACGGCCTATAAACTCCGTCACAAGAGTTTGCCACACTAGCTTATACGAACTTACTTTTAATGTATGTAGTTATGTCACTGTTCTTTCGAACCAGTGTAGTGAAAGGATTTAAGGTACGCCTTAGACTCCTTACGCTATTTTCAAAGATGAAAATCAATTTATCAGTCTAATTGGCCATATAAATATTTTGTCAGATTTCAATGGAGAAATGATCCTGTTTTTCCTAGATATTTTATGTCCTCAGTTCTGCATGGAACTTTTGTAAACTTTAAGTTCCATACATGAAACTAATGAGAGTTTTCCTTTACTCTCAGAAGTTCCATGTGTCCAGTCCCACGTGGAACTTTTGTCCGAAAAGGGCAAACTGTTTGTACTATATTTATTATACCTAACAACTTATACTTTCAACACTTAACAATAAAGATTATTCTTATTCTTATTCTCGTATACTGAGTACTGAGTAGTGATACACGTTTTAACATTGTTCTTGAATACGGACCTAAATTAAGTATCAGGCTTTGCCAGCTCTAGAACCGTTGTCTTTCGATGTTCTGTGAGGTAACCGTTGAAAGATTGCGTAGTCCGTGTAACATGCCGGACCTCGAACCGGCGACATAAATATCTCGTGTTACAACCTTTATTTATACGTTGTTGGTTAAAAAGGTTTTTATTGGTAGTACTGTTTTGTTTATACTGCATACGTATTGTTCAGTAATAAATACAACAATGGCTAAAACATGGTATACACGTAATTTATCACTTTGAATCCTATTAATATTATAAATAAAGACCGGATTATATGCAACATACGAAGCCTAAAATAGGCATGCAAATATAAAAAAAAATATGTAGTTAAAATATACACAAAAATTCATAAAAAGGGTCAAAATATGCAGCATGAAATAATAAAAATGTCGTATTTTTTAATGCTTTTTATTTTATTTTAAAAGCTATTATTACTCAACGATAACAATTTAACAAGTATTTGCGAAGATTACAAAATGTATTTAACAATGAAAGTTATAATTTACCTATTAAAATATGTACGACTATACTGTTATATAAGTACTGTTAAGTGGCCTCTAGGCAGCCTAAAACTCTGTCACTTGAGTGGCCATTAGCTCATACGAACTTACTTTTATTACTTATACTAGATGATTTTACAGTGTCATGAACAGTCATATAAAGTCAGTTATCTAAATTACCTACCATGTCTTGAATTTCACAAAACCACAGCCGGTTTTTTGGCAAATACTAGGCCCATTACAAATGTACTGAAAACATTTTTCCATTTCCCCGAAAGCCCACAATTTCCTGCATTTAAATGTTTAATGCATTTCTTTACAATCCGAAAACATCAGCATCGCCTATTATCCAATTTAGTTTGCGCATGATAGTATTTATGACTGCACTAAGCCGTGGGGGTTGCAACTCATGGACTAAGCTTAGGACCAAAATTAATGCTGGTGCAGAGCGCATCGAAGCGTCAAATTCTTCAGTGCGAAGTTACACAAAGTTGGACGCTCGCAGACGCGCGTATTCCGTAGAATGCGCGTGAATTGTGTGTACGTGTTACAAGGCTAGTCCATAAACGTGGTCTATGATTTTTTTTTCCATTCAATCCATCTTTGGTTGCCTGGCAGAGATCGCTTGTGTATAGCTAAAGTGATGAGGCCCATTGTCTTAGTGCCTTTCTTGTTTTGTGAGTTTAATTTAAGAATGTTGTGGTAAACACACTATGTGGCAAAAAAATCACAAAATCATAATGTTTTCATTCAACGTTTTGAGCATGTATGTCACAGTTTAAATAAGTTATTTATTTCAATTATTCTGCCTAAATGCTCTCTGTAAGCGTACAATCAATCTTTTTGAAGCTTATATTCTTAGCTCGAGTCATTTTCCTTAGCAGAGTGCTAGTAAAATGTACTACGCCGAAGGCAGTTTCCGTAGACACACGCTTCATTTAATCAGATACACAGAAATTGGTGAAATATCCATGCTGGTTTATTTCACCCGTATATCTCTTAAGTTTATTTACTTTACTAATAGCGTCCGCCCGCGGTTTCGCTCGCGTTGTACCATGATAAAAAGTAGCTTATATGTCATTCCAGCACGCATACGGACGCATATTTAAACGTTAATTTAGTTTTAGTCCAGGTTGTCTGGAAGAAATCGCATTAAACAATGAGGCCGCCCTTTGACAGCAATTGTTAGGTTATTGTTCGCAATAAAGCTTTTTTCATTTCATTTTAATTTCATATGTTCTAAGTTACATTCAAATCCGTTCAGTCGTTTAGGTATGATTAAGGCAAAAACATACAAACATCCTCGCAGACTTTCGTATTTATAATATAAGTAAGATAGGATGTACATTTTACTATATGATGTACATTTATTTCTTTTACAATATGAATTACATACTAAAAGTAATAAGCAAGTATAACGTATAGTAAACTAGCTGCCGCCAGCGGCTTCGCTCGCGTGGTACCCGGATAAAAAATAGCCTATATGTTAATTCAGTACATGTACTATGTATATTCCAGGTTTCATTCAAATCCGTTCAGCCGTTTAGACGTGATTGATGCACAAACATCCAAACATCCAAACTCACAAACTTTCGCATTTATAATATAAGTAAGATTGCTATAATATTGGTCTGTGAGTCCAGGAAGTAATGGTTTGTGGATTGAAGCGAGGTCGCTGGACACCGCAATGCGTTATGCCGTACGCTAGACAGAACAAAAATTTATATTTATTTGTTACATCTGCTGCCTGCTTACTAGCGGTAGCCGACGGGTTTAGCTGGAAAAATATATCAAAATTTTATGTCTATCGTCTAACCTATGTAGGCACTCGTATTTTACCTAGCAACGACTTAAATATGCTACCAAGTAGCTTGTTCATGATTAATGTAGGTGTATTTGATACTATAGCAAATTTGTAGCAGGTCCAAATTAGCATGCTTTAGCTGATCATGTCAGTTTGTAGCATTTGCTCGAAAGTAGCAGGTGTATCTGTACATGAACTAACTGTTAGTTAAATGACTAGATGATAGGTGCGAGTTCGATTTCCATGGACAGAATGTTCTACAAATATTTGTTTCGGCTCTGGATTTGTGTAGTGGTACCATTTGATGATGATCTTTCACGTTTATTTATTTGTATTATTTATTAACTCGACATTTTCAGTATAAATACAAACACACAAATATTTTCTTTATTCACACATACGTCGGTGTTGGCAGAATCATGCTAGCAGCGCATTCAGTTAAACATTCATTTTTATTTCGCTTCAAGGGGACTCTAAAACTGGGAATTTATACAGATTTCCATTTACTTTTAAAAGGATAATAAATAACCCTTTTAATCATATTTATCTTTTAGCTATGATGACAGTGAATGAAGCAAAATAAGTAATGTCAGGATCGTAGCAAATGGAGATTCGTAATCTCTGCCTACCCCTATGGGAAACAGGCGTGATTGTATGTATGTATCTTTTACTATTACTTCTATGCTGGACTGGAAGTAAGAAAAAAAAACATAGATTATTCGTCGTTATTTCTCTCCCCGAGCATGTCGTAAAATCTGACTAAGGGATAGTCCTAGATCCTCTCCAACATGATGGACCATTTATACGAGCGATGGGCTGATTACCCGTCACCATGGTTCACCATATCCATCTTGGGACTTTGAATCAGGAGTGTCTGCAAGTATTCTTATGATTACTTGCTGTTCTGCCCACCCCGATAGGGATACGGGCGTGGTAATAATGTAGAAGAGGATTTTCCTAAGATTCTATAAAATTTAGTAAGTAATTCTCATGTCAATAAATAGAAATGGATTAGATTATGGCGATATGATTTGATCATTCTTACACAGGTTCTAATTAATAAAAACTTTTTAAGGTTCATAAACTACACCATGTCTAGTAAGTGACTGTTGAATAATTGTGAATCTTTTTAGTGTATTGCCATGTAGGAACCACCCCTCAACACCACTCTTCACTGGCACAGAGATGAAGACATTTTAATTCAGACTATTCCCGCGATGTCTACAGACTCTCTTGGGTACATTTTGACATAACATGCCAAAATCCCCGATGCTGTCCTCCTACCCGCGCGATTTACTCCATATCAATATTAAAAAAAGCTTTAAAAAAGCATGAAATACCTATGTACCTATAAGTCCTTAAGTCGTAGTGAATGAGACGAGAACGAGTAAAAGCTACCTTTCATTATGCAGGAGCTTCTTGAGACTTTCCGGTTTCGTTTCGTTTCATTTTTACGTCTTCCGGACTTGGTACCATTTCTCTGCCTTTAGACCGAGAGATGGCTGTTGGTAACTTACGTCATTTAGTACAATTTTATATAATACTAGCTTACGCTCGCGTGGTATCCTATCCTTAAATAGATCGATTTGAATACTCTATGTATGTATGAATGTTCGTATGAGCTAGTGGCCAACTCTAGTGACGGAGTTTTTAGACCGCCTTAAGGCCTCCGTCATGACTTAACGACTTAAAAGTCGGGACCGATTGTTTAACGTGCCTATGAATATTGAATATATATAAATACTCTATTAAAAGTTGAGTCACCTAAAGGTTAAGTTTTTGGTTTTGTCTTATAAGTTATTCACCAATTTAGATTACGATGAATCTTCCACGCATTTGTATTTTGAACTGGTACTTGAAAGTATAGATTAGTATGCGGCTATCTCTCGCTCTACTAGTACACCTGTTGAAATTTTAAGTAGGAAGATAAAAACTGTTTTTAGTTCGTTGTCGGTTCTGAGTTCGTTTGAGCTTTCTAGAATTTTAGCTTTGTGATTTTTAAGTGTACCTAAGAGTAAGAATACATTGAGGGTTCAAATTCGGTCTTGCACCAATTAATTTTTTGTTCGAAAGATAGTACTCTCAAAACGGTAAAGCAAAACTTCGTGAGGAAACCGGCATGTCGCAGAACCTAAAAAGTTCTAAAATGTATGTCAAGTGCAGGAAAGGAACCTTTGTGGCTTACTTGAAATCCTTTCACCACACTGGTTCGAAAGAACTAGTGACACAACTTGAAAATTCATACTTATAATACATAATACTACAACACCCAGACCCGGTAGAAATAATTGCAGAACATAATAAACATTTGTCCCGTAGCGGGAATCAAACCCGCGCTTCTTGCGTCTCAACCAAGCACTCGTTCGCCACGCCATTTAGATCGTTGATAACAATATCAATGTGATTCTTAAATCTACCTTGAAATAATGGTTTTCGTAAACGATAAATTTTAATTTCTCTGCTATTGTATTTTTTTCTGCTGGACTGGGAGTAAAGAAAAAACATAGAATGCGTCCAGCTGCTTCTCTCTCCTAGCATGTCCTAAAAGACGGCTAAGGAGTACCTAGTATCCTCTTCAACTCGATGGACCTATACGGGCGATGGGCTGATCACCTGTCACCATGGTTCACCATATCCATCTTGGGAGTTTTGGATCAGATGTGGCTGCAAGTTTTCTTATGATTACTTGTGGTTCTGCATACAGGGATACGGGCGTGATAATTATGTATGTATATATAAGGTTTCTCCAGAGAATACAAGTTCTATAATTCTACGCAAAAAATTAATAAACGAAAAAAAAATCTTCCACTAAAAATGGAAACGGGAAAAATCTGAAACAAGTAAAGCGCTCCGTTACATCCCCTGAGTTTGAATACTAAATGAAAATGCATTTTCATGCAGAGAGAATTTTAAACAGGAACTTTAAAACTGTACAAAGTTCACTTCAAACGGTAAGTATTTCGACTTTTTTTCCGTAGGTGCTTTAAAATGACACACTCTTAGATATATTTCATTATGCTTTGATGTTATAAGATAACTTTTGAAACATGAATTTTATTTTGTACATTTTCAAGCTTTCTTGTGTCAGTCGTGTCACTAGTTCTTTAGCTTAAAAGTGCGCCTGAAAGGTCTCCTTTCGTGTACCTTTCACGCATTTTTTCTAGGTTTTTTTTAGGTTCTTTGAAATGCTGCTTTCCTCACGATGTTTTCCTTCGCTGTAATGTTACTATAATAATAATTAATCAATTACAACTAAAAATGCCACATTAAATAGAAAGCGAAAAGATAAATAGCTTTCTATCATCATTGTCATTATAATGTAAAGGATGGCTGATGAATACTTATATACTTTTTTTGTAAATAACATACTTATAATACATAATACTACAACACCCAGACACGGAAGAAATATTTGCAGAGCATGCAAACATTTATCCCGCTGTGGGAATCGAACCCGCGCCTCTTGCGTCTCAGCCGAGCACTCGCCCGCCTCGCCACAGAGGTCATCATAATGTTTTTTTCTGTTATATCTCTAAATCTCAATTATTTTCTACAGGTTATGAAACATGATGGTATGAGAAATGTCGTTTCGTATCGAAAGGGTATTTAAGCAGAACGCCCTATTAGCAGAACGTTTAACATATCACTAATTAGGTTAGGGGAGGTTAGGGGGTTGTTAAGGCACGGCACTACCCTTGAAGGAAATTATGCAAATACATATTGACATTGTAGATAAAGGGCCTTGTGGACTGACCCTATTAAGGCTTTGTGCAAATTAAATAAAATTAATAAAAAATATTGCAGATTCTATTAAATTTCTATTTCATTTCTCGTTCGGCTATTATGAATACTTTATTGAATTATAAACGGAATCATACTCACATGTAGGTTTATTCATCAAAAATATTTTACAACATCTGTCGCATTTTTTAGGGTTCCGTACTCGAAGGGTGCCAACGGGACCCTATTATTAAGCCTCCGCTGTCCGTCCATCAGTCCGTCGTCTGTCAGATGGCTGTATCCATGAACCGTAATAGGTAGAGAGTTGAAATTTGAGTGTTGAAATTTCACAGAGTGTGTATTTCTATTGCCGCTGTCACAACAAAATAATAAAAAAAAGATGGAGCTCCATACAAATTTTTTTTTTCAAAAGTACATAGCGTAATAGTGTGGTGAAAGGATAAGGTGCGCATCAAGCATCCTTCCGTGCACTTGGCACATGGTGCTGTGTTACTTATCAAGGAATTAAAAAGCAAAATAGAATATGGAAATCGTTTTCTCCTGAACTCCGTAGACCAATTCCTCGGTTCATTGCTTCTCCTGCCAAAAAGTAACAAATAGAATTTATTATTTCATATACGCGGCCATTCATCTTCGTGCTCCGTGACTCTCGTTTGTTATACAGGGTGTTACTAACAAGGGATTCTGAGGCTATTTATAAAAATACATAAATATATACATATACGCCCGTATCCATTATGGGGTGGGCAAAGCGACAAGTAATCTTAAGAAAACTTGCAATCACTCCTGATTAAAGTTCCAAGATGGATATGGTATGTATATATGTTCGTATGAGCTAGTGGCCAACTCTAGTGTCGGAATTTTTAGGCCGCCTGAAGGCCTCCGCCATGGCTTAACTACACTTAATGACACTTATAAATCACACTGGAAATGTACTAGTTTATAAGTTTTGTAACAATGAAGAATGGACTGAAGAAATTAACGACACTTAAAATCCGGGACTGACAATTTGACGTGCTCTCTGAAGCACGGAAGCGCGCAGTTCTTAATGCCACTTGCAGTGACCCATCCCAATTGTGACCGCGCACAACGTTGCTTAACTTTAATGATCAAACAAGAACGTCTAAGCAAGCCACGAGCGATGGATATGGTGAAACATGGTGACAGGTGATCAGCCCATCGCCCATATAGATGGTCCATCATGTTGGAGAGGATACTATCCTTAGCCGTCTTTTACGACATGCTCAGGGAGTGAAGCAGCCTGACGTATTCTATGTTTTTCCTTTACTCCCAGTCCAGCAGAGAAAAATCCTACTAATATTATAAATGCGCAAGTTTGTGAGATTATAAAGAATGTGTGGATGTGTGTATGTGTGGATGTGTAGATGTGCAGATGTGACGACGTATGTTTTTACCTCAATCACGCCGTAATGATTGAACAGATTTGAATGAAACTTGGAATACACATAGCATGTGTGCTGGAATAACATATAGGCTACTTTTTGTTTGGATACCACGCGAGCGAAGTTGCGGGCGAAAACTAGTAAAGAAAGAAAGAAAATAACACACATAAAAAATACAGAAATGAAAAATTAAAAGACAGAGCATAAGGAAAAAAAAGGCAAAAAAGAGAGAACAAAATACATAAACAGACCTAACCTACATAGCACATGTCTTGGTTGCTCTGTCAATCAGAAAGAGTTGCCAAGAGGTCTAACTCAGCTTTGAGCTAGTAGTTTTATATAATACTGATAATTCAAAATGCCTGGTTAAACATTTGTACCGGCTGTCTTCGCTTATATTTATGGCTGGGAGCAAGCTTTAGGGTATTTGGCAGCCTACATTACGGCCGGCTAAGCGTTTTATATGGTATCTTGTGACACAGGACGTAGAGGATAGTTGGTCAATTCCAAATAATATCGCATCCAGATCCAATCATATCCAGATCGCACCTACTGCTTAGAAATAGCATCAACGCTAAGACGCATCGTGCAAGCATTCTTTAGTAACTACTGTCGTATAAAAACGAATTTTGCTTCTACCGTAACTAGTTACGAATCTACGGTTTAAAGGGGCAGAAACGCTGAGGGAACATCACGCTAATTTTGAAAAAACTTCAAACTCCAAAATACTTTATTCCGATCTGTCGGATCACTTGGACAAGTCGTTAATCTATGTTGAATTTATGCCTGTTCGTAACGCGATCAACGTTTTACCAAAGCCATGACAAGCTTTGCTTAGATGGAGCTGTTTAAAATGTCTACAAATTATTTATTTATTATATGTATATTACTTAGGACTCTTGGATCAGGAGTGGCTGCAGGTTTTCTATGATTACTTGTGGCTCTGCCCACCCCATTAAGGACACGGGTGTGTCAATATGTATGTATGTAATAGATCAGCTATTCATAATAAGCTGTCGTTGAAGTGTGTTATGTAATTTATAGTCAGCTACAAGCCAAACGTTGAGAATATTTTCATTTTAGTATGTTCTCAGTTTTCACGTAAAATATTAGTTCTCGTTGGCACCGTGACCTTGTTGAAGGGATATACAAGTACAGGGTGGAAAATAGGAGCTTTACTGGTGCCGTGCGCTCTTTGCCCTAATTCTAATTCTAATTGGTGTTAGGGGAACAAAGATCTGCACTGACGTCCCGCAGTAGGGTGTATTGTGCAATATCTCTTTGCCCTAAATCAGGGGTTCCCAAACTTATTTTGTCTACTGCCCAGTGCGCACTTTGAGAATAAATTATATTTTAGGGCCTCCATTTAACTTCAAATTAAATTAATAATTGTGAGCTATTAGCGGAGATTAAACATTCATTCTAAACAAGACTTTTACTATAACCCGCAAAAGTTAACTTGAGACCTGAGCGCAGTAGGTTACACAACGGCGCTCAGATCTCCAGTTAACTCTTACGGGCTACACTTGCCAATGAGAATGAATATTAAAACGCAACTTTATAGTATTCAGACAGAGTATATTTTATTCAAAATAAAACAAAAATAATCAATTCTAATATAAAAACTAATGTGAAGGATGAATCTGATATCCAGAGCTCAATCGGTGTCTAAGAGTCTTCCTAGAAGAAATTACTATTAAGTATAATCCTTTAATTTTAGTTATTTTATTTTTTATTACTAGCCTTATTTTTCATGTAACTTTTACGAACATAATAATTGGTGCAAGTTATGTACACCATAATTGTCCTATACATCGGAAATGTACCTACTGTGATTGTGTTTTTTTTTAATGTTATAATGTATATGATGTGTGTGTACTTAAATAAATAAATAAATAAATAAATAAATAAATAAATAAATTACAAATCGCCCCCCAAGCCTCTACACTACACAACGCTCCCATTTTATTATTTTAGTTATTGAGAAATTTAATGAATGATTTGCGTGAATGATGATATGAGTAAGAAAGGAGTGAATACTGAAATGACGGCTGATAGAGGGGAATGGAAGAGGAAAACATGTTGTGCCGACCCCACTTAAGTGGGATAAGGGCAAGGAAATGATGATGATTCAGAAATTTAATGTTTTAAGTGACTCGACTGAGTAGTAGAACTAATTTACATAAATTCCCATTATCGTACAAAAATAGCCAGAGGGGTGAATTACTATATAGCAGACGGATTTATGATAATTTGTAGGATATAACGGGATCAGGCAGTTATTTTGCACTCTATATTTCTCGCTGGAAAAAGCGACCTTACAAGAGAAATATGGTGTGATTTAGAGTTTAGGATGTCTCGGTTAAGCTAGACTAAGCTGCTACGCATGGCTGTAAAGTAACTTACACTCTTGGTGCCTATTTCTTGCTAATACTAGGTTTTGCCCGCAGCTTCACTCCCCAAATACTGCTTTCCTAGTGAAGAACGCAGTTACTAGCATTTTTGACAAAAATGAGTTAGATACATATTTGGAATCGCCTAGCAAAATACAACATTCTGTTCTCACTCACGTATCAAAACATGTTTGACATTGTTCTTTTCTTTTCTAGACATTAGTGGTCTCCAAACTAGGGTAACCTGTATTTTGGAGACCTCCTTCCTTAATAATACAAAAACAATCACATTATGATTATAATTACTGCGTTCTTCACTAGGAGGGCAGAATAACTGCTACTACAGGTTGTGTCACTGGTTCTGTCGAACTAGTGTGGTGAAAGGAAAGGCTCCTTTCATACACATGACACATGTTTTTAAACTTTTTGCCGGTTTCCTCATAATGTTTTCCTTCTCCATTTGAGAGTACTGGGTTTAGCAGACATACATTTTTCGAACAGAAAAATCCATTGGTCCCACCGGACCCACGACCTTAGGTCGGAAGGCGGGGTCGCTACTACTAGACCACCAGGCTCTCTGGCTCTACTCTCTACCCAGATAAAAGTAGCCAGTCACTCTCCAACCCATAAACTTCCTTTAGATTCTTTGGGTTGCTGCATGAAAGAAGGACAAAGCAACAAACGTACAAACACTTTTAGAAATCATAATATTATTAGGTTATTAAGCTTGATTTTAGTAATTAAATCAACGGATATTCCTTAGATTTGAGCTGCATAAATCAGATATTTAAATATTCGTTTTAACTTAATCTTCTTACTCGCTCATTTCCACAACTTCTTAAGCTTTGGTTTCCAAGAAGAATGGATTCGTTTGTAATGGATGATAAAAACTGCCATCCCATTACAGGGTCTATCAGACGGCATAGGTGGTTCTTGTTTGGACGTGCCTCTGACTGCATAGTCATAGGGCAACACCTTAAACATTGTCAAAGAATTTGGGTACCTGGAATTTTTCTGATATTTTTTCATAGACATCGACTAGTAGAGTCGTGTCACTAGATTTTTCGAACTAGTGTGGTGAAAGTGCGCCTCATAAAATCTACTTAAAAAAATCTCGAAGCGCTAAAACCAACAATTCTTATCACTCGTCCCATCCAAATAATAATTAGATTCGCGGCGAGAAATTTTAGATCACCTATTTTATTCTCCATCGAGTACCTATTTTTTGGTTCGGTGATGCCTGTGGTATGGTCGTCGGGAAAACAAGGTTTTACACAAATTAATTAGCGAAGCAGGATTATTGAAAAGTGCATAGCATACCCTGTTCTTAATTAACTACTCTCCAAAGGAGCTTACAATAGTACCTTACGGGTATATTAATTCTTAAGCTGGTTCATTGCAGCTATTTCTAGCTATTTCTTAAAAACGACGGCCTCGGTGCCGGTGGCGTGCAGGGCGATTGCTCGGCAGAGACGCAAGAGGCATGGGTTCGATTCCCGCTGCGGAAGAAATGTTTGTATGTTCTGCAAATATTTCTTTCGGGTCTGGGTGTTGTGGTACCATGGTACTCGTAGTTTCTGATACCCCAACACAGGGAGTCCTAGTGTGGGGTCAGAACTATGTATGTGACTGTTGGGTGTTATTTAAAAAAAAAGTGATTTTAATGCTTTTTTATAACTATTAAATGATTTGGTGGACTTCTATAGGGATTGGCAGGAGTTGGTACAAGAAAGGAAAGCGTGGAAGGAAAGGGGGGAGGCCTTTACCCCCCGTGGTGGGAATATGTGGGAATCATAAGATCCAGCTAAAACAAGTATTTATGTCTGTGAGTCTTAAATTAACCTTTTAAAACGTGTGAGGAAGGACAGCTACTTACGTGCGCATGTTGCACATGCCCACTCTCGACACGACATGACACTCACGACACGTGACGTGGCATTCGTTCGGTATTTAAAAAATAACAAAATGAATAAAATAACTGGTTAAGTGAGAGTCGAATTCGTATACCAAAGGTTCTTTACCATCGTATATACATGTACATAAATGTTTATTGTATGGGGCCTCCCTCCATTTATTTTCTGTTATTTGTTGTTATAGCGGTAATAGAAATACATACTGTAAAAATTTTAACTCTACTTATTACGGTATATAAGATACAGCCCGCTGACAGACGATGGACGGACGAACAGCGGAGGCTTAGTAATAGGGTCACGTTGGCAACCTTTGAAACCTAAAAACCACTTTATATCAATAAAAGTTAGGTTCATTCAGACAATTACAAACAAATCAGGATCTTTTTAGATAAACTTACTTTCACTCAAACTAAAAGAGCCAGGGATCCAGGCACCATAATTTGGGCACTTAATGACCAAATTCAGCCAAGAATAATGATTCACAGGGAGCCAAATCCACTTAACTGAGCACTTAGCTTTTTGACGTGAATACGTTTGATAAATCGAGAGATTTCTCGAACAGATGGCAGAAAGAATCCACTTTGAGAGTTTTTGAGATGTCTGGGTTGGGTATCAATTCTTGAAAATATACCGAATGATTTTAAATCACGAAAATGGGCCATTTCCATTGATTTTTTTCAATTTCGTCGTCTTGAAAGCTTTGAAAGTCATTAAGTGATTTTAAAATTTATTTATTTTTTATTTTGAGGTCACCAAATGACTTTCAAGACGTCACTAGAGTTGGCCACTAGCTCATACGAACGTATATACATACATACTTTCAAGACTACGAAATTGAAAAATATGTATAAAAAAAAACCGTAAAATAGTAAAACCTAATAAAACCAATGGCTTTGACTCATAATTGACTTGACTTGTTTATACTAGGTATTAGTTATTTAAAGATGCATTGTGGTACCTAGACAAAATGTGTTGTATTTAAATTATTTAACGGTGGCGATATTTCTCTAACAGGCGCTTTTTTGTTAAAAACTCTTGGTTTTAAAACCTATTTTTTCACCGCGAAGACTGATAGCAGGATTTTGAACTGAATGCAGATAAATGTCCATAGATAATTTTCGACTCGGGTACTTCATTTGCATTTCGACTCTAATAGTGGATTGAGGGAGGAAATTGTTATCAATGGGTGTTTTTATTTGGTTTTCTCTTTCCTACCGGAAGTGAGGACAAAGATTACCTTCATTTGATGTAAGCAATTCTTGAAATAAATCCCTGCACTGACAATCCATTTTACAAAGAAAACCTGTACGGTGTCTTGTTAACCAGTACAACTAGATTGATAAATGATAACGCGTTTGTAGAGCAATAATTAACTATATTACAAACGGTTGATGAATGGGCTGTTAATGATGATGATGACGAGAACGCGCGCCCTTGGTGGCCGAATGCGAACTGATCTTAACTGATAAATTGAATAAAATGAAATGTTGGTAATGATTGAAACTGGGTCGCGCGGTCAGCGCCTTTCTGCTGACCCCAGAAGATGCACGGTTGCTTGTACCGTACAAAACCTATGTTTGAAATCGGCATAATATTAAAAATCCGAAAGTTTGTGAGTATGTTTGTGAATATGTAGATCTAGAATAACTTCTAGGCTTCTTTTTGGTGAGTACTGGTAGCCTAGTGGTAGCAACCTCGTCTTCTGATCCTAAGGTAGCGTGTTCAAACCCGATCGTGCAGCCACGGATTTTTCATCGGATTTTTCAGTTCGAAAAGTTTATGTGCACTATACCAGCAATCTTAAATGGTGAAGGAAAACATCGTGAGAAAATCCGCGGCTTAGCTCAGCTCCGCAAGTTTTGACCATGTTGATATGGACGACTAAGCTGAGAGGATGGTTTAGGTATTAGGCAAGCCTACTTCATTTAAATTTGTTCCAGGCAGTACAGCATCCTGTTTGTGAAGGCAAAAGTTGCCTCCTGACGCTGTATAAATCATCTAATATAGATGACAAAGGCATTCGTTTTGCCATATTCGTTGCCCAGAAAAACTTTTCCTTAGCAATGTAGCATCTCTTCGGTAAAACCCGATTCACATTTTGCGATTTTAAGGTTTTTAACTGAAAAATCTACGTTTTCCATTCGTGTTGAACCAAACCAAATAGGGAATTTAGTGGCGCGCAAACAAGTCGATTGTGCAAACGAACACTCGCGATGTGACACGCTCATAATTGTACTATCGCCATCAATTTCGTTTGGTTCGATTAATTCGGTCTTTGGCTGTATTATTTATAGCTTTTCGCTTTAGAGCCATTTATCTAGATTCTGGAAAAACATATTTATGTTTATTTGAATATAATGTTCTAGTAATTTTTTTTTTGCCATATAAACAAAATAAGTGCCAGCTCTTAGACCACGCATTTAGCTTAATATTTTTCTATGGATGTGTTATGTATTTCTATGATCCTTTAGTTTAAAAATTCATCCAAATGATCATACTTCATAACGTCAAGTCTATCATAATAGCTATGGCACTTGTTGTACCGGTCAAAGTAAAAAAAAATATTCCATGAAATCACGGGGATCACTTGGACACGTCTTAAATCTACGTTGCATTTACACCTGTTCGTAACGCGACCAAGTGTGGAAGATACAGGCAAGAAACCACGCTTGGATATTTTTTTGGAAAATGATCCCTTTACAATCATGTTTATTAAAGGAGTTGGATCATTGTTCAGTCCCAAGCATTTTTGTCTTCTATATAATCGGATATTTTATAGTAAGCTTTTTTAAACAACTTTCCTTTTACGGTCTTCTTTTTTTCTATAAAAAAGAGTCGAACTTCAATGACACCAAGTAGTTATAATGATTTCATTCAATTCAATGCATGAAAATTGCATTTCAAACTTTTAATTACCCCGACTGGTAACTTATTTTGAAACAGTCGTTTTTTGACAATATCTGTTCTACCGGACAATGTTTTTTTCCACATTGACCATATCTATATAACATATTGATCTGTTTAATGATAGCCTTTGTATTGTTTTTAAGTATCTAAGAGTATTTTTAAGTTTTAATTAATACAGTTAGCGTTTTGGTGTAGACTGTAAGCTTTCTGTTGTCTAAAATAAATAATTCTAATTCTAATATCTTTGTAATTATGGAGCTTCACTTTAAGAAGTAAAGAATTAAACAAACCCAAACCCAGATTTGTTATTTATTCGTAATGACGTCTTCTGTTGGAAGCGGGAGTGCCATCCCTAACGAGGTGTAGAGCGAACTACTCGTAGAGCGCCTTTAAATTAATTCCATCGTGTTCTCGGTCTCTCAGAGTCTGTGACCGCTGTAAAACGATAGTAAGTCGATTGCATGTACTCGTATATGTTCGTATGAGCTAGTGGCCAACTCTAGTGATTGGAGTTTTTAGGCCGCCTAAAGGCCTCCGTCATGGCTTAACGACTTAAAAGCCGGGACCGACTGTTTAACGTGCCCTCCGAGGCACGGAAGCGCTCAGCTCGTAATGTCATTTGCGGTCACCTATCTCAATTTGTGACCGCGCATATCGTTGCTTAACTTTAACGATCAATCAAGACCGCCTAAGCAAGCTACGCCACGAGCGCTTCATAAAAGCTTCTTGAATGGGGGCTTCGTTTTGTTTATTTATTTTATTTTATTTTATTTGAATTTTTTGTTGTAATTGCCGCTATGCAGTCACACTCTGTGAAAATTTCAACTCTGACTATTACGGTTCATGAGATACAGCCCGCTGACAGACGGATGGAAGGACGGACGGACCGACGGACCGACAGCGAAGACTTAGTAATAGGGTCCCGTTGGCACCCTTCGGGTACAGAACCCCAGTAAAAATAACTGACGGTGCACTAAAGGTTCCTTAAACGCTGGAGGCTTTACTTTGTTGGATATACTTATCTTCTGTACGAGGTATTCCAGCTGTTCATACATTACGGCCGTCATATAACGCTGATCATTTCTAACATAACCAAGGCTTTTAGCGCAGGCGAAGGCAAGATACGCTAGACTCATAAATTGTGTTACACCTGTTTTGCAAGACTTATTACAGTTTTCAAATGGTACAAATGAAGTTCTGAAATGTAATATTTTTAGTTTTAAAACTTAATACATACATTATTACTTATTATCACGCCCGGATCCCTAATAAGGTAGGCAGAGCCTTATTCATAAGAAAACTTGCAGTCACTCCTGATTCAAAAGTTCCAGGTTGGATACGGTGAACCATGGTGACAGGTGATCAGCCCATCGCCCATATGGATGGTACACCACGTTAGAGAGGAAACTATGCCGTAGTCTTCTTTCGGCATGCTCTGGGAAAAAAGCAGTTGGACGCATTCTATGTTTTTCTTTATTCCCAGTCCAGCAGATAAGTAGCATAGTATTAAAAGGAATAGTAGAAGCAACTTAAAAGTAAATATAGGTTGTTTATGTAAGACTGGCGTTTGACGACCTCCTGTGACGTGGCGGGCGTGTGCTCGGCTGACACGCGAGAGGTGCGGGTTCCTGATGCGGGAGCAATTTTGTTCTGCAAATATTCTTTAAGGTTCTGGGTTTTGCTGTATGGTACTCGTAGTTTCTGATACCCACGACACAGGGAATCTATGGATCAGAATATGTAAGTGACTGCTGGTCAATATTACTGCAAACCTATCTGTGTGTGCATAATTAAAAAGTGATGAATTTTCAAAGTATTACTCGTAGTCTCGTAGTTGGGTATGCGAAGACATCTACGAAGCAGTCACATAGATGCTTTTAAATACAGATGCATATTTACTAAACAAAACTGTATCCTGTCATTTGTCTACTGTTATTTTACTGGCTGCAATCAGTACACTGTGTACATACTTTCCCTAACTACCTATATTATCTGTAAGTGAACTTTGTTCTTTGAGAAATAAATATCATTAACCACAAAATAGGAGCCTCTTTGAAGAACACTTAAATCTTTTTGTCACACTGGTTTATAAGAACTATTATTGCGAGTAGTAGCACATTTACTTTGAAAGCTGAAAGCTTTAAGTCCAAATACACTTGAGAATACAAGAGCGGATGGATTTGGACATGCGCAGTAGATAAAAGCTTCGGTAGAAAGTTTTAATTTCGACGGATCTGCCGTCGGTCCCATGGTGTAATGGTTAGCACTTTGGACTCTGAATCCAACGATCCGAGTTCAAATCTCGGTGGGACCTGCGTTTTGCTAAGTTTTCACAGGATTTTTTCAGTCTATTTAGAACAGATCGTCTCAACAGAGTTATGTATGGTACTTATAAATTTTATTCTAAGTTTATAAGTGACGGCAGCTGACTGATTTGCGAACTTAAATCATTTCATGCATTTGTACATTTATATTTATTTATAAAAATCACTTTTAAACATAAGCTTTTCCACATTTTAATTTTTTTAATAGATTTTTCGTTTTCTGAGTGACGCTGTAAACACCATAGTTAAATGATCTTCAGTTAATTCGTAAAATATATGTCAAGTGCACGAAAGGAGTCTTTGAGGAGCGCTTTAAATCCTTTCACCACAATGGTTCGAAAAAACTAGTGACCACGACTAGATGGATGGATTTAATTTTTATAATAAACCACACGTACTTTTGAGTTAGTTCGGAAAGTCGAAATAAACTAGCTTTTTGATGTTACAATGTTAGTGCCTTCCTGGGCTACCTACTAGACTCTATAGTACGAACCCCTTAAAATCATCAGAAGTCATGAATAAGATAAAAAAAATATAGATTTTTTTTAACCTATATCTTCCCACTTCTAGGCAAAGGTCTCTCTTAAACTCCGCCAACTATCTCTGTCCTTCGAGGTCTCCCACCATTCTCTCTCGAAGGAGTCTAGATCGTCCCTTTCTTGGCCGACCATGACTTCGCCTTCCGTCGGGCTGCCAGGATAGAAATATAGAAAGGTTTAAAAGTTCTGATTTATCTAAATGGGTGGGGGGGTAGTCTAAAACCTCATCAAGTATCACCAGGGGGGAAGGGATTAATGGACGATCCCTAGGCTGAAGAAAAAATAAAGTTTAATAGGCATTATCATTGCATGTCATTAGGTATGTATTAAGAAGTATGTCAGGATCGTAGCAAATGGCGATCCGTGATCTCTGCCTACCCCTATGGGAAACAGGCGTGATTTTATGTATGTATGTATGTATTAGGTAAATGATAGCGTGACAATATTTTTCCAGTTTATGGTCATTTTGTTCCAAGTTTCATAGAATTATTTTCCGCTATCCCAATTCCCGCTATGATTACGGCCACACGTAGCTCAGCTATTTAGTTAGCATCGAAGGAAGAATAGGTGCCATTTCTCTTTGCATTTTTATTGAACATTTTCCCGCCTTCGCATCTGACTGGATAATACTGTACAGTCAACGGCTGCTAACCTGGCACAAGAGACGAGTTTCTATCTATTTTTTAACGCCAGTTTTCGAACATAATTTTCCACTACCCTACTTTTACTACTCGTATCACTCTTTCGAACCAGTGTGGTGAAAGGATTTAAAGTGGGCATGCCGCGGCATACCGGTTTCCTCTAGATGTTTTTCTTCACCGTTTGAGAGTACAGGTAAGTACATAATAGCGCATATATTTTTTTGTACAGAAAAATTTATTGATGGACAATCGGTTTGAAACCACGACCTTACGATCGAAAGGCGGGGCCGTTACCACTAGACCACCAGTGCTACTACGGTCGTGGTACTTAACAGTGTAGTGGGTCAATTCGTAGTAATTCGTACAAAGTATATTTTTTACAAAGAACGGTATACTGGGCGGAAACCTTAATTTGCTCATCTAAACTTGTATTCTAAATAATTCCAACGATAATTATGAGGTTTGTCACGTGACCAGTCTTATTGTCACACTGTGACTTGACAGTTGCGAAATATGACTTTGACAGTTGATATTGAGCGTTCGTGGCGTAGCTTGCAGACGTTCTTGTCTTGATTGATCGTTAAAGTTAAGCATCGTTAAAGTGGCATTACGAGCTGAGCGCTTCCAAGCTTCGGAGGGCACGTTAATTGTCGGACCCGGCTTGTTAAATCGTAAAGCCATGACAGAGGCCTTTAGGCGGCCTAAAATCTCCGTCACAAGAGCTGGCCACTAGTTCATACGACCTTACTTTGACAGTTGATATGTCATGATCAATCAGTCAATCAATCAATCTTTACAATCGTCATAAGGCTGCCACCGCTATATCTGCAAATAATTTTGGCGCGAAGAAGTTCTTCCTCGGAATGTACACTGAATAAATACATTTTATCTTCAGGAAATTCAACGTAAAATACGTTTCCAAGTAAGCTACTATCTACCTAGCTTATACCTGAGGCTTTGGTACATCTTCATAGTATAGATGAAAATATTAGGTGATTTCTTCTGACACTGTATTGTATTTAGATAATAGCTTTCGCCCGCGGCTTCGCTCACGTGGTATCCAAACAAAAAGTAGACTATATGTTATTCCAGCACACATACTATGTGTATTTCAATTTTTATTCAAATCCTTTCAGTCGTTACGGCGTGATTGAGGAACAAACATACATAATCACATCCACACATACTCACAAACCTTTTCATTTATAATATTAGTAGGATAATGAAAGTAAGAACAGTTTTCACCAAAACTTGCAAGTGGTATAACAGTATGATAGTAAGTTTGAGTCATGTTATTTTTGAACATCCTGAATTTTACTAAATAATTTAAAGTTAAAATTATTTAATTCAACAGGTAAAATAATAACTTGAATTCTAATCACAGTCACAGTTGAAGAAAATTGGGTTTTTTGAGTGGACCCTTGACCTAGAACCTTATTAAGCCGTATACAATCGCATTTAGTGATTGTCAGGATTGATGCACGGTGTAACAGGGGTGGGTCATCGGTGTCAGGGCGATGGGGGACCTCAATATCTACCGATGAAAACGCTAGTGCTATATTCCCACTATATTAATTCGTTCAAATGTTATTCAGATTTTTAAGATTTTTTTTGTTAAAATCCGATTTGAGGCTGGATGTAGCCAAACCATTAAATTTAAGCATTAAAAAATTACGATAGCAGACTTTGTGTAATTTTTTTTTGTCCGCTGAATAGTACCTACCTATGTTTTTCGTCTTACAATTTCATTTTGAGTCGTTATTTGATTAATTTTGATAAATAAATAATCCTTGAAAGAGAATCTGATGATTAAATTCTTCAAGTAAGTTTAGAAGCCTACAAAATAAAAAAATATTACCTTTTTTCTACAATCTACCTTAATGACTACTTCTATTCATGTAAAAGTAACATGTGTTAAATGCACGGAGGGAGGCGCACTATAAGTCCTTTCACCACACTGGTTCAAAAGCACTGACACAATTAGTAGAAGTTGTGGTCTGCTTCTTATGTTCACTTTCTACATGCATAATTTCACGCCTGTTTTCCAAAGAGGTAGGCAGAGACTTCGGATCTCCATTTGACTATTATCTGTCAGGACCATAGCATTAAAGTTAGAAAAGCGATATAAAACGCGATTGCATGCGGATATATAAGATCAAATCTTGAAGTATTCATTTTTAGGGTTCTATTTTATTAAAAGCTGAGCACCTTAGGGAGCGAAAAGGATTTTAGATTAACAACGCAATTCTAACAGATTGGATTGTGAAGACGATTTTATACCTTGATGATGTCTTGAGACTTGGGCGGATGGGGCGCGGTCCAATTTGCTGGGGATTCCTTTTGCTTAGCGGAGAAAATCAAAGTTTGTAATAAATGACCATCTATATCATTGAGATGGGCTGATCACATCTATCTTGAACTTTGAATCAGGAGTGGCTGCAGATTTTTAGGGTTCCATACCCCAAGAGTGCTAACGGGACCCTATTACTAAGCCTCGGCTGTTCGTCCGTCTGTCCATCCGTCCGTCTGTCAGCGGGCTGTATCTCATGAACCTTATTTGAAATTTTCAGCGAGTGTGTTCTATTGCCGCTATAACATCAAAATATAATAAAAAGGGGGCTCCATACAATAAACATATATTTACATGTACGATGGCACGGAACCCTAAATATATGAATTCAACTCGCACTTGATCGGTTTTTTTATGATTACGTTATGAGTGTACTATTTGAGTTTTTGTTGTTTCAATGACATTGACACTGACAGTGACAGCTGTCAAACCATTTGCACTCATGAGACAGAAAGTCAAATCTTTGTAGATACAAACAAACATTTCAGGAGCGACTATTTCTCAAACATTTCGCAGTATTCTTCCGTTGGCAATATTTTCCATGCAATCATAGCCGGTGGAGTTCACGGCAAACAGACGACATTTCCTCTATTTATTTAATATTTTTGTTTACACACGATTTTTACGAAAGGAAAATGGAGTTTAAATTGAGTTTTGTAGATAGAGCGGTAACCGTACGTAACCCTACCTTATCGAGTACCAGAGCATGTGGCCAACTAACTATGCATTTAACGAAGTCGGTATACGTTTTGTGTTAAAAAGATAAGCGATCGCAATGTCACCGAGTGGCATAGAAATAATACTGTTGAAACTGTTAGGATATCTCCCACTCACGTTTAGTTTTGCCTGTTAGGCACACCTGTGCTGGCATTACCTATTCTTCAGCCAAACTGGAGATAAAAATTATGTAAACAAATCGTCAGTACTAAACCTTAAACTTACTTTTTTATTACATGTATTATGGAACTTTCAAGTAGTACTAGTAATAGTTAAATTAATGTGTACAAACTAATGTTATAAGGTTTATTTACGTAAAACTAAACTAAAGTGATTTCATCGTAATAGCGAAAATTACACGACAATTTGTCTGAATCTTCAGTTTGGCTGAAGTATCTAGTATACCTACCCTAATTGACCACCTTAACAAATTTTTCAGACGTTAGATGCAAAAAAGCATAAGTGACCGAGATCGAGAGCACTGGTGGCCTAGTGGTAGCGGCCCCGCATTCTGATACTAAGGTCGTGGGTTCAAATCCAGTCGTGCACCAATAAGTTTTTCAGTAAGAAAATTTACGTGCGCTATACCAGTACACTCAAACGGTGAAGAAAAACATCAGGAGGAAACTGGTATGTCGTAGGAAGTTCAATGACAGTTGTCAAGTGCCCGGAGCTTTTCAATTCAATTCAATATATTTATTATTTAGACATGTCATCCATAATTATTCTTAGTACAGAGAGGCGCACTTTAAGTCCTTTCACCACACTGGTTCGAAAGGACTAGTGACACGAATAGATAGATAGCGACTGCAATATGACCATGTGTATATAGTGTATATAGAAATGACGGCTGAGAAAATGGAATGGAAGATAAATATGATGGAATGGTTACTTAGTGATCGCTATCAACTGTCATGTCGCCGTTCACCCTAGAACTCGTATTGGTACTCGATAAGGTAGGATTGCTTACTGCCGCCTCTTGGTCTATTAATTCGAAGGTGGGTTGCAATGGAAATTGGATGTTTGTTATTTTTGATGGAAATTCATTGTTGATGAATTTTTAATAACATAGTTCACTTACCTCTTCGTATAATTGGTATATTTTGTGTCATATGCATCAACTGAGAACGCGCTGTAAAAAGTTTTAAGTTTCAGTAAAAGAAAAACTAGTCTATGCATAAAATGTTTACGTAACAAACTGGTAACTACGAACAACGTACGTAGGTAGCTTAAAACCAAGGCGTTACATTTTTCCTTTACACTGTTTCCCGTATAACCGACTAGATTGGCCATTACTCGCGAATGCTTTACTAAAACGAACAAAACCTTTTGCAGCAATATTCAAACGAACAGGTTGTAACACACGGGCGATTAAAATCGTCCTTTTTAGGGTTTCCTATCGGAGGTGCCAATGGGACTCTATTACTAAGCCACCGCTATCCGTCCGTCCGTCCCAACAACAAAAAAAATAAAATAAAAGGGGCCCAAACAAGAAACAATGTTTTTTATGTTCGCAATAGATCATTGAAGTTATGCAATACTAGGCGCGGTCAGTAATTGAGTTTTTGCACATTTTTTGTAATATTTTTGTATAAATATTTCTTTTTCAAACTATCTAAAATTTGCTGATTTGTACAAAAATAAAAACAAAAACTAAGGGGGTTCTCATAGAAAGGACGTGTTTCATTTTGCAATTTTAATGGGTAACGCGATGCATAGTAGGTGGCATACAAGAAACGTTTATGCGATGGTACGGAACCCTTCGTGTGAGAATTCGACAACACTTGACCGGTTTTATTTTTCTTTCGTGTTAATAGTCCTCATTTTAGCCCGGTATTAAATCGTCCTATTTGATAAAATATGAACCATGGGACCGAAGACAATATTATAACCACTTTATAAAAACGAGTTAAACATTTAATTTATTTAAACAGATTTTTTAATATCTGGCGATATTTTTGAACCAATTTTGATTTCCTTTGATGTAAACGACGAATACAATTGTTGGGTTACCTACATTTTTGAATTCGTTGCATTTAAATGTATAAGATCCATTACTTTATTTTGGGTCGCCATATTTGGACCCCGAGCAACAAATTCTTTTGAAAATTGCCCGTCTAAGTGCAACTTTAAAAGGTGCACGAAATTATAAAATGGCACTTAACAAGTTTTATAGCAGAGCTCTAGGAAATGTAAATTTACACAGCGCGAGTACATTTTTATGACGACACCTATATTTTTGCATGAAATGAAAATGTATCTGAGCGAAAAGTTGTTTTTGCTTTTGTTTCTGTTTGTTTTAACAGGTTTTAACATTTAAAATGAAAAATGACATTGTAACTAAATAGAAATAAAACTACTGAAAATAAACTGTTTAGTAGGTAGCACATAGCAGACTCTGGTTCTGCAGGAAGTCAAGTAAGATTGTAATCGTAGAAGGTATAAACCTCTACTATGTATAAATATGAATTCAAACGATAAAAATAATATCCCATAATGTAAATGTCCTAATATGAAACATGTCAGAGATAAAAAAATCACATTTGGTTTTAAATTAATCATAAAAATCTAATACCTACATGATTTTTGATTTAAAAATTAAATCATTAAGAAAGTTAATCATTAATGCAGATTGAGAATAATTTAACTTCCCTCTTAGAACCATGAAACTTGGAAATACCTTTATGGTGCATTACGAAAGTAATTCCCGAAATTTGAAATTGAATAATCCCAAAACGAAACGACGTAAGACGGAAAGATGAACTTTGTGTGAAAAAAAGTTAAACAAACTTAGAGTTAAAAAATTGTAGATGATTTTTTCGAACAATGTTTAACTTCAATTTTAAACATTGAAATGTTTATGTATCACCAACCTACCCCTACACACGCTTCGCACCAAATGGGCGACTCGGAGCGGCGCACAGCAATTTATAGGGTAAATTTTGTGGTCCTACAGAAAAGCCACGAGTTTTACCATTCTTTACAATCACATTATACCGAACCTTAACTCCATACAATAAAGTTGAATTTCCAATGGTGGGTAGGCAGTTTTGGTATTTCTAATTAAAAAAAATCTTGTTAGATATATACCTACGTAATAAATATTGAAAAACAATTTGAACACGTAGGGAACTGCATTAGTAAATCATCGTTTTTACAATGAATCTTACTATATTGCCTTAAGGTTGAATTTCCAATGAATAGTTGGAAGGTTTTGTATATCACGGCTGCGGTCGGAGGGGATTTCTGACACGTGGGAATATTGATGGGAATTTTTTGTACCCGTACATTTGCTATGATCTTTGGTAAACCGGAATTAAGTATTTTAGGCCTAATAACATCATAAGTATTTTATATTTAAACTAGTGGAATGCCCGGCGACTTTTTCCGCGTTGACTTTTTACAAACTTCATATTCTTCCTGCGTCCTCTAGAAGTTGAATTTCGGGAATTTGTTTCAAAGTACACCTCTAAACCATTATAAATTTGTCAACAAATCCGATCCCACGACCTTGCGATTGAAAATTCCATGTCCGAGTCCCGTCTGTTACTTCCCAGGGCTGGTTCTCATGAGAATGTAGTTTTGTGGGAAGTTTTAAGTAGGGTCGGTGCCACGCGCCAGGGCCGTGGCAAATAATAAAGAAATGCTTGGAATTAACTGTCGGTTTGTATTGACAGAGCATTACAATGAGTGAGAGGAAGAGTCAATTAGGTACACTATTTATATAAGTTGTATATAAGTGTTGAGACAAGATAAGAAGAGTATCCCTATTGTGTTTGTTAATTTATTAAGAAAGAAAAAATTTTTATTTAGTTCACAAATTAATATAAAAATGTAAATAAAATTACAGTTATGTATATGTTATGGACCAGGTGATTAATGCGGGCATTATTTATAATGCACGAGCATTATGAATAATGTCTAGCTTCATCGGGCTAAGTGATTAATTACTATCTTAACTTCATTATTTATCACATTGCACGGTCATTATTATATTGCTACATGACAATTGGGCAATTTGATAATAAAGCTAGTAGTAGTTGTTCTAATAAATAAACCTGTTACTTGCTACATATTGTATAGTTATTGTTTTCAATTTTTTTTTCATTTGATTTTTATTAAGAGAAGATGCTAATTATGCCAAATAATGAGTTTAGTAATTTCTATAAAACAAATGATTTTTATTTTAAATTTAATTACATTTTATGTTATATTTTTAATATGACTTTCCTTAAGTTTTAAATGCAAAAACTAGTGGATTTTTAAGGAAGAAGTCTTTGGTAATTAATCCAAATAATGAGTCTGATTATTTAAGTGGTTTAATATTTAGTTTATTTTAAGTTAAATGACAATAACAATAAAAAAATAGTAATTAAATATGTTTGTATTACTCTGCCCAAAAGGTGATGGACAATATGTATAATGCCCGGTCAATTTGATTATTTGAATAATTATTATCAAATTGCACTCTCATATTGCGCATTTTTCATAATGACCGGGCACTTTAAATACTGCCCAATTTATCACTTGGTCCATAACATATACATTTCTAGGGTTAATATTTGACAATGATCACTGGTATGTTGATTATTGGTTTGCTAAAGTTAAAGACATACTAAACTGTATTTTTCAAATAGTAAGTAACAAAAACATCTGGTCTCCACCATTCTGAATAACTCCGGAACGGGATAAAAAGGTGACCCATAGGCAATTTTTTACAAGCATGAACTCGGCAATGTAACAACAAAGGCGTTAAATAATAACGCCCAGAACATAATTTACTTTACCCAGACACAGAAATGTGCACGCATTCCCGTGGGAAAGTCGCGCGGTGCGTGGGAACTTTTATTAAGGGACCCGACTGTGGGGCTACCGCAAACACTGTAATATAAAGTGAGTTAGTTTTTGAAATAGTGTACTGTTTGAAGAAGTTGACGACAGCGATACCCCAACACGAATAAGTTACAAAGAGCACCGCTGATGCCGTTATTACCTTATTTGGCGTCAGGCCGTCTCTTACACACAAAATTGACGGCCTCGGTGGCGTGGCGGGCGATTGCACGGCAGAGACGCAAGAGGCGCAGATTAGATTCCCGCTGCGGAAGAAATGTTTGCATGTTCTGCAAATATATCATCCGGCTCAGTTATGGTACTATGGTACTCGTAGTTTCTGAAACCCACGACACAGGGAATCCTAGTGTGGGGTCAGAACTATGTATGTGACTGTTGGTTGTTATTTATTTACCTGCTTATGTAGTAAAAAGTCGCTTCAAAAAGTTAATATTTCTATTACGCTAAGCTAAGCTACTGTTTGATCACACATACAAGTGACTTAGACGGATGTCGTACGACTATAACATCGACGAGATTATTACAAAATCGAGTGGCTAAAATTAACAGCTTCAAAGTGACTTTCACAGTAGTCCCTTAGGGCCGTGGAGGTTCGATGTACGCGGTCGTAGGTGACTTTAAATGAACACGCCTTAAATTAAGTTTGCGCCGCTCTGAGTAAAATTATGATTAAATTTTAGTGCTGGAAGGGCTGAGCTTGTTTAGACAAGCGTTTGCAACTTTGATCGTAAAAGTATGAATGTGGCAGTATAAATAAATAGGAATGTTCAGGAACGTTCTAAGAAATCTTAGGCGAGGGTCTCTTTTAACTGTTCTGTGGCACTGTACACATTTTGATACATATATTTTCTTATTAATTACTTAAAAAAAAACTTATACAAATAAAAACTAAAAGTTACTACAAATGCATTTAGCTCAATCGGTTGAGACGTAAACATTGAAAGTTAAATAAAAACTTTTAAAATAATTATTTCAAAGTGAAAATCCATTTGTAGGTACCATATATATAATGCACAACCCTACTCCATCTTAATTCGTCCCGGGCACTACAGCGTCCCGTCTGTGAAGGTAAAAGTCGCCTCCTGACGTTGTATAAATCATCTACTATAGATGGTAAAAGGCCTTTCAAAATAATATATGCATGAATGAAGTAAATAACCATTTTACTCAGCCTATCTCCAGTCACCTACCTATCTAAAATTCATATATATAGGTACCTACCTACTTACACATAAATAACTAAAAATAAATACCCCAAGGTCGTCTACCACAATGTTTGCCGACAAGTTTTTGCATCAAGATAAGGGCCACTTATCGTTACCTACATTAGCATTATTCACACAATCCCATGGGAAGCTCCGGTTCCCATGGGAAACTGTGTCGAGCCATGGGAAGTTCATGGGAAGTGTCCTTGACTTCACATGATAAGGTATTGGTTTCCGTTGGACAACAGCTATGTAAACACAAACATGCGATTGTCGGTCGAACTTATAAACAGTGCATTACAAACATTGTCCGCTATACTTATAAACGTCTGCCAAAGATTTTTGTAAGACTTATTTATTATAGATACTTGTAAAAATAATTTAGTTGTATCGGAAGAAAATATCTGAAAAGCAGAAGTTGGTCAAAGTTTGTAAAATGTTTCTTCATACAATAGAATAACGCAATGTACTAAATCATCGTGTTCTATTAAATTTGACCAACTTCAGTACCGAATTTATTTATTTAGTTGCACCAACAAAGTGAACACCATTACATGCAATATGACTAAATTAAATTAAAATTAAGTGCCACCTCAATTATAGGCGCAAACCACAGTCAGTGTCGATAGGCAAAAAAAAACATTCAAGTAAAGTCAAAGAATTACTTTTTTTTGAGCAACTCACGCTTGACCAAAAAATACCATTCCAAAATTATGTTTACATAAAAATAATTAGTGGTTCCTTACACAGGTACCTAAAAAAACTATGATTCATTATGATTACCATTACTGATTATTGCGCTTCTAAGAGGAAGTCGGGCAATTTAGGCATCTACAAGTTTACCCAGAAAACCTTTAGTTGAAACAAATTCTCAACCGCAAAGTTCAACCCAATTTTAATTTAGTCCATTAACAGAGAGTGTTCCCATAAACATTCCAATTCTCATAGGAAACTCTGTCCCATGGGAGCCGTCCTTGGTTGACCTCACATGATAATGACCCGTGGCAAAAAAAGGTCAGGCGTTCCCATGGAATTTCACACACCGTGTTAATGTTATGGGATAATTTTGGTTACCTTTCGGAATTTTTTTATGGATTGATGACATTTTTTGTGATGTGATTTTGAAAAGGTTTTGAGTGGAAATTGATAAAATTGTGACATGAATAATTTTTATGTTGGTATCAAGATATACACTTTAATATATAATGAAGTTTGTAAATAATTTAAAGTAATAAATTCAACATTCCACGAATTCTTTTGTAACAAACATTTGTTTGTTCTTTTGTAACAATTTAGTTCATAATTCATTCATTCATTCATTTAGTTAGCACTAAATACTAAGAAGTATAGCATAGTATAGTACTAGTACATTCTAGTTATCTTAATGCTAGATTATATTACTACTAAGGCCTTTTACCATCTATAGTAGACGATTTATACAGCGTCAGGAGGCAACTTTTATCTTCACTAACGGGACGCAACTTGCCCAGCACCTATTCCATCCTCTCAGTTTAGTCGGTATTAGATTATAATGTAGACAATATATCTATTTATATGTACAACTCATACTGACTTCTACTTAAAGCTTTTTTCACAGTCACAGTTTTAGCAACCACAGTTCTCCGTTTGTCGTTATTTATTGACAGAATTTTAAAAACTGTTTAACTTTTGACAAATTATGAGTCACGTTTTTGTAAAAGTCCTACCTACCCTCAGAATTTCTTATTTAACAAGTTAACCGAAATGTTGTCCCAGGTTCCCATGGCGCGCCGTGTGAAATGCACGGAAAGAATCCTTTCAAACGAATCTTGAGAACTTCCCTATCTCGACAATAGTGTGACAATGGTACTATAAGAAATGAAGACGATTATTTCAAAATCCTCATTTATCCCATTAAATTGTCCCAATTATTTTTAATTTTCGATAGCCCTACTGTTTATTTTGTATTTTGTAAATTATATTTGTAACTTGTTAAGTTTATTTCTGTACATTTTGTATTTTTTTTAACCTAAAATAAGATATTGAACTTTAGTCTAATGTTGCCTGAATTAATGATATTTGAATTTAAATTTGAATTACGTAGACACGCGTAGAAGATGATACGTTACAACGATGTTTTACTAGGCTGGAATTATAATTAGACTTTGAAGTGTCATAATTTTATGCTTTTTTTAAATTTTCAAAGCTTAAAAACATGGATTTTTAATTTTTACTTCTAGTTAGGTACTAATATCGTAATTGAGAAAAGTAACACTGATTTCTTAGTTCTATTTATTTATTATAGAGATATCGATAGAAGATATAAGTGCCCGTGGAGTAGTTGCTTAGACGTTCTTGATTGATCGTTGAAGTTAAGCAACGTTCGTCACAATTGGGATAGGTGACCGCAATGGGAATTACGTGCTGAGCGCTTCCGTGATTTGGAGGGCACGTTAAATTGTCGGTCCCGGCTTTGAAGTCGTTAAGCCACGACGGAAGCCTTTGGGCGGCCTAAAAATTCCGTCACAAGAGTTGGCCACTAGCTCATACGAACTTACTCTTAATTTTGAATTCTAGGTAATTATTTTTTTAGTTTTATTTAATTATTACACAGATCATGGCCCCTCTACTACAGCATAATTTAACACGTACTTTTAGGGCTGCGCGCGCGTGCCTCACTTCCAAACAATTTTCATATCACCCTGCACCATGATACGGTATGGTGGATATGCTAATTTTATGGTAATACAACCCGGAATTACGGTGTAATCTACATTAATATAATCCCTCTCCCAAGATTGAGAACGAAGTACATTTACATAATTAAACATGTTGCTGAAATATTGATATTGATCTGTATTTGATAATATGGTAAGATTTTTGCAGTGAAGTTTCAAATAAATAAAGGTATGGTAAACTTATACCCTTACTAATATTATAACAGCGAAAGTTTATATCTAAGGATTATGGATGTATGGATGTTTGTTACTCTTTCACGCAAAAACTACTGAACGGATTTGAATTAAACTTGGAACATACATAGTACATGTACTGGATTAACATATAGGCTATTTTTTATGTGGGTACCACGCGAGCGAAACCGCGAGCGGCAGCTGGTAAAGAAATATATGTCTAAGGGTCTCCGCCAACTAATCAGGATCGTTACTGTCTCGGCTTAAAAAAAACAAAATTGGAACGAAGTAGTGGGGAGGACCCGATCTGAACAGACTAAACTCTAAACTATAAACAGTACTTTTTAGCACATCATTTCTGTCAAAGCAATTAGGATTCAATTGTTTAGTATTCTATTCAATTCAAAAGGCGCAAATATGCAAACTTCGAAGGGGCTTATGTTTTATATAGGGTTCGAGACCTTAGGTTCGTGGGGTACAGTGGACACCACCGCGTTTACAAAATTATTTCAGGGTGTCTGGTCGAAGCGATGTGCGATCCAAGAGCTGGTTCTTATTTAGCTCAACGGATCAGTATTGCCATTCAGCTGTGATGAGCTATCTATAGACCGTTTGCAAAGGTAGTGGAAAGATAGTCCGACTGTCTCTTTTATATTTTGTAAATTATATTTTTGATGGATGTGACCAATGACTAAAGGGCTGGCGCTTACCTCAGACAAGGGATAAGTATAGCTATCCAACGAGGTAACGTCGCCAGCCTGTTGGGGACTTTACCTGCGGTTGGTGATCTAAGCTCTATTTTCTATCTGTAGGCGAACTGAGATAGAAAACTGAGCTCATTTCTTATACCAATTACCTTAAACTTTTTAATCATATTGTAGTTTGTCTTTGTAATTATATTTGTATTATGAGTTTTAGTTCTAAGTTTTCTTATGTTAATAAATGTATTTAATAAGATTCTATAAATATATAGGTACCTTATGTACCTAAATAGTTAACAAAGTCCTCATTATAATATCTGTCTAATCAATCTCTCTCAACAGCTTTCAAAAGATAAAACAGTTTTAAAAATGTTCATGTATACCTTTTGTCAGCCATGATCAAAATCTATTTTTTTATTACGATTATTTTTCCCACGCTCATTCGTCCCAACCGAAATCTAAAGTTCTTCCCGATTTTTTCAAAGTTCTCTTCGTTCCCATGAGTTTTGGTTCTCTTGCGAACTTCAACTTTGGTCTGTACCGTGGGACCTTGTTTAGGGAACTATTATGGCTTCTAAACTAGCGATTTTGTGCATAATAATCGGCGGAGTTACGTAAGTTTTTGACAAGTTGCGATCTTGGCACGCTGTCAAAAAGAAATTAGTTTTTTGAAAAAGTGACAGTTGCTACTTGTCAAAAACTTATGTAATAAATACATTGTGAAGTATAAAGAGCCTTTAAAATAAGATACTTTTTTATTTTGTACCTATGGATCCATTATTATTATTATTTTAGATTTACGGATACTTGTAGATTCATAGCATCATAGCTGTACGGAACCGTACGCGGATATTATAAGAGTGGGATGCTGGATTGATACGAACTGAACTTATAATATAAAATGCTGTATGAACTTGAAGTTACGCTAATGATACTGATGATTTATGCTGATATGAGTACGGACCGCTCGCTGTCCGAATGTGCACAGGCTAGGTAAACCGTGTGACCTACTTAGCCGAAACTGCTTGCTAAGGTGTTCGATGTGTATCGAACAAATAGCAATATCAACATTTATCAATACCTAATATATCGTGTCGAAATTCAACAAGAGAAAATTATGCCTACAATGCTCCAACTGTATTTCCATCAAACAGCTGGTCTCATAGCCGGCTGATAGAAATGGAACCCACTACAAGCTGATTCCATAGCCTCATCCGTTCTGAACCCAAACTGTAGCGAGATCAAAAAGCAATGGAAATCGAACCCGCTACAAGCTAGTTCCATAGCCTCGTCCGATCTGAACTGAATCCCGTGTCGCGTGCCGCGGCGTTCGTGACACTAGTTATTATAATGTGCTATTAGAGGCATTACCGCATTATTTCATGAAATTGTCTCTTAGAAACGACGACCGTATTATTACGAACATACTATCTGACGGCCTCGGTGGCGTGGCGGGAGATTGCTCGGCAGAGACGCAAGAGGCGCGGGTTCGATTCTCGCTGCGGAAGAAATTGTTTGCATGATCTGTAAATATTTCTTCCGGGTCTGGGTGTTGTGGTACCATGGTACTCGTAGTTTCTGATACCCACAACACAGGGAATCCTAGTGAGGGGTCAGGACTTTGTATGTGACGGTGTTATTTATTATTTAACACTGTGAAAGTCCGTAAAAATCTGTTTCTTTTTTCAGGGCTAGGCATAATGTCTAGACTTGTTAGTTGCCTAGTTGTTGTCTAGGTCGAGGCATAGTTCAAGGTTTAGCCATTTAGGCATTAGAAGATTACTATACTGATGGATTCCTGTTGAACCATACTCGGATAATTTGACGTTGTCATTACATTAGGATACTATTAAAAACATTTGTTTTGAATTAGACAATTAATATTACTGACGTAATATGACGGTCGCCGTTTTCAGGGAAGCCACAGTTTGCGACATTTGATAAGTAGAGGTCTAAACTTCATGGCGTGAGAATTGAACCCGTACCGTGGAAACGTTATTTGTTAACAACTTTGTAAGTTATTATATTTTTTATACACGATGGATAAATACTAAATTAGGTCATTGACTTGAATCTTACTTCTTACTTATATTATAAATGCGAAAGTTTGTGAGTTTGGATGTTTGGATGTTTGTGCCTCAATCACGCCTAAACGGCTCAACGGATTTGAATGAAACTTGGAATATACATAGTATATGTACTGGATTAACATATAGGCTATTTTTTATCCGGATACCACGCGAGCGAAGCCGCGGGCGGCAGCTAGTACATTCCATAAAATGAATAGTCCGATATTAGCTGTACTGTACGTTAAACCGTAACAGAACTAATTGACATAGTTTGGAGGGTTTATTGTATGTATTTTTTACCCGACTGCGAAGAGGATAATGTGTTTGACGACCTCGGTGGCGTGGCAGGCGAGCGCTTTGCTGAGACGCAAGAGGCGCGGTTTCGATTCCCGCTACGGGAGAAATGTTTGTATGTCCGGCAAATATTTCTTCCGGTCTGGGTGTTGTAGTATTATGTATTATAATATAAGTATGCATTTACAAAAAATAAGTATTCGAAGTTAAGCATTGCTTAACTTTATCAATATTTAGGATTTTCTCAACACTATTTTTATTATTTCCACACTTTAATATGTTATTAGAAATCATCGTGTTCATCTTCCAAGTCATTTTATTTAATTAACTCGAAAATCAAGTACCATAACATTCTAAAAATCCTTAATTCCCACATTCAAATAACGATCTCTTTACAAGTTCACACGGGACGTGCCTGGTTCTGTGGGAGCCAGCCGGCTGGAAACAAGCAGGGCGCAGGTAGTGGGGTTCGACACGTGCCAACGTCAGTTACAGCATGATAAGTGGTAAGCAAATAGTGCTTCCCCTACTAATAATATAATTCGGAAACCTTTTGGGGATATGAGAACAAATAAATAATAACAAATAAATATCTGTGGAAATTTCACACAGCGCCATCTAGCCCCAAACTAAGCAAAGCTTGTACTATGGACACCAGAGGCTGATAGAAAACTTATATAATTTTTTTTTTGTAAAACATTTTGATGGCCTCGGTGGCGTGGCGGGCGATTGCTCGGCAGAGACGCAAGAGGCGCGGGTTCGATTCCCGCTGCGGAAGAAATGTTTGCATGATCTGTAAATATTTCTTCCGGGTCTGGGTGTTGTGGTACCATGGTACTCGTAGTTTCTGATACCCACGACACAGGGAATCCTAGTGTGGGGTCAGGACTATGTATGTGACTGTTGGGTGTTATTTATTTATTTATTTATTAAATAATACAATACAAGAGCTTTACACTATATAATGTGTACCAATTATAGGCAAGCACAGCATTCAAATTGATACTACATGTAACACGTCTCAAAGACCATCTATAATTACCAGACATCAATATTTAATATTACCACTTGCAGATCATAAGTTGGTTCAAAAAAACACAACGGAATCCGGAATTCCCACGAAGCAAGTATATTTTCACACGAGACGCCCCAAGTTCCGTGGGAGCCAGGGGTCTGGGCCACGGGTGCCAGGTAGCGGGTTCGACTCGTGCCCGCGTCGGTTACAACTTTATAATCGTGCGAACGATCTGATAAACCGGGGGTAATGAATATTTACATTGTCAACCGTTTTAGGGGTTAGTGTAAGTGGTAAATTATTTAACCCTAAAATAGCTGATAGAAAAATTAAAGTTTCAATTTACTTGTAGTTATAAAATTGGGTGTAATAGTTGAATTGACTTATTTATTTCCTAATCGGACGTTTATTTATTACTTTTATTAAAAAATAAATTAAAAAAGCCATTTACGTATAGTATAATCAGACAATACATGAAACAAATAATATATTTGAAAAATAATACTTTATTATCGAAATGCTTTCCTTTGTATTTTTTATCAATTTCAATATTTTTTAAACAGTTTATCCTACTAATATTTTAAATGCAAAAGTTTGTGAAGATGGGAGTATTTAAGGATGTGACGATGTATGTATGTGCCTCAATCACGCCCAAACGGCTGAACGGATTTGAATGAAACTTGGACTATACATAAAACATATAGGCTACTTTTATCCGGGTACAACTCGAGCGAAGCCGCGGGCGGCAGCTAGTATAAAATATTTTTGTTAACAAAAGGTCAGTGGAATTGACAATGACATTAGATACTTTTGCATGATAAAGCCTAAGTTTTTTTTGACAATAAAATAAACGACCCTTTAATTTTGTTAACATAAAATAAGTTCACTTCACAGGCCCTTTAGTTTATCTATTGGCCTCTTATGGGTATTTAAAATATTCCCATGAGTTTCGCCTCAAGAGAATCACCGTTGAATTGGAGTTCCACGGGACTGATTGTAAACCGATACTACTATTGTTTGGGGCTATGCGAATAGCGGGCTTTTGTCATTTTAATGTCTTTTGTTGATAGTTTTGAGAATTTGTAACGATTTGGTTCTCACTTTGTCTAAAAAGGCCTTTTGCCATCTATACTAGATGATTTATACAGCGTCAGGAGGTAACTTTTACCTTCACTAACGGGACTCTGTAGTGCCCGGGACGAATTAAGATGGAGTGGGCTTGCCCAACACCTATACCATCCTCTCAGCTTAGTCAGCCTTATCCACAGGAAAGACATGGTCAATACGTGCGGAGCTGACTAAGCCGCGGGTTTCCTCACGATATTTTCCTTCACCGTTTGGGAGTACTGGTATAGCGCACATAAATTTTTCGCACAGACAAAATCCATTGGTAAACGACCGCATTTGAACCCACCCTTAGGATTGGAAGGCGGGGTCACTAACAACTAGACCACCAATGCTCTCACTTTGTATATGAGGGTTATTTAATAAACAGTTTTTGTTTAATCACATGATAAATAATGATTTATTTTGCAATATTAGTGACAGGTATTTTTGTTGGAACATAGTTAAAAATTAAGTAGCAATAATAAGTCATCAACTAGCCACCTTAGCCAAAACTCTTACAGCATGATCCTTGGATCATGGGATCATGCTGTAAGACCGCCGTGTGTGCCGACCCCACATAGAGTGGGATAAGGGCAGGAAGATGATGATGATGATGAATAAGTCATCAACTAATTGACTATGAAGATTATTTACATATAAATGACTAGTAAGGGATTAGCTAATGAAAGTTATCTTATGTTTAATTATATATTTTATCAAATCTTATTAAATAAATTTCCGGTGGCAAAATACTAGTAATAAAAAAATACTTGTTGCCTATTTCATTGAAATCTTTGTATTTCTAAACCCTATTTAATGTGTGACACCCAAATTCCAAAACCCCATTAATAAGTTGAACACCCCATTTCATGGTTCTACAAAGGTAAGTGTTAGCACGTGTCATGGTGCAAGCGGTGTCATTTGTTGATCATTAACATAAGGGCTGTCGTGGTGTCGGCAAGCGTAAGTAAATTATGATAAATAGTACCTAACTACAGTTTTACGTCTTGGCAATTAATTGAGGTCACGGTGTTTTACCGGTTGATTATAAAAATGGCGTATTTTTAACGCATTTTTAAAGCCACACAACATTAGATAAGTTTTTTCTACGATTAAGTTTTTTATAAAGAGAAATGCAAGATTTCGTTTGACGGACTCGGTGGCGTAGCGGGCGAGTGCTCGGCTGCGACGCAGGAGCCACGGACTCGAATCCCGCTGCGGATGAAAGGTTTGAATGTTCTGCAAATATTTCTACTAGGTCTGGATGTTGTAATATTACGTATTTACAAAAAAGTATAGAAGTATCATATCAGCCATCTGGTGCCCATAGTACCTACAAGCTTTGCTTATTTTGGGACTAGATGGCGCTGTGTCAAATGTCTAATGACTACACTGTAGATTCCAAAAATCAATTTGACCGTCATGCATCATCATCATCTGTCTTTAGCCGTCCACAGCTGGACATAGGACGTAGATCCCCTAATGAGCGCCATCGCGCCCTATCTTCGGCTTGACGCAGCCAGTCTCCGCCAGCAGTCTTTCACAGATCGTCACTCAACCTATCAAGTCACGCGCAGCATCTAAAAGTGAAAAATGCAACCAGCCGAGTACGTGGGTTCAAAACAGCAACGTTATCCGCCTTTCCCATTAAACTTGCATATACACGTGAGGTCATTGAAACTGAAAAATTGTAAAACAGTCCTGTTTTCTTATTCAACGGAGAAGTCATACTTTACCGACAATGTTTTTCCGCATCAAATACTTCCCACCTTCAGTGTACGTGGTCTGAATAAACTGGTTTCAACGTGCAACTTTCATCCTTATGTCTAATATGATAGAGTTGGGAATGGGTTGGGACTATGTCTAAGGAATAAGTGAAACAAAGTCGCAGTCGTTGGTATTATTTTCAGAGAGATATCTAAATAAATAGAGGTACCGGGTAACTCGGTGTTCAACAGATAAAATGCTCCAACAGCCATTCTAGGACTAGAACCAGTTCCGGAAACTGGTGCTAAGGACATAGGAACTTGAAGATTCATCAGCTGCATCCCATTTTCTCGAGACATTACAATATGTTTGCCGGATATCATCGTATTCATATATGCTAAGAGCGAATCTGTGTGCGAAGAGTGCTTCGGGCGTAAAAACCGTTTGAGAGGAAAAAAGGAACAAAGGCATGTTTAAGCTTGTCCGTGGTTGCCCGACAACCACATATTGGTAACCAGTTAGGGTAGTTAGTTACAGGGTTGCCTAACTCGTATTTTTTTTGGTCTTACTTTACTTTTTTGGAACTTGTGTGGAGGTGATTAAAATGCGTCTCAAAGTGGCTCTTTTTCTGATTTGACATGTCTTCGAACTTTTAAGATTCTAAGATGTTCCGGTTTCCTCTCGGTGCTTTCTTCACCGTTCAGAGGAAGCATCAGTGCACGTAATTTGCTCGAGTGAAAAATCCGAACCCATGAAGACGGCCAATGCTGTGCATGCCTACAATTGGAGCGCATTCTTTAGTACTATTTTTTATTGTAAACATCCTTACCAATTTTATTATGTGTTCTGTTGGCGTTGCCTAATAAATAAATGAATAAATAAAGACGGGATCACAACCACTAGACCAGTAACACCAGGTTGGAAGTTACTTAATACGAATGCGAAATCAAACTGGAATTCGGAACTATTCTACTGCAAAATATCAAGTGTTCCACGTTTCAGTTCCCTAAGAAGCTGATAACAACTAGAATGGCATGGCTTTGTTTTTTGAGAAACAAAAGCTGTCCGATTATTCTGTGGCTATGTGGTCCGTCAGCAATGAGCGACCAATCGAACTGCGTGAACTTATTCGTGTTTCTATGTTATGAAATGACTTTTTTTTACATGCTGTATTGGACAGTAAATTTTTCGAATAGAAAAATCTATTGATGCACGACCGGATTTGAATCCACGACCTTAGGATCGGAAGGCGGGTTTACTACCACTAGACCACCAGTACCCTCATCATACGGTCTTTACATAGCTTGTTATTTGGTATTTTTGTTTATATGTGAGTAAAATTAAGAATATACAATGTAATGAGAATGAATGAAGCGAATTAAGTATGTCATAGCAAATGGAGATCCGTGATCTCTGCCTACCCCTATGGTAGACAGGCATGATTTTATGTATATAGTGGTCAGTTACTTCCTGCAAATAAAAATATGTTTCATGTTAAAAAATTCTTAACTTCATTTCATTTCCAATTGGTTCGAAATCCTACCTTTCGGGACTTTATGGTCCGACAAGTTTGTGTTATTTGGTAAGCAATCGAGTTGGTTGCGCGTATGATTGTACCCCGATGAAAAGGTCCCCTAAAGTTGAAGTCGCAACATTTTATGGAAACCATGAATGACGAGCTACTCTAGCGATATATTGAGGAATAAAATAAAACTCTGTATGTCAACACAAATACAAAGCCTTGGCTTGAAGTGTGCTCAGAACGCTCATTCATAACTTCGGCTATTGTTCCGCTAGATTTACTACATATTGCCCCCTTTTGCATCATTTCGATGCTTCGTCTGTTTTATTCTCAGAACAACAAATCAACTTGTTTTATCTTTCTGATGTCTTTAGAACAGAATTGTTTCTCTCTTTCTTTTCTCGGAGAATAAAAAGGAACGGATGCGTTTAGACTGTCTGACAAAAGAAACGTTAAATAACTCTCAAAATGGCCATGCAATAACAATAGAAATGCAAAGCAAAACCGGTCAAGTGTGAGTCGAATCCGCACACGAAGGGTACCGTACCATTATCGTACTTAAAAAAATCTTATTTTATTTTTATTATTTGTTATAGCGGCACTAAAAACAAACACACACTATGAAAATTACAACCTAGTTCGCTACAGCTTCGATACAGCTAGCTGGCAGACGGACAGACGGACGGACGGACGGACAGCCTCGGCTTAGTACTTATTAGTAAGGAACCCTTAAAAGAATTATTAACCTAAATATCAATTAAGTACTTTTATGATTTTTGAGTTTTTGTGTACTTCTTAATTCTACCCTCTGTTATAATTTAACCAAGTTCTCGAATGCAGTCTTTTGCAGATCAATTGTAAGCGTTTGTAATTGAATTGGGATAAAGTTAATGCTTATCTGCTAGTTCATAATAAAGTTGGATGTATGAAATATAGACCTCTCTATGTTCCAAAATAGGTACTTAGGTACCAACATATTCCCAAACCACACCATAATTTGACTTCATAAGAATATGCGATGCTCTTGTGAAAGATCTACTGAATATCTCAGTCCGACGGACGTGGACAATCAAACATGTTCCAGTTCACTGAACACGTTGGATATGTTACACGTTCGCTCAAGACGAATGAAAATTAATATTTTACGCGATTTATGTTTAAGAATGAATATTCTTGCAGTACGTTTTAAACATCTTAAAATGTGATGTCACTCGGGAATTCGCTGTTTTCTGGATTAATATACCCTCCAAGTTTCATGCTTACAATCAGTCAGTAACATGTATATATTGTATGTATGTTTGTATGAGCGTGGCCAACTCTAGTGACGGAGTTTTTAGGGCGCCTAAAGGCCTCCGTCATGGCTTAACGACTTAAAAGCCGGGACCGACAATTTAACGTGCCCTGCGAAGCACGGAAGCGCTTAGCTCGTAATACCACTTGCGGTCACCCATCCCAATTGCGACTGCGCACAACCGTTGCTTAAATTTAACGATCAAACAAGAACGTCTAAGCAAGCTACGCCACGAGCGCTTCGAGTCAGTAACATAAAAGATAAATATATTTAGATAGATTAACTAATATGGTATTAGATCGGTCAGTGAATGGAGTTAGCTTTTGGACATTTAATTATGTCCTTCCTGAATGTAGGTATATTGTGCAAGTGGCGATGATGATGATCACGAATTATGAGTAAGGGTGTTAACACACTGGCGATTTACGAGCGTGTTTCCACCGAAGCGACTTGTCAGTATATTATCGCCTCGAAGAATAAACGCTCTCAAATCGCCAGTGTGATAAAGCTCTTTTACCTAATTTTTATTCCGTTCCTGAAAGTAGAGTCAGCCAAATTAAATAAACATTTATCCAGTCCCAAGGTAGAGTGTACTAAATTGTGTTTCTCGGTATTCTGATGCACTTTGAGGAATTGTTTTAAGTAAATTGCTTTCGGGAAAATTACATTTTTCAGTTTTCAGTTATTGTGGCATGTTGTCTAGACATCCTAGAAGCTTTTGTTCAAGTAACTAAACAAAATAAAATACTTTAAAACTGGGAAATCCCTACTAGGTAATTATTATAATGGGAAAGTATGATAGTAAGTTTTCGGTTTATCCTTTTTATCACGCAACAATAGAACAATGAATCAAGATGATTTTTAGGGTTCCTTACCCGGAGGGTGACAACAGAATCCTTTTACTAAGCCTCCGCTTCGTCCGTCCGTCTGTCAGCGGGCTGTCTCATGAACCGTAATAGATAGAGAGTTGAAATTTTCATTAATTATAAATAAATCATTTATTTGTCTGTGAATCTAGGTACTAGCTACTAGGTACGTAATAGATATTAGGTTTAAGATATTAGACCTCTAGATTCTGGTGGTACGCCGTACAAACATTTAGAAAGTTTCAATATTGATATATTTATTCCAGATTCGTCCCATGGAAGTTCGGCCCACATAAAAAATAATCTGCTTTCGTCCCACATTATATTCCGCATTCGGCTCACAATTTATTTTATATTAAGAAATCCTGTTTCGTCCTACTTTTCAGCTCCACATTCGGCCCAATATTTTTTATGTAGGTAAGTTTTAATTATTTGGTACAGCTGACGCAATAATTCTTTATTATTATAAACAAAGTCTCAGGTAGGTAAACCCAAATAAAGCACAGCTTTGTTTTTAAGGTATGTATTTGCAACAAAGATACGCTTTTGGATTTTCATTTCAATTGTCACTGCGTTAAAACGCAAAACCATTTCATTAGGTCATTTCACTTTAAGTCTTCCAGTTTAATTTCCCAAAAACGTAGTGCCATTTTTCCAGTGTATTTCTGTTGTCGATATAACAACAAATAATATAAAAAGGCCCCATGCAAGAAACATTTTCGTACATGTCGACTCGCACTTGACCAGTTTTTTATGGCTCTCAGTGAGCCATTTACTGAACGTAATGTGACCACGACCAAATACTTCTATCAGTCATTACTTTAGTACTTCGATTCTATAACATTCAAAAACATTCTTTGATTCGCCTATCTAAGCACTTCATAATTCTAAAGTTATTCCCAAAGCGTTCGATATTTTGTCCGCATACGAAGCGAACATAAATATTTGTGTCATCAGTCTACAATCTTTTGAGCCCGTTTACTGGAGTGGAAACATCCCAACGCTGCATTTTCTACAGATCTGTCAGGAGGTATTAGGGAGGGGTTTGAAATTTTCTCGAATGGTGACAATCGAAATAAAAACTAAGGCCTTTTACCATCTATAGTAGATTTATACAGCATTAGGAGGCAACTTTTACCCTCACAAACAAGACGCTGCAGTGCCCGGGACGAATTAAGATGGAGTTAGCTTGCCCAGCGCCTATTCCATCCTCTCAGCTTAGTCGGCCTTGCCCATAGGAAAGACATGGTCAAGACGTGCGGAGCTGACTAAGCCGCGGGTTGCCTCACAATGTTTTCCTTCACCGTTGGAGAGTACTGGTATAGTGCACATAAATATTTCGCACAGAAAAAGTAACTAGCACACGACCGGATTTGAACTCACGATCGGAAGACGGGGTCACTACCAACTAGACCACCAGTGTTCTCTAAAAATCGAAATAAAGATTGTGAGATTCTGAATGTTTATCGTAATTTGCTTTTAATTCTAGGATTCATAACTGTTATTAGTATGAAATTGAAAATACATAGTTTGCATATTTTCATTTGGTGACCAGAGACATCTAATACTTCAGAAATCAAATTACTCATCATACATACAAATGATGATATGACTCCTATCACTAGTTCCTGCGAATCTGTCTAATGAAATCATAATATGCCCCGCAATTATTTCCTATACGAGACGAAACAGAAATAATGTCCTTGAAATAATGCATAAGTTGATCCACTCGACATTATATCACCAGCCTTATATCGACTGCGTTAATAATAAGCCACACGTTATCTTTTATACCCCGTGGGTGCCGAGTCGATCAAATTCGGAGAAAAAATCCCCATGTCACAGAATATATGAGAGAAGCCATAAATCTAAAGAAAAGGTGCTAAACTTTTAACCTTTTTCTATAAGCTATCATTGCTACATTTTTTATGACAGATTTATTCACACTAAACTTTAGGTCGATTAAGCTGGGAGGATATATCCACTGTACTAGGCAAATACTTCATCTAAAACCCTCATGATCATAGTATCATCATAGTATCAAATGTATGTTCGTATGAGCTAATGGCCAACTCTAGTGACAAAGTTTTTAAGCCGCCTAAAGGCCTCCGTCATGACTTAACGATTTAAAAGCCGGGACCGACTGTGTAACGTGCCCTCCGAAGCACGGAAACGCTCAGCTCGTAATACCACTTGCGGTCACCCATCCCAATTGTGACGCGCACAACCGTTGCTTAAATTTAACGATCAATCAAACGATAAATCGGTTCAGAAGTTTTTGAGGAAAATGGTAACAGACATACACATACATTCATTATTTTAGTTCGTTCGTGTATTTTAGTATTCTATTCTATTCTATTCTATTATTTTGTGTGTCACACGTTCTGTAAGTTGCATCGTTCTAGTGCGGTCCAGCGCTGTTGGGGTTCCGTAAGTAATTTAGAAGCCATGCGCTTGCATGCTTGAATTATAAAGCGGGTCCAGTAACGGAGGGAATTCTCCGAACTATGTGGGTTGTACTCACTGTGCTTATGAAACGTCGTCTATTTTTATATGAGTGAACCAAAATATGAGTCTACGGCGCAATCTAGCCTTCTTACATGATCTGCAATGTGCTTTGATTATACTAATAATAAGTAAATATTTGTGGATATTTTACACAGCGCCATCTAGCCTCAAACTAAGCAAAGGTTAGCTGGAAGAAAATGCTAATTAGCATTAAGTTCGCCTTTGTACATTCTTGTGTGCAATAAACAATTTTCTATCTATATATCTATCTATCTAAAGCTTGTACTATTGGAATCGAATGGCTGATAGAATATTTTTTTTTGTAAGTACATACTAATAATATTATAACAACCAGACCCGGAAGAAATATTTGCAGAACATGCAAACATTTCTCCTGCAGCGAGAATTGAACTCGCGCCTCTTGCGTCTCAGCCGAGTAATCGCTCGTTGCGCCAACGAAGTCGTCAATAATATACTAGCTACCGCCCGTAACTTTGCCGTTTATAAGTACGGCTTTGAACTTGTGATTCTAGGGCGTAGATATACATAGCCACACGTTTTTCCTAGTCACAATCACTGCTTTATAGTCCACTACTGGACAAAGGCATCAGCAATATAACTTCTCATCATCATCATCAGCCTACATCAGTCCACTGCTGGACATGCCGGGAAGTCACGACCTTCTGCAGCGAGGAATCGACGCACAGGGAGCAGCATTAAAAACCGTGGCGGTTTTTAACACAGTGCGTACACAGTTTCAATGTTTCACACAATAGCCGGTGTTAACGAATGCAGGCAAACAAGCTTCGCGAACAAATTAACTAGCTTTTGAATTAAAACGAGAGGAATAGACTGCATGTTGCATGATCTGCAAATATTTGACGTTACATATTTTGAAAACTATAATATAGCTGCAAACCCACTGACTGACTGACAGCATTGTTCTCCTAGAAGAAGTCGAGATGGGTGAAAATGATGTATGGGGGAGATGTTCAGGAAGTCAAGTCGAGTATGGGAAAAATCCGAAATCTTCGAAAACTGCTCCTCATCAGGGACCTCACCTACTGCCAGACGAAACTGCAAGACCAAGATCTGTCCTGTTTGCTGAATGTGGACATGCACCCTGATCGAATTCGATCTGCGGTGAAAAAAAAACAAAATGGCGGAAGACAAGATGGCCGCCATACAAACTTTGATGGACGATATCTCGAAGACTATAAGCGATAGGTAGGGGGTGCTCGAACAAATGTTATAGAGGATAGTGCAATGCTAATGCTAGAGGTGTTTTTTTTTTAGTTTTGAAAGTATACTAGCACAACGATGTTATGTTTTAAGAGTAAGTATTATGAGTTTCTAGGTGTATTGGTGGTCTAGTGGGTTCAAAACCGGTTGTACGCCAACTTTTATGTTCGAAACATGTATGTGCTCTAAACGAACAATCAACAAGGGTATCAATTCATGAAAATCACCGAGTGCGTAAATGTTTGTATGTTCTGCAAATATTTCTTCCGTGTCTGGGTGTTGTAGTAGTATTTACAAAAAAAGTATATACGTAAGTGTTCTATCAGCCATCTGGTGTCCATAGTACAAGCTTTGCTTAGTTTGGGGCTAGATGGCGCTGTGTGAAATGTCCACAAATATTTCTTCATTTATTTATTTCTTAAATTATTATCTGCCAAAACGCACCATACGTTTTGTCAAAAATAGAAAGTTGATATGGTAATAAAATTGGTAAATTTACATCATAGTTGAATATAGAAATTGAGAAAATTTGCTGACAATTGGAAATTAATTAATAGCTAAACAGCAGTGTACAAAAAGCTAACTTCAAACCCGCTAAGGGGAGTTTACACTTTCAAGCGTTTCGCTCACATCAGCCACTCGAGTTGACCACTTGCAAAGTGTTTGACTTAGGTCGTCTTCAGACTATGCGGCACGATCCCACATCCACATTGCTGAATTAAAGAGAGAAAAATATTGTTGTTGAGTCTCTGATGAAATTATTTAACAGAAACAGAGTGCAATCGCAATAAATCTGTGGGGCTACAAAGGCCACTTTGGGCAATTCATTTTTCGATTTTAAAGCATATCCTGTTATTTTTGTAAAATGGTCCGAATTGTACGCAATTTAATTCAGCAGCAGATTCATACTTGGCCGTAAAATAGTCAGAATTTTCATAAAACGTACCTACGCAATTCAATTCAGCAGCAGATCTGATTAAGTGTCCTATCGCGATTCAGCCCGAACTTTGGTACCCACTGGGTACCTAACGTACGTGAAGCATTTTTGTTGACATACCCCCGAATACTCAAACACGACTCAGAGTTGAGCACGTCTCAACTCACGGTTTTTTGACAGTTTCTGATGAAAATCTGTCAAAAAAATCATCATTTGAGACGTGCTCAACTTTGAGATGCGTTTGAGTATTCGGGGGATAGACTATAACGTGACGTAACAGTCTGCATAATCCACTCTGACCAATGGCGTCACGTTTCAAATATTTTATTTCCTACAGTCTTTTTGCCCTTTAAAAAAGAAATTGTAATCAAAAATATTGATGGAGGTAGAGTTCTGATTTAATAAAGTTTATTAAAGAAAATATTTGATTATGTACATTCCCTGTTGTGATGATTGTATGTTATTCAACTAAGTATAAATCGTGTCGTGTGCCGTAAAGAGCTCAGCGTGCACTCAATAGCTCTTCATGTAATCCGTGCAACGTTTGCTAGGTAAGAGTTAAACAGAGGAGATGGCGCTTAAGTGTCTGTTTGCTTGTTGCAATTTATACGAGAACTTTGTACTTTCTTCCTGTAGACACAGACACGTTAACATACCTAATATAGAAAGACAAGGATTGTATTTTTAACAACATTGCTTTCGATAAATTGTTAGACATTTTTTATCGTATCGTTTACAGGTAAAAAAAACCGGTCAAGTGCGAGTCGAATTCTTAAATGTTTCTTGTATGGGGTCCTCTTTTATTTTTATTATTTGTTGTTATAGCGGCAAAAGAAATACACACTGTTCAAACAACTCTTTACCTATTACGGTTCATGAGATACAGTCCGCTGACGGACGGATAGTGGAAGCTTAGTAATAGAGTCCTGTTGGCACTCTTCGGATAAACACTAGTACCTACCAATCGGAAACCTACCTATTCGTATCTTCTTCCTTCTTTTCGGTCTTGTCAGCCTTATCTAAAGGAACATTGGCATGTGTGAAAAAAAATGACTGTTATTATAATTTCACAAAATAAGTTTTCTGTTCCACTGATCCGTCTGATCGAAAAAGTAAACATCCAGGAAGGAACCCTAAATCTTCCAATCGAAAGTTACTAGGTGAACAAAGTTCCTACCTATATAAACTTTAAAAAATGTTACATCAAACACAATCAAAGCCAGTCCATCACACCCTTGAGAGCAATATTCCTACTGACCAACTAAAAACAATGCATTTGCCAGAATAACATGCGATTTTGATCCTTACGACCATTATTATAGGATCTATGAAGAATTTGTCGATGAGCAAGGAATATATAAATGTAAGAAAAGTATAGGAATTAGGGGCGAAAACGTAGACTTCCTAAGCCTTGGTTTCTTTAAATCGTTGATGGTCACTGACGGTCGTCATTAAGGGGAATAAATTTTGATTGATTTCATTCATTCATTCTTTGACAATGAATGAATGAATGACATTGTGGCTTGGACAAGGTTTATTCGTCCAAGCATTGTGGTCACTTGGAGGAGGCCTTTAGGCGGCCTAAAAACTCCGTCACTAGAATTGGCCACTAGATCATACGAACATACATACATACATCTATTGACCTAGTCTACTGCTCACACATCCTCAAAATACTTACAGGGCGAACAATTGCGTGCTACTGCTACTTCAATCCACCGACCACCAGATCCTCACAACTTCTATATACATTGTTCTTCTTATAATAAAGTAACCAAATACTCCCATTCCGTACAAACAATGCCACTTTAATATCACTCCCCGATAAGTTCTCGAAATATGACACCCCATCATACAGTCCGCAGAAATATACGAAACAATTCAGAACGAAAAACTCCCGCTGATAAATCAACGAAAACCCTCGGGGTACAAGGCGAAATCGTCTCAAATGAAATTTCTCACTTCACTGTAACTCGTCTGGCTACGCGATTCTCAGCCGTATTTCTATAGAACTATTGATAGTTCGGAAAGTTTCCCGCATGAAAATGTATCGGAGGAATTTATTTCGAATGGAAAATCTTTTGTGAAGTCATGAAATAAATGTCTATCGATGTGGTTTTTGGTGATGCTTCTGTCTTTTACATTTTGACATTATTGTATCTTATTTCACTACACAAGTCAAATGCGAATGATGCGTCTTAATTTGGTCCTAATCGGTATATGTATATAAATATACAAAGGTATGTATGTATGTTCGTATGAGCTGGTGGCCAACTCTAGTGACGAAGTTTTTAGGCCGCCTAAAGGCCTTCGTCATGGCTTAACGACTTAAAAGCCGGGACCGACTATTATATTAAATACATAGGTGACATAGGACTTGTGACTTTACTTATTTTTTTTGTACTTATGGAAAGCTGAAACAAAACATTTCAAATAATTTCAGGCTCAACCTTTTTCATTAATACCACACATGTAATCTTATCACACGCTAAAATACCATTTATAACTCAATCATTGAACTACGTACAAAGTACTTATCTTATCCAGCTCTAAGAACTGAGGTACAAAGTTGTTAATATAATGTATTTCACAATGATTTACATATTTACGCTGATATAATACCAAGTTCAATAAAGCTTTTAAGAAGGCCTTCAGACCTTGATTTAAATAGAGCTAGGCTATCCGCTCCGTACTCTGACAAATCGGCCGTCTTCATAAGTTTATCCATATCATTAGATTCCATTGCTTCTTTCATCTTAAGAGCCTCCTCTGGTTTCAGAAGAGTGGCATTACCCAGCATTAGAGACAGCCCTAAGCCTAATTTCCCGTATCTCTTCAAATCTGCGTCAAGTTGGTCTTTAGGGTAGATATAATTGGCTTTAAGACCGAAGTTGGAAAGGCTTTTGTCTAGTTCACTATGGTAATAATCAATCCAGTCGTGAAAGTGCTCTTTGCGTAAGTTGTAGTCTGTGCAGTTGAATAGCATGTATTCGAGTTCAATGGCAGGGTTGCTGACTCTAGAAGCTTGGTAGTCGATCATGATAGACTCCAGGAGACTTCCTTCCTGAAATGACAATGCAAGCAAGTGAGATAGATGATTGACTTTTTACCCAATTGCGAAGGAGGGTAATGTGTTTGGGTTGTATTTATATGTATGTGTGTATGTATGAACGGCTAGACAGATTTTGACAAATGATGTGTCGTTGGATTCGTCTGAACGACGAGAGTGTCATAGGCTATATGAAGTGTCAAATCCAACATGGCGGCTGTACGAAGCCATTTTCAATTTATTATTTTGGCTGCCCCTGTATCTGAAACGGCTGGATGGATTTTGACAAATGAAGGGTTGTCAGTTTCGTCTTGATAATGAGAGTGTCATAGGTACAGCCTATTGACACTAAAGTGTAAAAAGTCCGATATGACATCTTTAAGGAGCCATTTAAAATTAACTTAAACTGAAGACTAAAATGGTATAATTTCATCACTATCATCATCATCATTGATCACAAAATCAAATATGACAAACCTACTATGCTATCTGAATTCAGTCGAGGTTATTGTTCTTTTAAATAAATACTTTTAGTAATAGGGTCCCATTGGCACCCTTTGGGTACGGAACCCACAGAAATAACATAAACAGAAAGACAAGATATAAAGCAACGTTGTTGTTTGCGGAAAAGCGCCGTACATTTTGTGGCAGAAAAGCAACGTTGCTATGGAAATGAATTATTCGTCGTCCTTTAGAATAATTATGGAACCGGGATTTGGTAATCAACCCGTGAACAATAGAAATTACCTTTGATGCCAACAAACTGAATTTAAAATGATAATGAAAGATCAAAATGATAGAAAAAACACGGAATACTTACAGTAGTCTTGAACATAAGATTATTTGTCCACGAGTCTCCTTGCTGGATGACTGCGCTCTTTGAATCACGGTCCATACTCGGAAGTTTCACAAACTTACTCAACATATCGCTCATTATACCCTTAACTGCATGTTTGTGGACATCGCTTTCTAAAATCATGCTAGCGCTTGCTTCTAGCTGACTGAAGTGCTTTTTTATATCTTCTGAGCCAGCCAAAGCAGACCACAAATCGAATAGACTATTCTTATACTCATTAAAAGCTTCAGGTTCCTTGTTCTTCAGTGCATATGATAAAGAGTGGAGTAATGCAAAGTTTCTCAGGACAGATTTTATACATTCATCACTGAGCGATGCTAGTCTGTCTTTCATTTCATACTTTGCTTCGTTCAAATCTTCTAATAGAATAACTTCGTATGGAGCTTCTTCGAAGGATCCGTAACAAGCGGCGTATCGTAATCTTTCGTCTTTAGGAATATCAGCTGCTTTTTGTAGCTCGTCGAATTTCGGCAGCACTTTGGTGTACATGATGGTCTCATTTTTAAATAACATCGTCGTGTTGGTCATCATTCGAATCGTCTCGTTGCTGGGTGCTATCTTTGCTACTATTTTGAAAGTAGCTGTTCCATCTTCAACGGTGATTCTTTTCACGTTAGCCACATAATTGTCGCCTTCTTTGCCAACGGGCTCAATAAGAACCTTGTTGTCCTTGTATCCTCGCTTCTCGAGTACATCTCTGATGTATGCGAGTTGTATTTCGCTGATGTTGTCCAAATCACCTTCAATCTTAAGACCAGCCATCTCGGAAACCAAATAAAAATGCGATATTAATCGGTTTACTTGGCTTTATAGTATGGCATTATCAATATTGTCTTGTTTATCTTTTTTATTCAGGTGATAGGATAACACGACCTTTTTGTAAACTCTGTGTCTCTGTTATTTACGTCGAAAAGTGATAAGTTATGATAGAGGTTCTCATACTTTATCGTGGAATTTCTGTTCAACTAGTTAACACTCTAAAATCTGTCGATGGCCACAAGTGATGAAGAAATTAGAAACTTTTAGCCGCGGCTGACTTGGTTGGCTTTGTACCGTGTTGTTGTTTAATTACCTACCTAATCGTGGCACTAGTACTTTCGAACCAGTGCGGTAAAAGAAAAAAAAAATACATATTATCTACATACGTTTATCTCATAGCTCACATACTTTTGCATATAAAATATAATAGAATAGAATATAGAATACATTTATTAACAGAATTAAACTTATACTAATACAAATATAATTTACAAAATAAATAGTCGGGCTATCTAAAGGCCGTTGCAAACGGTCTATTAGCTCACCTGATCTAGCTCATCAGAAGGTGGAAGCGTGCCCAAGACGCTGGTCGCATTGCCACGCTGAATGGCAATACTCATGGATCACGCATCGCTTCAACCAGACGCTCTGAAAGAATTTTGAAAACGCGGTGGCCACCCGTGCCCCATGGACCTAAGTCTCGACCCCAAAAGGCTCAAATACATAAGCCCCGTCAGGTTTGCATATTTGTGCCTTTTGAGATCTTCGGCCGAATCTGCCGTCACGCCCCGGCCCTAACTGAAGTTCTCGGCAAATGAGAATGAAATAAAACTATTATTAAACTATATTAAAATTTAATTTTGAAACCTCTTTTTATATTTAGAAATGCCGCATAAACCTGCGCCTGATTTTTTTCCTTTCAACTGCTTCCTCTTCAACTGCTTTTGATACATCTGAAACGAAAACGCTAATAAATAAAATTCTAACTACCTAGTAGTGCGTAGTTGTTTCGAACCAGTGTGGTGAAAGGATTTAAAATGGCCTCAAAAGTTCCTTTCGTGCATTTGACACATGTTTTCGAACTTTTGAGGTGCTACGACATGCCGGTTTTCTCACGTTCCTTCCCCGATTTTTTTTCTATTTCTATTTCTATTACAGTTACCTCCAACGTAGTCAGAGCCTTTCTTGTTCTATTTGAACTCTTGCATACCAGTTCTAGCTTATATGCCTCTCGCACTTTCGTTCCGCATACTTGGTTCTTTCTTGCATTCGTCACTTTTATTACATCATCGGTGGGATTCCGATGCTATTCTAGCTAACTATCTGGGGATTCTCGTAGGTGATTCTCCTTGATAAATAAGTTCGTATGAGCTAGTGGCCAACTCTTGTGATGGAGTTTTTAGGCCGAATAAAGGCTTTCATTAAAGTCGGGACCGACAACTTAACGTGCCCTTCGAAGCATGGAAGCGCTCAGCTCGTAATGCCACTTACGATCACCCATCCAAATTGTGACCGCACACAGCGTTGCTTAACTTCAACGATCAATCAAGAACGTCTAAGCAAGCTACGAGCTACTCTACGCTACGAGCGCTTTTCCTTGATGACGGGAGGTGATCCCGTTATCAAGGTCGTCATCAAGTGTGGTCAACGGAGGGATCGCTACAACCAACCTCTCTAACTCTTACCTTTCGGGCAGGCTACTTTAGTGCAGTACGAGATGCCCTCTGCACTGCAAATACACCGGTTGCATTGTACCATGAAGGTGCTGAACGGCTCGCATGTCGTACTATCAGCTGAAAATAATTTAAGATAAGATAAATCAGGATTCGAACGAGCAATTAGGAAAGTAACATGGCAATAGTAATCTATATTGACCTTTAGTACCTGACTGTTTGCGTAATATATTATTTGTGGACATTTCACACAGCGCCATCTAGCCCCAAAATAAGCAAAGCTAGCTACAGGCACCAGATGACTGATAGAATACTTATATGCATTTTTTTTAAATACATACTTATAATACATAATACTACAACACCCAGACCCAGAATAAATATTTGCAGAACATACAAACATTTCTCCTGTAGCGGGAATCGAACCCGCGCCTCTTAGCTGAGTACTCGCCCGCCACGCCACCGAGGTCGTCGGTGAAGCTTACATGTGAAGAGTAGGTACATAATGATTGACGTATGAACTCATTGCACTCAAAGGATCGATTATTTTTAACCCCCGACGATAAAGAAGGGTGTTATAAGTTTGTATTGTCATCTGTGTGTCTGTCTGTGGCATTATAGCTCCGAAACAAATGGACCGATTATGATGCGGTTTTTTTTGTTTGAAAGCTAATGTCATCGAGGTGGTTCTGAGATCACTTGAGAGCAATAAAATCGCACATACTTAAAAGTTCAATACCTATATGTTTTATTTGGAGGTTACAGCAAATGAAAATCAAATGAAATTAAAGTGCATAATGTAGGCTTTAGCAAGACACATAGGGGGTTGACATTGACCTTCAAAAGGGGTGTGTGTATTAGAGAAAATAGAGAGAATAATTAGGGAAAATAGATATTATTAGAGAAAACTTACATCTTCTCCAGTAGAACGTATTGTCATCAGTAAACTTGAAGGCGCTGGTGCTTATCACGATAAAATGCTAAAAATAAGAAGCAATTAATTAATTGAACTTACTTAGCTAAATTATTATTTTGATAGTTCTCAGACTACACTTGTTGATTATAATATTACTTGCTGCCCATGGCTTAGCTCGCGTGGTACTCAGATTAAAGGTAAAATACAATATCGAGCATGTCGTAAAAGTCGACTAAGGGATAGTATCCTCCAACATGATGAGATACAATAAGCAAGTATTCCCAAGGAGGGTTGACGTCAGGCAGGCGGCCGGCCATAAAACACCTTAGCCAAAACTCTTACAGCATGATCCAAGGTTCATTCTGTGCCGACCCAACGTAGAGTGGGATAAGGGCAGTAAGATGATGATGACCTATATCGACTAGAGCCCTTTACTGAGAGCACTGGTACTCTTGTGTTAGCGGTCCCACCTTCCGATCTTAAGGTCGTGGGTTCAAATGGATTTTTTGTACGAAAAATGTATATTATACGCTATACTGTAATAACGGTGAACATACATTATAAAAAACATGCATACAGTCGAAAACCGAACGACCTTTTTTGAAGTATTTTAAAAATAGAAATACTTAGCTCGTAAAATAGTTATTTAAAATACACTCACTATAAGGACGGCACATGTTATTGCGCAGTACATCTCGATAACAACTAAGTAAAACGTGTGCGAAATCAATTCTGCTTATGCATTTAATTTTTACGCACAGTAGGTAGGTACCTAGTTAGACTCGGTTTTAATTGAATAGTTTACATAATGCCTATGACCTAGTACCGACTATTATTTATTTTGTTTTTTTCGAACCAGCAAGTATTGAAGTAGGTTTTAAAGAGGCTCTTTTTGAGAAAAATACCTAATTGTTTTTGTCGAGCGAGATTCGAACGGGATCTTACTTGTGGGAAATAAACATTACATTAGATGAATCTCGCAAAATCAAATTTGTGCAATTTTGCAAGTTTTTTTGAGAGTTCTATCTAATTAATTATTGTAGGTATGTTATCCGAAAATTACCTTCCATGACCAAGGCTTACTTCGCAAGCCAGTGTCATTAAAAAAAATATTAGAGTTGTACTTTTTGCTCACTTAGAGAGAAATAGCTCTTTCTATTCTAAGAACTCTGACCAAATAAAAAGAAAAGACGTCGCGCCGCGAACAACAAAAGTGAAGCCACACAAAACCGTGCTCCTGCAAGTAAACATTACGCTCACGCACACACCTACACTAAAACCATGCTCATCACTCTCGAGTCGTCGTCTAGTAAACTTAAAATAGAATCATGCCTCCCTGTGTAGTGAAAACTTGTAAAACAGCAGCAAATCACATTAAAAGTCTCACTTTTCACTTGTAAGTACTTCAAATAACATCGTTTCTTAATTATTATACTATGAATTTTAGGTTACTTGGAACACACCTTCGACACACATAGATGAAAAGGTGGCTTCACTTTTGTTGTTCGCGACGCGGCGTCTTTTCTTTTTATTTGGTCTGAGTCTAGGAATTAAAGAAATTCTCGGAGCTCATGCTACGCAGGCAGGTCTACCCAATCACATTTTAAGGCTACGTGATACAAGTGGAAGGACAGTGTGGTAATGGTAAGTAACGCCTCTCGAAGCCTCTTCTCCTCAAAAAACCTTATTCAAATTGATAAACCGAACCCCGGGCCCAGCAAACAAAACCACAAGTGCGACGGGACATGAAATTTTCATGTACTTATCCCGAACACCGCTGTTTGCTTTGGAACCTTTCAGTAGTTCAAACATTGAGAATTATGCTGCTATTAAGCCTTGGTTTCTAAGAACGGTTCTCACCTAAGATTGAAGCGCTCGTGGCGAAGCTTGCTTTGACGATCTTGATTGATTGTTGAAGTTAAGCAACCCTGTGCGCAGTCACAATCGGGATGGGTTACCGCAAGTGGCATTACAAGCTGAGCGCTTCCGTAAAATGCCTTGAATTCCATAAATTTTAATTTGCTTAGAATTTGACCACGGCGGTTGCGTTTGCAGTGCCTTCACAGCACCCGCAAAGTGCAGCTGTTGTTGTAACGCGGAATTGTTAAAAAGACCACAAAATTAATGATTTTTGAACCATAATTATCATTTCTGCGGTTCACACGGCAATTTCTGCCTCGCACAACTGCCGTGTGGAATCAGTTGTTGCCAGCGGCATTTCCGAACCGATACGACTAAACCCTGAATACTCAAACGCATCTCAGAGTTGAGCACGTCTCAAGTGACGAGATTTTCATCAAAAACTGTCAAAAAACCGTCGTTTGAGTATTCGGGGGTTAGTGACTTTCAAGAAACGAGCTTACTCCTACCTCAAAGGCCGGTAACGCATTTGCAGCTCTTCTGTCTGATGTTGCAGGTGACCGTGGGCGGCAGCGTTTGCTCCCTCTTCCATAAAAAAATATTCTTTAGTTGGCTACTTTCCAATATGCTTATTATTCAAACCGTAGAGTTTCATAATTGCATGTTGCAACCATTGTTCAAAGAAATAACTGTTAAAGTTTGTTTGAGTGGTACAGGCACGAACTGCGCATAAACTCACCTAGTTTTAAACCGCTATTTATAAATAACACCCAACGTTCACATACATAGTCACTCTAGGATTTCTTATATCGGAAACTAACATGGTACCACAAGACATAGATGCAGACAGATAATAATAAATAAAAATAAATACCTACTACCCAACAGTCACATACATAGTCCTGACCCTACAATAAGATTCCCTGTGTCGTGGGTATCAGAAACTACGAGTACCATGGTACCACAACACCCAGGTCTGGAAATATTTACAGATCATGCAAACATTTCTTTCGCAGCGGGAATCGAAGCCGTGCCTCCTGCGTCTCTGCATAGCAATCGCCCGCCACGCCACCAAGGTCGTCAAAAAAAAAGATAAAATTGATATTTTTGCAAATATTGTTATAGAAGGGGCATTCCAGCAGCACATTATTATGACAAGCCAAAACGATTATTCAATACATTAATCGAGTCCGACATAACCGGAAATAGGCCGTGTCGCTGCCGACTATTTCCGGCCGCAATGATCCTGTGGTCGGCCACTTCCGGCACAGATGAGGTCATAACAACCACTGTGTTCATTTCTCTTACATTTTAATGGAGATACTGGGTAAAACGCAGCATTGGATATTCTTTACCATTACTCGATTCACCCTTAAAGGCTACATTATAAGGGATCACTGGTGGTCTAGTTGGTAGGGATTCGATCCTAAGGTCGTGGGTTCAAACCCGGTCGTGTACCAATGGATTTTTCTGTGCGAAAAATTTATGTGCGCTATACCAGTACTCTCAAAACGGTGAAGGAAAACATCGTGAGGAAACCCGCGGCTTAGTCAGCTCCGCACGTATTGACCATGTCTTTCCTGTGGACAAGGCCGACTAAGCTGAGAGGATGGAATAGGTGCTGGGCAAGCCTACTCCATCTTAATTCGTCCCGGGCACTACAGCGTCCCGTTTGTGAAGGTAAAAGTTGCCTCCTGACGCTGTATAATTCATCTAATATAGATGGTAAAAGGCCTTTTTAGTATAGTGTCTGGGCTGCTTTTTTAAGGGCACTTTGTGGTGAAGACTTTCATGAAACTCTGAAACTAGGATTTAAACGGCTGTCATCTATTTTTGAATGTCTTTTGCTGTGGATATCTTAAGAACCTGGGGTCCGGAGGCGTGGCTTCTTTTTAAGGAGTTATCCAAGAAGCTGATCGATGTGACCAATGACCAAAGGGCTGGCGCTTACCTCGGACTAAGGATGAGTATTATCTAACGTAACGTCGCCAGCCTTTTGGGACCTTACCTACGGTCGGCGGTCTGAGCTCTGTTTTCTATCTGTAGGCGAACCTATGTAGAAAACTGAGCTCATTTTCATTTTTCATTATTATACCGAGTAGTTAAAAGTTTTTAATGTTTTAGGTACGTAAAATCATATAAAAAAAGTAGTATTTTTTTGGTTGTTAAGTGGTTATTTTTGATACTTAACTTTTTATTCCAACTAAATAAAAAAAAATATTGGTGTATAGTGGATGGAGGGAAAGATGATGATAATGTAAGACCCACTGGACCTTCATAATTCGACTCTACCTTCATAATTGGACCCTACCTTCACTATAGGACCTATTCGACCTCCTATCATAAACAAAGATCACTTAGAAATAAAGCTTCCAGAACGCTTATAGAATAATTCGACTGGTTGATAATGGAGTAAAACATGTCCGCACTTGCTTTTAAAACTAGATTTGTTAAACGTTATAGGTAGCACTGGGTGTTCTCGAAACTTCGTCTCACGGGTTCCAAACAGACGGCTAAAACCTACCTGTGGTCAGACTAGTTTCCAATTTGTCCCCTTGTTCCTGGAAACTGTCATTTATTCTACCTACAGCCGGTATTGAAAACTTAATTAAAACTGTCCGGAGTACGGAACAAACTTCCGACTGTATCCCAAAAATTGGGCCTATTAATTGGTTATGTACAAATCTCATATAAGGCCTTTTACCATCTATAGTAGATGATTTATACAGCGTCAGGAGGTAACTTTTACCTTCACAAACGGGACAAATCTCATATAGATAATATAATAACCCCCGAATACTCAAAACATCTCAGAGTTGAGCACGTCTCAAGTGAATAGTTTTTGACAGATTTTCATCAAAAACTGTCAAAAAACCGTGACTTGAGACGTGCTCAACTCTAAGTCGCGTTTGAGTATTCGGGGGTAAGAATGGGGTTAGAATGTTAACCATATCCATCTTGTGACTTTGAATCCGGAGTGACTATTTTCTGGCAAGTTTTCTAATGATTACTTGTGGTTTTACTCACCACATTGTTAGTGGGATCGGCCGTGATAATTATTTAGTATTTAACTAAGAATTCTCTCAATTCAATTTTGAAAATCAGCGCTGCATGGCTTTGTACCATGCAGCAAATGCTGAATCTACTCCCATTGTCCCTTGTGCAACTATTTTGGTCATATATACTTTCAATTGTATAAGTTCTTAAGTTAAGGAGACAATAAATGCCTTTTTTATTTATTTATTTTTATTTAAATTCCAAACTTCTTTAATTACTAGTTAGCTACCATTGAATAAAACAACTAAAATTGAATAGTAATCGTGACTATTCATCATGGTTAAAGCTGATATATTATTTAACTATGGCAACACCCACTCAGTCACCTTCATGACTCACTGGGTTTCCCGTTTCACCCACGCAGGGATGAACCACCCCTACACAGGGTGTAACAAAACATCTCCCGAATACTGAAGGTTCAGCTACATTATCATGAACAGCCAGTCAAACGCACGAAAGGAGCCTTTGAGGTGCACTTAAATCCTTTCACCACACTGGTTCGAAAGAACTAGTGACATGACTAGATAGATAGATCATGATCAGCCTATAGAAGTCCACTGGTGGTACTGCCCTGTTACATGCGAACTGCATTGATTAACAAACTTAACTAATTTTTGGTGGTGCCAAAACTTACAATATCGAAAATAATAGGTTTTCCTATAATATACTTCCAGGACAGACGATTTAGTACTGCCTCAATCCAGCGACCACCCGAAATGTTTAATTGTCATCGGTCCATCGGGTAATTTCCTCCAGCGTATAAATCGAATAAATAAATATTTTTGTTGCGGACATTTTACACAGCACCATCCATTTCCAAACTAAGCGAAGCTATGGTTACCAGATGACTGGTAAAGAGGGTAAAAAAGATCTTATTATGAGCAATTCCTATTGCTGCGCAATGTTTCTGTTTTCGGGTGTAATCTTTTTACACCCAGTATAAGGAAACTACTCAAATACTGACTCATGATGAGTGTGTCATGTTACAAGAATTGAGTTTATTTTTGGAAATGCGTCACATTTTTTACTCTTGTAGCAAGATGTAATTTGTTATTCATCTTTGTTGGAACTGTCTTATAAGAACAACAAATAAACTTGGCTTTATTCTTCTTTTATTGTTTATATTCTGTGTTTTTTGTTACACAATACTATTCTTGCATTACACTTAATAATAACGAGGAGTGTGTTTGTTCCCACTCATCTCAACAACGGTTGAAGGTATTAGTGTAATTGTAATGTAAAATATTGAAGGGGTAAAGCACAGGCGATGTTGCCGTTTGGGCGATTCGAATACAAACATACAAATAACCAAGCGTTCACATTATAAGATAAAAAAATATTTTTGGTAATTCTAGTCCTAAGGGGGTGAAAAGAGGCAAAAACGTTTGTATGAAAAATCGTATTCCATGAACTTGAAACTTAGCACATTAACATTTAGTAAAAGTCTATGGTAAAATATTTTCAAAACTACCCTCGAAACATAAAAGATAGTATGGTAACTTTTCAGTGGGTTTTGTGCACAAATATAAAAAAAACTTATATGATAATTTTCAAAAACTATCCTTAACCGCTGTTAAGGATAGTTATCCTATGATGAAGATAGTTATCTTCATCCGCTGATGAAGAGGGTGTACAGTCCATGTCGGTCAGGGAACTTTTTAACGGGTGGTCCGATTTGCTTGAAACTTACCCCCGAATACTCAAACGCGACTCAGAGTTGAGCACGTCTCAACTCACGGTTTTTTGACAGTTTCTGATGAAAATCTGTCAAAAAAAAATATCGTCATTTGAGACGTGCTCAACTTTGAGATGCGTTTGAGTATTCGTGGGTTAGTTTTGATTCTTTATATACAAAATTATAACAAAGAAGTGCAACGGGGTGTCGCATGTTATTCAAACATGTGACGCACTCAAAAGTATTTACTCTACGCGAGTGAAACCGCGGGCGTCTGCTAGTTTGTCATATTCATCATCATCTTCCCACCCGTATTTCTTTAATAAAGTGCAGCATATAATATTTCTTTATTGAAAAAATATAACAAAGCAAAGCGCAGCAGTTGAACAAAAAGAGAAATTAAAACGGAGCCAATGGACTGAACTTATTAATTAGTTCTAGCTGTAAGAAGTCAAACAAAAATCTGTAATATAAAACGATTGCTTTGTTGTTTGACTGAAAATATTATGTACATTAAATTGACGATCTCTGTTTGCGTGGCGGGCCAGTGCTCGGCTGAGACGCAAGAGGCGCGGGTTCGATTCCCGCTACGATGAATAGTGTGGACAGAGACGTGACTGTAAAGGGTGCGGTCGACCGCTGAGGCTGAAAGCCAATTACAACACACGAAGCATCCAGAACCTCGATATTGGGACCTAATTGGTAACTATACAGAGCTGTGACAAGTAGTTAGTCTTCGACAACAGTACCCATACCGCACAAGGCCGTTTGAGTCCTGGTGGGTAATTGAATTGCGATTTATCAAAATTCCGACCATTTTACGGCCAAATATGGATCTGCTGCTGAATCGAATTGCGTACAATTCACCTACGATTTGTACCATTTTACAAAAATTACGGGAATCCCTTAATTACGAATATTATAAATGCGAAAGTTTGTGAGGATGTGTGGATGTGACGATGTATGTTTGTACCTCAATCAGGCCCAAACGGCTTAATGGATTTAAATGAAACTTGGAATATACATAAAAAGTGTGCTGGAATAACATATAGGCTACTTTCTATCCGGATACAACGCTAGCGAAGCTGCGGGCGGCAGCTAGTTTGCTATAAAATCGAATAATTAAAATTGCTAAAAGTGGTCTTTCTAGCACCACTGTATAGCGATAAACGTTATTTTGAACTGCCCCTGGCATATGTTTTTATGTGTATCCTTGTATTGATATGCTCAGAAATTTTTCACATTAAAATAGTTCTTTCAAATCAGTAGATTATTCTAGAACCTGATCATTGACCTGACCCAGAGTGTCAAAAGCACAAGTTTTTGATTGATCGTTGAAGCAACGTTGTGCGCGATCACAATTGTTGACGGCCTAAAAACTCCGTCACAAGAGTTGACCATAAGCTCATACCATCGAGCATTTAACTAAGCTCGATAGCTCATCCGAACTTACTTAGAGTGTCAAGAGAACCCAGGTGCAACTACAAGTATTTTGAAGTAGTCTTATCAACAAAAGTTACCATCGTGCCAGGTTTGATTTTCACATAAAAAACTGCCATTTTTAGTGGTAAGGTGTTGTATCAACTCTATGTCAATCCTTGCCAAGTTGCGGCTATACAACAGACCGTGTTGAAAGGGGTTTGAGTGTAATTTTTCAAGAAGTTTCAACTAATTAGTGCTGCGCAGTTCCGCGGCAATTCCTCTGTGTTCAACTACATCAGCTCTTTGTGAGTACAGATTATCTAGCTAGAGGAAGCTCCTAGATTTATCCCTGAGGGGGACTAAGTACTTATAAATATATTTTACTACTGCGACTTACGAGCTCTATTTCTTTTTTCAATAAAACATTCCTTTCTTAGGTGTATGCACGTTTAGACCACGAGGAATATACTTCAAGTTTGAAGCTACTTATGGTTAATTGCTATGCGTTATAACTCAGAAGTCTTCCCAAAAGTTTACGAAGAGCGGGTCTAAATGGGTAGTCAAAGGCACCTTTAGACATTCATTTACTTCAAAACAATAGCAGGAACGTTAGTTCAGGTCTTCTTTATTAGATTTCTTAGCGAGTTTATCTTTGACGATCTTTGTGGCATGGTGGGCGAATGATCGATTGAGACGCGAGAGGTGTGGTTTCGATTCTCGATGCGGAATAAATGTTTTACTTGTAGCATCTGATTTCCACCGGGAATACTAGTCTGTCTATCTAGTCATGTCACCAGTTCTTTCGAACCAGAGTGGTGAAAGGATTTAAAGTGCGCCTCAAAGGCTCCTTTTGTGCACTTGGTTTTGCGACATGCCGGTTTTCTCACGCTGTTTTCCTTCATCGTTTGGCACACATCAATTTTTTTAACAGAAAGATCCTTTGGTGCACAGCCTGATTTGAACTCACGACCTTAGTATCGGGAGGTGGAGGCCGCTACCACTAGACCACTAGCGCTCTTACCAATAGAATACCAGTATGGGGTCAGAACTATGTACCAGTACCTACGTACAATTGGGGGTTATTTCCCTGAAGTACGAGGTACATACTTACTTATTATAATTCTGTGCCTGAAGTTAAATGAAATGTTGAATGTTTGTATTCCGTTTGCGTGACGTGGCCGTGACGGCTGCGGCTTTGCGGCGGGCGGCGGGCGTGTGGACTGCGTAAAATTACCTACTGGTTCTCAGAACACAATGCAGAATACACAACTAGGGGGATACAATAAATAAAACATTGTTAGGTGTGATCATTGAGCATTATAGCCGGTTTGATAGACCTATTTAAATTTGGATTTTTGGAGTTTCAACCAAAATGATGAAAGGGAACCCTACGGTACGATTACACCAAATCCATCATCGGCCGAAGTATGGTAGGACGTCGTCGACCGAATTCGATGGAATTGAATGGACGATGTTGTTGTATTAGAGTCCTAGGTGTACCTACTTCTTTTCGTATACGTTTGATTCGATCTTGACGTTTGATAATTCTTACTTGCATAAGAAAAATGATTTTATAATTTAGCTGAATAAAATGACAAGTCAATTCAATTAATTAATAATCCAAAATGACATAATATTGTATTTATTCTATCGATAATTGTTATTATTAATATGTTCTTATCGTATTACATTGTTAATTTAAATTATAAATAGTTATTAGATTAAAATTTAGACAAATATTGTACATCAATTTTTCAATGGTAGCATTGCGATCTTAGTAAGTAAAATCGGTTATTTGACCTATGTTCCTCAATAAATGAATTTGAATTTAATTTGTAAGTGTCTGTGTACAATAAAGAATTTCAGAATGAAGAATGTAAAAAGAAAATTTCGCCCTGATGTGTTCAGCCCCCGTATTCTGCCCGCATTATACCTGCATTCTGCAATCGCCTTGTGAAAATTAATTAAAAATGTCCCTAAAAGTTTACTTGTGCACCTAAACGTTTCCCGAATTCTTGCCCAACAATTTGCCGGCAAGTAACTGTTATGTTAACTACCTCACATATTACTTCCTACAAGCCACAGCTACACGATAGTTTGTATGGGACACCTTGTTTAGTGACCGTAACAAAGCCACAAGCCTGGAGTGATGCCAGGGACACGCTTAGTACCTTGTTTGTTCCTCAGTTACAGGTCGAAATGTGAGTAATTGTGAGATAAAACTGGCTCCAGTCTATGAGACAATCTATTTCAAAATTAATAATAAACGACCTCGGTGGCGTGGCGGGCGAGTGCTCGGCTGAGACGCAAGAGGTGCGGGTTCGATTCCCGCTACGGGAGAAATGTTTGTATGTTCTGCAAATATTTCTTCCGTGTCTGGGTGTTGTAGTATTATGTATTCTATGTATGTATTTACAAAAAAAAAAAAAGTTTATAAGTATTCTATCAGCCGTCTGGTTCCCATAGTACAAGCTTTGCTTAGTTTGGGGCTAGATGGCGCTGTGTGAAATGTCCACAAATTTAATTTTAATTTTTTTTTAAGAAAATTGTGACAACCTCGTTGGCGTGGCGGGCGACAAGAGGTGCGTGTTCAATTCCCGCTATGGAAGAAATGTTTGTATGTTTCAGTTTGAGTAGCGGTACAAATAACTACCTACCTATAACCTTACTAGAACTAACATATTTCATGCTGAGTTTGGTGACCTAATAGTTTTATATACAACCAGTAATCTTTAATCAAAGCGTAAATTCAATGCCCTATTGTAGGTAATCATCATCAGTAGCTTATTTCAGTCCACTGCTAGACATACCTAAAGCCCCCTAATGAGCGCCATCGCGCCCTATCTTCGGCTTGACGCATCAGTGGCAGACTCTGCCACCAGCCTTTCGCAAATCGTCACTCCCGGTCGTGTACCAATGGATTTTTCTGTGCGAAAAATTTATGTACGCTATACGAGTACTCTCACAACTGTGAAGGAAAACATCGTGAGGAAACCCGCGGCTTAGTCAGCTCCGCACGTATTGACCATGTCTTTCCTGTGGACAAGGCCGACTAAGCTAAGAGGATGGAATCGGTGCTGGGCAAGCCTACTCCATCTTAATCCGTCCCAGGCACTACAGCGTCCCGTTAGTGAAGGTAAAAGTTGTCTCCTGACGCTGTTATATCATCTACTAGGTATAGATGGTAAAAGGTCTTTGTAGTAGGTAATTGGATATGATCAGCTCACTGCTACTTCAGTTTGCTAATTCTCTGAGCTGTGTCGATTAGGTTCTTCGTTGGATAGTATCGTACGAATCCAATCCTTCAGAGAAACTGCTAGGCTAGCAGTCTCTCCGAGAAAACGTGGACACTCACAGTACCCACGGCAAGTCTACCAATGTAAGTCGTATTTGTACCGATCTAATTAGATTGAAATAGCTTCAAACGCCTACATTTATTATAACAGCAATATCACAGCCATTTTCATGCATCGGCTTGTCAAAGCGGGCAGATCATGTTTGGTAATAACTAAACTAGTAGAGAGGTAACTAAACATTCTATGATGAGATGATATTCGATCGAAAAGCATAAATGTGATAAGTAGGTATTATAATTTATCGTTTCACTAGAGAAAGTAAAAAGTACTGTATTAAAAAGAGAGATAACTACTGTAGAATACCTACCTAGGTATTTGGGATCTACAATTCTACACTAAGTATTTAGGTTAGTTAGTAAAGTTTGTCCTGTTTGTAGGATGTACGTAATCAAAGAAACGACTGTGAAGCGTTTCTAAAAATTCTATTACTACTGGCAGAAACCTACATTTAAAGCCAAGAATTGATACCCTGCACTGTATAATTTATTTAGTTTTTAAAATGATTTTGAAAGAAAAACAAAAAACTTATCTGCGCTTACCCATAACTACGAAGGCCACGCCATCTTCTGATAAGCGACAATATTAATTTTAGAAATAAGTTCACACTGCATGACATTGGAACCACCTATTCGAAGTTCTACTTTACACCGACAGATGTCACTATCACCAGATTTATCTAAGTACATAGATTTATTAAAATGTTATTCTTAGTTAAATTGTCGGTCGGGTAGCGATTCAAAATTATTGTTATCATCATCATCATCAGCATATAAAACTCTTCTGTTAGACGTAGGATTACACTTCTTTTCCAAAACGAATGCCTGCATCCACCCGCGACCTTTAAATGTCATCGGTCCTTTGGGGAGCTGTCCTTTATTTCCCAGTTCGTGACCACCACTCGAGAAGTCGAGAACCTTTACTCCTTCGAGCTATCTAACCTGCCCATTTCCACTTTCTCTTTAGATGTCTCTCCTTATTTCTACATAAGTAATCTATCTTAATTTCGGGTTTATGTAGCTTTTAACTTTAATTTAATTATTTTACTTTGTGTCTCTGCTTACTTTAGCTTTTATGTAATTAATTAGATAGATAAGTACCTACCTACTTAGTTTAAATTTTTCTAGCATTTCACGAGCTTTAATAAATTCTTATATAAGTATACCTAAGTATGTTATGTACCTATACCTACCGTAATTGCCCTCATATCGGAAATGTACCTTGTGTAATTGCATTTTTGGAAAATGTTATAATTGCACTTAGAAATACAAACAAATTATAATATTGGACGATTTTTTTGTAATGAATCCATTTACACTCCAAAGCAGATACAAAACAAAACAACGTATTGCACTTAAAACTAACCGCACAAGTATTCAATTCTGTTATCCAGCCAGCACAGTCCCATCTCTCATTTGCCGCTAATTCCAACACAATTAGGGCAGAGACCGCAGTTTTCGATCAGCCCCTTTGCCACAGTATTAGCTTTCAGGCTGGCTTTGCGACGCGTTTTGCTGATAGATTCCCGTCAGGCGCTCGCTTTGAAAACTGATTCGCTTTTGATGCCGCCATGCGTACGTTTGGTTACATCAACATCTCAATGAAACTAACACAGTGTCAGAAAAGTTCATTTGGTACATAGTACCTAGGTACCTACCTAAAAATAAGCAATAAATAATAATAATAGGTAGGTTACCTAAACAATAAAATAATTTATCTTACTTCTTACTTATATTATAAATTTTAAAAGTCTTAGTTTGCTTGAAATTACCGGCGTAAAGCTCAAAACGCAACGATAGCGCGTACTAATTTTACCGGTGCTGCCATCTAGTATATTATAAATGCGAAAGTTTGTGAGTTTGGATGTTTGGATGTTTGGATGTTTGTGCCTCAATCACGCCTAAACGGCTGAACGGATTTGAATGAAACTTGGAATATACATAGTACATGTACTGGATTAACATATAGGCTATTTTTTATCCGGGTACCACGCGAGCGAAGCCGCGGGCGGCAGCTAGTCTGCTATAGATTTCTAAAGGCCAATGATGATGACGATGATGATTATAACGAAACAACGAATATGATATAATCGGCTCTTTTGCGTTAGTGTATACGCCATCCTCTGATATACAAAATGAACAGAGTTCCACTTAAAAATTAAAATTAATTACAAAATACTTAGGTACGTACAGAGTTATGAGGTTAGTTAGGTATGTCTACGGCTTTATTTTTCTTGCAACTATGTATTTTCGAGCATCGGTTTTACCCACGAATACTCAATAGCGACTCAGAGTTGAGCACGTCTCAACTCACGGTTTTTTAACAGTTTCTGATGAAAATCTGTCAAAATAAATAAATCGTCATTTGAGACGTGCTCAACTTTGAGATGCGTTTGAGTATTCGGGGGTTAGTCTTTAAACTCTCAACTTTCATCTTCCCGCTGCTTCGTAGAAGAGTTGAATTTGGAAAATTCTCTACCCCTACACCATAAGTTAAAAAAACCCTCTAATTTCATGCTTCTAGGACTATGTTTAGGCTTTGCGTTTGTCAGTCAGTTAGTAACAAATGAATTTTATATATTTAGAAAATAAATGTAGAATAGCAACAAACAGATAATATTTTCATTACGCTCACATTTTCCCACGAATAAATTAATGCTTACATAACCTAAGCGCCTATTCGACCGCGAATAGCAAATTGAATGGACGCCACAGTTTACAACGGTCATTTAGATTAGTAAATTGATTGGTTCATTATTTATTCAATTAATTGGTTTATTTGGTTCTCTTTATAAAAAGCTTATCGGTCTGGAAATGTTGATAAGCTATGTAGGTACCTACTTTTAGACTTATCAGGATTTCAACGAGTTACAATATGTTACAATTTTCACTCTTTTTCATTTGTTTTCTTCTCTCATCACCTTTCTCCACGTCTTAAGCCAGATTCTAAAATTCTACTAACTGACGACGGATCGTTATTTTCCACAACAGCGTTATGTTATCTCGTAGTCTCTCATAGTCAAAAGCGCCATTATTTTTGTAAGAAAAACAACAACCCGTCGGCGTCACCCGCTAGCAGATTATTGGAACCGACGGCCTCGGTGGCGTGGCGGGCGATTGCTCGGCAGAGACGCAAGAGGCGCGGTTTCGATTCCCGCTGCGGAAGAAATGTTTGCATGATCTGTAAATATTTCTTCCGGGTCTAGGTGTTGTGGTACCATGGTACTCGTAGTTTCTGATACCCACGACACAGATAACCTAGTGTGGGATCAGGACTATGTATGTGACTGTTGGGTGTTATTTATTAAAGATACAGAAGTAGAAAATAATCTAACGTTACACTAAGGTAAGCAGAAAAAATCTGTCGAAGCTTGTACTATGGGAACCAGATGGCTGAGAGAATACTTACAATATACTTTTACATTATTTTTATAAACACATACTTACTAATAAGTAATATTACAACACGTTAAAGAAGAAATATTTGCAGAGCATGCAAACATTTCTCCCGCAGCGGGAATCGAACCCGCGCCTCGTGCCTCTCAGCAGAGCACTCGCCCGCCACGCCACCGAGTTCAGTAAGCGACCGAGGTCAGGATTTGCCACTAATTACACCTTTGCTAATATGAAACTACCCCGGGGTAGATTACCTGTGACCTGTCTGGTTATCCGTAAATTATAGAGCACCAAACATACTGTAGGTATTTTAGGAATTTTGGGTGTAATTACGTTCTGTGGTTTTAGCGTAAAGGTAAAATGGATGGATGAATATTTGGGTTGAAATCATTGTTCGTATAGAGCTAAAAGCACTTAAGTGGGCTATGGAATCGAATGTACTAGGTACCTACATTAAGGATTTTTTTGTTAAGTCTTGTCTCCCAATAAGGTTTTAATGTTAGAATCTGGTGGTGCATTAAAAAAAATGTAAATGTTATAATGCCTTGTTTTAGAAAAACAAACGTCCGTACCATCGTACATTTATATAAAATTTTCTTGTATGACGCCTCCTTTTATTTTATACTAGCTGCCGCCCGCGGCTACGCTCGCGTGGTATCCGGATAAAAAATAGCCTATATATTAATCCAGTACATTTACTATGTATATTCCAAGTTTCATTCAAATCCGTTCAGCCGTTTAGGCGTGATTGAGGCACAAATATCCTCACAAACTTTCGCATTTATAATATAAGTAAGGATTAGTAGGATTACGTAACTTACTTGAGATTATAATCGTAAAATTTTATGTCGACCATGGTAATTATTGTTATTATATCCAAGGAGAGAAAGTTCGGTTGGGTTGCATAATAAGAAGAATATCTGTTTGGTAGAGAAGTATACAAATCTATGTTTCAATTATCTCGTTATTACCCGTTTATGAAACATTTAAGTAGGTGCATACACGATGTTATTGAACTCTTGTGCGAATTCGACACGCACTTGACCAGTTCTTTTTAAATATCATAACATCTTAAATACTAGCTAGTATTTAAATAAAAATATTAAATAACCCCCAACAGAACATCACAAATCAATCATACCTGTGAAAGGAAAGATCCTTTTGTATGTATATATTTTATATTATCACGGGGTGGGCAGAGCCACAAGTAATCATAAGAAAACTTGCAGCCACTCCTGATTCAAAGTCCCAAGATGGATACAGTGAACCATGGTCCATTATGTTAGAGAGGATACTATCCCTTAGTCGACTTTTACAACATGCTCGGGGAGAGAAGCAGCTTGACGCATTTTATGCATTTTCTTTACTCTCAGTCTGGCAGAGAAGACCAGGTTTTTGTGGCCAGGCATGTTTATGTGAAAACTAGGATAAAAATAATTAAGAACATCATTATATTATTATAGTCTCAAATATTTATTTATTTATCAATTAACCAAAAAAACAAAAAAAATGGTAATTTGTCTTGAGTACTTAATACGTTCGATTGTTTCATTTTAGACGAAATACCATACCTATAGGCCTAATACCTATAGGAATTCAAAACGATATTTTCCTCCATTACTGAAACCTAAATAGATTTTTCAGAACGCTTCTTTCATTGAAACTGATAAGTCAACAGTACATTAACTAGAGCCCTACGTAACGAGTCCTAGCAGGCTGTACCGCGGAAATAGAAAGAGAGGCAGATAGAAGGGATAGTCAAGAGTGAGAGGGACAGACATAGTTTTCCTATTACTGCGACAACGTACGCCGGTGACTTTATTTTTTCGTCAGTACTGCTTGCGCTACTGTAGCGTCTGCCGTGCGATATTGCTACGGATAAACACGATTCTCTGAAAAACAATTGGAAAATCGAAAAATACTGTGTTTTAAACGTTAATTTTGGAATAAGACTTGTTTTTGAGACGCGTTTCGTACGCGGTTTTCAGTTTTAAACTTGTTTTTGTTGGTTTTGTTTTACCGGTGCGCCGGTGTGTGCACCAAGTGTTAGTGAACAGATCTGTTGTTGTGTTTTTGTTTTGTTTTACCGGTTGTTGTATCTGCTCCTGATAACAAAAGGTTAGTAAAAATTGCTATAAACTTTTCGTGTTATGTTCCGCTTCCTTATCGCTAAGCTCTACGAAATTATGAAAGTTTTAACAGCGGAAAATTTCGCGGGTTTTTTGCTGTCTCTTCCAATTCTTTCCACTGTAACATTATAAAAGTAATGTTTGTTTGTTTGTAGATGAACCGGTTTCGAATATTCTTTCACTGTTATCACTACATGGCTATATTTTTATTTCCATAAATAGAGACGATCTCGACTGCATCGACAAGTGGTGGGAACTGGGAAGTCGCAAAAGACCGGGATCAGTAGTAGCTCTTGAAGGAGGCCTTTGCCCAGTAGTGGGATACGATAAGCTAATACCACGCCTGTTTCCCAAAGGGGTAGGCAGAGACCACGGATCTCCATTTACTGCTTATTATATTTCATTGCTACAGTAGTGAATGCTCAGTACAGCTGGTATTAAATAAATACATAAGCATATTAATGAATAAATAGTAATAATATGTGATGTCGTAACAGGAAAAACGGGAGATAAAGTAGGGGACTTCCGCACAGCGATAAACAGCTGAGCTGGCGATAACAAGCTCCTGTCAACTTGTGCACATTGGTTCTTTTAGTTACACTCATTTACGCTTTAATAAAATTCTTACACTGCATAGGTAAGTAGTAACACACTTGTTCTCTTGAACCAGTGTGGTGAAGTGTAAATGAGTGTGCCGGTGGTCTAGTGGTAGCGGCCCTGTCTTCCGAAGGTCGTTGGTTCGAATCCGGTACGTGCACCAATACATTTTTAGGTTCGAAAAAAATTGGTGCATGGCATGTCGTAGAACTGGAAAGTTTGAGCACGTGTGCACGAAAAAGTCAACTTTAATCCTTTCACCACACTGGTTCGAAAGACCTAGTGACATGATTAGTTAGACGGAGTATGGTGTGGTGATAGGTTTTCAAGTACGCCTCTCAAAAGCTAATTTCGTGAACTTGATACATGTTTTCGAATGCTTATTGAAAAATTTTGCTGAAAACGGTAATGCCAATCCTGATATGCATTTTACTAAACTCCATTTTTCTAAAACGATATTAATTTTTTTATTAGTCCAAATTCGCACATTGATATAAAGAAATAAACACTCAACAGTAGGTCTTGACCCCACACTTGGACTCCCTGTGTCGTGGGTATCAGAAACTACGAGTACCATGCAGGCACTAAGAAGTAATAATAGAATATGTCGCAATACTCAATTTTATTGCACGCATTATAAAACAAATAGAAGCCTTTTATTTTTATTGGCGTAGAGGCTAGTGGCAGAAAATTGCTTTTTATATTTTGTAAATTTTTAGAACATTTTTCAATTTGACGGGAGTATTTGGGGGGGGGAGGGGGGGGGGTCATGTTCCTTGTGACCTCCCCCTTCGGACCGCGCCTGATACCATGGTACCACAACACACAGACCGTAAATTGGTATTTGCAGAAGAGTATATGTAAGTTTGCCGAGGACTTCAGTTAGGGTCAGTGCGGGCATATTCGGCAGAGGATCTCAAAAGGCGCAAATGTGTAAACCTTGACGGGGTGTATGCATTTAAGCTTCGTGGGGTCGAGAGGCGTGGATCCCCACAGCATTTTCAGGGTGTCTGGTCAAAGCGATGCGCGATCCAAGAGCTGGTTCTTATTTGACTCAACGGATCAGTATTGCCATTCAGCGTGGCAATTCGGCCAGCGTCTTAGGCACGCTTCCATCGTCTGATGAGCTTGATCAGGTGAGCTATCTATGAGCTATAGACTGTTTGCAACGGTCATTCGATAGCCCGACTGTTTCTTTTGTATTTTGTCAAGTATGTAAGTAGGTACTTGAAGATTGAACGTTACCGCGGTTGTCAAAAAGGGCCTGCATATTTTAAGATACGGGAGGCTCAGGACCAGATTGAATTGAGGAAAAAAGGAGGCCTGCCCAGCAATGGGAAATTGTGGACTGTGGACGATGACTATGATTGTCTCTCTGCTGGGCAAGATCTTCCCCTTTTACTATCCTTGTCGACTGACAAATGTACTGAATAGTCCTTTGTCTGGTGGCAACAAGGTGCGCAACTTCAACGGTGATGCCTCTACTGATATACTCCTTCGATGCATATTGAATGAAAATCAGTGCTAATCTTTAGCTCATTCTCTACCTTTGTATAATATAAAAAATAGTACCTATTGCCTGTTTCTCTGATTTTTCCCGCTTTATGTGGAGTCGGCAAAACAATTGTCCACTTTACATGGACTAAGCTAAATTCAGACTAGGTATTGTGAACTCATAGCTCTAACTACGTTGTAAAATATGTGGTTACCATGCCTTCGTACCTCTTCGTACCCGTTATATGAAATAAACAGGAAAATATCGTACTTATTTATCGCTACATAGAATTGAAAACAACAAAATGACCTTTACCTAATTTGGGGAGGTATAAGAGACCACGGATCTCTATTTGCTACGTTCCTGACATACTTTCGCGCTTCATAATTACACTCTCATTACATTCTTTATGCATGATTTTCTTTGAAATTTTTCAAAATCCAAAACTAGTAATAGTACAGAGAGAAGGGAATGGAAGAAGAAAAAATGCTGTTCGGATCCCACACAAATGGGATAAGGGCAAGATAATGGTAATTATAGTACGACTACTTTTTTGCTGGACTGGGAGTAAAGAAAAAGCATAGAATGCGTCCAGCTGCTTCTCTCCCCGAGCATGTCGGTAAAAACGACTAAAGGGCCACCTATGTGGGCGATGGGCTGATCACCTGTCACCATTGTTCACCATTTCCATCATAGGATTTTAAATCAGAAGTGGCTGCAAGTTTTCTTATGTTTACTTGTGGCTCTACCTGCCCCATTAAGGATATGGGTATGATAATATGTATAAGTATGAGTAATGTCTGCTCACTAATATTATAAATGCGAATAAGTGTGTCTGTTTGGCTGCGTTTATCTCCGTAACGGCTGAATAAATTTGGCTGAAACTTACTATACACGAAATAGACTACGGTACTCTTTATATGCCAAGCAAGCGGAGCCGCGAACGGATGCAATAGTCAAACATTGTTGAAGATAAGGATTTTCCATAGATCCTTGGCAGAAGATTTTCCACAAAATCGCATGTTGAGCTATAGTTAGGTCTCAAGTTTCCAGGCCAAGGCCACTCAATTCATGTTTATTCTTAAATAATTTCAAGTTTATTGTGTCACAAGGCCGCTCAAGGTACCTACTACCACACCGACGCAATATTACCTATAAGACTGAAAAATATAAGACAAATGCAGTGGTAGGCGCTAAGATCGCCAGGCAGACCACCAGCTAAATTCAACGTAGATATAAGACGATTTAAATTGATCTTTACCAATCCCATTGAATAAAGTAGGTATTTTTGTAAAGTCAAACCATTACAATATTCCAGAAGCCAACTTTTTATTGAAATATTATTATTAATATTGTTCTATGCCTGGGGCATAGAACAAGTACTTTTCGCACACGTAGGTTTCCGTAGGTACCATCGTACATGTACTTACGTAAATGTTTCTTGTATCGGAACCCCTTTTATTTTTTTATTTTTATTATTGAAAATTTTAACTCTATACTAATATAAAGAGATATTATTATATTATGAGAATACTTAGTAGTACGAGAGATATAAACATAAACTTTAAACATTAATTGTATCGATCTTTGACGTCAGTTGGGTTGAAGCTTTTAGGAATAAACAGTTATGCAAGAATTCGCAATTTAGATGCAAAATCGATAACAACTTTCCATTTTGATTACACAATTGTGGCGCCATCTTTACGGATGTAAACAAATGCATTTTGACAGAAGAGAAGCAAAGGTTCTTAACGGCTTCAACACGAAAATAACGTGTTCAAAATTTTCCGCCCTACCAATCGCACTTGCAGTAATCGCCATTTTTTTGTAGAAATGGTATTTCCAAGGGGCTAAATCTATACCTACATAAAAAAATAATTTGCATTATATTTTTTACTATAAGTATATAACATTGACTTGCTGCAGATATATCTAAAAATTATGATTATCGCGTTTTTCTCGAAACCGCCATTTTGCAAGTACTGCATTTGCTATTACGAGGGCAGTTTTCCAGAACGACTAGCAACTGGTAGAAAATCCGGTCAAGTGCAAGTTGAATTCGCTCACGAAGGGTTCCGTACCATCGTACATAATACTTTTTAATATTATGTCTTTTGCCCGATATATTTCGGTCACAAAATATGTTTATTGTATAGGGGCCCCCTTTATTTTTTTTATTTGTTGTCATAGCGGCAATAGAAATATACACTGTGAAAATTTCAACTCTGCTTAATACGGTTCATGATAGACGGACGGACAAACAGACAGACGGACGGACAGTGAAGGCTTAGGCCTCCTTAGTTCTGTTGGCACCCTTCGGGTACGAAACCCTAATAATATTTAAACGTATACAGCGCCATAGAACACCCCTCGCCAATTAACCCTTCTATCCAATGTCTAAACTATCTGAAGAAATCATAAGAAAACTTGCAGCCACTCCTAATTCAAAGTCCCAAGATGGTCAAATTCAAAGTCAAAGTTAATTTTTTTTATTCTATAAAATCACAGGGATCTCTTGGACATGTTGGATGGATGTTGAACCATGGTGACAGGCGATCAGCCCATCGTCCATATACCTAAATGATCCATCAGTTTGGAGAGGATACTATTTCACAGTCGACTTTTACGACATGCTGGAGAGAAGCAGCTGGACGCATTCTATGGTTTATTCTTTACTCCCAGTCCAACAGAGACGTAATTACCATTACGTCTCTGCTGGACTGGGAGTAAAGATATATAAGAGGTATTTTGATAGTACAAAAATGCATTTAAAAGTACATTGGTAATTAGGTATCTGCCTGACCGACTTCCAACAAGCGGCGTTATTGAGCGCGCGTCCTGTTTGCACTGATAAGGGCAAGTGTTATCTGCTTATCAGTTCAACACGCTTTGTTCTGACCCATGGTCATACCTGGGTGACACATCCCCATTGCGCAGTTGACGAAAATAATACATACGCTTCTAGATTTAGCTAGAACTAGCTTTCGCTTCCGGTTTTGTTCGCGTGGTGCGTAAAAAGTATCATAAATGTAAATTTCACGAGCATTAGGTATGATATTTATGTTGATTGTAAGTTTATTTCGTAACATGTAATAATAAATGAAACTAATTATTATTGGTTACTAGCTGCCGCCCGCGGCTTTGCTAGCGTGGTACCCGGATAAAAAATAGCCTATTATGTTAATCCAGGACATGTACTATGTATATTCCAAGTTTCAATCAGATCTGTTCAGCCGTTTAGGCGTGATTGAGGCACAAACATACAAACATCCTCACAAACTTTCACATTTATATTATAAGTAGGACAGGATTATCTATTGAGGAATGTAATGGGAGTGAATGAAGCGAAGAATTTTAGTTAATGGAGATCCGTGATCTCTGCCTACCCTTATGGGAGACAGGCGTGATTTTATGTATATATAGGCCTTTTACCATCTATAGTAGATGATTTATACAGCGTCAGGAGGCAACTTTTACCTGTATAAAACGGGACGCTGTAGTGCCCGGGACGAATTAAGATGGAGTAGGCTTGCACCTATTCCATCCTCTCAGCTTAGTCGGCCTTGTCCACAGGAAAGACATGGTCAATACGTGCGGAGCTGACTAAGCCGCATGATTTTATGTATGTATTGTGTTATCTGTTGATATCGCAGCAGAGAATCGATCCCACACACGTCACGCTTCGTTAACCAAACAGATAGTGCAATAAATATCCACTTACCCGTAAACTCAGTACATTCACTTAATGCATGAACGAAAGTGAATTGTTTTACATTCACTTGTGACTTTGTAAAAAACTCGCACGGTTTAGAAAGTCTGTTCTTAACTTTGACCTGTGAATACAATTATTTGTAAAATATTTTGAGATTGTTTAAATATACATATTACATATCACTCGCCCATATCGTGGGGTGGGCAGAGCCATAATTTTGCCAGAAACTTGCAGCCACTTCTATTCCAAAGATGGATATAGTGAACCATGGTGACAGGTGATCAGCCCATCGCCCATATAGGTGATCCATCATTTTGGAGAGGACTATCCCTTAGTCGACTTAGTCGACATGCTCGGGGGAGAAGTATAGCTGGACGCATTCTATGCTCTTCCTTTACTCCCAGTCCAGCAGAGAAGTTATGAAGTTATGAAATATATAAGTAGGTATGTAAGTATGTGTATATAAAAAAGTGGGTTTAACATATATTATTAACTTACTGACTACTTCTACTACTAGTCGTGACGTTTTTTCGAACCAGTGTGGTGAAAGTATTTAAAATTCTCTTACTGAAGAATTAGGTTTAATGTTTTCTTCTGTATTTGAAGAATTTCTTAAATCTACGTTGAATTTACTGTACCTAATAATATTTATTCTTCCAGAATTCTGATCGACAGATTTTCAAAATGTAAACTGCTCATTTAAATAAAATAATAGTATTTGAGATTCACCTTCTGTGTCCACGGACTTCTCCATCGATGCCATGGATGTCATCGTTCCATCGGATGGGGCATCCTACATCTATCTAGCCCTGATACATATTAATTAACTATAATTATTTCTACTTACAAAGGCTATGTTACTAGAACGGATATTAATTGTTAGTTTCGTGGTAGTAACTGACGACCTTGTGGCTTCTGAAACGTGAAAGGTGCCTTTTCTATACCCATGGTGTGTATGTTCTGCAAGTATATAATTTATCTATCTAGTTGTCTCACTAGTTTTAAGAACCAGTGTGGTGAAAGGCCTCAAAGGCTTCTTTTACTTGACGCATTATTTTTGAACTTGTTGTGGTAATGACGGCCTCGGTGGCGGTAGTGGGCGATTGCTCGGCTGAGACGCGAGAGGCGCGGGTTCGATTCCGCTGCGGAAGAAATGTTTGCATGTTCTGCAATTATCTCTTCCGGGTCTGGGTGATGTGGAATCCTAGTGTGAATGAAAGTTTTGTAAGTATTAATTCAGAGTCTGTGGTACTAGGTACGTGTAGTTTTTGGTCCGATTGATCGCGGAAGAGCTGTTAAACCAAGTGGCCACAGTTTACTATTGTCAAACCAGAACCTTACAGGCATTGGATGGAATATTTCCTTTACAAGCTAATTGATCGAAACAATGCTTAAAATCCAGGTCAACTGGTCGATTAAGTGCTGAGACAATTGCATTGCGAAATTGTATGCAAATCCACAGATGCAACAATAGTTTGTAAAGTTAGTACGTAAAGGTTGAGTAAAAGGCCCGAACTTAGGGGTCAATGCATAAGGAGCATAGCACGATGCTCAAGCGTCCCAACGGACCCTATTATTTATTGAAGCACACAAAACAGAATACTTACAAACAAATACACTCACAATAATAATAAAAACACATGCATAATTTTATAAACTAGACGGTATCCTAAAAACATCTACACATGATTATTTAAGCAGTAAGTACTTAGTTTAGATGTGATTAGTAATTATTTTAGATATTATGAATGAATATGAATATTATGATATTACCAAGCCTTAGCTGTCTGTCCGTCTGTCAGCGGGCTGTAAGCGGCAGTAAACAGAGTGGCGATAAAAATACGATTCGAACGGTATTAGTAAAATAACAAAATATAAAATAATCTCGCTGCACCTCGCACTCCCCACTCTCAGTCACACACACACACCCAAAGGGACCCTATAACTAAGCTTCCGCTGTTCGTCCCGTCTGTCTGTCCGTCCGTCCATCCGTCCGTCTGTCAGCGGGCTGTATCTCATGAACAGTAATAGGTAGAGAGTTGAACTGGGAGTAAAGAAAAAAAACAGAATGCGTCCAGCTGCATCTCTCCCCGAGCATGTCGAAAAGGGATAGTACCCTCTCTAATATGATGGACCATCTATACGGGCGATGGGCTGATCACCTGTCACAATGGTTCACCATATCCATCTTGGAAGCCTTGGATCAGGAGTGGCTGCAAGTTTTGTTTATGATTACTTTTGGCTCTGCCCACTCCGTTAGGGATACGGGCGTAATAAGTATGTATGCAGTAAATAAACTGCCGCGGTCATATGACGGAGCGCGCGGCCGTCCAGCACAGTAAGGAAATTACGATTCTTTATTTGCTGAAAGCTGACGACAGCTGCACAGGAGGCACGATGGAAGAAAATGGGGCCCGAGGGGATAAAGAAGCCGTACCAGAGATGAATAGAAAGCATTTATTCAACCACCACAGAAATGACATAATAGACAGAATTACATTAAACACAATTATACTGGAGAAAATAAAATAAATACTTACACAACTAATAAAAAAAGGATATATATAAAAAAAACTAAACTAAACAAAACAACCCACTGCTAAAAGGGTGCAGGAACCACTATGCCACGCCTTTATCATTATAAAATACCATTCACAATACAATAATTTTAATTATGTCTAGCATTTTGCGAAACAATCAATGTCTACGCTATTGGTCGGTATAAGTTTCAAGCCTAGGAGCCAAACGGTCATTTGTTTACGTCAAACTCATTACTGTTTTTTCTAGCTGTAAAAGGCATGATCGACTGACATTTTTCTTTCAAGATTAATGTAAATGGGATATCCTTTTAAGGTTCCGTACCCGAAGGGTGCTAACGGAACCCTGTTTCTAAGCCTCCGCTGTCCGTTCGTCCGTCCGTCTGTCAGCGGGCTGTATCTCATGAATCGTAATAGGTAGAGAGTTGAAAATTTCACAGAATGTGTATTTCTATTGCCGCTTTAACAAATAAAAATGGGGCCCTATACATAAAACATTTATACCTATGCCTATGCTGGGCATAGGCTTTTGTTTGTGCCATTCCGGTTCTATGCAAGTCTTGTCCATCCACGTCCATTGATATTTCGGGTGCTAAATAAATAAATAATAAATAAATATTTGCGCACATTTCACACAGCACCATCTAGCCCCAAGCTAAGCAAAGCTTGTACTATGGGCACCAGATGACTGATAGAATACTTATAATTATACTTATTTTTTTGTAACTATATACTTAATTATAATACTTAATACAAAACCCAGATCATTTATCCCGTAGCGGGAATCGAACCCGCGCCTCTTGCGTTTCAGCCGACCACTCGCCCGCCTCGCCACCGAGGTCGCCTAAATCATGTCGTGTACCTAATCGTGTGAATAATGTTATTAGAGTTTATAGACAGAATATTGATTCGATTTGCTCTAGAATCGAAAAATGATCTGCTATAGATGAATTGTTCAAAGTGACCTTTTTATCCCCACAGTTCAATGAAACTGAATATGACATAAGATATTGCCCACTGGCTCTCTAGCCGTCGCTGAATGCCACCGGTTGTGCCATAATCAAATTAATTATTCAATTCATCTCTAATGCAGCTGTTCATTTCATTGTGTCATGTTTTTGTTAATGTGATCATGTGCGGGGGTACATTTCATAGAGTATGGTTATGCCCAGGTTGAATCTTATTGACATGTCAGGCTCCAATACTCTAACTAACGACAACGGTTCTTTCATTAACATAGCAACGCTGTTATCTGTCGAAAAGGCCAATTTTTGATAGAAAACAGCGTTGCTATTAACGATCAATCGTCCATTATTAGAATATTGGAATAACTTCTTAGTGGGAGGCCAATCCGAAGCCGAGGTGAGACAAAGGGTCGAAGGGAAAACTTATTTTTTTGCCTGCATCCAAGATGACATTTTAAAATTTCATCTTGGATGCAACTTTGAAAATAGTTTCTCATTTGTTTGTTAGAATGATAAAATACTCCTTGGTTAAATATCGATTTGGAAGTGGAAGAAAAAAAGATTAAAAAAGGTTAAATGTTGTAATAGATTTTGAAGAGTACAATATGTAATAAATAAATACACACTAGGATTCCCTGTGTCGTGGGTATCAGAAATTCCGAATACCATGGTACCACAACACCCAGACCCGGAAGAAATATTTACGGATTAAGCAAACATTTCTTCCGCAGCGGGAATCGAACCCGCGCCTCTTGCGTCTCTGCCGAGCAATCGACCGCCACGCCACCGACGCCGATGAATGTTAATTTATTGATTTTGATGTATTTTGTTGAATAAACTCACATGTGAGCATAGTTGTGTTTATATTTCAATATAGTAGGCATTTACCTACATTTGCATGTCCTCAACTATTTTAATATTAATTCTTGCATGTAGGTCTTTACCAATGTCCTGATGGGTAAACAAAAGTAGTAAACTGCGGTAGTTTTCAGCGTGTTCTCGTTTGTAGTTTACAAGCTACACAATAGAATCAATTATTCAGACTAGTTCGCTGGAGTAGGTACCTAGAGGGCTGAGCTACCTAGAGAGAGCTGTGATAGTCAGATAAACTTGTAATGATGATGATATCAACGAGTCGTGTATGAACAGTTTTTAAATGTGAATCTTAGACTAATAAATAAATCAATAATTAAATATTTGTGGACATTTCACACAGCGCCATCTAGCCTCAAACTAAGCAAAGCTTGTACTATGGGCATGGATGGCTGATACATAACATACATATTATTATCACGTCCGTATCGCTAATAGGGTGGGCAGAGCCACAAGTAAACATAAGAAAACTTGCAGTCACTTCTTATTTAAAGTCCCAAGATGGATATGGTGAACTATGGTGACAGGTGATCAGCCCATCGCCCATAATAGATGGTTCATCATGTTAGGGAGGATACTATCCCTTAGTCTACTTTTACGACATGCTCGGGGAGAGAAGAATGAGAGAATGTTTTTCTTCACAGTGAAGTCCAGCAGAGAAGTTTATGTTATAAGGATTTATATTACAAAAAATATTTCCATCACAGATAAACTCTAATGCCCGGTTCCAATATTACAATATTATACAAAAGGACCAAGGATCGTTAATTACGACAGAAACCTTGTATTTTGACATAAAATGTCCGTCGTCCGTCAGTGGAATATTGGAATCGGCCATAAATAACAGAACATTAGGTACATAAAGAAAAGTAGATTATTTTTACTATAAAAAATTCCTAGTTTAAAATTTTCTTTTCTGAGGATAAGACAATCTGTTGCGCACTCCTACCTCTTACCTAAGTAAGTTCGTATGAGCTAGTGGCCAACTCTAATGACGGGGTTTTTAGGCCTTAAGGCCTCCGTTATAGCTTAACGACTTAAAAGCCGGGACCGACAATTTAACGTGCCTTCCGAAGCACGGAAGCGCTCAGCTCGTAATGCCACTTGCACCCATCCTAATTGTGACCGCGCACAGCGTTGCTTAACTTCAACGATCAATCGAGAACATCTAAGCAAGCTACGCCACGAACGCTTCAGTAGTAGTCAACCTACTAGTAGTAAGTTAAGTACCTAGGTATCTACTCCACTATGCAATAGGGCATTCACTCGTACATATCTGTGTTGTTAACGTTTCGTTCTGCGTCAGTTCACTTGGTCAGGGTTACCTCCACATTCTACTTATTCCGCATTTTGCCAAAGTATTGTTTTAGACTACAGTGTGTAAGAGAGGACTGGTGGTCTAGTTGGTAGTGACCCCGCCATCCGATCCTAAGGTCGTGGGTTCCCGGTCGTGTATCAAAAGATTTTTCTGTGTGAAAAATTTATGTGCTCTATACCAGTACTCTCAAACGGTGAAGGAAAACATAGTGAGGAAAACCGCGGCTTAGTCAGCTCCGCACGTATTGACCATGTCTTTCCTGTGGACAAGGCCGACTAAGCTGAGAGGATGGAATAGGTGCTAGGCAAGCCTACTTCATCTTAATTCGTCCCAGGCGCTACAGCGTCCCGTTTGTGAAGGTAAAAGTTGCCTCCTGACGCTGTATAAATCATCTAGGTACTATAGATGGTAAAAGGCCTTAGTTTTTATGCCACCTTATTGCTTGCTTTACCCGTGTACACCAGCCTTATATCTCTATAGGTTGATTAAGGCTTAGGATATTATAGCGAAATACCTTAAATATTTTCTTCATAAACTAATCATAAAATCGAACCTCATGACAAGCCTTTGGTTAAATATTACCTGTGTAAAACATAAATATTAATTATCTTAAAAGTCAATCGTTAAAGTCATGTACCAATATTCTACGAACCGGGCATCATTTATCAAACATCGTTACACCCAAATGCTCCGACAATGGACTTCCGGTAGGTACCTCCACAAAGTCCATGGCCTTCTAGAGGTCATTAGTCTATCGCTTGTAGGTCAATGAACTCTTCTTTAACATTATTTGATCACTATCTAGTCGTGTCACTAGTTCTTACAAACCAGTGTGGTGAAAGGATTTTAAAAGCGCTTCAAAGGCTCCTTTCGTGCACTTGACAAATATTTTCGGTTTTACAACATGCCGGTTTCCTCAAGATGTTTTCCTTCACCGTTTGAGAGTTCTTGTGTAGCGCACATAATTTTTCCGAACAGAAAATGCATTGGTGCATGACCGGATTTGAACCCACGACTTTAGGATCGGAAGGCCTAGTGAAGCGTGAAGCGAAAGTGGAGGTCACCACCACTAGACCACCAGTGCTTATTTGATGAGTAATTATTATTTGTCTACACTAAGGAACAAAATAATCTTTATAGAGATATTATTGAATACTAAGCTGACCCCGCGAACTTCGTACCGCCTTAGAAGTAATAATGCAAATCAAATGTTTTATTAGGTAGTTTTTCTGCTATTCGGGAGTAAGAAGTATTTATTGATTATCGTGGTTATCCTTTTACATCATTTTTCCATTTTGGGATTCGTTTTATAGAATAAAAAGTAGCCTTTGTCCTTCCCCGGGATGGAGTATATCTCCTTGCCAAATTTCATCAAAATCTGTTCAGCAGTTTAGGCCTGAAAAGGTAACAGAAAGACAGACAAACAGACATAGTTACTTTCGCATTTATAATGATATTAATTTTGAAGTATGGACAGTTTATTATAAGTTACAATTTATTTGAAACATCTTCGTGTTGTGCTATGCTATATTCCTAGATCCAACTAACGGACGACGGACCGTTCTAACCATAGGGATATTGTTATGTATATGCGTGTATGTCGAAAAGATCTGGTACCCACTGGACCTACAAGATTCGACCCAAAAGCAAAAAGTGTCTATAGGACCTCATTTACATGGCCCATTCGATCTTCTTAAAAAAAATTATTTAATGCGCCTATTGGACCTCTTTTAAAAGAGCTATAAATTTTTGTCAGAAAAATAACGTGATGGTTACTACCATTCATTGTCCAACAGTAGAATATGAGAACCGAGCATTACTGAGAATATTTTTCGAAGCTGTAATCTCAGAATTACATTACAATTCGTTAATTTCGTGTTATCAGAGTAAATAAAGCTGTACGCAGAACTTCTCAATGTGAAAGTTACGTTAAAGTAAATGAAGACTAAGTACTTTGTATATGATGCTATTAGAACCGCGATAAGCCGCATCATTATTTTGTTTTTATGTTATTATGAACAGAATATTGTATTTGTATGTTAGTTGCGGGGAGAGTTGTGAATATGAATTTGGATGGATTTAGAGGTTGAGGTAGGTATGATATTAAATAAAAGTGTATAATAAAGTACTTATTTATAATGTGACGAAAATAACAACACTATGAGTACTCGTACGGCATATTTACAACTAATAACAGCGATAGCAGCATATTTACCAAGGGAATTTGCTCATACATAAGGATGAACAAAAAAAACAAGCCACGAATAAATGTAGTCTAAACACAATTATTTTCCGAACAGAAAAATCCATTGGTACTCAATCGGTTCGAACCAACGACCATATCGGAAAGTGGTCACAATCTATGGGTCTAGGGACCACCAGTACTTCATTTATTCTGAAAATAAAAAATACGGCTTGCCGCAGTCGTGTACTACAACCCAGGATGTTAAGTGAAGTTAGCCCCCCTGCTGAAGTTACCGTAACTTAGCACCCCTCAACTTGACTGAGCTTGACTCATACGACTCGTGTTATGTTTAATCATAAATATGGTTTTGTGTTTACCAGATTATCTGTTACAGAACAAATTATAACTGCAATAAACAAAGAATAAACTTATTATTGCTTTTTTGCTGGACTGGGAGTAAAGAAACAACATGAGTCCAGCTGCTTCTCTCCCCGAGCATATCGTAAAAGTCGACTAAGGGATAGTATCCTCTCCAAAATGATGGACCAGCTATATGGGCGATGGGCTGATCACCGGTCACCATTGTTTACCATATTCATTTTGGGACTCTTCAATCAGAAGTGACTGCAAGTTTTCTTATGATTACTTGTGGCTCTGCCCAACCCGTTAGGGATACGGGCTTGATAATATGTATGGTATGTATTTTTGTGTAGGGACCCTAAGTTGCACTTGACTTTGTCTTTATTATTGAAATGAAATGAAAGCTTACAGAAAAAATCCAAAAGAAATTACTATAACTTAATATACTTGGACTTAATGGACCATGAACTGTTCTTGAAAATGTCGATATGCTAAAACTCGCGGAGAAAAGCATTTAATAAGTCTAACACTCGCAATTTTTGCGCGTTATTTGCGTGGAGGGTTCATGCTGGTTGATAGGAGAACAACATGTGCCGACGAAGGCCGAAGTGCACATACTTATCAGGGACGTATACTGTCATAGTACTCAGTATTGAGGCCTATGTCTTCAACTGTCAATGTCAATCTGCCACCTGCGAACACCTGTCACTCACTGATCACCATCTGCCTGACGGTCAATATCGTGAGCAGTGGATCTCGGAACTGGATGCGTCAAGCCGAAGATAGGGCGCGATGGCGCTCATCAGGGGATGCCTATGCCCAGCAGTGATGAGGGTAGTAGTGGATCTTGCTGGCACAAGGCCGCCAGGAATGCGTGATGGAGAAGATACATTTTCTCAGCAGTATCACCAGCTATCGAGAAGATGTACATAGACTTCTACAGGCTAATATGATTCTAAAATTCTGAAATTCTTTATTGTACACGAAACAAAACAATTACAAGCAAAACATTAAAAAGTACATGTACAAAGGCGAGCTTAACTCTTATAGAGTTTTCTGCCAGCAAACCTTTGAGGCAAGGGAGAAGCTTTAACATAGGTGGAAGTAATGTGTACAGTACAGAGACAGGAAAAAGAAAAACATAAAGACAAGCTAACAAATATAATAATACATAATAAATAAATATGGTTTACAACGATATGATGATGACCCTCGAAGACGATTTGAAATGATTTCCTCGTACTTAGAGTCGATTACCAGAGCGTGTTAGTTGCGTCAACTATGTTGTTACGTTTGTCGCGTCGTTACGACATCGTATGTAATTACGTTTAGGGCCTGCGCTCACAGACAGCACGGCATGGCACGGCAGGCATGGCAAAAGATTTTTTCGTGGACAAATCATTTTCGACCTTTCAATGATCTTAGCAATGACATTCCTTTATTTCAACACAAGTATACAGAGACGCGTAGGTTATGCGATAGTATAAGCACACATTAATATTAAATTAAAACTAAAGTCATACTTCTTAAATAATTTAGAAAAATATCAATGTTTGTTAAATTAAATGTACTTACCTTGCTCCAATATTTTATAAAGTCACTTTACAGCTTTACATTATTACCATTAGTATAATTCAATTACCTACCTAGTTCGTACCTAACAGTTAAGTAAATCTAAGACTCATGTAGCATATACTTTACAAACCTTAGTGGTTTTCGTGGTGCTATTTTAGTTAAGCATTTTTGTAAACTTTTTATTATAATACATAAATTAAAAAAAAAAAACTTACCCCCTGAATACACAAACGCGACTCAGAGTTGAGCACGTCTCAAATGACAGATTTTCATTAAATACTGTCAAAAAAAAAACCGTGATTTGAGACGTGCTCAACTCTGAGTCGCGTTTGAGTATTCGGGGGTTAATGTCGTTAAACGAATGTGGGTGCTAAGTAATTGAAATAAGGTAATGTACAATATAGCTCGTTGCCGTGCCGTCTGTGAGCCCAGGCCCTAAGTCGTCTTGCAACGATTAAACAGCCTTTAAATAATCGGTTTTTTCGATGTCTGTGTTTTTATAGGATTTAACTTCGCTGATAATTGTATCAAAGTCTTTACTGGGAAATATAATTTCACTTATATTTTTATTATATAAAAATACTAAAGGACGATATATAAATAAATAAATATTTGCAGTTTTTTCACTCAGCGCCATCTAGCCCCAAACTAAGCAAAGCTTGTACTATGGGAACCAGATGGTTGATAGAATTATACTTTTTTTTTGTTAATACATACTTATACTAATTATAATACATAATACAACACCCAGACCCGGAAGAAATATTTGCAGAACATACAAACATTTCTCCCGTAGCGGGAATCGAACCCGCGCCTCTTGCGTCTCAGCCGAGCACTCGCCCGCCTCGCCACCGAGGTCGTCAAAAAGTTAGCTTAGTAAGGTCGTAGGTACGAGTCCTGGCCGTGCACCAATGGTTTTTTTTGTTAGGCCTCATTCACAGAACGCTTTTCCAACATCCTTTTAAAAAGCGTTGAAATGAAACAAATGGTTATCCAAGTATTTATTCACATGACCTTGCCTAGATTGATTTTAAACACTGAGGAGTGAACTTAGAATGTACCTACACAATGAAAATGCCAATACCAGGTTTTTTAAGTCTAGTGGTTGCCTTGCCTTCCGATCCTAAGACCGTGGGTTTGAATCCAGCCATGTTGCAACGGATTTGAATGTGCGCTGTACCAGTCAAACGGTGAAAGAAAATATCTTAAGGAAACCCGCAGCTTAGTCAGCTCCGCACATCATGTTGACCAAGTATTTCATGTGGTTAAGGCCGATTAAGCTTGGAGGCTGATATAGGAGCTGGGCTAGCCCACACCGTCTGAAATCGTCCCGGGCATTAGGGTCATTAGTATATGCAAAAGTTACCCCTTGACGCTGTATAAATCATCTAGTATAGATCGTAAAGATCTTAGTTGTCACTACCCGAAGGGTGCCAACGGGACCCTATTAGTAAGCCTCCGCTGTTCGTCCGTCCGTCCGTCCGTCTGTCAGCAGGTTGTATGTCATGAACTCAATAGGCAGATAGTTGAAATTTTCAGTGTGTTTCAATTCCGCTATAACAACATAATAATAAAAATAAAATAAAAGGGGCCTCATACAAGAATCATTTATTTTAACGTTCGTAATCGATCATAGAAGTTGCCTATTTAAAAAGTACATAGAGTAAAAGTTATATTCAAAAGTACATGTACGATGGTACGGAACCCTTCGTGTGCGAATTCGAATCACTCTTGTTCGGTTGTATTTTAACCACAGTGCGTATGAGATTATATTATTAGATTATAAATATAATATTTTTGTTATATACCATTTGATGTCACACAAAAGGAAATTCTACGTTCAAGAGTTGACATAGATTTACAGTTTTATCTGAGAGACGACATTGAAAAATGCCGTCTTCATTTTCCGACGACGTAATGAATGGCCATTCCAAATTTGAATTTGAATTCAGAATGCACGACATGGACGTAATGAACTTTCGCTTTGAAAATATTAAGGTTGGAAATCACCAAATAAAAACTAAAATGTCGGTCAAGTATTCGTATAGAATATAACTAGAATTTAAATTATTGTGAAGTCTTCCCTTTATTTCCACCTAAAATTAGGTATACCTGAATCAAAGTTGACTTTATTTACGAAAACAAACTATAATCACATTAAAAACTTCATGGTAATCGGTATAATAATAAAAAATAAAATGTGTTCATTTTTATATTTAAGTTCGCATGCAGATAGAAAACAGAGCTCAGATCACCGGACGCAGGTAAGATCCCCAAAAGGATGGCAACGTTACCTCGTTGGATAGCTATACTTATCCTTTGACCGAGGTAAGCGCCAGCCCTTTGGTCATTGGTCACATCCATCAGCTTCTTGGATAACTCCTCGAAAAGAAGCCATGCCTCCGGACCCCAGGGTCCTAAAGTTTCCTCGGCAAAAGGCATTATTTATGAACTTATAATCAGCTTTTGGTACATATTATTTTTACTATACATAGAAATATCTTATCTTATCTATAGATATAATCTTTAGCCACTTTGTGGGCAATAATCTGTACACAAAATTGGGCAAGGATCGTCGCTCCTTGGGTTTCTGAGGACGGAAGTTGACAACGGACAAAGTTGCTGGTCGAGAAAGCGTTGGCGTAACGAAGTCTATTGCTTCCAGATCAGTGACAGCTCTTGAGGGAGACCTTTGCCCAGCTGTGGGTCCGCTAAATAGGCTGCAAAAAAATGATCTAATATGCTATTATTTGAATTTTTTATGACTCATTTAATGTACATTTAGTAAAGTCGATTAAAAAAAATATTAGAGCTGAAAGATTTCCAACAATAGAAAAATTAAATCATGTGTTACACCTTTTGTTTCAGGTAATCCCATCTATCCGAATATCCGGTCAACATAAAAGTAAGTTAAATAAATAACACCCAACAGTCACATACATAGTCCTGACCCCACACTAGGATTCCCTGTGTCGTGGGTATCAGAAACTACGAGTACCATGGTACCATACCCAGACCCGGAAGAAATATTTACAGATCATGCAAACATTTCTTCCGCAGCGGGAATTGAACCCGCGCCTCTTGCGTCTCTGCCGAGCAATCGCCCGCCACGCTACCGAGGCCGTCAAGGTTGCGTGAGGTAGTGGCCAACTCTTGCCAACACAATATTATTGCAAGTATGATCACAATTTTTACTTTAATCTTACATGGTAGGTACATGCAATTTGTCCCATAAATCCTGCATCACAGATTATCCTGGATCGGCTTAGAACGGCTCCCTCGCGATTTGTCCAATCAATTCGACATAGAGGGCTTACTAAAAACTAATAGTTTCAGTACTGAGCTTGTTATCTATCTCAAAAAAAAAGAATAACTCCCGAATACTCAAACGCATCTCAGTGTTGAGCACGTCTGAAGTGACGAGTTTTTGACAGATTTTCATCAACTGTCACAGAACCGTGACTTGAGACGTGCTCAACTCTGAGTCGCGTTTGAGTATTCGGGGGTAAAATAGCCAGTCAAAACTATTTTGAACTAGCTCCATTATTGGACAAAACTAGTTTTGACTGATTTCGTTAGTCAAAAGTACTTTTAACTGGTTAATAGTTTTGACTGCAACATATACAAAGAAAAAGAGTAGGTACCTATCCTATCAGTTCGTTTTCTATATTTACTGTACAAATCGTTACTTTGTTTGGGCTTAGAATGTCTATAAATATTTTTATATCCAGTTTTACTTTATTTTTTTAAGCAGATTGAAGACATAAAGCTATTTTCAACAAGGAATAAAATAAAGTATAAAAAGTGAACGCTTTCGTCCCGTACGTTCTCATCGCTGTAACTCATTGACGGCGTGTGGGTGTCGGATCCAATTGGAAACTGACATCAAGATCCACTCGGGATCAACGAGCGGCATTCACACTATATGAAGAATACATTTGTAATCTACAAAAAAACAGGCATTAGTTCCTATGTTGCTCAGAGAGTCCGATATAAATAATAAATAACACCCAACAGTCACATACATAGTCCTGACCCCACACTAGGATTCCCTGTGTCGTGGGTATCAGAAACTACGAGTACCGTGGTACCACAACACCCAGACCCGGAAGAAATATTTACAGAACATGCAAACATTTCTTCCGCAGCGGGAATCGAACCCGCGCCTCTTGCGTCTCTGCCGAGCAATCGCCCGCCACGCCACCGAGGCCGTCATATCGTGAGTTCAAGTCCCGCCCTAGGATGAAATGAAATGAAATGTTTTTTTTTTACCATATATGCCATAATAAATAAATTTCACATACTTCAGAGATAACAACTCGTAAATCATGCAAATAAAATTAGGATTGAAATTGGATATAAATTTTAAAAATAAAATAGTTATTTAAACAAAAGTAGTGGATTAGTATAGGAAAGACTGAGTTGATTATGTACAGTAATGAAGATATTTATTATGTCTACTTCTAAGTTTTTATGAATAAAATCCTTACCCCCGAATACTCAAACGCATCTCAGAGTTGAGCACGTTTCAAGTGACGAGTTGGCAGATGAAGGCAGATGAGTCATATGATGACTCATCTGCCTTCATCTTATTT